>JAECXP010000080.1:5057706-6322133 GCA_018152965.1 Scaptomyza pallida | reverse complement strand
TTGCCTTGATTTTCGTATTTCGTATATTTTTCGGTGTTTCCATTTTCGCTCTCGTTTTTTATTAAAAACAACTCGCTACTTTGTGTGTTTGCATTAATATACCTTCATCATTTACACTCAAAAGAAATTCGCATCTGTTCGAAAAACAAAAAAAGGGCGGCCAGCTTTTGCGTTTTTCAACATTGTTTTTAGCCCAAGGCAGCCAACAACAATAACAACAATAATAATAACGATTAGGTCGGTCGCTGTCTTTTATCTGCCGACGTCAGCGGCGTCTCGTTGCACACTCTCACTCATACACATTTACGGGAGTATCTATGTGTTGTGTGTGTGTGACTGTTTGCGATTTTCATGCTCAATCGACACTACAAGCAAACATTTATATTCTGTGTACTTTGCGTGCGGTGGCGGCTGGCTTCGTTCGGAGCTTGGGCTCATTTAGCCTGTGGGCTACCTACATACATACATACATATGTATTTTCGTGTGCGTCTGAGAGAGAGCATGTCTGCGTTTTAGTGTAAGCGCGTGTGTGTGTGTGTGTGTTATCATTCTGACACGCTTTGCTAGTGCTTGTTCACGCGCGCGTGCCTCCCAAGTTCAAGCTGCCGTTTTTTTTTTTTTTCGTTTTTCTTTGGTTTACTGCTACTGATATCCACTCTCATCACAAACGCGCTCGCTCTCTCTCTCCAATTGGGTCTGTTGCCTAGCAAGCTCTCTCGCTCTCGATGTCTTTTTAATATGCTCAGAGAAAGTTTTGCGCGTTTGTTATTGTTTCGTTATTTCGTACAGCGTTCGTTGGCGCGTCGGCCTCTGTTGCTGCTGTCGCTCTGCGCTGTGGGGTGGCGGTGACGGTGGCGACGGCGGACGTCTGTAGCACGTTGACTTCTGTACGCAACGTAAAACGTCGACGGCGACGTCAGCGTTAACGTTAACGTTGCGCTCAAGCGAACCATTTTTGAGCTTTTCTTTTGCGTTCACATTGTAGTACTTTGGGGTCTGTCTGTTTCTTTTATTGTTGCTGAGCAAGATTCATTAAAGAAATATGCCACTGTGGAAAAAAGAAACAGCGCGACCCGGCCAACTAGACGCCGCAGAAGAACCTGTTATGGCCGGCCACAGTTGCCGCTAGTACACACACACACACATACATACATATGTTTAACTTGTTTTGCGTTTATACCCCAACCTCTCGCAGCATAAGCATAGTTCCGCTTTCGTGCGTGTTTTCTGAGGTGAAAGAAAAAAGCAAATAACGTTATCCAAGACAAAAGAGCGTGAGAGTCTTCCTTGCACACACACACACACACACACAGACAACTATCGATAAACGAATGACATTGATAAATCAGCTGTCGATCGGCGTGGGCGTTCTAAGCTAAGCTAATTCAACCTGCAACACCCTGTTGTGCTGTGCATTGTCACTGACCTAGATCTAAACGGTAAATTGGCAAAAGAACGGAAATGGATATGTATGTATGTATTGTATGTATGCGAGAGTGCGATAGAAACAACAACGACAGTACTGTAGTGGACTTACCAAGGCATAAAAGTTTGTATGGCAATCCTCCAAACTTGCGCCGTTCGTCTGATGATTTTGATGCGTCATAGTTCTTGGCTTGTTATTTTTGCACAACAACAGCAGCACCTCATTTTCTCAATAGATGTGATATATATTTATTGTGTGAGAAATTTTCAATTTTTCTTATACGTTTTTTATTTGTATGATTTTTTTGCACATTTGTTTTGTTATATTTCTTGCTTGTTGTTGTTGTTGTGTTGGTTTTGGTGTTGGTATTGATTCTGATACGACGATAGACACAAAACACACACACACACACAGATACAGAGGCACGCACAAACACAGTGACACGAAATTGCGTTGCTTGTTTTGAGTGATTTTTTCTTTTTTTCTCTGCTTTGTGTTTAGCTTGTTGTTGTTGTTGTAGTGGTGCAGCTGTTGCAGTTTACAGCTACTTTGGATTTTTTGGGTTTTTGGCGTTTTAAATAGAAGACAAACACGAACAAACGATAGAGAGAGACGACGAGGGGGGACAACAAGTTAAAAATTTATGTATTATTATTTATTTATTTTTTCATTTTTCTACTTTTGATCTATAATGATGAATGCATTAAGCATAACACATACACAATACACATACACATATAGCGGCACTTTTCATTATATTCGTTGTTTTGTTTTGTTTGTATGCGTTTTGTAGTTGGTGTTGTTATTATTACTATTGATGACGTCGTATTTGCACTACTGTAAGAGAGACATGAAGAAGATTAAAGCAATTGCTATTGTTGCTGCTGCTGCATATTTCGTTTTGTGCACGCTTCCGAAGCTGAAACACGTTCAGGTAAATCAATTTCGAAATCAGCAACATCATCAACGAGCGGTTCGAGGCGACGGAGAACGAGAGAGGGAGAGCGAGAGCATCAACTGAAACGCGTTGGCCTGCAAATTGCACTCACAACACACACACACACACACACTTATTCACTCAGTTTTATCAACATACATACATACATACACGGACTGGCACACGACAATAAAAAACAATTTTGTATTTTTTAACGTTTTTTGTCTTATTGTTTTTTATTGGACTGCTTCAACCAGCTACTTATTTGTTGCTCACACTGACACGCACACACACATACACACATATGCGGCAATTACAAGGGTGGACGGCCGCTAGAAGCAGCAGTAGCAGCAGCAGCAGCATACATCCATCTCCACTCATTTGCTCCACTCACTGCTTTGCTTCTCCTTGGGGCTGAACCACTGTCCATTCATTCGCATGACTTGAGAGCGCTACTTGCTGACACAGACAGAGAGAGAGAGATACTGAGAGCGAGAGCGCGTTTTTGAGCGAGACACACACACGAAAAATTGACTTTTTCAAGGCGCGCAGTCGACAACATGACGAGACCGACGACGACGACGACTGGGGGTGCTTATCTATGTATGTGTGAGTGAGCGAGCGAGTCAAAACAAATAAAAACTGAAAAGTTGCAAAAAAGAAAAGACATATTGTATTTTAAAAAGTAAAATAAACAGCTGTCAATTGTAATCACACAAGCACATTGACGTTAACATACGGCTTTATAAAACACCGACGCACGACTGCGACTACGACGATGAAAGTCGTTGGGTTTTCGTTAATCGTTGATGTAGACAAAAAATAAAAAAAAACAATAGGTAGTTTTTTTTTTTTTTTTTGGTACGGCGCTTGTTTAAAATCAAGTAAATAAATATGTATTCATGCTGGCAATGCGTCGTTTAACGGTGATTTCCTGCCGACGTTAACAATTATGCACTTTGAAAATACGTTTTTTTTTTTTTGCTTTTCTCTTCTCTTCGGATACATTTTTGCGTATTTCGATTTTTCATCGTTTCACAATATACACAAATGTTTGTAAGTTATTTGCGGTTTTACACTCTCATGTGTGTGCGCGAGGTGGAAAGAAACAAGAAGAAGAAGAAGCAGCAAGCACCAGCAGCCCAATAGCAGCAGATGAGTAATAGTAAATTGTAATGAGTTTGTGCTTAAAAAGGAACTCACAAACACACACACAGTCAAACACAATCACACGCGTACACACATATTCACGCGACAGCAGCAGCAGAGAGGTGACGGCGGTTCGATTTAAATATTGCTAATCTATTTGTATCGAACTTGCACCTTGCACTGCCTTCTGCGCCTTGTTAAATATACATATTATTATATTTTTTATTACTCAATATATGTATATGTATGTAAATATATATATATATATATATATATGCATACGTTTTTCTCGCTTTTCGCACAACACCAAATGACGAGTCAGAAAATTTTTAACCGACTGCGAGACCGTTTCTGCTACTGCTCTTGCTGGCTGGCAACGACAACGACAACAACGACGACGACGACGACGCGACATCGCCACACACAATGGAAATTTCGCTCGTCTAGCTTTGCTTTTGCTTTGAGTAGGTTACCTACCTAAAGAGAGCAACAACTATGGGCGGCAGCAGCAGCAGCAGCAGCATTAGCCGTTGCGGCTGCGGCAGCAACGAGTAGCGAGTCACTCAAAAGAAGATTTGTGAGTTCTCTCTTTCAACATATGAATAGCGGCGTTTTGCTCATTTTGCAAGTGAGCAAGAGCGTACTGTGCGCGACCAAACAAGTTTGTTTTCTTGGGCATGCATGCGTGTGTGTGTGTGTGTACTGTTTATTATACGGTCGTTCTCTCTCTCTCTCTCCTTTTGTGCATCGCCCTCGAGTTGAATGATGCCTGCTGCTTAGGGATGCAACTTTTATAAACCGGAGAATAACCAGATCGATGTGCTCCGAGTATGGCGCAGACAAAATGGCCAGTCAGATTGTGCGAAAACCATGGCACACTTTTTTATATACATATATACATACACGTATAGAGTATGAGAAGTCGAGTCAACGATCTTGTTCTCTAGCTTTCTACGAAAATCGTGATTTGAAATTTTGAAAGAATCTAAGAATTCAAATCTGTTGGATTCATGTTTTTTTTTATGCACTACACAACACTGCACATATACAAACACACACCTACATATATGCATATAGAGTGCGAAACGTGATACATAGACAGCATTCCTCTCGCATTCACACTCACACAAACGCACCTATATATGTACACTCGCACACACAACCAGACTACAGCAGTGACGCGAGCAACCACTTTCGTAGGTTTTCTTTCAAATGTGTGGTACACATATCTTTTTTTGATATTTTTTCTGCTTGCACTTTTTCTTCTTGATTTTGCTTATTTGAGCGTAATTATTATTCAAGCTTTTTTAATATTCAAATCGAAGCCGCAACTTACGACCGTTCATTTCTATCACATACATATATTGTATGTAAAATATATGTACACACACACACACACTCCGCGAATCAAACACACACACACACACAAAATGATCCCCTTTCCAGCGGTAAGCACTATAATTATGAATGCTGTTGCGGAAATTATTCAAATGCAGTTATGTACATACACACATAAATTTGTGTGTAATATAATTATTGTTGATTGTTCAACTGCTGCACGGTTATTTATGTGGTTTTTAATTTTAATGTATGCTTCACTCATGGCTCTGATTCTCTCTCTTTCTCTCGCTCGACACATATACTTGCATATGTATGCGGATGTACATATGTATGTATATATATTTTTCGCATTTCTTTGGCTTTGACTCTTTTTATCATTTACATTTTATGCGCTGTGCCACTTTCTATTCACATTTTTCACAAACTTGCACTTTATAAATTTAACCGGCACGTTACATCGTCTGCGTATCTGGCGCACTTACGCACTTGGCGCGTTTGCAGCGATTTTAAATTAAATTAAAATGCACGAAGCAAATTTTTTCCAGCAACAAACTGCCGTTTTCTTTGCGTTTCTTCGTCCGAACGTCGCGACGGAGTGTTGGCAAGCGCTTTGCCCAAGCGTTGCATTTGGTGAGCAATTCAGCTGTTTTCCTAAGCCAAGTATGCTGCTCACCGATAATGTTAACAAACGCTAGCAGAATGTCCGAAATGTAAAGAAAACAAAACAGGCAGCAAAGCAATATTTTGCTTAGATTTTGCCTATTGCTTCTTAAATATAAGAAAATTTTTAATTGCATGAAATAATGGCTAGACCAGCAAGTCCAACAAAAGTATCGAAAGTATCGCCACGAATTCATATTGGGTCTATCGATATATGAATATTTCTGTGATAAAATACAACGATACTTCAGTGATTTTATGTTTTTATAATTAAAATGGCAACAAAACTAAATGTAAATATCCGTACACTGCTGACAAACTGCGAGGATCTCGCGAAAAGCGAGGACAACTTTTGGCGTCTACAAAAGTTCCTTAAGTCTCTCGACACCATGGTTGCCGAGCTGGCGGCGATGGATGAGTGAGTTGGATTTGCAAAAAAAATAAGAAAAACCCCAAAATACAATTCCTTCATGCACAGCCCACAAAGCACGTCCAGGATTGCCAGCTATAACGAACGCCTGGCTGCTCTCAAATTGATCACAGGCTACACAAACAACAATTCCAATGGAAGTGCCAAAAGCTCGGGAGGAACAGCCGAAATCGCGCTCCAAGAGATGCGTCAACTGCAAAATACAGCTAAACACAATGAACTACGCAAGGATCTACTACAAGGTATGCAAAGACAACAATTCGAATAAGAAAATATACCAACAATTATTTTTTTCTGCCCAGATGCTGATACATTGCGACGCCGACGTGGCGTGGATGAGGCATCGCCGTCTGTTGGTAGCGAAACATCCAGTGGCGACAACATGAACGAGGCTGTCAAGTATTATAACAATGCGCAGGAAAAGATCACCGAGCATATGCTCTCGCTGACGCGTAATCTCAAGGAGCAAACAGAGACGGCAAATCGCATAATCCGACGGGATACGGAAGTCGTTTCGCGTTCCACGGGCGTTGCGGATAGGAACATCAATTCGCTTGGCAAAGAGGCTGAGAAACTGGAGCAGCATTCGCGCAAAGCCTATAAATGTTGGCTCTGGCTAATGATTGTCTTTGTTATGGTCGTTTTTATTGGTGAGTCATCATTGCGCTGTCGAATTGTTTAGATTGATTTATGCGTTCTCTTTTCCAGTCATGGTGCTGTTTATGAAGATCATGAAGAAGAAAAAGACGTAAACGAAACTTCTAAGCTGCCATTTGATGAATCGTTATCGTTAGTTCAATAGAGGTTATCAACAACAAAAACGGGGCATCATTAAATGAAAGCAAAGCGAAACATTGCGAGTTTTTATTAATAGTTTTAAGCACAAGCATTATCTGTTTAAATGGGTTAATCTGAAGCCCAAACACATTTCAATTGGAAAGCTATATATATATTCCAATTGTTATTGAGATGTTGACCCGAACATTGCTGGGTAACGCTAACTAATTATGATTATATTTATATAACAATCGTTTGTATGTCGGAAGTCTTCTACTCGGCAGCTATAAGCTCTGTTATTCCATTCTTTGTTATTAACTGCAGCAGCGAACCATTTTTGGGTCGTTCCTGATCCTGAGTCCATTTGCAAAAGAGTTGAGCGACTTCAGTGAGTGGTGTCCAGCTACCGAAATCCGATTTTGGCATCCACTTGCGATTCATGGGCGTGTCCAGGGTAACGGGGAGGATGGATACCACCAGAGAGTTGCTGGGCAAACCGGAGTTGTCACCCGCTAGAGAGCGTGTCAATTGATGCACTGCAGCCTTGGCCATGCCATAGCCAATCATGCCAGGTGTGCCCTCTAGAGCGGGCTTGGCGCCAGTCAATGCCAACACGCCGCCCTCCTTGAGATGCTGAGCTGCCAGAGCAGCTGAAATGCTTGAGCTCCAAACGCTTTGGCGCCACATGAGATCCGCATTCTTGGCCAAATCTGTTGGATGGATATTAAAGTTAAGTTATGATTTTGTTAAAGTCATAGGGAATCACCTTTTTTGGCATTTCCGCCAGCCCAGCCGCCGGCTACACAAATAACGGCATCTAGCTTCTCGCCGGCAAGAGATTCGCCCACTTTGCCAGACAACTGTTGACTCCTGTTCCTCCCAGCTGGCATCACGAGGCACCACAACGCTGACGTCGGCATTCTCGTTTTCACTCAGATCAATGCTGCCGACCCACTAAACAAAAAAAAAGAGTGAAATCCAAAATTGAAGGTTGCGTTTGAAAGTACAGAGTTCGGCGCCTTTGTGTCTTTTGAGGGTCAATGAAAGTGAAAGGCGGCGGCGTTTCGTTTTTTTTGTATCTATTGTTTTGTAAGCAGTACGTACATAGTTATTGGCTTTGAAGTGATCGACGCAGGCCGAGCCCAAAGCTCCTTTGCCACCATAAACAACAATGCGACCAGCAGACATGATACGTTTAGCCAGCTTGACGGTTTAAACTCAACTGAACTTGCCAATATTTAGAAACACAGCTTGTAAATCGGCTGTAAATGAGTAATATGGGAAAACACGTTGAAGTGAGCTTTTAATTGTTGACTGGAATGCTACTGAGGTTTTCGACCGGCAAATCAAGTTTTTGTTTAATGTCGCTAATTAGTATTCGTACTTGTTTGATCAGGTATTTTGACTTAATTAATTCAAAACAAGAACACATTCACACTTTTTTTGTTGAGCAAGCAACAAGTGCAAAAATTAAATCAATATTGTGGTATTTTTTGTGGTATTTTCATGCTAACAGAAATAGTATTAACATAACGTAATAACAGTTGAAGGGCTTTTTGTACCAATAACAAAAAAAATAATTACAAGATGGAAGCACAATTATTTACGTCCTTAAAGCCCATTTAGTAACATTTAATAATTATCAATATCATTTAAATTCAAAAGTCGTATCGAAAGGGGAACGAATGTGGTGGTAGACCGATTAATGTACCACAATCATTAAAATACTTTTTAGAACTTTGCAAATATTTAACCGGTTCCAAAAATATATTCTGACATGATGGAAAATGGGTTAACAATTTTAACTGCAAATTCAAAAATATATTTTTTTAAAATAGGAAACAGAATCAGAAGTTTGCAAATGTATAATAACATGTCTGGCAGCACCATTTTCACTTGTCCATTCACTGCAAACGACATCGATATTACAAATTGACACTCACAACGATCAATGTACACGTACACTCACACTCACACACGTACACGTACACACAATTTTGTCGTGATTTCTTTTATTTGTTTAAAATAATAGTTTAAATACTGTTTAAATGAATAGTTAAAAACGTGCAGCGACATGTCGAGTGTTTTCCATTGTGTTGCGCTGACCTTGGCGCAATAAGCAATTCGAAATTTGCTGGGAAACAAACGAAAAGACAACATTGTTTGTCGCGAGAGAGAGGGAGAGAATTTCGAAGCGACCAAGTTATTTATTTCATAAGAAACTGTTAATTAAACGGCCAAAAATGGAACGGCGCGTTAAATTAAAAACTATAAATCCGCACATAACGTGCAAAATTTGCGGGGGATATTTCATTGATGCGACTACAGTGACGGAGTGTCTGCACACATGTGAGTTGCTAATTGCCAGTTACAGTTTAAGTGGGCAGCAGCCAGCACGAGTGAAAGAGCAAAGAAGAGAGAAGCACCTGCACCGGTTGCGGCTGCCACTGTGATTTGCTTTTGCGCCAGTCATCTTCCAGGCAGCGCTTTACCGTTACAGCCCACGCGAACGCATTTTAAATATATTGGATTTGTGGTTGTGTAAAGCTGGCAGGTTTGGACGTGGGTGATAAAGCCTGCCATCGTCAAAACAACAACCTTATTTCTTAATATTGAGTTATGTGCTTTAATGTCGATCATTTATTGTTGTGTTACAGTTTGCAAAAGTTGCCTAGTCAAGCATCTGGAGGAGAAGAAAACATGCCCCACCTGCGACAGCATCATACATCAGTCACATCCGCTGCAATACATCAGCTTTGATCGCACCATGCAGGACATTGTGTACAAATTGGTGCCAAAACTACAAGAAGGTAGAACTTTCTATTAAATATATTTAAATGCCGCCCCTAACTAACTGTTTTTTGTTGCAGATGAATCGCGGCGGGAACGTGACTTTTACAAGAGCCGCAACATGCCATGTCCGAAGGACGTAACGCAAAACCATGAGGATGATAACGAAAAGGTGATGGATGCGCATGCTGAATCTGATTTCCATCGCTTAGACGAGCAGGTTAACGTGTGCCTAGAGTGTATAAGCAATAACTTTAAGAACCTGCAAAGGCGCTTCATACGCTGCAGCTCCCAGGCGACGATAACGCATCTCAAAAAGCTTGTCGCCAAAAAGATACTCAACGGCATTGAAAAATATCGAGAGGTTGGTTCAACAAAACCTTCCAATATATATAACATATGTTAATGATATCTTGTTCTTCATTGTGCAGATCGACATCCTGTGTAATGAAGAGTTGTTGGGCAAGGATCATACGCTGAAATTTGTGTATGTGACGCGTTGGCGTTTTCGAGATCCACCGTTACGTTTACAGTTTCGTCCGCGGGTCGAGCTTTAACAGCAGCAGTAAACAAAATGATTTATATATATATATCAATATATATATATATATAGGATATATATTTTTATAATTTATTGACATAGTGCTCTATTATATGTATATGAATCTAAGGAATTATCCCCCTTCCCCCCCAATAGCGTTTAGTCCACTCTTTAAAGTAATAGTATATATATAAAGATATATATGTATGTATATGTGTATAAATATGCATATATATGTGTATATATAGTCGTTAAGTTGAACGTGATTAGCATACTCGTCGTGTGACTTTAGTTGCAGCATTTATTGCGCCTGATTTCAAATCAAAACTCCCTAAAGTTTCCATCCTTTTTGCTAAATCCGTTAGAGAAATGCAATATTTTTGTATGTTTTTAGTTTGTCATGTGTATTATTTATTAATTTAATGTACAAACACACGATTGTATATAGCAGTTGAGTAAATAAATTTGTAATTATGTATAAGATTTAAAAATTCATTTTGGACCTGGTGGCTGCTGCCGATCACTTCTAGTATAACTGTATCTTGAGCGCGGACGAATCGCTGGCGGAAATCGATATCGAAACGCAGCTGGCGGCCGGGCCATTGGGTATGGTGGGTAGTAGGGATGATTCGGTGGACGTGGATTCATTCCATATGGCATCGGTGCATACATGGGATTAAAGTGTGGTTGTCGCGGCCAGCCCTGAAAATATGAATTAGATTAGATAAAGCAGACATCTGGAAGCGTAAACAATATCAACTGGATCTACAAGCGAACTAACGTAGGCATAATGATAATCAGCTGCCGGCACTGGAATAGGCACCGTTATAATGCGTGGTGTTCGTGAGCGACTTCGACTCCGACTGCGGCTGCGACGTCGACGCGTCTCCCTTCTATTGCAATCGTCACGACGACTACGCTCATCACTTCTTGAACTCTTTCTATGGCGAGTGCTTTTATCGACGGAGTGAGAGCGAGAACGCAATCGATGTCGCCGCGGTGGCGTTGGTGTGCGTTCCGATCTATGTTTTCTCAGATTTCTCATTCGGTCTCGCTCGCGAACTTCATCTGCGAAATATGGCACCTTCTCCTTTTCCTTGTCGCGAGGACGGCGTCTTGAATCTGCATATAATATATACGGGTAAAAGAATATTAAGGTATTTGTGCGTTTTCGAGTGTGTGTCGCTTATGCGGTTCCATTGGCCTTTTTTCCTCTTCTTTAGCTCTTGTTTTTCGCATTTGTTGTGGAAATGCTTCGATTTCTCGTCCATTTGCATTCCTGTTGAGAATCACTTTCACTGTTTGTCACTAGAAAAAAAACAACAAAAATATTGTTTGCACAATTCAGCTTTGCTATTTATCACAATACGGACCTCTGTATGAACGGGAACTGCTGTCGGCGTCCATATTTTATTTATTAAAAAATAATCGACGCTAGTTGCGCACTTGACATTTACAAGGCATATAGCCGGGTGCAAGGTTACGCATGGTCCCTTATTCTTTGGCTTGAGTGTATGACGTCACATATGTGCGTTTAAATATTTTGCATTGTTTTTGTACAAGTTTCAAATATCTTAACGACTTATTTTATTTTTTAAAAGTCTTTATTTGTTTGTTTTTATATACAATGTTAACGAACAATTTCTAACGTGACGTCACAATTTTAAAATGATTTAGCATACATGGTCTCCTTTTTAATCGTTACCTACAACTTAAAATACCGATAGGCAACTACTGCAAGCTTATCGAAATAAAACAATATCGGATACGAGCAATATTTAAAATTGTATTAATTATAATTTCTATTCACAGGTCAATAAATGGAATTCTAATCATATTTGCAATTCTTTATCCTTATTTGCTAACTTATTCTATATTCAGATACTCAACAGTCACTTTCTTCGTCGGACGCTCCTCATTTAGTCAGCTGAGTTTTCTTTTTTGACTTACTGCAAATAAATAAACCGAATAAGCGACATGCCAGAGAGCCAAAATCAAATCACACTTACATCAGTTTACCCGCAAAGGTTAAGCCACTGTGCATTTTGTCCATGTGGCTGCGACAATAGTCGCTTCTGACAAACGCTTCCGGACAGAATGGACACTCATATGGACATTCGCCAGTGTGACCGCGCATATGCCTCAGCAGATGCGATTTAACTTGAAAGGTTTGCGGGCAGAGAGTGCACTCAAATGGACGCTCTACGGTATGTGACACCATATGTTTACGCAGAGCCGCAGCACTTTTAAACTTCTTTTTGCAGGTAGGACACGTCTTAACGTTTTTGCTTATCTTGGTAAGCTTGCTCTTAGGTCCGTTTGGCTTTTTGCGAGGCTCGTTTTCGAGATGCCATCTGCAATAATTGTAAAAGGGTTAGAGTTTATTAAATATTGTATTTCGAGCCACTTACTTTTTATGCACGCTTAAAATGCTTAAGTGCACGAATTGTTTGCTACATTGCGGACATTTGTACAGTTTTTCTTCGCTTGGCGACGCCTCTACCTTTATCTCTTGTTCCGCTTTGAAATCTGACACATCATGCAACTCGTCTTTGCTCGTCGGTGAGGTCTTCTGTTTATTCTTCTGTTTGGCAATCAGTTGCTGATAGCTTTGTTCACACGTTTGCTTAAATCGGAACGCACTTTGCGCACTAAGGACACAGTTTAGGCATATTTGTTTTGGCAGTCCATCGTTGGGGTCTATGTAGCAGTTTGCGCACTCATTTAGCATATCGGCGAGACTGGGCTCTGGCTTGGAGCTATCCGATTGCTCACGTTTGGCAAATATGTCAACCAGTGTCACCGAACTATTTAAGCAAATGCGGCAAACCTCCTTTTCCATGTTTAAGAGGAGCTTTGTTGTTGGCGTCCAAAAAAAATTAGCATAGGCATGCCACCAGTGTGATCGCACGAATGCAATATCGATAGCAAAGTGTCGTTGCGATGAATCGATGACACAGTGATTAATCGCAGCATTTAAAAGAATAATTATTTATTTTCAACATTGAATATAACATTTAAAATACATACATTTATAGTTAAAACGTGTAGTAATACATATTACAAACCCTTTTTCGTTGTTATTTTATGTTTAAAAACTGTTTACATTTAAATGCTTAGGTATTGTTTGATATTCAGGTGGTTAGTTTTTAAGAACTTTTGTTAACGTTATAATCCTTTTTATGGCACACGATTTGAGTGCTTATTAATTTTTTTTTACTTGAAACGATCCTGACAAAAAATAGATTTGATTTATTTTCGAGTTTTCATACTATGTATGTATGTTGTTGTTGTTGTTGAAAATAGAATATAATCATTCTACGTACGTTTTTGAGTACTTAATGATAATAAATTAAAAATAATTTATATTATTATATACGCCTGGTGCAAATATGATAAATTGGAATACATATAGAAAAAAATGTTCATTTGTTTTTGTTTCATTTTTTGTGTTTTTCATATAAATACATGATTTCTTGTCTTTTACACATTTTGATTTGATTTTTTTTAACGGAATGTCTGGCTAACTAAGGCCAAAGGAAGATGTCAGGTTTTGGTGTTGTGTGTGTATATAGGTGTGTGTGTGTGTAGTTCTACATGTGTCTGGTGTTGCCAAAGTTGATGCCCGATTGGGTGGCACCCTTATTGGAGCCGTACTGTAGCGAGATGACATTTTGGCCGGCACGCAGCTGCTCCTCGCTGAACTGACGCACATTCTTGTCCGCCTCCTTGGGTCCAATCGATGGCTTGTTAAAGTTGGAGGCCTGTGTTTGGGTAAAATGAAGACGTGGCATTAGACAAATAAAAATCTTATCTTTTGGTTTTTGGGGACTTACCTTGCGACCCAGCGACTGCAAGCAGATGACGACAGAGTTGAGATTCTGTCGCTCCCAGAGATCGACACTTTGGAATGTCTCTTGTGTGGGCACACCAAAGTTCTTGGCGCACTCAAGGAATGCTGAAATGTTCTCCATGCACTTGAATGCCATTTTGCTTTCGTTGACCTTACGGATGCAGCCGGGCTGCAGGGCGTTGGCCAGCTTGCACAGGATGACACCATCCTTGAGCACTTCAAAGAAGTTATCGGTATCACCGGATGTGTTGATGGGTTCACCGGTCACAGCCTTAATCCATTCCAGCGACTCCTGTGCCAGCTCTTCGCTGTACTTGGAATTTATCTAATATACAAAGAAAAGAAAGGAAAGAGATCAAAAATCATTCCAGACATTATATATAGTATATACCTTTGACTGATACATAACTGCTTGAAACTTGTGCAATTGACTTGATTTGCAAGACTAAAAACGATTTCTTTCGAGAAAATCGTACTTAAGCAAACATATATACATACATATATTTATATTCTTGTGTTATCTTGTGCAATATCGCCAGATAACGCCACCTATCGGTAATTGGTCGTAAACATACAAAGTTTGGATAAGGATAAGATTGCAGTTTGCAAGATGTAGACACTCCCAAAATAAACTCATGTCCTAATACTAATTGTTCTAATTTTCAAAATATATACATACAGAAAAAACACATGTACATACATTGCATACATATATGGATGCAAATATGCCGTAACCATATTTGCAAAATGTTTAAACGACAGCAACAGCTGTTGCCAGCTTTTTGTTTTGTGGCCATATATGGTTTAAAGCTCAAGCCGGCTTGGGCGTCCTTCGCACCGATTTTGGTGTTTTGGAGCGCGAGGCCCACTTGTTGAGCGTTATTGGCGCCAATAATGCCACAAACGGGTTGCGTGTTGTATTTCAATTTGGTTTCTGGTTCTGGGAGGTTAAAATCGCATAAAGTTGTCGCCGGTTAGCACCTAGTTTATTATATTTTTTTATTTAATTGAATTGTTGTCGTTAACTGATTTCTCAGATTAGCAGCCATTTAACAGTATTGCTTACACTCTCGGTCTCGCTCTCTCGCTCTGTGTGTGTGCTTGAGTGTGACAGGGTTGTCATCAAATAAAGCTAAACAGATGGCAAAAATAGCTAGAAACAGCTAGCATGACTATGACTAGCTAAATGGGCTGCACTGACGAGTGATTCTGACAGCGAACTCTATTATAATGAATGATCTCAGAATAAAACAAATGGAAACGTTCGTCGTCAATTGAGTACTTTTTGTTGTTGTTGTTGTTGTCGTTTTGATTGCGGCTTCGTTTTGTCTGTGTTGCATTTTTTTGCAAGTATATTTTTTGATTGTTCCTTATCGCATATACAGCCCTAAATTAAAAATGGGACCAGGGGTGGAGAGTGTTTGGTCTGCACAATATAAAGGTGAATGCACTATGTCATTCATTTTGTATAACTCTTTCTTATGATAAGCCAAATAAAATTTATGGTCTAATCAAGAAGCTAATATGCAGATATACAACAAGCCATAAAAATGCAAATAAATTTATGCCAAATGATTTTTTATGTCTTTGTCAACACTTTGCGGTTATATTCACCAACCATTATGAGTTTGCAAACAATTATCGATAATGCTATCGATGCCTGAAGCTGATCGTTTTGCAACTTCCAATTAGAAGCAGCATTTTTGCCATAACGGTTAAAGATTTAACAGCTAAGCGTTCGGGTCATTAGAAACATTTTTTCTGCGCTGTTAGTTAACCCCAAAATGAAATCCACCGACTTTTCAATTTATCATGTTCAGATCGTTAAACAATTAATAAAAATACGTATTTTGATTGACATTTCTCGAGATGATGATGATTCTGTTGTTGATAATTATCATGATGGCAGATAAATTGACGCCCTCGAGGCGTTATGAATAAATTTTGATTACTGAAACAGACTGAGATTCTTGACTTGTAGACCGCCTCTATTATGTATTCATGCACATAAATAAAAAGCCGTTAATACACTAATGAATTCGGTTGAGTTTTTACACGTTTGGAAACCAAAAAGTGAAATATGCGCTAGTCTTTGAATAAATATTTGAACTCTGCTCAAGTGGACACGGATTATGGGAATCCACAAAAAAGCCATAACAAAAGTAAACAGAATTCAAACTGAAATGAAAAATTGGCAGTGAGCAAAACACATACATATATTTTAAGCTTTGCTTTTTAATGAGTCAGCAGCCTCCAGCTTTTTTTCTCACAATTTTTATAGCGTTTCGCTATGAGGTCGCAGCGAAATTTGACGACAGCAAAGTACAGTATATACTGAAATATATTGGCACTATACATACTTATACAAATACATATGTACAGAGTGTTGCCTTATCGTAATAAGAATGTCGTGCCGGTTGAGAGGATGTGACAGCGGAATACGCTTATCAACGCGACAAAATTCTGAGGTTGAACACTTAAAAAAACAGAAAAGTCAACATTATCAGCTGATTTCTCAAGAGTCGAAAAGTCTACAAAATTTACAAAAACAAAATCATAAGCTCTACTTCGAAAAGTTTACAGTAATGTTTGTTTGTTTGTTTTTTTCTCACTGTGTAACCCCGACACTGACATTGAAGAGATTAAAAGAGACGAAGAGAGTGGGTCGGCAGAGGGGTAAACCTCTGACTGGGTCTGTGGGTCACTCAGTTGATGAATTAAGCACGATTATGCGTGCAATTACAAAACAGCGCCACAATGTCAACCAAAATGTACATAAGAGAAAAAACTGCGGGAACTGTAATTAACTTTTCACATTTTTTGATGAAGTTTCTAGATATGTATGTTCAGCATATAATCTATGGGTGTTTTGTTTTTTGGCAGCCCGCACGCAACTCACATTAGCAAAAAGCCAAGCCTGGAAATCCGCTTCACAGAGAGCTCTTAGCTCTTAGTTAAATTAAAAGTGCGCAAAAAACATATATTTGCCAAAGATGTGCGCTAAACTCTGGCTTTCCCTCCTCTCTCTCTCTCTATAGCTGCGGGCTAACAAAACCGTTTTGACAGGGGTGAAGACAACACGCCAACGCGGAAATGGAAATGAAAGAAGAAGGAAGAGGCAGACTAGAGTCATCATTAAACGCCCACGAACCAAAAAAAAAAATTGGAAATGCAATTGGAAATTAACAAAACTAACTGTAAATCAAGTTGGAACGAAGAGTTAATTTTTCGTTAAGTTGAGAGCGCAAGCTTTTATACCCCATGAGCTAAAGGGTATATATGAATAGATGGATAATTGCTTTTCAGCTGCGGGATGAGTGACAGGCGAAGCTTCAAGGAGTTTTTTTTTGTTTAATAGTTTGAGAATGGATTCCAGCCGTCTGTCGCATAAATCTAACAATTGCTGACGCAAGTTTCCGTTGGGGAGTAGAAGCACGTAATGTACAAAATATTTATGCATGCAGAGAGCGAGAGAAAGAGAGGCGACGCAACGGATCATTGCGTAATGAGCAAATTTTGTAGGGATCAGTAGAGATGATGATGTCATTATTGATTGTGAACTTTTGGCAATTACTCAGTCACAGCAGACATTGATTAGTGAAAAACGTAAAACAGTTGACGCATAGCACATGGGCTATGCTTGTGTGTGTACATTTGTGGGTGTATTTGTGAGTGCGTGTGAGGTGTTACGTACAAAAGCTGCGCTTGCAAAAAAAAAAAAACCAAACAAAACGAAAACAACAACAACAACTAAGCTATCGGCATCTGTCATTCACATTGCGATTATTCATGTTCGAATTTTCGATGTCGCTGCTTTCGCTTTCTTTTCGATGTGTCATTGATGATGACAGTTGCAAAGCTCTTAGAGGCTGACCGATATTCGGTAAGAGAGCTTTAAATGAGGTCAATTATGTGACTGATTTTTGTGTGTATTTCTTTTGTTTAGATAAATGTAAACATTGCAAAAGCGATTGTCAAAAATGTAAAATCAAATTGTTGAATAATCCACTACAGAGTTAAGAGTCATCCCAAAGCTGGGCAAACCATAATAAATATAGGTACTCTTCTTTTGGCAATGGTTGGAGAGTTTCACCGGAAATCCAAACCACTTTTATGATTTATGATTAACTTGTTGCCCATCACTTTTTATGGCTTATCTACACAATTATGATTGTTCGTTCACAGACAGAATAGATATGTATAAAGTACATCACATATATAGAATTATGTACCATAGGGTCTGACAGCGAGAGCGAGAGAGAGACACGACGACAAGTTCCATTTGGTAAACTGATATCACGATGGTTTGCGGATGTGTATTAATGTGACCATATCTATGTTTGTATTTAAAAGGTGTGTATGTGTATGTGTATGTGTATGTGGGTGCCAGTGATTACTACATGTCTATGTATGTTTCTATGTACGTGCTAACGCTTCTATGGGTACCCATACCAACGCCAGCAGAAGACAAAGAAGAAGAAGAATGTATAGGAATGGGTGAGAAAGCAAAGAGAACCCGACTAATTAATGAAACATGGTCAAAAGCGGGGTCGCGAAGCGCTATGTTTAGCGTTAAGGGTTAAGGGGGTAAAAGTATAGAATCTGGCAAAAACCAAATACATATGTATATACAAAGGGGCTGTTGCCATTGTTGTATCACCTTCAATACATTGCTCGATTTTTGCTGAAATTTGAGACGTTGCCATAAAAGTACACGAAAAAAAATACAGAAAAAAAAAATAACTGCCAAGCAACTAAAACACACACACACACACAAACAATAATAAGAACGCGCAACTCAACAGTTAAATGGACAAACAATATTATTTTTTAAAAAGTTGATTCAGCGGCATGTTGTTATTGTTTGCTTATGCCACACACACACACAATACAAACATTTACTTAGAAAACACACTTTTAAGCACGGCGCGCATGTGTGGAGTGCGTCAAAAGGTGCTATCGCGCTACGTGGAGTGTTTTAGATACTCTCACACAAAAGGTCTTTGGATTTTGTGTACAAATATGCAAGGTAGGAGGAAAGATTCATTTCCTTGCGCGAGTGTAAGTAAAAGAGAGCATTTATGCTTCGGCTTTTTCAACATAACTGTCTCTTCGCTCTTCAACAGTTTTTTGGAAGTTAACGAAGTCGTGCAGCTGGCAGGCAAAAGCAAAGGCAAAGGCCCAATGACATCATCGCTAACTCGTTCGCTCCTGTGAAGCCATTGATCGCGGCAAAGGCGAAAACAACAAAAAGGGAGCGCTGGCTGAGTAAACGAAAAGAGAGTGAGAGGACTGTCTGTGACTTGTTGTTGTTGTTGTATTGCAACTGTATACAAATTTGTTGTTGTAGCTTGTCGTCCATTAGTGGACTGCACTTAATCCCCCCAACCCTAAACGACAGAAATACGAGAGGCACTATATACAATTTCAATTTCACTCACGTTGGGGCTATGCAACACACACACACACACATACACACAGGGACAGTGCATTGCGTAATTGTTAAAAGGGGTGGTATGGGTATGCAAGTACATATGTAAACTGCAGTAACTAAGCGTTACTAATGTTGTCAATTTAGCTAAACAATAAGGGCGACAAAAAGCAACAATTGCAGTCGAGATCTCTTTTGTGAACGAAAAAAGAATCTGCATAGGGACTGAAACATTAATTATTCATCCAATAGCAAACTGAACGAAGCTTAGCTTTGAAGTCCAATCAATTACTTAATGAGTAGTCAGCTCAGGCTTTGTTATATACATGCAAGATACTTAGATACACACACACACACACATACTTAAAGATGACTTATTACGCGCCTTGCAAAATTTGGAATGAGGTCATTCCTAAGACCATTTTTAGCCAGCATTTTGTTTTTGGCGCGCGGGAACAGATCAAACTTGTGTTTGAAATGCCCAAATAAAGTCAATGCAGCTTAAACACACAAACACACACACACTCAAACGCATACAACAATATTATTTTTTTTTGGCAAGAAATTTGGTTACCTTACGCTGCGCTTCGGCGGCAAAGCCACTCTTTGGAGCACGATTCGACGACATGTTAATGTTTGTTGTTGTTGTTGCTGCTGCTGCTGGGTTTGGGCTGTAAACGGGTTTGCAGGGTGCGTTGCGTTGGTCAGAAAGTAGTATGCACTCGGGCCAATGGAATGTTTATCACAAAAGTTTTTGGTAGGTTTTTGTAGAGTACGCAGCGAACTGAAAAAAAGCACGTCCGTTCACAACAAATACTAAATGCGCTATGAGCGTAGCAGTTAATCAGCTGAAACCATGAAAACTTTACAGTGAACGTGACGTGCTCTGTTAGGTTTAACAGCGAGAGAGGCCAATAACAGTGAGTAGCACTTTGATTGATGTTACCATCAAGCGCACAAGCACGGTTGCCACTTGGGGACTTGATGGAATTTTTATTTTAAACTTTAACCGTGTATTTGTGATAAAAGTGTGCCAGTATGATACAGATTTTTATGAAATTCTACATCAACATGTGGCAACTGTGCTGCCTCAAATTATGTTTTGCTAACACACATTGGCGCGCTCTCGAAAGCTCTTGTTTAGTTTACAAAAGCTTAAGCTCAGCTGCTGGTGATGTCATAATACACACATGTTAACGGCTGTTTGCAAAACATATGTACCTGTGGCAATGAAAGTGAAGAGAGATATAAACTCCCCCTTGTTATTTTTGTTATTACTAACGCATGCCTTATCCTAATCACAGCATTCCAAACAACACGATGTCATTGGTTGGGGGGAAAAAAACTGAATGAGATAATATGCGGGATTTTGTTTTTTAGTTTGCCTTGAGAATTAGTTACATTTTATTCACATAAATATATATATTATTAATATTTTTTTATATGCTTTCAAGATACGAAGAGAATTTCATTAGTTTTTTGTGTTTGGTTTTTTTTTTAATGTGTTTTAAAATAAATTAAGGGGGATTGCTTTGTTTATAATTGTTTGTTGTTGCTTTGTGTGTTACATACATACATATATAATTGTAATATTAAATATACATAGTTCTAAGAATGCTTGTTTAATGTATATATATTTATTCATCTTTCATTGCAGCAAGACAATTATTTTTTAAATTAATAAACATTTTTAAATTTTTTGTCTTTTGATTATATCGCCATTAGATATTTGTTTTTTTAACATAGGAAAAGCATTTCATTTAACTAGAGACAATGTGTATTACATTTATTAGAGATATTGCATTTATTATTATTGTTTATTAATCTACTATTATTAACGAAAATGTTATTGGGATCTTGATTTATTTTTTATTTGCTCTTCATGCATGTTAAGGCCCTCGCGCTCAAGTACAAGTGTGTGTGTTGGTGTGGGGGAGTAGGGGGTGGGGGAGCGGTGCAGTTGGTTGCACGCTAAATAATTTTCTAGTTGTCAATTTAAAAAAAAGTAATCATAATTTATTTTGCACATGGAAATATAAATACATATTACAAATAGAATTGATGTATATTTTCATATATAAAAAAGGGAAAATTTTCCAAAAAAATAATATACAAAAAGAGAGAAAAGAACACTACTAGAAGTACAATTAAAAAGAAGGTGGTGACATAAACATAATCAGAATTGATTTTGGGCGACTTCTAAAAAGTCCCATTTAAATAGTATATCCTAGGTAAGTGTATGTGTGTGTGTGTATAAGCACTGATATCTGATATCTGTGTGTTTTTTTTGTTTTAATATAGGCTATCGTCGTTTACATCGAATTGGACATAAGAACATAGTACATATATATATATGGGTATATATAACTATCAGCAAATAATTTCAGACAAATTGTTGTTTTTTTTTTAATAAATAATACCTCACGATGTTTAAACTTAACTTATAAAACAACTGTGCAATAATTGGGCAACTAAACACAAGTTTTTTTTTTTGGAGCAGGCGATGGCGACTCCACCCTCTCTCTCTTTCTCTCTTTTCCAGCAGTGATATCGTGTGGAGCTATATATATATATATATATGCACACATGTTACGAGTTGTTCTTCCTATATAGTATGTTATATATAATTTGTAATTATATATGCTGCTGCGTCTGGTTCAAGTTAGACTCGGTTTAATCGAAAAATAAGCGACTTTTTTTTTTGTTTGTTTTTGCTAGCAATAAAACACAAATCGTAATTAAATTAGATCTTGAACAACATTTCTTGATATCAAATTGCATAAACTATCATCATCATCATCATTATCATTTCTCTTTTAGTTCTGTCTTAGTTCTTAACTAATATTACATGCACGCCGGGTTTTACGTTCTTCCTTTTTTCTTTTGCCTTCTTTCAAAATAAGTTTATATATCTGTGTATATAATATATATATATTATGTATATAATAAAGTGTATATAGTTTTTATAAGCTTTTTTGTTGTTGTTGTTAGTGTATCTCTAGTAACCATAATTTGTTGCTTTTGTATCTTTCTGCCACGAATCTATATATGCTTCCATCGCTGCTAGCTTGGATGGATGGATCCTAACTCAATTTATAAATAAATATACTCCACACACATTTAGCTATATATCAGTTTGTTTTTTGTTTTGTTTTGTTTTGTTTTAAGATAGTTATCGAAAACAATCTGGTTTGGTTTGCTTCCAACGGATTCACAGCAACGATATATCTGATTACAAAATAGAAATGTTAACATTAACAAGTTTCGCAGATATTGAAAGTATGATTGTTACCTTTATTCTCGTGACTATCAGCAGTGACTAGCGTGTTGCTTGTTGCTGTGCTCGTCAGCAAGCTATTGTTGTTATTAATATTATTGTTATTAATGTGAAGTTGTTGTTGTAGGTCTTGTGACTCAATGCTTAAATCGATCAGCTGTGTGACAGCAGCCGGAGTCACAGCATCCTGCAGCAGATTGATGTCGCTGCAAACAGTTTAAAGTTTAGTTCGAATTAAGTTGGAAACTGCATATATACTCACTTCTTGTTGTTAACGTTCTCAATGTGGCCATTGCCATTGGCCACTGCTGCAGCTGTTGCGGCTGGTGTTGCTGTTGCTGTTGGCGGCATTGCTTCCACATGCAGTTTGCCATTGCTAACTTCAAATTGTTGCAAGTTCTTGGCATTCTCATCGATAATCATATTGGAGAAGCTATTTATCAGCGAGTTCTCCTTGTCCAGCACCGATTGCTCATACATTGCCTGACTGTTGGGTGGCTCCACTGTCGCCGTCGTCGACTCCACTGTGGGCGCCACAGCATCTGTTGTGCTGCTGCTGCTGCTGGGCGAGCCGCCATCTGTTGAATTGTTGCTGCTGCTGCTGCCACTGCCGTCGTTCTCTTTGGGCGCAGACACAGCCTTAGCATCAGCGGAATCCTACAAAAAGAAAAGCATTTAAATTTAAGTTTTATATTGTAAAGAAGTTTGTGTATAGTGTTACCTTGGCGGGCGTGGCAGCTGCGCCGCCGGCTTTACGTGTGCGCGACATTATGGCCTCGACACGTTTGCGTCGCTCTTCGCGCTCCTTCTCCTCGCGCTTGAGACGCTCGGCAACTTCGATGCGCTGCTTTTCAGCCTCCTCTTTGGCCTTCTTTTCGGCCTCTTCGCGCTCAATGCGCTGGCGTTCCTCCTCCTCGCGCCGACGCTGCTCCTCCTCTTCACGCTGCTCGGCTTCCTGTGGGCAGATAATGATTAATAAGCATATCATCATCAAGGATAAGAATTTGTTGTTGACTCACCTCGATGGCCTTGCGCAGACGCTCCTCTTCGCCACGTCGCTGCTCCTCGGCCAGGCGTGTGGACTCCTCTTCGAAGAGACGCTGCCGTTCAGCCTCCTCTTCCTGGGCCTTGAGCTCGGCCAAACGTTCAGCCTCGAGTCGTTGGCGCTCCAATTCCGCCTGTCGTTCGGCCTCCTCGCGGGCCAGACGTCGTCGTTCGGCTAATGCTGCCTTTGCCTGCTCCTCCGTCGTAATCTTTTTGGCTATCATCGATGCGGTCATCAAATCATTGCCCACATCAACATTGAGATTAGCCGCTGATGGTGGTGTCAGCTCGCGCACTTCTGAGTTCTCCTTGCTGCCATTGCGGGATGTCTTTTTCGGAACTGTTGGTGGTTCCTGAGGCTGCGGCTGCGACTGCTGCTTCTCGTTGCCCTCATCTGCCTTCTCCTCGACACTGTGAGATGTTGGTGTAGACTCTACTGGAGCTTGCTCTGGCTGTGCATCAACTTGCATCAGCTCCTGCTCCAGTTCCTGTTCCATTTGCTCTGTTTTGACTGTGTTCAAAGCCTCCTTTTCCGCCTTGCTTACACTGGCGGCGGCGGCGGGCATTGAAGCTTCAGCAGGAACAACAACCTCAGTGGTCAGCTCTTCTGGCTCCTTGGCCACACCGTTGGATGCCGGCACGGATGCAGCAGCAGCAGCTGTTGTCACTGTTGTTGTGGCGCTCGTGGTTACAATCATGGATGTGCTCATGGGAGAGGGACCCTTGTTGCGTCGATTAATGCGCTCCATGCTGGCGGTACGACTGGGCTGTGCCTTCGAAGCGGATGCCGCTTTTGGAGGTAACGGTTCCTGTTGGAAAATTGTTATTAGTTGGAATCAGTTGCCATCATTTAATCCTTCAACTTACCCGCTTTGGTGTCTTCTTTTCGGCACTGTGCATGCGCGATGAGCTGGAGGTCACGATCATTGAGGTGGACATGAGGTTCGGAGTTCGTTTGGGTGTCGTTTGTGCTGTAGACGTGGTTGGCGATGCTGTTGTTGCTGTCTTCAACGGCGGCTTATTGTCCCGCTTCAATTTGTTGATCTCTGCAGAAAGAGGAAGATGAATGAGATTTTGTTTTATAATAAGAAAGTATATGCTTACCCTCTAAGGACATGCCGGTGCCGGCTATGCTGGCTGGCCGTGGCTTGCGTGGCGCCGTCGCCGGACGCCTGTGTACCTGAGCACCACCCGATGTGGATAACGTTGTGGATGTGGACATTGCGCTGCCGGGCCGAGAACCGCTCAAATGTCCATGTCCGCCGGGTGTTACATTGCCGGAACGCGAGCCTAAATACAATTTTAAAACGCAATCCAAAAGATTAGTTAAAGGAAGAGGCAATTTATGTCGTTAAGTTTTATATATATATAGTATGAAAAACAGATGAGCACCAAATAATAATATATAAAAACAATAATTATGTGAGATTTATTTTGATACGTGATTCGTGACCGTCACCAAAGTAGAGTAGAGGTAGAAATTAAACACAGGAGAAGACACAATAATAAACCATAATAAACAAAGTACCAACATATATATAGTATAAACTAAATATAAAGACGAAAAGCAGCATAAACCAAAAGTGTATCAGTGTGCGTGTGTGAATGTGTGTTGAGGGGGGGGCAACAACTAGAGTTATCAGTGGATCAAATTCGAAAACATACGAAACGAAACAATACAGGATGGGGGGCAATGCTCCACAGCACACAATATGGACGACTCTTCGAAATGGAATTGTTGCTCAGCTCTAATTGAAGCCCATCTTGTAATGGTCTTGCTTCGTATGTCTTCCTACAGGAACTACTACATGTATGTATGTGTGTTTGTGTGTGTGTGTGTAATGATAACTGATAATGCTGGCCACCACAATTTAATTTAGTTTGTGTTTTGTTTGATAATCAGATCGCACACACCTGCATTCACTAACAAATCAGAAGAGTTCATGAGCAACAATGAGTTTGGATCGAGATCGTGATAACGATAGTAGTTAGGGTGGTTAGTGGTTTTGGTGGTGTTGGTGTTGGTAGTAGTAGTAGAAGTCGCATATTGTTGTTGCTGGGCTGCACGCCTAGTTGCGTTCGCTGACGCTGTTGCATAGGATGCATTGTTCAGGGATGAGGCAAATGATGATTGAAGATATTTTTTAGTTGCGGCTGTTTGTAAGCCAAGATTGGATTGGCGTTGTTGTTGTGGATGGTTGTTGGTGCTATTGTTGTTGTTGTGCGACCACGTATAGCTTATCTGTGTCATACTCTTACTGGAATCACGCTGACCATTGCTGCCCAATGGCCGAAAGCTGGTGGAGATGCCACCGCCCAGCGAATATTTGCCACGTTCCCGTTGTCCACCGCCCCCCGCCGCCAGATGGGTCATGCTGCGCGACATGGCGCCCACCGCTGTGGATGTGCCACTTGCTCCAGCCGAACCAGCACGCTTCTGGCCGCCGGGCCGTGCACGACGTAGGCCAGCACTGCCTAGGGATGCTGTCTCATCAAGCATTTCCAGTTCTTGTTCACGTCGCTCCCGCTCCAGAATGGCACGTACATGCTCACCATTGCGTCGTATTGGCTGCGCCAGCTGATCCAAACGATTCATCGAGTAGGCGCGTCCTACTTGTTGTTGTTGGTGTTGTTGTTGTTGTTGGTGATATATATATGTAAAGTGGAGAAGTGGTTTCAAGAAAGTGTTGATGAATCAGAGTTTGTATCAGAATCATTTTGTTTTTTTTTGTTCTTGTGGTTGTGGATTGGTGCTTTGTGGTTCCTTATACATATATATATATTTATATACAGAAGACGTCACACTAAAGTTGGCTAAAATAAATGTGTGTGTGGTGGTGTATGTGTGTGTGTGTGAGTGAGATTAAGGTGTAGATATCCGGGTGGGTTGGGGGTAGGCTGCAGCTTAGAAAGAATCAATATAAGCAAGAAGTAAAGACATAAATCCGCCCCATGGAAAGATTCGATTTTAACTTTTTTTTTTTTTGGTCACATCGTTCAGTCAGAAGAGTGGGCGGTGGGTGGTTGCAAGAGAGAGGAGCAGAAGGTCACCTACTAAAAAAAAATATAAAGCACGCATATGATGATGATAATAATAATGATGATGATGATGAATACACATGATGATTTGAAGAACCTGTTTTTGGAGATTTGGGGTTTTTTTTTGTGTGTATGTGTGAGAGAGATGGGGGGCGGCGAGGGAGGGACAATCTTACCTGGTGTTCGGGGCGTTGTGCTCAATGAGCTGCGCGAACCGTAATGCCCGTCTCGAGGGCTGGGTATTGTCGGCATGAGGTCCGTTTTCCTGCGGTAAACGCTTCGGAACATCATATTCTGTTGTGATGTGTCAACGGAATCTTCTGCAATTGTTTTTGGTTTTTTTTAGGGGAGATGGATTTTGTTGTTGGGACTGAGAGCTCAGTTCGTTACGAAAAATAATATATATAAAAAAAGTAAAAACTAATGCAAAATGTATTCATCGAGAAACCAAAAGCAATAACCATGCCAAAAAGTGAGAGAGCTACGGAAATTTGGGGATAAAAAATAAAATTGTAGGGGGCCACCCGCTTGGGTAATACTTAATGCAAGGCAGATTTAGGGCTGTACACAACCTAATAATAGATATCGATTTTTTTTTTTATCGATAACAGCTCGTTTAGTGGTATACAAAATATTAGATCATGCAACAAAACGGGCGCATGCCAGTTAGGAGAAGAGAGAGCTTTTTTTTTAGGAGGTTAGAGGGCAACAAACAAACAAACAAAAACAAAAAAAAATTGTATTACAGGAACAATCGATAGTTTGTAGAGGAACCCTCACCCTTACGATATGAGTTATTGTTGTTGTTGTGGCTTGCAGTTGCTGTTGTATTATTATATTGTCTGTGCGCAGTTGTTGGTGGTGGTGTGGAAGTCTGTTTGTTGTTTGTTATGGACGCTGGCCCATCAATATTGATCTCGCCACCGGCTATCGAAAGCGAGAAGCGCTTGGGTGGCTCATCATTGGAATAGCCCCAATTGAATACCTCGTACATGGACGAAGACTTGCGGCGATGATCTGTATATGATGTTTGTTGGTAATATACATACATATATGATGTATATGTGGTATATTTGTACAGAGAGAAAAAAAAATAAATATATATAAATGGCACAACAAACTTAAACAGGCAGCAGTGTGTGTGCGTGTGTGTGTGTGTGCAGTGATTTGTTGTTGTTCGATTCGATATATAATTGCAAAATCAAAAAAGTTAAGAGGTTTTGCTATTTGCACACAGCTGCAACACAGTTCACAGTTACTTTGGGGAAAGTGGATTGGGTACATATATGTATTAAGTATATAGAGAGAGAGTCACGTTATAGAACTGAGTAGAGAGTACATTGTTCTAAAGATAATATTAAACTGCAAAAATAAATAGTTAATATTTATGTGTGTGTGTGTGAACTAAATTGTGTTTCTTTTTGTGATTGTTCGATTCGAATGTCTTCAGCAAACAACAATTGCTTTCAAGACTCACCATCATGTCTTTCTGTGGATGTGGAGGTACGCTTCTTAGCACCACTGTCGGCTAGTTCACGCTCGGAACTGCGACGTGAGAGCGTGGCGTTCGCTACATTCGATATAGATGTTGAGCTACAAAATACAAATATATAATGTTAATCACAAACTGGGATAAAGTATAGAAGCTTTACCGTCGCTGACTCCAGAAGGTGCTGGGCGATACCAGGCCATAATCGGCTGGCACATCTAACAAACGTGGCGTTGACGAACCAAATGCGAAACCAATGGAATTCCTATCGCGTTTCTTTGTCTCTATTCGCGACTCGCGCTCCTGTGAACATTATAACAAGTAGTTTAGTTTATTAATTGGTAAGTTAAAATGTTTTGATGACACGCACCATATTCTTTTTGAGTATGTACTCGCGTCGCTCCTTCTCCGCTTCTATGATGGCCCTTTTGCGCTCCTCGACCAGATGACGCTTCTCTGTGTCACGTGTGCGAATCTCATCGATGCGACGACGTCGTTCCTCCTCCTTTTGTTCGCGATACTTTTGTGCCGCCTCCGCTTGAGCGCGCAGCTCTTCAATTTTACGCTGTCGCTCCTCATTCTGTCGATCGCGTGCATATTTCAGTTTCTCTTCACGATCTTTGGACACTGTGCAGCAAATGGAAGAAAAGACAAAATATGTTAGATATGATTATTTCACCTTTTTTTTTTTTTTTGCTACCTGTGGCAGATAAATCGATAAAGCTTTATACATTTTCTACTTCTACTTTTTGGCATTTGCCGGCGACTTTTACAGCCACACTGACGTCATCGACGCTGTGCGCTTGACGTTTTTATTTTGTATGTATGTATGTGGGTCAATTGACAACAATAACTACAATAACAATACACACACACATACACCCGCACACACTCAGGTCGCCCCCGAGTTGTTGTGTGTGTTTGTGTGCGATGAGCAAATATGGCAAAAAAGAAAATGTAAGCGCACATTATTATTATTATTATTAAAATGACATTGGGGCCGGCAATGCAAAAGCAATAGCTATAGACAAATGGTCAAGTTGAATATGTTGGTCAACACCAACTACAACAATTCTTTCTTTTTAGTTTTTCTTGTTGTTGTTGTAATCGAGTATCGGTCAGTGCGATAGTGCGCATTATCGTTCAACAACTATTTATGGAATTTAATGACGTAATGTGAATGCAAACTTCGACTCTGTTTTGCGATTTGTAACACCTTTTTTTTTGTACGATATATCAGCGTGTGCACAAGGTCACAATTATTGTTGGAATATTCCTGTTGTTCCAGCTGCATAACAATATATGTGTGTGTTTAGATAACGCCGCTGAGAGCTTATCAGTCAGAGTGTTGATCATGCGGCAGGAAGACAGGTGGCTCTCAAGCAAAGAATCTACATCGAGAGGCATTGACAGATGCGTCATTGTTACAGACGCCCACCTTTGTGCCAACCCGAGTGCAGAATACTTAATGCATTCTGTGCACTCAATGGCAAAGGCAATGTGTGTGTGGGTTTATGTTAAAGCTGGAATCACAGACAGTTTGCTAAGGCAGAAGAACTATAATAACTGGATTCTTGTGTTTGTAGTGTATTATGTGCGGTAAGAGCATATCTAATTTTATGTAACCATATCAAAAATAAATAAATACAAATAACTTTATTTCTTCTTACCTTTACGTTCGGCGCTTCCCTCTCGGCTTTCGGGTCGTTTGGGTATGTTTTCCACTAAAAGTAAATAAAGTGTACAGAACAAACAAATATATCAACACTTTGTGTTTTGGTTTCGTAAGAAAAAAATCTTTAAACGTTCAGTTAATAACAATGAGTTTTTTGTTCAAGAGTTTTCACTTGTTTTTCGCGAGCACACTCACTTGATCAAGACCAAATCGTAATGTATATGTATATTAATGAAGAAAAAATGTAAAAGAAAATCAATTGGCTTCTGTTTTGCACTTGCAGGGCAAGGAAAAAACACGCATTTGATAAATCGGCGAGCAGACGTCGGGTAGGGAGGTAGACAGAGACAGGGGACGGACAAATACACACACTAACACACAAACAAATGTTCAGCTGCAGCGCAGCTGCTGCTGCCTCACGATGACTGTAAAACAGCGACGACTACGGGGCAGCAAAAATGTTTTTCCTCTGGAAACTTTGAACGAAATTTATTTATAACTCAAAACTCCGGTTGACGTTTTGATGTGGCATGTGGGGCGGAAGGGGGAAAAACATGCACACACATCGTAGAACTCAAAAAAACACACGGGGCAAATTTCACCCATATGAAGCGAAACACTTCTTCTGGCTTCTTCTTTTTTTCACATCGTTCGCTTTTTGAGTGTGAGTCGTCGTCGTCGTCGACGTCGACGTCGTTTCGTTAGCTGCCCAGTCGACCAATCATTTTTGTGGCTTGTTAAACTCTTTGTTACACGTATCGTTGGCTTGTTTTTTTAACTTGTCATTGACGCGCACGCTTTGAACTTTAATTTGTTGATCCGTTTCACGTTTTTAATGCATACCTGCTGGGTTATTCGAATAATTTTCTTGCTGGCCCTCAAGACTCGCCATATTCTCACTTAATATTTTTCTACATCTACATTTATCGATACTAAGCAGACAACTATCAAGTAAAACGATGACAACCACTCGATGAAAGCTATTCGATATTAACTATCTGACAGAGTTGTTACTTTGATTAGATTTGCAGAAAAATGCTGATTGATATAATACTCGATGGCAATATCGAGCTAAAAAATACCATAAGCACATCGTAAACATCCCGCGTTTTATTTTGTTTGGTGCGAAGTTTTTATTAATTATAGCAAATAAAATGCCAGCGGAACCTGAAACTGTTGTGGTTGACAAGCGCAACAATTTGCCTTGGATTGAGAAATATCGTCCGGTGAAATTTGAAGAGATTGTAGGCAATGAAGATACGGTCGCCCGGCTTTCTGTGTTTTCCACTCAAGGAAATTCACCCAATATAATCATTGCGGTAATATAAAACTTGTGAATTCACTTTCCAATACCATGCTAATAGAGGTGTTGCAGGGACCACCTGGCGTGGGAAAGACAACGACAATACAGTGCCTGGCTCGCATATTGCTGGGCGACAGCTATAAGGATGCTGTCCTCGAGTTAAACGCCTCCAACGAGCGTGGAATTGATGTCGTGAGGAATAAGATTAAGATGTTTGCCCAGCAAAAGGTAACATTGCCTCGCGGACGTCATAAGATTGTCATCCTAGACGAGGCAGACAGCATGACGGAGGGCGCACAGCAATCGCTTCGTCGCACCATGGAAATCTATTCCAATACAACGCGTTTTGCGCTTGCCTGCAACACGAGCGAAAAGATTATTGAACCTATTCAATCACGATGTGCGATGTTGCGATTCACCAAACTATCAGATGCCCAGGTGCTCGCAAAGTTGATTGAGGTGTGCCAACTGGAAAAGCTTAAATACGATGAGGATGGCCTGGAAGCCATTGTGTTTACAGCCCAAGGAGATATGCGTCAGGGACTTAACAATTTACAGTCGACAGCTCAAGGATTTGGCGATATTACAGGCGCCAATGTATTTAAAGTGTGTGATGAACCGCATCCAATGTTGTTGCAGGATATGCTGCAGCATTGTGCCGCTAACGATATACACAAGGCATACAAGATCTTGGCAAAGTTATGGCGCCTTGGCTATGCGCCCGAGGATATTATTGGCAACATTTTTCGTGTCTGCAAACGTTTAAGTGTGGACGAGCAAATGAAGTTGAATTTTATACGAGAGATTGGCATAACGCACATGAAGATTGTTGACGGATGTAATTCCTTATTGCAGTTAACCAGTTTGCTAGCTCGCCTGTGTATGGTGGCTGAGTCTCATTAGCATTCCTAATCTATTAATTTTAAGATTCTACTTGTTGAATAAAATGAAAACATTCTTGAATTTGATTCACATTATCATCGCTAAATAATTGTTGAAAATCTCTTGCATAGCAAATCGAATAATCGAAACGAGTCTTGGCGATATGTTGATGTTTAGCAAATCGATTCTGTCGATACCACCGTGTATTTCTAGTTGAATTTTTTTCGCGGACGGTCCAACAATAAAATAATAGAAACTAAGAAAACAAAACGCACAAAAAATGCAAATGCAAACGTATAAATTGGTTGTCGTCGGTGGTGGCGGCGTTGGCAAGTCAGCCATAACGATACAATTCATACAGGTGAGGGACCAAGGAATACACAGCAGAGCTGGTGACGTCGTCGTTGTCGCGACAGTGCTGCCGCCGTGATTTTAGAGTTGACAATAACAGTGACTTAAATCGGTGACACATAGCTGCGTATGCGAAACGTCGCTCATCACTGGCCAAACAGGGTAGGGGCGCGGCCGCAACGTAACAAGTGGGCTGGACCCTTGTTTTGGCAAAAGCAACAAGCGAACAACTTTGTTTGGCCATATTCGCTTTTTTTTTTTTGTGCTACATATTTTCAAGCATAGATCATCATCAAAAAGAAACTTTATTTTCATAAGCACTAAAATAGAAATGGGAGCGGCTTAAATTGGAGTTACGATTAGTAGTGTCTCCGTATGTGTGTGTGAGGTCAATTTATGTTGGCCCCCCTCCGCTCGTCATGGTCACGACCACGACCACGGTCCCCACTTTGGCCATCGTCTCCTACTATTAATATGTACACAATGTGGCAATGCTCGGCGGCCGTTTAGCTATTTATTTTTAGTTATTTGCGTCATCTCCATCTCTTCTCATGCCACAACCATTCATATGTACACACACACACACACACACATTCATGCTCATATGTATTATTTGTGTGCATACAAACATTTATACACATAGATTTTCATGTAGTTTTGTTTTTCTTGATGATAAAAGTGGCATCTGCGTGTGTAAACAATTCAAAAGTGCTACCGAAATTTTAGTAAACGCTTGATATTTGTATCCACTTGAAACATTACAGAGCTATTTCGTCACGGACTATGATCCCACCATCGAGGATTCGTATACCAAACAATGTGTCATAGATGATGTGCCAGCCAAATTGGATAGTATGTGCAATGCCTTTTTAGTTTTCTGTATTTTTTATTAATCTTATCTCCTTGCAGTACTGGATACAGCTGGCCAGGAGGAGTTCAGTGCCATGCGTGAGCAGTATATGCGCTCGGGAGAGGGTTTCCTGTTAGTTTTCTCCTTGAACGATCATTCCAGCTTCGATGAAATACCAAAGTTTCAGCGTCAAATATTGCGCGTCAAGGATCGCGATGAGTTTCCCATGCTGATGGTGGGCAACAAATGCGATCTGGAGCATCAGCGTCAAGTGTCGCTGGAGGAGGCACAGAATACGAGCAGAAACCTCTTGATACCCTATATCGAGTGCAGTGCGAAGCTGCGCGTCAATGTCGATCAGGCGTTTCATGAGCTGGTGCGCATTGTGCGTAAATTTCAAATAGCCGAGAGACCCTACATTGAGGAGGGCTACAAGAAGAAGGGCAAGAGGAAGTGTTGCCTAATGTAAAAACGAAAAAGCCGTTGCGAATCTCCAACAACAACAACAAAAACAACGATAACAACAAAAACAACAATGTGAATGTAACGAGTATAACACCAAATTTTAAATTAATTATTAGCGCGTCGACTGAGCTATATATTACATGCATATGTATTTGTAGATTCCTCCGATTTACCCAGTTATCAGACCCCAAAACCCAACAATGTGCATTTTATATACCAATCTGCCTGCCTGCCTGCCCCAGTAGCGAAGAATCAACGAAACGAATCGAATATAAGCTCGCGCCAGTTAACTAAAAAAAAAAACTAAAACTCAACCGAAAATGTCCAGCAAACACATGAAAACATATATAAATACATACATACATATATTTTTGTAATATTATTTGTTGAATGCATGGCAACAATTAAGGACAAACAATGTTTTATTATATGATTAGAAACTAAATGAAAAACTTTTTGTATCGTGTATGTGAAGTTTTTGAAAATGTTTTGTTTCGATTAAGCCAAAATGTAATGTGTTATTGTAATTTGTATTGTTATTTACTACTACATACTAATTATAATATTAATTATATACGCAAGCGTATATATGACTAAAATTTCAACAAATTTGTTCAGCGTAATCAAAGATTGTGTTGTATCTTTTATTTTTAATAACAAATTGAGTGCCTCGTTCTCGCATTGATAACAATAACAACAACAACAACAACAACAACAGAAAACACAAAACTGCAACAAACAAAAATAAACAATTGAAATTGTTTCGTTTTTGTTATAATTTTAGTATTGATACATATATGTATGTAATAAAAGCGAACATCAAACGCGATTCAAACGCACAATACAATAATATTTGTAAAAACAAACTCTTATAAAAATAACTCATATGTTTTTTATACGAAAAAAAAAGAAGAAAAGTGTATTTTTTACATCATAATTTTTCTTAAAACATATAAATGTAAAGCGTGTTTTTGTATTCTTGTTTAACTTTTAAAACCGCTTAATTAAACAAAATCTTTTTTATTTTAATTTATAATGTATATTTTTACATACAAACATATATATAAATATATATTTAATACAAAGTATATGCGCAATTCTAATAAATAAATAAAAAAAAAACTGACAAATGCTTTCCAAATTCTTAACGTTTTAGTTTACTATAAGAACAAGTAAGAGAAAATTTCGACTAGGACATAGCCTTAACCTGTTACTTCTACATAGGAAATGCCTTCACTTGAGCATAACGACTAAGCTTTTGTGATATTTCCGTTGTTTCTTAACCAATATTATCATTGTTCTCATTTTTAGAATTTTAAAATTTTACTTTTTATTGTTTTCGATTACAACTGTACATCAGAAACCATTAAATCTATCGATAAATCAAAGCAAACTCGTACTGCGCGTGTCCTGGAAAACTTAAATATAAAATTTTGTGTTCCCAGCTTTTATAATCTCTGAGATTAACATAGCTGTATCGACTTGAGTGTTGATGTTGATCAGGAATATATAGACTTTCCTTTCCTCTGTTTGTCATATAAGGTATGAGCCTTATCATCAGTAAAGATATAAGGTATGACTCGAGTCATAGTCAGCTTTATGGATAGATTTCCAATGCAATTAGGAACGCTTCCTATAATGATGTCAAAGCATCTAAAGAATCCTTAGAAGTGCAATAATTAATTGGACAGCATGCGAATCAAGTAACAACAATTTGTTTGAGGAGGTATAAAAGCCTTTGCAAACTAACGAACAGAACATAGAACGCAAAATGAATCCCAAGAGTGAAGTCCTCATTGTTGCAGTGCTCTTCTTCCTGCTGGCCTGTGTGCAATGTCAAGTAAGTATGAAAACAAATTTAAAGATATTTCTTTCCATTTCATTTATTTTCACAGCTAACATTCTCACCGGATTGGGGCAAGCGTTCAGGTGGCAGTGGTGCTAGTGGTGGTGCTGGCAGTTTCTTTGAATCGCAACAAGGCAACTGCAAGACATCCAATGAGATGCTGCTGGAGATCTTTCGCTTTGTGCAATCGCAGGCGCAACTCTTTCTCGACTGCAAGCACAGGGAGTAAAGGGATGGGGGCAAATGGATGGATGGCATAAGAACACCCTATGATTCTATATATATTATATATTCGATGTAACATTTTGTTGTTGTTATTATGTATGTACGAGTACACGAGGTAGTCGTAGTCGGCATTTAGATTTAGAGCACTTTCCGTTAACTTGTCTCTCAATGTATTAACTTAATTAACTTATGGCCAAGTGCCAAAAGAAACTGAATAAATAAGCGCAAATCGTAAAATACTATGGATAATACCTACTAATCTAATGATCCTACATTAAGACCTTGTTCAGTTTAAACCACTTTCCGGTTGTGGGTTCAATGGGTGCTTTACCTTTTTCAAGTTCAAGCCATTCGTCATCGTTCGAACTTTTTTGTCCAAAAATTAAATGAATAGATAATACAGATTGGCTGTAAAAGCAATTTGATTTAATTTTGATAATTGCAACAATTAAACCATCATAAGCTTTATAATCGACGCGATAATTCCATTTTCGAAACAGTTGAGATCAGTGCAGCGTTGACAGCTATGGAAACCATGTGCAACTTTAACAAATTCTGGCTAAATCTGGCTTGGATCTATAGCTTTGTGCATCTTGTAAATTGTAAGTTGAAAGCAAGCAAATAGAACAAAATGCCATTCAATGATTGCAATCGTGTTAAAAATGTGTATTTATTTTAAACAAAATAGTTATTTGTGTTGTGGTTATAACGAGTTGTGTTTTTAATTTGTGTCATGTAAACAACGAAAGCACAAAGCACCACCAAAATCGTTGGACACAATCGGATAGCAAGCGTCAGTGGCCCAGTTATTTTAATTATTGAAAATTAACAAACGCATGAGTGTGGGCAGAGTTGTTACTGTTCGAGAGCTGTTTGGATCTATGGTGGATCAAAAAACATTTAGTCATGTCAGACACTAGCTGCAGAAGTACAGTGTAGCTTCACTAAGGCAAACCATTCTAGTTCTACAACTATCACTACACTCAAAAAAAAAAAACAAGTCAAGAATTTCAACCTTGAAGCACAACTTTTCGAAATTATTTCTCGTGCAAGACCGAAAATTCTTGAATCAAGTATAAAACGTTCTAAACGTTCTAGATCGGGCATTTTTAATTTAAGAAAGTTTTGAGTATGAAGGGAACTTATTTTATAATTTTTAACTCTTAAATTTAGTATTAAAAATCTTGAAATTTAAGATTTGAAAAACTGAAAGCATTTTATTTAAGAACTGACAAATTTAAAATAAGAATAAAACGATCTTTCCCATTAAGTACGTTTTAGACTTATTTTAAGAATTCCTAAGTTCGAAACGTACTTAAATATTTTAAGTACAAATCGGGATAATTTTAGAATAAAAATCAAGAATTTAGAACGTCAATTTTTTTTCTGTGTATGTTCTAGCGAAGTTCCACTGTAGTTGCAGCAACCGAAAAGTCAACAAACGTTTTTTCACCCCTCTATATATAATTGAATAATTTGTGAAAGATTAGAGTGTTGGGGAGGCCACAGTTGGTTGGTTTTTGGCTGCAACCACAATGGTCAACAGTGCTTTGGCAACACTTGGAGCAGCTGCACCACCAGGCAAAAAACATGCTGGTGACTGAGTTTTGTCTGAAGGTGTATTTCTGGCCATTTCTCTCGTATTTGGCCAGCATCAAGGGCTGGTGTCCACTATATCCGACAGGTTACTTTCCCGTCTATTATCCCTATCCACCACCACCACCACCACCACCACTACCGACGCCACTAACGCCCATCTTTACGTCCACGTATGCAGTGGGACCAACATTTCAGCCGACGCCACCATTTCCGCAGACGCCGCCAACGCCATCGTTTCCAACATTTCCAACGCCACCGTTTCCCACAACCGTGACGACAACAACGTCTGGAATAATTGTGACACCACCGGGCAGCACTTTGCCACCGCCGACATGTCCACCATCGCCGTTTGTTTGTCTGCCGGGTGGAGTGCGTCCATTGCCCGATTGTCCCTGCATTGATCCCAGACAGCAGCCACAGCCACCGCAGCCACCGCAGCCCCCGCTACCCCCGCAGCCACCGCAGCCCCCGCAGCCAAATCAACCTCCCGCCAACTTGCCCATTGGTTCGGATATGATGGTCTTCATGCCGCTTAATCCCCCAGGACGTCGCCGTCGTAGGCGGCGTCATAGCAATCGATCCTCTTAGATCCACACAGCACACTCAATAAGATATAGCCCCCAGCATCCCATGATCCAACAATATAGCAATCAAAATTCGCAAAATAAATACAAAAACCAAAAAAACACCTGCAATCAGTTCGAATTGGCCAAAAACTCGTAGAATCCAGCAACGCACCTTCAACCATTCTACACGTAGAACCCTTTAGAACCGCAATCCTGCTCTGCTCATCATTTCAGCCCAGCTGCAAAGCTGCCAGGATGCACGTTTTCGTGCTGGCACCTGTGTGCCCTTAAGCTCCTGCTCCCATCTCATCGAGGCGTATCAGGCGGGCACCGTTACCAGCGACTTCCAAACGTTTCTGGGACAGTCCATATGCGGCTTTGATGGCTCCAGTTTCTTGGTAACACTGAGAAGAGTCGGTGTCCCAAATTCAACTAAAGTCTCATTTCTTTTAGGTCTGTTGCTCCTCGGATCCCCGTTTGCCGATTGTGAGCAGAAGTCCTAAGGAGTATGCGCCACCTAGCGGCGGTTTTTCATTCTCCTCGCTAAGTGGCTCGACTACACAAAGCCCCCAACCACAGCAGCCAATTGTTGTCTTTCAACCCACGCCACCCATTAATCAAGGTCAAGTGGTTCTTATGCGCACCACATCGCCAACGGTTTTGCCACCAGTCCCTGCAACTAGCAGCTCATCTAGTTCCAGTAGTTGTGGCATAGGTGGCGCCACCACCAATCGTGTCGTAGGCGGTTTGCCTGTGCGAAAAGGTAAGTGATGGCATCTCTTCTCTCTCTTTTCGTTACACTAAAGTCCTTATTTCCCCAACAGGTGCCTATCCTTGGATGGCCGCTCTTGGCTACTATGATGAAACAAGTCCTAATACTTTAAAGTTCCTCTGTGCCGGCAGCTTAATTAGTTCAACATTTGTTGTTACCTCGGCACATTGCATTAATCCATCACTGTCACTGGTGCGTCTGGGTGCACATGATCTCACTAAATTAAACGAGCCTGGTGCTGTGGATTTTCGCATAAGGCGCAGCATTGTTCACGAACAATACGATTTGGCATCAATTGCCAATGATATTGCTTTAATTGAGCTGAATGGTGAAGCGCCATCTGGCGGTGAGTAGTAAATAGCTGCAGTTTTCGATGTTTATTATTTTTGATACTTTTTCAGGCGATATTCGTCCGATTTGCCTGCCCAACTTGAGCCGGTTCCAGCGCGAGGATGAGTTTGTTGGCATGAATCCGTTTGTGGCCGGTTTTGGTGCCACACAACATCAGGGAAGCACCTCCAATGTGCTGCGTGATGCACAGGTGCCGATTGTGTCACGACAAAGCTGCGAACTAAACTACAAGTCTGTCTTTCAGTTTGTCCAATTCAGCGACAAGGTAAACAAGCTTCTTTATCTTCCTTATGCATGAGTAATTTTCGATTGTTGAACTTCTTGCAGTTAATCTGCGCTGGAAGCTCAAGTGTCGATGCTTGCCAAGGGGATTCCGGTGGACCACTTATGCTGCCGCAGGTCAGTTACAGTTATATACGCACTGATTCATCAGTTAAAGTTTTGAACAAGTTTCGGGCTGTACCAAGGTGGTTAAGTTTTGCAGCTAATTGCTGGAAAACTCCCAAAAAAAAATATTGAAGAGAAGCTCACAATCTTTTCAATTGTTTTGTTGATCTTTTATTTCAGTTGGATGGCAACATCTATCGCTATTACTTACTGGGCATTGTTTCGTTTGGATATGAATGTGCCCGACCTGGTTTTCCTGGTGTCTATACAAGAACTAGCAGCTACTTGAACTGGATACAGCAGATACTAAACGGTGTTTCTAGAGGGAAAAAGCGTAGATCTATTATAAGTAGTTCTTGGTCCTAAAAATATATTTTTATATACATTTGAGAAAAGAAATTGATTGCAATTAGAAAGTTATTAAAATGTTTTGATTAAATAATAAACTGGATGCTTAAGTTTATTAATAATTAATAATATTAATAATATATTGTGTTGTTAATGGCAATAGCTTTAGACTTCCCCGGCTCGCGACTCGAAACTCGTGTTAATCTAATGATTATATAAGCCCAAGTATCAACCTCTACTTAGCTGACTTGATAAAGTGCAAATGATTTGAATGGTTGTCAATCAAGTCTATTAAATATGTTAACTAAAGTCATTTAAAAACGGATACTCAAGCCGGAAGTATAAGGCACGAGCAATCACCTATGGAATTTCTGAACTGGATCATATTATATACAGCTTCATTAATTGTATTAACTGTGGATTTGTCGTGGAATCCGTTCAAATCCGATCTCATTGTGCTTCTTCGTGTTATGTTAAGCTCTTTTAAGCGCATTTGAGTCACATTTCAGTTTTTAGATTGTCAGCTTACTGTTTGTAGAAATCTCACATATATTGTATAGTTACGATATGACGACAAAATTTAACGACGACATATAAAACATTTTGGAAAAATTGCAAAATAACCCAAATTCGGTATTTGCCATAACATATTAATGGCAGCTAATAATAATAGTAACTTTGCAAAGTCTACAATTAAAATATATATTATAATAATAATAGAATCGAGGTCATTCATTATAATTTTCATTCTAGAATGCTGTTTGTGGATGGGGGAAAGCACAAACACTACAACTGCATTGTGAATTACACTCTAAAAACTGTGTGTAAATTTACTTCACATTTACTATTTTTTTAAAAAAAAATTTTTTTTTTTTTTTTTTTTTTTTTTTTTTTTTTTTTTTTTTTTTTTTTTTTGTTTTTTATTTTTTTTTTTTTGGGGGGGGGGGGGGGTTTTTTTTTTTTTTTTTTTTTTTTTTTTGTTTTTTTTTTTTTTTTATTATTATTAATTTTAATTTTTTTTTATTTTTTTTATTAATTTATTTTTTTTTTTTTTTTTTTTTTTTTTTTTTTTTTTTTTTTTTTTTTTTTTTTTTTTTTTTTTTTTTTTTTTTTTTTTTTTTTTTTTTTTTTTTTTTTTTTTTTTTTTTTTTATTTTTTTTTTATACTTTATTTTTAATTAAATTTTTTTTTTTTTTTTTTTTTTTGTGTTCGGGTTTTGGACCCTTGAAGCTTTACGTTCTACTTATTTTAAAAAAGGTAGCAAACTTACTACAAAATCTGTTTAACTTTACTAAAAAAATGTGTACGGGCTGATTGCTGTTTAATATTACACACATGTGTTGTAAATTTTCAATTTCTGCGTACTTTTAAACATTCGTTGGTGAGCTTTACTATTAAAATGTGTAAAAATACTAATCAGCAGTAATTATGAACACTGCGTGTTTAAACTTGCACAAACGTAATGTACTTTTGCGTGAAAAAGTGCGTTTTTTTACGCATGGAGTGTGTATTTATAATAATAAATGTCCACCTCGATACACACATAAAAAGTTTAATAGTAAACTGTGTGTAATATTGCACACATTATAGGAAGAAATTGTTTTCCTCCTATAATAGTGGTAAACATTTTTAAGAGTGTAGGTGATTTTGTTGGAACTAAATTGATTGTACTGTAAAATCGACTATAAACGATAAACGTTCCCCCATTGTATCTCTCTGAGAACACGGCGCTTGCCCAGCATTGTATATAAAGCTCAGCATAGTCTCTGTCTCTGGCAATCGGTTGTAAGTAAGTACACGGAAAGCGTTTGTTTAATAATTAAAAAAAAAACTTCGACCAAGAAGCTTGACCGGGCTTATAGACGCGATCAGTCTGATAAATAATAAATAATCTGTGAACATCGTGAGAGTGCAACTAAGAAAACTTTTCCACTTTACGTTTCGGTTATAGTATAGTAAAGTTTTCTCAACAAATCTCACAAGTATTGTGTTTGCCAAAAAATGAATTTAGTGATTTGTGTTGTGCTAATAATCGCCTTTTTGGCCACGCCCACGCTCGCCCAGTTAAACCGCAGACAAGGTATTAATGACTGCAATTTGGTTAAAGCTTAAGAGCTGCAGGGAAGGACAGATAAAAAGAGTTAGAGATGAACTGCGAATGCTCAAGTCTTTCGGTAAACAAAGAAATCTTGTTTCATGCTAAGTTCAATTCTACTTTTAGTAAGACAGGACTGCAATACACCCGAAAATGACCATGGCAGGTGTGTAGCGCTCAGCTACTGTCCTCAAGTGACCAATGTATTCCAAGTAAAAGATAGGCGCACGGCACAGAAGTATGTGATATCCTTGCAACGCGCCTGTGGCACACGCAGCTTTAACGGGGATCCACTGGTATGGGATAAACTAATAGACTATTATTATTCACTATTTTTTTGATACCCTCTGTGTTCCTATGCAGGTTTGCTGCACTCGACCCATTTCTAATCCTCCATTTACAGAGCCACCCCCAAGACCTGTCTTTCCCACAGATAGCTCATTTATGTTACCACAGATACAGTCAACAACAGCAGCCAATCCTTGGCTATTTGTATTTACCGAGGAACCCACAACAACTACTCCACGAGCCTTAGCTACCGTACCGACCCCTCCAACAACAACAGCAGCCAATCCTTGGCTATTTGTATCCACCGAAAGAGCCACAACAACTACTCGACGGACTACCTTACCACCACCTCCACCTGTCGAGCAACGAGGCTCGAGCTGCCGTTGGCCTCCCGGAACACTTGGTGAATGTGTGGGTAAGACTTATCCTCTTATGTTGCATTGGATATCCATCTTAACAATCTCTTATTTTTCGTGACAGATATCAAGAGCTGTGAACCAGTATTTAATCAGCTGCGTGTGAGGCAAAATGATCCAGAGTTTAAAAAAGAACTGCAGACCTCTAACTTAATCTGTGGAAGTATTGGTAGCAATGTCTGCTGCCCCACTGGTCAGGCGATCACAACGACCACACAAAGGATACCGGAGAATTTCGCTGACATTCCACGTCGTCTGCCAACCGTTGAGGAGGGTTGTGGTGCCACACCTAATGCTCTTGGCTTTAATAAGGTTATTGGCGGTGAGCCGGCCAAAATTGGTGCCTGGCCCTGGGCTGCACTCCTAGGCTACGACGATGGCTCAACGTCATCGTTCAAATGTGGTGGAGCTTTAATAACTGCCAGGCATGTCGTCACCGCTGCCCATTGCATCAAAGAACATCTGTAAGTATGGCTTAGTGCTGACTCCCTCAAATTGACAACAACTGTAATTTTAGAAAATTTGTGCGTCTGGGCGAGCATGATCTATCAACCGACACGGAGACACAGCATGTGGACATACCCATTGCAAAGGTAAAAACAGAGAGTCTTCTACATGTTTCGAGATTAATATATATTTTTTCATACCCTCAGAATGTGACATATCCTTATTATAGGAATAGACGCGGTGATATTGCCATGATCTATTTGGAACGAAATGTGGAGTTTACAAATACGATCATACCCATCTGTATGCCCAGCAGTCCGAGCTTGCGTGCCAAGTCCTATGTCAATACGAATCCCTTCGTTGTTGGCTGGGGTAAAACAATGAAGAATGGCGCATCCTCCAACATCCTAATGCAGCTGATGATACCAGTGCATAGTAACGAGGTCTGCCGCAAACAATATAAGGAGAATCGTTATTTCAATGACGAGCAGTTTGATAAGGCTGTACTTTGTGCAGGCGTTCTGGGTGGCGGCAAGGATACGTGTCAAGGTGACTCGGGTGGTCCACTCATGACCTCCGAGGTTATCAACGATCAAGCTCGTTTCTATCTGATTGGTCTGGTGTCCTACGGTGTGGGCTGTGCCCGTCCCGATTTTTTTGGTGTGTACACGAGCACGCAATACTTTATGGACTGGATAATTCAAATGCTGCAGAATACGCCTTGAGGAATATCCAGCTCTGCTGCTGCAGTCGTCTTTTTGCCATATTACAAGTATAAAAACTCTATTCTTATGTGCTCAAAGTAAATAATTATACAATCTTAAATATTTACACGTTGACTGTGTGACCCTTTTGTTCTCATGACCTCAGCATTTGTCTAATCCTTAAGGTGAATGCCTGGACAGACTTATGCAAATAGCCAAGAAGAGAGAATGTTCATCAATCATGCTTCTAATGATCGCAGCTAGAGCAACCCTAAGCACTGATCTGGTCTCGGGGCAGGGGGTTGGGTAAAGGGTTGCCTTGCCTAGGACATGAACTGCATTCAAATTACAAAGGATTAGAATATTCTTTACAGACAGACAAAGAGTCTGGACTACTGCATCTTGTATCTTGTTTGGCGCCATCTCAAAGGATCCCCAAGCCTTCTTGGCACGCTTCATCTCCCAATCAGATTAAATAACAGACGAATCCGTTTGTCTGCAAAAGTCAGAAGACGCCTTCTATTTGTCGGTTAACCGCGCATTTGTGGCCACAAAAGATGTAGGAGTTTCCTTACAATCTATTATAATTTAAATCGCAGGGGCTCCAGCATCTGCCATCTGTCAGGACCCTTAGGCTAAGATCAAGAGTTCATTAGACTGCAGTTTATCCCTGCACTCACTCTGCTTTACAATCTTACAATTAAGTTCGTATCACAACATTGATCGAAAGTATGGAATAAATTTGCATACGATAGTTTACCTTATTTCGCAAATTTGCATGCGAAAGCGGATTTGCGAAAACTCCGAGACATTCACACAAGGGTGTTAATTTCATCATTAGCAGTGATATCTTTATTGACAGTTTATTGCGAAAAAAAGAGATCCTTTGCACAGAGGGTTGCAAAAACCGAGCCATAAAAAAGACATCAAGAGTCAAGAGATGTACAAAGGAAAAACCCACAATCGCAGATATAAACAAAATTGCCAGGAACACAACATAAAAGGGGATCAAAACATTGTAAGCTGAGAACATTCGTTTGATTTACTGAAAGATAATTTTCAATTGATCAGTTGAGAATTGAATTTGTGGGTGCATAAGAGATAATGTTTTATTACAGAATAGATGTAGATCACAGGGTTAACGTTCTAGTTATTAAATTAACTTGTCGCTTAACATTATCAAAACGGGCACCTTTTACTTTCCAGACCATTGCCCTGTGGAATAGTTTAGTTGTTATTATTCCAATGCATGAGTAATTTCCTGTGTTGAACTTCTTGCAGTTAATCTGCACTGGAAGCTCGAGTGTAGATGCTTGCCAGGGGGATTCCGGTGGACCACTTATGCTGCCGCAGGTCAGTTACAGTTATATACGTATATTATCTCCACTGATTCATCAGTTAAAGTTGTGAACCAGTTTTTGGCAGTACCAAGGTGGTTAAGTTTTGCAGCTAATTGCTGGGAAACTCCCAAAACAATGTTAAAGAGAAGCTCACAATCATTTCAATTGGTTTGGATATGAATGTGCCCGACCTGGTTTTCCTGGTGTCTATACAAGAACTAGCAGCTACTTGAACTGGATACAGCAGATACTAAAACACCGTTTAGTCTAGAGGAAAAAAGCGTTAAAAAGTTATTGGTCCTAAAAAAATATATTTTTATATACATTTGAGAAAAGAAATTGATTGCACTTAGAAAGTTATTAAAATGTTTTGATTAAATAATAAACTGGATGCTTAGGTTTATTAATATTACTGCATTAATATTGTGTTGTTAATAGCCATAGCTATAGACTTCCCCGACTTGCGACTCGAAACTTGTGTTAATCTAATGATTATATAAGCCCAAGTCTCAATTTCTACTTAGCTGACTTGATTAAGTGCAAATGCAGTTGCGGTTAGTTAGTTCGAATGGTTGTCAATCAAGTTAATTAATATGTTAACAAAAGTCGTTTAAAAACATAAAATATGAGAGTGTAAAACGGATACTCAAGCCGGAACTATACGGCAGGAGCAATCACCTTTGGAATTTCTGAATTGGATCACAGCGACATTCTATCAATAAACTTACTCATCGCTACATTGGGCTCAAGGAATTAGTTATTCTACTACGAGTTGAATGCATTGTATGCATAACAATCGACTTTGGCTATCGTCTCAACTGCTCGAAATTCCAATCAGATTCATCCAATATGCAAGATGCAAGTTCAATACAATCTCTTTGATCATCATAAGCTTTTTGGTTGCATACAGAAACTCTCAGCTCGTATCGCTAATTATAATCTACAGTAGCTGAAAGCTGCCCAGTGAACAGTTTGTTAAGTGATTCCCACACGATTTGACAGCGAGCAATTAAGTTGTCTACAACGGAGAGGTTTATACAGCTTCATTAATTGTATTAACTATGGATTTGCCGTGGAATCCGCTCAAATCCGATCCAAATGAAACAGCTTATTGTGCTTCTTCGTGTCATGTTAAGCTGATTCACTCACTTTTCAATTCTTAAAACTCAACAATGACAAACTGGCGCCAACAACATTTCATTTACGCATCCGTCTGGTTCATAGCTAAGCAATGTTTATTAGTTTGTCAACTTACTGTCTGTAGAAATCTCACATGTATTGTATAGTTACGATGTGACGACACAATTATAAGCTGAATATAACGACGTCATATAAGGCAAAATAACCCAAATTTGGTTTTTGCCAAAACATATTAATGGCAGCTAATAATAATTGTAACTTTGCAAAGTCTATAATTAAAATATATATAATAATACCTAATAGAATCAAGGCCATTCATTATAATTTGCATTCTAAGCAATAGATTTGTCATCCATATAGATTTAATTGCTGTTTGGTGATGGGGGAAAGCACAAACATTACAGCTGCATTGTGAATTTGGTGATTTTGTTGGAATTAAATTGATTGTGCTGTAAAATCGACTATAAACGATTAAAGTTCCCTCATTGTATCTCTCTCAATCTCTCTGAGAACACGGCGATTGCCCAGCATTGTATATAAAGCTCAGCATTGTCTCTGTCTCTGGCAATCGGTTGAGTAAGCACAGGCAAAGCGTTTGTTAAAATTCGACCAAGAAGCTTGACCGGGCTCGAAGACGCGCTCAGTCTGATAACGTACGTCAATCTGTGAACATCGTGAGAGCGCAACTAAGAAAACTTTTCCACTATACGTTTCGGTTATAGTATAGTATTAACAAGTGTTGTGTTTGCCAAAATATGAATTTAGTGATTTGTGTTGTGCTAACGATCGCCTGTTTGGCCACGCCCACGCTCGCCCAGTTTAACCGCAGACAAGGTATATAAGCACTTTTGCATATATGTACATGTGTTCGAATGTGTGTAAATAAATCGTAGAACTTAACGCTTACGCTTTTCTCTCTATCTCTCTCTCTGCTTAATAGAAATTTAAGCGACTTAGTCAAGACTAAACAAAAACACTAAAAATAAAATAAACAAGTTGTTGTCGATTACGAGACTGGCGATTAGAAACCAGTTCCATTAACAGTCAACGCGTCTCCTCAAAAAAAAATTAAATAATATTTTTGCAGTGATTACAGTTCAAATTACAATATGAAATTTTGTCAAGTTTGTTGCCTAAGTCTTTTGTTTAAAATTCATTCCCAAAAACACCGCGAGAAAAAAGCCAAAAACAAAACTCGTCTTGATTTGGTAAAAGCTGATGATACAAATATAAATATGTTTGTGTAAAAACTTTTGAATTTTTTTTTGTCGTTACGCTTCAAGTTCAGTCCGTATAACCAGTCAGTGTCACTGTCATTGCAAGCTTCAACGAAGGTCACTTGACCCAGCTGTCGTCGCATGCCGGAGACGTTTCCTTAGTGTTATATATATATTTTTGGGGTTTTTTCTCGGATGGCTATTTATGCATACATATGTTGTCGTTGTTTATTACGCGCACGTTTCACTTAATGGTTAATGACTGCAATTTGGTTAAAGCTTGAGAGCTAAAGGGAAGGACACATAAAGAGAGTTAGAGATGAACTGCGAATGCCTAAGAAATCTTGTTTCATGCTAAGTTCGATTCTAATTTTAGTTAGACAGGACTGCATCACACCCGAAAATTACTATGGCAGGTGTGTGGCGCTTAGCTACTGCCCCCAAGTGACCAATGTGTTCCAGGTGACCGATAGACGCACGGCACAAAATTATGTGATATCCTTGCAACGCGCCTGTGGCACACGCAGCTTTAACGGGGATCCACTGGTATGGGATAAACTATAAGACTTTCGCTTTGCTTCACTTTCACTATTTTCTATCCTCTCTATGCTCCTATGTAGGTTTGCTGCACTCGACCCATTTCTAATCAAAATCCGGTTCCGGTTCCGGCTCCAATTACAGAGAGACCCCAAAGACCTGTCATTACCACAGAGAGCTCATTTGTGTTACCACAGATACAGTCAACAACAGCAGCCAATCCTTGGCTATTTGTTTCCACCGAAAGAACCACTACTCGACGAACTACCTTACCACCGCCTCCACCTGTCGAGCAACGAGGTTCGAGCTGCCGTTGGCCACCCGGAACACTTGGTGAATGTGTGGGTAAGACTTATCCTCTGATGCTGCATTAGATATCCATCTTAACAATCTCTTTTGTTTTTTTGTGACAGATATCAAGAGCTGTGAACCAGTATTTAATCAGCTGCGTGTGAGGCAAAATGATCCCGAATTTAAAAAGGAGCTGCAGACTTCTAACTTGGTCTGCGGTAGTATTGGTAGCAATGTCTGCTGTCCCACGGGTCAGGCGATCACACCGACCACACCAGTGACAGTGGTGAATAACGCTGAGGTTCCACGTCGTCTGCCAACCGTTGAGGAGGGTTGTGGTGGCACACCTAAGGCTTTTGGCTTTAATAAGGTTGTTGGCGGTGTACCGGCCAAACAGGGTTCCTGGCCCTGGGCTGCACTGTTAGGCTACGACGATGGCTCATCGTCACCGTTCAAATGTGGTGGAGCTTTAATAACTGCCAGGCATGTCATCACCGCTGCCCATTGCATCCGAGAGGATCTGTAAGTATGGCTCAAAGCTGACTTTCTAAATTTACAAAAACTTTAATTTTAGAACATTTGTGCGTCTGGGCGAGCATGATCTATCCACCGATACGGAAACACAGCATGTGGACATACCCATTGCAAAGGTAAAAACATTTAGATTAGAAAATGTATGGAGCTTTATATTAAATATATTTTTCCAAACCTCAGAAAGTGCCATATCCTGATTACAACCGTAAGAATGGACGCGGTGATATTGCCATGATCTATTTGGAACGAAATGTGGAGTTTACAAATACGATCATACCCATCTGTATGCCCAGCAGTCCGAGCTTGCGTGCCAAGTCCTATGTCGATACGAATCCCTTCGTTGTTGGCTGGGGTAAGACAATGGAGGGTGGCGCATCCTCCAATATCCTAATGCAGCTGATGATACCAGTGCTAAGTAACGAGGTCTGCCGCAAACAATATGCAAAAGTGAATCGTTATTTCAATGAGGAGCAGTTTGATAAGGCCGTACTTTGTGCAGGCGTTCTGGGTGGCGGCAAGGATACGTGTCAAGGTGACTCGGGTGGTCCACTCATGACCTCCGAAGTTTTCAACAATCAAATACGTTTCTATCTGATTGGCGTGGTGTCGTACGGTGTGGGCTGTGCCCGTCCCGAGATTCCTGGTGTTTATTCGAGCACGCAATACTTTATGGACTGGATAATTCAAATGCTGCAGAATACGCCTTGATTCCGCTTGGAGGAACATCCCGTACTGCTGCTGCAGTCGTCTTTTTGCCATCTTACAAGTATAAAAACTCTATTCTTATATGCTCAAAGTAAATAATTACACTCAAAAGCGCTCCAAGCGCACACAATCTTAAATATTTACACGTTGACTGTGTAAACCTTTTGTTCTCATGACCTCAGCATTTGTCTAATCCTTAAGGTGAATGCCTGGACAGACTTATGCAAATAGCCAAGAAGAGAGAATGTTCATCAATCATGCTTCTAATGATCGCAGCTAGAGCAACCCTAAGCACTGATCTGGTCTCGGGGCAGGGGGTTGGGGTAAAGGGTTGCCTTGCTTAGGACATGAACTGCATTCAAATTACAAAGGATTTAAATATTCTTTACAGACAGACAAAGAGTTTGGACAACCGCATCTTGTATCTTGTTTGGCGCCATCTCAAAGGACCCCCAAACCTTCTTGGCACGCTTCGTTACCCCTTCTGTGTTGTTATCAGATCAAGTCAGAAGACGCCTACTGTTTGTCGGTTACCCGCGCATTTGTGGCCACAAAAGATGTAGGAGTTTCCTTACAATCCATTATAATTTAAATCGCAGGGGCTCCTGCATCTGCCATCTGTCAGGACCCTAAGGCTAAGATCGAGAGTTCATTAGACTGCAGTTTATCCCTGCACTCACTCTGCTTTACAATCTTACAATTAAGTTCGTATCACAACATTGATCGAAAGTATGGAATAAATTTGCATACGATAGATTACCCTATTTTCAAATTTGCATGCGAAAGCGGATTTGCGAAAATTGCGAGACACTCACACAAGGGTGTTAATTTCATCATTAGCAGTGATATCTTTATTGACAGCTTATTGCGAAAAAGAGATCCTTTGCACAGAGGGTTGCAAAAAACCGAGCTATAAAAAAGACATCAACAGTCAAGAGATGTACAAAGGAAAAACCCACAATCGCAGATATAAACACAATTGCCAGGAACAAACATAAAAGGGGATCAAAACATTGTAAGCTGAGACAAGTAATTTTCAATTTTCGGTCAATCTATTGATCAGTTGCGTATTTGATTTGTGGGTGCATAAGAGATAATGTTTTATTACAGAATAGATGTAGATCACAGGGTTTACGTTCTAGTTATTAAATTAATTTGTCGCTTAACATTATCAAAATTGTATTAAATTGCACGGATTGTGTTTGTTAAGAGCTAAAAACTGGCACTACTTTAGACTTGAGTTCAGAATTCCTTGCAGTTCCTAAACTTCCGGTGAGGTAGCACTGCGTTTGAGCACCTCATTTAAGGTGGGACTCAGTGCCAGTGCGGGATTTGCCACTGCAATGATATTATCACCAGCTGCAGAAATAACCTGAACACCGGCTGCTGTTAGATCCACAGTTTCGATCAGGCTTAAATCGTTGGCTGTATTGGGTTTGTCCAGTGAGGAGGATAAGGGGGAACGTTCACTTTCCAGACCATTGCCCTGTGAAATAATTTGCAAAGATTTTGGGCCTTTACTCAGGACATTCTCTCTCGCCCGTTGGCCAAACACATACTCACTGGCATGGGCGGGGAACTTGAATTGCTGAAGGAGAAACGCGAATCATTGTCCTCAAAGTCTGCCGTCTTGCCCAAGCTATAAAATAGAAATAAAGTTTGTTTAGTATGTGATTAAAAGATAAAGTTTTGAATACTTACGAAAACTTGGCTATTTCCGTCAGATCGAATGGCGGCTTGGCAAACTTTTGGTACATGGCAAACAGATTGTAGCGTGAATCCTCAACAGTTTCCTGCATTTTGTTTTGTGGGTTTTTGTGTTTTTGCAATAAGATTGTGGATTAAAATCTCTGTCGACAAATGTTATATGAAAGCTAAGCGAAGCAAGCGTTTTGTTTGGTTTTGGAAGAATACACGATGTTGGATTTGGGTTTTAAAAGCGGAAAAATTTATTTATTGGCTCAACGAATAATAAAAAGGTACACCACATATTGCAAAAGATAAGTATAACAAACAACTTTAAAAAATCAAACTAGTTCTAATGTAAGTTATAAAGTAATGAGGTAAGTAATGAGTTAGTAATCAACGTAAGCATGAGTTAGTTAGAAATGTATACAAATAACAACAATTAAATACTTAAATACTGTAGTTTGAAAGAAGAAAAGAATAGAGATACTAATAAATAAAAGAGACTAGACAACTACAAAACATTCAAATACTCAAGACTATCAAAAAATCAACATAAGATCAACAAGCTCTACGTTAGTAAAGCTTATGACCATTAATCGGGCCCAAAAGCTGCAAAGCAAAAATGTTGGTTAGCAATGGGAGCTGGCTAGTAGCTATAGAAACTGCCACCTTTCCCAAAAAGCAAAGCACTCAAGCGGAAGCAGAAGCTGAAGCACTGCACCAGGAAGCACTTCACAGGTCGCCGGTTGCGTTCTTCCTTACCCGATTCAGTTCCATGGGCAACTGTGCCGCCTCTGTGGAGGATAAACGTTGACGCTTCATTGGCAACACCGAATCGCTGGACTCACAGTCCACATCGATGGGTGCACTACTACGCTGCGAGGCACTGCTCTGGCCGGGCAGCTGCTGGGCAAGCAGGTTACCATATCGAGCTATCGATGCTGAATGCCCAAACCCAGCATCCTTGACTATCTGGCGGGCTAAAGGAAAGAGCTCGTCACGGCGCGTCAGCAGCCATATGGTCTGAGGATTGCGACACAATTGTGCCGCCGCCTCATTCACGCAGACCTCGTGCAGGGTGAGCGGCTTCTCCGGACGCCGCTTACAGTCAAAGCGACCATAGATTGCCGAGTACTTACGTATCTCATCCATGCGTCGCGGATCATGCTCGCCCATTGCTATCACCTGCTCCAGTTCGCGTGTGGTGCGCTTCTTGGAGGTCTGAGCACGTGGCTCCCTCTGAGGGAGCTGTCGCGCAATCTTTGCCGCGCACATGGTTATCCGTTGCACCTGCATCTCGGTCAGCACGGGCGTAAGTTGTGGGGAGCTAGAGGAGACCTGGTGAGCACCAGAGGCTGTGGCAATCGTGCTAGGCAGGGTAGTTGCGGGCAACAACAGAGGATTAGAGGAGGGATTGCTTGGCGTTTGCAGCACAGGCATAGTCTGAAGCACAGGTGCACTTATCTGCGAAAGCAGATGTGTGCTTGGAGCAGGTGTTGTGGCCACAGGAGCACTAGCAGGCTGAAAGGAAGCGTATTTGTTGCGTGGTAACGCCGGAGTCGTCTCTGCATTCAGGACAAGGGCAGGCTTAGTTGGTGTCTCACAAAGACCTAACAATGAAACACAATAATAGTCGAAAATCTCTTGGATTAAAGTTCAAAACTTACCAAGCTGGGGCAGCATGGGTCCCTGGAACAAGTTGGGATTGTTGGCCCACTCGTGCAGTGCCTTTTGTAGGCGACGCACATGAAGTGGCTTGGAGGCCATGCCCACCAATGCCATTATCTCAAGGAACTCCTCCTCGCCAGCATCGTACAGCTGCTGCACATCATCGCCACCCATCTCCAACAATGTATCATAATAGGCCAACAAACTGGCTCTCTGCAGCACCCGATATAGCTGTACCTCAGCCTCATTGCTTGGACGGGATGTTGTGATCACTGCAATGAAACAAGCCAAAGTTTTTAGAATTTATCTATCTATTTTCAGGTTTTTTTTTTTTATCTGTCAGAGCATACTGTAAAAAAGAATAAAACATGATATTTATGAAGTTCCGCGCTAGTCCGTTCTCATAATGTTGCCAGTCCATAAGAAAAAAATTTAATTAAATTCGCTTTTTTTTTTATATGCATAGCACACAAAAAAAACTCGACCGTCGTCTGGACCGTAAACCCTTTTCGTACACCAAAAAAAAAAAAAACCAATCAAAAAGTAAAAGAAAAAAAAATATGAAACCCGAAAAAGCGCACAAAAAGGACGAGGCAACAGTTGTTGGGAACGCCGCGGCGTTGACGACCTCATCTGCATAAGCAAATGTTAAGAGTGAGATTTCAACCCTTTTCGCTTTCGCTTTCAAGGATCAAAAACTCGTTAGAAATGCGTCACGCATGCGCGAAGAACTGCAAAAAGGATCCCAAGGATCATTTATAATCTTCTCTTTTTTTTAATAGTTTTTTTTTTCGTGTTTTTTAGCCAGAAAATGTAAATGTTTTTCACTCGTGTGAATTATGGTATTGTGCTGTACTCTTGTTTCTTGTCGTCTACAGTTTCTTCTTCCTTGACTCGTTGTAGAATTTATTGCTAGCTGGCAGAACTTAAAAGGCCGCCAATGAGCGACGACGCTGATGATTATGTCAAATCGTAAATAATTATGTGAGAATATTTTAGTCGAGCTTCAAGTTCAGTCTACAGTCTATCGTCGACTGTCTACAGCGGTCTTGGCCAGTTACCAGTTCCCAGTTCCCATTACCAATGTGCGCTACCAACTTTAATTAATAGAAAAACGAGCTGGCCAAACTAAATTATAACAAAACCGGGCAAATATAACAACAGCACAAAAAAAAAAGCACACATCGAACGTTGGGATCGTCTTCTTTGCCTTCGATTTTTTCTTCTTTTTTTTTTGTTTTTGCTTATACGCAGAGAACAAGTTGCAGCAACAACAATAAGCAGCAGGAGGATAAGGTTGCATGTAGCATGGTGTGTAGTTGTAGTTGGTGTTGTCACTTGATGCGTTGCCAATCATTAACCCATGATTGCATGCCTGTCACAATTTATGACACATGCGACAATGAAACGATGCTTTTAACATGACGAGATGCAATCCATAAACTTTGTTTAGAGTTCCCCAAAACAAAAATGTTTAATGCGATAATCGTTTATAGATTCAAAGAGTTCTATTGAGCTCTTTTTTCTAGAATCTATATGTTTTTGTTGGGGTTAAGTAGACGAAGAACGCCACGCTTCTACTAAGGAGTATTTAACGCAGACGCAGAATCTTTACTCCTCACCCTTTCTGCATGTTTTTTTTTGCGTAAGTCAGAAGCGGGAGTCTGTCTGCTAAAGAAGTCGGTGGGGCACGGCATTTGCAGCAATAAATAAATGAGACGTGATTTCAATACACAAATAATGCGAGGTGGGCAGGCCTGTGGACAGTGTTGAGGAAGAAGTTGTAGTCCCCGCCACAGGCAACTGGAACTGGAAGTGAAACTGGGTACTGGGTTGGGCATGGGTTTGGGTTGGGTATGGCATTAGCTTCGGCAGGGTATACATTTGCTGTCTGTCTGTGGCGCGCTGATTGTCACTTGGTTTGCAGGGCTCCAGCTGCAGCTACAACTTCTTGTTGCTGTTGATTTTTTATTTATTTAATTTGCGGCTCGCTCGACTGTTTTTTGTTGTTGTTGTTGTTAATGTCTGCTGTTGTTGTTGTTGTCATTTGCTAAATATGTTGTTTTTATGCGATGGTCAGAGATGAACAACAAAAAAAATTAACTGCAGTTGCTTTTTAGTTGGCACTTGGCAGCAATAATGACATTCGACGCCACATACCAAGAGCCAGGCTGACCAAAGCGAATCTCAACCAGAGCTGTTTGTGTGTGTGTGTGTGTGTGTGGAGGGACGTCAATCGTGGAGATCGCATCGATTATGGGCGCAAAAAGCATTGAAGACGCAGACGCCGGGTGCCATCATCGTCTCTTCTGTTTGTGGCCAAGTAACCGAAACTATTTCTCATATACGCGTCGATAAATTAAAAGCGACTTTTTTTTCGAACGACCAAATTCTTGTCGATCAAAATTCCATTGGTGGCAATAACTTGGATCGCTTTGGACCAGACTTATGTATTATGTACGTGCCAATGGCCTGCCAGCCTGCTTGCTGATGAAGATGAAGATGAAGCTAGTACTCCAGACTCCAACAAGAACCATAACCATAACCACGGCGACATCAAGAAACGTTAAATGCGGGCTTTTCGAAGAGGACGCCTGCCGTTGGCTTTTACAACATTTCTACCCCTAAGGCAGCTAGGGTGGTTCCTGCTTTGATTTTTTTTTCTTAGCTGTCAAGTTACCCCCTGAATTGAGCCTATCGTCTTGAGGGTAATCTAACGGCTGCTGCTTTTTAACCGTTATACCTGAAATCCTCGCGCGATTTTCATTGGACGTGTCTTAAAAGAAGGCGTCTGCCATTGCGTTCACAGCGTCTACCTGGTCATAAAGACTTCTCATACAGACAATGCTCATGCAAATATAGACGCCCTGATCTCCTCCCTGAACTGTGTAGTACTCAGGGGTGGTTGGTTCGACGCCAAGGCACCAAGGAAGTGGAAACCGGAACTGAAAACGTAACTGAAGCCTCCAACGGAAACTTTTTCTATTGTTGCGACCCGCAAAAGTCCGTTAGGCCGTTGCAATAACAAAACAAGTAAGAAAGAAAGAAAAAAAACAGGCGGAACAGCTTGCCTTTGAGCTTAAAAAAGCGCGGGAAACTTTTGGAAACCAAAGATGAAATTTCAATACATAAAAGTAGCTTGCATTTTAAAATGTATAACAAAAGCCTAGCAGCGAGTACTAAGAATTTAATTAAGTATTTAAATAAAACATTTGGCTACTATAAAAATATTCTTATTTAACCTCATTGTTAACCTCAAGTGTTTCTTCTTTCTTAAAAATCCCAAAGGCAATAAATAAATCGGCACAATTTCGATTGCAACACGAACTTAGGCAAATCTTTTACTTAATGTCTAAGTTTAAGTCTTCAACTAATATATTTTTTTTCTACTTACATGTGCCATTTGCATTGCGTCCAAAGATTTTGCCCTGCGGACTCAATATGGGACTGGAGGAAGCCGACGGCGCGCCAGAGAGTGAACGTTGACCCTCGGAGAGACCGCTCGCCAACGAAAGGTTATTTAGATTGTCTTCCTGCTTCATAAGTTCAATGCTGTTGCTGTTGCTCGTTGTTGTTGTGTTGGTGGTTAGTAACTGGGGCAGGGTTTGGAGAGCCGAGCAGCTGGAGCTTCCGCTTCCTGTGACAATGTTGTGACTCTTGGCACTGCCAGCTGGCGAGGGAGCTAAACTGGCGGTTGTTGTGGATGCTGCTGCTGCGCTGTTGTTGTCGTTGCAGTTGTTGTTATTGCTGTCGCAGACGTTGTGGGCGAATTTGCCTCCATTGTTGCAGGAACAAGGACAAGAACGAGTACGAGGAGAACCAAAAACACAAAAGTACCAAAACAAAATGCATGCAAAAAACCGAAACTAATTCAAAATGAGATGCACTACCGAATAATCAACAAAAACTATAGCACAAACTACAAAACACTACACTTAATAATGCTCAAGATATCGATTGTAAGTTTATAATAAGATCGTATGTTTTCGTTTTCAGTAAACACTCGTAAGGCGCGTCTTGATTTCGATCTCTGCCCATCCGCTCAGCTCGAGGCCAGACGAACTTCTGTTTTGTCGTTTGGTCGGTTGGGCAGCTCAAGGAACCCTTTTTCGAGCGGACAGCCAGGCAGCCAGCGAGCCAGGCAAAGGCTAGGCTGCTTTCGTTTTCTTGCTTTCAAAGGGAAACATCTTTGAGATACTTTCGAAGAGATGAAAAACACGCTACATAAAATCACGCAGCAGACGACGTCGCCAGGAAAGGGTTAAAAAAAAACACAACAAAAAGAGGCAGGCAGGAGAGGAATTTTTGTATGCGAAACCCGAACACGAATGCAACGAAGGCAATGACGAAGACGAAACAGAAGACGAAGGCATTGGCGCTACCAGTTTTCACTCGAGACCCAATGAGGGTAAGTTTTTCTGCAAAACGCGTTTTGTGTGCTCTGGATCTCTTATTAGAAGTTCTCTGTGAGAGAATTTGAGTGATTTCTCGCTCCGCCTCTCGCCTCTAAAAATGATCTCAAACAGATTGCCTTACTTATCTTTTGGCGTGCGTTGCAGCATCCTTCCGACATCTTTTTTCTTAAGCTATTCTGTTATTTTCCGTTACAAACATAAAGTAAATGCAAATGATTTTTTTTTTGGGATTTTATATGATGAACGTTTTTCTTGTATTTTCTTTTTTTGTATATACAAAATCAGTTTTACAATAGATTTTTTTGTTATTGTTTAAAATTATATTTTAAGGGGGGAATACTTTTAAAGATTGCCATTTTTACTCTACAATATAATGATTATAGTTATATAATAAGAGAAGATTAAGTAGATATAGAGATTATATATGAGTAGATTACACTAGGATGGGTTTACGTTAACAGTCAATTAGATATTAAAGGGAGAGCGCACCGGGAGGAACCCAAATTAGAATTAAATACCATCAGTCGTAGGCCATTCCCATGCTAAGGAAATCGCTACAAGTGCGGGGTTCCATGCTCATGTGCCTGACCCAACTATAAATTATTCACGCTAATTATCTGATTGATCCAGCCAATGAACGAGGAGACCTTCACATAGACTCCGGGCACATCCACTCGACCGCAGCCAAAGCCCCACGAAACGAGGCCGGCCAGCTCAAAGAAGCCATCGTCCTGGCAGACCAAAGGACCGCCACCATCTCCCTGACAGGCATCGTGTCCCTCCTCACCGCCCGCACAGAAGCTTGAAGCGGGCAGTATAAAGATCTTCTCTGTCACGGCGTTGACTTTACGTATGCATTCCGTATCGCTTACTATTGGGATCTCTGCTTCACGCACCCGCAATGGAATGGGACCAGCTGAAAGGTCATTAAAGTGAGATTAATTGTTTACTGGAATAATCTAAGTTAACCCACCTTCGCCCATGTAACCGTAGCCGGTGACCGTACAACGTTTGCCGGCCGTATGACTTACACCTCGAGCCGGCAGACAGACTAAGCACACTCCATCTCGGAGCTCCGCTTGGCCGTGCAGCTTGAGCAATGCGATATCGTTATCTAGCGTCTGACTGTTGTGGTTATGATGAATATACGTGGTTGCCACACGGAGTGTCTGTGCCCCGGGACTGCCATACTTGCGGGTCAGATCATAGTCACCCACACGCACATAGATTGCATCGCCAGAGCGCACAATGCTGCAGGGAAAAGAAGGTTGAGTTGAGTTCAGTATAAACAAGTAAGAAGGCTCTAGTCGAGAAAACCCGACTAGGACATACCCTTAACCCCATGACCAAACTTCAAACTGCGATATATCCGGTATTTCTTAACCGATTATGATCAAATTTTTTCGAATGTTCATTATTTTACCCTTTGTTTCAAACCTCATTTACCCAATTTTGAAATTCAAGATTATTTTGTTATCGATCACATGTGTATATCGAGAACCAGAAATGTTATCGATAATTTGAAGCAATCTTGTACTGCGCATGGTATACGAGAGCTTAAGTTTCAAATTTCTCTATCTCTAGCTCTGTCTCTAGCTCTTATAGTCTCTGAGATCGGCGCGTTCATACAGACAGATGGACAGACAGACAGACGGACATGGCTAGATCGACTAGGCTGTTTATGATGATCAAGAATATATATACTTTATAGGGTTGGAGATGCTTGCTTCTGTCTGTTACATACATTTACACAAAACCATTATATCCTTATTTACCCATTTTATGGGTTAAGGGTAAAAAAAGTTATTGGTTAAAACTTACTTTGTGACGCAATGAGCGGCCGTTAGAACCCACTGGGTGCCAATGAGCGCAGCACCACAGAGGTACTGATTCAGGGAATTGATCAATGCCACCTGCCAGCACCACTCGCCATTCTCACCATCCTCGCCGCCCACCACACGTGCCCTTCTTCTGCTGTAGTTCGATTGCAACTGCAGTTGGTTGGAATTGTGATTGTAGACGGGTCGCTGATAGTACTCCGGGTAAACGACTGCAGCCGGCTCGTGCTGTTCCAGTTGAGCTGGTTGCTCGTGATAGGAACGCAACTGATTACTTTGCAAACCACTGGTGTCCACGAGATCACCCAGCTTATCGTTGTGTATTTGAATGGGAACAATGGCAGAGCCCAGAACAAGACGTTCGTTGGATTTGTTAATGTTGCTGCTACTACTGCCACCACTGGCAAAGGAAGAGGCCAGCTGTCTGGCGGAACGTTGGAGTCCATACTTGGCACGAGCATAGGAGACATAGTTGAGCGCTTGGGAGCTGCGGGAGCGGCCCGTTCTCAGGGTTCCCTTGACACCACACACATACTTCGAGTAGACATGTGGACGTGGTGTTGTTGTTGTGGTGCTTGTGGTCGTTGTTGGTGGCTGTGTAGCTGGCTGCAGTGCTGGCTGAGCTCCGGGTCCAGGTCCATAGTAATCCGCATAGTTGGGTGATGGTGGTGGCGGTACTCCCGGCTGATAGGCATGTGCTGGATGATGCGGTGGCTGTGGTGGTCCTTGTGGCTGATTGGACATATAAGAGGTGGGTGGATAGGGTGGTGGTGGTGGTGCCTGTTGCTGTTGTGGTGGTTGCTGTGCTTGATATGGTGGTGGTGGTCCCATTGGTGGATAATTGAAGTAGGAGGTATCATTGCGGGTCTGGAATTGTTGCTTCTCAAGGATTTTGCTCTTGGGTGCACAGCAGATTTGACCCGAACGCTTGCATCTAAACAGATCGGTCATCTCGGCATTTTCTAGAGGGACAAGAAGCTTGTTAGGAACGGAGAACACAATGAGGGGGAATCACATGAGTCTACTTACTGAAGCATGTGAAGCTGAGAAGGCTAACAATGCAGGAGCCGGGACATTCTTCGCGTGGATCCGGACTGGGCGTATTAGGCAGCACATACGGTGGTGCAGTGGGTGGTTGTGTGGGTGGCGGCGTTGGTGGTGGCAACTTGGGCTTAGGTGCACCCGCACGTGAATTGTCGCAACAGACGGAGCCCTTGGAGCAGGTGGTCTGATGGGACACCAGCACAGAGGGACGTTCACAGAAGGCAGCCATAATATTCAATAGACAGAAGCCGGGACAGCGTGGCACCTGTGGTGGTGCTTGCGGTGTTGCCGGTGGTGCCGGTGAGTTCAGTGTGCTTTCCGCAAAGGATATAAACTGCGAGAGCAAATCTCCGCCTCCCGAGGAGGCAGCGGGTGGTGGTGCCGGTGCCGCGGTTACAGGACGTGCTGGTTTGGCTGCTGGCTTGGAGGCAATCTTTGTAGCTGGCTTGGTGGGTGCTGGCGTTTTGGCCGGTGTTGTTGCCTCAGAGACCGTGCCCGTCACACAGCAGCTGCCTTCGCCGGGGCAAAAGGCCTCGGAATCGATGTCATCACAGAAGATCGCAAAGATGCCATTCATGCATTCACCCTCACACTCTTTAAGGACCTGACCCTGATCCTGACCACTGCCGGACTTGAGCTTATTCTTGTTGCTGCTGCTGCTGCTTTGCGTCTCTTCCTCATCGTCGTCCTCCTCCTCCTCGTCCTCCTCAACGGCAGCAGCCTCCGTTGTTGTTGTGGTCGTTGTGGGTTTCTTGTGCTTTGTGGGTTTACTTGTATTACTATTGTTGTTATTGCTGTTGTTGTTGTTGGTTTTGGTGCGTGCTGGCTCGGGTGTAGTACTGGTGGTTGTCGTCGTCGTAGTAGTAGTGCTAGTGGTGCTGCTCGACTTGGGTGTCGTGGACTTGACCAGAGTTTGATTGCCCTTTAAGTTGCCCATGTGTTCTGAAAGGATAACCATTGTTGATCTGAACTTCAAGGATTTATAGGATTTGAACTTACTAGCTGGTATGTAAATGTCCTTGGGCAGCTTGCCATTGGAGTACTCGTCGAGGGAGACACAACATTTGGTGCCCTCCTTGCACAGACCATTGCTTGTCAAATACGCCTCACAATATTCCGCAATGCGATCCGCAACACAAACTCCCGTACAGTTCTCTGCAAGCGGAAAGCGCAAGGTGAGTTTAAGGAGAGTAAGGATTAAGCTCTTTACTTACTATTCTCATCCTCCACTTTGCTGGCTTCCTCCTTGTCTTTGGGTTTGCCTGTAGTTGTCTTTTTGGTGGTGACAGATTTCTTGGTTGTTGTTGTAGGCGCTAAGGTTGTTGTTGCTGGTCGTTTGGGCTGCGGCTTTGGCTTGGGTTTGGGTGTGGTGCTAGCTGTGGTTGTGATACGCCTGGTGGTGCTTGTGCTAGCTGCTGTTGTGGTGCTGCGCTGTGTGGTTGTTGTTGTTGTGGTGCTTGTTATCTTGGGCGTGCTAGCAGCGGTTGCATTTTTACCTAAACCCCAACAAAATTTGTAGTGTGGAAAGAAGAAGGAAAAGAGAATCTTACCTGGCGCATTCTCAATGCAACACTTCATGCTGGGCGATGGACAGGGCACATCTTCGAGGACCTCATAGCAGATAAGCGTAGCCAGTGTGTGCACACAGACGCCCGGACAATCCTTAGCATCCGCTGTACTCGTTATTGTGTCTAGCAGACCCGAGAGAAAACTGCCTGCGAGTGATTCATCCTGTGCCTGAGCACTACTCAAGAGTAGGATCAAACCGAATGTGTAAAGTATGTTCATATTGCTTGTAGCTCGTTTTATGTTGATAATGTTAATGATGATCAATGTGATCTCACGTGCGCATCTCGTTGCAAGAATCTAAAAGACAGCGAAAAAGAATGAGATGTGGAGAAAAACGAAATTAGCCAAGTGAAAGTTGGAGTTTGTGTGAGTCAGCCATGTGCCCATGTAACCCAAAAGGCCTGTGACGTAATATATGAAGATCAACATTCGTTGCTCTTTGAGTTGAGCATTAAGTGTGTGGCTTAAGATCATTGGCCTAGAAAGAGCTCACATTGTTGCAAGCTCAACTCGGACACACTGATAACAACCAGCTTGAGCTCGATGAAGAGGGCGAGTCTCCGAAAACCAGTTTTTAGAAGTTTTGCCTCTTCTGCCACATTCTGGACAAAAAAAAAACAACAACATGGGAACTGGGAGCTTGTGGCTTGAAGCTGGTTCTGTGACAGGTGTGTCGGGCATACCGTTGTCTTTGACTTGTGTTACTAGTGTGCCCCATTTCTATATTACGTATACGTATTTGTGTAACGGCGCACTCAAGAACTTGAAGACAGCATTCGGTATTTTTTTTGGGCCCAATTAACATGTATTTGGGACAACTTGAATGGGAATGGTTATTGTAAATTGAAAGGTAGTTGGGTAGTTGGGAATCGTGCTCAAACTGGTTTTGCCTGGCTGCAAAATAATTGTGAATTCTGTGTTTACTCGGGAAAAAAGAAATAGCTAACATACCTAAGAATTGCTAGAAAGTACGAAGCTAAGCCAACATTGTTATTGTTCAGTGCATTTTAGTCAGTTTCAGCCAATTAACATTAGTCGTTTAAGTGCTTCACAAACTTTATGAATGAAATAGAAAGTACATTGACTCAGAAAAATAATAATAACACAAATTTGAAACCTAGCGCGATATCTCACTTACAGATCTTTAGCGAAAGTGCTGGCAATAAATACTACTTGGACTTCAACACTTGACAATGGCAGAATGAAAATGTTTAATGGCAGAGCTACAGCTAAATGACAATTACAATGTACCGCAAAACGTCAGCTAGAGATGGAGTTGGAACATTGGCCTGTGCCTCACGTGCGACGCTTTCACGTACAACACAAACCGGAAATTTCCTAAAGGGCCGTTTAAAAACTATTTAAATATCAGTGTCATTAAGCCCAGAGAATCTTTTTTAATAACTTGGTAAACGCTTAAAGAAAACTACGTTGTTAGAAGTTAGAAGGTTTCCCCATCCTAAAAAGAGAGTCTGTAAACTCTAGACAGCTCACACGTATTTTGGGTCAACCTAAAGCCCTGTCCCTCACTTGTCACACACCCACGCCATCATGAATACCAAGTCCGGCACCAAATCAATAAGTGGGTCAGATGCATAAGGCGCGACGACAAAAACGACACGTCTTCCCGCTCTACCTCTCTCTCTCTCTCTCACTCAGTTCGCAGCACTCTTTGCCAAGTTAAGTTTAGCAAGCAAATTAAGCGTTCTGACGACTCTCGAAATACAAAAAAAAAAATGTTGGTGTCTGAAAGAATTTCTTTCATTGAATGATGGCCAAAACAAACAGAAACCGAAACACGAATTCAAATGACGATCGAACGGTAACAATAACGGTAAACGTCGGGCGTTAGACAAACACACACACACACACATATACATACATATACGCACACCTGCAAGTTTTAGTTTTTTTTTTTTCATTTAACTACTATTATTTGCAAAATTGTTGTGTTTTTGGTGTTGTCTTTGAAACTCTTTCATTTTTAGCACTTCCATTAAAGTCCCGAGACACAGATACAAACATATACACACAGGCGCACACTTTTCTTGTACATAAAGCTAAAGACTGCAAACAAGTTAAGCGACTTTTTGTACGTTCTGCTATTTTTGGTACAGAATTGAACTGTAACGGTTATCGGTGGTAACATTGCATGCTGGATCCATCAGGATAGCCATAGACGACACATTTTCCAGGCATGCGCCTCAAATTTCAATTCAAAGTTTGGCTGCGTATGCAAAGCTACACGCACACACATGTACACACACTAATAGCTTAAGTAAGCTGAGATGCGACTAACCGTTCTTTGAATGCGTGATCGCGACTGCACCTTGCGAAAGCCAGAAACAAACTGACCAATGCTCAAGGTTCTCGCCGCTTGCTTGGCCGCCAAGGCCAGTCCGACAGCAGGAGAAAGTGAGCAAAAGAAACGAAGCAAGCTGAAAGAGAGCAGTATAAGAGCGTCACTTAGCTCTCTCTCATTCTGCCACCTGTTCTTTTTGACGGCAGCAGCAGTCGCAGCAGGTACTCGATGCCTATCTTCGGGTAGTTGTCGTAAACCGAAGAACAGATGTAATCATTGCCTCTTAAGGATTTTTGCGAAAAAAGGAAAACCCCTTTTTACCCCGGAGTGTGCCCACTTAGCACAGGATTATGATCTTAGCAATTTTTCTACCCGTTTGTTTCTCATTTGTGCATCATTCTCAGGGCTTAGTTATGCAAATCTCAAGTGCAACCTATGCAAATTTTTGGCAGGGTTATTGCATTTGCTTTTCTTTTTGGCAAGTCAGCACCGCAGGAGTTTTTCGCAGTCCTGCATGCAAATGCGCTTTGTCATGATAGAGCTGTTGACGTTTTCACTGTTGTCAAACATTGTAAAATGCAATTATGAGTGCATAATCTGAACAGCTTAATAAATTTGCATAGTGTCTGGGAAAAAATTGGCATAATCTGTTTGTGACGTGGTTTGGCATAAGGCAAACCTCAAATGCGAAAGGATTTACTTTTTGCCATAAGCGATCCCAACTAATTAGCCTTGGCATACTGAAGAACTAACGCCCTAACGCTAGTAGAATCAAATATCATCGTAAAAAAAAGACAAGTTTCAAAGCGTCTCATCGCGGATGTTCCCAGGCTCAGACAGATATCCTTGCTGTCCTTGCCTCTCAGCCGCTCAGCGCAAAACTTCACACGACAGGCTCACCAAGAAAAGAAATTTGAATAAAACGCTTCTTTAAATAAAAAAAAACTGAAAGTGGTAAAAAAAAGTGAAAAAAGTTTCGAAAAAAAATCGAGAAAAAAACTTATTTATCATTCAGTGTGCGTGTGAGCACACATTTGTATACCTGAACCTGGCCCCTGGGCAAAGGCAAAGGCAAATAGATAAGGCTGCCTGATGTCTTGTGTTGTTGGTGGTGGTGGTTTCGCCAAAAGGATCTCGTCCTGCATATGCAAATGAGTCGCCCGAGCCTCGATTTGAGTCGGCGTCCGTGATGATTCCTTTTCAATTCGAACAATGCCGAGGGTCGGCTTGGTCCTCGTCCTCTCCTTTTGGCCACACATGTTTGTGTCTGCGTTTTTTATACATTAATCGCCGTATTTAAAAAAAATTGATTAAACCCCTTCCTTATGTACATTTTTTTTTAGCTGATTTTTCATCTTTTTTATACCGTTTGCGAGTGTTTTTTTTTTGGTTTTTTTTTTGACTCATCCCGTTGTTGTATTTTCACTTTTTCGTGGGAACTTTGAAGGTTTCTGGCATCTGTAGTATAATAATGAGAACGCAAAAGGACGCTAGCCAAAAAAACTAAAAAAAAAATATATATATAAACAAGGAAAGATTCCAGATAGAATAATTGTGCGTTTTGCTCTAAAACAAAACCTTAAGGATAATTTTTTAAAACGTAAAGCAGACTTTTATCTTAACTTTAGTACAAATAATTCTTCAAGCCTTAAACTTGTAAATATATAAACTAATAATTAGTGGTTGCAACTTAATATTTTATGATTTATAAAGAGGTTAAAAAATATCTTAGAATATTATATTTGATTGTGGTTAAATACATATACTGCAGTTGGTCTTTTAAAAATAATAATGTTCAGGAAAATGTATGCTTAATTACTTACCCGGCTGCCCTCATCCATACCCACAGCCTAGGCAATTCACCCCCTGGGTTGATCTGATTTAGGGACAAGACGAACGAGCAAGTAAAATTTGCATATTAAGGATCATGTAAGATGAAAGGGGTTGAGGGTTTGTCATGGGAACAAAAGATGCAGTCGACGGCAAAATAATAGATCGAAATCAATATTTGAGGTAATTAATTAACAGCATCAAACAAAAACCAACAACAATATTAACATTTAGCAATCAATTGAAGACAATTCAATACCAATGGAATTTGATATCAGACATGGAAAGTCAAATGATGTTGGGGTATTTTGATATTTCCAGCTACGAATATACAGAAATATTTAAATATACATACTGCTAGAAAAACTAGCTTTATATACAATAAGGCTGTCTAGTGCACGTAAACTACCTAATACGTATTAGTGAATTAAGTTGATCTTGCAAAGCAAATCAGTTAATCTGATAGCAAATGTCATTTGAAAGCATTATTTTATGAATCAAAATTCGAAATGTATTCCGAATAAATTTTTGGGCTATTTGCTTTTCATGTGTTATTTTTAATTTGAATGTAACGATTTCATTGTGTTTTAATTGATGTGGCATCACCGTTTGTGCTGCCACATGCGTATGGCGTTAAGGCATCGATACTTTTTACCCACACACCGTTTACATATATCGATATTAAGGTACGTGTCCAAAGTCAGCTGCGACTGAAACAAACAATGCGGGACATAAATACCACGAAACTAGCTTATTTAACGAATTAAGCTGACGAAATCAGTGGAAATCAGTTGAACTTAGACTTCTAAACAGAAGAGGTAACAAATAACAAATCGCACAAACACTCACACGATGACGACATCGTGGAAATTGCGGCGGAATGTGCTGGCCACTAGTGGAGTAGCGCTCGCATTCCTTGTTTTGCTGTATTGGCCAAATATAACGGGTGGATACTTTGCAGCACTCGATGAGACCGAGACCAACAAAAACTGTTTCTGTGAGGTAAGTGGCGTAGAGAGGGGGTGGAGTTGTTATATGCACTGAAGCAGAACGAAAACTAAAATGCTTTTAAACTTTCACAGCTGGAGGGCTCGATTAATGATTGCAGCTGTGATGTTGACACTGTGGATCATTTCAATAACATGAAAGTCTATCCCCGTTTGCAAAGTTTGCTGGTAAAGAACTTCTTTCGCTTCTACAAGGTCAACCTGAAACACGATTGTCCATTCTGGCCGGATGACAGTCGTTGTGCCATGCGCTTCTGTCAGGTGGAGAACTGCGAGGAGAAGGCCATACCCGAGGGCATTAAGGATAGTGGCGAACACAGAGATAAACCTGCAGCATATAAGGTAAGACCAAAATCAAAACTATAAGTAATCACTGTATCTATTTTGATTCGCCATCAACAAACTGCTTCTGTTATCAGTGCAAATTAATTGATATTCGGCAAACAGTTGGTTTAATAATCTTTGTGTTGAATGATAGTTGGAGCAGCCATATCATAAATTTCTGCGCTATCTTGTCGTTATTGTTGTTGTTATTATTGACAACAATCAATGTTTTGAATCTTCTGCTTTTGCGCACGCATTTAGATCATTAAACCAACTGTTGGTTGACGTGGCTTTAAAACCCACACAATTCATTCATTCATACGCCCACATATTTATTTTTAGCCTTGGTGATAATCTACTTAAATTGTTTACGTTTACCTTTAATAATTGCTATTTAAACAGCTGTGTTAATTGCTTTCCCCTTTTTCTGGTCTAGTATACAAAAGAAGCGCAAGTAGAGAGAAGTTGTTCAGATGTGGAGGACTTTGACAGTGCACTTGGATTCCTGGACACCAGCATTAGTGATCAGGCGCACAGGGAGTTTGAGCTGTGGGTCAAGCACGATGAGGCCCAGGAGGACTTTTGCATTGTGGATGATCAGGATGAGGGTGCACAGTATGTGGATCTCTTACTTAATCCGGAACGTTACACAGGCTACAAGGGTGACTCGGCACATCGCATTTGGAACAGTATCTACCAGGAGAACTGCTTTGGTGGCAACAATGAATCATCCAATAAGTTTTCCAGCTATATGCCCCACTTGGATTTGCGTAATGTGTGCTTGGAGCAACGTGCCTTTTATCGCATCATCTCTGGATTGCACTCAAGCATAAATATACATTTGTGCTCCAAGTATTTGCTTTCGGAGACCAAGGACTTTCTTGATCCCCAGGGCATTTGGGGACCCAATGTTATGGAATTTAAGCGGCGCTTCAGTCCGGAAACCACAAGTGGCGAAGGTCCGCATTGGCTAAGAAATTTGTACTTTATATATCTGGTTGAACTGCGAGCACTAGCCAAAGCGGCGCCCTATCTGCGTCGTGAGGACTACTACACGGGCATTGCGGAGGAGGATGAAGAGGTGAAGCTGGCCATGCACGATATGCTTTCAGTCATTGAGTGAGTCATCCAAAAAGTTAAAAGTGAAAGCATCTTATTAATTTCATCACTTTCAGATCGTTCCAATCACACTTCAATGAGAATGCGCTTTTCAGCAGTGGCATTGCTTCCATTAAGTTCAAGCATGATTATAAGGAGAAGTTCCGAAATATATCTAGGATCATGGATTGTGTGGGTTGTGATAAGTGCAAATTGTGGGGCAAGTTGCAGACTCAAGGTCTGGGCACCGCTCTTAAAATACTCTACTCGGAGAAGCTGAATTTGGCAACGGAAAGTGGCATGTGGGATAAGCCGCATATTGAGGCTGATCCTATATTCCGATTATCGCGCACAGAAATCGTGGCGCTATTTAATGCCTTTGGCAGGTGAGTTTTTGCAGAGTATAAATACAGTTTACATTTTATAACATGGTTTCTATTTGCTTTTTAGATTATCAACCAGCATATATGAGATGGAAAACTTTCGGCGAGTGCTTAGATAGCCCATATCATTGGGCTTGCCCGAAACACGGCACAAATCAATTTCCCTTCACTAGAGCTTAAATTGCACAATGCTCAAGAAAAACTGTCTAGTTAAGTGTTACGCACATGTGGACATTATTTATATGGATCTTAGTTACGGTTTCCCTCCATAAAGACAACGGTACAGCGGCCAGAGGCTAACAACCATTGGACATCTGCAATAATTGTATATACATACACACACATTGGGAATGCATTAAATCGTATATATATTTGTAGGCTACATGTACTTTACTCTACCCTCTATGCGCTACACAGGTGTATTTTTATTGTAAGTTAGGGTATATATCTTCATATATAATTATTTATTGTGTACTATGCCTAATTATAATTAGGAAACAATGAAAACAACAAATTGTGCAATCAACTCGTAAATTGTTTTATTCATAGCGTCGCTCAACCGTTAAAAAACAGATTGATCAAACAAGGCTGGCGTTGCCATGCCCTACGTATTCTGGCAACGTTAGATGTCGATAACGATAGAAACATTTTACTTGCTTCATAGCAACCGAATTGTTTAAAACATTAAGAAACGTAGACGGGAAATCATCTTGCCGATATTCATAAAAAAATATAAATTTCCATTTGCCAACAAAATGGTTGTTTTACAAGTGAAACGCGGCGATGACAATCTCTTTTTGTACGAGACCAGTGTGAATGCCAACACAGATACCGTTATACGCGAACTGGTTTCAGTTTTCAATGGTCGCCTGAAAATTCAGCGCGTTTGCATGGAAATGGAAGAGCTGGCTGAACATGGCACAATGCTACCAATGGATATGCAGGGCCTAAACGATGATCAGATCGAGGAGCTTAAGCTCAAGGATCCGTTTGCCGAGAAATGTGTGCCCATGGGTGGCTTTACTTTCAATGCGGATCCACTGCGTCGTCGCAATGGCCAAATGGCAAATGAAGCTATGCGCAAAGTTCTGGCAGGTGCTATGAACGATGCCAAAGCCATGATTGACAAGGTATTTACTATAAAAGATATAATAATTTGTTTACTTGAGCTCGTTTATTTTTCTTGCAGAAACTCTGCAAGACTTCACAAGTTTTGACGCTGAAGATCATTGAGGAGGCCTTGAATATACTACGCGGCGCAGTAACCATAGTTTATCCCATGAAGCTACCGCCGTATGACACTATTCAAATGGAGTTCACCAATATGGAGGATCTTACTGGCACCCAGGCCTCCAAGGAGGTTATTGAACCTTCAAAGGCTCAGGTCTGGTTTGCTGGTCGTCAAATTTTAGGCGGCAAACAATTGAAAGAGTATTTGGGTAACAATGACAAGACCAAGGTAAGCTTTTTAATACTCTTCAATGCATTGCTCTTAGCTTATCGTTTTTTTCACTAGGTTGTTGTCAAGCTAAATCAGCTGGGCGAAGGTCCACCAGCTCGCGAACAGGTCATCACGGAGCAATTGCGTCGTCAGTTGATGGCCGCTGAATTCAAGCGTCAGGAGGAGCTTAAGGTAAGTGTTGGTTAAGAGAATCGCAAATGTTTTATTCAGTTTCATGTTTCTAATACATATAGCAAATAGTATTAATGTATACATATATATCTATAAACAGTTTATAATCAAAACTTTAAGAAAGTTTAAGCTTGAAATTTTACTTGTGTGCCCCTAAACCCTTTATCTGTATGTATATATATTTGCATAGATCAGGCTAAACTAATTCGAGTATAAGATAGTTTGTATATTGCATAGCTACTAAATCGAAATATCAAGGCAATATCGGATGCCCTTAAATTCTAACTTCTGTTTTCTGCTAGGATCTTGATTGATTTGTCGTATTTGCTATATAAATGCATTTACCCAAAATGTTGGTTCCTGTCTCCCATTAGGAATACTATATACTGGTTCAGCGGACTGTTAGATAATCATTGGTTCTTGTTAGGTTCTTCTAGGAATACTTTGTATAAATTCACATCTAAATGCAACTGATTTGAAATTCCAAGGCACATCCACTGAACCAATTATGTTGCAGATATACTCTATTTGGTGTTTTCTCTTCTGTTCTGGTCGCATAACTTATGATTAGAGATTTATAAAGCTCTTGAAGTTGTACATAGTTCTATATGAAATGAAATGCTAAATATGTAGTTATATAGTTGTTCTCGTTGCTCCTTTCTATGCTAAATAAAGTACTATTTTAGGTACGTAACAAACGTTTGTATAAATGCGTAGATAAATAGCGCTGAGAGGAAATCAAGTTCAGTTCCCAGTTTCCCATAAAGATTGTATAGAGTTCTATATAAAGAGTAACAAGGTTCCCCATTTAAAGTATGACCAACGGTTTTTCGGGCACATCGCAACTGGCTGCCTTTTCATCCTGATTCTCTGCAAAGTTCTGTTGCTCATTGCTGCCCGATCCACCCGTTGGACTCAGTGGTATCAGTGACTTTGTGCTGCCAATCATTTCATGTGTGTCCAGTGGATGTGGCTGGACTTGGTGTGACAGCTCCAATTCCGCCACAGCGCAGGCTTGATGCTCCAAGTCAACGACATCATCATCCGTATCGTAAACTTGTTCCGGCTGTTTAGTTCGAGCATTGCCAAAAACATCATCATCCGATTCTTCGCCAGCGCAAACACAACGCATTTTTGCATCATCCCCAACCTGAAAGTATTTTGCAATGAATGCCATTTCTCTATGGTTAAAACAACTTTCACTTACCTTAACGGACTTGGTTATAATGCACAGTGAAATGGAGGATATCACAAATAGCACAATGGGCACAATCAATGAAACGAGCAGCTCCCGATAGACCTTATCCAGATCATATCGTGCAACCACAAATTCAACATTTGCATCCTTAAATAGAAATTGAAATTGAAGCTCAACTCAGCTTTTTGTTGTTGTTCATTCAACTACCTTGTTATAATAACATTGATAGCGTGACTGTGCTGTATTGTTGTCGCCATCGTTGCCATAGCGGGCCACAAAGTCCTTGCACTCCCCCCGCAATGTGTTCACGCAACCCTCTAGGTTTATAAACAGTTTCTTCCAACTGTAAATGGTCAAATTGGCCTGATTGGGCAGAAACTTTTGGGTGGAATCAACTTCATGTGTGCTATTCTCGTAGATGGCCCAAAATTGTGTAAAATTCATAAACGGAGCAGGCAGCGTATCATGTTCCAGCAATGTACCATTTATGCAATCCGTAGCGCTGTTAAAGAAACTTTTACTCCTGGAAGTCCTATATGTGCCTTCTTGTTAGTACTTACGTGATGCGATTGTCGGATTCGCGTGTAACTGTTGCACAGTTGGTCAATAGGTTGCCATCGTCCTCCTTCCAGAATTCGGTGGGCTCAATGCGTACACCATGCTCCTTGCCGCGTGCCTCATTGAAAGCCACCGCGTTCTCACAATCCGCAGCAATTACATTGTCCTCCTGCCAGTAAGAAAACAAGTTGTATAAGCAGGCAGAAGGATTCCAACTATACTCACATGCATGATAAGCGTATTAATGTTGGCGGTGGTTATCCTGGAGCAGTATCTATCACAGCTAAAGGGTCGCTTGATCTTGGTGCACTGCACGCCATGGCATTCGAAGAAACCATTAAGCTTGGTGTTATCCTTGGCCGAGTTAATAACTGGTCCATCCGGCTTATGATGGCACAAGAAGAACTCGGACATGTTCTTACAGTGTCCTGTTGAGCAAAGTTGTACAAAGTTATATAAAGAAGTCGACTTGTGAACTTGAAGCACTTGCCATTGGAGCAGTTAAAGACGCCACGAATATTGTTGCACACGGTTCCATTGTTGCAGTTGAACTTGTTGAGACGACTTAGGTCAATCTGTTGGAACGACAAATGGTATTAAAATTGTTGATCGTAAAGTTCTGTGGCGCCACACACAAATAGAAAGCAAATACTTTGCGACTCATTAAGAAACCACAATAATGAGAGCAACAAGGAGTGCTGAGTGTTTGACGCAGCTCGACTACCAGATACCCTTACTCATACTTGTAGGCAATCCATTATCTTTAGTCTAGACATTTTTCGCCAAAAGTAAATTTGCACAACTTGATTATACCCCTACCCCCAAGATGGACAGAGTATAAGAAAAAAAAAAAACCACATGCTGTGACTCACGCTGACACTTAAGAATTCTAAAGGCACAGGCGATGACGTCTTCACTATTAGTGGGTGGCTGGGAGGAGTAATAGCTTACCATGGCGCAGGATGTATTGGTCACTTTGGTGCAATTGTTAAGCTGTATATCGGTGCCATTGCGACGCACCACCGAGTGGATTTGTGGACAGAAGCCGCTGGTGCGTGTCAAACACCATTCACCACACGAGGCCCAGGGACAATTGTTGGGCATCTGACGATCCACGGTCTGGCACATGACCGGATCCAGTTCGAAACCCGACTTGAAGGCTCTGCAAGACGTTGAAGAATAAGTTTAGGAATAGTCACAGTTCGGAACAACTTACTTCATGGAGGGGGAATAGATGGCCACGCTAAGGTAGACTATGGACACACAGGATAATACCATAGTTAGCTGGCAAAGGCAAATGGCGCGACAGATGCGCTTGTCCTGTTCGGGTATGAGTCGTGGCTTATCCTTGCGTCGCGCCATTTGTTAACTCGATTTACGACTTGTTGATTTTTTGGGTGTTCCACTTCCACTTGCCAAACGTCTCCTTTATCCTTTTTCAAGGTGATTCCGTTTGTTTGCAGGGTTGCTCGTTCTATTTGCTGTTGGTGGGGTTGGGGGTGGGAGGGTTTCCTGTTTGTTCTATTTCTGTGTCAGTCCAGAACTTTTTTTTTGGGTGTGAGTGTTCTATAAATTCAATGTGCTGATTTGGATGAACTGAGCTGAATACTTTTATTTTGTAATGTTTATTTTTGGTGGGTTTTTTTTTGTGGAGTTGATGAATAACCAAGGATTAATTCACGTTCGTCTTCCTTGCGCGCTCGCATGCAACTGATTAAAGTCCTGGAGTCCTGGAGCGCATTCGAGGGCTGGACAATAGAAGGATTCGTCTCTTTTGCTGCACACACTTTTGCTTTCAGTGCGAGAAAGCGAAAGCGAAAGTATAAATGGCCAAAACAAACCCTTAACACGGGGAGTTGGGCCATGCGCTGTAAAAAAAAAAAAGAAGAGCTCGTGCAAAAGCTCTCTCTCACTTTCTCTCGCTCGCTCTCTCTCAAAAATAAAACGCTCATTTATTTGTTCTCTTTGTTTTGCTTCGTTTGTTTTTTTTTAAGTGTAATTTGTTTATTAATTAGGCCGTTAGCTTGTTAAATTTGTTTATTGATAAAGACACGTTAAGTAAAAAATTTTTAATCATTTTTGCATTCAAATATTTGTTTTGTATGATTTAAAAAATTCTCATAAGCAACGTGCGTTATATCGGTTCTGCTATTAAGCTATATATATATATATATATATATATTTTTATATCTATATTTTGTATATTATACATATACGTTGTATATATTTGTTATTATAAGTATTATTAATTATCCATTAAATGTTAATTTTTTTACATAAGATTTTTTAAAACTATTTCAAAATGATGGAAATTGTGTGTTGTGTGAATTATTTTTCTTATTGTTTTTTTTTATAAAGATTTTTGGTTCTGCTTTATTGAGTGTTTTCAAAAGTGTTTTGAGTACGACCAAATGTAACGTTTAGGACCAGAAAGAGTTTTGTTGCCAATTAGGATCTCTGGTCCCAGACTCTTCAGTTGATTGTATGCCTAGGTATACAATTGTTTGATTTTATTTACGAATTTTACTTAATATTTTGTTTATGACTACTATCACAATTTTTTGAAAACAAGCATTTATTTGTTAGGTTTTTTTTTCTCATTTTTTGTTTTTTTTGTTTTTAGAAATGTAGAGAATTTGAGATTTATATAAATTGATCTATATATTATGATTAGGCGGAGCATCGATATACGTTTAAAAGCGAGCGAAAGTCGATAACAGAAAAGCTTTAAATTTAAACTCAAGCATAACAATAATATGGTGAACAATTTTTCAATGACTTTATAATCTAATAGATTGTAACAAATTGTATATATATATATACTATATCAATTGTCTCATTCTCAATGCTCCCCTATGAGTACATGAGTCCTATATAGTAATGGCAGATGGCTTCTCAATTATTTTTATACTATATATCATATTTATAAGCTATATGTTATGTGTTGTGTGTGTTTGTGTGTATTTTGGTACAGACTACAAAGTTAATTTGCTAGTTTAACTAATTTGGTTTTTGCTAGTATTCCATTTCATCATCTTCGTCACTGTGACACAGAAGTTTGCTAAAAGAATTGATTGAAAATCGTTTTTCTAATTCGAGTACATAAAAGCATTGAATATAAAGTTTATTTATATATAGGAGATAACATAGCTAGAGTTAAAATCTATTACAAAACATGCCAAAGTTTAAAACGCAAAACATGCAAACTCAAAGCTAAATATAGTTAAAAAACATGCCATATACTAATAAGTTAATAAATTCCATATATGTTGGATACATTTTTGGTCAAATATAAACTGAGCGATGTAGAGTGAATTCTTTTCGAAGGTACTTGAAAATACCAAACAACTTCTAGCTATAAATCTTTTTTCTTGACTACAAAATAGTTTTTTTTTTTTTTTAAATATAAAATATGCGTAGATATCAGTATTGTGCTCATTAGTTTAAGTAAGAATAGTCTTGGAATGGAACTCGTTGAGTTCTTGAGGTGCTTTACGATATGACAGCTTGAAGCTGAGATCGAATAATGCGTGAAAATTATGCTAAGGACACTTCAGAGTAACATTTTGTTGGTTTTTTTTTGGGTGTTTGTGAGCTGTGCTGATTTTAAGTACACATAATTTGATCATTTGATTGAATTAGGTTTTTTTTTTTGTGTTTCGACTTAGAACTAATGTCTCTGAGAACAAAGTTTCAATCCATCGCTCGCATTTGAACCTACAATCTTTAAAATGGGGCTCGAAAAATTCAGGCACTGTTCAAAATACATTCAAAGATAACGACTTTTCCGTATTACATTTCATGCAGTTAACGATCCTGAAAATAAGTTTTACAAATAGAGGGAGAAAAAACGGATGAAAAAAATCTCGGGTGGAGAGAAATGAAACTTAAGACTAGAAACGAGAAGTTTTACAATTTGATTTGGATTTTGTTTTTTTTTTGTAAGCCAGCCAATAACAGTTTTTAGGGATTATTGCAATACATTTACGATCGATAACAATATGATTAACGATAATACGACATACGATTAAACGATTAGTTTTGACAATCTCAATACAAGGCACAAAGGATTATTGTTATAGTTATGTGTGTGTGTGTGTGTTGTGGGTAGGGTTCTACGACATTACTATTAAGGGGGGAAGAGGTATGGTAGTAGTAGTGTTTGAAACAATGAGATGCTTGCTTGACTACAAAATAACTCACTCTTCCTTGGTTGGAAACTTTTCGGCATAGACGCGCGATGATTTATTGCAAGCCTTCTCGCAACAAGGACAATACCAATAGCTCAGCACTCCAATCGAGATGGCGAAGAGCACATTCGGTATGATTAGTGAGAGCACCAAATGGTATAGATTATTCTCCCATGAGTAACGTCCTATAACAACTTCTGGATAGGCGCGACTATAGTAACAGGGAAATGGCTCGCCAATGTGTGAGAAGCTATAAGAAGATTATATTAATAATGCTCCAAGAAAGTTGTAACTCGTGGCTTACCCATATTGCCTGGCAAAGACACTGCAGTTGGTCGTCGGCGGATAGCCACAACCCTCGGAATTGATGAGAAACTTAGTATAGCTAACATCCCAGTTGACCCTCTCCAAGTCACGAGGATTGCGCTCCCATTCGCTAAACGGAATACGCGTATAGTTGACAAACAACTGATGGCACCTACAGATAATAAATATTTGGTTATTTAAAAGCAAAGAGGAGTTGTTCAAGCCTACTTTGTGAGTGATGAGGTGCAGCCTTCGCGACAGGAGCTCCAGCTGCAGTTCTTGATGCCCTCCGCATAGATGTGATCGATGACAATGCATGTCACCGGCACAGGATCATAATCCGCAATTATTGTTGAGATGGCGGGATCGACAACAAAGGGTATCAGGAAGAGGAATGTGAACACCGACAGTATGGCAGTCGTACCTATAAATAGAGTCTCTCAATACACTGTGAATATATTTGGTTAGTGATGTCTTACCAAGGCACACGGAGGTGTAAAATTTTGCCTTCTCGAGTATGGTTTCCATTTCGATCTCGTCACGTTTAGCCTTAATGGCGTCCACGCAACCACTGCCGGGTCTTACAGGCCCATGCGATTGGCAGGAGGATCGACCCGATCTGCTGCTGCTCAAGCTCATCTTGCTGGCCGAAAGCGTTTGAGCCGAGAGCGTTGGACTCGTCGGCATCGACGTTGTCGTCGTCAGTGTTGAGCTCTTCTTCATTGTCAATTTTTATATTATTGTAAATATTTGTGTGTTTTTTTGTTTTGTTTTCTTTTTTGTTTATCACTAAAAGCCTTAAAAATGAACACTGCTAACGCTTTTTTGCTTTTGCTCTCTATACCTACAACAATAAACAACTTTTGTTTTGTGTGGTGCAAAACTTTCGTTTTTGCTTCTCTCCCTCCCCCACCTTTTAAGCCTAGTTTTGAGTTTGTCCCCCCCTTTGTCGATTTTGGTTTCAATTTTTCTCGATTCGCCAAAATTATTAGTTCTAAGTCTTTGTATCTTATGTTTGGGTTTTTTTTTGGTTTTTAAAAATTGCAGTTTATGTGTTTTGTTTTTTGGTATTGATTAATTTTATCTAAATTTATGCTTGTCATAATTTTGTATTTAGTTTTTAAGTTTTAACTAATTCTTGTGAGAATTTTTGTTGGTATCTTCTTAGATTGTTTTTGTTTTTATTTAGTTTTTGATCACGCATCCCTCCAAACCGTTTGACCATTGCTGCTCCTAAGGGCTGAATCTAATTCCCATGTTTGTGGTGTGGGTGTGTGTAGTTGTGTGCGTGTGTGTGTGTGTAGTTGTGTATGTGCTGTGTGAGTGCGTGCTTCGTGCGAGTGCATTCAAGTATATAATTCTCGATTGATGGCCTTTAACTTGTAGTTTAAATTATACAATCAATTTGTCGCCTGTTGTTACCGCCCCTAAACCAAAGTCCATAATTCCTGGGCACACTACCATCTAATTACTCTCAGTAAGTGGCCTAGCGCTCTTAGCCTTATTTCCACAAAAAAAATATACAAATTATATACTAATATTGTCTTCTGATCTGTGTTCGTATCGTTCTCGAGAATTTCTTATACGTGCCTCGCCTATGGTGTTTGTTTTCAAGTTTATTTATGTGATTGCTGTTAGCTCAGGAGTGTCCTTGCAAGCCGCCGCTCAGGTGTTGTTGTAGTAAGTAGTTGTGGTCTTGATGTAGTGTGGTCGCTTGCTTAGAAGTTCGATGGAAGGATAACAAAGAGTTGTTTGCGAATGGTTTCAATGCCCAACTCCATTACTGCAAAGCGAAGACGCCAGTCTGATGCACCGGACTGTCTTCCTGGAGCAGAGGAATGCCTAGAAAATGGGGGAAAAAAACAAAAGAAAGTTCGTTAAAAAGGGGTTTTTTTTATGGAGGTTCTCATTGAAAGGGATATCTAGTTTCAGAAAGAGATCGCTCCTAAACTCTCTACCTAATCCTAACTCTACTTGAGCTTTAAGGTCAAGGCTTTATAGTACGCCTGGGATTTAAGGTCCTCTAATATGGTATAATTTAAAAGTTGTGTTCAACATTTACCCAAGCAAGCACGCTTTTCCCTAGTTAACAAAAGAGAGAGAGAGAAGAGAGAGTGCGAGTTGCTTACGTGACGGATCTCATAGGGCCATAACCTCGTCGCCACCGCCACCAGCGCCCATGTCGCCGTTGGTTGGTGCGCCGACGTTGTTCTTATTAAGAATGGTCGCCGTATCGACGCATCCCTTGAAACGCATCTTGGCATCGTCGCCAACATAGACGGTGCGCTGACACATCAACAGCACCGAACAGGAGACCACGAACAGCACCGACGGCACAACCGACGCGAACACAAACTGGCGATAGGTGACCTCCAGATCGAAACGGGCCACAACCACATCCTTCTTGGACGGCGAATAGAAGCAGGGGAAGCGAGCGCGTGCATTATGATCGCTGCCATCGCGTCCAAAGTCCTTGAGGAACTCCTTGCACTCATCCTGCAGCGTATTGACGCAACCCTCCAGATTAATCATCAGCTTGGACTCATTCGAGATGGTCAAATCCACATCGGGTGGTGCAATCTCTGGCACGGGCGTTGCCACCGACACATGCAAATGACTTAGATATGTGAAGTTTGTTAAATCACTGAGCATATTGTGCTCCAGCGTGGAGCCATTGATGCAATCGACTGCATCAACGCGATCCGAGGTATTCTTGATGTAGTAGCAGGATGTCATGGCCACATTATCGTTAGCTTCATTCCACACCTCCTCCAAAGTCTCCGCATTGATGGCATTCTGACATTGCGACAGATACACTTTATCTCCACTCAACACCACCACATTCTTGTTCCGGGTGGGTATATCCACGCAGCGTCTATCGCAATTGTAGGGTGTTCTTATTTTGCGGCAAGTGCCGCGACTACACGAGAACAGTCCACTGATATCCATGCAATTGATCTTGCCACGACGCCCGGAACACTTGACTGGCGCATCACTGTTGTGGAAGACGCATTCGAAGGCATCCGTTATGTTTAGACACTGTCCGGCGGTGCAGTTGAATGTGCCCGTTAGATTCTTGCACTCATCGTTGATGCAACGCGCCTTATCCGCCCGATCCTGATCGATGCCATAGCATGTCTTATTGGCCGAATTCGTACAGTTCTGAAAGGTGAGATTGGTGCCGTTGCTGCGCAGATTCACATAGATTTGTATGCAAGCACCGGATGTCTTGCTCAGACACCATTCGCCACAGCTGCCCCACTCGCAGTTATCCTTGTTCAAGGCACGCGTTGTGGTGCACATCACCGGTGTGGGATCTATGCCGCTCTTGAAGGCACGCGTCGATGGCATATAGATGGCCACGGTGAGATAGACGAGTGCCACTGAACTGAGCACCAGTGTCATCTGGCATATGCAGATGGTGCCACAGATGCGTGTGTCCTGCGGTGGCACAACCAAATCCTCAACCAGCACCTTTTTCTTGCCCATGTCGTCGTTGTTCTATTTGCTATTCGGTTTTACTAATCTGTTTCGTATCCAGACTTTTCTTGTCTTTTGGTTTGCTTTAGCTAATCCGTGTTGCGTGTTAATCCAATTAGGAGCAGCTCATCGTCATCATCATTAACATCATCATCATTGTGGCTTGTCTATCGATTGAGCCGCCCCCACACACACACACATACACACACACACAGTTGTCAAACGTTATATAACTTATGGACTTATTCTCGTGCCTCGTGCGATTTGCAAGATTCCGTTTCACAATTTCACAGCCTGCGCACGTTTTTTTTTTTGCCTTTGTGTGTTGTACTTTTTTTTGGCGACACTTTTTTGGCTTATTGATTTTTTTGTAAACTTAGTGCCAACTACTTTTTTTTTCTACTCTTTCATGCTAGTTGTTTTCAGTGCAAGCTGCTGGCAGTGACGTCCTTTCAAAACGGAAAAGCTCACAGCGGCAAAATAACTTTATTATTATTTAATAGTAAATTTGTATTTTTTTTTTGGTAATTGTTTTTGTAAGTTAGCTAATATTTTTCACTGCTGCTGCTGATTTTGTTGGCCCAAGGCTTTAACTACTACTGCTGCTCCTGGCTGGCCTTCCTGGCTTCGCACAGTTTTCGCACTGTGAGCGTAAAATTATATATGAATAGCTGTGCTGCTTTTGGTGCAGTCGTCGTGTGCTCCGACCTCGCCTTCTTCCTGACCGCCGACAACAGCTCCTGTGCTGCTGCTGCTTCTGTGCTTCTCTGCTTTGCTCTGCTCTCGACAAAAATCAGAGCGCTGCGCGCGCATTTTTATTACAAAATCAATAATTCCGCATTCACGTTTTGCACAAAAACTTCTACTAACCCCTGACCTCCCCGACTCTTGGCTCTGTTGGCTGCTTTCATTGATTAAGCTTTGCGTGACCGGAGAGTGCAAGTGCACTCCCCCAAAACCACACGCCCCACATTTGTATTGTGGGGCCGCACCAGGGACAGGGTCATGCCGGGGGCCAGTGTGTGGGCGTGGATGATGACGTAGTCGCTGCACTTATCTTGCGCGATCCCTTAAACACTATAACAATGACTAACAGTTTGGAAACTTTTGGTGTCTCTTGCTAACATAACATAACATTGTTTTTAGTAGTACATAAATACAAATACTATATATTTTATCTATTGTAACAAATTTGCACTATATTAATAGTTAAATATAAAACAGACAGCTGAGACAGCAAACACTGCCACTTGGGTTAAACAAGACCCCAAAAAGAGATTTACAAAAATATGAGGATATTATAAATACATATCAATATACAGATTTATTGTCCTCTGCTTGCTTTTAGCCCTCCTTGAGTGGCATTTGCCACGAGTTGGCAATTATTGCTATTGTATGTTTGCTGAGTCGAGGCCCAATCATCGGATTCATTTGTGCCATGTAGCAGCACAGCCAGAAGAGCCAACAGCAGCCTGCGGTTAGCATCAGAAGGCATTGAATCAACTTTTGTTGTGGCCCGCGGGGCGTCATTATCGGTCCACCAATGCCGACAGCGGCCCACAGAGCGGTAAAGAACAGTATAGGCAGTACAGCGGCGCCCATGTTAAAATTATTGTAGTTAAATTTGTGCGCTTGTATGAAATTGTTAAAAGTTGCAATAATTTCACTTGTTGTCTTTGTTTTTTTTTATGTGCTGTCTGACTAACGATTGTTGTTGCATATCGATAAGTGAATATCAGTGCAAAAGCAACTCTGATTGCTTATGACTTTTGGTGCTGCCAACCTGCTTGCAAGAGTTAAAAGTAGGCGCGTAGTTTAATTGCAATTGATTTGCTTATTATTTAGATTATGCTAATATTTACTAGTTTATTAACATTAATTGCTTTATTATTTGAAGAAATTACTTTTTATTTTGTTTATTTGGCTAGCAAACTTTCAAAAACTAAGAAAGAAGACACTTGACCGTTTCAATAATTTAAACACGTATTCGCTTGCGTTTAATAATTTAATGCAAGCTCAGCAGAAAGCAATAACTTTTTCCAACATTCTTGCACAGCACACCCATTGAATAATCAATGACTAGTGTGTTTTATTGAGCACAACTACACATTTCACATTGTTGATTTGGGGCTTTGGACAGGATATTGAATTTACATGAATGCGCTCATAAGTAGGCAACTCTTTCCCCCAAGTACTGATAGCTTTTCTTGCAATACGTAGAAGAAGGTCAAAATGCAGTGAAAGTCATTTTTGTATTGTATTTGAATTTCATTTGGTGTATGTTACTCACATGTACAAATTGTGTGTGCTTTACTGAATAAGTATTGAGGTTTATTTACGTTTGCGCACACACACACACACTGAAACACATGCCAGTTTGGGGACACACGCACACAGCACTACACCCACACACGAACGCACATGTATATGCATCGTCGTTTCATAATGGAAATGCAAGCACAGTCTTTGAATTCGAAGGAAAATTGTTTCTGGTTATTAGTATTTAACGCGATTGTAACTGTTAACTTTGCGAGTTGATTTGCAGTTGAACATAAGGCAGCAAATGATTTGATTTTACAATTTTTCTTGTCCTTTCCTGTTCTTTTTTCTTTTCTTTCCTTTACACGACGAGCCGAGAAAATTCCAAACAGATGAATATGTGACGTTCACGGCTCGCGGCTCACATTTTCCTGCTGTTTACGCCAAATTCTGACATTTCTCACAAGCTCAGTTAGGCCAAGCTTCTGTTTAAGAGAGAGATTCATATTGAGAGCAAACCCCCCATAGTTGGGAGAGAGAAACCGTTTGAATGAGAGCTCTAGCAGCTGCTCAATGGCGGGCGTGCGCATGCGTTGATTGGCTTTACGTCATCTATTGGGGCCGCCACTGTTGCTGTGAGCTTTTCTCACCAGGCAGCGTCAAAGCGTACAATGTGAGCGAAAGCTTTGAGAACCTGCAATGACTTGCGAATGCCTTACTGTCTGTTAAGACATATTTAATGTAACTAATAATTATGATATAACAAATGCATTCAACTTTTTCAACCTTATAAGCTCTCGTCTGTAAATAAATAATTTTTGGGCTTTATAAATTGAAGCATTATTAAATTCAAAGTCCACCTTTAAAGTTTAATGTGTCGTACATGTCTGGTTGGTTTTTGAGTAGGGCATCAAATAAAAGCTCTGGTCGCGCACGTTGCTGGAGCTGGTTTTAGCAGCAAAAGCAGCAGCAGCAGCAGCTGCAGCGTCGTCGTCGTCGCCAGTGGCAGTGGCAGTCCTTTTGGTGAAGAGTTCAGCCATCGTTGTCGTCGTCCGCATTGCGTTGCGTCGTCGTCGCCTGCGCTTGTGTGTGTGGCTCCGTTGTTGTGTGCTCGCCATTAAACGCTGTCGCCGTTGCCGTTGCCGTTGCCGTCGTTGTTGCCGTCGCAGTTGTCGTCGCCTCATTGTCGGTCGGTCTAGGCTCCTGCGGAAAAATGACAAAATGTGGATATTGTGTATTAGTTTTTTTTTGATTTTGAACTTTTGACCCGTACGCAATCAGGTCATAAAAAAAAAAAAATAGAAAAACCGAAAACCAAACCAAAAGAATGGTTAACGCTGTAAATGAGCCATGTAATTTGTTGTTCTTGCTTGTGCTCCAAACTTTGTGCAAAGACTTTCTGATTGAAAATGCGTAATCGTAACCTGAACCTTGAGTAAACACGCACACATACACACACACACATTTGTTGTGCTTCTCTGTGTGTGTGTGAGTGTGTTTGGTTCGCACGCAACTCGACGTCACAGGATCTGTCAAAGAGTGAGACGAAGAAGAAAAAGAGACAAACAACAGCGGGACACTTGGGAGCTTGGCTAAATGTGTTGCCTGCAACAACAACGTCATATTGGCCATGTTCTAATACAAAAAAGCAAAAAAGAGTAGAATTGTATTTAAAGTGTTTGCCAACCAACACAACCCCCCATAACCCCCCATTTTAACCGATTCCCCCAGTTTGGCTCCATTGAATCACATTGAGGCAAATGAAAAATCGTTTCGTGCAAAGCACGAGAAGTCGCCTAGGCGCCCCCCTAACCCCTGACCCCGTAATGCTACCCATTCTACAAACCCATTTACAGTTTTTTGTGTGCTCCTATGCCGCATTATTTCGTTTTTTCCTGCTTTCTCTCGTGCTTGCTTTTTTGTTGTTTTTTTTTGTGCCCAATGAGAATGTAAGCGTGCCAATTGAATTGAAAATTACATGCGACTCCACTTATATACCGCCCCTTACTCCCCCAGTTGAAGGAGTTTATTACTCTGACGCCCATGTGAGCTCATTGTCGCCGTTTCTACTCCCTACTCCCTGCTCCACTTCTAGCCTGTGCAGCTGCTACTCGTCGGCATATTTCCGTTTCGTAATACTCCGGCAAGCACCCACCACCCATTGCCCCTTCCGTGTGTGCCGCCAAGAATAACAAGCAAAGCAAAAACAGCATTTAAATGTACATAGTCGAGGTTACATAAAATATATATAAGCCTAATATGCGACAAGAGTCCTCGTGCTGCTTAGAAATACCAACGCGTTGCGTATACGCACACACAAATGAAAACAACTATTTTTAAAAGCATTTTGTACAAAGCTCATTTACAAGCATGTTTACGCGTCGCGTCTAACGGTATTTGTGATCAACCCATTCCATTCTCAGTGTTCCAGCTGCACGTGGCCGCACGAATAGTGTAAGGCAAAAAACGTGAAAAGTGCAAAGAAAAACAAAAAAATTTTTAAAGCAAAACAAAACTTGTGTCCGTCCAAAAACAACAAACAAATAAACTAAATAACAAAATCTACATGAGAAACTAACAACAAGCAACAACAACAAGCAGCAGCAGGAAAAAGAGTGAGAAAGAAGAGAGCCGTTACTCAAAAATTGGGCGAACTGGCAGGCCTCGCACACTTACACACACACACCCATACACGTACACACACACACACAGAAACACGCACGTACACACATGCCTTTTTTGCCGCAGTCATAAAATAATCAAGCAAAGGCAAGAACTTTGACTGCAAGGTGAAGGAGGAGAAGGCGAGGCGACGTTGATGCTGCTGCTGCTGCTGTTGCTGACGAAACATCTCCGTTGGGACAGCACATAAAGCAATTAGCAAAGGTTGACAGGATTTTTCGATGCCTACTAAAATGCGTGTGGGGAATGCGCTGTCTCTTTCTGTGCATCATCCCTGGATTATATTTAGATTAACAGCGCCGAGGGTCATGCACAATTGCAGTAGGCATGGAACTCCATCAGCTCAGCGGCGACAACAACTACAACTAGAACAACAACAACAACTACAAGAAAGTTGAACGTGAATGATTATGGAGAGGCAGCGACTTAAGGAGAAGAAATCAGCAAACCGAAAGCAAAAAGCAAATAAAAAAGCAAAAGAAGAGCAACGTAACTCTCGACTCTCCCTGTGATATAACTTTGCACCGTAGTTGTTATCGTAATCGTAATCTCGTATTAAAACTAAATCGTAGCTCATAGTTATCGTTTATCGATTATTAGCTTAACAACTGAACGCAGCAAATTGAATAAAATACTCATCTCTTGATTAACGCTACGCGTGCACCGAATATATAGCAAATAATTTATACAATACATATATATACAATACATAAATAATTAAGGCAACTATAATTAGGAACTCGACACACTTTTTGCCTCTAACGCCCCACAACCTTAATTTGGAAATACTTTTGCTGCCGCCCAGACCTTGCGCCGTTAAACCGGGACATTAGACCAATCAGTAAACCCGTTATAATAACAGTTAAAGCAATATGGGTGATGAGCTGGATAAAAGGACAGCCAAGGAGAAGCTGCTATTCTATACGACCGCTTTCTTTATACTCCTTGGCACGTTCAGCCTGTTCGCCTTCCTCTTCCTGGTGCCGTTCGTCATAGAGCCGGCGTTCACAACGATCTTCATGCAGTTCGAGGAGGTACCGGCATTGTGTGAGACCTACGATACGGAGATCTACTTCGGTGCTAAGAACTGCTCTTGGTCGTCGTGCCGTGAGGGTTGCACCAAGGATATATATACGTGCACACAGATACGTGTGAACTACCGCCTCAACTTGTACAACTTTACGGATGAGTTTAACTTTACGGAGTACCACATCAATCTGAAAGAAGCGGAACGTGTTATTCCCCCTGTGAAACGCACAGATCGCTATGAGCGAGCGTTGCGGGACTACGAGTATGATAATCTGGGTGCGGCAGATACCAATACCATCGACTTGGACATGGATGGTAGTGTCGGCTCCATGGCAACGGGTCGTTTCGAGCAGCTGAACTTTGGCGATGCGGATGGCTCCAATGGCTATCTGATTGAGGAGTCAGAGGATACTAATGGTCTTAGTGCGGCCGGCACACTTATCAATGGGGAGCGCAGACCATTTGATGAGATCTCTGAGTTAAACGAGGGCCTCATGGGCTTAAACTCCACCTACTACTATGTGGGTGCCCGACTTTTTCCCAATGTCAAAGGTTGTGGCTATCCGCCCATGCTTAACTGCACCATCTGGCTGAAAAGGTATATGAGGATTGGCATCAAGTTTCCCTGCTACTATTCAAGGGTGGATCCCAGTTTGGTCATAAGCGATCTGGATTACTGGCAAAACACCCTCAACTTGGTCTACTCAATGGCCATACCAATTCCATCGTTCATCATCTCAGTCATCTATCTAACGTACGCCTACTTTAAGATCTACAATGAGGATGAGGAAACGGTGCCGTTGGACAAGAATGCTGAAGACATGGACATCGATGACATCGATGCCGTGGATGATAGCGATGGAGCGGTTTTGGCAGACAATGCTGCTGGCAGTCAAATCGTCAACATGGACTCCACGACGAATGATAGCTTGTTAGAGGGCGTGCTACCTAATGGTGGGCCCGGCATGACGAGATGCATATCGCAGGGTGGCTCAATCACCACATCCGGTCACTATATCGCCCAGTCGCCGGCGGGCTCACAAATGACGCCCAATTCCGAAATCAATTCGTTTGGCCATCAACTCAAAGTGCAGATGGCCGATGAATTGTCTAGAGATTCGCTGGAGAATGGCGTCCTCTCCACGTCCAATTCAGTTCAAGGGTAAGGATCCGGATCCCTCTTACTCGCTCTCTAGACCTACGGTCACAGCTTAATTAGTTTCCCTTTGAACACTTAAAATATGTAAATTTCGCTTTGATGATATCAGAAAAATCTGTGGGAAGCATCACATTAAATGCTTGTCACAAAATCTTTGTTCTTTGCAATCTTTTTAATTATTTCGAGACACATTCTAATCTATGTTTTCTTTGTTGTTCAATCTATTGCAGAAACTTGAGCAAGACGATGACGACGAGTATCTCAACTCCACCTGGGCCGACGGCGGCAGTCTGAAACGTCAGGCGCATGGTCTGGAAAATGTTCGATTCCGATTCGGAAAATGAGCCGCTGCTAGAAGAATCCTAGACAGCAATGAAAGGTTCACCGAGGGAGAGAGAGAGAGAGAGAGCAAAAATACGGAGCAAACCAAGTATTTCTACCTAAAACAATCGATGACAAACCGAACCTGAATACCTTCAGAGCTGTTAGAGACACTTAAAAACTATGATAGATTTAACTATATTTACCTTATGAACTAACACACACACTTACACACACACAACTAGGCAAATCACACACCACGTCACACAATATATATATAATGATAGATCGAAGATATTTTCGACTAAGCTTAACACCACACATTCACATATTGAATTTCAAAATTACCGTTCTACATCATGCATTAGTAATTTTACAGATATTACAAGATATGAATATGATATGATATGATATATGCTAAAGAATGCAGGATCCAGCCGCTTCACACAAGGATCTGCTGTTTTGAGGAGAGTGTTACTTTAATTGGTACAAATACAATAACAACAACAACATCAAGAACATGAACACAACATGAACAAAATATTAAATACTAAATACCTAAATAAAAGCAAATTATAATACTTATACACATACATATACAAATATTTACTTGAATTATTTTTCTATTCGCAACAAACGAAGTCGAACGTCTCGAAATACCAAAAAAAATAAATGAAAAATGCAAACAACTTAATAAATATAAACACGCGCAAAACTTATTTACAAAAGTCGAGATACAATTGAGGCGCTGAAGATTTTTTTAGATATTGTGCTACAAAAATGATTAAAATGTGCAGCATTGTTAATTTAATACAAACTTAAATTAAACTTTAAACTATGCGATAAATTAAACAAAAGAATACAAGTGGAAAGCCTAAGTATATTTAAAATACGTTAAAATAAAAATAATAATAATAATTATCAAGATAATTGTAAATGATAAAACAATATATACATATATAAAGAATAATAATATTGAAACAAATTGTTATCCTTCTAATTAATGCGGATAAAAACTCACAGCTTTAACTAACAGAAACAGAGGCATAAGATTTTTCTTCTACATATTAATTTTATTAAGATTATTATAAATGATAATGATATTTATAGGTACTACAAACAAAATGGTTCAAGCTATTCAATTAAATCTTTTAAAATAATTATGCATTAAAATCATAATAATTTAGACCTTAATCTAATGTTTCCTTTTTTATATATTAAAAAAAAAAAAACAAAAAATAAAAAAAAAGAATCAAAGCAAAAAAACCCCAAAAAAGCAAGCAACACTACTCGTAATATTTCTAAAATAAAAACAAAACCGATGCGACTATTCTCAAATTAGGCATAGGCGCATTTGCAACGGTAACTGCACCTATTGCATATAATCTATCAATAATAAGCATCAAAAGATTAAACTTAGTTTTGGTTTTAAATTAAAAAAAAAAATATTTGCATGGAACACAAAAATGGAAAAAGAAAAACACCACAAATGAAAATAAACAACAAGCGCAACTACTAGCTAATATCATGTAAAACAAACAACAAACAAATGCTACTAGAATTGAAACAAAAAGCGAAACAAAATCTCGAAATAAATACGCATTTAGCAGCCTACAAACAAAACGTATTTAATTTTTCAAATCCTTTGAATTGGCTGAGCCTTCAGTTTTGTATCGTTATGCAGCACTAAAACTATCAAGTGTCGATAACAGCGATAGCAAATCGATTGCTTTGTTTTTCAGCTGCACAACTCTTGGCAACTCTAAAACAGCTGCTTATCAGCTGTTGATGCAAGTCGCCGTACAATGGTAAAATTGCTATTGGCAAATGTTGTTATTTTTATAAAAGTGCTGGAACAGAGTGCGCTCGCATAATTTAATGCAAATACAGCGCAATATATTAAACGCGAGCACAGCTGCTTTATAAAAGCAGCTTAATTATTAACTAAAGTGCATGAAACTTCGGCAAACTTTTGTTGCTGCCGCCTCTTCTTCTTTCGCTTGTAAACAAATATCTTGGCAGCGGTTCAGGTGAAAAATTAAACAAATGCTGTTGCAAAGCTGAGACGCTCAAAATGGACAACAACAAAAAAGACATCTACAATCTGTGGGTGCAGTACACAACAAAGGTAAGCAAAACTTAAGATAAGCTATAATGCATATGCGGCACTTGTTTTCTCCAAGTTGCGGGACACGGGCGGTGACGTGTTTTTCGCATTAATCATCAGGCCCCAAAAACTTTGTGATAGCAGCTAAAAAGTTAACTTGCCTTTAAGGCATAATCGGCATACAGTGTGTTTTTAAAACATTTGTAAATCCTGCAGTGTTTACTGTTTGTGATTATATAATCTTCTGTTCAGCCTTAAGGGTTTTCCTTCGTGACACGACTGCGCATTTCATATCAGTTTCCTGTAAGTTGGTTTAATGTCCAATAATATTGAGATATAAAAATTTAAATTGGTTTTTCGATTTTATAAACGCACGAAATTTAAAGATGTCCCACTTCTTCCCCCCCACACAGAATGACGAAACCTACTTTCGCGAGTTTGTGTCACGTTTTGTGAACATTTGGCGCAGTCAGCTGCAGCTTGACTTTGAATCGGACGACTGTCCGCTGTGGCACGAAGGTGCGACCGGATAATGGACCACATTTGGGTCGACTGCCGGATGAGCTACTGCCAGCCATTGGCAAGTTTCTTATTGTGGCGCGCGATGCCAGCGACATGGACACACTTGAAGAGGAGGGCATTGAAGAGGTGGCCATATTGATTGACTGTTTGGTAATTGTGTGCCGGCATTTCGACAACATATTGGCCATCATCAAGTACGAGTACAAGCCCAATCTAATCGCCATACTTACCAAGGTATTCACAAAAGTAAGCAGATAATAACAATAACAAATACCACGTATAAGATATAATTCCCAATTTTGTTGTAGCAACTGGAGCAACGTCGGGCAACGCCAGCTATGATTCATTTGTATGGCAGTTTTTCCTCATTCCTGGAGGTCATGTACGATCCTTATCTAACCTGGCGCAGCTTTCTACGTGGCCACATCGCGGATTACACACAGCTACCATACAAGCCGCATTCAGTGCATGTGGAAATCGTGCCCTTTATCTATGGTTAGCTGCTTAACTTATCTATCCCCCCGCTCAGCAATATTACATTAATGTTCTTCCTTATCAGATTGTTTCCAGAACGAAGACCTGTTGAGGTTTGCAGATATCGGTGAGAGACTGCTCCATGTACTGGGCGCAATTATCTGCGGCTCTCAGGTAGCGTACAGCACCCAGAGTTTATTACCATGTGGATATGTCTGATATATACAAATATTTATTTCCTTTAACTGCTAATTGATATTTGTTCTATTTAAAATAACTTTCACAATTTAGTTGTTTGCCCTCTGCACTCTTTAGTTTGCGTATAATTTCTCTGTTCATATATATATATAGCTCTTTGTCTAATTTCATGATGTTATTCATTTTGTTTGTTGGCAAAAAAGAATTTACTTATTTAATTCATACATCCTATCTATGTGTGTGTGTGTGTATCTGTGTAATACAACAAATTGCAGAAAACTCTAAACTCGAACTCAACAACAAATAGAAATACTAACGCTCTAATTACTACAAACGCCCCCCGCTCGGGTGATGGGCAGCTTCTAAACTGTGATAACTTGGTGAGTGGTGAAAAACGCTTTCATAATGTCCTACCGTTGTCCGTTCATAAACTGTAGTGCTTGTTTCACTATCTTCTCGCTCCTTTCAATCGCTTGTCTTTGTTCCCAACTTAATTATTTCACATTTTGTATGACTGCTGCTGCTGCAGCGCAATGGCATGAGAGCCATTTGTCCAGCTACGGTTTCGATCATCATGCGCATACTGCAACGTTGGGAGAGCTCACATAGTTTGCGGCGTGTTGCACTTAATTGTTACGCCCTGATGGTCATCGTACTGCAAAAATCTAGTCCTGAAGAAGTGAGTATACATACTTATTTTAATCTTGGGATGATTAATATATTCATTTCTGTTACAGCGCCAAATAGATCTAGTTACGTTAATACAACTCTATTGTGATGCACTGCAGCAGTTGCTGGCAACCACACATTTCGATAGCGGCACTGCTAACTTCGATATAACCACTGACAGCGATAGCGACGTGGAAATCGATATGAATGCGCTGTCCGCCAGCGTTTCAGCGGTTCAGCTCATTCTGCCTGCAGGCAATGCTGGCTCAGCTGTCAGCGAAGCCATAAGCGAAACCAATTTGCTGGAACTACTTATCGGTTTGCCGCAGAGTATAAAGGTTAGTTCTAATGGCGATTTCTTTTTATCCACATTTAACCACTTCTTTGTCACTTACAGCATTGGCATGTTTCGCATACGAGTGCTTTGAGCAGCAACATGGACGCATTGGCTGCCCTGACGCACAGCTCGCCACTGAGTGCGGAAAGTCTGCGACATGCTGGACGCATTGAACGCCTTTTTAGCAGCATGCGTGAATTTGAAATGCCAACAGCTGCTTTGTTGGATTCCTGTTTCAATTTGGGCTTCAATGCACAGCATCGCTTGTTAGTGCTGCCCGAGGTGATGCTGCAACTGCTAGAATGGCTACCCGATCTGCAGGAACCGGAGCAGCTGCATGTTAGCTTATTGCTGCTTAAGGGCTGCACAGACAACTTTGGCACGTAAGGCACTTCTAATTATGAATTTAACTTTAGAACTCATATTCGTTTGTATTTTAGTAAAACTGTTAGCTGCAGCAGTCGCGTTGTCAAAGCCGTTTGCGGCTGTCTGTTGCGCGGCGAGACGCTAGCCGAGGCATGTGCACAGAATCTAATCAAGCTGATCGAGGAATTGAGCAAGCTAAGCATTGTTCCAGTTGAGCTCAAATGCATATTTGCGCTCTTGCGACCGGGAACGCAGTTTGCCTATGTCAAGCAGTTGCAACAGGTAAGCAATAAGAAAAATATATAGATAAATATCCTATACTAACTCTCGCATTCTTTCAGACCCTTGTCGTTATTGCATTGCACAGTCTACGTGGCAGCAACTGTTGTGCAGAGTATTTTGCCATTGAGCAGCCGTCGGATGGCATTTCAGTGCCCGACATTAGAAACTGGACGCTCTCTGGCTCTTATGGTTTCATTTTCCATATGCTGGTTCGATTTACTGCCCAAGATCCAACGCAGTCTAGTGTGCGACGCATGCTGCTTACGTTGCAAACAGCAAGTGGCTGTGGCTTTGAGGTTTTTGTGCAGCCTAATGGCAACGTTGTGGTAGCTGCTCTGACACGTCGTGAATACCTCACCTCGGCGACAGCAACCAAGACGCTGCTGGATGGACAGTGGCACTACCTCACCGTTGCCATAACGCCGCCAAAACGACCCTTCTCCTACAGCCAGATCAACATCTATGTTGATTTCGTGCAGAAGTTAAGCGCCACACTCAAAGTGCAGGCAGTCAACGAACCATTTACTGTGTGCAGCATTGGTGCAGTTGTGGCGCCACAACCAAAGCAAAGCGAACTCGCGAAAGGTGGCTCCCTGCCGCGCTCCTCTTCACAAGAGAGCGGACCGGCGTTTAGGGGCATGCTACCCAGTCTATTGGAGAGGACTCTATCAGCAAATGTGAGTCATTGCAGTTGATGAGTAATATTCAAGAAATTAATCTTTCTTCTTACAGGTCTCGAACTATTTTACGTTGCCTCTGCGCACTCAAACGGCTTTCGATCCGAATGTTAAAAACTTTCCCATTGGCATGCAGGATACGGTGTTTGGGGAGCAGGTGTGCCTTCGTGGTCACTTGGGCGGAGTGCTGCTGGCGGAGCCAACGACCAGTCTTAAAACAATCTTTGATGCTGGCATGAACTTTAGTTCAATCTTCTCGCAGGACAATGATCTGCTCGAGTTGAATTCTCGCTTCGTTTTCTGCTATGCACCGGGTGCTGTTTATCATGGCAGTTGCCAGGATCTGATACCAGGTGGCAAATATCCAGGACGCATCAGTGCACAGCACTGCAAGACAGTCAAGATGCAAGACACAATCAATAGCATTGGCGGTGTCAATGCCATACTGCCCATGTTGCATCGTCTGATCAAGGAGCATGGAGATGCGGATGTTTCTATTGGCAGCAGCTCGAGTGAGGATTCTGCTGCATCGCCAACGGCTCTTAAGACGCCAACAGCTGAAGAGTTTACGGATTGGGAAATGCTTTCCTCGAACTCATACACCGAATGGAAAATGATTCAACATCCTTTGGCCAGTCTGCTCTGCCTGCTTCGCTATCTAACTCATGAGCACGAAAACAATCAGCAACAATTGCTTACCAGCGACTGTTTGGCCATTATTGGCACCATGCTGCAACGTTGTCCACCGTCTCTGTTCGATGTCAACGCCTTGATGGCCACACATTTGCTGATGGAGTCACTGCAGGCACACAAGTCCACACCGGGCAGCAACTCTCAGCTGCTGGATGCTCTCTATGAGCACATTGTCTTTGACTTTGCCATTTGGTCACGTCTGCAATTTCAAATAACTTTGGGACATGCGCAGTACTTAAGCGCCATGATCAAAAACGATCGCAAATACTTTCGAAAGCGTTATGGCGTTCAGTTCATGTTGGATGTGGTGCGTCAGTATTACAGCACTCCGGACAATATCTGCAGCGATGATGCAAGAACAATTCGTGCCACACTCTTTGGCATTGTGCGCTTCTACTTGCAAAAGGATGTGAACATTAAGGAAGTGAATGCTTTGATTGCTTGCCTAGCATCAGTGCGACAGGAGCTTGTTCTTATTGATTTGCTCGAGATGCTGACGTTCTATGTGCGCGGCAAGAACTGCAAGGATCAAATGGTTCTGCTGCTCCACGAGCCCCAAAGTGCCAATCTAATCTACAACTTTTTTGTGGATAAGAGCTACAGCAGCGAAGTTCAAGAGGCTGCAATAAGGGTGAGTAACAAATACAAAATAACTCTTTATTGGACGCTCAATCATCTTGTTTGTCCACAGTTTATTAGCGGTCTGCTGGCCACTTCGCGAGTTCATCAGAAGTACAAGCAGGTGCTGCGCCTGTATGAGCAAAACAGCGAACAGAGCATGTTTCCGGGTTTCTTTAGCTTTATAACGCCCATGTCGCTAAGCTCAACTATTTTGTTTCACTTGGTGGATGAGATGCTGGGCGTACAGCCAGACTATGGTGGACTCATGTTTGTTGTCTACCATGTGAGCAGCTGTGATCTTCAAGTGAAGCTGGAGATAGCAAAGCGTCTACTTCAGACCACCTTTGTCAAGCAGAACTCGACAGCAGCAATAGCCAAGCAGACGGGCTGGCAGGAGTCGATTGCACGTCTGCTTATACGCAAGCCCATAACGAATGTGCCATCGGATGAGGTGCGACGGCGCAGCTTTGGCATCAACATGGATGTGCTGTTGGAGGATAATTCGAGTTTCTTGGCACAGGCCGATCTCATAACGTTCTCGGAGCAAGAAATTGGCATTGCCCAGCTGCAACAGCAGCATGCACAGCAACAGGAGGACCAAAGTGATAGCGGACTTATTCTTAATGAGATTCAGGCAAGCGTCTCTGAAGCCGCAACTGTTATAGAAAGCGAGATTAAAGGTATGTTTTGTAACGTTTTTGATTATATTCTTTTTTTTTTAATTGTTCACCCTTTTGTAGAATTGGCCGAATCTGTCTCTGGCGCAGTCGTGGACAACGTTCATAACGTTTTTTCAGTTTTGCGTCAGACAACACACGACATTCAGGACACCTTTGAGTCCCTCACCCTTGGCAGCTCCACGGAAACTGAAAATACACCCAGTGTTTCATTGCAGCGCGAAGAGTCGCTAAGCTCGGAAAGCTCTACGCAATCGCCACATGGCACAGCCAAGAAGAGTGACTCTATGGAGGTAGTTTATCATTGTTATTCTGAATACCAAACTTGAGTAACTTCATAATATTTTCTTGTTTAGAGCGGCTCGGCTTTTGACTTTATGGCTGAGGGCGATGTGGACAGCGAGGAGCAATTGGTTTATCTAGTCTCGAATACACTCTTCAATGTTTTCTGGCGTGGCATTGGCAACGATCATCCACACTGCTGGCAAGAACGTGGTCAGGTCCTTGGCTGCATTAATCTGCTAGCGTTGAACAATGAGCTCATTACCTCACACTTATCATTGCGTTTGCGCATTCTGGAAATGGCAGTGCAGGCATCGCTATTCGATCTCTCCGAGCATGGCAGTCAAACGCTTATCAATCAGGAGAACGCCTCCCATATTCTACGCATGGTTTACGAACTAGTTGTGCTGGGCTCGAATGAGGATGAGTCAAAGAAGTGCTCCACCAAATTGCTGGATGGTGTTTTGGCCCTGCTCGATGCTCTGATGATATTTCAGCAGGGTTCGTCGGATGATTGGTCAGATATGATACGTTTATGCTTGGGTCTTTTGCTCAAATGCTCGCATCATCCCAATCCTGGCATTGTGGCCATGGCTACCGCTAAACTTCATGCCATACTCCAAAGTCGTTCCACTGAGGATCCTGCCGAGCTCTCCTATCTGCTGTACAGCATCAATAGAGCGCTTGATAATGCCATTGAAGGTGAGTGCTAAATGCTTATACTCTATACAGCTATCATACATCATTTGTTTCTTCAGTTGGTAACCCGGAGGAGTATTCGTTTTTGATGCCCGTGATGAAGGCGCTTCTGGAGAAATGCCGCTCCGCCTTCAACTTGGACTCAACGCTGCCCGATCTGCCGTCAACATCGTCGGGTCCCGTATTCTTCAATGATTTCCAAATGTACAGCACTAGCAAAAAGTGGCGCAACTTTATGGAACGCATGGTAAGTATTTTAATAAATCAACTTTATTACTTAAGCTTAAACTTATATTATAAGTAGTCTTTCACAATCCCAGTAATAACACCCCGTTCACTACCCCGCACATATATTTTAGTATAGTTTGTGATTTTTTGGCAAGTTTTGACGCAGAGTGTGCAGGTGACGCTCCATCTCCCGATCGCTCTGCGGACTCTTGAAGAGCGTAGTATCAAAAATGCCTTTTGTGGTGCGCTTCAGCGTCGGATTCCGCTCCGTGTTGGGCAGGTGGGCATGCGTTGCCGCAGCTCCACCACCACGCACTTGGGATGGTCTTGTCGGCCTTGTGTTACGAACCGGTTGCACAGGGAACTGCTGATATGTGGGCGGCGCAATTGTTCCATCATAGTAGCTTTGCGAACGAGACTTCTCAATGGTGACGACTGTTGAGGCCGCTTCGGTGGTCGGAGTGCGGCTTCTGTAGCGTGAGGTGCCACGACTTCGACTGCGATTTGTTGATGGGTGGTGGTGTGCTGGTCACAGCAGTGGGCAGAAAGGGATTGCTGGCTGTGGTGCGCTGTCTCATTGGACTCCAGGCTGAGGCTGTTGTCGTTGACGTTGTTGTTGGCGGTGTCACAAAACTGGAGTACTTTCTTTTCTGTTCCACGTAGCGGGAACCATGTGCAGCTGTATCCAAATCAGTGCCCCGGACATGCACATGAGAGTCCGCATCGTATGCCTGCTGCAGCTCCGGTACGTCCAGTGTATGCTTCTTGGCAAGCACAGATGCGGAGGGTCTCCTCTTGCGTTTTCTACTTTTTGTGGGAGCTCTTGAGCTGCCCGCGGGATGAGCATCATCCGAAGGAAGCTCATTTGAATTGCTGCTCTCATCGGATAATATGGGTGGATAGGACTCTTGCTCGTCCTTGTTGCTGGACTCAAAGGGTATAGGATCGTAGATGGGCACCTCATAGCTGGACTTGGGAAAGTCAAAGCTGGGAAACTTGTGATTGGGACTAAGAGGCAACTCCTCTGACGGTGGCGCATAGTTCTCCTGAGGATAATTCTGCACTGGCTGATGCGTCTCTGGCTGGGAATAGCTGTTGGGTGGATGCTGTTGTTGTGGTGGCGGTGGTTGATAGTTGTCCTCGATAGGTGGTTGATAATTCTGATCGGGCTCATGTGCTGGTGGCTGATAGCTATTGTCGGGTGCAGATGGCTGATAGCTATGTCCAGGAGATGGAGCAGATGGCTGATAGCCATGACCAGAAGGCGGTGCTGAAGGTGGCTGATAATCATGTTCAGCTGGTGGCTGATAGCCATGATTAGGTGCCGCTGGTGGTGGTGGTTGATACTTGTTCTCATATTGTGGTTCATTGGCCTGATACGATGTGGAGATTTCGTAAGCTGGCGGAGAGTGAGAGATCTCAAAGTTAGCACTGTGCGTGGGTGGTCCTTGAGGTGGTGGTGGCTCGGCAAAGTTCTGATGATAACCGGCATTGGGAATCTTTTGCTCGTAGATGGAGTATGAATCTGGTGCAGACGCTGGAGGAGCCGAATGTGTATAGCTGGGCACATGCACAGGCAGATCTGGCACACCATATTTAGTAGCTGGTGGTGCCGGTGGCGCATAGTGTTGTGGTGGATAGGAGTCGATGGCTTCATAGCTGCTGGATGGAATGGTGGCACCCCATACTTCTGATGCGGCTTGTGGTCGTAGGAGCTCAACGATGGCGTATCATGTCCACCCGTAAAGCTATAATCCAGACTGGGAAACTTGTGAGCACCATATAGATCCAGATCCATGGACTGCGCCTCATAGCTAGAGGCGGGCAACTGGAAATCCGCACCATCAAACTTCAAATGCTGAAAATCATCCAATGAGAAGCTTGGCTCACTCAAATGCTTAGGAAACGAAGGTGAGGGCTCGTAATAGCTTAGCGGTGGTCCTGGCGCATAGCTGGGTGGACCATAACGTGTCTTTGGTCCATGATTCTTGATGCGCCTGCGTTGCTTACTTCTCTTGGAGCTGGAGCGTATATGGTAGGGTGGATGGCGTCTATAGCGTACAAGCTTCTCGGGACTAGGCAGCAGATCACTGCTGTTGTTGTTGTTGCCACCCAAGTGGTCAGATGTTACATCTGTTTTATTGCCATTCTCACCCAGCACCGCTGGCAGTAGCTGCAACAGAAAGGTCAAACGGTTAGTGGTTTATGTCTTGGCTTATGACTTTAAACTTTCTCCACAACTTTTTGCAACATTTTGAAGATGTCAACCTTTGACACTACTGTGTTTCTCTCCCCCCCTCTCCCTCTCTCTCGCATACTCTCTGCATGTTTTATTGCTGCTTCCGCAAACAGACGTAACGCAATCAAATGCCTCACTTTTCCCCCACCACACACTACTAACCAGCCCACTTTGTAGCTACCCCTTCTTCTCACCCGTAATTGGCTGCCATTCGATTGCCGGCTGCATGATGAGCAACATGCAACAACTTTGCAATCTTGTTGTTGTTGTTGCACGCAACACGGCCAGCACTAACAATACAAGAAAAAGGGGGGGTAAAGCATTGAACCTCAACGTCGTCACCAATTCAGGTTCAGTGGGCATCGTAATCCGTTTTGATGTGATTTTGTTTCTTTGTTTTGCTAACAATTTAGCTACCATCACATGCTCAAGCATTTATCCACATGACAATTGTAGCGTCAGGCGGCAATGCACTTCACTTCGATGAGTTTCATTAGGGAGAGACATTCGCTAATTGGCTAGTGTAGGTAATGTCCTTTAATGTCCTTGGCATGCTTAAAAAGCTTGAGGCTTCAGGTCTTTAAAAATTTCACATCATTCAATTTAAATTATTTTTGAAACATATATGAAAACTTGCTCAAAAGTACTTAAAAATGGGTCCTAGATATGCACAAAGAAGTTGTTTGTCTAGGTTTATAGTCTAATGATTTCTGGTTGTTTTTTCTTGAAATTCAAGTTGATTGATTGATTAAGGATATTTCATAATAAAACATAAGTGTAGATTTGCACAAAGAAGTTGTTTAAGGCAGGTTTTTCTAGGTTTTAAGTCTACTGATTTATGTAGCAAGAAGTCTGCTTTCCTTGATAATCAAAGTGATTAATTGATTACGGATACTCTATTATAAAACATAAGTGTAGATTTGCACAAAGAAGGAGTTTAAGGCAGGTTTTTCTAGGTTTTAAGTCTACTGCTTTCCTTGATTTTTCTTGATACTCAAATTGATTAATTAAACACAGAATTGTAAAAGAATCTTTAAAAAATATTCCATAATAAAACTAATGGGACAACAGCACAAATATTTTTTCCTGTAGTTGAACTCTTCGCGGTTCTTCACTTAGAGTTCTTCCCACTTAATATATATGATCACACACACGCAAACTTACAAGACAAACGCACAACCACAATAGATTGCACATAGTTTATTAAACGGATTGCGTCTCGAAGTTTTCAAATAAAATGCGAACAGCAGCAGCAGCAATAACAACTTTCATTGATGCACAGCGTTTAATAGTGGAGTGTGTGTTGTCTTTAGACTGATAGTTGATTATTATTTTAGTTTGTATTGAAGCTGTTTGTCTTGAAATGCTTTTTGTGTGTGTGCTTTGCGCGCTGCAACACCACCCGGTCACGACTCGTTGGACTTTCTTTCGGCAACTGAGCGCTCTCCAAGAAAGTGGTCTGGTTTTGTTGCCAGTTGTTGGTAGACTTGGTAGATAGAGCCAGCTGCTTGGAACCAGTCGAAATGACAAAGCGTTGCTATTAAAGCACCCACCAGTGCACCACCATCGGAGGCAGCACCCTGGAACCATCGCATGCCCTCGAGGCGGCGAGCGCAGCGGGGAGTGGCCTACAACTACAATGTTGTATTATGTAAAGAATGCCCATATGCGGATATAGCTGTATTGTTCAGTCAAAGCAAAACTATAAAACACAAAACCCCAAAACTGAAGAAGAAAATTAAACAAATGTTTGATTCGATTGATCGGAAATTTCAAGTAAAACTTGTTTTGGTTACGGCTGCCAAAACTCAAACTGCATTCGAGATGCACGAACAAGCAACAAAGCTTCCTCAGCAGCAGCTGAGCTCCAAGCATCTGCATCCACATTGAACTTGAACCTGACGACCGGACGTGACGTACCGTCTCGGATTGTGTCTTTGTCTCTGTGTTTTGGACATGCAACGGATTGTTTTTGTATCATGCAAAGTGAATGAATAAAAGCGTAAAACAAGTCTCCAAATCGGATGCTTGAGAGTGTCAGACTGAAAAGTTACCCTGCAAGTCTGTCATACCCAGCTATATTGTTAGAGTATAACCAACTGTCAAATAATTATTGTTTACTCTTTTAATTTGTTTACAGGTAAAGCCACTTTATGATCGGTATCAACGCGAAATTGAGCTGAATCTGTGGGAGCCTATCAATCGCTTCTGGGCCGAATGCTATGAGGCATGCAAGGGGGCGTCCAAGCAGCGTGCAAGCTTTCAAACAACCAATCGTCGCTTGTTCCAACAAAAGATCTATATGCCATGGAAGGTGCGGCAAGTGGAGGAGATGCAACGATTGCAAAATGCGGCACTGCAGCATAAAACGAACGACATCCATATACGGAAGAAATGGAAGACTGCCAAACGTTTCTTGTACGGCCCTAGGGGTCCCTGGTTTACCGGGTAAGTCTCTCTCGCTCTTCATAACTCATTATTATGAAATCGGCAACGCAGCTTTAAACATTTTAATTAAGGCGACAATTGCAAATGGGGCGTGCGCCAACGTTAATGGTTACATATGAGTCAACAGCAACAACAAACAGTCGCTTAATCACCTTCAAACGCACTCAAAAGACAAACTACTTATATGGAGCTATAAGATATATACACCACTTAAATGTTGTTGTTGTTGTTGTTGGCCATTAGATACTTGCGATTATTATTATGATACATGGGTGACTGACACGCTTTTGTGTTCATTTCACTATGAAATGCCAAACATTCTCTCTTTGCCTCTCTCTCTCTATGTTTGTTCCTCACAACAATGGTTGCAAATTATAAAACAATATACAGAAATTAACAAGCTGTATTTTACATATAAATTTCACTTTCTAAGCTTTTAATCTCAACCAGTTTTAGTCTATTTAGTTATGGGTGTGTCTTGTCTGAGCTTAACGGAGCATTTAGATGAAGTATTTCAAAGTTTTCTCAAGATTTTTTTAAGAATTTTCTTCTTATTAGAATTAGTAGTTAGCTCAACTTATTTTCCAATGATTCTTTCTCAAACATTTTTATTACTACTAATTTGTTTAGTCTTCTATCAATTTTACTCGCTCTTACTCGCATTTTGCCCACTGTATTAGCTGTCGAATGTTGAAGCTTTCGCCGTGTGTGTGTTTTGTTGTTGTTTGGGCGCCTCATCAGTTGGGGCGCGCTTTAAAATTACGATTTAATTTTTATTAAATCATCAAAATGTGTATTTATGCAATCACAGAAAGCTAATTCGTAACAATGTATAATCATATTACAGACGTGCCGGCTGACTGTGTAACTAATGCATAACTGCTGCTGCTGCACCACACAAAAATTAGCATAAGGTGGTTGCATTTCAGCTTGATTTACATTTAGTTCCAGTTTTTTTTTAAACATGGCCAATTGCCAATTACCAAATACACAGGTTAAGGCGTGGACCTTGTGCGTTTCTGACCGTCAAAGCTAGATAAACTAGCTGGTGGTGCGTGTGGTGCGTTGTTCTAAGTTGTGCACCACTAACGAGATACTTGCACTAGTTTGCATTGACAATGATTTTTTTCAATATTTTACTAGATGAACTTCAAGCATTTTTGTTTTCATTTGCATCTCATTTTTATTGCATTTCATCTCATTAATTTTTTAATCTCGAGTTAAATAACATAATAAGAGCGTTTTTGTAAGGTTAATAATTATAATATACATATAGAGAGAGGCGTGAGTTTTGTTTTTGTTGTTTATCGCGGTCAAAAAAACAGCCTTAAGACTAAGTAAAGACAAGAAATATACATGAAAAGCATTGAGTGTGAGTGTAGATGAGAGCTGGGATTGAGGAATCCCAAGTGAACTCGTTTTTATATGTACATAAAAGTAATTCGATTTCAACTAAAAATACTACAACTATCGACTACGACAATGGGGCACAGCGAGGATTAACGAATCGCTAACGCTGGCCCCACACCATGGAGTGAGGAGAAGTTGGCTTTCGTTGTGGCTTGTGGCAAATTGGTCGGCAACATTTTGTGTCTCAGTTTAGCATGACTTAGTGATAGGCGAGGGGAGAGTAGGCGGGTCCATGATAGGCTGGTGCCAGAGCAGGCAAAGCTGGCAAAGCAGGCAGAGCTGGGCCATGATAAGCGGGCGCCAGGGCTGGACCATAAGCGGGAGCCAAAGCAGGGCCATAGGCATGTCCATAGGCGGGCACCTTGGCCACAACTGGTGCATGGAGCAGTGGAGCAGGTGCCAGAACCTTGGCTGCCTTGACAACAGCACCCTCGCGATGCACCACCGCATTGAAGCCGTGCACAGGATCAGCAGTGTACTCCACAATGCGACGCGTGCCATCGGCTTCGATGAGCGAATAGGAGCCCTGTACAACATCGCCGCTGCGAGTCTCCTGCTGGTTCTTTACATCACCAGTTGAGCTATCCTGGAATATAGAAGAAGGCAACTTAACAAAGGACCTTGTGTGTTTTTGGGGCTGTCAACTTACATGAACATCATAGCTGAAGCTGTATTGTGGATTGGGATCGTATGGCTCTGGTGCTGCCACCTTGGCCACGGCCACCTTGGCCAGACCAGGATAAACAGGTGCCGCCAGCTTGGGATAAGCTAGGCCAGGATATGCACCCAGGCCAGGATATGCGCCCAGTGCAGGTCCAGGCACCACCACAGCACTGGCCACAGCCACCAATGCGCTCAATACGATCATCAATTGTTGTGCCATTGTATATAGTATAGTTATTGGTAGATTGGTTGCACTGTGTTTTTTGGCTGCTGCTGCTGCTGCTTGGCTGACAAATGAACTCACTCTGTGGTTCTGATGCCGAGCGACAATTGCTTTTTATAGCCACCAAAATGCCGAAAACGCAAAGCTGCACCAGGCCCAAGCCTCCAAAATCCGCAACCAAATCTAACAACGACGACGACGCTGCTGCAAAAATATTTATGCAAAAACAACAAATGCAACAACAATAACACTTAAAAAAAAAATAACTAAAAAGTACGCATGCGTGTGGTGTATATTGAAAAATGCTTGCTAAGATCACAAGACTGCAACTGCAACAGCAGCAGCAGCAACAACTGCCACCAACAACAACAGCAACACAATAACAAGTAAGAGTGTATTCAATGTAGAGAAGTGTTTTAGCTCGTTAAATACCCTTTAGTCTTTTTTTTTATTTATTTGTTTATTGACAACTAATATCATAAAAAAATAGAGCTTAAGATACAAAAATGTTTAAGATTAATGAGCAAAATTTAAATTTAAATTAGTAAGCAAACTGAAATGAAATGAAAAAGTTTCAAAAATTAAAATATTATGGGGAATTCAACGAAAAATTTAATGATCCAACATTTGTTACAATCTTGTCATCTATTCCGACAAGTTTAAGATATATTGAATCCTTACATGAAATTTATTTATTTATTTATAACTTTAAGACGTAATATTTAATATTAAATCTAAGACAAGTTTTTTGGAGCTCAGGGTGCTAGTAACGTGACCTTCGACTCTCCTTACTTGAAACTATTTCAAAGGCTTAATAGATTTTCTTCTAGAAATGAAATATTCTTGGAGTAACCTAACTTCTTACACACTCTTAAAGCACTTTACAGGGTATTCAAAATGAAAATAATTCATTTTGTGTTGCGTCGCAATTGCCCCTGGCAATTTGATAGTCATATGGGCAGAAGCAGTGAAGAGACAAGCGGGCGGAGCATACAGCTTACTGTCTGTCGGGGTGCAGAGGGGATAAGGCCAGGCCAGACCAGACAAAACAGCTTATAGGCCTACGAGAATGGCACGCATGTGGCTGCTGTTGTTGTGTCTAGCTCTCCTAGGCGATCAACTAGGTGGACAGGCCAAAATGCTGAGCTCAACTGGTACACGAGATTGGAGCAGGCGGGGATCGGATCATTTTGATCGTGACAAAAAAGTTCAATTCGAAAGCGATTTTTTTGCTGTTTTTCTTGGGCCCGGGTGGCCAGGCGGCGACATCAGGTGTGTGACAGAGACAGAGAAACATGCGGCACGCACCCAGTTGCAAGCATCGTTGTCGTCGTCGTCGCCGTCGATTGTTGAAAGGTGTGTGCTTTGCCGAGAGATCAGCCTTCGAAACTGGCACAAAGCAGCGCCGCGCCCAACAGCAGCAGCAGCAGCGGCAGCAGTTAACAGCAGCTAACATCTAACAGTTAAGAGCAACCCCCTCAAGTCCGACATCAGCTGGGGCGACTCCCCAACTTGCCACTTGCAACAATTTTTTTTTGTTATTGCCATTGGGACAATTTTTGGCCATTATCACTAATTTTGAACGCTTCGTGCTGCTGCTCGCCTTGTTAGGCGTCGCTGCTTGCGTCGACGCCAACGTCGACTGCGACGGCGACTGCAATGCTGACGGAGACATGCGCAATTTTGCGTAATCAAAAAATTGTAACGCGTCGAGTACTTTCAATTAAGCTATTGAATAATTCGAGTGCGTGTCTCTGTCGCTTGAGTGAATGTTGTCCAAAAAAGAAGGAAAAGGAGTGTGGGACCTGGTATATGTGGGTGTTGAGGAAAAGGTGTTGTTGCTTCTGGACACTTCGGAGCTTTTTAATTCAAGGATTCCAAAAATCGATCATTTAGATATCGATGCCATTCCCTAAGAGATCTAAATAAATCATTTAAATATCTAAATCACAAATAACCTATTTCCGACACAAGCCATTTGTCTTTATCGATCGTAGCCAATTCGATATACTATCGATAATCCATTACCAGGTGTCCCAACAATTAGGCGTGTTTGTTGTTTCTCTTTGGCTAACTGGATATACATATATATATTTATGTGATTTATGACTTTGGTTAGATTTACAAACACATACAGATAGAACAGACAAAATAACTTATCTACATGCTAAGATCTAAGAGCTATGATGGAGCACAGCTGTGTGTCTAGCCAAGGAATGGCGCAGTTCTCACAGCAACTGGTAGTGCGGGACGTGGAGCAACGACAGGCAGGGGAGCTGGAACTGGACCACGTTGGACGACCGCATTGAAGCCATTGATGGGATCAGCGGTATAGAAGACGGTTCGCAATAGACCATCAGCATCGACCACCGAGTAGGAGCCCTTGACCACTTCGCCATCGCGCACCTCCTGCTGACTCTTGCTGTCACCCGTTATGGCATCCTGCACATTGTAGGCATAGGAGTACTGAGGATGTGGATCAATCTCTGTGTTAATGGGCACCAAAGCACACTCAATGATGGCAACCAGAGCGCAACAGATGATTAAAGACTGCAAAATTCATTAAATTAACACTTGAATATCCTTTATGCCGTCTTATCCTTTTGTAAGGCCTTACCTTTAGGAGGGCCATGACGTTGTATGTTTTTGAGCTGTGTATGTGGAAGCTTGACTTGACTTTCTTGAATGTCTCTTGGGTCTTTGTGGTGCTTGGTTATAAACACTTGATTAATGCCTGTAGGTTGTCAGGTGCGTTGTGGCAACCACTGCCAAATGTGTGCCAATACCTGATGTAATTTAAGGGAACCCACACAAAATTTCCTCAATGAACGTGCCAACAATTCCCCGCTTGCACAATTTCCCCATATGACAATCATAACTTTTAACTGTGGCACGTGAGCTGCATTAATAGCTTCCCATTTGTGGTGCGTCTTGAGGTTGAGGTCGAACCTACCCCAATACTTTACCTTCAAAGAAGTAAGACCAAGTGTATTCACCTTGGCACAGAGAGAAAAATCATACAAGTTTTGTGTTTTTTTTTTTGTTTTGTACCGAAACTTTTATTCAGTAGATGCAGATTAATAAATCACTAGATAAATGGCCGTTAGCCGCATTCCCAACTATGTATGTATATATATCCCTAAGAGACTATTGTTATGGGAACATGATACGGATTCAACCTGGAGGACAGCACGCACGTCATTTCTTGTTTCGGAGTGTGGGACAAGGATTGGGTTACGAAGCGTATTAATACTAGAACTATTCAACAACGGTCTGTGGCGACGATCAACGTTATGCATGCGGGCAAATCTAGTAATGTCCACCATAACCAGCATAACCGTGAGCATCGTAGGCGGGTGCAGCGTATGCAATCTTGGTGATGGCTGGAACGGCAGCAATAGCCAAGGCGGGCTTGGCGACAACGGCAACGCCCTTCTTCTCGACAACGGCATTGAAGCCATGGATCTTGTCCGCCGTGTAGGTCACCTTGCGAATGGTGCCATCGGGCTCGGCCAGGGAGTAGCTGCCATGAACGACACCATTGACAAGCGTCTCCTCCTGCTGCTTGGAATCACCAGTTTTATGATCCGTAACGCCATACGAGAAGCTGTACTGTGGATTGGGATCGTAGGGTTCGGCAACGGCTACCTTGGCCACAGCAACGGCTGGTGCGGCATGCACATAGGCAGGTGCCGCATGCTGCACTATTGTGGGTGCGGCCAGGAGTTTGGGTGCCTCATAGCTGATGGCAGGTGCAGCGATCAGTGCTGGACCTCCATATTGATCGATGGGTATGGCCAGCGCCACAGACAGCGCCAGTCCCAACACGCACACAGACTGCAATGAATCCTATGTTATAGATTCTTTTGATCCTAACTCCTCAATGCTTACCTGAATGAACATGATGAAGGATCAACTGCTGAAGTCAACTGCACTGCAAGAACTCAACTCGATTGTGAGATGCATTTTCAGCGAGTTCTTCAGTTTTATATTCGTTGTCGACGTTGCGCGTTTACACCATTTGTGGCAGCCAAATCCCCTCCAGCCTCCTCCGGCAACTTCTCTCTCGCTCTCTCTAATCAACGCCACAAAATGTAGCAGCTAATGGCAAGTGACAATCGATCTCAAATTTCGCACCCCAGACCGATGCACATGCTCGATCTCGATGTCGATCTCAAACGCCAATCTCGTGCTTCTCTAGTGCAATTTCATGTTTTTTCGTTCACATTTCGTCATTACTGCGTTTTTTTACTCAATGGAATAGCTCCACTTTGTTGGACTTATACTGTGCGTGCACACCGCTCAAGAGCGGCCAAGCGACATACCTCTTGCGTCTCACCCTCATGTAAACCAGATCTCGAGCCAATTCTCAGGTTCTCCAGCTAACGTTTTGTCTGATGTAATAGTGCAAATCATTTGGCCAATGGCCAGTGGCCAACTGTTGGGCCAAAATTGTATATCGAAAAACGAGATCGCTGCCATTCAACTAGCATTCAATAAGCCGCACCACGCACCACACGCTCTCTGTGTGGTGCGAGCTGCTTGTGTTCAATCGACTCGTTTAATTAGAAATCTAAAATGGTAGCAATTGTTCAAAAGGCGAGGGGGACGCAGTGGGTCACTGGTGCAGATAAAGCAATTACGCACAGTGCTACTCACACGCACAAACACACACAAACGCACACACGCACACACACACACACACATGCGCCCACAATCGCTATGCAGTCCAAACAAGTGACCTTGCCACAGTTGCCAACTATAAACAGTTTGGCTACGATTCAAAAAGCTTAACTTAATTACACACTGAACACTGAGCCCCTCAAAAGTCGTCCAATTGAAGAGTTTTTTCGTAACTGCCTCAGCTGTTTATGGAAAAGACGTCTTTTTGGCCAACTAATGAGCTGAAATTAAACGCTAAGCATTTCCTTTAAATGCGAAAGAACTTTTTCTGTGGCAATTCTTATGATTTTGTGGTATAAAGCTGTTGAGAAAGATGTTACTACTCAAGCTCTCTACTCCTAAAGTTATTGAATATCTGAAAACATATATCCTCTGATCAAATTTAAGGGCAGTCTTACAGTAAAGTTCGATTTTCGTAATCAAACGTAATTAATTAATTTAAATCATACAACTCAATTGCTTCACCATAATCATAGGATTTTAATAGTCTACTATTTCGAAACTCAAACTCGAGCTATGTCAATTTATGGACTGCAAAATTTGACAAGTAAAAGTCACCCAAACATGTATGTAGAACCCAACTCACCAATTATGGTATCTTGATTTGGATTTGTACACGATTGACAATTTTTGTCAGTTTCCGGTGACAACCGTTACAATCTGTCTGAACCGTTCGTCTTCAGTGCGGCCAATCGCTGAGCGTTAAGTGCTGCCAAGGTCATCGATTGCATTTGGCAAAAGACTCACGCCCCAAATTGAACAAGCGGTTTTGGAATCGGGTCAAATCTGCAATTGTCGTTAGCTTAGTTGGGTGTAAAATAAACCGCAGCTACTGTTCCACACAAACAACTGATGGGCATAACAAGTACATGCTATATAAACCAGTTTCAATCACGTAAGAGAAACCACACGTGTGTGTTCCATTGATTGACTGATTGATGGCTATATCATTTGCATTTCTAATTGAAACTTTCCACTTGGCTGCGCAATTAGTTGAATCTATCGATTATGGCGTTATCGATTAGCTTTGGTGTAATTTTAAGATTACTTTCATTTATCTTAGTTGCCCAACAAACCGAAATCTTGAGCAATTAATCGCACACAGCTTAACGGTATTCAATTTGTAACGATCTACTATTGATTAAGTTTTGTGTGTTAAAGAAAATTAAAGTAATGCCATTGAATGGCAACTGCATGACAATTACCAAATCGCATTCACTTTCATAGCCATGAAAAAAAGACTTCGATTCGGAGCTAAAAAATTTACAAAAAACTTGGACAAAAATAGTGCTACGTGCTACGAATTTGGATCAACAGAAGCAGAGACGTTGCCATGTTGTCGGGTGCTTTTGGGTCGAATATAGTTTGCCCAAAGTCTCGTCAGCTGTGCCCGAATGCAAATTTCTGCGAATGAATCTTGAGGAGCGGTATAAAAGTCGGTGTTTTTTTGGTAATGGCATGTCAGTTCATTTTTGATAACCGACGGTGACAATCAAATAAACCCCCCCAAGCCGCACAATGAATCCTTTGACGGTAAGTCTTAATAGTTCGCAAATATTCGATTGGAATCTATCATTGTTCTTGTTGGTCTTTTAGGTTGTTGCAGTCCTTTCCACCATGGCGTTGTCAGCTCAGGCGCACCTTGCTGCTGCTCCTCTGGCAGCTGCACCAGCTCCACTGAGCTATGCAGCTCCTCTGGCTGCCGCTCCCTACTTTGCACCGGCACCACTGCGCTATGCTGCACCTGCGGCATACTCTGCACCACTGGGCTTTGCTCCGGCACCAGCGGCTTACTCGGCGGCACCACTTGGATTCGCATCTCCGTACTCGGCTCACTTCGCCGCTGCTCCAGTTGCTGCTCCTCTAGCTGCTGCTCCTCACTTTGCCGCCGCTCCAGTTGCTGCCCCCTTGGCTGCTGCTCCAGTTGCTGCTCCTCTGGCCGCACCAGTTGCTCCAGTTGCTCCCGTGCTTGCCAAGGCTGTTGCTCCTGAGATCGTGGATGCTCACCCACAGTACCGTTTCGCTTATGATGTTCAGGATACGCTGACCGGTGACTCCAAGACCCAAGAGGAGACCCGTGATGGCGATGTCGTTCGTGGCTCCTACTCGCTGATTGAGGCCGATGGATCCCGCCGCATTGTCAGCTACTATGCCGATGACATCAATGGCTTCAATGCTGTTGTCCAGAAGGATGTGCCTGTTGTGGCTGCTCCCGTTCCAGTTGCTCCCGTGGCACCCGTTGTGGCCAAGCTGAGAACCTTCGCTGCGCCCGTTGCTCCAGCTCCCGTGCTTGCCAAGACTTTGGCCGCTCCCATCGTTGTCTAATGCGCCTTTGTGTTAAATGGCGTGCATACAGTTTGACAAAGGATTTTCATTTGTACATATTCGATTAATCATTGTCGTGCTATAAAATAACTTTCATCGCAACCCCAAAAATTAAAGAAAATTTTCCTACAAAATTTGTGATTCCAAAAAAAATCCAACTTGTGTTTTCAATTTTATTTACTTGTTTTTTTGCCAGCTTCCCATCGCCATTTGCTAAGCTTGTTCCTTTTTTTTTGCAGAGATATTGCTGAAGAGTTTTGGAAGCTCTCGCCACACGAGAATGTGGCACGCATGCGTCTTAAGCTGGAGCCACAATTGTATCCCAACAAACACGAAAATGCTGCCAATCTACGCGACAATGCGACCAATGCCTACGACGCAAAGTAAGCAACTTTTAAGCCGTTACAATTCCCACTCTAACACTTCTTTTGTCCTCAGAGAAATATCCGAGTTTGACTCTACAATAAAGAATGCGGTGGTGCGTGACTTTCTCGCCGATGATGAAAGCTCACAGCTGGAAGAGGAGCTGCGTCAGCTGATTGATACACAGTCCCAGCAGGATGCAGCTTTGGAGAAGCTAGTCATGTCGCAGGACTGTGAGCTCATAACGCTCATGACCAAGGTCAAGGGACGCATTGAGGTCAATCAAAGTGTGTTTACCTTTGTGGATCTAAGTCCTGCTTCCGAGGATGGCTCCAAGCACGATTTTAGGTTTTCTATCAACAAAATTCGTGAGGTTCATCTGCGCAAATATAATTTAAGACGCAGCGCTTTAGAGATCTTCCTAATAGATCAGACCAGCTACTTTCTTAACTTTACCACCAAGGTCAGATATGATGATAACTAAAGTATATAAATCATTAACTTTTTTATCATTCCCACTTCAGACGCGTAATAAGGTCTTCACCAAAATCGTTGGTCTTCCTTTGCCAAATATTTTATATGGCTCCGGTCGCTCGCCGCCCGAGCTCTTAAGAGCTTCTGGTCTAACTCAGCGGTGGGTTAATCGTGAGATTTCTAATTTTGAATACTTGATGTACCTTAACACCATTGCTGGTAAGTTCAGAGTATTCATATGTTTTCAACTAGCTTTTAAATACTTTCTAACTGTAATTTTCAGGCCGCTCGTATAACGATCTAAGCCAATATCCCGTCTTCCCCTGGATCCTAGCCGACTACACCAGTGACGTGCTGGATTTAACCGATCCTCGATCATTCCGTGACTTGTCCAAGCCAATTGGATGCGTAAGTTCCTCCTACAATTATCAAAAATTAAACCTTTTACATATTGTAACAATTTCCCGCAGATAAATCCAAAGAACGAAGCAGAGGTTCGCAGCAAGTACGAGTCCTTTGAAGATCCCTCAGGTGCCATACCAAAGTTTCACTATGGAACACACTACTCCAACTCCGCTGGCGTGCTACACTATCTACTGCGGGTTGAACCCTTCACTTCACTTCATGTGGAGCTTCAAAGCGGCCGCTTCGATGTGGCTGATCGACAATTTCACTCTATACCACAAACGTGGAAGCTATTAATGGACAATCCAAATGATGTCAAGGAACTGATACCCGAGTTTTTCTACTTTCCAGAGTTCTTAAAGAACATGAACAAGTATGTACAATCTCTTTTATACCCACTTTCATTTTGACATTAATTGGTTTTTCCTCATAGATTTGATTTGGGTCACTTGCAAATTACCAAGGAAAAGGTCGACGATGTCATCTTACCGGCTTGGGCAACCACTCCCGAAGAGTTCATTGCTATACATCGCCGTGCACTGGAGTCCGAATATGTCAGTCAGCATTTGCATCAGTGGATAGATCTTATCTTTGGCTATAAACAAAAGGGTGCCCGAGCTGTGGAAGCTCTTAATGTGTTCTACTATTGCTCCTATGAGGGTGCCGTTGATCTGGACAAAATAACCAATGTCATTGAACGTGAAGCGGTTGAAGGTTCGTTGTTTTGCTTTACAGTTTAGTTCAGTTTAGTAATCCAATATGCTTTCCAGGCATGATCAATAACTTTGGACAGGTGCCATCGCAACTGATGCGGGAACCGCATCCACGTCGTCTCACCCAAGATGAGACTGCATTGAAGCTAGTTCGCAACGAGCTGCGTCGCCCCGATTTCACACAGTTTCTGGACAAGGTGGTGCAGTACTACTGCGAGCTTTCCACACCCAAGGATCCCATTGTGTATCTAAGTTCGCCACGGAGTCCGCCTCGCTCTTTCCTTCAGCTTAGTCCCGATGTGCTCGTCAGTGTTTCGAAAGCCTGCATTTTGGGCTGCAACTCGTGGATGTCATTTGACAAGGAGCAAGGCTTTCTGCTGGAAATCGATGCAACCACAACGAACCTCAAGTAAGCGAACACAGTTTAAAGATCCTAAGATCGTTCCTAAAACATATTTTTTCGTTACAGAAACCGTAAGCGTGTTTTTGGACCCTTCCACCCCTCTCTACCACCACACTCGCAGAACTTTGCTGTGAGTACCGATGGCAAGCTGCTCTATGCTGGTGGCATCTGGGATAATGCGTTGCGTGTCTACAATCTAAACAAGGGCAAAACGGTGGCATCTGTCACGCGTCATCTGGATATCATAACGTGCCTGGCCTTGGATAATTGTGGCTCCTATCTGGTCACGGGTTCGCGTGACTGCACTTGCATAGTGTGGAGCATACAAAGCAATCAGCATAGTGGATCCACAACTAGCAACATTCCAGTGCATGCTTTGACAGGACAATCGCATCTGCAGGCCATCACTCAGCTGAATACGCAGAACAACTACTCGCCGAAACCTCTAACTGTACTCTATGGTCACGATGATGCCGTATCCAGTGTGGCCATCTATACGGAGCTGGATCTCGTTGTATCGGGCTCGCTGGTAAGTCGATGATGCGAAATATTTATGCATGAAGTTGTAAAAAAAACTATACTCTATCTTATAGGACGGCACCGTTAATGTTTATACCCTGCAAGAGGGTCAATTTGTGCGCACTTTAAAGCCCATTGGCTGCACCGAATCTTGTGTGCAAATCTCCTATGTAACCGTTTCATATCATGGTAAGTGCAAGCAGCTAAAAGTATGCAATGAATATTTTCAAGAAACTGCTTAAAAGTATGCAATGACATTGGTCATTTTTAGTGTGTTTCCAATTCAATTTTGTTGTAATTTTTACCTGTTTTTGTTGTAATTTACCCTGTGGTTGTTGTATGTCTGTCTAAATTCCGTCCGATTCTGTCCGATTTTTTGTGGCAAAAATATGCCGGTTTAATTAAAATAAGAAGCATCTTTTAGGCTGAAACTTTATGTTGCTTTTTCGTAATTGTTGTAATTTTCCTGTTGTTGTTGTACGTCCGCGTTTGTTTGAGTTTTTGGAGGTTACATTGAACTGGCTGGTCCCTTTATCACGCTCAAGTCACGCTAGTTTAAAAGCGCTCACGTGTGATTAATAATGCTCTAATAATGGTCTAACGCTTCAGCGTCTTCTATGGGGTGGGAGTGAGCAAACAATATAATCAGCAGCGCAGCAAGCTTATCACACACCAGTCAATTGCCACACACATATACTATGTACTTTAAATGATATCACGTGACAGTACTATTTACTCGACTTATTTTAAATGTGTGTGGCCCTCGCTTTGGCTCTCTCTCTTTCTTGTCGCATGACTTTTGTTCATTGCATTTTGTTCCCACTCGTCATGGTTTCAATTCGTCGTATCTTATCTAAATGTGTAATAATAATAAAAGCTGAAGTGCTCTAAGCTACTCTAAGCTTAAGTGTACGTAATGCCTCTGTTAACAGCCTGAACCAAGGTTAGGCATAGGTTCTAAATCAAATTCCAAATGATTTAAATAATCGAATACCTATTTAAATATAGCACTCATTTACTGATGATGCACTTTAATACATAGTATAATAATATTTAATACACAAAGCTAATTTATTCAATTTAATTGCCAGTCAGGCCTCTTATCAAGCCAAGGAGAGATTGTATATTATAATAAAATATAAGGCAAACGATTATCATTTTGCAATATCCGGCAATCAAGTTAAACCAGAAACTTCCAACTGTTATAAAGTATTTTAACGAAATTGTTTTAAAATATTTATTTGCCTTTTGGCACTCTCGAAGTACATTTGGTTTTTTATTGCGTTCTTGCCAAGCTCAATTAACAAGGGTTTAATTAAATGTCAAACTTCGCTCTCTTCCCTACCCTACCTCCCTCATGCAAAGGGGCTGCTTATCAGTTGACGAGCTCATATATACACACACACACACTTACTCATTGCTCGAAACCTCAACAAACACTTGAGCATTATTAATGGAATCATATTAAATGCGGACAAGTCCCGCAATCACATCACAGTCACACGACCCGACGACCGCCTTCAATTCTTAGCACCCTATTCCCTCTGCCCCCACCTCACCATTCAGTCCCGCCGCTGTCCTTCACGGGCCCCATGACCAAGCATTGGTGTACGTAGTCCCAAAGTGATTGGAACAAAAAAATACGCAGAGCAAAGTGTGATTCAGTTAGAGTATGCAATACGGAAAGCTACCCTGGAAACATATTAAATAAATTTATGGGAATCCTCAAAATTTAAATCCTTAAACTTGATTTCTATAAATATTTTATGAAATCTTTTACAAATCTACTTTTTTTTGAAGTCATCAAACCCTTTTTACTTGTATTTATGATTACAGGGTATCAATTTATAAGCAAACACTCATTCATGACATTTTCCGTTTTTTTTTTTTTTATTGTCGAGGCGCTACACAATTTTATGAAATAGTTTGTAGTAAACCTCGGCGAGGGGGCCAAGATCTGACTGTACGTATATATATATATATATGTGTGGATTTTGAAGAAAAGAAGAAAAAAGAAGAAGTATAGCAGACATGGAATGGGAATTTTTTTGAATGAATGGAAATGTCGCAATTGGCGAGAATGAGACTGAAGACGGGGAAAGAAACCAAAAAAAAAAAAAGATTTTTGTGAAAGAACTGTGAGAGTATAGAGAGCAGAGAATACGAAAAAGTTCTTTATAAACTGGCTCTGGTATTGGTTATTTCTAGTTTCAACAAAATCACGTGGAAGCAGCCGCCTTCAACTAGAGAATTAATTCGGATATGGTGCCATACTAAGCTGAAGATCAAGTCAAGGGGGCACTGGCACTGCCGTCTCTACCCACTCGGACACCCTCTCATATCCGTCTATCGTTGTCTGTCTGCAGAGTTGAGAGAAGAACGGGTTTTCAATCAATTTCATTGGCATTGCTCACCACTGATAAGCGTAACTACGCATCGCATTTAATCAGCGCCCCCCTCTTCTTCCCTCTTCTCTGTGTTTGATATTTGTTGTTGCTATCTTATGAAGCGTGTCATAATCTTAAAATTCCATACGAACGGCGTGCGCTTCTTAGTAGTAGCTCTACTAGCTGCAGGTTATCAACGAGACAAGCAACAAGTGGGCCGGACCACACACACACAGAGAGAGAGATATGTGCCCCATTCGTAATTCCAAACTGCGTAGAACGCGCACAACTTGATTCGTCGCAACACATACGCATACCCTGCCCCACATTCCGCAATCTTAATCTCATTCACATTCACAGTCGTCGTCGGAGTCGGTGGAGTGACTTCTGATAAGATAAGATAGAGCCCCAGGCTGCACATACAGAAATGTAATGCAACATTACAATATTGCCTTGTCCGTCTCAATCAAAAGTTTATTGGCATTTGTATCAAAGTCTTGATTTCGTTTTTCTGATTGTCATGCCACGAATGACGTCAGCAATATTGAATAGGATCTAGCAATCTATACTATGGATTCTCAATAGTTTTTAAAATCTTCTCTAACTTTTACACATTCTTTACAGGTCACATTGCATTCAGCGCCTTGGATGATACATCGCATTCGGTGCATGTGTATAGCATTAATGGCTCCAGTTTGGGCTCCAAATATGTCTCGGGACGTGTGACCGGATTGGCTTGCGCCTCGGATTATCTGATTGTGGCAGATGATGCCGGTGATATAACAATGAGTCGTCTGCACGGGTATGTGGCATTTCATAAGACTTCACTAAACGTATTAATAATTTTGCCTTTTGTATACTTTGAAGATTGAAGCCCGTCTTTGACATTCCGCTACACGTGCCCATACAGACTGTGGTGGTTACTCCTGGCAATACGCATATACTGGCACCACTGCGTGATGGACGTCTGGCTGTCGTTGCCGTACAGCTGCCCACTGGCAATAGCAAGAAGCATTCCGTGCTTAATGTCTAAATGCGGAGGAGAGAAGCCGCAATATTCCTTTTATGAAACTAACCCACAACACTAGGAATACTAACAAAATCACTTTTGTCCATTTCTGCAAGCTATTTGTGTCGCTTTTGTGTTCCATTGAATCCCTAAAGTTTGTTTGTTTTTCCTTTGTGCATTGCATAAATATTTATTATTATATTTTTTTCATATCGTTACGTGCCAAAAAGCAAAAAAAAAAAAAAAAAAATCAGGCCAAACATATTGTGGTAGTATATACATATATATTTGTTGTTGTTTCAGTTAGCTTGAAAAAATATTTGACTCGCGTATCTTAAGATACTTTGAATAGCATTAGCATTAGGCACAAAGTGTATTGATCAAGGCAATAGCGATAGCAATTCCCTAGAAACCATATCATATCTGTTCTGTCTGTCGTCTATATATATATATATATCTACATATGTATCTATTAAGCAGTATTTCCTTTTAATTACCAATTATTCACTTGACGCCAAACCCTCGCCTCATTCCCCCTGCATCAACGTGGGGCTTCTCGCTTCTCGCGCGCGCCTTCCAATTAGCTTTGACAAATTCAAATAAATCATTTATCATTAGGCTCGCGCTGACGTTTTTTTTTTTTTTTTTTTTTTTCTTTAAATTAGCACATACGTGCCGTCATTCAACATTGCCCGAGCTGGCGGCTGTCAGGCAAACTGGTTGCCGGCAAGTGGACCGGCTATATTGGCTGTCCCCCCCCCCCCCCTCTTCCCTGTGGTCTGTTGCCATTTCCGTTTACCACTGGCACTCTTGTATATCTCGAGCATCTGAGTCACGCGCGACTTTCAAATTGGCCTCAACACAATCTGCCCGGCAACAGCGAGAGGTAGAGGTTGTTGCATACGAAGACTGAGTTTTTGTGGCAGCCAGTCAAAGTGGGGCCAACCGTGAGTGCTTTTTGGGGTCCAGCTGCTGCGCCATGTCAAAAAAAAACTTTCGATCAAGACAAATCTCTCTCTGTATCTGTTTCTCTGTGCATTTGCAAGTCTTTAACCAAAATACATTTCCAATTGACAACCAAGTATTATTGAAGTATAATTAGAGTCCGTCCAAACGAAAAATCAAGACAAATTCCAATTGCTTTCATTCTCTACCCTTTCCAATGACAAGTGACAATATAGAGTATAATAGAGGATCGTTCCGATCAAAGCCTACAAATTGTTAAAAGCGCACAAATGCAGAACGTAATACTTAATATAGAGATTATCCTAACTGCTCCTAACTTGAACACAACTACACAATTATTTACTTATCAACCTTGCAACCTTATATCATCTATCCATTTAATACTTACTCTATATATATATACGTATATGCGTTTGATCGTTATTTGTTACAAAAGTGAAAAATACCAAGAGTTTCTTCGAGTATAGAGCTATAGATTATAATACTGTATAGATTGTATAACCCGTGTATAATTGTCGTCAATAAAGCAAAAATGTTTGAAACCCATATTTTGTAATTCTTTTATTTGTATTTATTCAAAAAAACATTAAATTAATTCAATATAATAATATATAGTATGTATAAAAAGTTAAACATAGTATGGTTCTTGTGTTTTATATGACTGTTCTGTTAACTCAGTGAATACTTTTCCCGTATGCGAAATAGATGTGTGTGTATTATAATGTGAATGATGTCTGTTTGTTCAATAAATTAATTGTCGATATGAATAACGAATACTTTTGTGGAGAATTCGAGGCTGAAGTGGGGATTTATGTGGAATAGGTGGTTTGTTGGTTTGTTGGTTTTGTGGCTTATAGCCACATATTAAGTAACGGCCAATTAATTAACGTTAACTAGTTAGTGTGTACGTGTGTGTGTGTGTGTGTGTGTTCGTTTGCCTGAATCGTTAGGAACAATCATTGTCACTTACATAACGATTTAAATTGATTACCTGACACAAACTAAAGCTAAAATAAAGGGAATTCAAAATATTTCGAGGAAATGAAAATCCCTGCATTAAATTACAAAATATTCGGAAATTATTCGAAACAAAAGATTGTGTGGGATTAAAGTCTAAGCCGGCATTAGATTCTAGAGTTGTACCTTGAACTTAAACGTAATAAAATGATTTTTTTTCAACTTTTTTTTTGTTCTTTTTTTTTCTTAATTCATATAGTTTTACTTTTGTTTTCACGCATCTTCAAAGGCATTTGATCTATCTAACTAACTAAAAATTGTGTGGTTTGTCTGTCAATCCAATAGCCTTGTGTGGAATCTTTAGTCTTGTTCCTTCTGCAAAGTACCAAAAAAAAGAGGGAAGAAACATGAGGTCAGTAAGGGTTTACATAGGTTTTCGTGATAGTCTTAGATACTTACAAGTACGGGGTAAACGAAGGTATCGGCTGAGTCTCGGCCAACGGCATTGTGCGCTATGCACTTGTAGTTGCCCATATCCTCCCATTTGAGATCGGTGATGAGCAGATCTCCGGTTGGCAGAACTTTAAAGCGATGGCTCTGCACGATTTCCTTGTCCTCGTTGCTTCTCCAGGTGATCTTGGCATGGGGGCGAGCGTGCACCTTGCATGGCAGCATTATGCTTGATCCAATCAGATCCAGATGCGTCTTTTCGGTATAGATAATGCGTGGCTTCTGTGGACCCTGGTACTGCTTCTCTGGCACGATCAGACCGCCCAAGCCCAGATCCGAGTGTGATGGATGGACCACAGTGCTGGCATAGATGGTCTTGGAGCCGGTACGTCCAATGCACGTATAGACCCTAGGTTCACTCAGCATATGATCGATGACATGCACCGATCGCACACGCACAATAGCTGTTGGGGCGTCCTCCGTAACGGCATTCGACTCCAGATTATCAATCTCGGAGCGTGGCATATGACCGACGATCCATTGAATGCTGGGCACCTGAGAGCCCATCATCTCGCAGGCGATCTCAACGGTGGCACCAGCTGTCTGCTGCAGCTTGGTGGGCGGCGTTTTGGTGAACTTCAACCAATCCTCCTCGAAGGGACGAGTGCGACTGTGCTTGGACTGTGGCGCCTGCTCCTCCTCGGTCTCAATGGAGTTGTCGACATCGTTGCTCTCATCCACAATGTCCACGGCGCGACTGTGAGCCACACTAATGCTCCCAAACAGCAGAAGCGCTATAGCGCACAGATTTAAATTCATTTTCTGCAATTGAAAAAGATGCGAATTTTGCGAGCTTAGTGATAGGTAGAATTTAAGGGTCAAAGTTCAAATTCAATAGATTTTTTTAATGTAGGTTAATAAACCCTCGATGACGATGCATTAAATGACTTATCAGCGAGTCCAAGTCCAGGCCAAGCTAAATCCGAGGCCGTAAATCACAATGTCGTGACTGATACTCTTACTGATTACCCGCCCAATACTAGAGAGTAAAGGTACGGCTAGCTGTACCTCTATTGCGAAATACCACACACCGATAGGCAGGAATAGCCGAGGATAGCCTTTCGATATAGTTGAAGTTGGATGCCCCAAATTCGACTAATTGGCCAATTTCACAATATCACGCGGTTCGACAACCCAAAATAGAACGTAGACAAAAGAAATGCTTACGTAGGCTGCTGTGGGCATATTCTTGTGTCGTCAGCTCACCCACGACACCCACGCGACTTGGATTAAGTGGAAATTATATTACGTTAATGATTTCCTATGAATTGGATTGGATTGGATTGGTTGGAGTCTATAGTCTAGACACTTAACATGAACGATGTGATGATTAGTTATTCAATAGGTCTTGTCTTTTCTGACGTCGCACTACATATATTATGCATATTAGGGGGCTACGTTGTTATTCCCCCCGACCCCCAGACCCCTAGACCCCCAGCACCGAAGACGTTTTATGTATGGTGTATCGCTTGGCGAATGTTGCATCAGATTTTTTTTTCGTTGCCCTTCGCTACTTGGGGTTTTTTTTTGTCACTTTCAAATTCGCTGAATTTTTAAAAAATTTATTTAGTTTTTTTTTTTTTAATGAAATTCTTGAGATATCATATCAGGTTGTGTGTGTGAGCAGAAGGGGAGGGAAGGGAGGGGGGCTATGGTTCGTCACTCACCTTTTGATTTGATTTCTTTTTTCTCTTCCGGTAAAAAATGTTTGCGATTTTCTCCCTAACGTACGGGCGTAAAACGATTAAAGGTCGCGTCTCTTGGTTCTCGGTCGATACGCGAGCTAAACGATAGCTCTCTGTTATGTAATGAAGGAGTTTATCAGCTCTAAATTGTGTTGGGATCTCGATTGGGCCTTCTGATTGAAATTGAGCAGCAATTGGCTTAGCACTGACATAGGTCTGACGGGGTTGGTTGCCGTCTTGGTAGCTTTGCAGCTTAGTGTTGGCGAAATCTTGAATGCGTTTCTGTTCGTCTACGCAAGTGCGTAACGTTTGGATTCGGATATTGTTGGTTTGCGTGAGCGTGATGAAGATTGAAAACTCGACGATCTTTACTGTTTTGTGTAGCGTAGATCGAGCTCACGGCTTAGGCACATTCAAATCTTGAGTTTAAGTAGTATGTGAAGTCTTTCTTGAGGGGGGAGGATCAGCAATATAGCTCCTGTGTTTTCTTGGTAAGCTGCTTTTCTTGTTGGGGGTTCTTGGCGTGGCACTCGTTCATAAACGTAGCACGGTTCATCGACATTACAATTCAAGGTGTGTCAGCTTCGGCTTTTTTTTTTTGTGGAACTCGCGTTTTTTGTATTATTTCGGCTTAATTCGGTTAAGAAAACGATTGTAGCAAAACGAAACGAAACGAATGGCAAAGGCAAGCAAATGCGAAAGGCAACTGGCACTTAAGTTGTGTTCAACAGCTGAAAACTGTAACAGAACTGATTCAACGACGGCGTTGTCTTCACTTTATATATGCTGCTGCTGCTGCCCAAGCGAGCGTCGCTCGCTCCTCTGCCGCTGCGCCGCTCCGCTCGCTGCTTAACTGCCTTAACCGATTGCGCGCGCGCTCTCTCGCCTTTTCGCTCTCCCTCTTTCTCTTTCTTTTTTTTTGGTTCGTGATGCTGCTTCGTGTGTGTGCCCGATTCTTAGCCGCCCAACCACCACCACCAACACCAGCATATTCTTCTACTTAGGTGAGAAGATGAGCATATACAACTAATTAACCGCTGGTCAATCCGGAACGATACGGATTCAACCGTTTCTGTACGATCGTATGTGTGCATGGGATTATGCTGCACCCAATTTCAACTAGTCTGCAAAACTTTAAACAGGTACAGTTTGCCGAATAGACTTTCAATTCCCACAAAATAGTTGTTTTACCCTTGACTTAATGCAAGTCGTGAGCTGCAACCAGTTGACATCAACAACGACACGGACAAAAAAAAAAAGAATTCAAATGGAGCAATTCTTCTGCTTCTTCTTACAGTCGCGTACGTGCCGGGCGGCATGACATTTTTTTTTTTTTTTTTTTTTTTTTGTTTGCCTGGATCACGAGAGAAGCTATGGCGGAAAGGGGTAAGGGAACTGCAAGGTGCACAGTCGTTTCCATTAGTCGCTGTGTTCGCCTGTCTTCCAATCTTCCCACACACACACCTCTTCGTGACCCCCTGTCTCCGCCACGTTCGTTACGTTCGTTCATTGCAATCAAGTGAGTGCCAGTTTGTCTGCTGCGATCGTTCGGTTCGGTTGAGGGCAGAATCCACAGAAACCACAATGTAAGCGGCACTGATTGCCTGGCGGATGAGGGGAGGGAGGGGGAGCAACGTCGATTGGGAGCGGGTTTCAGAAGAGGGGAGGTGGGAAGAGGGGGGGACGTAGTGCAGCCACAATGGCAGACAGACTGGCAGCAATTCAAACAGATCGCGTGTTCGCTTTCCGTTGCCCGGTTACGTGTGTGGATGTGAATGTGGTTTGTTCGTGTTGCAGTGGGGACGGAAGGGGGGGTTGGGGAGGGTGTGGGGCTGGTTGGCTGTGTGCTGTGCTCGTAGTGCTTGTTGCTGGGCGGCAGCCAGATCTGGTGCCCGGCCCGGCCCGGCTCGGCCCGGGTCGTGTTCTCTGTCATTCGACTGGCTCTGACTAGTTTTGATACCCTGTAGACATGTTTGACAAGGGGTATGCTGGGATTGAGAGGTAGCTAATGCTTGATTAGGAATGGGAACGACCCCCCACAGGGTATTCCTTAAGTCTTATGCTGTTCTTCTAGAGAAGCATTGGATTGACGAGCTGTAATTCTACAAGTTATATATATTTATTCAAATCGTCCGACCGACCGCAGGCACGGCTCCCTTGGATGCCCCAACGGATTTGGCAGCTGATGCTTTTGGTTTGGCGGCGAAATTCAATTGAATGAGATGAGAAATGTTTGCAGGTGCTTGTGAGAATCAAGATTGTATGTCTCACATGTCTCGTGCCTCATGCCTCATGCCGCCCATCCCATGTGCCCTTAAATTTGACGGCACAAATCAAAGACGGGAGACGTAACGCGGACTGACGTAAGGGCTGACTGTGAATTGAAATGGCCTTTTAAATGGACGTAATAGAGACTCAATAGAGTGATCATTAGATCGATTGGGGACGCAGGGGGGGATCCCAAGTGCTTCACATTTCCTATCAAGGTGCCAATTAACATTTCAATGTAGCTGCATCTGGGCGGGATTCATTTATGATATCATTGACGTTCCAGGAAAGGCAATACGGATGCAATCTTTGAACTCACAGACGAACAGAGTATTAGATTCAGAGATAGTTTAAATACATTTGCTATAAATGAGCTCGAGGCACCGGCCTTTCCATTTGAGCCATCAATTTATTACCCGAAAAAAAAAAAACAAATTTCCTAGAAATCAGTTAAGGTCGAGGTCTGTTCAACACATCGCATGTTGATCGTACGATCATACCAATGGTTGCCATCATCATCATCATCATTATGATCATGATCATCTTCCAACACTAGCAATTATTGCATCATGCGAAATGCAGAAAAGATGCACAAAGATTTGGCTAGCTTCCGCTAATGGATTGATGATTATCTCTCCTTTTTTTTTTTTTTGTCTACGTTTTCTACTAATTAACGTCTTTACACCGGAACTCAGGACTGTGGGGGGACAGGGGAAGAGCTTAGCTTCAACAAACTTGAAGTTTCGCTCTAGAAAAGTTATCTTAAAATCTGTTAAAGTAGACGGGATTAAGGCGAAATTGGCAACAAGTCAGACAAACCGTTGAGAGAGAGATAGAGAGAGAGAGAGAGGGGCATTCAACAGTTCGGGGAAAAGATAGTACAACATGCAACGTTGCCAAGACCAGTCAGATACAGATACAGATACAGATACAAAGATACATGTCGAGACGCTGTCGGCATGTGAATTGCAGGTTGTACGAATCATGAATGTATGTATGTATGTATGTATGTATGTACTCGACACCAGGTGACGACGTGAGAAAATCCATGTGCATGCCACAAAGATTCTGTGCCGTTTTTCAAGCTAGTTTTTGGCTGTCATTGATAAAAAAAAAAATAACTCGAACTTCGGGCCGGGCCAGAACGAAGTCGACCTCGGCGCAGGCGCAGCCGCAGCTCGTGCCTTTCGGAGAAAATTCCGCTGAAACCATGGGCTACAAATTAAAGGTTTGAGTTTAGTTTTCGTACAGTCATGACTTGGCACTTTTCCAGCTCTGAACTTGAATTGACTTCCCAGCAGCAATCTATGTATGTATGTGTGTGTGTGTATGTATGTAGTTACAAAAGTGGATTTCCCTTTCAAGTCAGTACAGTACAATGCATGTAGATATTCATGCATGAAATCTTTGGTTCGACTTTAAACACAATCTCGTTTATAAAAGCAACCACAATTACATTGCCCGGCATGGAAATTTTTTGAAACAACTTTTTTTTTGGGGGCGATTCATAATGTATGGAAAATTTTTACTGAATAATGTGATAAATCGAAATGAAATCCAATTATCGCTAATTGTTAAGTCGCTAAACTAGACTAGAAAATCCCGCTCGCACTTCCTCATCATACTCATACTCATTCATATTCATATGCGTATGCATTGTATTTGTATTTGGATTTGGATTTGTCGCCTGTACTATGTGTATTGTAATTTATCAATTAACCTATGGAGTGTGCTATGTGTGTGTGTGTTCTCTTTCTGTGTAATCTGCTTCCCTTGCATTCTTTAGGCGTATAAATTGGATATTGTGTGTGTGTGTGTTTGTCTGCCTGTGTCTTTGGCTTACCTTTTGTTGAGTTGTGCAACAAAGCCGAGCACCCAAAAACAACAGCAACAACACCAATATGTGACCATCGCCATAGCGTCGACCACCACCGAAGAGAGTATCGACTCCGACACTCTCGCTCAATTCAATGTGGAGATTGCATCAGCCATTTCAACTCTGCACACGGCGACATCGCAGTCGATGCGGGCAGCGATGCGTTTGCTGCGATTGGGCAGAGGCAGAGCGCGTTCAAGCCGAGCATAAAACCATAAGCCCTTGCCCTTGTCTCGCTCTTGCTCTCGCTCGCTCACTCTCTAGCTCGCCTAGCGTTTGTGCTAGTTAAAATGAATCACAATCTGCATTTAATCGTTACACGACATAATGCAATTTATGATTGCAGATTTGACGGTTAGGGATTCACGTAGACATCCCAGCTACGTCAGAAGTGACAATCTTAATCTATTCTCATTAAATATTTTGATGATTTATGGGAATTTTCTGTTCGCCGCATGCTCTAAATTCGCTGCGCAGTCGGAACTACGCCTTTGGCACCTTGAGACAGCCACGCATGCAATAAAAATAAACTATGAAATAGTTTCAATTCATTTTATTGGATGTGTAATCGGAAATGAAAACAAAATTCGTTCAGACGGAAGATCTGATGACGTGTGTTGATGTTTTCAACTGTACGCTTTTATCAACGCAAAGTTCATTAGAGCTTGAATAACAATTATGGGCAGAACGCTCATACATACGTATGTATGTTAAACAATAATAATAATAATAATATTTAAAAAAGGGGGCTCGTTGCTCCACACACACAAACACACTAACACATCGAGGACAGGGCCGCTGCGCAATGGCAATCGAACGAGACAAATTCCAACACAATTAACAGTTTCTCCTAATTGACAGCGTACATACATACATATTTGTTTATCACATTCATGTCTGTTTTTTGTTGTCTCCGATGAAGCATAATGGACGCCATTGCTTGTTTGTGTCGTAAGCAGCGCAACGTCACACCAAATTCGCCGTACATATCGCCGCACCCGCAGCCGCACTCGCACCCTTTGCCCACTTGGCCACTTGGGGGCTCGTCTCTCGCGCTGCCGTTAGCCAAGCATGAGCAGAGGCAGCGACGCACATTGTACCACACACACACACACAGACACCAACATCTCTGCACACAGCGAAGAGCGGCATTTGCCTCCAAAGTTTTCAGCAGCTCGGTCAGCTCTTTGAGCGCGGTCTCTATGACTCTCTCTCTCTGTCTCTGTCTCTCTTGCTTGATCGATGGCATGCAAATGCGGCGAATGCAAAATGCAAAATTGATTGCCAAAGCGAATGCCGTTGATCCGCCAGCCTTCCACCTACCTGCCCCCCTTTTGTGCGCGCTCCCTTCATCTATCTCCCTCTCACGCTCTCATATATATGATCTGCCTATCTGTGACGCATTTAAACTCGCGTAAAGACTACCGTCCGCCCTCGTAGCTTCACAGTTGCCTCCGTTATGTTAATTTCAAATGTGCATATTTCAATGCGCTTTTCGCCTTCGATTTTTCATTATTTTTGCTTAGTTTTTTTTTTAATCAAATAAATTGCAATTTATTACAAAGCGTTTTGATTTTAATTGCTTTTAAATTGATTTTGTTGTGAGAGGCTACGACTGCGTGACCAGCGCAACGTTCAATGCACCAAAGTGTGAAAAATATCTGCGTGGATGTCTCTTTCTGCACGTAGCCCAGTCCCAATTGATGCTGGCAATGCGGCTAATGACATGTGTCTTTCCAATAAATTCGCCTTAATTTTCAATTCGCCGTGAAAGTGAGATTTTCAACTTTAAACTGCCGTTAATGCATCTAGTTACTGTACAGTTAAATCTTTGCACTCATTTTTATTTATCTTTGATCTTTCTTTGCATTTTGACTTGTTTGACATTCCCTTCTCCGAACATATTCCCATCCTTTTTGTCACTTATTTATTTTAAAGTTGTTTTTGTTTATGCTTCGGGTAGATAAAAGCATATTTCTGTTAAACTTGATCGCTTGGGAAGAAGGGCTTAGCACACAGCTTGAGAACGGAAATCTCTCTCCCAAAAAAAAAAAAAAAAAAAGAATACAGATACAGGCATGCATATATACATCTGTGTTATTATTATTATGATGCAAAAGCAAAACAAACAAAAAACGGTTCAAAGATAACATTCGCGCAGACTTGTTGCCGTCGTCGATCGTTTCAAGGATTTGAGTTGAGTTTCTTTTGACTCATCATTTTTTTCAGTATTAGCTCATAGTAAACATTACTTTAACGGTTAAAGTTTAACCTCAATATACATATTATTCCTCGGGTCAAATCGTCACATTTTGAGATAAGCGCTCTAATCGTTCGAATTAAACCGAGTGCATTTTTAAATTGTATAATAATCCAAGCACAAGCATTCATATAAATCAGAATCTTACAGTCTGCAATCTACTTTCAACCACTTTAATCCAATGTAATACAAATTTGTATTCTTTAGCTTGTGTGATTTCAATTATCATTATTTAAGTATGGAAATTCAACAAAATATGCCAAGACGGGCATCCAAAATGTTTGAAGATTGCCTATACATTAGGTATAGGGGTTTAAAGACGATTTTTTCTAAGATTCAGTATAAGAATCTCATAAATACTATAATTTTAACATTAATAGTCTTGTTTCCCTAAAAGCCGTTAGTTTAGTCATCACTAAGATAATATTTCTTATAAATTCTTAGACTTGTTAGAGTGTTCAATAGTCGTTGTGATAAAAATGGGTGATAAACAATTGGTCGTTTAGCACTATTATCATCAAATTGATAAATTGATGCTATCGCTGATTGCTGATAGGCCTCAAAAGTGCGAAAAAGCAACGTTCCACAAATGATAGATGGGGAGATAAGAGAGAATCAGGTGTCAGGTGCCCAGTGACCAACGATGACTCAGTCGAAATCAATTTGAATTGATAAAAACTTAAAATTATAATGAAATTAAATGAATGGGAATATTAATAATAGCACGTCATAGTATTTCCACATGATTTATGAGTAAACTTTCATAATAAAAAATCGTTTCCGATTGATAAAATTTCTTGTGGGACCTACCTGCATTATAGTTTGGTTATAACCTTTCACACTTGATTTTTCACGTTAATTTTTTTTGCACTTTTCTTAAAACACTTTTCTTCAGAGCGTTCTTATTTATTTATTTTCTTTCTTATTTTATTGAATTAATTTTGGATTGATTCTGTTGCGTTTAGTTTTTGTTTTTGCGTAACGGTTACGTTTAACGGCGATATGCGTCTGTGGCTAGTGTTGTGGGACTTGTGGCAAAAGGCAAAAAGCATCAATGCTCTTATATACCGCCGAATTCCACAATTGAGACTTCACTCGGCTTATTAACAGTTATACGCGGTGCCCATGTCTTATTGGCATTGGTATTAGTATCGATGATGCTCGGCATTTGTCGCCATCATCGTTTCGTCGTTCGCAATCGTTCTTATGCATGTGTGTGTGTGTATGTTTGTTTGTATTAGTGTTTGTCGGCATCTTGTCGCTGTTGTTGTTGTTGCTGGTGCTGCTGCCGAGCTGAGCTGAGCTCCTTTTTGATTGAAAAAATTGAATGCAAATTTATTTGAATTAATTTTATACATATATCACATTTTTCTCATTAAAATGCGTGCGCATTCGCATTCGCATTTTGTAGCCTCAATCCATAATTTAAGGTACAGTTTGCTCATTTTAAGCATTTTAGTTCGAAAAACTAACAACGCGATCGCCTCTTTGTTTGCCGTGAGAAACTTCACATCCATTTTGATAAAGTCTTAAATGTTTGACCCATTGTTGACCCTTGTTATGGAATGCTCATTCAATTAAAATAGCCAGCGAAATCTGCATTTGATTTGCGTCCTCTCAATATATATAAATCCATGCCATAAACGTAACCAGTTCCAGCTGGGATAGCCACTTCCGTTGACGTTCATGTCGACTGCAACGTAACGTAAATACGTAAAGCTCAAAACTGCAGTTACTCTCTTCGCCGTGGGCGTTTGCGGTTACAGCGCTGCTTCTACTGCGGCTGCTGCTGCTGCTGAGGAGAAAATGTTCTTATTTGTCCAAAAGTTAAGAATGCAAACACCGCAAACATCACGCACTCGAATTGTGTGCGGCCTCCGCATAGATATGCTGCTAAAAATAGAAGGTGAAGGATATTCTAATGCTTAGGAATTAAAGAACTATTTTTAAACCAATCACAAAAGTGCTTTCAACAACTTAAGAGAGAGCGATTAAGAGAGTGTAAAGAGAGTTTTTTTTAGGGAGAAAATTATTTAAGATGCAAGCTGCACGTGTTAAAGTGTCTGGACTTTTGTAATTTCTAGAAGTTTCTTTAGCTTTTTTTGTACAGACTGTGCAAGATATTTGCATATTGCAGCTGGTCCAAGCAGTGAAAGCTTAATTGATTCCGTGCCATAAATTGAAATGCACTCGCTGCGATTTGTTGAATATGTTGCACGTCACGTCACGGCCTGCCTGCTTGCTGCTGACTCAGACAGAAACCGTTAAATTCAAATGAAGTTGAAGCAAGTTAAAGCTAAGTGGAGTAGGGGGAAAGGGGCTTGGTCCACGCAATAGGTGACACAAACTTTGGCTGATAATTGCACAATCATCATAATAAGCTGCTAATCAATGGTTTTCTTGTTGAGGTCCTTGCTGCCTTGGGCTGCTTGGCAACAGCTCACCCGTTGTGCTTGCTGCGTGCGTGTCCCACTGAAACCAAAGAAACCCCAAGCCCATACCCTCCTTAGGCTAACTCCCACGCGTTCGCCGCACATCCAATTTGGACAAACAGTGCATACATATGTGTGTGTGTCTTTTGCGAATAGGGCTTCATTTGAATTGCCAGCTTGTCTCCAATTGATGTTATGGGGATAGTGAGAGCTTGCTTGACGTACGCCCACACGATAGCTACCAACTGTTAGACAGACGCCAATCCCTACATTTGGCCACCAGGCAGTCATCAGTCATCTGTCATTGTCATCATTATTAACATCATCATCAGGGTCATCAGCCAATCAGTAAGCAGCATGGCGTAATTAAGCAACAGTTCTCTTTCTTCTTACTTCTATTTTGTTGCGCAGTTATTCACAAATTAGTTAATTTAATCACATCTAAAAATGTCGCAATCGGTGTCCTTTAAGGCGAAATGATACTTTGCATAAGTGTATGTGTTGCATACCTTGAGGGGCATCAATTTCATTCACCTTATTTGTGGTCAATTTCGTATTTCCAGGACTCGATAAATTTCTTCAGTGTCAAAAATTACAGCATACCCTATTCGTGGAGTCAATTTCGTATTTCCAGGACTCGATAAATATCTTCAGTGTCAAAAATTACAGCATACCCTTAAGCTGATTTAAAATATCAGTACATTATAAACTAAAGCATACTCTTAGGCCGCAAATGAAAGTCGCCATTAAGCCACAGCGAAAATGCTTTATTAAACATATGAAGCATACTTTTGGGCAGTTAAAGAAACTTTTCAATCTCAAAGCAAAACTTTTTGTATTTTATTTCTATGTGTTTGTTGTAAATTTGTAATTTCTTCTTCTTTCTCCTTTCTATGTGGTTGTTGTATGTCTGTCTAAATTCCGTCCGACTTTGTCCGATTTTTTGTGGCAAAAATGACGGTTTTAACAAAGAAGAGCATCTTTTAGGCTGAAACGTTATGTTGCTTTTCATAATTGTTGTAATTTTACCTGTTGTTGTTGTTTGTCCGTGTGTTGTTTCCGTCCGATTTTGTCTTTGGAAATATGCCGCTGCGATGCAAAAGAGCGGTATATGTACACTGTGGGTATTGCCGATATGGCAATATATAATAAATAATTCTAAGCTGATTTATCTATGCATTCCTGGTGAAGTTTTCGGAATATTAAACATCGTTTTTAAGAGTGCGAATATATATAATGGACTTCTTTAATTGTGTTCATAAACTTAAAAAACAAATCACTTCATATGCGATTCAACTTATAAGCGCCTTATGCGTTTGAGTATAATACAAGATTAATAGGTTAATATAGGTTTTCGTTATAATAACGATACTAACGTATCTGGAACGTTTCAAATCTTCGACTTCTTGCTGCTGTGTCCCTCGATACCAAGATTACAGCGTGAAGCAACATCCTGCACGGATGTTAGGCCCGTAATACTGGTGGGACCACCAAAAGCTGATGCCGTCAAAGTACCATTACTGGGGCGCTTGCGTGTCGGCGAATGGACGGGTGACTTCTGTTTAAGACATTCGACATCATTGAACACAACTTGCGCACCACCGCCACAGGTGGGTATCACATTGCCCTTGTACAGTTTTGTCTCTACATCGCCATCGGTGTCAGCCTCCTGGGAGACGAGGCAATATTTGTTGGCGCCATGTCCCGTCAGCTCCTTCATGTCCGTGAGCTTGGTAACAGACTTGCGGTTCTTCAGATACGGCTGCATAATGGTACCAAGTGGCACGGGATTGGCGGCACGATGCTCCAACCATTTGTCGCCTGCTGAGCGCGAGCGACGATGTCGATTATTAGCAGCAACCAAGCCCTAAAAAAGCGAGGAAATCAGGTTAAGTCAGAAAGGGAGTTGTGTTTTAAGGCGAATACTTACATGTCTTGGTGTGCCGTAAAGATCTGTTCGTGTTGTCATCGGCACAGAGGACTCGGTGCGTGCTGTAGTAAAGCCTCCACGCTCCTTTTCGCTCAGTAAATTCTCGGAGCTTTGGGAACGCGGCAAACTTGGCACATCCTCCGACTGCAGTATGTTCGAGACCAAGCGCATCTTCTCATCTTTAATGCGCATGCGTTCCTGCATTTTGGCCCGTTGCTCTCGCAACTTCATATCAAATTCGCGTTTGTTCTTATCTGACTCGACGGCCAGCTTGGAGTTGTATCTCTTCTTCTGCTTCTCCTTCTCCTGTTCCTTTTGTGTAAGCATATAGTCCTGCTCGCTGAGCTTCTGTGTTAGCTCATGTATTTTCCTCTCCTGCTTGCTCACGGTATTATTAAGCACATCAATGGAGCTCTCGTGTACGCGCACCTTGTTTTCGAGTGCAATGCTTCGCTCACGCTCTTGCTTGTAGACGGCTTTAATGGAAGCCAGCTCTGTGCGCAGCTGTAGATTTTCTCGGTCCATGTTCATGAGCAACTGCCGAAAATTGTCACTTTTTAGCTCCATGTTGGCGCGCAGTTTGCGTCTCTTTTCAATGCGCTGTTCCAAATACTGCATTAGCTCTCGGATCTTGCACTCCGTTTCGGGACTATCCATATCATAGTTGGGAAAATCGGGTCCCAAACTGTAGACCAGGCCCACATCAACATCCAGCTGCTTGGCCTCCGGAATGCCCAACTCATTCAAATTGTTAACTGCAATCTTGAAGAGCTTGTTGGCCTTGCGTCGGCCAGGAGTTAGGCCCAGATCCGTTTTCATGGGCGTGGCACGGGCTATTTGCACCTCTTGCGTCATCTCAGCAAACTTCATTACTTGCTGTGAGGATAAAAAACGTTTAAGATAAAGTAACAGTACAAGTTTAAGGCTCTTTACCATATTCTCATCGTAGTCCTCCATGCGAGGATTGATGCAGACAATCATTGAAACCTGACCTTCGCCATCAAAGTAGTTCTTGAACATGTGCGTGATCTTGGAATCGCGATATGGTATCTTCTTGGGCGCCCCACTGCCAGCTGCTGTCTGCTGGTTCTCGCGCAGATACTCCAAGCAAGTACGCAATGTCATCAAGGAATTGTTAATGTTGCCAGCCTCTCGGAGACGCACGCCTGTGTTTTTAGTGCGCGAGGAACGCTCACTGCCAGCCAAATCCACCAGCGATAGTTGGCTCACGGTGATGTTGTGCTTATCCTGCACCACATTCTCGCCCTGACAATCGGTGGGCGCTTGAACAAGGCGTATATTGAACACGGAATGACTGCGGCTGGACTCGGCATTGAGTATTGTGTTGCCCATGCGTTTGCGCTTCTGGCCCATTTGGAATACCTCGAGGGCCTCTTCGACTGTTTTTACCTCCACTTCGGTGACGCCATGCACAAACATTTGATGATTGGCATCCTCTCGAATGATTTTGCACTGCAAGGGCCTAAAGAAATAATTAATATCAAATGGGAAAACCATGTTAAAGTTTGTCTTACTTTTGTATGCTTGAATCCTCGAGCAGATCGTACACGCTATTGTTGTACATCTCCACATAGGTGATAAACACCGAATACATATTATCCTCGTCTAGATTGGACAACGGTGTTGGCTCCACCGATGCCTGTGATGCTATCTCTGGATCAGAGTGGTTGCGACGGAATGCAAAGCGTCCCGCGCCAGCGAAACGTTGATTCATTTCATGCTGCCGCTCGAGCAGTGCATCTTCCTCTGACAATATTTCAAAGCCATTTAAGCGATCTGGCTTGAAGACAAACTTTTTGGCTTGATAATCGGATATTGTGCGAAAGAGCAGATCCAAACAGCGTGGCATAACACCACGATGCCTGGCATTTCCCGTCATTGTATAGGTCTTGCCGCTTCCAGTGACGCCATATGTGAAGAGCAAACTATTGCGACCACGTATAAGATTCTCGACTAGCGGTTGGGCAACCGCGGTAAACACATCCTGCTGCGTAGCATCCGGCTGGAAAACGTGCTTGAATATATACTGCATTTCACGCTGTGCTCCAGGTGTTTGCTTGTGACTCAGCAACTGATCCTGCGAGTTGACCGCAATTGTCGTTGAGTTCTTGACACGCATGCATGTCAGGTCACCTTCGGATTGCAGAGGTCGCACACGGCAGAATACATTTACTGGATCCTGCTGCTTAGCAGACGAATCCTTACGCTTCTCTGTGTGCGGTTGCGCCGGCGCTGCTCGCGGAGTTTTGGGGACTCGCATCGGCGTACGTGACCTGATTTGAATTATTCGATTCATATCTCTGACTTGTCTGACTTTGTCAACACTTTTCTACTTACATTGCTTTCATTTTGCTTAGTTTTATGAATTCGTCACTAGATAATTATTTTTATTTTCAACAAAAATTCGTTAGCTTTAAATGCTTGCGCCCATAGAGACGCCACGCTAATGCTTCCTCTTCTTTTTCATATTTTTGCGCTTGCAGCTGAGCTCAAGCGTCTCAAAACTGCGTTCAGTGCGCAGTGTTGCATTTTTTCGATAAAAATGTATTTAGTTTTAAATCTTATTGCTGCTTCATAAAATGTTCTTTAAATATTCTAACAAATATAAATATATTGATTAATTTACCAATAAAGTAATATGTTTCTTATAAATTGCAAGTTTCACCACTTGGAAAATTGTGAATGAACAATCGCTTATGTTAATTAACATATTGATAAATGTTAACTAACAGAGACGTGAAGCAAACGTTTATTTGAACCGCTTTTTCATATTTTTTTTTATTCATTGTAAATGCACAAAACAAATGTTAATATAGTTGGCAAAAAATAAGTGTTGTTACATTTTACATCTATTTCTGGTTAAACTTAAAAACCGATAGCATGTTGCGCATGAGAGCAGGTCCGTTCCAGTGCCCAGTTAACATTAACTTCCAGTAGAGCAGCGGCATAAAATCTTTTTTCATAATAAACATGGAATAACGTTCTTTGTTCTGAGCGACTGGAAACGTTTCAAGCGGCGTCAGATTATAGTCAAACTCAGCAAGGATGACCTTGCTATAGCCAGTTACCAACGGACATGAAGCATATCCATCATAGACATCGGTCAGAGGCTTACCTTCCAATGCAGCGATCATATTACGAAACACCACAGGTGATTGGGCAGCTACAAAAACAAAAATTATAAATAACTTGTTTTATAAAATCACAAATATTTGTTGTTCACCAGCTGATGCGGCTGTTTTGGAGTTGGGCGAACCAGCAGAGTCGCCAATGGCAAATACATTACTGTACTTCGTGTGTTGCATGGTCGATTTATTAACATCCACAAAACCTGTCTCATTAATCAGCTGTTTGCAGCGGGTGAGAGCATCAGGAGCACTCATCGGTGGAACAGCATGCAACATGGAGTACTGGCATAAAATTTTTTTTATAAAATTGAAAAAATTTTCTTTAAATTCAGCTACCTTTTCTTCGAAGCGTTCACTGGGCTTATCCAAATTCTCGAATACAGCAATATCCTGTTCGGGCTTAACCTCAATCAGGTTGCGACGCGTGTTTACCGTTATGTTACGTTTCTTTACAATGGGCCACAAAGCGTCTGCATAGTGTTTAACGCCAAAAAGCACGGGCAAAGCAGTATTGTAAGTTATATTGATGTTATTACGCTTGGCCATCTACAAAAAAGACATATTTTATAGGTCGTCAAATTTTTTTAAAGGCTAACTTACCTTGCGGAAATAATGCTCCGCAATGTAGACAATCTTTTGGGGTGCACCCGGACACTTAACGGGAGACGAGGGAAACGTAAAGATGGCTTCGCCAGATTCAATGTTACGCAGACAATCGTAGACTCTGTCTACATACTTGGGCGAGTAAATGGAACAAACTTTACCATTGGGTATGGCCAGAGCTTCCTCTAAACCGGGTATCTATGAAGAAAGATTATTGTTTAACTTTTTTTAAGATCTTTTCTTTAACAGGTATTACTTACTGTATTGTAGTTTAGCTGCAAACCCGTCGCAATCAACAACATATCATATTTAATACTATTTCCGCCGGATGTTGTCACCGTATTGCTGTCAGGATTAAACTCCACAGCTGATTCCCTCAACCACTTGGCCTTTTTGGGCAGCACCTCTTCCATGGACTTGTACGAATGCTCCAAACGCTTCATGCCACCGCCAATCAGCGTAAACATGGGTTGATAATAATGTTTCTACAAGGAATGCATTGTTTTTTTTTCGTTTCTTACGTAGACTTATTCTGGCTTACGTACATCGGCTGGCTCCAAGACAATCACCTTGTTTCGGCCCAGCCGGGATGAGAGTTTGGCCGCCATGGCACAGCCACCGGCACCGCCGCCAACCACCAAAACTTTGCATCTACAAACAAACATTAGAAATCGATCGATTATCAGTAAAGTTTTGTGTACAAAGATAAAAACATTTACTAATTTTGGTGCACCGATGCCAAGGCCTAACATACTTATGGTCTACGTGTCTAATTCCCTGGCTTCCAACCATGTTGACACAGTGCTCGCTCGTTAATAGAAACTTAAGTATTATTATTTAGTCAAAGCAAAACTGTTTACATTCCCGACCGGCCACTGTACATACATAGAAAACCAAATTAATTACTTACTCATGTTTGTCGGAGAGTGATTTGGAGAGCGAGAAATGGCGATGCGGGAAACTTGTGGCCAGGAGTTTTGAATGCCTTAATGCCATTTTTGGCAAGCAACTGTAAGAGATCATTGTATGCCTAAAGAAAATTGTATGGATCATACGATCAGTTATTTTGTTTTGGCAGCAATAAACAAATAATTAGATATAGTCAGGCACGAGCTGCGATACGCGATTGAGAACTTACTTCGACAAGTGCCGTCTGACAACTGTTTGGCATATTGAAAGAGAGAGGGAGAACGCGAGAGAAAGCCAAGGTGAAGCTTTTTGCACTTTGATTATCACATCGACTACATTGTACACCCAACAAAAATGGTTGGTACAAAACAGGTCAAACAAGTTTCATCGAAAATTAAAAGTTCGCTTTAAAAAGCTATTTTTTGTTGGAAGTTGAATCACAAACTTTTTGTTTTCTTTTTTAATTTAATTTTTTGTTTTGGTGTATTGCATTGGCCTTGAACAAACTTTTTGTTGCACGTGTTGCTGCTATTATAAACAAGCGAGCTTTGAGAGCTCAATAATAATGCTCATAAGCTTAGAAACTGTTGCGCACAGTGCAAAATAAATGCAGCAGCAAAAATTGTTTAACTTCAGTATGTTTAATCCAGGAGGCGAAGCTAAAAAAATATAGCATACATTTTGGATGAGAAACCCCACTCCAAACTCAATTGTTTGTAGTTAATGGAAACAAATACAAAACTTTAGAATTACTGCATTTATTGTTACGATTATTATGCCATAAAGTTATATCATAAATTATTGTATAGATTAGATTAGCATACGTATGTACGTGTGGATGTAAGTTTGTATGCATGCTGCCTATATAGATGTCTCTGTATTCAGCCCTGTTCCAATAAACCCATCGCATTTATGTATATCTAACTCGATTCATTCTCTGGCTGCATTAAAGATTACAAATATATATATATCTATATATATGTATACATTTATAAGTGTATATAGCGAATATCGAATTATCGTGCTATTGGCCGATTTGCGATGAGTTGTTGTTGTTGTTTCCATTTAAGTATTTTGTTTGTTACAGAAATGATAAGATACAAACAAACTGAAAATCACATGCACATGCATATCTCTCTTTTTATAATTTTTTTTGTAATTTTTTGTTTTAATTATTATTCCTGCGTTTATTCAGATTTTTTGCTTAATTTTTTAGATTAATTTCAATTACTAATAAATCAGTCTATAATTAAAATATATGTTCGCTTAATGCTTTTTGTTTGTGTGTGTATAATTGTGTATCTGTGTGTGAGTGTATGTGAGCTGCCCCCTCAAAAAAAGAGTATGCCACGCAATACTTAAATTTCTATATGTGTATACGGGCTATAAAATATTGCTAAAAATTTTCAGTAAATCTTCTTAACATATACCAAACATACAATTAAAACGGAGATAGCTCTCACTTGGAAGAGCAATTGTAACAAAAAACATTTAAGTCAAATACGAATTCAATTACATATGTATATGTTCGAACGAAACCACAGAAAATAAGAATTAGAAACAGATACAGAAACAGACAACACAAGGATCAAATTAACATTATTATCATAATCGATTTCATTTAAACAATTTAATTATATATAAAGCTGTGATTTTTTCATAATGTTGTTTTTCAGTTTCATTCGAGACGGAACAAAATATATATATATGTATGTATGTATGTAAGAAGTATATGCAATAATACGTATAAAGTAAGTAATGTTATAATATTTATAATTGTATGTATGTAACTAACTTTCGATTTTCAATGCGATAATTATTCTATGGTCGGCAAAAACAAATTTTGGCTAAAAAGAAACGCGATTCGAAACAAAATGATAACATTGAAAAAATATTTTTACATCCGCGCTCACAAACTCCCATGTTTAGTGTTTGAATTTGTATGTGTTGTGTGTGTGTGTGTGTGTGTGTGTGCAGCTGCATTTGTTGGCAAGGCAAGCGACGATAACAATCCATTAAAGGATTACAGATACACGCGACATCTCTCTATATATATGTATGTATATGTGTTTGGGTGTGGAAATTGCATTCAGCTAGTCGAGTCATTCGCTAGCGATGCCGGCGTCTCGTCTCGTTTATCGTTAGATAAAGCAGAGCGCGTCTTTTCTTTCTTTCTTTTTTCTTCTTTTTGACAGGTTGCAAATCGAGATGGCGCTGGTATCGGCATCTTCCCCGACACCGACCCTATGAGCACTTGACACAAGCGCCCTCAACATCAAAATCGAGTACCATTAATTTGGTCTCCTCCGTGCCGTTCCGTGAGCCCACAGCGCATATCAGTTTTGTATCATTTGCCCTAAAAGTACATAAAACAGTCAATATACATCGAACAGTTGAGTATGCTTCATTTAAGTACCTAATGCGCCACACAACGCCACCGGAACCACCTGAATCCAATGCCACAAGATTACGTATAAAGTCGCCAGTTTTGACATCCCACAGTTTGACGGTACCATCATCAGAACTAGTCACAACAAAGCGTGAATTAAACTGCAAACAGGTAACCGCAGACTGATGCTTGTTGGGACCTAGAAAAGATAGAGAAATTAGTTAACTAATTAAACCAACTAAGCTTGACGCCCAAACTTACCCGATAGCGTTTGCAGACACTGTCCCGTTGTGATATCCCAAACTTTGACGGTGGAATCTGCATTGCCCGAAACGAGTATGTTCTGGCGCAGCTCCATGCCCGAGGTAAGGCTCTGGTGACCCATCAGCGTGTGCTTGCAGTTGCCCGATTCCACATCCCAAACGCGTATTGAGGTATCCAGTGAGCCAGAGACAACATGAAGGCCATCAAACTATAATCATTAACAGTGTTAGAAAATACAGATCAAAACTTTGTTTGTTTTCTTTACCTGCAAGGAGTATACGCGATTGGTGTGTCCCTGCAGCGTATGTAGACACTCCTGTCGCTCTGGATGCCAGATCTTGACCATATAATCGTAGGCACCAGACACAATCAGCTTGCCATCGTATTGCACACAACGCACTGCAGCCAAATGTCCAACCAGCACATGCAGACAGCTGCCCAGCTCTATATCCCAGACGCGCAGTGTTGCATCTCGTGAGCCGCTGACCACTCTGCAATGCAGCAAGAAGTAGTATGACAACCTGGACATGATCGATAGCTCGTCTATGTACTTACTTGTTGCCGTGCAGATGCATGCAGCGCACAGTTGATGTGTGTCCCTGCAGTGTGTGGACACAGCTGCCGCTATCCATATCCCACACTTTGAGTGTGCGATCTGTGCTGCCAGAGATAATAATATTGCCGGACATCTGGGATGACCACACGCCACCCGTGTGACCCACCAAGGTGCGTAGACACTATAGAGATTGAGAAATTAGAGATGATCAAATGGGAAACTAGAGTGTTTCACTTACCTTGCCATTGACAGCGGACCACACTTTGAGCGTGTTATCATCGGAGCCAGAAACAATGCGATTGCCAGAGAACTGCAAGCATGTGATGACATGATCATCATGACCTTTTAGTACTTTGGGCTTGCGCACCGGCCGCGATCGCCAGTTCATCTCGATGATGTGTTGACGCATATAGGCCGCCTTCCAGGGTGATGCAATGGGTGGCATATTGCCATCGCGACCACGTTTCGGACGATCACTGCGCGGTTCGGTAAGGATCATTGCCTTGCGGCATTTCTCCTTCCACAGCAGATTGTCATCGCAAAGGAAACGCCAGCTGCGACACGTTTGGGCGGCACGCAACAAATCCTTCGGCTCCAGGTAGGACAGCACAAACAGTGCCAACTCCCGAGGCAGCAAAGAGATGAAGTCACGCTGGAATTGAGGCTCAATGACCTTCATCATGTGGCGCACCTGTGACGGATCGCAATGATCGATCAGACGATCGACGGCCACCAAACGTTCGGCATGAGACCAACGCTGGAATTGCGCCAGCCACTGCGGCAACTCTGGCGGCGGATTATCGCGCGTTGCCATTAGCGAACGCGGCGTACGCCGTCCCACAGCTGGTGAGCTGCCCAATGCTGCATTAACCGCCACTGTTGACGTCGGCGTTATCGAGTGCAGCACAGTGGCGGATGTGTTGGACGACGATCGCGGAGTCGAGGCAAAGTCATAGGCAATACGCTTGCGACAATTGACGCCAGAGCTGCCATGACTGCCGCCACCATCGCCACCCAGCACATACTCATTATCTAGGTAACGACTATCGTGGTACTTGCGCTTGCGCTGTTGTTGCGTGATGTCGATCTGTTGAAAGGCGCAATGTTCGTCTGTTGTGGAGAACATGTGATAGTTGTCCATGGCGTCCATTGAGTAGGATTCGGTGAGGCTGCCACAGCTGCCACTGCGACTGCTTTCAAGCATGCTGTTCTGGCACGTGCACACCTCCTCCAGATCCGAACAGTTGTTCTCCTCATCGCAATTACCCCAGGGCTCATCTGTACTGAAATCTCCGGGCTCCACAACGCCACCGCCTGCATTGCCAGCACTATCGCCATTGTTGCTGTTCTCCTCAACGACCACTTCGAGGACGACGGGATCGTTGGAGGCACGTCGTGTCGCCTCACCGCGACGACTTCGTGTACGAACGCTGCCACCAACACCAGCAGCATTGCCTGCCACTGCTCCGTTGCGTACTAGAAAACGCTCCTGTGTCTGAGCGCTAGCGTTCACCTGCCTTGTGGTAGGTCTCGATGAAGCCGCTGCATAATGACAGCGTGCGGACGAAGTTGTGGATGTTGCGGACGTTGATGGCTGTGCATCCACATCGACAACAGCACTAGCGTTGGCTGCGCAAGCAGCTGTAGCAGCTGATGTGCGACTGCAGCCACCATCTTGGCTGGTTTGGGAACCCACAGAGCTAAAGGATGTGGCAAGTGGGGCAGCTGAAAGCACTGCCTCCTTGTCTGTCTCTTGATCATTCGAGTTAGTGTTTGTGAATACATCTGTGCGATTATGTGTGGAAGTGGACGCATTGTTGTTGTTGCTGCTGTTGTTGCTGCTGCAGATGGCGGTGGGCTTCACAATTAGCACAATGGGCAGCTTGGAATTGTTGTTGTTGGCGCTGTCTCTATCTCTGTTAGGTGGATAGCCAGGTGGCGGCGGCGGAGGCGGTGCCGTAGCACTAGCCAGCGATGAGCCCAAATTGAGTTTGGCAGTGGACTTGCTCAATCGACTGTTTGTGTACTTGCGGCTGCTCGTCGGCGTTGTCGACAGATCCTTATATGTGCACTAAAAGAAGACAAAAAAGAAAGTGTTATATAACGAGTTATAAATTCATATTGAAAAGTCATTTATTACCTTACTATCCGAGGAGAAGGCGCGTCCTTGGCTGCTGCTTGGCCAATCATCGCTGCTATCATTCTCACCAACAACACCACCAGCTGCTGTTGCAACGACTCCTGCACCAACGCCGACGCCGGTTGCGACTGCAGCACGATTTATCAGACTTAGATTGAGGCGATTCTTGTTCATCAGCGAACTATTGCCGATTATAATGCCGCCAGTTAGTCGCTGTTCTCTCTCAAAGTCGCGCCGTTCTATCCGATCCATGGACTCAATGTCTTCCTTGGAAAGAGAGTGAGAGCTGGTGATAGTGCTGCTGGAACTTGAGCCGGCGCTGGCACTGGCCGTTATGCTCATTTGTTTAAGCCGCACCGACATTTGCCTGTCGTGCACCGAGCTGGACGCAACATCTGCCGGCTCCAGACCTGGCTCCGACTTAACTAATCTATTAGCTGCCTGATCCTCTACGGATGCCTCCGACTCAAACTCATCGCTGAGACGTTTTGGCTTGCCGGTAAGCATCTCAGATTGGGCCGCGTTGCCAACAATGGCATGAGTATGTGAAAGTGCTTCTTCTACAACGGGCGTCTCCAGAAATATTTTCGAGCCGTCGGCCGCGGTGATGATGCCATCCGCCCTGCCGCAATTGCCGCCATCCAATTGTGATGTATGAGGGCAGTCTAGAGGCAACGATTGTCCACCGTCGACGGCATCAACATCTTCGTCGTCGTCGTCCTCATCGACAACTTCCTCCTCATCGAAGTCATCGTCATCGTTTATAAGGCAAACAACGGGCGGCTCATCGGTATCATGGTCATGATCGTTGTAGAAAACGTTGTTCATGGAGCTGACGCTGTGATCTTCGGAGGCGGCACTGCGCGCACGCCCATTCAGCGTGTCCGACGAGGAGCTATCGTCGACGGGCACAACAACATCGTCGCCCACATCACTGGAGGCAGCTGCTCCAGTGCTGGCGGGCAATGAGTTGGACGAGCTTATCTCATATGTCTCGAGCACGCCCGTCTCATTGCTGGACTCATCATCATCATCATCCAGCACTACAGCGAAGCCATGTTGCGAATTCGAAGAGACACAGTCCTCCACGTCTTCCCTCAATTTGGACATAGATCCTATTCGTTTAACTCTTACGCTCGGTGTGTTGCCTACTAAGGATCTTCGATCTTGGCTAGTGCTTGGCTTTGGCTGAGTTGGTGGTAGTTGAGGTGTTAGCGGCTTCTCTTCGCTCCCAGTGCTGCTATACTCCCTGGCACTTTCAAAATGTATGCTAGCAACTGAACATCCTTTTTCCATAATACTTTGACTATACGCTGCGGAAAGTTAATCTCTTCTTATACTGCTGGCCGTTTGCTCTCCTGAAAAGTAAATCGAAAATATAAACTTTCTGAAAATAATGGTATGCCGTAACATTAAATGCAACAACTTCATAGATTTACAAAAAAAAAAAAAATAAATAAATAAATAAAAATTCAACACAACAAATAGCTTACAAAAAACTACTCTAACCCCTTTTTGATATTCAGTTTCTAGTTTTAAGCAGCAAAAGAGGATCAACAATAATATTTAACGTACTTGCAACCAAATGTATGTTAAGTGCGCACCTTTAAGCGAATTCGTTGTAAACTATCCTTTTTTACCTTTACAAAGTGTGCAAGGAAAGAAAAAAAAAGTCGCTGGAAACGAGCCGCTCTTGAGCTGCGACAGAGACGCTCTGTGAAAAATTCCCACGCAACGCGAAGCAGAGACAACAACGAGGCAAAGCAGCAAAAGTAATAAGCACGATGAGATCGTGTGCAGGCAGTTTTCAGTTGTCTCTCTCACGTTCGAATGATGATGAGACTGAAACTGAGAATTGCGAAAAAAAAAAATCAAAATCTTAAGAAAAGAAAAGAAAAGCAATGGGGAAAAATGTCTGTAAAGTAGCAGCCGTCTTCGTCCCAGCAATCAAAAACTTAAACCCAAAGGAAATCACAAAAGTGCATCGACGGAAGAGGCTAAAACGGCGCGAAGTAGAATGGGCAAAGAAGATGAAACGGGTATTACAACAAAGCACACAAGCGCACAAAACACATTCCCACACACACACATTTACACGTACATATCCACACACACACACACACACACACACACAGGCAGACAGATCAGTTGCCCAGGCAGAAAAGGTAAAGGCATGCGATGACAAGAGCAAAAGTAACGGACGGAAGAAGAAGCAATAAAGATACACACCACCAACAACAGCAGCAGCAGCAGCAACAGAAACAACAACAACCACGATAGCGTACACCTTGCAATTTAAGCCGCTATCTATATGCGCTCTCTGCTCTCTTGTTCTCTCTCTCTTTCTCTATCTCACCCACCAAAGTCGACAGTTCAACTGCCACTCGGATACTCTCCCTCTCTCACTCTCGCTGTGTCCCACAGCATCAATTTAACGCACACTAATACAAAGGTGTTCACATACACACAGCCAGACAAAAAAGGGATCACAGCAGGCCGCGGGCTGCATTCGGAGTCGAACAACAAAGACCGATCGCATAGGAATTTTCTCCACACACACAAACTCAAAAACACACAGGCAAACTCGTGTGTATGTATGTGTAGATCCTGAGTTGCATCACTCGTAAAACAGATCAGATGTGCATGGGAATGTCGCTACGCTTTACGCAGTATATACCCTCACCTCTCCCCTCTTTCATTGGCTGTTGACCTCCTCTGAAGGTTTAAGGGTCTGCCTGCGTCTTACTTCATTTTGTGTCCGCTTTCACACGGCATTCGTGTTACCTGTGCTGCGACCACAATGCGCACAGGACTAAGATGAGACCCTCACACATTATACTTTTTAAACCAACAATGTCGTTTTTATGGCCTTAATTCTTTTTCAAACGACCATGAAAATTGAAAAAATATGTTTATACTTAAGATGACATCAAAAAAGTTAATAAAATTAACTAAATTATACTGGCCCTAACCCCACTTTTCTGCACCTGCACTGAGCGAGAGCCAGCCCCATAATTCGTGGAGCAAACAACAAAAGAAAAATGTGAACATTGTTGTACACACAGACACACCAACACACATAAGCGATACGTCGGATGTCGTATGCATACACACACGCACGCACACACATACAGAACAAATGTCACGACATGCATAAGAAAATGAGTTTACTTTACCCCAAAGAAGCTTACTTTTTCACTTTATACAACAAACTTTATATATTTGATGTGCACTTAAGATTTGCAGTCTCAATTTAGACCAATTGTTTAACTATTTCATCCTTTTTACACTTTTTGCGTTTAGTTCACGCACACACACACACATGAAAAGCATTTGCCACTGAGCACACTATTAATCGAATTTGCACGTACGTTTCTCTACCGTTTTCTTAAATGTGTCATCAGTTTTTCAGTGTTAATGGTTTGTTTGACCGATTAAGTACTAATCTGATAACAAAAACAAAAAATTCTTAAATTCAGACAGAAAATAACTAAATGACTTGAGCTGCGCTGCCACTGAATGCTAGCAGCACCAAAGTATCGAGCCAAAGCATCGATTAACTGCTGGCTATGCAAAAGTATCGTTGTAAGCAGCAGCTGTACATTGCGATACCTGAAACAGATGTATTCGATAACTGTTGCATTTTGGCATTGATTTTATTTTGGCCTATCCGTTAATAAAAATGTGCAACTTGCATGTACAAATTTTTTTAAATCAAAGAAGTGTATAAAGCTAAGCATGACCATGCGCTAAAGAAAGACACAGCGGGTGTATTCCTTCATCGATACACTGGCCTGCCCGCAATCGATTGCTTTCGTTTAAATCAAAAAGAAGAACAACTTTATCAGTTTAGATGCAAAGATGTCAACAACTGTGGCGTCCGAGGGTCTCGCGGACCTTGTGTCCCACTACCTTGAAAAAGGCATAGTGCTTATTATCGCTGACTTGCTGAGCCTTATAACTGTCTCATCCTGTTTGGTTATTAAAGTGCCTCAAATAAACACCATACGAACAAATGAATCGTCAAAAGGTTAGCCGAACACAAATTCTTCTACTCCCACACAAAAAATTTACTTTCTTTTTTTTTGAGAAGGCATCAGCGTTTTTGGATTATGTCTGGAGTTATTTAGCTATACTGTTATGATGTCCTACAACTATACATCAGGATACGATTTTCTCTCCTACATGGAATATCCTGTGCTGCTACTGCAGGAATATGTGCTCATCTATTATGTATTCAAATATCAGGATATGCTGGGAAAACGCACACAAATTTTTGCCATATTCTATGTTACCATAGCGACGCTTATCTATCTCAAGATATTCCCCATTATCATTCTAACGTTTCTGGTGGTGAGTAAGAACAAATATCGCTATCAATAAATATACCAAATGTATTACCAATTAGAACTGATTAGAATCGTAAAACAAACTATTTGCTGTACTTGATAGCGAAAAGCTAAAAACCCGTTTTTTGTTTTGAAGTTTACCTAACTCGTTTTTGTTTTGCGCAAGAAGCTGGGATAATTAAGAGGCTCTGAACTTGCCATCGTTGCCCCAAGGTCATTGTAGTTTGTTATTGTATAATATTTGGTGGTGCTTCTATTTATACATACTTATATTTATTATCTTTTCGTGCTGACCAATTGTCTTAAAAGCTATATTTGCATAAGTCAAATGTGTTTGTATACAGTGGTCATTCACTTAGTGCTTTTATAAATATTGAAATAAGTTTTTTTTTAATTTGTTGACAGCCTTTTTGCACACCGATTGGAGCGACCAGTAAAGTCCTGCAACTGATTGCCATATTGCGCACAAAGGATGCCAGCTCAGTTAGCCGCACCACATGGGCACTCTCCGCATTCACCAACATGAGTAAGTCCTTAAATTTTGATATCCTTGTGCATATCTTAATAGTAAACGTTTTCTACAGCCCGCATCTATACAGTTTATGTGCAATCTCATGATGTGATGCTGCTTACCAATTTCCTAATATCCACGTTTCTTAGCTCGGCTGTATTCACCGCTGCTTGCGTTTACAAGAAGAAGGTTAAGAAAGCTTAAAGCAAACAACGTGACAAATCGACAAGTAAATACTCACAATGGACACCTTTTATCAGTCAGTTTTTGCTCAACTATGTGTAATTTGATTTACATACTATATTAAATTTCATTGGTAATTGTTGCTATTAAACCTGTATTGTAAAATTTTTTAGCTTTCGGCATAGTAAGCTACAGCTAGAGCGCCAAGTGCCGCAAAGAGTGCCACGGCATAGATGGCACAACGTTTCCAGTCAATGTTGGATTTGGTCGTTGGCACATCAATTGCTTTGCGTTCCTTGGGCTTTCGTTTGGCAAACAGTTGCTTGAATCTTTCTAGCTCTCTTTGATTCCTTTCTTCCACCCAACGCATGCGTCGATCCAAGTTCTCCTGCTCCAAAGCTTCAGCCTTGACGCGTTCGGCTTGGCAGTTATCGTCGCACTCCAAAGATGTTTGACCTGCTCGATGCTTGTCGCAAGCTATCTCCAGCTTGATGCGCTTGCAAGCACAATAAATTTTGACCTTTTTCCTGCACATATCAGGATTTGGACATGGGCCGGGATGGCATATAGTCATGCAGCGATGCCCACAGGCAAACTGTGATCAGAGAGAGATTCCACGTGAATTAAACGCTCTCAATTGTAAGCCAGGTTATACTTACGTTCTTTAAACAGCGATTTCCACAGCTGCACAGCTTCTGACGGCGATCTAAAATATCCTGCACTGATCCCTCTTGGTTGAAAAACTCGCTGCACTTGTAGATAACCTGATTGAGACCGCAATGACACTTGTTCTTGATAACAAAACTGCAAGGCGCACAAGGCGGCGGATGGCAGCCTTTGGCACAGGCATGCGTGCAGCCGGCAGGACGTGCAATAGCACATCCCTGCTCGCAATTAGAACAGCCCATCTGCTGTTGCATATCCACGAGATTCGGTACTGCATGACAGAATAGTTGGCACTTATGGTTGCCACATTTCAATTGACGACCACATTTGCGTGCACAAGATTGCGGTTTGGAATTCCAGCACGGCCAGGTGGCGATCTCATGACCACCAATACAGGTGACGCTGATACCCTCCTCACAGCGTGGATGCGGCTGTGCACGGTATTCATACTGCAGAATAATCCATTAGCATTAGTCCAAAAATTTGAGTATGTATTAAGATTACCTTATTTGCATGCGGACGCACTGCATCTGCTGGTTTTGGTACACGAATAGCTGCATGGCAGCGCACCTTGCATATGTGTCCACAGCCGCTGATATCATTGGGTAAGCCACATTGTTGTGCACACGGCGGGCACTCGCCTTTGTGGCAACGATGCTTGATAGCATGATGACACTTGGCAGAGATGCTAGATAATACAGTTACATTTTAATGGTTTAAGTTTAAGCTGATAAGTGTGGTTAACTAACCGACAGAGCTCCTGGCAAACAATGCGTGCACTCTTTTCCCTGCCACACGGAACGCTGCGACGCGTCTTGCCGCAACGGCAATTGACCTGCGACTCCAACTTGCACGGATAACAGGGTCCATTGTGGCAAACACTCTGACACTTGTGCTTGTTGCAACTCAACTGCTTGCCGCAGATTTTCTCGCAAGGCGGACACTGATCGCCACAGCACTAAATCAAATAATAAAGAAAAGCTTTGTATTGTCAAATACTTTTGACTCAAGTTTAAGAATAATTACCTTGCGATTGCAGGCATGCTTGTTGCAATCGCGAATAAGTTTGCATTTTGTTTCGCATGTAAAATCCTTGGAGCAGGGTAGCTCCTTTTCATGCAGTCCACAACGGCACTTCTTTGTGGTGCGCACCAGACACTACAAAAAATCAAAGGTCATCTATAGGCTCTAATTGTTACCACAACTCATTTGCTTACCAGGTTGCAAGGACCGCGATGGCAACGTTGAGCACAGCTATGTTTGCCACAGGACAATACCTTTTGGCAGGTGTCGCCACAGGTTTCCAATACTTCGCTGCAGCCACCAGTTTTGACGCTTTTGCCGCATGGGCAACTGCGGACGCCCAAGGGACATTCACCGCCACAGGGACCAGCATGGCAAACCTTGTCGCAGCTATGCAGACCACAGTCAAATAGAGCTCCACATATCTAAAAATTCCATTACAATAAACTGTTATCGCTGATAACTTTTCAAGTGTTTACATACATTTTTACACTTCCATTTTGGGTCTGCGCAATTAACAACTTTTTGTTCGCGTTTGCAATCGCAATACTGGGAACTTTTGCTGCTGCAGGGTGGGCACTGCCCTGAACGATGGCATCTTTGGTTGCACTTATGCTTGCCACAGGACAACAAAGATTGACACTGAAAAATGAAAAAGCCTTTAATCACGCTTGACTCTCAAATATATTTGTTGTTGTTACCGTTTGTTGGCACTGCCAGTTTTTGTCAATGCAGCGTACCGAGCGTGGTGCAGATTTGCCACATAGACAAGCACTATGCGCCAATTGGGCGCAAGGCGGACACGGACCCGGATGACACAGAAGCTTGCAGTCATGGCCACATTTCGGCTGCAACAGCTTGCCACAGATCTCGCCGCAAGAGTGCGGCACAAGAAAGGGTTGTGCCTGTGGATTGACCTCCTTGCCGCAGAAACATTCATATTGTGTGGGCCGATCAGCTGGCTGGTAATCCGTACGACACTGTGGACAGCACCAGTGCAACGATTTGGGACGCTTTGGTGGCACAAACTCGCCTAAATGATTGTAGTGTCCCTGGCTGCCATTTTGTTGCTCTGCCTTGACTTTCATTTGCATGACGCTGTCGTTAGCCCAGCGCTGGATGCACTTGAGATGAAAGAAACAGTAGCATGACTTGCAGGACCAAATGCCCTCTACACGTCGTATGCTGCCAATACATATCAGACAGGTCGCCGCTCCCGAATGAAGGCTATTTTCCAAAAAAGTCGCTGTACGATTTGCATTGTTGCTGGTACTCGAGTTATCCGGCGAAGGTTTATAATGCTTGTATAGTAGATCTTTGAACGATAGGTGAGAAAAGTTCATAATGAGGACACGTCACAAATATTTGTAAAGGATTTATTACCAAGAATGTGTTTTTCATCAAGTTCGCCTTCATCCTCAGAACTTGATGCATACGTATCTACGAGCTTCTTTGCGGCTGCCAAATTCTTTGCCTGCGCTTTATTAAACTTTTCCATGTTTGCCGGTTACAAATAAGAAAGAATAAAAATAACTGCACTGAACACAGATGTCACGGAACATAGAGGTTCTGCTGGAACTATAATAAAAAGTTCCGTAGTGTTCTTTTGAACGTTTGTTGGCGACAGTGCTGAGCAACGTTTTTGATTTGGGAGTATATCTATTGCTGGCTTAAATATTTTTTTCATAGCTTTATCTGCCACTTCTGATAGCATAAAAAAACTAAATTCCATTTATTCACTTTGATATAACTTTTAAACTTTCATTCACTAGTCGAAAACGAACGACTCATTTCATATTGCTGTATCTATCGTTAAAAAATCATCACGCGCTCATCTCTAAGAATCAAAAAACTTCATAAAGTACTAGTTCTTATTTATTACGATTTCGACTGTGTTGCCCTAACTTTCACAATACAAGAGACTCATCTTTTCAGACGCAGACGCAAAAAAAACAAAAAAAACATTAACAAGATGAGTTTTCTTAATTATTTGTTCGGACCCAAATTGTACATGGAGTACAAAGGTGTACCCGAGCCGCAGGTAAGCTGCATCTATAATATTTAGAGACGTAACATTGCGAATAAATTTTTTTATTGCAGCGAAAAATCTATGAGCCCGGCGCAGTCGAAAAGTTCGGTGAACAAATACTGTCAACGGTGGGTGTTTGGGTGGGAATGCCTGTGTGCACAACAAAACTTATTTGGCTTACATTATTTACAGCTGTCTGTTGTATGGTCGGTGAGCTATTACACGTCACCATTGATCTTCACATTCCTGTACCGTCGTGGCTACTTTGTGGCGGACTCGATACCAACGCTGGCCAAGTTTACAACTAGCGTTGGACTCATTGTCATCATATCGCTTTTCATGCGCGGCGTAGGACGTCGGCAATCGCGTACTTATAACAACATGATAACTGCTCTTGTGCAGGCTAAGACAAATAAATCTTCAGATGCACTGCGTCGCTTTGACATTGATTTCTCTGCATGGCCCGTTGATTTTGACGTCAAGACTTTGACTGGGTAAGTGCAGCAGCAGGGTTCATAAAAATGCCATCAATATTAACGGAATATTCACTTCGCAGTGACGCCAAGAAAACTCCACATACAGTCAGTCGCCGTGAAGGCTGGAGCCTGTCGGCATTGCCTTGCGAGCTTATTGCGTATGTGGCCATAAACACATTTGGGCTGTCCATGATTTATCCGGGCTCAGTAAAGCTGCTGCAGAAATTTATGAGTATATACATAAATTATTATAATTAAGCTTAAGATGTACTGACTTTATCCAATACTCTATCCATCCAGGACCTGCACTGATCTCAGGCCGTGCCAAGTTAATTGAAGACGACAATGGCATACGCTATAAAGTGAAAACGATCGATTCAAATGAAATCGATACGCTTTTTATTGATAATCGCAACGACAATGTGGGCAATGGAAAGACTCTTGTCATTTGCTCTGAAGGCAATGCTGGGTTTTATGAGGTGGGCATCATGGGCACACCTATTGCATTGAAATACTCTGTGCTAGGCTGGAATCATCCTGGATTTGCTGGCAGTACAGGGCAGCCAAAGCCGGAGCAGGACAAAAATGCGATCGATGCAGTCGTTAGTTTTGCTCACTATCAACTGGGATTTGCCATTGAGGACATTATACTTTATGGTTGGAGCATTGGCGGCTTTAGCACCTTGTGGGCAGCCTCTGCCTATCCAGATGTCAAGGGAGTGGTAGGTGGTTTTCGAAAGAATTCATTGTTTTCATATTGTAGTGTCTTTTTTTTTGTTGTTTTAAGGTTTTGGATGCCACTTTTGATGATGTGCTTTATTTGGCCACACCGCGTATGCCCGAGTCCTTTGGAGGAATTGTCCGGGTTGCCATACGTAAATACTGCAATCTGAACAATGCCGAGTTAGCAATGAAATACAATGGACCAATTTTGCTAATTCGTCGCACTGAAGATGAAATAATTGCTGAGTGAGTATTATCTCACGTTTCAACTGATCAACAGCCGATAACAATGTAAAAATATTTCACAGAGACAATCGCATTGATACGAATCGTGGAAACTATTTAACGCTTTCTGTGCTCAAGTATCGTTATCCCAACTTGTTCAGTGCATCACAGTTGTCGCGTGTCAAGGGATTACTGTCGAAGCCGCTAGAATCGTATAGTTACACCGTTGCTGAAGAGAAACTGTGCATGTCACGTTTAATCACATTTGCCTCCGATGAGGGTAAGTCGTATCCAATGCTGATTGGTGCCGATTACAATGAGGAAACGCGCAACCAAATGGCTGTGTTTCTGGTAAGTTTCTATACATAATTTGATCTCAACAATTCATATATGTAATTACACATTTTTTTTATTTACTTTTGCAGTTGCGTAAGCATTTGCGTGATTATAACTCAACGCATTGCACACAATTGCCGGGAGAGTTCTTCAGCATTCCCTGGGATATACCCATTGAACATGGATTTGTATTTACTTAAACAGCCATATATGTATATGTGTATATGGTTGGCAGTCACAAAACGTTGGTATTCGAGTGTATTTGAAGTGTGTTTTGGGGGGCATTTTATGTTAAGATTTAGTAAAAATGGTTTAAGTCCTTTTTGCATTTTAACTGCGCTTAATTAAATTATTACTTGGTCAAGCTGTTGTAAAAAATATACAATAACTGGTGTAAAATCGTCTTATACAAATACATATACAAAAATGAAATAAATGTCGCAAACCAATCACAGTCATATGTAGATAGCGATTAGCCCAATAAACGGGTTCGTTGGTGACAAGTGTCTATTTCTCTAATATCTCTCTATTGCTATTGTAATAATGTTTTACAGCTCTGAACAGTTCAACAAATAATTCCTATGAGTTCTTTTTGGAGCCGCCAAAGCCAGAGAACCCCATTATTGCTGCCATATCATCTGGTAGACCAGGATTGAAGTCTTTGCTGTCTTCGGCTTTTCGCTTGCGCTCTTTTTTCTTCTCCTTTCTGTGTTCCTTGTAGCGGTCCTCTTCCTCTTTGGCCTCGCGCAACTTTTTATCCAGTTCGTAGTCTTTTTGTTTCTCCGCCATTTTTTGTTTGTTCTGATTGAAACGATCCTTCACCTGGTCAACGGTGCTGCGCTCCACTTTCATGGACATGCCAAGATTGCGCTGGTGTTTCTTTCCATTGATGTGATCCAAAAAGTTGATCGAGTCTTTAACAACACAGTCACATACATTGCAATAGTAGCCGCCGGATTGTGAGGTAGGTGTGTTTTTGTTTATGACAACACTTTTGCCTAATTTGCTGTCAAGGTCAACCTTGTAGTCGCGCCGCTTTAAGTTTTCCCGTTGCACGGGCTCTGTGGAATTTTACATTAACAAGTGGATCAAATGACAGCTGCATTTTGTACCTTCGTCTTTTGGATTCGCATTGTTGAGCAGGCGTTCCTGGGCCAGCTTTTGATACTCGTTCTTGTCCCATTTTCTGCGATGGTCATCCGGTCGCATAGTCATTTTGGCCAAATTTCTTCTTACTTACGGCAAATATCCAGAAAGGTCAAATAATTTTTTTTTTTATTTTATTGCTACTAAAGAATGTTGTTACACTAAGCTATCGATAAATAAAAGATACAGGGTTGCATCCATGTTGGGCGGGTGAGTTCATGGTGTAATTAATAAGGTGAGCTCATTTCGAACAGCTGGCACAATTTTCGGTTCGGTACTGTGCTAACACAGTAGTTAGCCGATAGTCGATAGGTTTCGGTACCGAGTTGTTGGAAATGAGCTCACCTTGTAAGTTCACCAAGGGTGAGTTGATTTTGATTTTCGATTGACTAGCCAACCAAAAGTGTTTAGGCGTGATCATCCCTCTTCCTCCTTTTTTAAAACCATGTCCTTTGTGTTATCCTGCATGGGGAGATATGGTTCGGTTACGGCCTCTACTTTTATTGACAGTTTTTCTGTATGGGACCTATAATTAATATTGTTGTATATTAAATTATGTATTAAGTAACTGATTTTTAAAGTATTACGCTTTGTGTCTGTCCAAGTTGTCTTTGCGACTAAAGGTGCTGTCGCAATCATCGCATTTGTAACAATCTGTGTGTGAATTCATATGTCGACGGAAAGTTGATTTCAGATTGAAGACCTTTCCACAATCTTCTATAGGGCATATATACAATACAAGCGAGCTGCTGTGACAAAGTCTATCGAATGAACAGAGATATATTTGTGTTGCTACCAAAAATAGAAGATAATTGTCAGACTATTTAACATACTTCAGATGTCGGTCCAAAGAGTCTTTGCGAGAAAAGAATTTATCGCATAGGCTACAATTGTACACAGCATTTGACTGTTCATGCGTGGCATAGTGCCGTTTAAGGGTCCATCGTGTATTAAATGTCTTTCCACATCCCTCTTCGTTGCAAATAAATTTTTTGTAGCTCCAGGTGATCATCCTTAAATTAATTTTAAATTAGTTAATGATAATGTGTATCGGAGATCGGCAGCGGTATATCGCAACTACTAGTACAACGCATAAACAAATGGTGTTTTGTATATACGAGTAAAAAAACGACTCATCATTTTTTGACGCGGTGTTTTTTTTTTAAACACCACCGCCACACTAGTAGTGCTGAAATCAGGCACCGCTACAGGACACTGATGTGTATGAGCTATCGATATTATTATGCTGTTTACCTTGCAAAAACATAACAATTTCACGAGCGCCAGTTAAAATCATACGTATAACTTAATGCTGATTAATCTCCAAACAATTGTTTTGTCAAGTAAAAAGACTATTTACTATGCTTTTATTAACTTCGTCGCACCACAGACTTGACTCGCACCACAACCTCCGGCTGTAAACAACTGCTTGGTATCGAGAAAATATTAATTTCCATCAAAAGTATCGATAATGCTTGGTATCGAGTAAATATTTATTTAAATCAAAAGTATCGATAATGAGAAAATGCTGCTATCGCTGTTGCTATTGATTTTTCGAAGCAAGTGAGAATTCTTATTAGCAGCAAACAACATATCTGATTCAATTAATTTTAAATCAAATTCTGCTTTAGAAAAAGTGCTTTAAGCTACATACTCAAGTATGGGCGCTGCGTTCTTTCCAGTATTATTCTTTACTGCCGTTTGGGGTGCAGTGGGCATAGGCATGCCAATTATGACACCGAAAGGACCCCATCAGAATTTAATACGCTGCATCCTGATGTTGACTGCGGCGTGCTGTTGGCTGTTCTGGCTCTGCTGCTACATGGCTCAAATGAATCCGATGATTGGACCGAAGCTGAAGCGCCACGCAATTGCCATGATTGCAAAGTCATGGAATAATAAACTTCTAGAGGGTTAAGGTATACCACGTACCTTCAGATATTCCAGTTAACCAATGTATGTGTTGTTTCAAAAGATAAAGTGTTACTACTAATAAATAAATTCAAATATGTAAATTACATGGCTTTAAAATTTGAATTTGGCGCTGCAGATCGTTAAGTTGGCCTGCTAACCTGATCAAATATGAGTAAGGAGAGAGTGTGAGCGTGAGAGCTATAATACAGCGTCTGCGCGACAGCTTTGACTCTCTTCGCAGCGCACCGGGCTCAGTTTTAGTCTCTTACGCATGCAGCAACGCACGCTAAGCTCGACTTGAGATTTAGTTTTCTTTTAGCATCGGGCGCGACAAGTTGGCAATGAAAATGTTTCTTCTGTTTTTGTAAACAGTGTATATCGTGAAAAACAAATATTTTGAGTGAACAAGAGCATATTAAATGAAAACAATAGCAAAGTAACAAAGTTAAATATCTGATCTGTTAGATTTTAGACAGACTTCAATCAAATGGAACCATATTTCTGGAATAGACTTGGACTATAACAAAAATAAACTTTTGTGGTAAGCACAATAGCGAAATGTACTTATATATTTCCATACACATTTTTTGCATTTCGCTGAGGTTCCTCTGTGGTGTAGTTAGTCGCTACGTGACCATAAACTAGTTAGAGAGAGACATGCATTAAAACTAGAAAAAGTGGTCGCACTTAAAGCATTGAAGGTACAAAACTGGTTACATTACTCCCAACCCAACGCAAAAGAAGTCAAAGAAGATAGAAAAAAAGTATTAAGAGCAATAAAAAAAAATATAAAGCCCAAGCAGCAATAATCGCGCACAAAGCCAAGAAATTATGAGTGAAAAAAATATAAAAAAAAAATGGCAATAAAAGATGAAGAAAATTAGAAAACAGTTTAAGATCACCATTAGTAACAACAAAAAAAAGGGCGGAGAAAAAGAACAGCTAACCATAGCATTCTTAATTTACAGTATACAGATTTAAGGAACGAAAACAAATAATGATATCATCCAAGCTTGATTAAAAATTCTTTCAAACAAAGTTAGTATAGATTATGACCTGACTAGCCGACTACCTGACTGGCAGATAGATCAAAAGGCAAACATGTAGATATCAACTAGGACATTAAAGCTAATGGCAACAAAGAATTGTTCCAAAGAACAGGTGAACGTCGGGATTGTGTCTGTGGCAAGCAAGAAACAATGGCTACTTGCAACAAAAGAACGTTTTGCCAGCAACAACAACAACAACAACAACAATGTTCTTTCTTTGGTGCTGGTTTTATGTTATGTTGCTGCCTCTAACCGTGCACAATTACCACATTTATGAACTGGGCCAATTGACAGCGTACAAAACCGTTGCGTACAGCTCTGAGTAGAGAGTAGCAGCAACATTGATGATCCACCAACACACAGTCCATCCACACACTATAGAGACCGGAGGTGATCATGTTAAAGGCAATTTTCTAACCATTTTGCATCTAGCAATCAGCAAACAAGGCCGGAAATTGATTCTATTTCAAACGGGAAGTGTATAACTTCATTTCGACCCAATAAAATATTCAAACTCCGAGTTAGTCATTAAATGAGATAAACATCGGTTATGCCAAAAAAAAAGCACAAAAATGTGAAAGTGGCATTGAACATGAATCACTGCTGAAACTGAGAGCTGGAGAGCAGCAGGACTTTAAAGACAGGTTAGCATTTGTTGGCCACGCTAACAAACAAACAACGAAAATTTGTTGACACATAAACACGCCTAAAGTGTCTCAAATGTCAACGCATTGGCAATTTTCATTTTCACTTGTAACTATAATTTTCTCTACAAAAAAAAAAATTAAAAACAATTTTCATTTATTTTTTTTTTTTTTTTTTTGGCAAAGTGGATCAAAAGAGAAATAGAAAAGTTTTTTTTTTGTCGGCTTTGAATTATGTACATTTTTTATGAGCGGCTTTATGAATATTATTTTGATGGTGTTTTTTTTTTGGTTGATTTCGTTTTCGGTCAAATTCTACATTATTAACAACTTAAAGCCAACACTTTCGCTCGTTAAGACGGAACCTTTTGAACTTTTCCATGTTTCCCCCCTCGCCCTCCTCTTGTCCACCCACTCAAGTGGTTCTCATTCTCATTGGCTTATGGTTGGGCCGTGAAGAATCGCAAATTGGCAAGAAATCAACACACACAACATTATTATGTGGCCCGGCCTGGCCCAAATTACCATTGACAGCTCGTGGCCCCGCTCTCTCTTCACATCTCTGCTTTATCTGTCTGTTTAGTGGTCATCGCTGGTGGTGCCGCACGATTCTCTCTCTGGGACCACGACAAAAGAATAAGATAACGATGGCGGCGGCGGCTTACATACTCAAAAGACAGAGTCTTGGCCCCTCGAGTGAAATAGAACATAACGCTAAACTGCAACTAAATTGCATTCAAATGGATGTAAAATCGTACTTAATCGCACTCTACTCTCTTTTGTTTCACGCGACCAAAGCGAACTCAACAGTGTTGACAGTTTTAAATAACCCAAAATTAAAGCTAAAGCAATAACAATATGCACACTTTTTCTAGCTAGAACTAGCTGTTTTTAGCCAAGTATGGCAGCACTGGCATCAGAAGGCCAGGGAGAAAAGCGACCTCAAATGCGAAGCTCAAAGTCAAAGTCTGAGTTGCGGTAAAGCAAATGCACTTTGTTGGAATTTCCAGGCGTGTATGCACATAAGAAAAAACAAAAACAAAAAAGAAAAAACGTATTATACAAAGTGGAAGAAAAGAAAATGAAATGCATTCGCTCATCTGCGTCGCGTCGTGCATTTTGATCGTGGCACTAATTGCACTCTTGCAGTTGAAGTCTTTTCGGTTCTTATCTGCCTGATGTGCATGTGTGTGTGTGTGTGTGGCTCTCTGCATACTAAGCATACAGAGATTGAGATATTTGCATGCGTTGTGTACAAGTTTTCCCAACGCATGATAGTTTAATTTACTTTTGCATATCTACAGATAACATTGATGATGTTTGCTCTGAGAAATGATGAACTAGTTTTCCAAAAATCTTAGCAGTAAATAACTAAATAAATCTTGTTAGCGAAAACCGTTTAGCTCTCACTCACACTCTCTCACTCAATATAACAGTTGTAATGTTAGCAACAACAACATCAAAGCTAACTACACACGAGTGACTCTACACATTTTTTGATAAACAGTTTGGATTCCCGCGCAATAAATCTTGAAATTCGCACACATGTTTACCAAATTCACACGTGTGTGCATGATTTTAGGGTGCTGAGAACAGAGACCGGCATTTGTTCTTTTCTAGATTTGTTTTTGCTTTTAATTACTCACTCACATATGCATTTAGTTTGGTCTCCGGCCAAAACGTAGCGGTTAATGCATTTAATGACTAAAACGCTACCCATTCGCGTGTTTGTCAGCACCTTTGCCGCAAGGTTTGCCACGATGTTCGCCTTGGTGTCGCCATTCGCTCCAACGTTCGCTTGTCATCCAAAATGAAATGCACTTTTCGCAAAAGTTCCGCATACAGCGGCAACTCTACGCCGTCGTCTTCGTGTCGTTTACCAGCACTATAAATGCTCAATGAGTACCTGATGCTTCTTGCTGTTCTGCTCTAATAAGGCTTTCAGGCAAATGCCGTTAGAATGATTATAAAACTGCATATTGCAACATATTCATGTTCATGCTCATATATGTATGTATCAGCAATTACTTATTTCTCATATATATATTATACAATTATTTTCATTCATGAGTGCGTTTATCTTAGATTCCAGACGCCGGCGGCTTTGTCGGATGGCGCTCCATTGTGCTAAGATCTGAAAGGTATTGCATAAATTTCAATAAGTATCCAGTTACCATAATAAATCAGCAAATCATTATGACATCTCGAACAAACAAACCTTTTGAATGTGCAAAACGAAACAACAACAACAAATAAACAAACCGTTCGAAAAATCACTTTCAAATTTGGAAATTTTTGTTTTTTTTTTTTGCATTGAAATATTTTTATTTCGATCTTCTAGTTTTTAACAGAGATGCGTTTGAAACTAAACTTTCCATTTCGCTGGCATGTTTTACTGTTTTTTTTTCTGTTTTTTTTTTTGATAAGCATTTCCAAATGTCTGAAATGTTGTTCACATTTCACTTTCTTTCTTGGCTGACACTTTGTGAGGCCATTATTATTGAAAGTGGATGTGCTTGATTATAATCTGGTCTGGAGTTTCGGTTCACATGGAAATGCCAAAGTTTTGACGCCTTAACAGCTCTGCATCAACTTCCATTTCTTTTTGTATTGAACAATGGCTATTTGGAACACAAACAGGTTGAACGCTTCCGTTAGAAATTTGGCAGCAACAAATTCTCATCAATCATTCTTAGCTTGAAATTTTTTATTTTTAGTGTGTAATTGTTGTTGTTGTTGCATTGCTTGAACAATTTCACCAATGGGAGAAAATCGGCTAATGCGAGAAATTTAATCAACTTATGCGTGGACGACGATGACGATGTGAGTCAAGAGTGTTGACTCTTTTAAGCTACTATTTCTTCTTTAACGTTTTTTTGTTTTTGTTTTTTCATGTACACAAGTCAATTTGTTCTTTCTCCACAAAAATACAAAGAAACACACACACACACACACACACATACTGAGTAACAATTGGTCAGGTTTCCAGTTTTGGGGTCTGGGCTTGCGCCTCAAGTGCCTAACTCTTTGGCTCTGGCTCTGGCTGTTGGCTGTTTATGGCTCTCCCGCCTCATGCGCAACTGGGTCAACGTCAACCCAATGGCAATGGCAGTGGCAATTCCACATTTTTTTTTTTTTGTTACTTTTCGTGGCAGCACTCACATATATGTACAGGTACATAACTGTCTGTCAGTCAGTTTGGCCACACTTAACGTATGCTTGTGTGTGTATGTGTGTAAACACTAATTGTACATATTTCTGCAAGTTGTACTTTGGATGATTTTCTGCTCTGTCGGATGCTTTTTATGTGCTCTCGTCTATTATGCAAATCGGTTTTTATTTGTTGTTAGATGTGGAGAATGTGCCGTTTTATTTGCTAATGAAAATGTAACTTAAGATATTTACAGTAAGTAATAAAAGTTGTATTTTGTGAGCAAAAATAAAAATCATAAAATAAATCTTATTTTTAATTTTAATTAAAAAAATCAAATCAAAGCAAAAAAATTTTAATCATAAATAATTGTTACTTAAATACTTTTATACTAAAAATTAAAAAATAATCGTTAATAATTTTTTTATAATAATAATTGAAAAACATAGGTTTTTGGCAGAATCATAGACGGGAAGCAAAAGTATCCTAACACATCTCCTTATCTATGATTTTTTTGGTTAAAAATTTTTCGATAACAGTTATTTGCGGTCCCTGAATAAAACATAGTATCACAAATATAATTTTTGGTGAAATGATTTTGATTGTTAATATGTTAATAAAGTCTTTTCATTCCTAAACATGCATATGTATATCACTTTATAAAAAAAAACCAATTAGTTTCACCTGAAGAAGCCCTAACTAAAACCAGCAACAAAACTTTGAGCTAAATAACAAGCGCATTCCAAAGAGGCAGAAGAACTTTTACTTTTGACAGTTCAGAGACGCGCGCTCAAAACTCATGAAAAGATCAACGATTTTCGTTGTTGTTGTTGTTGCTTGTGGTATTCCAGGTATCCAATGCTAAAACTATTTTTACACACACAGGTTTCTCTAGCTATGATTATGTATGTATATATATTGTGGCTAACATAAATACTACGTATGTATATGAGTTGGTGGCACGAGCAATAACCCTGGCCGTGGCAAGCAGTTAAACCAAGCTCCAAGCCCATTCGATCTTCAGATTCCAGAACTGGTTTCTTTCTTGGCTGATCTTCAGCTACAGTACTTAAAAGTAAAGTCATTCGGGCTCTTGTTGGTTCTTGTCGTTGTTGTTGTTGCTTGCCAAGTGAAAAGTTTCAAGATTGTTTTGAATTTGTATGTATATCTTGGTTGGCTTGCTAGCAATCAAAGTGTTGGCGTTCTCTAATTAGATTTAGCTCAAGTTGAACACAAAAAAAAAAAAAAAAAAAAGCTTTCGCTTTTTTTATGTCTGTCCAGCGAAAAAAAAAAACACTTGACTCTGTTCCACATATACCAATTATAACAAGATATATACGAGAATAAGTTTTGTTTGTTATTATTTATGGTAATGTCACAAAGAAAGCCATCTTTTTGGGGGGAGTTCATTTTTGGGTGTAGTATTTAAGTTGGGGAAAACCTGTTGACAGCTTTTGCGCATAACAATTTTCTACTCGTCGCACTGTCATTCTTTTTCTTTTGCTTTTTACTTTGGCTAAAAAGTGAGAATTTTCGTTTTGGCTAATAGGATGGTGGAAAAACAGGACGGGCCGGTTTTTCGGACCACCGGAAGTTTGGCGACTTTGGCTTTTTAAACTGAATGAAGCAATCAGCAATAAGTTTTTTCGACTAGAAAGAAAGCAAAATACCAAATGCCTAATGAAAGTGAAGAATTTGCTAAATAATTGATTCAAATAGTTATAATCAGGAACTGTAACGGTTATAACTTTTATTATGAAAATCAATATTTAATAGGTAATTTTCACCTTTTATATAAAAAATCAATAACTTAAATAATTCCTTATAAGATAACAGTTATTTTTAATTTTTTAGTAAAAAGTTAAGAAATAACTATTAAAAATGGATTTTATTTTTTCAATCTATAAATAACTATTTATTTCTGATTTTTTAATATAAACCGGAAATAAAAATCAAAAAATAACTGTTATGACCAAGTCTTTTAAATAAAAATCAGTCATTCTAATATCACTTTATATTGTTCTCTTCTCTTGCAGATCAATCAAACCAGGCCTTCAAACTGCAGCGACTTTAAGCCTAATTACCAATATGGATACAGTTTACGGCACGAAGAAATATTTTCAAAGCTTGTCGGGCGTCAGTGATATATATCGAACGCAAACATGTCGACAAATGGTAAGCAGGGATTTTAACTTCCTTTCTACATAAATCAAATCTTAATCACTGCATCAAAAACGGTTAACTGTTAAACAAGTTGACTTGAATTTAATTAACATGACAAAGGTATAAAACCAAAAACTAGGTTAAAAGTTAACGCTGAATAGCTGAGAAAAAGAATCTGATAAGCTGAAGACATTACATAAAACCCGCTGGGTATCAGATTGATGCATGTTTTATTCTAACAAAAAGGAGACCTAACAGCATATTTACTTAGTTTGTAAGATTTTAAGTTGAAGTTGTTTGCATTTAACATTTTACAAGCAAACGCCAAAGCCAAACAATTTCAACAAGCAAGAAAACTCAAAGGTGAATGACTTTCTCTGCAAGCACTCAGAAGAGAACCAAAAGCAGGGAGAGCCTCAACGAACAAGAATTCGGCTAAGAAAAACAGCTGTTGCGACAACAGGTTGTCAAATAGCTAGCTGGAAAAGAGAATGAAAGAGAGGGAGAGAGCGATTCAAAAGCTTGAAAGGCAAAAGAGCGAGATGCAGCACCTTAGCTAATGACTGTCAAAAGGCAATTAAAAAAGAACAAAAAATACTCAGAAAAGAAAAATAATTAACTTCTTTCATACTTAAGCTTTGACAAACAGCTAAATATTCTATACAATAAATTTTGCTGAAAATATGTAGAATCAAAGTTATAGATACTTTTTCCCTTAAAGTTTTCACATGATCTTTGAAAAGTACCAGTTAAATGTGTAATATGTAATTTGCTGACTTAAGCTAACAATGCGGATGACGGCATAAATTAGCAAATCATGACAACTGTTCAATTTCCTTGATGATAGTTAATCGGATATAGGAAAACAATCTCAAAGTAATTCTCACGTTAGTCCAATCTCGATTTCGCACCTAAAATAAATGTATTCTATAGAAAAAAAAACAAACTCATCCGTTTATCTGTTTACTGAGAAACCTACTCTCAATGTTTTTGGCAGTTTGTTGAGAAAGTTTTGCATTAGAGATTCAATCTATCATCTAAATGTTTAGATAATTATCTAATTAGTTGCGATTAATTGCTAAGATGTCTTAACCCAGACTTGACCTGCTTTTAAAACACACTTCTATAATTTTTGTTTTATTTTTTTAGAACACCTCCGAATACAATTATCAGAATACATTGGGACGGCGTTCCCAATTGGGTGCCTACTATCATATGAATAAGCAGCCATCGTATACGAATGATCACAGCATCAATAGCCAATATGGCTACAATACATGGGGCATCTGGCGAGATGGTCGAAATATAGCACCCTCAACATTTTCGACCAAAACCCATACACACTATCCAAAGAACCGATCCTTCTCGATCATTCTGACGACGGCGGCATTCATAGTGCTTCTAGCCGTCATCTCTATAGCGGGATTGGCGTTCTACTTTAGCTCCATTAAGGCTACGCTAGAGGATCGTAAGTACAATCGAAACTATTATCTAGTCAAGTCTAATTTCCCTTCTTTTTTTGCAGCTGTTTTGGGTTTTGAGGGCTCGTTTCGCATTGCCAAGGGTGATCTGTTCTCCACGGGCTTAAAATACAATCATACAACGACCTATAAGCAAAAGATTGAGTTTTACAAGCGCTTTGTGGAGCGTGCCTTGACTGATAATGGACTTCAACCACTGCGCACGGATGTCTGGGGCTTTGGCGATGGTCCCTTGATCAAGGTTTCCTTTCGCTTGTTTCTCGATGTGCGCAAGCTACCACAGTAAGATGATCTATTACCATCTATTTTCGACTATGACAATTCTAATGTTTTTCTCCAACTAACAGAAACATTCTCAGCGTGGAGGAGTATATAAAGGAGTCATTGTTTTTGGAGACATCGGCTACCAAATCTCTATACCGTTCACTGCGTCTGGACACCGAATCTGTTGAGATCAAGCGCATTCTAGATGAACAGGCAGTACGTTCAGCGGCTATATTGAAGGAGGCAGTAAGTATCTGATAACTATCAAAAGAACTCCAAGGTGAATAATCTCCCTACTTTTAGCAAACTGTGCCCACTAGCCAAACGCAGCTGGAGAAGCGTTTAATGAAGAAGGGCGCTGCAGTTGCGCCACCATTGCAAACGAAACCACTTGGCTTAAGTACGTCCAAACCACGTAATCCACCCGTACGCCAGCACTCGCCCGATGAAGAGCCCGATGTTGATGTGGAAAATGCGCCCGTCATACAGGGCTCGTTTGAGGGTTCGTTTGAGATAACCAAAACGGATGCGGATATAGCACGCAAGAAGGCTTCACCCACCCGATCCTATCAAGCCAGCAGCTTACCGCCCAAGACCATCTCAGTGACTCCATACTCGCTGCGCGTCAAGTCCAAGAAACCTAGCATCGAGAAGCTGACGACAATAACGCCGCAGATTCCAACAAGCAGCACCACCACAACGACAACCACAAGAAAAACCACGACTAAAACCACTCCAAAGTCAACAACAAGCACGACAACAACAACAACTACAACACCATCAACAACGTCAACCACAACACCTACAACAACAACAACCACACAGAAACCCAAGACAACAACAACAACGACAGCTGCTCCAACATCTAGTACCACAACGCCCAGCACCACCACTACACCCACTGCTGCAGCCTCCTCCACTGTTGTGGTGCCCAAACTGGATGCGAATCTCTTTACCACTTTTCCCATTCTGGACACCCAGCCCTGGCGTCCCATACATCGTGAGGTGCCTGAACTGATGCCGGGTCCACCACCTGCTTTTCCCACTAAGACCCTGCCGGTGCAGGGTGCACCGCCAGCAACAACGCCAACTGTTAATCACATACCACAACGGCGCATCGATGAGCTGGAGCTGCCCTTCATAGGGGATAATCCAACTCCACCCTCGGCTGCAATGCCGTCAATGGGCGTCACGCTGGATCCCTATATGTCCATGTCTGGGCATTTTATGGGTGGATCAATGCACAAACCAGATGGAAAACTGGATAATCCCAGTCAGCAGCAGGATCAGGATATGCTGTTCTATCACAACTTTGGCAGTCCCGTCTTTATGCCGGGCACAGAAAATATCGAGAGATTGGGTGGTGCGCTGGTCGAGCCACATCCTCTGCCCGTTCCTCTGATCGATGACGTCATTATACCACCCTTTAGACCCATTAATCCCACACTGGGTGGCATCAATAAGCTGCAGTTCAACATTGATGGCAACAATGAGAAATTCGAGCATCTTGGCGGTGGTGTCATTGCCAAGAAGCAGGAGAACGCAACCACTCAAGAAGCCAAAGTGGATGATGCACAGCCTTTAGAAACAACCACAACGAAGATTAGTTCCTCGACAACACCTCTTAAGATTCAACTGGAAGGTTCATCCACTTCAGCTTCGGTGGTTCCAGCACAGAAACCCACTGAAAACTCTGTACTTGCTGACACCATTGGGGAATTTTTTATGGAGCTACTGAAGCTGCCCAAGGAGGACAATGCCACAACAGCAAAAACAACAACAACAACAACAACAACTGAGAGCGATAAGATCGAGTCACGCATAGAACCAGACGAATCGGAAATGGAACTGGAACCAGAGGAAAGTTCCAGTCAAACAAAATCAAAGCCAAATTTTATGAACTTGAAGGAAATTATTTTGCAGAGAAACTCAGTTTCGTCTTCATCATCCCCTGCGCCCGAAAACACATCGACAACAACTACTGAGCTTCCTGTTACAACAAAAAAAAATCGCATACGTCCAAGCAGTGATAAACCCACAATGATGGATGACTCCAACCTCTTTCCATCTCACTCCAAATGGGAATTTGTAAACAGCTCCTCGCCCTTGAATTTTGGTTACAATGGCAACATGAGAAAGGTCTTTAATAAAACACTTCAAGCTTGGGTCTCTGAGGATGTGGAGAAGACAGAGAACTTGACGTTGCACGACATCAAGACGAGAATAAACAATGCCAGCAATATACAGGATATATCACTGATCTTTGACACACTAGCCTCCAAGTTGGGCATTACGCCCAGTGCTCCCATGAAATTTCCGCCCTTCTCACACAACAAACTGAAGAATAGCCAACGTAATGATACCAGAGTAAAGGTGATCTCAACAACAACAACAACTGAACAACCCGTGATGGAATCTAGTGTTAAGAACTTTATTGAGCTGCCGCTGCAACAGCGCGATCCCTTTATTAAGCCCATGTCAAGTTTTATGGACGATGGCTCGGATGAAGTCTTGGGAGCTGCAATTCCTGTTGTTGGCGAGGCTGAAGTGGAGGTCGTGGATCCACTTAAGTACGAGGAGCTATTAAAGACCTCACAGTTTGCCCAGTCGACGTCTACGGAGCCAACACCACATCGTTTAGTCACTCTGCTTCCGGTACGCTCCAATTCTGGAATTCGCATCTATAAACCAACATCGGAAGAATTTGAAGTTGAGTCCAAGCGCAGCCAAAGTCAAAGCGAGATTCTGCCCGCCTCCAGCAAGCCCAAAACCAGCATACGTCGCAAGAGCAACACTAATCAGAGCCGAAGATTTGCTCAAGCGCCAGCGGAGGCAGTGGTTAAAGGTGGCATTAAGGTCACAGTCAAGAAATAAAGAAAACTTGTTTTCAACTGAGATTAAGAATGGCAGAAGCTAAATTTAATATTTTAAACTTTCGTATTTATAATAATGTTTGCTAAGTAGGAAATTTAAGTCGTTAAGATTAAGTAATAGAAATTGGCGTATACAAAATCTTGTTCAAAAATTGTTCATTAACAGTTCTAGAGAATACGAACAATTTTAGAATGACAATTTCTGTAGTATTTTATAATGTTTGGTATACCCATTTGCCAAAACGTAAGAGTTTAGGTTTTTTATTTAATGTATACGAATGTGAAGCTGTTTAGTTTTCAACTTTTTACTAGAACACAATCAAATATACATCCCTCAGCTTCAGGTTATTAAATTAAGTTAACAATTTTATTTTACGTTTAGAAGATAAGATAAATGTTTATCTGAAAGAAAAATGATAATTTATTAAGCTAATATATGAATAAATTTCGTGTCAACAATGGGGCAAAATGTGTTTAAATTTACGTTATGTTACCACTAATCGATTGCATGCATGGCAACGATATACTGTTGCTTATCGAAATTGTCAACAAGTTGTTCAGCCCTAAGTTTGCATCTTTGCTCCATCCCTGGTTGACCGCACCATTTCGCGGTTTTGGTTGTGAAAAAAAAAGAAAACAATAAACACTGGCTCAACATATAAAAACATTCAATCAAATAAAGAATAATAACTCAAACGACTATCCAAAATGGGTTGTGCTGAAAGCAAAGACGGCGAAGGCGAGGCACAAAACAATAGGAATCGGCCAAAATACCGCTCCTGCACAGATGTATTCTGGCTGGCAATTTACATATTATTTTGGCTATTTCTGGTAAATATCTTAGTAAATATAAGTATAAACAGTTGACTTTTAGCGTAAAAAACTAAAACACTGAGACGTGCAACGAATTAACAATAAGAAAGTGAAAGCTGCAAAGATTAATCAGACTATGAGTGTTGTTTGTGTGTTTGTGTGCAACTGCTCTGTCCCCGCTACTCAGAGGAGAAAGAGGAGGAGGAGGAGAGCATTACTTGAAGTGTAGAGTGTGTGTGTCGTCATCGTCTATCATATGAAACTCATATTATGAGTGGAATGCTAATTTTGCTAATGACTTGCTGACCACAATGAATAATTTGGCTTAGATAAGGCTGTGCCCTTAGCTCCACATACAAAAGTACATACAAACATTCATAAATTTATTAGAGTCCCTTGAATTTTAATATGTTGGGACACGCTATTTTCATGTCTAAGCCCATTGTCATGTTAGTGGCGTGGGCGTTGCCTTTTTTTACAGTAGCATATAGGCATGCATATATTATATAAATTTAAATAGATTAGATCATTTAATGATTACGTTTGCTTTAATGTTTTTTTGCAGATTGTCATTGCGATCTTTTCGTTTGTTTTTGGCAATCCATTACGTCTGATCAATGGCTACGATTCCTTTGGCAATACCTGCGGTGTTAAGCACAATGAGAAATTCCAAAACTTCCCTCTTTCCGGCATGAATACAATTGACAAACCTGAGCTGTTTTATTTTGACGTTAAGGAACTCAAAAAATCCTTAAAGATATGTGTGAACGCTTGTCCCAAACGAACGCTGAATGAGCCAAAGGAGCTGCTGCAATATTATACCGAAACTGGCTCTCAATTCTGTAAATATGACTACAACATGGCTCAATTGGATAAACCCGGCATGACGAAGGATGACAAGACTTTTGATACCCTAGGACCATGTCCCAGTCTACCTGTTTTCGAGAGGTATAGTAATATACTATCATAAAATATTTATTCCAACTAATTTCCCTGCTTTGTTTTAGTTCACCTGTACTTCATCGCTGCGTGCCCAAGCAATCAAGCAAAGAGGTGAAGGAAATGTACAATATGCTCAATAATTGGGATGTGGCTCAACAGTTTCTGGGTGATATATACTCCACCTGGCATATTATTGCCATTGTCTGTGCCGTTTCCTTGCGTACGTTTAAAGTGAAAAACAAAATCGATTTAAATTTAATAGACATGTTATTATTACACAGTTATCTCTATTGCCTTGGTCACCATGATGCATTGGCTATCGCGCATTGTGTCCTGGCTTATTTGCGTGCTGGTAATTGTGGCCAGCATTGGATTGACCGGTGCACTGTGGTACGCCTATTATAGTATTCGCCATAAGTCGGCCAGCACGCAATACTCACAGCTAGAGGAATTTCTACGAAATCAGCAGGCGGTGCTCACCCTTGCGGTGTTGGCAACAATAACAATGGTATGTTACACAAATTATAAAATTATCATGTTCTAACACATATGTCTTTGCAGATAATTCTATTGGTCATCATTTACTTCCTTAAAAACAAACTGTCCGGCCTGGCCGCTCTTTTCGAAGAAGCTGGCGTTTGTATGATGAATTTGCCGGGATTGTTGATTGCTCCTTTACTAGCATTTTTGGTTCTCATTGCATTTTTGGCCTTTTGGGTCGTTGTTGTCATTTGTCTTGTCACAGCCACAACGCCCGATCAAAGTCCCATTGCTCCATTTCACAGCTCAGCAATACATCCTCAATTGCCCGCAAATGCTGCACTTTTGCTCAATCAAACAGCAGCTGGAACCGATGAAAGAAGTAAGTAAATAGAATGATTAAATATCTCGCTTGAAACATTGTCTGTTCCTGATGTTTACTTCACCTGGGTTCACCTGTTCCCAACGGAAATATTATACGTTCCCTGAGAGTTTTAGGCTGCTTAATTGGATATTTTCATTTACAAATACTTCAAATATTAACATATTAAACATTTTTATATTTTTATAAAAAAAAAAAAAAAAAATCTGTGGTTTTCAAATGTGTAAGTGATAAATCATCCTTCATTCTAAAATGTATGATGCATGCACTCAATTGGTATTATTCTCCCAAATTTTTTTTTAAATGTATATATACACTTTAATATCTTTATGTCTAGAATATATTTTATATCTTGTATATATTTTGAATGCCTTATGTTATTGGTTGTTTTGGCTTATGTACTAATTCCTTACTGCCCATTTCACAGCTATAACACGCATAGAGTATGCTGATGCCGGTGCTCTGCGCAGCATGTTCTGGATCTATGTAGTGGGTCTCATTTGGACAGTTGAGTTTATCTTTGCCTGTCAGCAATTTGCGCTGGCTGCTGCTGTCGCCTTTTGGTACTTTGGCAAGCCGACAACGACACCAACTGTTTATGCAATTGGCAAACTTATCAAATATCACTTGGGCACCGTTGCCAAAGGATCCTTTATCATAACCATATTCAAAATACCTCGTCTTATATTGACTTATCTATATGCCAAGTAAGTTTTAAATGTAAATGTTCAATATTCTGAATTCTAATTCAATTTTATCTCACAGGCTCAAGAAGGGTGAGGATAAGGGCTCGGAGTGCGCTGCCTGCTGCTTGAAATGTTGCATCTGCGGCTTCTGGTTGCTCGAGAAATTTATACGCTTCCTTAATCATAATGCCTACACTGTGGTGGCCATTGAGTCTATTAACTTTTGTCCAGCTGCTGGCATTGTAAGTTTGAAATACATATTCAATGTTTTGTGTTCCAATTATAATTTATACTCAAATACTTTTAGGCTTGGAATGCCATGGCCACGAATGCGCTGCAAGTGGCAACAATTAACAGCATTGGCGATTTTATTCTATTCTTGGGCAAAGTGGTTGTCGCCGCACTGTCAGGTCTCATTGGCATCTTTATGCTTAAGGACAAGCCCGGTCTAAACTTCTATATGGCTCCAGTCATACTTATTATTATATTCTCATTCTTTATCGCTCACATTGTGCTCTCACTCTTTGAGGTATGTTCAACAAAACTTGTTGCGAAAACGAACTAAAAGCAATCTCCTCTTGCAGATGGTCGTGGACACACTGTTTCTGTGTGTTTGTGAGGATAAGACAATAAATGGACGCGCCGGCCGCTGGGCACAAAGTAATTTGGCCAAACTCGTTGGCGAGGAACCGCTGCAGCCCGGTGAGGAGCCACCTATTCAAGTGGTGGAGATGATGCCAATTAACAAACAGCCATTTAGCATTACACGACTTCCACCAAGCGAAATCTCTCCAATGGCGGAGTAAAATCATGCAATATAAAGACGCTTTCTTATACAAAAATATTCCGTGTGCTCCAAAAAATTTTGAAAACGCATCACGAACGCACATCTCTCATTTTGTGGATCCAAGCTCGTGCCCTCCGTGTGAACAAACTCAACGTACAACATGCATAAATGCATACATATATATATATAATCATAACTTGCGATATTTTTTGTAAACATTAACGAATCTGAGGCAAATGCACAGTTGTAAACGTATTTATTAAATGTATTCACTTTTATATATGTATTTATTAAATGTATTATGTATTTATTCGTAAAAACGTAACGCAAATTAAAACATTACACTTTTTTCGAACGTTTCACCCTTGCCTTTCGCTGCTCGATAACCTGTTGGACAGCCTTCATTTGCTTTTCCTTGATCTTCTCAGTTAGAGCCGATATGGGTGTTTTCTTCTCAGCGGCCTTCTTTTTCGCTTTTAAGGCCAGCAACTTAGCTGTTTCCAGTGGATCCTCATCGTCGAATAGCTCTTCGTTGTCGAGACCTTCGTATGCCTTGACGGGACGCGTTGCCACTTGGTGAACCTTCTGTTCGACGCGATTAACATACCTATCCTTAGCCGCTTTCTTGAGCATTTGTCGTTGCTTGGAGGGACTAACATAATCAGGATTCTCCCAAATGGTTTTACCCGTAAACGAACCGTCAAAGATCTTAACTGGATTCATAACATAGCGTGGACCCACTTCAGAGAGACCACCATCTTCGGACAGAATCTGGAAGTTTCTGAACCAGATACGATTATCCAGGTAGGTAAACGTGTACACATGATCCACAAAGGGCTGACTTTTAGGATGATGATTGGGCACAGCAAATGTCTGAACAAAAAGCTCTTTGAGAAGCTTTAAGTGTGGCAACTCGTCAAATTTGGCATCAAAGGAGAGCAAGGGACGGGAACCTCGCAAGCAGTTACCGGTTAACTTCAATTCAGCCATTGTGTGAATGTTCTCAATGAGAAATTTGGCAGAAGGACCTGTGGCTCCAACCGTGTTCGACAGCCACATATACAAATCCCGTTTACGGCGACCCTCAAACAACATCGCCTTGTTGCAGTGCTTCATTTCGCACATCTCGTTCACCACTGATAGCGTCTTTGAGCGCTCCATTTTTGACTCGGGCCGGTGATGGGGCATTAGTGTTTTAATGTCGCGCATCAGATGTCTGTCGCGATGGCTAATGCCACGTGCTGCAAACACCAACACGCGTTGTTTGTTTATCCATTTATCCTAGATTAATTAAAAACAAAGTTTAGACATATTGCTAAGATTTCATTTAGTATTTAGTCGTTCTTACCTTTTTGGGAATAACTTCATCCGATTGCCTTTGCGGAGGTAGGGGTAGATTCTCATCGAGCGGCACAATTTCTAGTTGCTCGACCTTCTTTTTCTTTTGGAATTTGCGGCCCATTTCGAGTTTTAGTCAATTTTACACTTTCAAAATATACACCAGCCAAACAACGTGGAGTTGAAATGAATGACTTAGGGATGGGATAAGCGTTATATCGCATATATATCGATAGGCTGTTTCAGTATTAGGAATGAACAACAAATCGTGCACTTGAACCATTTTATTTTAACTTGTATACCATAACAAATAACTTACGTCTAGTATAAGAAAATACGCTAATTTAGATTAATCATCACCATCGCAGCTTGGTTCGGGACACTGACTACAACGGCTTTCATTTACTCCATAGCCCAAACAGTGCCCACCAACACACTCGCAGCAGCCGTCGTGAAACCACCTGTAGCTAGCTGCACCTGTCTTTTGACATGTTTGTCGACACTTATTCCAAGATGTGCACTGGTCCAAATATAAAACTGTACAATTCTTTGTAACATTCTGGTTCTCATCGTTTATGTCATTGCTGTTTATTGCAAAGGTGTGCACGCGCCAGTCATAAGTGTACCCATCGTTTGGCGACGATGTTAGTGCATCAAATAGGACAGATACTCCGTCGAAATCCTCCACATGCGATTTCTTTGACATTTTCGTCATGTCGCCACGTATTAGTTGAAACTGGGTCGCTATTGCCAGCATCAGTATTGCTTCTCTTGGAATTGACTTCATTTTGAAGGACTTATTACAACTAATATCATTTCGGTTAGTAGCTTGCCATTTATCTGTGGGTTCGTCTTCAGGTAGTTGGCAATATCGCGCAATATGTGATGTATTCACAGCGGGTAATCCTGGGTCAACAAAGCATCTGTGCGCCTCTACCTCAGTTGTGGACCAACAGCATTCCTAAAGCAACAGTGTTGAAAAGTGCGTAAAATTAGAATAGCAAAAAATAAAATAAAAACAAGCGGCTATATCGATATTTCCGTCGATTATTTATTTAGTAGTATACACAAATACTTCTCTGGCTATTCTGCCATTTTGTATTCGGCGTCTGGTTAGCTAAACAAAGCACTGAAAAAATATATAGAACTTTTTAAGAATCAATTTTAATTAATAAAATTATGTCGGATTATCGCTCCCAATCACGCGGCGGCGGACGCGGACAAGATTATTCAAATGACGACGATCCACCAATGTCGCGACTTTTCATAATTTGCAACAAAGCACATACCGAAGAAGATTTTCGCGATGCGTTTGCACCGTACGGCGAAATTGAAGATATATGGGTTGTTAAGGATAAACACACTCAAGAAAACAAAGGTATTGCATATGTGAAATTTTCGAAAACCTCGGATGCCGCCAAGGCCCAGGAACAAATGAATGGAAAAACAATTGGAAAAACTGATAGAACGCTTAAGGTGCTGGTTGCCGCAAAGTAAGTGACCTGGCAATTTTTTTTCGTCTGTGGTGAGGTCAGCAATATGTGTATTGCAACTCATACATTTCTTTTTTTGCAGTCGTAATCAAGGCTCCAATAAATCGGAGAATGAGCAAGAAAAATATGTGCGACTTTTCATTGTGATTCCAAAGACCGCTACTGAGGATGACATACGCGACGAATTTGCACAATGGGGTGAAGTGGAATCGGTCACCATTGTCCGCGAAAAAAACAATGGTAGCCCCAAAGGATTTGGCTACGTTCGGTTTACAAAGTAAGTTATGTCGAAGTAGTTTACACTTAATTGGATTTACTTTGATTTTAAAAAAATGTTTGCGTTCAGATTCTACTATGCTGCCGTGGCCTTTGAAAACTGCTCAGCTAAATATAAGGCAGTTTTCGCCGAACCGAAGGGGTCTTCACGCACACAGCGTGATCAGTATGGTCGACTTGCTGATGACTCACCCGTGTACTCCTCAGGACGCGGCGGAGGTAGTACCGGAGGTGGTGGTAGCGGCTCAAACTACAATGGTGGTGGTGGCAGTGGAAGTTTTAACAACGATTGGAATACATCGGCAAACAGTGATATGTCAGCATTCTTACGCATGCAAAATGTTCCTGTGCCACAGCCTACATGCTTGGAGGTAACAGTCAGCAATTGTGTTAATCAGGATCAGCTTTGGCGCTTGTTCGACATCATTCCTGGCTTGGATTACTGCCAAATTATGCGAGAACGTTAGTATAGTTTGACTTGTTTTTAGGGATTCATTTATGTTATACTAATTTGTTCCTATTTGTAGATGGCCCACGCACTAATGAAGCTGTCGTTGTGTACGACAATCCCGAAGCTGCTATTTATGCCAAGTAAACATGACCATATTAAGCACCTTTACCTAATAATCTAATGTATGTATTTATAGAGACAAGCTTCATGGCCTTGAATATCCGATGGGCGAACGGATTATTGTTAAAGTGAATGGCATGAGCTCAGCTCGCATGGACACTTCGTTCATTGATAGTAAGTTAAATCAACGCACACATCAATTAAAATCGTAACACCGTATGTCCATTTTAAGAGCGCACTAAAAAGGATGCTATTTGTAACGTTCCTTTGCCACCAACACAACCATTGGCATCACCGGATGCCCAAGTTGCCCAAAGGCTTTTTATAGTACTTGCAGCGGTAAGCGTTATGATAACTGATATGACTATCACATGACTTAAATACAATTTGTCGTTAATAGAATCTGCCACACTCAATACTCAAAAATATATTCTCATGCTGGAAGGGACTTATCGATGTATATTTGCTTCCTAATAAAAACTGTGGATATGTGAAATATGCTGAACATGAGAGTGCACAAAAGGCCATCGGTGTTTTGAATGGTGCCGAAATCTGTGGAACTAAAATAAAGGTTATGGAAGCTGAGGAGCGAAGCGGCTCGGATGGTGATGATGGCGGAAGGAAGCGCTTGCGTCGCAACTAACTGTAAGTACTTGCCTTTTAGTAATAATTATGTGTATCTACTATATATTAATGTAGCCATAGTTGGAAATGAGTTTTGAACGCCTGCTATAAGGTAAGTTGTTAGTGTTATTGTTTTTAATCAATCGGAATGTGACAGAACTCTATATTAAGACATGTCGCTTATACATATGTTCAGACTGCTATTAGATACTACCGATCTGTACTAACAAGTACGCGCATTCAGCGATTTGACTGCCATAATGCCATCGACGATCGAACATAATAAAGCAAATACCATTTTTATCTTTCTATTTTCACAGACCCACTGACAACATTGTACTTAACAGAGAACATAAATGTACGAGTAGTTTACTTTCAAACAAACAAAAAACAAAAAGAAAACAGTTCAATTAAATAAACAGTTCAACTGACGCAACAACCGCCCAAAAAACACTACGGAATCAAGTACCCGAATTACAATCAAAACACAGAGCGATACAGACACGGAAAACGGAAACAAGAAACATGAATTACCAACCAACCAACCAACCGTACAATTGACTTGTTCAAGTGCGCTGTAGTACTGAGTACCCATATATCCATTATATCTATAAATAGACCAGACCTAAACGGAGCCAACGAAACCGCAATGATTGCTTAAACCAACCACTTACGGGACTATCGTATATATTGCATTACCGTTTACCTTAACCAAGAAACTATATACATAAACGAACTCTTTGTACAATTTACTAACGTATTCAGACAAAGATAAGCATATATATATATTAAAACAAACGCAAAACTTACGGATTGTAGTTTTCCTAAAGGAAATTAATCACTCTTAAATATGACACAATAAAATTTAATACAATTACTCTGTAAAGTCCTGAAAAACATAAATAAAGGAAGTTACCAAATAAATATTGTCATTTTTATTACTGTTATTAAACATTTAAACTGCCTTAAGGTTGCCAGACCTTTAAATTCTATCGATAAGCATTCTTTAAAAGAGCAGCTCGATTATATCGACCGATAGACAAGTTAAGCGTGCAGCCCTGGAAAACAAACAACAGCTGTTCACTGAGTGGGCCAGAATTGTTTGGTTTGTGTAAAATTCGTAGGAATTATTTTATTTTACAGCTCGGTAAACAATATTACTAAACATGGATCCCGCGCTTCTTCGCGAACGCGAAGCGTTCAAAAAGCGGGCTATGGCCACGCCAACGTAGGTTTTCGAAGCTTATTACATGCGTACACAAATAACTTTCTTGCATTCCCAGCGTGGAGAAAAAAACTAGAACAGAAAGAGCTCCTCCACCACCGAGCCGAGATGAATCTCAAAAGAAAATGCGGCCACCGAATGCGCCAAAGCTGGATTCATCCACGTAAATGTTATTAACCATATTTTAATGCTTACACAAATCGCATATGAGCCCTCTTGCAGCTATAAAACGATGTCGGGAAGCTCGCAGTATCGATTTGGAGTCTTGGCCAAAATCGTGAAATTCATGCGCACCCGCCATCAGGACGGCGATGATCATCCCCTGAGCATTGAGGAAATTCTCGATGAAACCAATCAACTCGATATTGGTCAATCTGTGAAAAGTGTAAGGAGGAAAGAATAATTCCAATAACAATGACTTATTTATTTATATTTTTTCCTCCGTTTTCTTGCAGTGGCTCTCTAGTGAGGCGCTTAGCAACAATCCAAAGATTGAATGCACACCCTGTGGTACAAAATTTAGTTTTAAGCCAGTCTACAAAATTAAAGATGGCAAGAGTCTTATGCGATTGCTTAAGCAACACGATTTGAAAGGACTTGGTGGAATATTGATGGAAGATGTCCAAGAGTCGTTACCCCACTGTGAGAAGGTCTTGAAAAATCGGGCGGCCGAAATATTGTTTATCATACGTCCCATTGATAAGAAAAAGATCTTATTTTACAATGACAGAACCGCAAACTTTTCCGTAAGTCGCTGAATTATTAACTTTTCTTTTTAAAACAAAGAAATTTCTCTAGGTTGATGAGGAATTCCAAAAGCTGTGGCGTTCTGCTACTGTTGATGCCATGGACGATGCCAAAATCGATGAATACCTCGAAAAGCAAGGCATACGTTCAATGCAAGACCATGGCCTCAAAAAACCAGTACCCAAACGAAAGAAGGCGGCCAACAAAAAGCGACAGTTTAAAAAACCAAGAGACAACGAACATTTGGCTGATGTATTGGAAACTTACGAGGACAATACCTTGACGTTGAAAGGCACAAATCCCACATAACACATACAAGATAGTTGATTTATATTTCATCTTTAATAAAAAAAAATTGAATAAGAACACAAAGCAGATCTCCGTACACACAGTAACAATGTTTTAAATGTACTTCAAAAAAATACTTCAAAATTGCTGTTGACAAAAGGAAATATTGTATATCACTATTATAAAGCTCTTACCAGAGTATTTATGAGCACTTTCGCTATCTTTTTAGTGGTTTTGCATTTAAAAATACAACTTGTCGCACAAGAACATTAGTTTAAAAGCAAATGTATGTTATCTTAACTCATAACAACAACACATAACACACACCCACAGCTATTTGAATGAGTGTGTATGTGTGCGTGATTGCAATCGCAATCGATTTTGCTAGTGGGCAAAGTCGATAAATTGGCCGCGAATCAAAACAAAGGCGTCAGTTGTCGCTGAAGAGCACTTAACTCAGGTTATTTACGGCTCAGTCGCTAAGAAACAGGGTGGGACAAGGGCATTATTCGAACGGGAATTGAGAAACCTGTTTATTGCTTTTGTAATTATTATTCCCTGCGAGTTCGTTAACCAGCAATAGTTTCACTTCAGTGTGCAGAAAAACGTTGACAAAATGAGAAGTGCGGCATTTATTGCCGCTGTTGTGCTGTTGGCCTTTGGCTTGGGGCCAGAATCGGGAGCTGCTACAGGGGCAGAGTAAGTAGATTATAGTTTTTAATTGCTCAATTACAATTATTGTAATAAGAAACTTTGCTCTGCCAGCGATCTAATATATGGTTACGAATGCCAAACTGGATTATGTCGCAAGGTCGAATTAAGTGAAAAGAATTTCGCCAAGGCGATAAGTCTACCGGTTTGTAGACTCTTCTGTGGCAGCAGCATTGGCACCCTATGGCCCAAGCCAACTGGTGCAGTGCAGGTGGAGCCACTGATGCGTCAGGTGGACTTGTCCAACATTGAGTTTCAAGTGCCTGGTATAAGCAAAAAAGATAAGTTATGGAAGGCAACAGAACAACGTTGGATGGACTTACTGGACACAAAGATACCCAATCGCCAGATTGTCAAAGAGGGTGGTTATCCATTGGCCGTTGTTATTAACACGCCGGATAATGCTGCTCCTGCCAGACTTACCTTAGATACAGATGAGAGCTATGCCTTGAACATTGGCTCTGACAACACTGGTCAGGTCATTGCCAACATAACAGCAAATAATTTCTTTGGTGCTCGCCACGCCCTGGAAACCCTGAACCAGCTGATTGTGTACGATGACATTCGACGTGAAGTGCAAATAACGGCAAATGCCTCCATTAGCGATGCTCCCGTTTATAAGTGGCGTGGACTTTTGCTGGACACTTCTCGCAACTATTACTCCGTCAAGGCCATCAAGCGAACTTTGGGTATGTGAGCTTTTGGCTTACGAGTCAGTTTAAAGTAAATCACTCTTATTCTAAATATATAGATGGCATGGCCATGGTGAAGCTTAACACTTTCCACTGGCATATCACAGACTCACACAGCTTCCCCCTGGAAATAAGCAAGCGACCAGAACTATCTAAACTGGGTGCCTACACGCCCAGCAAGGTTTACACCCATGCCGATGTTGAGGATATAGTTGAGTGTACCTTACCTACCCAAACATCCAAATCATTCTAACACATATCATTCCAGGTTGAATATGGACGAGTTCGAGGCATTCGTGTTATGCCCGAGTTCGACAGCCCTGCCCATGTGGGCGAGGGATGGCAACACAAGAATATGACCGCCTGCTTTAATGCACAACCCTGGAGTCAGTATTGTGTGGAGCCGCCTTGCGGTCAGCTGGACCCCACCGTGGACGATATGTACAATGTGCTGGAGGATATTTTCAGTGATATGTTTAAGCTTCACAATCCGGACGTATTCCACATGGGTGGCGATGAGGTCTCTATGTCCTGCTGGAACAGTAGCGCCACTATTCGTAACTGGATGCTGGAGCGTGGTTGGGGTCTGCAAGAAGCGGATTTCATGCGTCTGTGGGGCCATTATCAAACCGAAGCCTTGAACCGCGTGGATCGTGTTGCCAATGGATCACATGTACCTGTTATCTTGTGGACCAGCACACTTACTAACGAGAACTACATTGATAACTATTTGGATCCTTCCCGATATATTATACAAATCTGGACTAAGGGTGATGACCGAGTGATCAAACAAATATTGAAACGCGGCTATCGCATCATTGTTTCCAACTATGATGCCTTGTACCTGGATTGCGGCGGCGCTGGCTGGGTTACAGATGGCAATAACTGGTGCTCTCCCTATATTGGATGGCAGAAGGTGTATCAGAATAACATGACTCAGATGGCTGGTGACTACCATCACCATGTGCTGGGTGCTGAAGGTGCCATATGGTCGGAGCAGATCGATGAGCATACCATTGACAATCGTTTCTGGCCACGTGCAAGTGCTTTAGCTGAACGCCTTTGGTCAAATCCGAGCGAGAGCTGGCGCCAAGCCGAGTCGCGTCTCCTGTTGCATCGTGAACGCCTCGTGGAGAACGGCATTGGAGCGGAGGCATTGCAGCCGCAATGGTGCCTGCAAAACGAAAACGAGTGTCCCATTGACGCGTATGCTCCATAGTTTATTTGTGTAGTAGTTGTGAAGTAGTAGTAGTTTATCCAAGTCTGTCAATTGTACAATGTTACTACTTATAGATATGCTCAGCGCAATAAAAGGCTGCCCAGCTGCCTGCACTTGCTCCTTGCTGCCTTAATGCTTATTGCCTGCAATAAATGAATACTACTAGAAAGTGAAAGAAGTTGGGAGTTGACTCGTCGTTTAATATGCTATATGAGATTATTTTTGTTTGTTAAAACGCATATTGCAATTTTGCAATCTTTTTTGTGTTGTCTATATGAATACAATGTATGTGTGTGTGTTTATGTTGTTTTTTTTGTTTTGTAATTGTTTATAATTTCTAAAAGCAGCACAACATTCGAAAGTCGTCCTGGGAATGCACTTTATTCATTCCAATCCTCCTCGTTGCGGCCAAATTTGTACACCAAGCTGCCAAACAATATGAAGACGTTTTGTAATAGCAACGCAACGCCAAGACTAGAATCCTTTTTATCTAAAAAAAAAAACAAAACAATTATTTTTATTTTACCAAAAAAATCGCAGGGTCTAGTTTGAAGTACCGTTGTTTATAAAGTCATCAACCATTACCCAGATGGCGGCAATGATAGACGCAAATCCGATTACAAAGCCAATGAGTAACCATATTTTAGCGATCCTCGCTCCCGACTCCGATGTGTTATCTTCAGAAATCTACAAAACACAGATAATGACTCATTTGCTTTGTTCGTACATACTTAATCATATAAATTCGATTTACTTACATGTTCGCCTTTAACGGTGTTTATCATGCAGAAACTAATTGTGCCGAAAATGCCAATAAATACATGTCCCGTCGTTATTTGATGCTGGCCATCTCCAGACATGGCATCGATTATTATCCACCACCCTGTAAAGAACTGTCAGCAGGAGCAAACAATAAGGGATATGCGCATTATGCTTTTGATATAACGTTGTTAACATACCAATAAACCTGCCGCCAGGGCAGAATTTTTGTTTCTCGACGTCTCGGATGTGAACCAATCTCGAACATTATCCACAAGACCCATTGTTAATTTTAACTAAATAATGTTTTTGCTGAAAAAGATAGTGAGTCTCGTCTGTTAAAGATGCACCTGCACAACTCGTATCGAGTTAATCGAATGTCTTGATTTATCGCACAAATGCGATACAAACAGCTGTTGAATCTGTTTACGGTAGCCCTTGTAAAAGACCAACAGAAAGTGTTGCAACTCTAATTCTAGCACGTGTGGTTAAAGCGGCATAAACAAATTAATATTAATAATGAAGAAAAAGCTAGAAGAAACCGTAAGTGACGAAGAAGACAGCATGGAGGAAGAATCTGAAGAGTCTGATGATGATAGTGAAATGGATTTGGGAGCCAGTGCCACAGAATCCGATGATGATGAATCGGCTGACGAGGATAATGAGTCGGCAGAAGGGGAAAGTGACTCTGAGGAGAACGAGGCTCCAACGAAAACCAGGGCCGAAATTATTGAGGAACAAATACACAGCAAATACGAACAGTTAAAGGGCACTCGACTGTACGTCCGCTTTCCAAAAAAGCTACCCCTGGATGAAGAGGAATTTCAGGCTAAAATAAAATCGCTGCATCCTTTGGTTTCAAAGTCAACCAAGCCGCGTCAAAAGCACGCACGCTTTTGCCTTGTGGAGTTTAAATCACAAGAAGACCGTGATGTAGCCCTGGAGGACATTAAAAAATCAATTGAAAGCGATGCTGCATTCAATGGTTTCTTTGTCTCCTTGCCTAAAACCGATTCTGAAGACTTTGTCAACGAACTTGTAGAGCGCAAGAAACAATCGCTGGAGAAGAAAAAAACGAAGAGCCTTTTAAAACGCGCCACAAAACAAGTGCAGCGCAAAGATCACTTCACATCCTCGGTGGTCATCACAAATCTACCCAAAACCGCATCAGTTGCCCAGGTGCGACAGCTCTTTGAGAACGCTGTCGACATTCAAGTAAAACCCGGCAAAGGCAAATTCCGAGACTTCAGTGCAGCCACTGTTACTTTGCCCACAACCTTCGAGGCACGAAGTGCTCTGAAAAAGGATCTTAGCATTGAGGGCACCAAACTAACGTTGCGATTTAATACGCAGCTGAAGAAACGGGGTCCAAGGAAGAACAAGAAGCAACCAGCTGCTGGCGAAGATCGACCAAAAAAACACAAAAATAATAAACCGAAAAAAGCTGTCACTGCTGAATAGAAAAACAGTTGTAAAACATTAATTTTTAAGATTTAACCTATTGCTAATGATTGTCTTAACTTTTATAAGAATTGATAAATTGTTAAATAAACAAATGTTTAACCCAAACCAGACAAAAATTATACTGAACTCATTATATAAATCAAAATGCCTTTCGATGAATTTAATTTTTAAAATATTTATTATCGTACACGGTATACATACATACATATAGCTTTAGGTATTTGTCGTTTAATAAGCCGGGTTGAGTTGTTTACTGGATATACAATAAGTTCTTTACTAAGACTATATAATATATATACGTATGTAAATATGAGATTATTTTTTGTGCACGGGGATTGGGGTGGATTTCAGTTAGAAGTAGTATATACTACATTCAACAATATGTGTGGGTATAGATAATTCATATGTGTTGTTCATTCCTTTCTTTTTTTCTACTATATCAAATACAAAATATTCAACATTCGCATGCACATACATACATAAACATATGTTTTAAACTCACAGTAGTTCACTTTTTCGGTTCCAAATGGTTTAGATGATATCTGTTATTCAATGTTTGTTTAAGGGGGACTCCCCGGACAATACACATATATATTTGTTTGTATGTTCTTAGATGTCGTGTCTATTTTTTGCAATATTGATTTTTTTGTTTTGTTTTGTTGTTGACAACAGCTTTGACACGGGCAAGCTTTAATGTACAAACATTTATACATATATAATAATAGCTTTGAGGGGCAAGTATCTGGAAAGTAATCAGCATTAGTATATAGTATATGCAAAAATGCAAATGTTTTTTTTGTATGAAAGCGGGAATATAATGAGAAACGCGTTTTCGAACTGTTCGAGAGCTCTTTTTAAATACTTGTAGTTTACATACACTTAGATAACTATTATGAGTTTTTTCAAATTGTTTTTTCATTCCATTTTGTAAATACAATCAAAATTTATATCTGCAATATTTTTTGTTTTATATATATATATTTATAAAGAAGAGAGAAAATAACACCGTGTGTATTTTGTTTTGTTTTTTAGATTAATTAACGTTCTTCACCAAGCAGTCTCACATATTTGCTGTTATTGTAATATATATATAAATATATATGTACATACGTTCTCTCCGATAAATACATATACATATCCATATCAGTTTTCTTTCTGTTTCATTCGTTCTTTCAATCTTTCCTTATGGCTGACTTTTCAAGCTTAAGGGCATTCAGATTTAATAAGGCGTTTGAACATCCGCTTTGTTTGCTGATTAAACTGCAGCAAAAAACCATGATTCATTTGTTTCATAAAAGCCATTCGAAATGTATATATTTAATATATTATATAGTATATATATGTGTGTGTGTGTGTGTTTGTATGTGTATATAGCTGATAAAGATAGAATGCGGAGCCGGTTTATAGGCCTGAGACTCAAAATTGAGTGAAGAAACAGATAAATCTTGGAATTTGCATATGTTTGTTTGGTTGTGTAAGTGAAAGCTTCTGTTTAAGATAGAGATTATCGGGGGTTCTTTGGATAGTTTCGGTTTTTTTTTTTTTGTTGTTTGTTTTTTGTTATATTGTATATATATTTGTACCCCGAGATAAATTACGCGTGCAGCAGCCGGTCTCTAGCTGATGGTGAATTATTTTGCATAGCAACCGCTGGGGATGCAGCACCGCCCAATGGATGATTAGCTGGAGGAGGGGGTGGCGGTTGTGCTGGCGGTGAACGCAAAGGAATCGATGGCTGAACAAAACGCACACGTTCGGCATCCGTGGCGGCGGCATTGTTCCCGGCTAATGATGCACCACCGGCTGCTGCATTAAATGCCGACGTAAAAGCTGTGGCGGCTCAAAGAGTGTGGTAATTGCGCTCATTGCGTGCCTTGTAGAATTTGTAGGCAACCAGTCCAATGGCCAGCAGTCCCAGGGTCAGCACAATGCCGCCAATGAAGGAGGATCCATCGAAGTGTCCACATGGCACGGGTGTTGGCTTGGGCGTAGTCGATGTAATAGGTGCCGGAGTTGAGCTAGTTGGTGGCACCACTGTGGTTGTAGAGTTTGGTGCTGGTGTGGTGCTTGGGGTGGTAGGTGGTGTAGGCACCGGAGTTGTTGTATTCGGAGCAGCAGTTGTGGTCGTTATGGGTGTTGTTGGAGGTGTAGGTTTTGTAGTTGTGATATTTGATGCCGGAGTTGTTGTTGTTATTGGTATCACTGTGGTTGTTGTTGTTGGCTTCTCAGTGGTTGTAGTATTCTTGTCATCCGGTATTGGAACAGTCACAGTAGTTGCTGACTCCGTCGTAGTAGTTACAGCCGCTACAAAGAGAAACACACATACACATTTAATAAAAATAAAAAAAAACGTAATTCAAATCAACTTAATAGAGTGTTCTTTTTACTGACATCTTCTTCAATTACAGTGTGCCTTCTTATTTACACAAGCGCGCACACACACACACAAACACTTTGATGACACACAAGTGTGGCATTTAAAATTCCCATACACATGCACTTATAAATTTGATATTCAATGCAGGCGCACACATGCACGCACATTACATACAAGCATATGTACATACATACAAACGTTGACTGGTATTTGTGTGGCAGAAACTTACCTTCGTCTCCGACACCCGCCTGACAACGATATGAGGCAAACAGTCCAACGAACAGACATAATAGCAAATATTTGGCCTGCAGCTGCATTTTTGTTGTTTTTGCGTTTTTAATGGTAAATTGCACCGATTCCGCTAAGCTTGTTTACTCCTGGGTAATTTCGAGAAACTGTGGGGTTTCTTTCTTTTCGACGTGTTAGTTAATTCTGCTGCTGCTGGAGTGAAAAAATGTCGGTGAAAAATCAAAATAAGTCAACAGAATCAAGTGAATAACAACACGGTGGCATATGTGTTGTTAAATTGCCGTATGTGTTTTGTACAAATCTGCAGCAATGCATAAAGTTATGTGCTCTACTTACCATCAAAATCGGCAAACGCGCAATTAGCGAATGATTAATAAAAATCCAAACGAACGAATCACGAACAGATTTTTTTTTGTGCCTGCAGCGCAAGGTTGCTCTTGCAGCAATACCGATAACGATTTGAACGAGTGTATCGATAGCTGATTGCTATTGCAACATTTAATGCAACGGTCACACTAGTCACACACACTGACTCAGACACTGGCTTTTTCAATTGCTTTATGGGAGCGGATTTAGATATAAAATCGCGTTAATATCGTGCAATAACCAAAATGACATCCTACGTACGTGCTATGTACGATTTTTCTGGTGAGCCAGGATCATCGGAACTAACCATTACTACTGGAGACATACTAACCGTGACAAGGAGCGACGTTGGCGAAGGCTGGTGGGAGGGCAAAAACAGTCGAGGCCAAATTGGTCTCTTTCCAGCGGCCTACGTGGAGGTAATGTCAGCGGCTGAGGCGCGCCAATTCACCACTGCAGCTGATACTACAACTACGCCCCAAACTGCGGGCCAGCCCTTCGATCCGTTTGAAACACCACCGCCGCCCCGTTACGACCAAACGGCCGATGATGACAACGACAGTATTTGGTCGGACAGCGAAGACAATGAGACATATTCGGAGATTGCACCAGCTGGTGGTAAAACTGCAACTGGGGCACGTGCCGGAGGACTAACGCATTCCACCAGCGATTATGATAACAGGCATCTACCTGTTGCGCCCAATGAGGATGGTATCTCGCTTAGCTCGCAGGCTGCTGGTGGCAGCAATGCCACCATGAAAAAGGGCATGTTTGCCAAAAGTTCGGATTCGTATATACTTGGCTTATACTCTCCCAAGGAAAAGATACCCGAATGCGAGTTGGCGTACATAACGCCTTTGGAGGACTCGATTTACCAATGGACACAAAATCATTCACCATACTCCGTCATTGTGGCCAGTCCCAAGAAGGAGTCCAAATTTAAAGGCATGAAAACATTCATTGCCTATCAGCTGACGCCAAGTTTTAATAATATATCCGTGAGTACAGCTACCGTTATATATATACAGTTATATTTACTCCCGACTCACACAGAGTTGTTTTAAGATAAGCATATAAAATACGTAAGAGGTTGTTTGTTTGTATGTGAAAGGGTGTACTTACACTAAGCTACAAGATGTTGCTTTGATGTTAGACCGTCTGTTAAAGTTACAAAAACTTGTAGCACAGTGTAATTATGTGAATGAGAGTTGAAGTTGTGTTGAGTTCAATTGGGGGCAAACCAAGGGGCAGCGCCAGCACCGCTGACCAACTGAGCTGCAATACAATTATTCTTTGTGTGCATGTGTGTGTGTGTGTGTGAACTCACAACTGTTTTGTTATTGCAATGACTAAGTGCTGAGCAACGTTGTTTTTGTTCTTTCTTCTTTTTTTGTGTTTCTCATTTCGTAATTGAATTTCTATATCTAATCTGGCTGTCATTCTCTTGTTGGGAAAAATACACAGGTGTCGCGACGCTACAAGCACTTCGATTGGCTGCACGAACGCTTGGCAGAAAAGTTCTGTTTGATTCCAGTGCCACCGTTGCCGGACAAACAGATTTCGGGACGCTATGAGGAACAGTTTGTGGAGCATCGTCGTGTGCAGCTGCAGGAGTTTGTGGATTGGGTATGCCGCCATCCCGTCATATCGAAATGTGAGGTGTGGTATCATTTTCTCACATGCACTGACGAAAAAATCTGGAAGTCGGGCAAACGGAAAGCTGAACGTGATCCCTATATGGGCGTCAACTATTGCTTGGCCATCCTGCCGCCAGACAAGAATCTGCTACACTCCAAAGTTGATGCCCAACTCGAAAGCGGTACACAGTTCATACACAGTATGGATGTGGCCATACGAAATTTGAATAACATTTCCAACGATATGGCCAAACGTTCGTTGGCCCAAAGCAAAAAGGAATACCAGCGCATCGGTGATGGTCTCTCTGATCTGGCTAAGTCGCTTTCAATTGATGAGCGTCGTGCACCCACGCGTCATATGGTGCCGTTGTCCGAGAGTGTGGGTCGCATTGGTGGCATCTACATTGGTATTGGTCAAATGTTTGGAGATCAGGCGAAGCACGATTGGATTCCACTATCCGATCGGTTGCATATTTACAGGTATGCCTTGATATATCTTTTTCTATAAAAATTAGACTAAGACCTTAATGCTTTTTTGCAGAGGCGTCTTAAACTGTTTTCCGGACATTTTCTCCACACACAAGGGCGCCATACAGAAGCGCAAGGATTGTGAGCGTACCACCGCCGAGGGCAAAATGAGCAATGCCCAGTTGCAGGAGGTGAACAAGCGCACCGATTGCGTCTCCTATACGCTGCTGGCGGAGCTGACACACTTCAAGACCGAGCGAGATACGCATCTGAAGCAAACACTCAAGGTATTCATTGGCGAGCAGATACGATTTTATCAAGGCGTTGTCGCACGACTGCAGGAGGCCCATCGCCTCATTGAATAATGCAGTAGGGATTAGTCTTGCAGAGAGATACATCACGGGATTGACAGTGGATCGATCTACGGCTGGGAGCACAACAAGCACACAATAGCTGAAAACATTCGCACGCGCGCATTTCAAATGCTTTAAACAAAACAAAAAAAATATTAAATAAGATATGGTTTTAAAGTTCAAACTTTGAACGTAACTGTAAACTTAACCAATAATATTGTTTGTAAGTGAGAAAGTTGCATATTTATACAGAAACTAAAATTTATATATATATATACACCGAAATTAAAATTATATATATGCATATATATTTATACTTACGCATAAATAAAATGATATTTTGATGGACGATAAAAATGCTACAAATATTTGCCATGTTTTGGTTGGTGTATTTGCTAAATTTCCCTTCATGCGAATATGTGCACTCTCATTGAGCGGCGCATTGCGATTGGTGAGAGTTGGCGCTGGAGCAACAACATTAATGATGCCTTGGGAAATTTGGCATTTTGGCGTCTCTATATATGAGCTTTGAGATAAAAACATTAAAACACATTTATTTGTTTAGCTATTCTGTTGCTTTTACCAGCGAAATTCTCTAAAAGGTTTTTTTTTCTTTATTTTTCATGTTTTGTCCATTTTTGTTTATAATTTTGTTTTGTTTTGTGATTCTTGTGTTTGTTGTTGCCATTGCTAAAACATAAATACACATATAAAGATTGCACATTGTTTAAGGGATTCGGTTTTTTTCTTTTTGTTTTTTTTATATAAATAATAAGCATAAGGTTAATAATAATAATAATAATTATAAAAGAATAACTAGTGAAAACAGAAAACCTTCATATAGCTTTGCTTTTGAATGCGGAATGAATACAAATTATTTTTGATTTTTGCCTTTTTTAGCGCTTCGACTTTTGCATTGTTGAAGGATTTGTTTAAAGAGAGAGTGTTTTAGGGTGATGTTGGGTGATGGGAGGTTGGTCTAGTGGGGGCTACATAGGGTTGGGGGGCTTACTAAGTGTAATACATCTAGATAAAAACGCTATATACACACACGAGTTAATAATAATAATAATCATAATAATAATATAACGCAGCTTGGGTTAACAATAATACAATAATTAGGTTTTTTTTCTTCTTATTATGCTTCCATTGCCTTTTGCTTTTCATTTTTCATGCTTGCTGATCTACATATTTTTAGTTTTAGTTTTTTTTTTTCATTTCATTTTTGTATTTTTTTTAACAAACTACCAATAACAAATTTTTACTAATTGTGTGTTTTTATATACTTTAAGATTTATGTTTTTTTTTTGTTTTTGTTTTTGTAATTATTGTTGCTTTCCGGTTACCTTGTTGTGTGTTGTTTTAAATTAAGTATACGTACATATATACCTTAGCAATTCCTTGACAATAAAATGGCCTATATGTTCCGCCTCTAAATGTTGTATACTCAAGTATATTCATGTAGTTATTATTTCTATATGTGTGTAATGTTTTATGTTAATATGCAAGTGTTTGGTTATACGAACGTGATCCATTCAGGATCTAGATTCTAGCTTTGATTCTAGCCATAGTCGCCGGCATATCGGCCATGTTTGTTGCTATTGCCGCCGTGTGCTGCTGCTGCAGCTGCAGCTTGTGCTGCCTTTTCTGCCAGCAGTGCTGCCTTCTGTTGCATGTAGGGATTGAAGTGTTGCATGTACATTGAAGCAGCTGCCGCTGCTGCATAGTTGTTTGCATAACTGTTGCTGCTGCTGTTGCGCTGATTGCTGTTGTGATTGTTCCACTGTTGCTGTTGCTGTTGCTGCTGTTGCAGCTTTTGATGCTGATGTTGTTGCTGCTGTTGGTGTTGATGATGCTGCTGCTGCTGGTGTTGCTGCTGTTGCTGCTGCTGGTGGTGTTGCCAGTAGCTCTGCTCCGCCATATAGCCAGCAGTTGCATCAGCAGCAGCAGCAACAGCATCATTCTTCTGATACAGATACGAATTGAGCAACTGATTGCTCTGGAACATATTCTCCATGGCCGTTGGATAACAAAATTTGTTGCTATTATTATTGTGATTATTTTGATTGCTTATTGCTGCTGCAGCTATTGCCGGCAGCTGTTGTTGCTTGACTGATACTCCAGGTGCTGCTACTGTAGCAGCCGTATGGTGATAGTTGCAACCATTGCTGCTGCTGTTGTAGTCCTGTAGCTGTTGGGGCTGCTCCTCGTAGTTGCTATTGCTTGCTGCTGCTGCTGCTGCGGCTGGCTCCTTGTGAGCCCGACTTGACTGTCATTCTCCTGTGGCCGTCACCGTTGTCCATTGCCAGGGACTGTTGTAGCCCTGCTTGGGATTGCTGTTCGCAAAAGAAATTTGGTTTAAGAATAGTTTTAAGGACTTCTTTAAATCGATTGCTTACCTGCCAAACAGAGGATGCCATAGCGCTCCATTTGCATCCATGGTGGCACCACCAGCAACAGCTGCTGCTGCAGCTGCCTCCGCTAAATGTTGCTGCTGCTGTTGATGTTGATGATGTTGATGCTGTTGCTGGAACTGTTGCTGTTGCACATCATGTGCCACCAACATATTGCCACGCTTGCGCTGTTGCAGCTGCTGCTGCAGATGTAGCTGAGATTGTTGGGCAAGCGATTGCTTATCCAACGGATTGTAGGTGATGCAGGCCTTGCTGCTACGCAGCTGACGTCCGGTGCTTGGCTCCGGCGGCGTAATCGTCTTGTGTAGCGAGCTGCGACGCAGTGCATCGAAGGGCACATTGAGCAGTGGCACCATATTGCTTTCAGGTTCCAGCAGATTCGAGAGAGATTTGCAGGTAAGGCGTGGCTTGTGCTCCACAGGTGGTGTAGCAGCAGCAGCACTTGTTGTTGTTGTTGCAGCAGCCGAAGCGGCGGCAACTGTTGACGGCGCTGTGGCAGCAGCAGCAGCAACAGTTGCTGGTGTCTTGGTTTGTTGCTGCTGCTTGTTGTAGTTGCTATTGAAGTCGGGTATGTGAAGGGGCGTGGCCTCTGGGTCACGTCGAGCACGTTTGTGCTCCAGATGATGATGATGATGCGAAGGGGGATCCTTCGAAGGATGTTGCTGCTGCTGCTGTTGTTGTTGCAGTAGTTTCTGCATAAAGGCTAGCTCCATGGGATTGCCAAAGCCATTGAACGGAGCTGCAGGCGCTGACTTGGGAGCAGGAGCAGGAGCTGGCGCCGGGGCAGGAGCAGGAGCAGGAACAGGTGAAGGAAATGCCGGCGGCTCCTCGCTAGAGCTGGGCTTCTGTTTGAGGCAGTGCTTGTACAGTTCGTCCAAATGCTGCAGTCCAAATTGGCTATTGTAGAGGGGCATGAGATTGCTCATGAACTTGCGCTGCATGCCCAAAGGATCCTTAATGGATTTGAAGAACTCTTGGGACAATTGGCCAAAATAGGGCAACCAAAGCATCTGTTGGAGCAGCGCCAACGTTGTGGCATTAAGCTCTGTGGACATGCTGGAATCCGCCGCTGGCGATATAAGTGGAGGCACTGCAGCCGAAGGTAAGGGCGTGGGTACCTTTGGTTTGGGCAGCTGTTGATGCATTGGTGATGGGTGAGTTGATTTGACAGCTGGACTGGCACTTGGGCGGGGACTGGGCGTGGCAAAGGATTTGCTGCTCGGCAGCAGTTCGGGTGTGGGGGCAGGAGAAGCGGCCACAGTCTGTGGCAGCTGTGCAGCAGGACTGGGTTTGGCCGATTTCGATGATTGATCCGATTCATTGCGCAGTATTGCTTCCAGTTGCTCCATGGTGACGACCAATATATTTGGATTCTGTATGATTTGCGGATAGGCAAAGGCTTCGGGTAGACGTAACTCCGGGCGGGTGGTCAGCAGTAGGGGAATCTCGCGCGCCGGCGATGCCAAGACAGCGCCCAAACGATCCTTTGGTACGAGTATGGGATCCGGCACCTTCCACTGTGGATTGCTAATAAGCATCTTCAGTTGGGTCAGTGCATCCGGATCCTTGTCTATTTTGATGGGCTTGGGTCGCTTCTTCATGGGTTCCATTGACTCCGTGCCCGGCAGATCATCCTCATCATCGATGACCACAGTTTGTAGCTTATCGCCAGCAGTCGTCACTGATGCCTTGCCCAGATCCATGGGTTCCGCCTGTTGCTGTGCATTGCCATTCAGTTTGAGGAATTGTTCCAGAATCAGATGCTTGATGGTCTCCGAGGTTGTTTCCACCTCCGCGGGTATTGTAGTGGCGGGCAGCTGCATCAGCTCCGGCTCTGGGGATTTGGATTTCAGTATGTCCGAGCTGGAAGTCACTGCACACTGACTACGGGACTCCGATGGCGGACAGACTTCCTCGCGCTTCTTATAGCTCAAATCCTTGGGCGTTTCATCGGGCACAATGATGAGTGGTGGTGACGACGACTCCTTGTCCAAGCATACCGGCGTCTTGGGTACCTCCGTGACGGATTCCACCTCGTCCTCCACCTCGGGCTCCGGCTTGTCAAAGGAATCAATGCTGAGAAAGAGTTCGCCATTCAAGCCCTCTATTTCGCCGGCCTCATTGAAGGACAAGCACTTTGGCGCATCATCACCGTTGTCCATGCCCAGAATACTGGGCAGCTCCTTGCCTGCCATCATATCCGGAACACAGAACGAGCTTAGGCCGACCCCAGAACCCGGAGCAGATGCTGTTTCCTGGGATTGTTGTTGCTGTTGCATCAGATTGTCTTCACAGCTGCGCTTCACCAATGAGTCCAGAAGATCGGCATCGTGATCGCTGCTGCAATGCTGGAGCAGATCATCGGCATCATCAAGTAAATCCTTAAGCTGTTTTGTATTCGCATCGAGGCTTGACAAATCTTGCTTGACACAGTGCTGATCCGCAACTGAACCGTCCTCATCATCGTCCGAATCCTGCTGCTGCTCTTCCGCCACCTCCTGGCCAGGCACATTGGTCAGGAACAGACCAGTTTTGGGGCACAGCTGCAGTTCCAGGGGCGCGGGCGCAGGTGACGAGGAGCGGGAACTCTGATATGTAGGCGTATTGGGATTACTATTGCTGGTTTTGGTCGCCTTGGTTGATGCATTCGTCTCGCTATCCAGCAAGGCATCAAAGCACACATCTGCCGATGATGGCGGCTCCTCCTCCTCCTGCTCTTGATGCTCCTGGGCGGCGGCGGGCATAACAACAACATTTTCAATAACAGCCAGATTGTTGGTCTCCTCCAGATGATGATGTGCCTGCTGCTGCTGCTGCTGCGCTTCTTCTACTACAGTCCATTCATGCTGTTGGTGCTGCTCCTGCTCGACTACCCCCTGCTGCTGCTGCTCCTCATGATCTTCGAATGATTGCTGTTGCTGCAGCTGCTCCCGCTTGACCTTGACCAAGGGCGCTGCAGCCCCCGTGCTGTGGAAGAACTTGACAATCCGAGTGGATGAGGCGTCGGTGCGTGGCATGGAACGCCAACCATTTGTTGTTTTGGTCAAACGTATACGATTGCGTTTATCATAATCCTCGCAGCGCACTTCCACAATTCGTGTGTCATCCTGTTTGACCCACAAAAAAATTGGATTCACGCTGGGTGTTGTAGTCGGTATCGGTATCGGTGTGGTCGTGGGTTTGGCAGTTGCTGCTGCCGGCGGTTCATAGCATTGGCTTATTGGCTGCTGCATTGGAGCAGCAACGGTTGTTGCTGTTGCGGTTTTGGTTTCAAGTTTTACGGCGGCCATACGGAGCGGCAGCTTAACTGGCTCCTCCTCCTCCTCGGGCTCCTCCTCAGGCTCTAGTTCAGGTAGCTCCGGCTCCGGCTGGATAGCAGGCATTGTAACGGCATCAGCTGGTGAGGCTGTGTTTGCTGCACTGCACTTTGGTTCCGTTTTAATGTCCCGCAGGACATGCTTATTCAGACGTGGCGTATTGGCCACTTTTAAATGGCCAAATTTTTGTTTGGCCCGAGTGCCTCGAGAGCCGCCACGACCGCCGCGACGCCGTCGTGTGGGCTGCTCCTCGAACACTAGGAAAATGTCGCGTGCGATTTTTCGTCGCTCCGATTTTCTGTGGCAAACGGGAGGCGCTGCATCGAATTCCTGTTTGACAATTGTGCCGCTGCCGCTGCTGTTGTTGCTGCTGCTATTGCTGTCATCGTGGTTACCGTTAGCCTTGTCGCTGCTGTTGCTATTGCTACCACTGCCACTGCCGTTATTATTACCGTTATTAGCTACACATTCATCACTTGGCCTGCAAGTGATCCTTGGCATTTTGTTTGGTCGGCCCGCTGGAGCGCCCAAATGCGTCAATATGCCACTTGTACAACGATTGTCATTTTTTTAGCTACTTGTATTTTGTATTTTTGTTGCTTGCTTGCTCTTTTTCCCTTTTACACCGTATGCTCTTTTTCTCGCACTTCTTTCTTATTGGAAATTGGAAGCAGGGCAGCGGGCGAAACTCTGGTTGGAACTTTGTATCGTTTCGCGTCCGTCACAGTTCTATTTCGTCTTGCGGGTTTTGCATTTTGTGCTTTGACTTGCAACTCTTTTTTTATTTAGGTAACTAAACTTCAACTTATATGGTCGCCTGTGCAGCTATGCGCTGTGTGTTTTACGTTGACAAAATCAATGAATTTTGTATATGTACTGCCTTCGCCTTTGCGCATAGTGTGACCGCATGTAAAACGGTATCGATATCGATACCTGTGGCAGTACATTTGTGGGCGCGTAAGTTAAATTTTGTATTCTATTTTCATAATAAAACAAATATTCTTTGTTTTGTGGTTTCTAAGTTTTATGGCATTACCACAGTTAAAGAAGTTTTTCCATTATTCAACTTTAGTTCTGTTGATCTCGCTGAATTTTTGTGGCTTCTATGACTCCGAATGTGTACATATGAACGGTACAATTGACTGAGTCTTCCATAGGCTCTCAATAAACTAACTCATTCAATCATGGTATATATTAATTGCTTTCGGAAAAAGTTAATAAAAATTCCTTAGGGAATGCCCGTAATAAAAAAAAGAACGATTTGTCCAGTAATTGTCACCTCTGTTAACACAGTCGATTTTTCGATTTAATTCTTACATTCCTGCTGCCACCACTAGTCTTATCTTTGTTGTTGCGTTGCGTGGACGTGAAAATTACGCTCGGATCGCCGCTATTGCTTCTATATAATTCTTGAAATTTATTTTGTAATACATACGTATATATGTATCAGCATTGCAAAGTGATATAAGTAAAATAGAAAAAAACTGCATGCTTAAAAAATACGAGTGTATGTAACAGTGCGTGTGTGTATGAAATACTAGAATAAGCACAAAATGGATGCAAGCAACGATGAGACGCTTTGCGCTGAACAACAACAACATCAGCAACAAGAACAATACTACGAGCACAGTTGGAAATCAGGCAATCATGGAAATTCCTTATCTGACAGCAGGGATTATGATACAAACTCAACGCGCACATCGCTGACGGGCTCACCGCCGATAACATCGTCATCTGGACTAGACTTTAACGGATTTGAAGACAAAGCTCTGCTGGCATCGCTGCTTGCGCCCAAATTAGAAGGTGGCAGCAGTAGTAGCAGCAGCAGCATTTATACGACTGGGGAGCAACAGGTGCTGCAACCATTAAGCTTAACAACAACAACAACGACGACAACGTATACGTTATTTGGCCAGCCGGAATTGCAGGCAAAGACGGAGACAACTGAATTTGACCAGGACGTTGACGATGACTTAGATCAAGACGAGTTGGTCACATTGACAAGTGCACCCCTGTTGCTAACCAGCACCAACAACAACAACAGCACATCATCCACACACACTTCCACAAACATTTCACCACATCAAACACAGTCCACGTCGATACCTCTAATAGCAACTATGGGCACATATAATTTGGATGATATTTGCTTCACGTTAGAATATCAATTTCAAAATCAAAAGCTCGTCCAGGTGCAACCACCCACAGTTGTGTCGTTCAGCATGACGCCGGTCGACGAAGAACAAACTACATCAACAACAATAGCTACCAGCGATAATATGGAGAACAGCAATTTAAGTTCTCCATCTCCAAATACTACAACAACAACAACTGCATATTTCACTCTTGGGACGAGGTAGTAAACACTGGGCAGCTCTCATAGCATGCTACACAGCCCTGGCTTTGTTTTGCTTCTGCTTATCGATAATTTCTGTTATTGATAACTGCTTTTAGTTTTCATTGTTGTTATTTAAACTATGTATTTTGATGAAATTGCGGTTATTGTGAATGCTTATCGGTTGCTTATTGCGCTTTATTGCACTTGTTGAAGCTAAAACCGCATTTTGTAGAGCTTGCATTAGATAGATAATTTCCAGTTTACCATTTAATTAAATTTTATTGGAAAAATTTTTTAAAAATTATGAACATGTGTTAACATATTTCGACCCCCTCACCCTGTTTGTGAAAATCCGTGTACGCCCTTGCCCATGACTAAATTTTCCACTGCCCACTCAAATCTTTCGCTGCATGCTTCTTTCGTCTGCTCTATAACGTGACGTGCCCGCCAGATACATATAAATCTACATTTGTATTGCTTTTCTTTTTGTTGATTCCCCAAAATACTAATTAGTCCCAAGAGTCGCATGTAAAAAGCTAACAGAACGCGGATTTTTGAAAATTTGGCAAATTTGAACAATTCCAATGTCCACTTATTACAAACTCGCGTCCGTAAAGTGTCCGAAATATTTAACATGTTGTTGCTAATTGTCTGATATATGTATGTACATATGCTCGCCGGTGTTCACCCACTTCTAAGCACACTAATACATACACACCTGTTTGTGCAATGTGTGTGTGTGTGTGTGAGGCTATGCATGTGCTGATGCTGTTGGCAATGAGGGAATGTAACGGTTTTGGATGCTGCTGCCGCTGCAGCCGCCTTCTGCCTGCTGATGATTGTATCGAAATCGTTTGTTTGGTCTAAAAATAGTTTCGCCGACGAACGCATTTAGAATTTACCCCCACTACAAATAAATACACACACATCTAAAGATTATGTATGTACAAATAAGATGCGTAAGATGAACAAAACAAAACAAGCTTTTTATACATATGTATCGAACAGACATTGGTGTAAAAGGTCCAATTTTTTAATCAAAATGGAAATAGTCAAATTTCATTCCAGAATGTTCCAAAAGCATAGAGCTTCTGAAAAGATGATAAAATTTTGTATATCAAATCAGAAGCAACATGTTAATCTATTACCCATTACCCGATTTAACTAGATAATACTAAGAGTTTAATGATCTAAATAATTTTTAATGACTTTGGTCAGCCTTTCGCATTGTAGTTGTTTGTATTTTTGGGTACAATAATAATTATTCAAATTGTTTTCTTTGTATTTTGGCATTTTGTATTGCCGTGCAGTGAGCGTAGACAAGCTCTCACCATACACCCCTACCCCACTTCAACATACGTCTATTTTTAACACCATGAGTGTTCCCACCTCAATCATATTTCTCATTTTTCAACACTCGCGCGATACTCAAGATAAGGGCAGAGCTGTCAAAGAGGGGACGCGAAGCAGGTTGAAGAAAGCACAGCTGTGTGTCCATGACAGGGACAGGGACAGTGTAGTGTGTGTTGTGAAGGGGGTCGCCCAGTCATTCCTCTCCCCCCATCGTCATTCAAATTCGTCTGTTCGACCATCGCGCCCACGCACTTGTTGTTGTTTTACTTTTCCAATTGAATATTGCTGTTTAGTGTGTTTTGCGAATGTGTGTGTGTGTTTTCTTTTAAAACATATATTTGTTTTATAGTTCTTAGCGACGTCGTGTTTGACCATGACAATATTAAATATGAATTAATCTGCTTAATATAGCTTAAAGTCTTAAAGTTCATCATATTTCTTTTGTTTGCTTTAGTTTTCCTTTTTGAGTGATGTTGTTTTACTTTGTTGCTTGTCAACATTTGAATAATGCACGGTTTATTATTGTTGTTTGTTGTTGATGTTTTTGTTTTTTTGCGCTCTAACCTTACTAATCCGGTGCACATATACATACATATGCATAGAAATATATTTGGGAATTGCTGCAGACATACTTGTAAACAAAATTTGCAAACTACAGTTATCGCTCTCAATCGCTCTCCCAAATTTAAAATTACAAGCGATCACTGCAAATACATATGTATATTTGTATCTTGTTGCCTTTAAAATTACTTGCATGTGTATATGTATGTATAAATATATGTGTATAGAAAGAAAATGTTATACGGCCCACTGACACAATTTGAACGCAGCTGCAACGCTCGCCCAACGCATTATTTTCATTAACTTGTTTGTTTCCAACTGGCGTGCAATGTAAGAAAGAAAGAGCGAGAAGATAGAGAGTGAGAGAAATATGTAAACATAAAATCGAACGATATTACAGCTATGTCGAAGAGAAAACAGAGCCTGATGACGACAATGAGCTGGCTCACTGCATTCATCCGGGAGCCCTGCACAAGGACATCGACGAGGATCAGCTAATGATGGCCATGGCGTATGAGGTACTCAGACCCCAACAAATCATTGAAAAAAAAAAAACATCAACCACAAAAAAAAAAACGAACACACAGTCGCAAAAAATGAAATGTGTCGTAACTAACGATTTTTTTTATGATTTAATGTAACGCCGCTTTTTGTAGCAAAAAGATAAAAACAATAATTACATAGCTATAATCGATAATCCCTTCGAGCTACTACTACTTGGCAGCAACTATGTAGGGGGTAACCAGACGGGCGTCTCGTTGCTCCACACTCGCCAATTCCTCGCCAGCTCTCGCTCAATTTTGTTAACCACTATTAGCCTCGCATTTATCAAACAAACAACTTGGTGCGTAGTCTTAGTTAAACCTCTAAAAGAAACATACACTTCCTCATTGCATATATAAACAAATCACACTGCATGCTCTTTATTTATCGACTTACGAAGTACATACATATATAAGTACATACATACAATATAATACCTAACGACCTATTGACTTTTGTTTATAAGCCCACGACTTTGTACATAGCTCAACATTAGATATTTCAATCCTATATAGATCTTATAGCTAATGTATATCTTTTTTTTATCTGCTCTCCACACAAATCGTAGAGCTCGGATGAGGCTCTAAGCCGGTATAAATGCAACTATGAGAACTGTTATCGCAGCTATAGTACAATTGGAAATCTGCGTACGCATTTAAAGACACACACAGGTGAGTTTGAATTTAATACAATATTAAGCTCTTATTCTTAGACATATATGTATTTATATTTTAACTATTTGAAATGTTTGCTTTTGCATCTTTCACAAGCTTATGTGCGTTGTTTAGCAGTTCCACTTGTATATCCGAACGTGTTTGTTCATCCACCTGACTCAACATACCGTCTAGGTATTTATAAAATGCATCTTGCGGAGTCTCAACCGACTTCTCCTCTAGCAACTTCGCCAAAAGGCCCATAACTTTGCGAAAATCTGACTGTGCTTGTTCAATGCTTAGTTGCGGTTGCTCATTGGATGATTCGTCGCTTAGCTCTACCCTATTGTTGTTTTTGGTTTTGGCGTCCATTTTGCTGGGATGCGGACTTGAAGAGCTTCGATTTGAATCATCATTACCATAACAAAGGCTTTTTGTTGATGCATCCGAATCATCTAAATCCAATTGGTTATTATCAAGTGTGCTGCGTATATCAAAATTGTATGAAATTGTGTATTTTTATAGTCTTCATATAATCTTACCAGCAAAGGCGTGGCTTTATGTGATCGAGCAGAAAGGACAATTGATTAAAGTAGCGCCAATTGCTAGTTTCCATTTGTGCATCGTTGCATTTGTGATATTCGCGCACAAAACGATCGCGCAATGTTTTCCATTTGCACTGAGTTCTCTTAACTAAAACGGAGACAATAATAAACAATAACAATTTATTATGCATCGGTATTTTTATATATGTGGTGCACTTGCCTGGCAGACCGCACTCGTTTGAGACACTCGCCCACGCTCTATTCCTTCGCAGGCGATTGCGAAACCCAGTATTTGATTTATTGTAAAGGCATGGGTTCTGTTTAACACTATTGATCAATCTTTCTTCAAATTCGCTCATGATTATTGATTGTATTTATTTTAAAAAAGAATTCAATTTTACGTGCGTGCGTGCGTTTCGTTTGTTAACGCAAACAGTTGTTTGCTGTGTGGTGCTAAGCAACACTGATACAGCTCAAAGACAGGTATGTTATGTACACAATGTTCGTATGTGACGTCACAAACTAAGTAAACAAAACGATAAATGATGCAGTTTTTTGTTAACTAACTTAAAATAAAGTACGAAAATAATATGGTAAGCAGTTATTAGGCGATTTTTCTTATTATTGCCGCAATTTAGATTTGATTTTTGGTGTGTTAGCTATCGTAAAATATTAGTGAACCTTGTAACATTATTATGCCATGGTTACCAACACTGTAAACGAATTGCGCTTACTTTCTGTGCCGGCAACGTTAACGTAGCGGGTAAAAACTCTGCGCACGCATTAGTTTAAATTTGTTAACCAATCATTCATTTGTATTCTTTCAGGCGACTACAGCTTCAAATGCACGGAGGAGGGCTGCAACAAGGCATTCCTCACATCATACAGCTTGAAAATCCATGTACGTGTCCATACCAAAATCAAACCCTATGAGTGCGAAGTGAGTGGCTGTGATAAGGCGTTTAACACTCGATATAGGTAAAGAGTATAACAACTTGTGTGCCGGAAGTGGGCATAGACACGTTTATATGTATATAGTTCACTTGTTAATCAGCTCTATATATTTATTTGTGCCTTATCAGATTGCACGCCCACCTGCGCCTGCATAATGGCGAGACATTCAATTGTGAAATGTGTCAGAAGTGTTTCACGACGCTCAGCGATCTGAAGAAACATATGCGCACTCATACCCAGGAACGACCATATAAGTGCCCCGAGGACGATTGTGGCAAGGCGTTCACGGCGTCACATCATTTGAAAACACATCGACGCACGCATACGGGAGAGAAACCATATCCCTGCCAGGAGGACAGCTGTCAAAAGTCTTTTAGCACCTCGCATAGCTTAAAGTCGCACAAGAAGACGCATCAACGGCAGTTACTCACCAAGGGCAAAAAGAAATCGAAGCGCGCACAGAAACTGCTGCTGCAGCCGAAGCAGCAAGAGCTTAAGGAACCAGATATTTTGGAACAGGAGCAGGTGCTACATAAAACAGACGACATGGTGCTACTCAATCCGAGCATTCAAGGCTCAGAAACTACCAGCAACGATAGCGGTGTGGTCCTACAGCAGTTGTCCAATGTCTTTATGCTGCCAGAAACATCACAAGCGTATCCTTTGTCCTACGCCGCAGAAGAGGAAATACCCAGTCCGTGGATAGATGCTGGCGTTCTTGTCTCCAAGCCAATTATGCCAATGGCGCCGTTGACCGATGCCTGCGTGGCCTTGGCCACCGAAATGCCCAGTTTTGTAGATTTGAAACCCAGTTTCGGCAACGCTGCCATCAGTGGCAATATGGAGGAGTTGTGCTTGCAACCAGATCCAAGTCTAGATGTAGAAATGGTGAACAACCCGAATCCAAATGCCAATGCAAATCTGCCCACACTGGAGCTAAATCCGCAAAACATTGAGGAGCTGCTCAAGGATGATAGTTTTGACAATGATGAGGACATGGAAACCGAATCCCTGCTCAACGATATACTCATGACCATTGACAACAACAGTGCACTGTTGCAGGCGACACTCCATCAAGCGGCCCAGGTGCCCAGCGATGCATCCGGTCTGGTGGAGTTGGATATCAGAGATAATAAGCCCACGCTTAAACAAATTACAGCAGATGCGGGCATCTGTAATTGCACCAATTGCAAGTGTGATCAAACCAAGAGTTGCCATGGCGGCGACTGTGGTGCTGCTGCTGCACCCAAATCGAAACCCAAAACAACAACAACAACAATAGCAACAAGCACAAGCAGCTCGAAACGCATCTGCGGCAGCGTGGCCAGCAAAAAAGTGAGTAAACGCGATGCGGAAATGAATCAAAACATCGAGGATGTTGCTTTGTTGCTACAAAATCTGGCTTCCATGAGTGGCGCCAGCTCCGTTGCTAGTGGCAATGGCGGTGGTTGCTGTGGTGGTGGTGGTGGTGCTGCTGCTGCAGTTGCTGCGGCTCCAGCCTCGGGTTGTGGTTGCACTTCAGCAGCTGCAACCGGCGGCTGTTGTGCTCCTGCAGCACCAGTAGTAAGCAGCTGTTGCACACCCAAACAAGTGCCCAACACTGGAGGAGGCTGCTGCACTCCTGCAACGCCTTCGCCGCCGCCGCCGCCTGCTAGCTCCGGCTGCTGTTCTGGTAAAACACAATCAACGCAACCGCCGCCGCCTGTTATAAGCAGCTCCACAGCTATTAAGAGCAACGCGTGCACCTGCAAAAGTCCGGCTGAGGGTGTCGCCAACGGCTGTTGCGTCGTCATCTGCATGAAAACACTGCAAGCCTTGCGCAAAGTTCTGACGCGCCGGAACCTCAACCTAATGCTTTGTCCACAGCAGAACTAAACAACAACAAACCAAACCAAAAAACTAGATAAAATCATTTTAATCAAGTATTGTATTTGTGCCTGTTTAAAGTATTCCACGGATAAAAAAAACTGTTACTGTTGTTGTTATATGCCATCAAGGATTTTTATCCTGCGGCTGGCCGCACCTTTAAACTTGTTAACGTTTAAATCTAACACACTTTAAAGCCGCCTTAACTAAAAAAAAACACAAACATTTAAAAAGCTTTAGTTTTAATGCCAAACAAACATGTTTTTAGGCTTTTGTTATTTACGCCTAACACTTGTATAGAACTTTATAAATGCTTACAACAAAAATAAACAAACCCAAAAAATGTAACCTTATATGCTTTATATAACTACTTTACATATACATAAAGATACATAAATATTTTATATCTGACATTAAACATTTTGTTTGTCGAATAAAAAATATAACTAAAACTGCTCTTTGTTGCTGTTGTTATTTGTTTTTGTTGTTGCTGCTGCTGTTGCGCCTTTGCTTTCGGAATGCAGTTTGTTTTTTGCTGTTTGTATATATATAAAAGAAATATTAACTTAATTCTTAATGAGAAGCATTTAAACGTTTATCTTTCTTCTATGAATCTATATATACATGTTTTGTATGTTTAATCCTCGCCAGCTGGTATGGCTTCCTCTAGACGTCGCACGAACTTAACACGCAACTCCGTCACATTGTCGCCCTTCAGCTGATCCTGCAAAGAAATTTTTACACAACGGCATGAAGAGACAACAACCAAAAAAGTATTCTACACACACACACAAGCACACACACACACACAAACTTTGACTGCCTTTTCTTAAAAATAATATATGTATGTATACCTGAACAAACCAGCACTGCACTTCCAACTGGACCATCTCCAGGGCACCACGTATGCAGCCACTTAGTATGGCACTATAGCGTAAATTACTCAAATCTGTGGGCAGCTCAACGAATTCCGTCAACGGATTGGAATCGAATAGCAGCGAGAACTCATCGGATGCCGCTGACCAATTGGATATGGTTGGCTGCACATTTAGATAGATGCGAAATGCTTGCTGGATGCGATCTGCTGTTTCGCGCATCTCCAGACACCGTGGAGCTGAGGTGCGTGCCAGGAAGTCCTCGATAAGGCGCATGCCCATGTTGTAGCCAATGCGTTCCAGTTGCTTGTTCACATCATCGACGTTCTCAAAGTCGCGCAGCATTTGGGTAACCAGTGCACCATAGGTGAGCGTAAGGAATTCCGAATTCTATATGCGTGAAAAGAAAATGCAATTTTGAGCCAATAATAAATAGATCCAGAAGAAATGACTATATCTAAGGCATTTTAAATTACACAACAAATTATTTTTTATTGTGTATATTATATATATAAAAATTGTTAAACATTTGTGGCGCTTCCTTATCAAAATTATTAACATGCACACATTTAATAAATACAAATTTATTTTTGCAATTGTGTACAAATTGTGACCTGAGCTTAACATAAGGCTTAACATTACGTTTACAGAGCTATGTTATCGACTAAAGTGCTATCTACATTATGAATATGTGTGTTTCGCTCAGCAGCTTATTCCGATTTAATTGCTGTAATTGTAATGCTTGGCTTTTGGTGTGGTGCTATCAGTTTGGGCGGTGCACGCGCAGTGCCGCGACTCAGGGTCGCGCCTCCACTGGACGACAGTGGCAACGTGATGCCATCCAGTCCACCAGAATCACCCTTTTCTTGGGCAGAGTGAAAGCGTCCACCCTCGCCGCGTGCCCGATTCATGGCATGCCGATGGCGAGATTCATGCAGATATTTACAACGTTCCTTGGGTATGCGCGACTCCAGTTTGGCGCGTGCCTGGCGCCGTATGAGTATGCGTTTGTACTGCTTTGCATTAACATAGAGTGGCTCCTCATCAGCCTCGCCTTTTGAGTTCTCATCCTCGCTGTTTGTATTCGTGCCCGTGGTGCTTGTGGAAACATCTGCACTGCTGGCATTACTTGTGGCATTGGTGGCTGCCGCGGAGACACCGGCTGCTGTGGATTGAAGCTGCGCCTGTTGTTGCTGTTGCACATTGTTATTGGTTTGAACTGCATTGTTTGCAGCATTAGCGGCTGCCGCATTCACCGTTGCCATTTGTGGCACCATTATAATTTGTTGTCCGCCTGATTGCGCAGCCGTATTGGCACTCGGAGCAGCCGTTATTTGCACCAGTTGTCCATTAATATTAAGATAATGTGGAGCAGGCTGTGCTGCTACAGCAGCAGCCGCTGCTGCCGCCGCATTTGGGTCCAATGAGGTGAGTGTGGGCGTCTGATAGAATATAGTTTGGCCATCGGGTAGCTGCATAACTTGCATCTGTGGCTGCTGTTGTGCAGCCTGCAGCATTATTTGGTTCGCTTGCAGTGGTATTAACTGTGGTTGCAAGCTGCCTGCACCCGCTGCTCCACCCGCCTGTCCTTGCTGCGGCTGTTGCCCAATTATGATTTGGGCGCCACCACTCGTCATCATAGGCATTGGGATAACCTGTATTGGTTGTTGTCCGGCATTAGCCACTGATGCTGCCGTTGCTGCTGAGCTGCTTGCATTCGCATTGTTATTACTTGTCGTGCTGCTGTTGTTGCTGCTGCTGCTTGTGTTACTTCCACCGTTGTTGTTGCTAGCGGAGCTGGCTGCGTTGCTCATTTTTGGAGTTGATGTGGTTGTTGAGCGGTTACTGCTAAAATGGCTATCCATAGCGCGCAGGTCGCGCTATTTTTGTGTGTTTTGTATCCCTCTTTCACGCCCTCAGTATACACTTACTGTAAAAGCGAATATGTGAAGCCGATTTTGAGGGTGGATGGCACTTCAATGTTTCTTAAGAGACTTATGGTGACTAAACCAAAACAACTAGACTTACAACTACATACGAGACTCGTTAGCGAGCTATTTGCCACAAGCTATTTACTTACCACTTTCTTAGCATCCAATCTAGAAGCTTGTCGTGACATTTTGTTGGCTTATTTGATTTTAAAAATGCTCCGAAAATTGTGGTAAATCTTTTTTCTTTAGTGGTGAGTGTACTGCTCGTGGTGGAGATTTTGCGATATATATTTAGACAACCGATTTTGTATGTCTTATCGATAGAGAAGAATGCAGCTGATTTAAAGAACTATCGAGCCTTCTGCTATATCGATAAATTGTAAAATAGTCGCTGCATTCTGGAAATAAAATTCTTATCAGAAAATGAGCTCATGCTATTCGATAGGAAGCCATTCGATAAGTTGTGGACATATCAACCCTACGCACAATAAGAAAGAACGACGATAACGAAACACGAAAGAGAGGTAGCAATTTAATAAATTACAAAGGAAAAAAGGCAATACAATATCTTCAAGCTGTGTGTGTGCTTAAAACAAGTGTTTAATTCGTGCAAGGACAGTATACGCCACGACACACACATACACGCACACACCCAAATATACACAAACACACCGTTTAGATGATGAGCAGCAGAACGGACACGGATGGCTCCTCCATACGTTTCAGCGACCACACATTGGATAAAGCCACCAAGGCCAAGGTGACGCTGGAAAACTACTACAGCAATTTGGTGACACAATACGGTGAGCGCAAACAGCGCCTAGCCAAATTAGAGGCGCAGCTGAAGGACGAAAGTCTAACAGAAACCCAGCGACAAGAGAAACGCTTACAACATGCGCAAAAAGAAACAGAATATTTGCGCCTTAAGCGATTGCGTCTGGGAGTTGAAGATTTTGAGGCACTAAAAGTCATCGGACGTGGTGCATTTGGTGAGGTTCGTTTGGTGCAGAAAAAAGATACAGGACACGTGTACGCCATGAAGGTGCTGCGTAAAGCAGACATGCTTGAAAAGGAGCAGGTGGCCCACGTTCGCGCTGAGCGCGACGTTCTTGTCGAGGCTGATCACCAATGGGTGGTCAAAATGTACTACAGTTTTCAGGTAAGTTGAGTGCAAGAACCCACACGCATCTATCGCAATTCGCTGTCTGAAAATCAATAAACCAATACAAGTACAAAGCGCGCTTGCCAAATCATATGCTCTGCGCCATTGTTGTTGTTGCTGTTCATTTCGGTTTCGTTGTTGTTTTGATTCGTTCTTGGTGAAAGTTTTCACACACACACTCACACAAACGAACGATGTGTGTTTGTTTGCATGTAAATATGCATGCGAACAGTGTTACATGAAAGACGTACATAATAATATTATTATTGTTTCGCTATGTGAACATTTATTTATTTCTTTTAGTGCACTTTTCAACGTTGAGTTTGTTTCCTTTATGACATTGTTGAAATGAAAGTAATTAAAAAAAATTTGATTTATAATTTTACCTTTTTCTATATCTTCAAAGTGTCTTTATGTATTTAATGTTGAATGTGTTGTTCTACAGGACCAGGTCAATTTATATTTGATAATGGAATTCTTGCCTGGCGGTGATATGATGACGCTTCTAATGAAAAAGGACACGCTATCCGAGGAGTGTACACAATTTTATATAAGTGAAACAGCGTTAGCGATCGATTCGATTCACAAGCTTGGTTTCATACACAGGGACATTAAGCCGGACAACTTGCTGCTGGATGCGCGAGGGCATCTTAAGGTGAAGGATAATTACATTTGTCAGTAAACAGCAAAATATTTATTATTCTTTCTCCTGCAGCTTTCCGATTTTGGACTGTGCACAGGATTAAAGAAATCGCATCGCACAGACTTTTATCGTGACTTGTCGCAAGCTAAACCATCCGATTTTATTGGCACTTGTGCCAGGTGGGTCTTGAATAACAATATCAATTATGAGAAACCCAAATGTTTAATTTTGGTTTTTGTTGTAGTCCCATGGACTCGAAACGACGCGCCGAGTCTTGGAAACGAAATCGGCGCGCTTTGGCTTACAGCACAGTCGGCACACCCGATTATATAGCACCCGAAGTATTCCTGCAAACCGGCTATGGACCAGCGTGCGATTGGTGGTCACTTGGTGTAATTATGTACGAAATGTTGATGGGCTATCCGCCATTCTGTTCGGATAATCCACAGGACACGTATCGCAAGGTGATGAATTGGCGCGAAACATTGATATTTCCACCTGAAATACCTATATCGGAGGAGGCCAAAGAGACGATTATTAATTTCTGCTGCGAGGCCGATCGTCGCTTGGGCTCGCAACGTGGCCTTGAGGATCTGAAGTCGGTGCCGTTCTTTCGTGGCGTCGATTGGGAGCACATTCGAGAGCGGCCAGCGGCAATACCTGTGGAAGTGCGCTCCATTGACGACACGTCCAATTTCGATGAGTTTCCGGATGTTTCGCTGGAGATACGTAAGTTCAATGCTTTACGTTTAGTTTACTTTACGAGTTGTTTACTTATTTCTCTATTGAAATGTTTGTAGCATCGGCGCCAGTGCCTCAGGGTGGTGAAATTTCCAAGGATTGGGTCTTTATCAATTACACGTACAAGCGCTTTGAGGTGCGAAATTTGGAGTGAAGCTGCGCAGCTTGCCGGTCGCCACACTTTGCCACCAACACCGCCACCACAAACACCACCACTCACAACACCACCACCAGCAGCAGCAGCCACAGCAACAGCAGGAGCAGCAGACACCACAATTGCAATCGCAGTCTCTCTAATACCATCATCAAGAGCATTCTTAAGCGCTATAAAACTTAATTTTCCTTTTGAATGTCTTACCTACATGTGTATTTAAATACTATAGCTAACATTTGTGATTCCAAAAAAAAAAAAAAAAAAAAAAACGAAAAAAAAACAAAACAGAAGAAAAGAAAAAACGAAACAAAACAAAACAGAACAAACATAGCAAACAAGCAAATAGATGTGTATGCATTGTATTTTAAAATGTTTTCCGCCTCATATTAAGTTAAATGCTTTAACTATTTCTCAACTGTGTATGGCTTTGTTTAACTCCACGCCTTTATATTTTGTTTTTAAATTGTTGTGTTTACTCAATTATGGCACTTGAATAACCAATTTGGCAATTGTTTATATGTATTTATCTATACTATTTGTTTTCCTTCAATGGGCAGCAGCGAAATTTGTTGATAAATTTCAAAAATATATATACATCTGTACATGTACGCATGTATATCGAAAATATTATTATTTAGACAATTGTGAAATGTTTTATATTTAGGCACGTTATTTAATATACTTACATGTTTATGTTTTGTATTTATTAATCGCGAAACACACACCACACACACACGCTCATATTGTATGTATTAAAAAACAAAAATCAAAAAACACAAATTAGTTACTAAACCTAAACAACAGCAACAATATTTAAATATATATATATATCGGTTTCGTTCTCTGTACACAGTCTCCCCACCCCTCTCTCACACATGCACACAGAGATATCCTTTCCCTCCTAACTATCCAAAAAATATTCTCGTAGTTATTTCTTACAGTTTTTAAAGTTTCGTGTGTTTTCGAAAACAAAAGTTATCGCTGGTAAAAAAAAAAACAAAATGCAAAGGCAAATTAAATCGAATTATATATATACTACAGCTAAAAAAAATTAAAAAAAAAAATCTACCCGAGCAAAACTTAAAGTAATTAAAGCATACCTATAAATAAATGAAACGAGTAAACAAGTTTTAAGAAATTATTTTTGGTAATAGACTATAATAATAATAAGCATATTGATAATATGAAATGCAAAATGCAATAATAAATGAAACATGTGCATAATATGGACTAACAACAAAATACGTTTTTGAATTTAACACCTTTTTTTGTGGAAACTCAAGGATCAACAGTCCTTTGCCGCAGCTGAGCCTGTCTGATGATATCCAAAAAGTATGCTATACTTGAAAACGAGCCACCTTTAGGACGCTTTTGCTTTACTCATACTTAACCAGTTATATTTTTCCAAATAAGTTTTAAAGTCACATACAGAACAAGGAACACAAAGAATACGACAAAAAGTAAGCATTGTACATTTAAATGTATGTATATATTTTTCTTTTCATTTATCATCCATCGCATCGATACTTCAGCTTTCTCTCATTCTGCTTGTATTGTGTGTTTGTGGTGGTGTGTAGGTGTTTGTGTGTGTGAGTTATGTGTAGTTGTAGGTGTTGTGCAACAACCGAAACGTAACGTTACAGACATCTGAAAACAAAGATTTCAAATTCGCTTCGTAATCGGAATTGAATGTTATGTTAAGAGAACTCCGATCATCTCAATGTTGGTGTATGTTCGTTTATGTATGTGTGTTTGTCCGCTGTAAGTGTGTTAACCGGAATATATAGCTAGTTGTTTAAAGATATTTATATATTTATATATATACTACATACATAAGTATATATGAATGTATTTTGCATATGAACTACAGACTACTAGAAATTGTTACAGCTGCTAACGGAGGGCGGCAAAAAACTTTACAAAGGAAACTTGAAGAAAATACTGCAACGACACAGAAATTGTAAAATACACACAACTATTTAAATTGTTCATAATTAAATGTACTTGCGATTAAATGTACGGTGTGTGTGTGTTTTGTTGTCGTATTTGTTCACATCGTTTCGTTTTTATTTTATATTATTTTATTTATGTTTTTAAATTTGTTTATTTGTAGTTTTTGAAATCTTTATTGGATGCTTGTAACGACGGGCAGTAGATCCAAAAAATTATAATCGTAAAATGTTAAAAGTTTAACTATGTGCTTAGTGTCTAATGAAAAATGTATACATAGACGAATATGTATTGTATATCTGCTTATCTCTCGCATTTGGTTGTAATTTTCTTAATTTTTTTTATTTTTCTTTTTGTTACTTTCACTTTTCTTTTATGCAAAAAGTTGTCAAGCAGAAAATGAGAGGGGGGAGTTCTTCCGGGTTTTGGGGACCTTGTTAGTTATGCTATGCGCTTTGCAACTATTTATAAATTTAATTTAAATTGAATTACATGATAAGTCCTTTTTCGGAGTTTTTTTTTTTCTTGTTTGCTTGCATTATCTCAAATCGTAGCTAAACTTCATCATTTACTTTGATTTATGCTTACTACGAATTTTTCATTCTGAATATTTTTTTTTTGTTTTTTGGGTTTTTTTTATCTTTTCTACGGTCGATAGTAAAATGTATATATAAATATATATACATATATTTATATAGTTATATGTACGTTTAAGAATTACATAATTATAGGGCATAAGTCTAATGGGCATTGGGATCAAGGGGGATTCGGGCCGCATGCCCGCAATCTGGTTGGATGGGAAACTGGAGAAGGGTCGAAAGGGAAGGCCTGCATAATTAGATATTATTTAGTAGTAAAATTTGTATGTACAATTCGTTACGTTGCTTAGGACTGATCATCGATCAATAACATGACCTGTTGCGTTGACGTTTGTGGATTCCTTGCGCACTCCACCTGATGAGCATTCCAATCCTTGCGCTGGCAAAACTCCGAGCAATACGGCGTCTTTCGACATAGAGAGCATTCGGCCAACGCCTCCCTATTACAGTTGGCGCACTAAAACAGAAGGAAAACATAAATTTAATAATGTATTCAAATTTGTAATTTTGATGTGTGTGTACTCACTTTCTTTGCCGATATGATCTCGTTGCCATGTAATGAGCCGGATATATTGGGATCATCCATGTCTGTATGGACTTGGACACGCATCGCACTGACCGCTGCGTCGCGCTCCTTTTGCAGCACTTCGATGCGTCGCTCATAGTGTTGTTTCATTTCGTTGAACTGGCGCTTAAAATCGTTGGTTGCCTTGACCATGGTGCAGTAGACATGATCGATATTCTTCATCGATTGACTGCCGTCTAGGACGGCAATGGAGCCCGCATCATTGATATTCACCACGAACGTTTCACGCTCGTACGGATTGCCCATTTGTGTTTGGTCAACCAGTTCGGTGGAGGTGTCTAAGCTGTCATTGAGCGCCGCCCATGGTTCATCCTTGGACGTTATGTTGTCATCGGTTAAAAACATATTGTTATCATCAACCACACTGGTGGCAGTTGCTTGTAATGGGTCCACGTTGTTGTTGTTGTTAATGCTGCTGCCACTTGTGTTGTTGTTGTTATTATTATTATTGTTGGTGTTACTATTGTTGTTATTGTTGTTGCTATGTGTATTGCGTTTGCGTTTGGGCCCCGGTTCCACATCGAGATCGGTTTGATTCCGCTTTCGTCGCTTATACGGCGTAAATAAACGCACTGGACCCGATGCTAAAACGACATTTTTTGTTGTTTAAATAAAACTGCTTAACTTTTTCTTGGTGTAATTCTTAGAATAGTGGATAATGAATGTAAAGGTCAAATAATCTTGCCCATAGTAAATGGAAGAGTCAGATAAAAAATTGGCCAAAAAAGATGTCTTTTATTAGATTTACGTATCCAACCGCAACTAAGCTTCAAGCTTGTTGGCATCCAGTTCACCTAGTTCTTATATCGAACTTTTAAGTAAAAAACTTTTTGAAGATGTTTGAAGATTTGGACTTTAAATAGGAATAGGGCAATAGTATTTTGTATGCATCTCTCACCTGACTCACCTGCTTCGTCGTCACAGCAGACTGTGCAACTGCAGTTGGTCGCGTGCGGTGTTAGCGTGCCCTCGTCGATGAGCGACTGCAGCGATTTGCCGCCGTATTTGATGGAGCGCTTCCAATCTTTGCTGGAGCCACGGCCGCAGACGTGCTCAAATTCGCTGGGTGTATGCCATTTGTCTTTGTATTTGACACAACGCCCTCGGCCGCCAGAGCCCAGTTTGCTGCGATAGAGTTCGGCGCAGGTGGTTTTGCAACGGATCTGAAACACCTCCATGTGCTGTGTGCTAGATGTGGTTTCCGCCCAGCCAGTGGAGCCAGTTGTGTTACCAGCACCGCCACCACCGCCGGCAGCATGTTCGAGCGTACCCATGCTGTCATGGCTATTATTGCTACCAGAGCCATCATGATTCAGTCCAATGGTGTTTGTGGCGGTGGTGTTTGTGTTACCAGCGCTGCTCGTTTGCTGCGTCTGCTGTTGCTGCTGCTGCTGTTGGATGACAATTGTTTTGAGGTCACCGCCCATGCTGACCGTGCTGCTGGACAGATAGCCATTGTTGTCGACGCACAGCATCGGTTTATAGTGCGGCAACTGATCCGGTGTAATCACATTAAATGCCGTCCCAGTTATCATTGATCCGATGGGCAGGGATACGGGTACTGATACAACACCGCCACCACCACCGCCGCCGCCGCTGCCGCTGTTGTCGTTTGATGAGGATGTGACCATGCGAACTTTCGTATCCAACTGCATTACCATAGCGCACATTACAGAGTCACAAAGTTTTCAATCGAGGAGCGTCGTCGTCGTTTTCGCCGTTGCCGTCGTCGTCGTCATATGAATGTTGATTATCACAATTTTTCGTGTTTATTTATTATTATTATGTCAATTTTAGTTGTTATTTGCGTTTAAGATTGGTTTTTTTGTTTTTTAACAATTTTAAACATGGAAGAAATCAAAGAAAATTTCGTATGTGTAAGTAAACAACACAGCATGGAAAAATGAAAATCGGTATACACAACAATTTGCGCCACACACAAATTCTGACGTTCTTGTTGGAGTTGGCTGTGTTGGATGTTGATGTTGGTGGTGGTGGTGGTTATGGTGGCGGGCTTTTGCTCTGGCTTTGGCTCAGAGACTCTTACTGTGCATTGTGGGCTGTGTAGGGCGAAAGCACCGCGCGCATTTTTGTTGCGCCGCCACCTCCACCAACCCCCCTTTCGCTTTTGGTAAACTCAACCAGCCCGCCCGCCCCCAACACACACACACACATATACACCACTTGTTTTATAGAGAGGCGCAAAACACATACACACAAACTTTAAGAGACGAACGCACACACACATACATAGATAGAGACATATACATATACATGTGGCAGGCAGCGCGTTCTACAACTGCGCGTTGGCTGCGCGGGCATCCAACGAAACGAAAGAACAATACGAATGGTTAAACGAACGATTGAGCAAAGGAACGAACCACCCTTGCCGCCAACGCCAGTCGGTCAGAGTTTTTGGTGTGTTGATTTACCTGATGATGATGGTGATTCTCTAATATGACCTCTTCTTTCACAACATCGCGCACGTCGTCGGTTAATGCGGCCAAATCTTTCACTTCACGTATTCTGCTCAGATGCAGTTCAGTTGTGGAATCCTGTTCCATTCTGCACAACAACAACACGATACAACAAATGCACTTCCTCTTCTTCGACTATTGCTTCTATGAGTTTCCTTTTGCTGTTTGTTGGATATGAATGTGAAGTTGTTCATCGAATTGTTGCAATTGCAATTGTAAGCTACGGACAACGAAGTCTGTTGTCGTTTTTATTGTTGTTGTTGTTTGTTATAGCTATTGTTGCGCTTGCACTCACTTCCCGCGCACACCATTCACAATGAATTTGTATTGTGCACGTTGCCTTTGGCTATTTACAATATTTTTTATATGTTGCAATTTACATTTTTACATTTCTTAAAAGTTGATATCCGCTGCGATATAAGAAACATAGCGATGTATCGATATCCTCGATACATTAACCATTTACTTATTCGATATATATTCGATGAGCTTTTATTTACATAAAATACTAAACAAAACACAATTTAAAATTATATAAAACAATTTTTTTTTTTTTTTAAAAAAAAATCTAAGAGCATCAAAATATGTTTCCGATGCATATAAACTATTGGCTTTTGCGTATTCGAGTATCCGAGTTGGTAACTGTTTTAAGTGACACGTTTCACTAGAAAACCCGTGACAACCAGAACTGGATAAACGGTAATCCTTGATTTAATTATTTGAAACAATTAATCCGAAAGAAAATATTATTTCTATATAAAAATGATAATTTACAGTTTAGTTTAAAATTTAAACTTTAAATGAAAAAAAATGCTAATCAACCTAAAGTGACACCCCTGGATTTAGTTCGCTCATTCGGTTCCGCTTTTGTGTAATCGAACCATTTTTTTACGATAATACTTCAATAATAATAACAAACATGGTAAGTTTTTTGTTGTCAGTAGCCAATATTAATTAATGTTGTAAATATAACTTTTTCAGGCAGATGTAGATGTGTTTATAAGCAACTACACACTTGTGGATCCGGAAATATATCAGCTATGGATCGAAGGATTTTCTTGTATGTTGTTTTGAACTGACATATTTTTGGACATGCTTATTATTATCTTCTCTCAAAGCAAGCGAAGCGGTTTGTTACCTGAAACAGAAAGGATTTGGTCATTCTATGGGTGCGCCACTTGAACTGATTGCATCCGATGTTCTGGACCATTACCGCACCTACTCACTGATCGAACTCTATTTACATGCGCCTACCAAATTGATGGAACAATCTTGTTTTCAATTGGAGCCCCAAACGCGTGACCTAATCATTGAGAAGTATTACTCGATTGATGATGTTGTGGCCCGTGAAATACTGGGTAAGAAGTTGTCATCGCGCTATCGCAAGGATTTAGACGAAGTTGGCGAAAAGACGGGCGCTAAGCTTAAATCTTGTCGGTACGTAATGAACGAAGCGCTTATTTATTTAATTTTGCATCAATTTGTATTTAAATTTGCAGTCGGCAATTTGATAATGTAAAACGCATTTTCCGTGCTGTTGAAGAGCTGCCTGGAACACTTACAAACAATATAAAACAGCATTTCTTCATATCAACCGAACTGGCCAAGTAATATGATTGCAATTTAAACATCTTAGGCATTTTAATAGTAATTCGTTTGTTATTTGCAGAAAATATGCCTGCATAGTCTTTTTGGCTTGCTTGCGCTTTGAAACATCCAAAAAGAAATTACAGTATTTAAGCTTTAGCGATTTGCTTACTTGCTCACACTCCATAATGATTTACTGGACATATACCTACCAGGTAAGAAATAATATTTGGTCGACTAGTCAACAATGTCTGATTTCCTGTTATTTTTAAGCACACCGGACCCGAATATTATGATACAGAAATGGACAAGGAATTCCTGTTAGATTTACGTGAGCTGCGCTGCTTGCTGGACAAGGAAAAGGAAATTAAACAGTAATAAGTTTCAACTTATGTCAGTTAATTGCTTTTATTTAAACTCTTTTGTGTCTTGCAGCCTAGTCTGTCTGCGACTAAAGCCTGTGCTGCTCGAGCGATCATTTCATGAACTGGATGGAAATTTCCGTTCATATTGGCGTGCATTAATAACGATTGCATGTAATCTTCATCGGAATCGGGAACTGCGTGATTTATTTGTGGATCTGTGTGAGAAGTTGGTAGAGCCTTGGCGCCAAAATGGTTGGAATCGCGAACAAGTTAATAAGTTTCTGTCTTCGATTACTCAGAGTGTTCTTGATTTGGAGATATCTAGGTGATATATGGAAAGAAATATGAAGTTTATCGCTTTCATATAATAAGAATTTTTCTTACAGGGATCAGGAAACACGCTGCCTTTGGGATCGGTATATGCAGGTTATAACAATATGTTTAGACAAAATGTATCATATTTAGATAAGCTGTGTTGTCTTAACAATCTTGTTTTCTATTTATTTTAGAATTAAATGAGTAACCGTTTATATAACAAAAATAATAAAGGTTAAAATTTAATTATTAATTATAAATTTCAAGCTGGATATTTGTGCATCCATAAATGCAACGAGCTTCCCGTGCAGCTTTACTGAGCGTTGCCAGAAAAGCAAAAAAGCTTAAGCCATGCGAAAAGCTTGCATTCGTCAAACTGCAGATACTTTTCCAATTGCGGTGCCACAAGTTGCTCGCCGACAGTAATTAAATTTATTTGTAAACAAAAGAATTCGGTGCGTATTTAATCTCGCTAAAGGAACAAGTTGATTAATTGCATGATTGAAGCCATGCAAGAGTTTTGGTAAGTTTTATTGCATGTGCATTGCGAATTATACATTTGTTAAAGTATGACACACACACACACATTAGCGAAACGCTTTTCGCTGGCTTACATTCGTTCTTAAGTGTGTGTGTGTGTGCATGTGTGTGGGGGATGTTATTCGGAAGGCAAGCAACAGTTGCCACATTATTTTCGGGTATATTGGGGTGGATTTGCTGTTCAATATGTTAATGCATAACGACAGCTATTTTTGGCTGTGAATTTTAAAGCGTAGTTAATATAAGCAGTTGTTATGTGTTCCCATAATAAGATATTAATTTATTTGTTTTAGTGAAAATCTGGAGGATCTGGAGGACGACACATATGACGAGGAAAAATCAACGCGCGCAACAGATGATAATCGCAAGTAAGAGATCACTTTAATGTATATTCAATCATACATTAACATTCAATTTTTATACCCTTGCAGAGGGTATTAAATTTGATTACAAAAAGTGGAAACCATATTAAGTATATACAAAATTGTTTTGTCAGTCTGTTTCTATAAAAGCTTCGGATCGCCGATCTTAAATCTATAGCTTAACGTTTAAAAAAGAATTAAAAATGCCCATAACCTTTTTCTGATTAGCCATAAAATCATAAACAGCTTACAAATAAGAGCCTTTAAGGTGGAATAACAAAATGATTTTTTTCGCATTTTGTTTGATAGACAAAATCACAGTGAGATTGAGAAAAGGCGACGCGATAAGATGAACACATACATCAACGAACTATCCTCTATGATACCCATGTGCTATGCAATGCAGCGTAAGCTGGATAAGTTGACCGTCTTGCGTATGGCTGTGCAGCATTTGAGGGGAATTCGTGGCAGCCTGCATCCCTATAATGGGGGCGATTATAGGCCAAGTTTTCTGTCCGACCAGGAGCTGAAGATGATCATTTTGCAGGCATCGGAGGGGTTTCTATTCGTTGTGGGTTGTGATCGCGGACGCATTTTATACGTTTCGGAGTCTGTGTCAAGCGTTTTAAATTGCACTCAAGCCGATTTGCTAGGCCAGAGCTGGTTTGACGTGCTCCATCCCAAGGACATTGGCAAAGTAAAGGAGCAGCTGTCGTCGCTGGAGCAGTGTCCACGAGAGCGACTCATCGATGCCAAAAGTAAGTAGTTAATTTAGATTAAAAATTAAAATTCTAAACTTTTTCATTTTACAGCCATGTTGCCCGTTAAGACGGATGTGCCGCAAAGCTTGTGTCGCCTTTGTCCCGGTGCTCGTCGTTCCTTCTTTTGTCGCATGAAGCTGCGCGCGGCCAACAATAACCAGATTAAGGACGAATCGGATACATCGTCTAGTTCTCGTAGCTCTACAAAACGTAAATCAAAACTAAACATGGATCACAAATATCAGGTTATACAATGCACAGGATACTTAAAGTCTTGGACGCCCATCAAGGACGAGGATCAGGATGGCGACAGTGATGAGCAAACAACGAATCTCTCCTGCCTTGTCGCCATTGGACGCATACCAACCAATGTACTTAATTCCAGTGTGCCCTCCTCACTGGATAACCATCCCAATATCAGGCATGTACTCTTTATTTCACGTCACTCGGCGGAAGGCAAGTTCCTGTTTATCGATCAGCGGTAGGTTTTCTTACAATTAAGTCTTGAAGCATGTTTATAATGTCTAATTGAAATTTATAGTGCCACGCTGGTGATTGGGTTTTTGCCACAGGAAATTCTCGGCACCAGCTTTTATGAGTATTTCCATAACGAAGATATTGCAGCCCTGGTCGAGTCCCATAAAATGGTTATGCAGGTACAAGAGAATGTCACTACGCAAGTTTATCGATTTCGCTGCAAGGACAATGGCTACATTCAGTTGCAGAGTGAATGGCGCGCGTTCAAAAATCCTTGGACAAATGATATTGACTACATAATTGCAAAGAATTCTGTATTTCTCTAGGCTACAAAGTGGTTGTCATTGCTTATCGCCGATTTTAAAAATACCCTTACTAACTACATAAAATATTCGTCATATATATCGTAAACTGTATATTTTTAATGATTTACTCTAGTTATATTGTGGGATGAAAGTATGAAATTTGTACAAGGTTCTTTTTACGTTTCTCACTTGCTCTTACGTATTCTAAAAAAAAAGTATGGCAGCACTTGACAAGAAAACAGCTGGGGGTTTGTTTATTTTTTAGCTCCTACTGGTGTTCTTGTTGCTAAAAGTCTTCTAACAGTCCAAAATCGCAACATTTTTCAAGTTTGTCGTTTGGCGAAGTCGTCAGCTTTGTTCCTAGATAACTAATGTGCAATCCAATTAAAATCGAACGGAACGTTAAGCAATCAGTAGTTCTTAAAAGAGAATTTAAAATTTTTCGTTGTTAACGTACACGTTCTGATTGGGACTGTGCTGTATCGCTTCGTTACTCTCTTAACGATCAATTCACCCAAAAGCCGGCGAAAATACACCAGCATTGCAGTATGCATGTGTGTGGCACCCACGCTGTGGGTTGCTTGTCTCTCCATCTCTTGTTCTCTCCCACTCTCACTCTCACTCTCTTGTGGCTTTCAAGCACATATCCAATTTTGATTTAGTTTTAGTTGTCATCGAGCGTGCAAGGTGCGCGGACGCGTTGTGCTTGCTTAATCCTCTGGTCGGCTTACACAGATATCTCCAAGATGAGTGCCCTCATCTTTCTGATAACTATTTTAATTGGGTTTCTAGTATATTCACTGCTAAAATCAATCAAGCGTCCCAGCAACTTTCCACCAGGTAAGTACTTATTAAAAAAAGAACAAACATATGAGGAAACATAAAGCTGCTAAAAGATCAGAAATATCTGATTCCAAACCATTTTTAAATATCGCTTTGGTCTTACAAAGGTAAAAATTGCTTCAAACAACAGTTGATTGTTGTCGTTGTTATTTTTAAAGTGACAAATAATTTGAATGCTACACACGGAAGCTCTTTTATCAAAATAATTAAGTTGATCAAGTGTATTCAATAGGAGACTTGAGTCAAGAGAACATGCAAGTCAGCAAAACTTTAACTATTGTGCTTTGCTTTGAAACTGGTGATGTTTAGCAATGATGTAAGATTTTTTTGCTAGGCTGGGCTTTATTGTGCTAAGACAACTTGTGTTCAACATTGTTTATTATTTTTTCAATTCGAGCAATACGACCTGCCTCATTTTGAGCCAATGCAAATGCAGCCCAACTGCGAATGGACATCTGGACAACGTTGGCGACGTGTGTCTGGCTTTTCAAAAAGAATTCATTGATAAAAATGGTCATACAGCCATTTACAGACACCTGGATAGGTGTCATGTCATTAAAAGTGATTTACGTATGCATAATTCAAGTCAAAGTAGATGTCGTTATGCAACAATATCCAATTGAATAAATGCATTTCATAAATATATTATTTATTAAATACTACAAAGAAAACTTGATTCTCCATGTGTCATACACATATATGTAATAAGCACACTATTGATAAACTAATAAGTCGGCTGAAAAGATTGAGATTTTAGTTTTTGATTAGGTTATAAACTGATTACCAGATTTTTTCGGTAGTGCCAAAAAGTGTTGGCGATAAGATAAGTTGGAGCAGCAACACAATTCGAACTAAATGGTGCAACTAGCTAGTTCTTATACCTTTTTTTGAATCAAAAATAATCTTCTTTTCTTAGGTCCTGGATTTATACCTTGGCTGGGCAACACTCTGCAGTTTCGTCGAGAAGCAAGAGCAGCTGGTGGTCAGCACATGCTCTTTGAGCAATGGGCAAAACACTATGATAGCCAACTTCTGGGTCTCAAGTTGGGCCAAGAGTATGTGGTTGTGGCGCTGGGGCATAAGCTGGTGCGCGAGGTGCAGCTTCAGGAGGTATTTGAAGGTCGGCCGGACAACTTCTTTCTGCGCCTGCGTACAATGGGCACACGTAAGGGCATTACGTGTACTGATGGACAGCTGTGGTATGAGCATCGAAATTTTGCAATGAAACAAATGCGTCATGTGGGCTATGGACGTAGCCAAATGGAGCATCAAATTGAGCATGAGGCAGAGGAGTTGTTGCAACAGCTTACACAGACGCATGCAGCACCGATTGAGCCTGTCAACTGGTTGGCACAGAGTGTTCTTAATGTCCTTTGGTGTTTAATTGCCGGCGAGCGGATAGCCAGCAATGAAGATGGCACACTGCGGCGACTGCTGGATCTAATGAATAGACGCTCCAAACTATTTGACATATGTGGTGGGGTGTTGGCTCAGTTTCCCTGGTTGCGCCATGTGGCGCCAAAGTGGACAGGCTACAACCTGATACGACAGCTAAATGCTGAAATGCATGGCTTCTTCATGGAGACAATTAGCGAGCACAGGCTTCGCCTCGAGGAATGCCAGGCTCGTGGTGAGCAACAGCTGGAAAGCGATCTTATATTTGCCTATCTGCTGGAGATGCAGAGTCAACGCAAGGATACTGACAGCTTTAATGAGACGCAGTTGGTGATGACAATACTCGACTTTTTCATAGCGGGATCCCAAACAACAAGCAATACAATAAATCTGGCTTTAATGATGCTGGCTATGCGTAAGGATGTGCAGGAGCAGTTGTATGCCGAAGTGGCTGCCAATGTGCCTGGCAGCAATGCCGATTCAGATGCATTTCCTCATCTTAGTCGGCGGGAGTCCTTCCACTATATGGACGCATTCATTATGGAGGTGCAGCGCTTCTTTCACATCACACCAATAACGGGTCCGCGTCGTGCTCTTTGGCCAACCAAACTAGGTGGCTATGATATACCCAAAAATGCCACAATTCTCATTAGCTTACGATCAGTGCACATGGATGAGCAGCATTGGGTGAAGCCGCATGACTTTCGGCCAGAGCGTTTTATTGATGCAGCTGGAAAGTGTTGCAAGGATGAGTACTTTATGCCATTCGGATTGGGACGACGTCGCTGTCTGGGCGATGCTTTGGCACGTGCATGTATCTTCTCGTTTCTTGTAAGGATTGTGCAACATTTTTATATTGTGCTGCCCGAGGGTGAAACGCCATCGTTGATCCTACAGCCAGGCATCACCCTAACTCCAAAACCGTACAAGGTGCGCTTTGTTAAGCGCAATTAAATTTTACAAATATCTTATAGAGATATCAAAAATTACCAATAAAAATATGTAAAGAAAATGTTTCTATACTTTTATAGAACTATATTTTTTGCGAAAACTACGTTATTTGAAACAGTCCTGTGTGTGTTGATCATATCGATAGTATAAATAGGATATTTAATTTATCTAGTCACACCTCTCAACCGGATATTTGTTCTGTTCGTCAATTGAATCATACTTAAAGTTAAATGCGAATTTCATATTTGATAATTCATATTCAGAATTACTGATGGCAAAGTCGCGACATCTTTTTATAAGCTCCTCGTCGTACTCCAAATTAAATTTGTTGGAACATGATTTAAGCGCCAGCTTGTAATTCTGACTGGTTAACCAGTTATCCTCTTGATCAAATGAATCGCCGGCAACTTTACCTGGATATTTGAATATATTTTTGTCATCCATTTGCGAATCTGAATCACCCAAGGATGTAATGAGGCTCTTTAGTTCGGATGCAAACATTTGGGCATTCCAATCCAAACAAATCAAGTGGCCGTAGGGATGCTCCTTCAACTAAAATAATTAAAAAGCAAATTTACAAACATTTTAAGAATAAGATTGGAAAAAGTTAGATTTTACCTTTACTTCTATATCGGTCACTACATCGCTGTTGAAAATCGAAAGCACAAATGGCGACTCAGGTTTTATTTGACGTTTGTATAGGTAATCGGGCAAATTTTGAATAAGTTCATCCATTTGATCCTTTTTGTATGGCAATCGAAGATATCTTAAACTTGTACAGTTAAGTACCATATCGAGAAGAGCATCGGTGTCATTAGTATTTTCTGAATATGTCTCCAAAGACAAAAACTGAAGACGATCCAATTGCGTTAGATATTGATACATATTACTAGGCCATGATGCACATAAAAATGCTTTAAGGCATTTAAGCTTCGATATTTCACTTGAATGTGAGTGATTTGGAAAGCGGCTTATGTCCAAAGCTTGCAATCGATCAGCATAATTATCAAAGAATGCATTCGGCTCAACGTCAATTGGAGTTGTTTCAAAATTCATGTCTAACTTCAGATATTTAAGATTGTTAAAGTCACCAATGTTTTTGAATTGCTGGTTGGCCGTTAAATAAGTTAGATTTGGACAATATGCGCCCAGTTTTGATAAATAGTTGCCTTTACTATTTATAAAACAGGTTGCAAGGGTATTCAGGTTGCGCTTTTCTTTAAATATTTCCAGAAAATCGTCCGAGCTCAAGTTTTCATCAATAATGTAAAGATGAAGAATTTCAAGTTGATTACAATTCTTCAATAGCTTCACTGAAAATAAAAATAAGATATAAAATGTAAGTACTTGTTGATGATAAGCCATTAACTATTTCATTACTTACATTCACTTTCTGACGGATAGTATAGAGTTACGGATCTTAAGTTTGGTAAATTCGTTAGGCCAGCAATTATTTGTGCATCTTTGCTCGATTTAAATTCACAAACAAAACTTTGCAAATTCAACATACAACCGAATATGTTTTCAAAATCGTTACCAGTCACATTTTCATCTACACCAGCTATTTTCAAAGTTGTTAGTTTATTGGAGTCACTCTTAAGCGCATAGACTGTAAATGGAAAACATTGATAAAAAACTTTTTATTGTTACAACTACATAGTTTTAGATAACGAAAAAATCCCCAAACTTATTTATGATGCTCTTATGACGAAATAAATCTATAAAACTATGATGAATAATGGAATAGGCGTAAATGAACTTACTTTCACCGTATGGTGTGTCGAAGAGGCTTAGACATTTTAGGTAAGGCAATTGCCAAAGGGATTTAACAAATCCCACATCTAAACAGTCGCTCTTTTCTCCAGAAAACAATAAACGAACATGAGTCAAGTTAGGGCAATGTTTACTCAGCAGCAAAATAAACCTTTCAAAGTGCTCAATATTGCTTGTTGAATCCACATACTCTTCATAGATCAAAACGTCAGCGCCATTTACTTTAAGTACAATTTGCCAGTCGCTAAGAGTTCTATGCATCCATCTACTAATTAATTTGTAATTTTGATTAACACTTGTCTGCATTTGGGTGCTTTGACTGCGCGACATGTTTAACGAATGCCAAAACTATACTGATTCACCGGCTATGAAAACACGATAAAGTGGCGTTATCGCAACAATGCTTGGCAAGCAAAATCGATATCGATAGGATTTTCTTTTTAAGTACTAAGATTCTTCAAGGTTATCAAAAATAATTTAATTCATAAACAATGTTTTTCATAAAATTAAGGTAAAATGTGATTAATAGTTTTTCCACGTGTGATTCTTTATTCATGATTTTCATGTTATAAGCTAAAAATATTAACAAATTATGTTTCATTCGTTTGGATCTGATTCGGGTTCTTTATTGAGTGACAATGTTAAATTTTAAATAATATTTTATGATTTAATCTTAAGTAAAATAATTACGATTTCAATATGTGTAACAAAATCAAACTTTTTAAGTTATTCGTTATAATAATATAATGTAGATGTAGGTATACATACATAAATATGTATAAATAACAACACCAAAGCCGGCTTCAAAAAACGTACAGTACATAGGTATGTGTGTTTGTACAGAAATATGAAGACATATAATATTACTTATTTAAATAATGAAAAATATTTACAAAGTTATTAGAAAGCATCGCGTATACAACAATCCAAATTCATGTTTTCAAAATCCATTTTATATGGTTTACATGCAGAGGCACGCGGACACAGGACTTGTGGTCCTTGACCTCGTATGCACACTTAAAATTTCTGTTACGCTTCAGCAAATAATAATAATGTCAATAAGAGTATGCAACAAAAGAAAAACAAACTAAGAAAACGTAAAAACGAATCTTCGGGCTCCACTGGCTTAAATGCTAATGACTGCACACTGTGGCATTGACAGTGCCTGTCCTTCTTTTCACCCCTGCATAGGATACACACATTTTGGTGTTGTTCCGTTTTTGTGTTGTTTTACCGTTTGTTGTTTTGGGTTATATATGATGTGTTTGTCGCTTGTCGCTGTCATGCTAAAAATTAAATCCGCTATCGGGCATTTCTTGCGGATTAAACTCGTACTGCTGAGTGCCGGCAACGGGGGCCACACGTGTATCCTCCTCCTCGTTTCCAAAGTACTGTTCAATAATGTAGAACGACTTATGATAAATGTCGCGATTCTCATGGGACTGCAAATATTCAATCTTGTCCAAGCCTGTAATGTTACTAAGTTTTGTATCTGAACATGACATAATGCAAGTAGATCTTGACTTACCGCCACACTCTTCAATGGTCATTGCATAGGGATTGGGTCGCACCTGAAACTTTTCGCCTGCTTTCAAAATGTTCTCGAGAGCATTCAACGCCACCTGGACAATATCCGAATCGACGACAGTGAGGAAATCACACATGGGAGGCACACAGCCTACCTGGACCAAGTAGTGTATTTGCTCGGAGGAGCCACTGCTAGTGGCATTTGTAATGGCCCATGCGGCTTCTTTGCGAGTTTTAAAGTCAGCCGTTTGCATTATGCTCATCAATTGTGGGAATATGTTGGCATTGATAATTGCCTGAATTTGATCGCGATTTCCGGCCGCAATATTCGATATGGTCCAGCAAGATTCCTTCTTAATCGTTTCGGCTGTCGAGCACAGCAAAAGGCTGATGCACGGCAAGGCATTATAGCTCAATATCACTTGTGTCTGCTGATCATCGCCGGTTACAATGTTGCCCACAGCGCGAAGTGCCGCCGTGCTCACATTCTGCTGCGGATGCCTGCCATTATAGAACGGGTTCTCATTAGACATTTCATAGTCATGTCAATTGACAATGTAGCTTACAATAGTAAATCAACAAGACGCCGACAGACGCCTGCATCGATAACAGCCTGAATTTTGTCGTTTGGTCCATCGGATAGATAGCTTATAGCCCAGCAAGTATCGCAAAGTACATCCACATCGGTGTAGTCCAAAAGACGGGCTAGTATAGGCAAACCGTGTACAATTTTAGAAAAGTCAGCTGGAGGATTTTTGCCACGGCACAAGTTTGACAGCGTCCAAACAGCATTACGAATCATGGTGATGCGGTCCGATGTGCTCAGAACGCTGCAAAATAATATAAGGTTTATATTTACAGACAAACAGCGTAAAAGTACAAACGATACTTACTTCAAGAGAGGCATTAAAATGCCAGAGCTGAGTAAATGATCGCGACACGTTGGTGAGTCGCCAGCTATGTTACCTAGCGCCCAGACAGCCTGCTCCTGCACATCGTCATGTGGGCTGGAAAGTAGCTCAATAAATATGGGCACGGCACCAGCCTCAATGACAATTTTTGTTTGGTGCGATGTGCCAGAAGCAATGTTTGTCAGCGTCCAAGCTGCTTCGAACTGCAGCGTTGCATTTGTGTTATTGCGCAAAAAAGTGACGAATTGTGGCACAATATCTTTCTGTATAACCTCCTCAATGGGCGGATTTGGATCTCGGGATAGCAGTTTTCGAAACTTTTGTGTTGCCTCCAGTTGGTCGCTCTCTTTGTCACTATATAGCATTTGAATCATTTCCGCATTAATTATCGATTGGGCAACAGCAGACTCTGACTGGCTGCCGACTCCATGCGATTGCGTGCCGCCCACACCCATATTCTGGCCGCTGCTGTCAGCCATATGCATATCTCCAGTGTGGTGTTGCATGTCGCCACTGGTGCCACTGCTTTCGTTGCATGCGGCACCTGGAGTGGATGTTGGGCTTGGGTCGAGCACAACATTGCGACGCTTTGATAACTGTTGTTCACGTTTTGTTTTTCGCAGTTGAATGCCAACCTCTTCACGTCTGCGCCTCATCTCTGTTGAATCCAGAGCGGCATTTTTATAGCGTTGTTTGTGTGTGGCGGACATTGTATGTCAGTTTTTGAAAGCAGCTCTAAAAAAATTTTGATTATATATATAATTTAAAAATATTATTTGCTTTAAGGTTTATAGTTAAACTGAATGTTTGCATTCAAATCTTTTTGATAAACTAAACGTAAGACTCACAGTCATTCATTAAATTTCTTCATCAATCACATTTTTTATGAACAAAAACTTGAACTGTTTGAAACATAGGTAAGTCGACCACACTTGCAATTTGCTATGCATATTTTCCTCATATCTGAGGACTTCAAATGTTTGCTTGAGTGCGTTCGATATGTTGTCGTTACCAAGTATTAAGCTCTAATAATATATATGCGTTTAACGAGTACTTTTCTATTATTTGCACAGCAACAACACTTTCACATTCTAATTGCAATACATATGTATTCACAAACATGCATGTATATAAGTATACGCGCGTGGACGTAAGTATATGTGACAGGCTTAGGTCAGCGTCAGCAAATACAGCATACTCTTGGCTTTTGCCTTTTACTATTTTTGGCAAAGGATCTCACGTTTTTGATGAAAGTTGTGGCACAATTTGTAATCATTTTACCTGTGTTTCTGCCAATTTTAAGCGTCTATTTATAGTACAACACACAAATGCAAATTTTAGTCACGATACGCCACACGTTTTTAGTTTTGGCGTAGAAGGCTGCCAGACTTTGGTCATACCACCACAGCTGATTGTGCAACAAAACTTTTTTCGATACCGATATCAACAATAAAGAAATTCTAAAATAAAAAATAGCGCCAATAATGAACAAGCCGAAAAACCAAAAGAATTCCTCGAACCAAGCATCAAATGAAACTGCTTTGCTACAAGAAAAACAAAAGCACCTACAACTTTTGCACAAATACAACAATCTCAAAGACGCCACACAAACTGTGCTAGGAGTCCTAGCGCAAGCAAAAGGAGTACCAATTAAGGATATGCATAAGACGTATAACCTGCCTAGCAATGAATGATGTGGAACTTTATAAACATTAAGCATATATATTAGTAAAATGTTTTTCTTTTAAAATAAAAAAACATTGTGCTTGTAAACAGCACACAGGTTGATAACAATTTACTTGGCAGTCGCTGTCTGTTTATAACTAAAGAACTTTACTTAAAATTAAACAATTTACTGCACTGCCTTCAGATCCAGCTGATAACTAATCACGTTGATTGTTACAGCTTATACAAAGAATCATTGACCAGCATGAAAATAGGATCTGCAACGTTCATTAAATGCTTTGTAAGTCCGTTCCTTAATAATATCCTCCACATTCAGTTCAGATTGTAGCACTCTGAGCTGAAAAAAAAAACAATAAAAGATTTAGCTTGGACTCGTGTGGTTATCTTATAATCATGCATGGTGACTTACCTTTCGTTGCTCTGCCTTGAATTTTCCATCGGTATCCACATCATCTGGTTCCTTCTCCCGTTGATCTCGAAGCTGCTTTAGTGTTGTTGCTGACAAGGTTATGCAATTGCGTATGTTGGTTTGCTGTCGGGTTAAAATTCCAATTCATTGATTGCTTTAAACTTGCAAAATATGAATTTACCCGAGAGAGATGTGACTCCTGTAGTTTGGCGTACAAGTCTCGGCACGTGCTTTCGCTATTTACTTGTCCCTTAAAAGATTCCGTTGGCAAAGCATTTAAAGCATAGATAATTTTGTCGTCCACATCTCGCATCTTTTTCAGCGCCTCCTTCAATCAGTAGCGCAAACGTACAATTACTGTTAAAAATGCATCGATGTTATTGAGGCAATGTGACTTACTTGAAAGCCCAGGAAATCAAAGCAAGAAACCGCCATTTAAAAAGCAAGGAATTTTGTTTCTAAGTTTATAAAATTAAAAGAAAACAAAAGAGATACATGTACCAATGTACATATGTATGCTTTTAGCCGGTGCAATGTGCCTTTTTTAAAGCGTTGCCACCTTACTTAATTGGGCAATCAAACATGACGATAATATTATTTCATCCGAAAATATTATTAGTCAAAACATTGCAATGTAGAAGTTACAGGAAAATTAAATTATTAGCAACAACTGGTTGAAAATAAAGACCGACAAAAAACCTAACTTTTAAGAGACAACATAAAATCAATCGATACTGGCGGACAACGTAATCGATATTTCCAATCTCTAGATGCGTATACAAGCGAATAAAAACAAATAACAAATTTGTCAAAATTCAACACCAAGTTAACCATTCAAAATGCGTGCCAAGCAGAATGAGGACATACGGAAAAAAATTAAAAATGGCATATATAAACTCAAAACAAATGAAGGCAAACGCAGCACAGTGTGGCGAGTGTTCCAAAGGATTGAGAAGGAAGATGGTGATTTACTTAAGGAATACATATTTTGTACTGTATGCGGAAAGCTAATCTCATTTGCACATAAGAATGCAAATTTGCGCCGCCACAAGTGTCATGAGCAATATTTGAAGAAACAGGCAAATAGCAGTGGCGTTGCAGACGCAAACAGCTCAAAAGAATGGTCAGCGGAGGAGACGGTGGACGAAGCGGAGATAAATGCAGCTTACGAAGAGTTCTCAGTGGTGAACGAACTAGACACAATGGAAGATGCTAAACTTATAACGCAGCGAGGTGCTAGCAATGCAACAGACTCAAGTGAAGCCATCAATTACATTGGTCAGTCTTCTAAAGTAAATGAAGATCCGCTCACAACATCAAAAATGCGTGCCAAGCAGAATGAGGACATACGGAATAAAATTAAAAATGGCATATATAAACTCAAAACAAATGAAGGCAAACGCAGCACAGTGTGGCGAGTGTTCCAAAGGATTGAGAAGGAAGATGGTGATTTACTTAAGGAATACATATTTTGTACTGTATGCAAAAAGCTAATCTCATTTGCACATAAGAACAATGCAAATTTGCGCCGCCACAAGTGTCATGAGCAATATTTGAAGAAACAGGCAAATAGCAGTGGCGTTGCAGACGCAAACAGCTCAAAAGAATGGGTTAAATATAAAGACGCAGAAATGTCAGCGGAGGAGACGGTGGACGAAGCGGAGATAAAAGTAGCTTACGAAGAGTTCTCCTCAGTGGTGAACGAACTAGACACAATGGAAGATGCTAAACTTATAACGCAACGAGGTGCTAGCAATGCAACAGACTCAAGTGAAGCCATCAATTACATGGGTCAGTCTTCTAAAGTAAATGAAGATCCGCTTAATGTCACAATCTCAAATTCAAATTCTCGTCTCTCTAACAACTTTTTGTCGCACGGTGTTAGTGGAGTAGAAGAGATTGCAATTCACGCACAAACATGGTCTTTGGAATACAGCAAGCTGACAGAGGAACAACAATTTTATGCTAAAAGGGCCATTAATGAGATCTTTGTGTTGGGGCGATTAGGACGTCTAACATTAACTACTGTTCCGGCAGTGATTGAGTAAACGCTTTGTCAGTACAAATAGATTAATTTTAAATAAACGTTAATTGTAAATGTGCATTCAATTTAATGAAAATTCATTTGACTAAGAGTTTTAGCTGTAGAGTATAAGAAAAGCTGTCAAGTGAAAGCTTTGAGCAGAATTTATATTCACAAGCATACTGACAATGAATCCAAGGGTTATTCTTGCCGGGCTCCTTAGCGATATTCTTTTGACGGCATGAATAAAAGTCACAAGACATGCTTTTTGAAGAGGTTGACAAGAATCTAAGTACCAGAAGTAGGGCAAATAATTTCGCTCAGCTTGTTTAAAAGTACAAATGAGAAACTCGGCTGGTTGACAATTATACAGCATTTGTAAATTTGTATCGAATGTTTAATAAAAGCCATCGATATATTATACATAGATTAGTACAGCGTTGCCACATCCAAAACAACATACACATTCCATAATGCTTATGGGTTAAACCATATGTTTTTCCCGGTCAGCCAACGAAGTCATATTTGTTGTAGATTTTTAGTTGTGGAGCCACGGAAAGTGTGAAAATAAACAAATGTCTTGCCGGAAGCCTTTACATTCTGACAAGGGGACCGTCCCACGATCTCCTATTCAAAAATATACACCAGACAAAGTTAACGTCCCACAATTTGCTACTCCAAAATATACACCAGAAAGCGCCATTTCAAGCCCAATGCCAGAAAGCGCCATTCCAAGCCCACTGCCAGTGAACGAGGATGAAAATAGCGCAAGTAGCGATGAAAATGACGAATCTGAAGATAGAGTAGCACCTGCAAGCACACGAATTCCGGACCTGAGGACGATTCGTTGTTGATTTCTCAAAGTGACAACACGTCAACAACAACAATAAGAGATCGATTATTTTACACACCTGAGTGCTATCGACCACCGTCCGTACCTCAGAGCCAAGTTGCAAAGATCCAAACAACGCAGCCTTCTAAATCGTTGACTGTCAAACAATCTTTTATTAATTCAAAATTTGCATATGCAATTCCTATAATACTTCTGTTGATTGTATGCTTGCCATTGCCGAAGCTACTTAATTAGGCAATCAAACATGACGATAATATTATTGCATCCGAAAATATTACTAGTTAAAACATTGCAATGTAGAAGTTACAGGAAAATTAAATTATTAGCAACAACTGGTTGAAAATAAAGACCGACAAAAAACCTAACTTTTAAGAGACAACATAAAATCAATCGATACTGGCGGACAACGCAATCGATATTTCCAATCTCTAGATGCGTATACAAGCGAATAATAAAAAAAAAAAAATTTGTCAAAATACAACACCAAGTTAACCGCTCAAAATGTGTGCCAAGCAGAATGAGGAAATACGGAATAAAATTAAAAATGGCATATATAAACTCACAACAAATGAAAGCACACGCAGCTCAGTGTGGCGAGTGTACCAAAGGATTGAAAAGGAAGATGGAGAATTACTTGAGAAATACATATTTTGTACTGGATGCGGAAATCTAAAGTCATTTGCACATAAGAACACTACAAATTTGCGCCGCCACAAGTGTCATACGCAATATTTGAAAAAACAGGCAAATAGCACTGTCTTTGCAGACGCAAACAGCTCAAAAGAATGGGTTAAAAATAAAGACGCAGAAATGTCAGCGGAAGACACGGTGGACGAAGCGGAGATAAAAGTAGCTTACGAAGAGTTCTCCTCAGTGGTGAACGAACTAGAGACAATGGAAGATGCTAAACTTATAACGCAGCGAGGTGCTAGCAATGCAACAGACTCAAGTGAAGCCATCAATTACATTGGTCAGTCTTCTAAAGTAAATGAAGATCCGCTCACAACATCAAATTCGAATTCTCGTCTCTTTAACAACTTTTTGTCGCACGGTGTTAGTGGAGTAGAAGAGATTGCAATTTACGCACAAACATGGTCTTTAGAATACAGCAAGCTGACAGAGGAACAACAATTTTATGCTAAAAGGGCCATTAATGAGATCTTTGTGTTGGGGCGATTAGGACGTCTAACATTAACTACTGTTCCGGCAGTGATTGAGTAAACGCTTTGTCAGTACAAATAGATTAATTTTAAATAAACGTTAATTGTAAATGTGCATTTAATTTAATGAAAATTCATTTGACTAAGAGTTTTAGCTGTAGAGTATGAGAAAAGCTGTCCAGTGACAGCTTTGAGCAGTATTTATGTTCACAAGCATACTGACAATGAATCCAAGGGTTATTCTTGCCGGGCTCCTTCAGCGATATTCTTTTAACGGCATGAATAAAAGTCACAGGACATGCTCTTTGAAGAGGTTAACAAAAATCATAGCCAAGAGCTAAGTACCAGAAGTAGCGCAAATAATTTCGCTCAGCTTGTTTAAAAGTACAAATGAGAAACTCAGCTGGTTGACAATTGCACAGTACTTGTAAATTTGTATCGAATGTTTAATAAAAGCCATCGATATATTATACATAGATTAGTACAGCATTGCCACATCCAAAACAACATAAACATTCGATAATGCTTATGGGTTAAACCATATGTTTTTCCCGGTTAGCCAACGAAGTCATATTTGTTGTAGATTTTTAGTTGTGGAGCCACGGAAAGTGTGAAAATAAACAAATGTCTTGCCGGAAGCCTTTACATTCTGACAAGGGGACCGTCCCACGATCTCCTATTCAAAAATATACACCAGACAAAGTTAACGTCCCACAATTTGCTACTCCAAAATATACACCAGAAAGCGCCATTTCAAGCCCAATGCCAGAAAGCGCCATTCCAAGCCCACTGCCAGTGAACGAGGATGAAAATAGCGCAAGTAGCGATGAAAATGACGAATCTGAAGATAGAGTAGCACCTGCAAGCGACACGGATTCCGAACATGAGGTGGATTCGTTGTTGATTTCTCAAAGTGGCAACACGTCACCAACAACAATAAGACATCGAGAATTTTACACACCTGAGTGCTATCGACGACCGTCCGTACCTCAGAGCCAAGTTGCAAAGATCCAAACAACGCAGCCTTCTAAATCGTCGACAGTCAAACAATCGTTTTTTAATTCAAAATTTGCATTTGCAATTCCTATAATACTTCTGTTGATTGTATGCTTGCTATTGCCGAAGCAGAAAACTCAGGAGACACAGACTCGGAAACAGTGTGAATTTGAGACATTGCGGAAACGAGCGCCGTTACAGACGTCAGCTGTTTGGGACGCTCTGACGATTAACATTGAATTGCTTTTAAATAAAGAGACCGAGTCGCCCAATGTTTACCTGATGCTGTATTCCAGTCAAAGCAATGAAAGTCAAATCCAAAAACTTATTAAGGATATTGCTCTGGAAACATCCAAATGTTTTGGTAAGTCATATACTTTATGCGTTTTCCTAAAAAAGTATTGAAATTTTTTTTATTTTTAGATGGTCAGCAACCTGTTGAAATGGGCCTACAAGATTTTGAAACAAAAGATAACGATGACTATGGACATCCCATTGAGCAGTACAAAAAGAAACTTAAAGAAGGCAGTGTGTTTCTTATTGTTAATCTGAATGATGTGAGTGAATATCTTAAATTTGCTGTTTGAATTTAATTCATTAACTGATTACATATGTATTTAGATACCGCCAAATGCGGCGCGAGCTCTGCACACCATTTGCGACACGCACAGTCCAATTGCTCCAGATGTAGTAATATTTTTAACACTGCACACACATCATAAAACAGACGGAGCGACGCCTTCAAACTTGGCCTTTGAAATGTTGCGCGAACTTTGGCATGAGGTGCCTGAGAATGAATTGGATGCCTTAATAACACGAGTAATTGATCAAGTTCTGCTGTTGCAGGGCTAATCATATAATTTTAATTCACTCTTATTTCAATTTTTTAAGCAAACATAATATAAAGGATTTAAATGATTATTCTATCTATACTCTATCAATACGAATGCAACACAACTCGCCCAAAAATGCTATCAGGCTGCATGTCATACCAAAGCACCACAGCAAAATGAGGCCAATAAAATGTTCAATGCTCAGTTTGACGGGTCCAATATCAAGGTTCGGTTTTTCCGAGGCTGCAATGCGATTCTGTCTGTGCGCATTCATAAACTCTGCTGGAATCTTCCACTCCCAGTACTTGTCAAATCCCGACGAGTGCCACATAAGTATGAAATCATTGTGCACATTCAAATAAGGCCAAAGGCGGGGCACATACGCAACCGTATAGGCAAAGTAAATATCATCCACCATGAGCTTTAGACGGTGAAGTGCATCGTCGGGTATAAGCTCGGCGTTGGCCAAATGTCCAAACTGCATTCTCTCCACCACGAAACCCATCTGCTCGCCAACAGACATAGTGGCTATAGACTCAGCATCATTTATTCGGTAATTTTCCACAATTCCCAACAGAACAGGCTAAAATTGTAAATGTTAACAATAGTTAAATATAACATGTCCACTTACATCCATATTTCCATCGTCAAAGGTGCGTATCCAGGCATGGGATGTGCCCGTCCAGATCAACTTGTGCTCATAAAGTCGTTGTCGTGAATCGGCGGCCTCTTTTAGTTTCGGCAGGGTTAAAATGGAAGCTAGTCCTCCGCCATAAACGGTTGTCAAAATGATGTCGACTATGTAGCTTGCCACCAGCATCATGCGTAATGCATACGATGTCGCCACATATCTGGTGCTTTGATTAACAAAGAGTTTGAGAGTGGTAACAACACCAAAGTGTATACTCTGTTTCCAGCTTTTAGATGAGGGACATTGCTCGTTGTGACGTGTGGTGGCCAGACACAGACATTCCAGAGCTAAGCAAAGCATAACGCATAGCCAAAGTGTGTAATGGAATGGACGCAGTGGTAGGGCCCAGTTAACAAGTCGCTCCGGGGCAGGCACTAGACATGTAATACCAGAGCGTCCTTGAAAGCTTGTCATATCCATAAGCTGATACGCGTCATACCAATAATACATGCCGCCAATGCCATAATCAATGGTTCTGTTCAGCACCATTCCCAACACCCCAACTCCTGTGGCATTTGCATAGACATCGCCCCATTCCGATTCCTCACCTGTATGCAGAGCAATTTGTTGGTAAGCATGACTGAACTGTATATTGTTTCCAGCTAAGATTTAAAAATACCCACTCGTATCGATTTGTACTGTGCAATTGTGCAGTTCACAAAATGTCAATAGTACTCGAACTTCGGTGCCATCAACAAGCGCTTGTGATTTTTTTGTAAAGCGATCGTAAGCCTTAGGATGTTTTAACTAAAATTAAGAAAACTTAATACGTTGGGCGTTAATAAATTGTATATTCAAAAACTTACATAATTAAGCAGCATGAATGGCTTGTAATCAAATACGCCCAAAACGACTTCTCGGCCTTTAAGATCATGCAGCTTATCGAATGCATCTAAGCCGCTATTCCATATTATTTTCTTTAACTGTGCGTCGTAACGATTTATTGTATCAAATATTGGGGTCACTGTATCTAAACCATTGTATCTTGTTCCAACATATCGATTGGTTCTTATCTCAAACACACTAGCATTCATATATTGTGCGGTGACCAAGATAACGTTGGGCTGATCTTTGAATCCAAAAACGAAGTTAGATTTGTAAGAAATCCGAAAAATATAAGATCTTACCATAAAACAAAAAACCATCGAAGAAACTAGCTGAATCCGTAGACTGTTCCAAAAGCTCATCGGTGTGCACAAAAATAAAGCGATTTTTCGTCGATCGCCAAATTGAATAGATGCTGGCATTATAGAAATAATGTGCAAACTTTGGTATATGCTCTTGGAATGCAATGAAACTCTGCAAATGTATCAAGAGGCAAATTATACATATTATAAGGAGTTGCTTTGGGGCTTACCTCGCAGTGCGACTGCTCAATGGCAACAGTCAGTTGTAATATCCAATCGTTATAGACTATGCCGTGCCTTTTAAACTTTTCACGTTTTAGCTCATAGTTGATATTGTCATCCTCGTAATCAGACCATTTCAGCGGGTCCAGGATAAGTACGGCTAGTGGAGAGGTCGTCTGTAGTTGGATATTAAACGACGCGTGCCATAATATGCAGGTAGCATGAGATTCCATAAAATATTGCTGTGCTATGTTTATTAAAATGTGTATTAGCAAATGTTTTGCTTTGCAATGTTTTATCTTACCAAGAAAACTTAAAACTGTAGACCAGTAATTTGTATTCACTAACATTGCTGACATGTTTTGAAAGTTTGTTTTATTTGATGCCAAACAGCAGCCTTTTATAGGCCACTCAAGAAGAAAGTAAAATTGAGCCTAAGAGGCATATTAAATGCATGCACACAAAATCTAAAGATATCGAGCTGTTTAAATATTCATTTCCATAAGAAATAAATGTGTAGTACCATAAAATTACAAACTAAACAAAACATTATAGTCACGTGAACGCGCGTATAAATAAATATAACGTTCTTTTAAAGCTCAACGCATGTTCTTAATTAACTTGTTTGTTGGCTAAATTGATGCATTTATGTTTAATACAAAATCAAACTTAAGTATGTAACAGCTTAAAGTTCATTATCTAAAAGTAGTCAGTTGGAGTCCTAAGACGCTGGCCTAACAGCCTGATCAGCTTTCTGGCTTTCAATATACTTACCATTCGTATTTTAAATAAGGCCAAAAATTACACAACAATTTATCAGGTACTTTTCATCGCATGTAAGAGTTTTAATTTTTATTTATTTATTTTTTAGTGATGAGAGGAATATTAAATTAAATTTTTATTAACCGGAACACACCACAATTCGCACACAAATGCCAACAGGCTGCATATCATGCCAAAGAACCAAAGCAGAATAAGTCCAATAAAATTATCAATTCCTAACTGGACGGGTCCAATATCAAGATTTGGTCTTTGCGAGGCCTCAATGCGATTCTGTCTGTGCGCATTCATATACTCTGCAGCGATCCTCCACTCCCAGTACTTGTCGAATCCCGACGAGTGCCACATGAGTATGAAGTCATTATGAACATTTAAATAAGGCCAAAGGCGGGGCACATACGCAACCGTATAGGCAAAATAAATATCATCTACCATTAGCTTAAGTCGAGGCAATGCTTCGTCGGGTATAAGCTCGGCGTTGGCTAAATGTCCAAACTGCATTCTCTCTACCACGAAGCCCATCTGTTTGCTTAGAGACAAAGTGGCTATAGACTCAGCATCATTTACACGGTACCGCTCAATAAGGCCAAGTAAAACAGGCTAAAAGATAGTTCATATAAATGGAAAATAAAACAACGAGGAGACACCCTGAACCCATTCCAATAAATTATCAAAAAAAAAAAAAACTTTAAATCTTGTCGAAATAAAATCAACCCAACCATAAAAGTCTTGGTTTGAGCTATTCCACTCGGTTTACACTCTTCAAAATCTTCGGTGTTTCCCAACCAATTTTTCAGAAAGAATGTTAATGGTTGGGTTCAGGGTATAAAAAATCATTTTGCCATCATTACTTCCACATTGCTAGTATCGAACGTTGCTATCCAAGCGTGAGATGTAGCTGTCCAAATCAGCTTGTGCTCGAAAAGACGTTGCCGCGAATCGGCAGCTTCCTCTAGTTTGGGCAGGGTCAATATGGCAGCGAGTCCTCCGCCATAAACAGTGGTCAGGATGATGTCGACCATGTAGCTAGCCAGCAAAATAGTCCGTAGAGCATTTGATTTTGTCACATATCTGGTACTTTGGTTAACAAAAAGCTTTAAGGTGCTAACAAAACCAAAGCGCAGACTTTGTTGCCAGCTCTTGTCGTGTTGGAAAGCACTCATTGAAGAAGGAAAGCCCTCACTATAACGTGTGGCAGCTAGAAAAAGGCTTTCTAGAGTTAAACATAATATAACATATAGCCAGAGTGTGCTTTGGTATGGACACAGTGGTAGGGTCCAGTTAATGAGTCGGTGTGGAGCTGGCACTAGACAGGTGACACCAGAACGTCCTTGAAAGCTTGTCATATCCATTTGCCGATAGGCATCATACCAATAATACATTCCGCCAATGCCATAATCAATGGTTCTGTTCATCACCATGCCCAACAGTCCAACTCCTGTGGCATTTGTAAATATATCGCCCCAATCTGACTCCTCACCTGAGGACAAGAAATATCTGATTAACTAAATGTACAAAGCCTAGTTTTTTTTTGTTTTTGATGGATATTAAAATGATAAAAAATATATACTTGTATCGATGTGAACTGTACAATTGTGCAGTTCACAAAAAGTCAGTAAAACACGGACTTCGGTGCCATCAATAAACGCTGGTTTTCCTTTTGAAGAACGATCTTGATACGCCGGTTCCTTATCCTAAAAATACGTTATATCAATTTTAATAAGTTTTTTCTTATGTGCATACATAATCAAGCAGCATGAATGGTTTGTAATCAAATAAGCCCATAACGATTTCGCGGCCTTTTAGATTGTGTAGCTTATTGCATATATCCATGCTACTATTCCATATAAGTTTCTCTTGATTAGCATCAAAAAGATTTATTGTATCAAATATTGGTTTCGATGTTTTGGATCCATTGTATTTTGTTCCAACGAATTGATTGGTTTTAATTTTAAAGATGCTTGCATTGAGATATTCTGCAGTGATTAGCAGAATGTTGGGTTGATCTAAAAGTATCAAAATGGATTAAAATTTGATCAGAATAGAGAAAAATCCCAGTACTTACCATAAAACAGATATTCATTAAAATAACTTTCTGAATCCGTAGACTGCTTCATAAGCTCATCGGTGTAGACAAAAATAAAGCGATTTTTCGATGATCGCCAAATTGAATAGATACTGGCAACATAGAAATAATGTGCAAACTTTGGTATATGATCTTGAAATGCAATGAAACTCTGCAAATGTATCAAGAGGCACATTATACATATTATAAGTAGTTGTTTTGAGGCTCACCTCGCAATGCGACTGCTCAATGGCAACAGTCAGTTGTAATATCCAATCGTTGAAGGGTATACCCCGCTTATGAAGCTCTTTTCTTTTAAGCTGATACTCGATATTGTCATCTTCGTATTTAGACCATTTGAGCGGATCCAGGACGAGTACGGCAATTGGAGGGCTCGTCTGTAGTTGAATATCAAATGAGGGGTGCCATAACATGCATGTGACATGTGAATCCGTGAAGAATTGTTGTGCTATTTAAATATATTCATATATACGTATGCATGTCAGTAGATGAACCAAAGAGTTAACGCTTCATGCAAAAATTACCAAGAAAATTTAAAACTGTAGACCAATAACTTGTATTCACCAACATCATTGACATGTGACTTAGTTCTGTGTTCTTTAATGCCAGTGAGGAATGTTATATAGTTATTAAAAGGGGCACGCAATGTCGAGTCTGACAGAAGGTTTTTGTTTTTTTAAATTTTCAACCAATACCTTATTTGTTTTAATAATTATGTGTGCACCTATCTAACATTATTTATTTAATGACTAAATACTAATTAGACAAGAAATTAAGTGCAACCCAAACGCAACTTAAACGAGACAAAAACCAAAGCTTTCTTATGCTTTGAAAGAATAAATAAATTGAACAGCATTTATATATCTATCCCTAGTCATTCCAAGGGGGTTAAGCTGATGATGTGACAAGCTAATTTGACTTGTTAACTGCATGCATAGATACGATAATAACATTAAACTGTTAAAATATTTATTGGTAAACAATTTTTTGTAATTTGCATTGAACTGTATAAAGATATTATGTGGCATACAAAAAATATTAAAAGTTCTTGTTGTGTATTTCGACCAATGAAGGTTTAAACTCGTATGTGAGTTTTACCCTTGCCATCAAGATCACAAATTGACTTGCTGCTAGTAATAAAGATTTCTTTGAAATTCATAACCTGTTGACCGGAACGTACCAAAATTCAACCAAAAATGCCAAAAAGCTGCATGCCATACCAAAGAACCACAATAAAATAAGCCCAATAAAATTATCAATGCCCAGTTGCACGGGTCCAATATCAAAGTTTGGTCTTCTCGAGGCCTCAATGCGATTCTGTCTGTGCGCATTCATATACTCTGCAGCGATCCTCCACTCCCAGTACTTGCCCAAACCGGATGAGTGCCATTTTATTATGAAATCATTGTACATATTTAGATAAGGCCAAAGTCGAGGCACATAGGCAGCTGTATACACAAAGTATATATCATCAACCATTAGCTTAAGTCGAGGCAATGCTTCGTCGGGTATTATTTCCGCGTTGGCTAAATGTCCAAATTGCATTCTCTCCACCACGAAGCCCATATGTTCGCTAAGGGACATTATACCTATAGAGGCAGCGTCATTTATACGAAAATGTTCCACTATTCCCAGTAAAACGGGCTGAAATTAACGTAATGTTAGCAGAGTAAGGCACTGAAGAATTTTTACGTTCCTTACATCCATATTGCCAGCATCGAAAATGTCTATCCAGGCATGATTTGTGCCCGTCCAGGTTAGCTTATGCTCATAAAGCCGTTGTCGTGAATCGGCAGCTTCCTCTAGTTTGGGCAGGGTCAATATGGAGGCGAGTCCTCCGCCATATACAGTGGTCAGAATGATGTCGATCATGTAGCTAGCCAGCAGAATAATGCGTATAGCATGCGATCTTGCCACATAACTGGTGCTCTGGTTGATAAATAACTTAAGTGTGCAGACAAAACCAAAGCGCAAACTCTGTAGCCAGCTTCTTTGCTTTTGTGCATTTAAGGACTCGTTGTAACGTGTGACGGCCAGACCTAGACACTCCAGGGCTAAACAAAGCACGACACATAGCCAGAGTGTGCCTTGGAATGGGCGTAGTGGTAAAGCCCAGTTAATTGTTCTCTGAGGAGCAGGCACTAGGCAAGTGATACCAGAACGGCCCTGAAAGCTTGTCAAATCCAGTTGCTGATAGGCTTCATACCAAAATGGCATGCCGCCAACGCCATAATCAACGGTTCTATTTAAAACCATACCCATAACTCCAACGCCCGTGGCATTTGCATATATATCGCCCCAATCATCTTCACCTGTCGGTAGCAAAGGGGTTATACATTTGAAAACTTTGACTAGGTCAAAATTAAATACGTACGTGTATCAGCCTGCACTGTGCAGTTCCAGAGCTCGCAGAATGTAAGCAAAACACGAACATCAGTTCCATCGACAAATGCTTTAAGTCCCTTAACTGAACGATCATAAAGCGTCGGTTTTTTTGACTTAAAATTTTATTGAATTTAAATACAAGTTCAATGTAAGTTCTGTGTATTATTTGTATACGCACATAATCAAGCACCATGAATGGCTTATAATCAAATAATCCCAAAATGACTTCACGGCCTTTTAGATCATTGATTTTGTTAAATATATTCAAGCTACTATTCCATATAACTTTATTGTTTTGGGCATCAAAAAGTTGTATCGTATCGAACATCGGTGGTAGTATTTTATATCCATCAAATCGTGTTCCAACAAAACGATTAGTTTTAATTTTAAAGATGCTTGCATTGAGATATTCAGCGGTGATTAGCAGAATGTTGGGTTGATCTAAAGTGACCAAACGGAATAAAACTGGTTATGTATAGAAAAAACCACATTACTAACCATAAAACAGATATTCATCAAAATAACTTGCTAAATCAGTATACTGCTCCATAAGCTCATCGGTGTACACAAAAATAAAACGATTTTTCGTTGATCGCCAAATTGAATAGATGCTGGCATTATAGAAATAATGTGCAAACTTTGGTATATGCTCTTGAAATGCAATGAAACTCTGTAAGTTTAAGTAATAAAAAAAGTTAAAATACTTAATTTATTTGTATTTGAAAATGATATCAATTTTATTTCCGTTAAGAGGATACATTCAAGTATCTGTTGCAAATTTAATTCAATTGGTTTCAGAGTTGGCTAACATTTTTTTATTTTCATGTTTGGTAAAAGATTTTGCCTGTGCGCTGGTCACACTCAGCAACCATAAATCAAAAAAAAGAGATAACGTAAACAATGCAGAAACTGAGTCTCGCCTGTCCTCTGGGATTTCTTTCAGGCAGACCTCAGAGGACTAAAACAAATATTTTGGACCTAAACTACGATTGCTATGTGGAGATATTTTCCTATCTGCCAGCACTCGAAGACAAATTGAATTTGACTCGAGCGCATTCGCAGTTTTGTGCAGTGTTTGCTAGCCTGGCGGATAGGCGCTATACCAAAATCAATATGCGAATGCTACGAAACATTTCCGATTGGGATTATCTATTAAGAATGTGTGGCAAGAGCGTTCTTGAGTGCGAGTTACGTCATGGTCGCTGGGATGATAATGTTACGCAACCTTTTTTAAATCTTCTAAACACGTATTGCCAAAATCTGCAGCATTTGCAGTTAATATTTGCTCACTCTGATATGAAGCCAGTATCAGAGGGAAGTGAACTGAATATTTTACAGCAGCTTCATCGAAAAGATCTTAAAAGCCTTAGTTTAATCGATGCTAGAGCTGGAGACGGTAAGCTTTAAAGCAATAAGAATTTACCTGTCGCATATTATAGCATTTTATTTGTTTATAGTGCTACAACTGCAGCACTTCAAGGAACTCGAGGCGCTGCACATTGATGGCTTTGACATTGATTTGACCGATGAAGACTTTGTTCAATTGTTTCAATCGCTACCAGCATTGCGGCGACTCTCTCTTCGATTCGCTTCCAGGCGAAAATTACCACCCTTGTCCGCTCATTGCCCGCTGCTAGAGCACTTGTCGCTGGAGAACTTTGACGGAAAGTTGGATGATTTGGGAGACTTTCCCAATCTAAAATCGCTGTGCCTGCTTTGGCGCTTGCATATTGGTCTGAATAACAATCTCTTTCGATCGTTGGTCAAGCGCTATGCTGATTGCTTGGAGCAACTGCAGCTGACCAGAGTCAGTCCAGATCATGTTATACACATTGTTGCACTCACGAAACTTAAATCATTGGCATGCCATATGTGGCCCAACGAGGCACTGAAAAGCCTTAGCCAATTGCAGCAACTTGAATGTCTAGATGTGCAGTCTAACGATCCCACAGCACAAATAATGCAGTTGCTCGATGTGATTGCAAGCTGCATGCAACTACAGCACCTAAAACTAGGTAAGCGCTGGCACCAATCAGAAATAGAACTTGAGTCCTTCTTGTGTGCCACACAGGATGAACTGCGAAAACAAGCTGCAACTGGAGTTGTTCGCAAGCAATTGCTGATAACGCTTAACTTTGAAATATCAACAGAGCTACAACAAAGGGTGAGTTAAGCTGCAATACAACTAAACTTTACACATTTTAACAAAGTTTTTCTTATGTTATTTTTAGTTAAGTAAAGAATTAAATCCTCAATACATGCGATTTGATTCATTGGGGGCTGTCTGTCGGCTGTGTAAGCCAGATCGCCATACAAAACAGTCGATACCGGGCTTGATATACTAATTCTTGGGTACCCACCTCACAATTCGACTGCTCAATGGCAACAGTCAGTCGCAATATCCAATCGTTGTAGTCTATGCCGCGCTCATCAAGTTCATCACGTTTCAGATCATAGTCTATATTGTCTTCCTCGTAATCAGACCATTTAAGCGGGTCCAAAACGAGCATGGCTTGTGGAGAGCTCGTCTGAATTTGGATATCAAATGAGGAATGCCTTAAAATGCATGTGGCATGTGAATCCGCAAAGTATTGTTGTGCTATATTAATTTAAAATAAGTTAAAAGAGCATTTATATTATTATCATAAGCTATCTTACCAAAAAAACTTAAAACTGTTGACCAATAATTTGTATTTACTAGCATGGCTGACATGTCACAAACTTTTGTCTCCCTTTAAGCCGAAGAGCAGCCTTATATAGCCAGCAGAAGTTTATGCAGAATAGGGTTGCAAACAATTGTTTTTTCTTTAACTTAGTTTCTAAGTAGATTAACGATATATAGAAAAGGTTCTCAGTCCTTTACTTTTCAAACGATTCTATCCATCCCTTGTCAAACTGACGGCTAAGCTTATTTAACTTATTAAATGCATGCACAGAATGCCTTTAGACATTAAACTTTTAAAATATTTATTGAAATAAATATATGTGGTAACCATTATCGTCGGTAAACAACTTGTTTAAACAAATTTCCATATGTATTAAATGTGAATTACAATAAATTACAAACTAAACAGAAATTATATAGCAGGTATAAAGCGTAGGGGGGAGTTGTGTGCCAAGTCGTTAGACTATACTTGGTCTACCATATCATTTTTCGCGTGCTGTTGAAGCTTAAAACAGGTTTTGCATACACCTGGTTGCTGATTACATTAACTTATTAATTTTTGAACTTAAATCGAGCTTAAGCCTTGACGGTGACACCGCCGCTGCCCAAGGACTTCATTAGCTGATAGCATTCCTTCAGCTTGCGCTTGTCTCCCACCTTCTCCAACGTTTTGGCTGCTTCGGCCAACAGACCTGCACGCTCCCCGGGCGAACTCAATAGCGCTGGCGGCAGATACTTGCAGGCCACATACATGGCGGCTGCACGCTCCCGTTCGCCACCCTCAAAGTTCTGATGGCGTCGATCCTTGCTGCCGCAAAATATGGATGAGTGTGCGTTGCGTGAACGCAGACTCCTGTCCAGTAGCTGCTGTGTGGGGCACGGCGAGGCGCCAGCCATTAAACGACAAACAGCTTCATACAAATATATACGCGATTGGGCGTTCTGTAAATAAGACATGAAAATGTACGTCAACTAACTAAAATTTGGGATCAGCTTACTGGTATGTTCTCGACAATGCTACGCATTGAATTCAACTCCGTTTGGAACTTCTCGAGCACATCGCCCGCAACCTGATAGTAGCCATCATCCTCAATACCCATATGCTCCAGTTCCCACAAAGCAGTGCGTGTTTCCAGCAACCAATCGCAGGTAAGCAACTGAAACAGCTATACAAAAAAAAAGTATAATTAAAATATTGAAATCTTTTCAATTTGCAAAAAAGCAGCTGCGATCTCAGCCGGTGTGGATGTTGCTGGTGAACTGCACAAAGCTTGCACTGCAGTTGTATTGCCGCATGCAACAGTGACAGACAATGCGACTACAATGCACCTTCGTGACAGCTCCTGAGATGCCATTACTAGCTGGAGAATGGGGTCGAAAAATGCTATCCAGCTTACCAATTTAATGCCCTTGGCATTGGTTATACGATTGACCGTGAGGCATTCTTGTAGTTGTGCACTGGACTCATCGCAGAGACGGTTAATCGAATGCTTTAAGCGTTTGTCCAGAGTGTTGCCATTGTTCCTGCAACAAGTACTTGTCTTTAGAAAACTCTTAAATCATTTTGATTACAAGATACATACATGAGTAGGACCATCTTGGCACGCAGCACAGCGTGCAGTGCCTTGGGCAGATGATCGTTGTCGCTGCTGTGCTCCAGTTGCGGGGGCAACTGCTTTATGTTACCGTACAGCTTCTCAGCCAGCGTATCCTCACCCAACAGCCAGTGGACGGCAATCTCCAAGACATTTGCCCACCACACAACATTAGTGTCACGCTCATCTTCATCCGCCCACAATGTATCCCGCAATAAAGATGTATATTTCAGCACATTACTAACAATTGTTCCACTGTGCTGCTGTTGCAATTGCTCCGAATCGCTGCCAGAGCTATTGCTGTTGCTGTTGTTAATGCTGTGGTTGTTGCTTGGTGCGGTCTTGTTAGACTTGTGAGGACCGGCGCCAACCAGACATTGTATGGCCTTATGAAGCAGATGCTCTCGATATTGCTGAAAGTAAAGAATTGAAAACATAAGTTTTATATAAGTTAATCTCTGTTATCTTATTGCTTACCTTGATGGCATGCGCAGCTGGATCGCATGGATTGCGCAAGCGTGTAAAGAAGCCATCCTGTTCGCTGGCATTCAGCTCGTAGTTAAAAACATGTGCACTACAATACCCATACCCATAGGTAGTGAATGCCCAACGCAGCTCCTGTGTCTGCTCGGTGGCACGTGTCTTTCCACATTCCTGGCGAGCTCGACTCATATAGTAGCGGGCACAAAGTTGCTGCAACCATTTGGGTGCACTGCGCTTCATCCGTAACGCGGCCATCACATGAATACAAATCGTTTCGCGCGGCGTCAGCAAATTGTGGGCTACCTCGGCCATGTTGCTGGCACAAAGAGCCAGCATTATGCCATTCCGATCACTGCTTCGATCTCCAGTTAGGTGCAATTGGTTCAGACGATTGTACAGAAGTGCCAGCTCCCGGGCCGAGGACAGAGCACGCTTGCGAGTCTCAGCGCTACAAAAGAGTCCACCAGCCCGTCGTGAGAGCACGCGTCCCAGCCAAAGGCGATGGAATAGAAAACGCAGAAATTGCCAAAACGTTTGCAGATGACATTCCAGACGTGACGATGGCAAACTCAATCCAAACATATGCAGACAATTCAAATAGCCCGTGTAAGCTTGCGCCGACTGACCCTGGGCAAAGTGAGCTTCGGCTCGTTGCTTGTGCTGATAGTAGGCATCCGTTTGGGCATCCAATTGGGGATCTCCATACACTAAAAGCTTAATCAGACAGCCGAGCATTAATGACAAATTCAAAAGCCATAGCCACGAGCTGTGCTGCCAACCAGTATTCTCCGAATCATCTGCAAAGCAAACCAAAAATCAATAAATAACCGGAAGAAATTATTAACTTTATTTTATAGATACCATCGTAAGCCAAAATGCTGCGCCGTTGTCGACTTATCTCGCCGCCAATATCGTCATCATCGAAATCGTTAACATCGCTGCCGAACTGTCCACGTTGAAGCAGAGCCTTGAAGGGATTGACTGCTAGAACGGCAAACATAAACATGCAAAGGGCCAAACGGGAATGAGTGGCCATGCCGCGTATTGAGCTCGGCACCACCAGCAACTCATCCTTGCTGCTGCCACTGCTGCAACTGGTATTAGATCCACCATATGGCGACGGAGGCAACGATATATCTGAATGCACAGGCGAACACGAGGGATCCGAGACATCGCTGCGCGGCGGAGTAAGACCCGCATCCGTATCGCAAGCCAGCGATTGCTGGCGACGCTTCTTTGAGGACGAGCCCATTACATTCGTGGTGCTGCCCAGTTGAAGAAGATCCTTTACCTTGGAGCCATCACGTGTCATCAGCTCACGCTGCAACCGCTGTAGCTCCGACTTTAGTTCATAGTTCTGGCGCTGCAGATCGCGTATCTTGTCAATGGATTTACGCAGCACTGCCGATTTGTTAAGCTTGGCAGAATCGCCAACGACGAGATTCTTAAGCTCAATAATCTTGTCATTTATAGAGGTGCGATAACGGCGCTCAATTGCATTGTGCGCTGAACGTTTGACCTCCTTCACTTTTGGCTGGACACGCTGAATGGCCACCTTTGCAGCGGGTGCAGCTGTAGCAGGTGCAACGGCTGCAACAGAAGGTGCCGGTGTCGGTGCCAACTCCACGGGCGTTGCCTTGGGTGTTGTCTTGGGGCTCGCACTAGCCGCTGTCACCGTCTCGAGCAGCACAGGCATGGGCGCTGCTGTCAATATGGTAGCATTGTTTGTTGTATACATGAGCGTCGTGGCTGGATTGCCAGGAGCCTGCAAAATGAAACTTTGCACGGCAGACGGCATCATAGCCGGTAACTTTTTGGTGGCATAGTGTGGTGGTGGTGCCTTGGCTGATGCTGTTGTATTAGCTGAAGCTGGAGCAACCGGTAGTGGTGGCGATGCGGATGTCTCAGCCGGCAATTGATACACAAAATCATTGTTGTTCGTAAGGGTGTACAAAGCTGGTGCTGCAGGTGAGTTTTGCAGCCGCTGTGTGGTGTCCATGTGGTGTATGGTTGTCGTTGGCATCGCCTGAGTGGCATAGCCACCAGCTGCATTGGAGGCAATCAGTGGATCTGGCTTGAACAAAGCTGTATCGTAAAGATTGTTCTGCTGTTGCGTTAGTAGCTCCTCCTTGATGTGCACTGGAGAAGCATGCTCGCTCTTAACATGATGCTGCTGCTGTTGCTGTTGTTGTTGTTGGTGTTGCACTAGGAGTGGAGGTGATTGTTGCGGTAGCTGCTGCTGCTGTTGTTGCTGCTGCATATCCACAGCGCATTCAAGCAGCGGCGGCGATCCATTCATATCTAGATCCAAATCCATTTCATTGAGGAAATTGTTAAGCATATCCGAGGGTATCATCTCCTTAATAATGTTGAGCGCATCCTCCTCCTCTTTCCACATCTCCAACGTGTCGCCCATATTGTTGGAGATGAACTCCATGTCCAACGATGCTGGATCAATGTCCATTATTTATGTTTTCAGCTGACGTGTTTAATTGAATTGTATTTTTTCCGTTGACTTCTGCTGATAAAAATGTAAGAACACACAATATATGATTGATCAATAATCAGATACCCTTTATGTTACACCTACATATAAGCATGCATTGCTTATTTATATATTCATGACCTTCAAACCAAATAAGTTTAATATTTTTAACAGTAAATTTGTCTTATTTGGTTGATTTAAAAATTTAATTACTGTCCAATTGTAATATATATTTGTTTTTGTAATTAGATTAATAAAACACCCGACTTGTTTCCGTTTGTTATAGGGTATTGTTATGCTGTAATCATTGTTTTGTTTATGAAATTTAATTTCGAAGCGGCGCAATAGCACTGAAAACAAAAACAACAAAATAGTAAACACACACATACAGACGCAAGCGCAGGCACACACATATAAACAAAACGCACATGCATGCAGGCATGAAAAGCGACGTTCGACCAATCAGAATTCGCGCGAGAATCATACGATGTGACGGAGCCGTTGTCACCTCCACTTTCCAAGTAAATTGGTCGGCGGGCAATTAAAACGAATGGATGTATTGTAATATTTACGGCACACATATTCTACTTGCCGTATATCTAGGATTAATGGATAACCAACCTATTCAATAAGCACTGAGTTATTTTGTTTTTAACACATTTGCGGTTTGTTGTTGGCCATTATTTGAATTGGCCGCAAATTCATATACACACTAACACCGTCGCACGTTTGTACCGTACATTGCAATCACTTTGTTACTTTGATTTTCGTTATAAATAACTAATTGTGGACAAGCTTTCAGAAAACAAACATCCGTGTCGACCGACAGCAAATAAACTTTAACTCAATATATCGATCTATATCGTTCATAGTGCGATAATTGCAATTATAGTGCGACCAGCTATCAAAGGCACGAAAATACCACATATTAGGCTGCCAGACTATGAATAGGAAAACTATCGAACACCAAAGCAACCGTGTGTCAGATCAATAAAAAAATTTTACAGCACTAAATCTAGCTGCCATGTTTCACTTCCTGTGCTTGCGAACAAAATAGAATCGCCAAAAAAAACCCTGCGAGTGAGTGTTTCAACATCACACTCGAAAATAACATCAAAGTGGTAGTTGAAAGAGTGCCACAGCTCGAACCGCACTAATTACCAACACCAAACAGCAACTAAAGAGCAGCCAAAAACACCAGTCAAGAAAAACAAAGCTTTGCCGAAAACTCCGACAACGAAAATAAAGGAGAGCGTACTTTATTTATTCTTGCTTTTATTTTTGGAAGCTCAAAAGTGTGTGTGTGTGTGCGCGTTTTGAGGAAGAACAACGAACGTAGCTAAAGATGGCAGACTCGGAAAACCAGCAGCAGCTACCAATTGAACAGCACCAGTCGCTGTCCCAGGAAGAACTGGAGGATGAGGGGCTTCAGGCGCAGGGCAAGCCAGCGCCGCCACCAAAGGAACTAATTGGTAAGTTATCCAATTAATTCGTATTTTCATTCATGCAAACACATGGCGATTGCTACCAAAATAGCAATGAAAGGAACGGCGCATTATATATGTGTACATGCAAACATATATATGTACATATATGAAAAATGTGCGTGTTTTGTGTATGGGTGTGTGTGTGCGTGTCTTAAAATATACGCGCGACGCCATTTTGTATGCCGCATACATACTTACATATTCACACATTCGCCGGCTCCGGCTGCCGCATGAGAAAAGCGGTGTAAGAAACGAAATGAAAATCTACTTTTTGCCGGTGGCATAGCCCACCCCCTCGACCTCATCACGCGCCTAACCATACTAAACGCTGGCAACCCACATTTATTAGCCGCTAAAGTCTCTTTTGCTCTCTCTGCGCGCAGCACACTCTCTCTTGCCTAAAGCGAGAGTGAATTGTGAGTACGTGTGTGTGTTCATTGTTTTGGTAACTTTATTTGTATACACTCGTTAACCGAAGCATGCGAAAAAGTGCAATTGAATCTTGTAGTGACTTAACTAAAAATAAAAACAAGATTACAAAAATGAATGGATTGCCAATTAAATTTACTTTTTAAATTGATTGTTATTTTTTACTAATTCTATACGATGTAGTTCGTCTCTAACCTCAAACTTATTGGTTTTTATTGCAGCGACCAAAGTAACCGGCACCGTCAAATGGTTTAATGTAAAGAGCGGATACGGGTTTATTAATCGCAATGACACCAAAGAAGATGTCTTTGTGCACCAGAGTGCCATAGCGCGCAACAACCCGAAGAAGGCGGTGCGCTCGGTAGGCGATGGTGAGCTTGTGGAGTTCGATGTCGTTATTGGTGAGAAGGGCAACGAAGCGGCCAATGTGACTGGACCATCTGGCGAGCCCGTACGCGGAAGTCAATTTGCCGCTGACAAGCGTCGCAACTTCCGTCCCTGGATGAAGAAGAATCGCCGCAAGACGGAGGGTGATGAGGGCGATGATATGGCACCGCCCCAGCAGCAGCAGCAACAACAGCAGCAGCTCGATGGACAGCAGATGCAGTCGGGTCCACGCCAGCCACGTCAAAACTATCGTCGCGGACCCGGTGGTGGCGGCCCTGGTGGTCCACCCGGTGGTCCACGCGGTGGTGCACCACGTGGTGGTCCAGGCGGTCCACCTGGTGGACCTGGACAGCGTCGCTATAACAACTACTACCCGCGTCAGACGCGTCGCGGTCTTGGTGGCGGCGATGGTAGCGCCGAACCTGGCGTTCATGATCCCAACTCGGATGGTGGTCAGCGCGGCGGTGATGGACAGCCACGTCGTGGTGGTGGCGTCGGTGGACCCCAAAGACGCTTCTTCCGACGCAATGGACCACCACCACGTCGTGATGGTGGCGAGTACAGTAAGTTTTAAACAAAATGTAACAGACAGATCATAAACTAATTCTTAACGCTTTATTTCCTTTTTGCTGTTTAGTTCAAGGCGGCCAAGGACCGCCCCGTCAGCCGTTCCGTCCGCGTCGTCAGAATCGCAAGCCAAACGGCGGTGGTATGGATCAGCCGCAGCAGGTAATGAACTAGAAGCCAAAAACAGAACAACAACAAAAAATATAAAAATAACAAATCACCAACGATAACAACCAACAACAACTACATCAACAATCACAAAAAACAACTAGCAGCCCAGCAACAACAACAACAATAATAATAATAACATCTTGGCTTTCGGTGGCGGCAAACTACAAATACTAACAACAAAAAAATGCTCCATATTAACGACTAACTAACATACACAATAATACAAACACACACTCAGTAACATAAGAGGCTTTGGTTCTTAACATTTCTTATCAAATGCATGTAACAGCGTGTCGCTGATCTAACTCTTGGTACACATGTAACTGTACATAAACAAAAAATTTAACAGTGGGCTAACATCATGTAACGAAATGTGTATAAATGCTAAAAACGTGCGCCATTAACCATTTCTAATCAACGTTGCAAACAAAGTATCGATTTTTCTCATTATTATGATTTCAATCTGTTGACATAATGCCCAAAACCTTCCCTTCATATAGAACGGCGCTCAAGAGCTGCAAAATACTACAACAGAAAGTACCGCATAAATCAGTTTTAACATCAAGATCAGCATCAAAACAACAACAGCAACCGATGCAAGTGCAACAAATAATATAAACAACAACATCTACAACAATGCAGAAGAATTTGTTAAACAGGGGACGCCGTATTTTTTGTTTTCTTTTCTTTTCGTATGGGACAAAATGAGAGGAAAACCAAAACGTAAAATTGATAACCGATAAACCAAAAAACAACAAAAAATGGAGCAAAAGAATAGAATAACATCAATTTTAATTCAAATTCGTATTTGATGAACTAAATATATATCTATATATATATTTGTGTATGTGCATGGCTAAAAATGTATAATTGCATAAATTTCAAAATGTACTGTAAATTTGGTAATTGCAATAAATCTTGAACATTGATAGCCAACAACAAAGGAAAGATTATACATATACATATATATATATTTTTGTACACATATTTTATATATGATATAAATAATTGATTGTTTATAAATTTGTAATTTTACACGAAAGTTTTGTCCAGCTCGTTTTAACCAGCTTTCAATTTTTAAGTTTCGTATTCAAAGATGTTGACCTAACCTAATATATTTCAAATGAATTCATTTATGCTTAACAAACAAACACACACACATACAAACACAAATACATACACTCATTGATAAGGCCTCAAAGCTGCATCTTAAATACGTAAGCTCTCAATACTGAAAGTCACATTTAACTTGTAAAACAAAACCAAGCAGAGTAAACAAAAAATTGAAAACTGGCGAAAATATTTAAGAATGGCCCCAAAAATAAAATATCTAATATGAACACGTTCGCGAACATCAAGCTAAATGCAGATGACAGATAAACAACTTGTAATTCACAGCAAAGAAAGTATATACAAAATGCAACATGCAACAAAGAAAACATAAAAAAACCTTGAAAAAAAAAAAATATATTGGAAAAAATAAAAAAATTGAAAAATATTTAAAATGGTGTGCTTATTTGAAAACAATTTAATTTACTCTGTTAACATTTCTTTTCTTCCTGTCAAGATTGTTTTTTCAGGTAAATGTTTGCAGAAATGCTGATAAGAAAACTTGTTGCAGATAACAAATAGTTGTAGTTTTATCAGCTTTAAAGTTTGTTTATTTTTAAATAATAATTAAAACTTTTTGTGTTTTATATCGTGCTTCTTAGGTAAATCTAAATATATAATTTTCTTCAGTTATATAATATAAATAGTTAAAATTATGCCCAATCTCTAAAGCATATTGAGATGGTTTATTTGGAGACTCATAAATTCGTCGTCAGGGAAGTTACTGTCGAGATATTTAAACGCTCCAAACGTCCCAAAACAAGTAGCTCATCAATTGAACGTTTAGCATAAAACTTCTGATCCTCGCTCAACTTGAGGAACGTGTGCGCCCAGGCGCGGGCATAGCTCTCAGCTTCCGAAACGGCGTTATCATCAATGTGAATGTTGCTAGTGGGATTAGGTTGGAGTGTCTCCTTGCTAAAGTCCTCTGTCACATGCTCTATTTCGACAATGGGCTGCTGCTGCTCCTCGATAGTTTCGGGTGACCATGATTCATCTTCGGAAAATAGTTTAAAAAGCGGACGCTCATTGGGAGCCACTGTCACTTCCGTTGAATCCACTGGCTCCAATTGCTGCTAGCAAAGAAAATTATATATCAGCAAACGAAACAAGTTGCTAAGCTTTTTTATAAAACTACCTCTGTCCTTATTTCATTTTCCATTTGAAGTTCCTCGTACTCCTCGTCAAGCACCTCCTCATCGCTATATTGCTCTGTCTCTTCACGCGTTTGAATCTGCCTTACACTCGCAGCTGGTTGTTTTTGAATAGGGCTGCGCCTGGGAATTCGCTGCATTTTCGTTGACTCATTATCCCTGCCGTGCTGCTTTAAATAGCGTACATGGCATTTGTGTATGCGCAGATTGGACGTGGTGCCTCCGGTTGACTGCATAACTCGTTTGCAGCCCAAGCAATAGTATCTCCATTTTAGCTTGGTGCCGTCTGGACGCGCTATTTCGCGATACACATTCCACACGGAGCTGCGTTTCTTCTTTTTCACCAGGCGATATTGGCCATCATGGATTTTAAGTAATATATCCAGCTGTGATTCGGTACATTTTGCCTCTTCTTCCTGCACATTTATAACAAACATCATTTGTTTTTCAGCATTTGCCATAGCGTGCAAAGCAGTGTGACCGTAGTGCGCTACTCAAAGATACCTTAAGGCTTAAGCCAATACAAACTGCAAGAAAATACCAACGCATACATAAAGAAGCATAGCGCCAAAGAAAAATCAAGGGTGCATTTATTTGACGATGCCCTTAAAATGGCTTAACAACAATAAAAAAAGGAACACTTTTTAACTTAGACGAAAATGTTTACAATCACAATCTATTTTTTTGAATTTCGCAGGAACTCACTTAGCGCTTTACTAATGGAGGAAAGTTCTCTGGATATGTGCTCCATAACGCGTAGCTTTTGCTTCTCAATAACCAATTTTTCTTCCTCAATTTGTAGAAATCGACCAGCTTCCGGGTCGGGTCTTCCGTTAGTATTATATTTTAATTCTTGTGGAATATGATGGGGCTCATCATTTAGCTCTTGCTCATGCTCATGGTCTGTTTCCTCAACATCATCGTCCTCTATAGCTGCTTTTTCAACACTTTCCAAAGGATTTAACTTCTGCATTCGTGTCTTTGGAATATAATTTTCAGCATCACTAAAACGATCGCTTTCATCACTGCTGGCAGCATTAAAATTGTTTGTAGAATCTGTGATTCGAATATTTTATTGTAAATAATATGCTTTTATACTTTTTTTATTTTTTTTTTATATTTAAAAAATAAAAAAAAAAAAATTAAAAAAAAAAAAAAAAAAAAAAAAAAATAAAAAAAAAAAAAAAAATAAAAAATAAAAAAAATTTTTTTATTTAAAAAAAAAAAAAAAAAAAAAAAAAATATTATTATATTTTTTTTAAATTTTAAAAAATTTTGTAAAAAAAAAAAGACTATTCACAACGGTTTTTTCAACTATAGTCTCTTCAAAGAAACCTCCAGTTGATTCCGTTAGTAGAAATTGAAGTCTTTCTAAATACTGCCAGTTTGAAGGATTTCCACTTTTATCTTTTGTTGCCTCCAGCCTAAAAAAAAAATATGGTCTAGTAAAATTACGTAGCATTTTTCTCCTGGTATTTGTTACTTGTATTTTTTGGACATATTGTCCATTTTATGTTTTATTTCCTTGTAAGTCGGCCCGTAGCTTATCATTTCTCGAGCCATTTCTCTATATATGTGAGACTTTGGTGTCTTGCCTCGAAAAGCGTTTAAATATTTTTCCCATAAATCCAAAAAAATGTTTGTCGTCTTTGGTGTCCATTTAAATCTTCTCGCCCTTGTGTAGGGTGCTATGCCTTCTTTCAAAGAAATAACACGTTCACAACGATTTGGTGTTACTTTTAGTGAGCTTAAGGCATCGATTTTCAAAGACAGCGTCTGTTGTTCCTCATCCAGAAACTCTTCTTCATCCGATGTGGATAGACTGATATTTTTGTACGTGACTTGTGACGTTTGGGGTTTTAAAGGATCTACTGCCTTTTCCGGCTTTGTAGGAGAGGAATCTTCCGAGAACAATTCAAGCAGCGGACGCAATGTGGATTTTAATGAATTGATAGTAGGAATCTTATTGTTTACTTGATCCAGCTGTAACAAATTGTGATTTATACACTTACATTTACATTAATATTTTATTTAAAAAATACCTCCTCTTCTGAAGTACTTTCCATGCCACTACACACAGTCATGTCGTTCTCGTATGTATCACCCTGCTGCAGTTTTGTTGAGCTAAATATTTTGCTTGCCGGCTTGAGTAATGGTCGATCTTTGCACAGAACATTATTTTTTGTTCTATTATTAATGACGCGATAGCGTTGATTGGACATATGTTTTTTTGTTGGTCTCATTATGTGTTTAAAATAATAATATTTATTTTTTGTTCACTTTGTGTTTATCCACAGCTGATGCATTTAGTTTCAGTCTTTACAGCACTTCACCAGTTCGATTGTAAAGAATATTGCGATAACAAAAACAGTTCGCACTGAAAATGATTCAGGTTCGATATACAGCAATCGGCGCGCAGCTTAAAATATATTCGTTCTTTTCGTATTCAACGATTTGCAAAACGAAAAATAATTTCAAAAGTGGAGCAAGCAAAACCCCAATTTACAGTTTATCTAAATATATTGACGAGATCTGCTGTTGAAGATTCGCACGCATTTTAGCTAATCAGCTGCATTTAGAGGCAGTTGGCAAAGAGAGAAACAGCAACAAAATGCGGACGACAACAATCAACGACAATTGCGGCACGATTACGTCTAATGGGAGCTGTGCCATCTTACACAGAATTGAAAAGCTAAGCCCCACGGTTTGCTTATGTTTTTTTTTACTCAACCAGCAGCCCAGCACCGACATCTCAAGTCTTTTTACAACCGAGAACTGACGACGACATGCAAGTTAAATTATGCGTTGCCCCTGCAAGCACTCTGCAACCGGTTTTTTCTTCTACTTAGATCTTCGCTTGTGGTTTTTTTTTTTTTTTTTTTTTTTTTTTTTTTTGCTCCCCTCTTGATAATAGGCGGCTGCAAAGGTTTCTTTTTGGCTCGTGCTTTGTAGGGTTCTGGCCAAAAACTTGGCACTTAAATTGTCACTTAATCGAATATTTAACTTTATTGGTGGCCACAGGTGCAAACTTCTTATGCTCTGTGGCACGTGGATCATTTCAAGCAGCTGCCAGCATAAATTGGTAGCATTTGGCTCAATTTTGCTATCAAAAATCGTATGTGTGTTTGGTAAGACACAACGATCCTTGCTTTAGCCAAGCTTAATTGTTTCTTGCGGTTGTTGGCTGTTGGTTTTTTATGTGACCGTTGGTTTCGTTGTTGTCAGTCTGCTGGCAGCATTTGTTACAGGCAAACGTACATACATACAGACAAACATACGTACAATGACAATGACAGCCACGACCATGACTTTGTAGAACTGGCGACAGCGAAATGTTGCAGTTGCAACTTGCAATTGCTGCTGTGATCGTTGCAGGCAACGGGCAACTGGCAACTTGATTATGGGCCCATGCATTGGCATCATTATGGCACGCTGGTGAGACCTTATTTGTTTGGTGCATAATTTAAGTTAAAGCCCAGCACAAATGTCGCCGAGACGTTTGTTGCCTACGCTGCATGCAGCATGCAGCATTTGGCTGCTGCTGCTGATGATGATACCTCGCCTTGACTGCACAACTGTGCTTGCCTGCTGGCGCTTGATTGCAGGTTGTCATGATGCGCCTCTGACTTTGGTTCAGCCCAAAGCTTTGCTACGTCTGCCGCCTGTCGCCGCTGACATGTTGCATACACATTAAACACATATGTACATATGTATGTATGTATGATTCGATAGTCATCCAAGCCCATGTCTCTGAATCGTATGTGTGTTTGCCATGTCCCTTTTGACGTGGGTCGCATGTAACTCTTGTGCTTTAATTTAACTGGTTTCTGCTTTTAAGCTGGGTGTGTTATTGAAAGATGCAGTTAGGTTCTTTCTTTTTTCTTTCGGGCAGGCTCGTGTCACATAAGCAGCACTAATTTGAAATCCTTATTGAAAGAACTAGCGAGCAAAGAACTTTAATTTTTTTACCATCACTAGCAAAGCTCACGCTGTCGTCTCTAATTGCAACCATGCTCAAAATGCATTTACACATGTGCAATTCACACGCGATTCCTAACGTTAACAAGATTATGTACATAACTACAATTGTAAGCTTATGGCTTATGCGGTCTTTTGTGGGCGGTAAAATTAGATAAAATATAAAAATATAATTTCGAGCCAAGCCAAACAATATGCATATGTATAAATTAAACAAACACTCGGAGACAAACATAATATATACATACATACATACTATGTGTAAGCCCACTAATTTGTTTACTCTGTTATCAGTGAACAGATCTAATTGTGGAAAATCATTAAGTGATCACAATAGAAACAGAGATCTTCTGAGGTCATATTGTGGCCAAGCCGAGAGAGATAACTAATGAAGATTCAAGCGGAGAACACAAAATCAGCTGCTAATGCTGTCTTCTGGGACGAACAGATTGAATTCTGAAACTAATTTGATCTGACGCAAGGCAATTTACGGCAGCCTCGGAATTAACCGGTAAACTTGTGGTTGTGTAGTATTCGGGTCTTGTGGCTTATCTGGGCGGCTGTGAGCGCTTCTAACATTTCGGTGCCGTCAAATTAATTACAAACGTACACACATACACTTAAACATATGCGAGCGCTCGCATGGAGAAGAAACGGTAGCTGTAAAAAGTTAATGAGCTGCGGAGTAAGCACAAAGCGTGAGCGAGACAGCAAGAAAAAACTACAAGAACAACCAGAAGTCAAAACAAAAACAAAGAACGCATCGTGATCGAAAAGCGCGTTTGTTTTGATTATGTGACAAACAAAGCAAAAGAAGAAAGAGAACGACATAAAAGATTAAAAAATAAAAATAATACAACAAATAAAACAACAACAGCGACGACGACAACGAAGCCGTTGGCTTTTAATTTAAAAGTTGCTGGCAAAGCAGCATAAAACGTGCAGCAAGCGAGCATGAGAGGGAGAGCGGCAGAAAGAGCGAGACGGATCAAGAGATCGCAAAACAAAAGATAGAGCGAAAGAGAGAGATGGAGCAGAGAGGTGGATTGACCAAACAAGCGCAACAAGCAAACACACATTTGCCACATGTGGCAGGCAGTTAAACTCAAACAAACTGGTTTTGCACTCCCACACATACAAACAGACAGAGAGACAGTGAGAGAGCAACCAATTGAGTAAGTATATATGTGTGCGCGCGCTCAAAAGTTTGAAGCTGAGCTCCGGTTCAGGTTCAGTCGCCGTTTTAGGCTCGTTCGTTTTTGACGCGTTCGTCGTGGCATAATTTTTGCGCAAGTTTTTACGCTTGTTTTGTATTGTGACTTTAAAAATCTTTCGAAATCTATAAACTATTTATGGTCCATAACTACGATCCATTAAAAAGTGCGCTAACTTTAGCCTATGTGTTCTTTAAGTACAACAAAACATTCATTTCATCTCTTATGTAAAAAGTACTTCTAACTGGAAAATTGTTTTTTTCCATTTTCCCAAAAGTGAGTTCTGCTTGTGTTCAAAAGAAAGTTTGCTACTTGGATTTTTTACGATAACAGCAAGATACTAGAGGTGTACAGGAATAACGGTAAGCTTTGAATATTCACTTGATTTTCACACATTTACGATTAAGAAATAAAAAAACAGCAATAACATTCAAACCTGACCTAGACAAGCAAATCAATAAAATTGTTAGAGCATTGTGAACATTCACACTTAAACTTAAACTTAAGTCCATTTATATATTAACCTTGAACTTCGTTGAATTGCAGCTATTACCACTGGTGTTACTAAAAAATATGTTTTGCGATCTTTCACTATATCTGCTTGATTCGAAAGCGTTACCTGATCGTTGCAACGGTACATTTCATGTATCTAATTAACATTTTGACTCGTAAATTAATTTACACAAATCGATTGCATTTATGCGCTTAGGCTTCCTTTCATTTTGTAGTTCGTTGCATTTAGATTATTAAAGTGGGTTACATTTAAAGGTAAAGGCGTCATCTTTACCAATTGCGCAGCTGCCCCAAAAGTCATAGATTCGTGACTTGTTTGCGTGTTGGCCAAATGCGAGTGGGAATCGCTTAGGAAAACCTTTTTGCATTGGTTCCAAACTATAATTGTTCGATTGATAAGTCCAACTTTTTGGGTTTGGCCATTTTTAAAAGTATTCTTTTTGTTAGCCGGAAAACTTAGTTGCACCCACGCCCCAAAACACTTCAATGCCAACTGACATTGCCCTCGACAATGCCATAATTCTTGGACTTAATTGATTACAACTAAAGTCCGGTTTTTTGTTGTGGGTGGATCGTTTCCACCATGTAGATAAAATGTCAAAAAAAAAAAACTTAAAGTATCCATTGTTGTTGTAAGTTATATCTTAAGTTTTTACTTATCTGGTCCGGAACGTGCTTCATAATAATGAGTAAACATCAGCAATGTGCACTTGAACTTAAAATTGTAATATACAATTTTTCGATAGTAAATACATATATATTTCCTGGAAACTGATTATTTCAGCTTAAGTGACTCACAACCTTAAAATCAAATAAAACTTTAAAGCGAAATAGTTTATATACATTTTAACACATTTAAGATTCCGTTGAGGCTTCTGTGAAATGGCGCACATCAATAGAAAAGCCATTTACAATGATTGTTATGTGCCAATCTTAAGTTGTTGCTGTTGCATCTTCCATCGCAAACGCCATCGCTTGTCACTAAATTGACCCATTTCAAAGCTTAAGGCGAATAACATAAAAAATAACCAGACTGACGACTCAGACAAAGCCTAGAATCCCCCCTTTCCGCCCCATCACATTTGTACGAACCAGTTGCACGTCGAGTGCATGTTGTACGTACAATGTACAATGTTGTTGCATGTTGCAGTTGGTTGTACATGCCCGAAACTGAAACTGTTGGCATTCCTTGGCCGCTAACTTTTGGCGGCCAGTGTCGAGCTGTTGTTGTTGCTGATCTGCTGTGTCTGAGTTACAGTTGGAGACGGAGATGAAGATGGAGTCTCTGACCATTACATTCTTATCTTAATATGCACATTTCTTCGTGCTTCTGGGTCTTGTCTTGTCTTGCGTCTTCTGGGTCGCTCTTTACGTGCGTTGCCTACATACGACCAGACTCTCTCTGTCTCTTTCACACTCATCCTCATACGTGGCAGTATGCTCATTAACGTGCCGCATAACGGTGTATATTGTTATTGCCCGGTTATGCAATGCCTGGGCCCATGGTATATGTTATATGGTGCCGCATATACTTGTAGTTTAGCATGACCATGCTACATGTTGCAACTGATAAATCAAACTGGCATACGAGTCGCGCATGCAGTTGCAGTTAAAGCTGGTGTCTCTCTCGTCTCATCTCTCATTCGTTTGCTAATGACATAAATTGTGTCCAGCTATTGACGACTTAATTATGCTGATGAATGCATTTTCGTGAATGCAATGCGGCAGGCAATTGAAATGTGCTTGCCGCAAAAAGGCAGACGATTTATCAGACGGCAAAAAGCTACCTCTCTAATATTGAAGTTGTTCGGTTTTTACTGTAATCATACCTAGAAGTATGCTATATATTTTTCATAGAAGAGAAAGCGCATAATCCGGAATTAAGAATTATTTATCTCTTATTTAAGTTACTTAATAAAGGCACAAATATGTTTTTTCTTGAAGTTTTATTTGAAAACATTTTTTTTTGGGTTTTTAAAGTTAATCCGGCTATTAATCAAGAAGAGTTTGTCTTATCTGCAAATTTCGAAAGTCTTTTTCATCTTCATAAAGTTTTGTATGCTTTAAAAAAGATATCAAAGCTTAATTATGTGCGATCTACTTTTCAAATTCAACAATTTTAATGAACTCAGACAATAATCCAATTATTATACTTTTTCGCAAATGCCAAAATAAGTCCCATAACCCAGTTTCTACACAAACAACCTTCGAACACAACCCATTTATAAGCTTTATGTCCAATGCCAGTGCTAGCAAAACCCATTAACAATCCCAACTATATTTAGCACAGATAATAATAAATCTCTTACCTGTGTAGCACTGGGAACCGCAAATAAACATATTTCCACAAGTTTTTACAACCGCAAGAAAAAAATGATATGTACAACTTAATTATGATATAAAAGAAAAACGTATGAAGCCAACTAATTAACATAAATCATTTTTGTGCTTATGCCACACGACAAAAGATCTTAAATATTCATGGTCACTCTCACTCATAGCTTCAATAATAATAATAATAATAATAGTAATAATAAAAGTAAAACATTGTGTGGCTTGATTTAATGAGTCGAGTCGCATTTATCATAATGTCAGTGGTTTGTTGTTTGTCTATGGATTTATGTATTTTTTTCTGTTAGAGTTGAGTGAACTCACAGTTTGGCTAACATATCATGTTGGCCAGGCTTAAATCTCTGTAGTATACATTGCCTACATAAACTTAGTCGCTGTAATTAAGTAGCGCATTTGAATTTGTATAAAATTAAACACCACAAAAAAAGCGAAGATAGTTTGCTTTTGAATATTCATGGGTCCGGTTTCGTCTGTTGACTTTGAAATATTTTGACACGGATTTTTGTAGCGACCGGAAAGAGCAGCACGCGAATGATTATTGGCGAGGGGGTGATGCCCGATGATATATTTTACAATAATTATTTTAAAGCTTTAGACGTAATTTTTGCCATTCATAAAACTTAATAACAAATTCACAGCTGAAAGGTTTTGGCAAAAAAATGGGGGTATTTGTGTCAATTTGTTGTCGGATTTGTATTTTTTTTTTGCACTTTGTTTACTTTATTCCGCTTGCGTACAATGATTCGTCGTTGTTAAACTTTTGTCACACACTTCGTTTATAATTTCTCTTTCTTATAGCAATTGTGCTATATTCGGCATATTTTATTTTGGATTCGGCTTAGGGCATCATGTCTACGTAAAACATCTTTCGAGTTGTTTTCTTAATGATTTTGTACATTTTGTAGTTATTCAATGATTTTCATAACTTTTGGGAACGTGGGATAAATATGTAGAGAAACTCCTAACTAAGTTTTGATCTTCCAAGAATTGGGTTAACAATTTAGCTAGATTTAAGCAAACCATTTCATTTCATTTCATTTCATTTTTTTTTTTGTTCATTAATCTTAAACATTTTGTATTAAGCACTTAATTATTTAATTAATTTATGCCGACTGATATTAGTTGACAAAAATAAATAAAATAAATAAATAACATAAAGTATAAAAACATTCCGACTTTTGAAGTTTCAAGTTTCGAAACAAAAAATCAACTATCTGAAGTGAGTGTAGTTCGTGTTTATATGTATCTATCGCCATCTGAAAAGGTGTCAGTTGTGATTGCGCATTTGTGGCATGCAAATTGAAGAATTTCCAACGTGGGAAAACGAGTTCAACGTTGTTATTGCTATGGCTCTCACTGTTGTTGTTGTTGTTGTTACTGTTGTCGAACGCCCCAAAATCAAGTCAAGCCGAAAAGCGTTAAAAGTTTAAACAAACAACATTGCCGAGGTAAAAAATCGCTCACGCGTTACATTTTGTGGCGACATGAAAAGAAATCCAGAGCAAATACCGAGAGTACTTGTTGGAGTGCAGTTCAGTTTGAGTACCCCTACCCACTTTGCACACACACATACTTACAAACTTACAACAAGTACATAATATGTACTCTAAAGATATTGATTACAAATAAAGGTTCGTTTCTGTGCTTGGGACTAAACAAATTGTTGCAATTCCCATTGATTGGCTATTTCCAGCATCACCATCAGCTCAATCTTTATATATGTATGCCCACCCTGTCCGATCACCGTTCTCCTCACTGTCCTCTTTGTCAGTTAATTGTGTACAATTATGCATTAATGAGTGCATCTGGCCGAGAGCACGAACTCAGGTTTTGAGAATTCTTGCATGAAATGTTGCATGCAATCGCCAACAGTGATAGACGGCGAGACAGGCAGTGAAAGGAAGAGTGAGGAGAGGCGGGTATAAATGATAGATTTTGCTACATGAACAACACAACTATTTGAGAATCGATAAATTTTCTAATTGCACGCTACGATCGCATGCTGAGATAATTCTTCTATGATGATGCATTTTAAGGGGGATATTTTGGGATAGATTTATAGCATGGATGTTGATTAAAAATCAGGTTTTAGTGCCTTTGAGAGAGAACTTTTTTATACGGATTCCTAAGCTTTGTATTCTCAAGTCAACATAATTTATGTAAATTGTAATGGGAATTCAATTGTTCGACAAAATGAGAACAAAGCCTTGCCTAATGTTCCATTCATAACAAAGCTTAGAGCTTAATAACAAATTGGAATTTATAGACCGCACACAAGCGACCTTCTAATTGCAACCCACACACACACAAGCACATTCAAATACCTGGTGGCATTACTATGATAGACAATTTGCACGTTGGCGACAGCGATTTGCATCTGAATATGCAAAGCATTAAAGTAAATTGTTGTTAGCCGCAAAGTGCACTGTTCAATTAATTAAATATTGTATTTGCTTTGATTAATTTTGCAAATGCAGCACGAAACGATCATTAATTAAAATGTATGCACATGTGTGTGTGGGATTTTATGTACATAAAACACTTGACTGTTGACGGCATTAGGATAAAAGACAATGATCGATAGAGGGAGTTAGAGAAAGAGATAGAGCGACAGACCAAAACATGTATTGCTTAAACTTCTAGTTCAAACCATGACCTTAACCTTTAATTAAGGTGTTCATGTGCCACGGGTGATCATTAAGTATGCAGCAACGCCCCATCATAATAATAATACATAACAATATTTGAAGCCAATCCACATTGTTGACCTTTGCTAACATTTGTTGTTGCTCTCATGTTGAACCTGACTTTTCAAGCTTGAATCAACAAAGTTGGCTTATTCTGTTCGCTAGTGTAATTACCATAACGAAAATACTTGTTTTTTGACTTTGCCTAATTTCCTGTCCTGCAATAAATAACCTTCAATTGTCAACATTTTCAAATGCAAATGTTAAGATATATATATATATAAAGTGTTATGCCAAAAAGACCAAAGTAATATTGGCCAATAGTGCAAGATAGCAATTTGAAGTCAAGGTCTTTGCTGTTTAGAGTTTCATGAGCTTGTGGACAGGGTTTTCAAAATAACACATATAATGATAATAATAATAATGGCAATTACAGTAATTATAATAATTATTGATTTTTAATAACAAAGCACTTTCTGTGCATTTAGCTTATTGTTATGAACATTTTTGGCATGATAATTATTGTCAGCTGCAAAAACATTTCGTTGCATACATATTCTAACAGCATTTGTTTGTTTTGAAGTTTCTTACACTTTTTTTACAGGGTAGCTAACGCTCTAAACACTTGAAAGATTATTGCACAATTTATTGTGGGCTTTAAGATACTAACTCTTGAACTATCATGCAAAACATTTTGCTGTCTTACGCTGGTCGGATACACAGATACAAAGTATCTGACAGTACCTCAAGCCTACAAAGATACATACACACATAGTTGAAAACGACTTTCAACTGCCAGCTTATCGGGTTAGTCAATTAATGTCAGTTTCGATTTCAATTAAAGCAGATAATACTTATGGCTGGCATTTTAGTTATACTCTATACGTTAGTTTTGCCTAATGTGCCGCAATTACGAACATCGACTGAACATTTAATTAAAACAAATGCAAACATTTAAACACAGTGAGCTGCATACTATGCTTAGTACAAGCCAAATGTGCGATAGACGATAAACGATAGAAGCTAAAGTCGATGGCATTCCTTATCTGCTACGATAGCATTGATTTGACAGGTTTAGGTTTTAAAATTTGTTGTATCTTTAGCTACCTCGAGTCGGAGTTGAAGTCGCCATACGAAGTATTGTTTTTTGCTTTAATCTGCAAAGATTTGCATTTCTGTCTACACAAATGATTTATGCGCTTTGTGTGTACTGTTGTTGTTGTTATTGTCGCCACTGTCATCGTCGCCAAATGGATTTTTATTTTATCCCATTCCCCCAGTTGTATGTGGTGTGTTTTTGTTGTTGTTGAAACAGCAGCTTATTTGCCTTTCAATCAAAATCGACCCAAGACCAAACAAAACAACTAAGAAAGCTCTTGTCGAGGAAACGTGACTGGGAGATACCCTGAACGCATCCAAAACATTTAAAAGGTGGACAACTTCCATCACTTTGTCAAAAATATCCCGATACTCAAAAGCAATATCTTAAAAGTTTTGTTACGATTAAAGAAATAAAACTGCATTTAAACCTAGAAACGCGTTATTTACTCGGTTTTCACTCGATAATGTTTGATAAAAATCTTAACTTGTGAGTTGGGCAAAACTTTCGATTGCCATAACTTTGTCAAAATCAACCTTATCTTCAAATGCAATATCTTAAAAGTTTTGTTTCGAGCTCTATAATAATACTGCTTTTCAATATACAAAAGTAAAAGAAATGTGAATAAACCATGTCTGCACTTTATTGGGGTCCCATATGCTTTCTTTTGTTTCTTACATTCTTTGGCACAAAATCAATATACCCTTTTATTATCCATTTCATTGGTTTAGGGTATATAAAAATGTTAACAATTTGCAGCATTCTCAAGAGAGCTACTCGACTTGAGCTGAGTCGAGTTGAATGCGCAAATAGCTAATAACCAGTTACAGAAAACTCATTGAAGGTCTTCTGTCGGAAGTTTTCGTTGATGGGCAGTTCTCGAACTAAGTGAATGACAGCTGTAATTAAAGTACAGATATCGAAGAATCTTAACCAAAGACTAATTCCAAACCGGCAAAGAAAAATATTTGGCAACAGCTCAATTAGAAACCTTTAAGAAACTGTATACGTAACAAGTACTAAACAACATTAATGTGATTCCCACAATTATTTCAACATCTGCTAGAAGAAAAGTCGCTCCTTAAAACGTTTAACAATATTATTATTATTATGATGTATTTTCATGAGTTTTGACACAAAACAAGACAAACAAATTATTTTTAATTGCTACATCAAGCCGCACACTTCCACTCAGCCACAGATCGGGACAAAGCCGCCGGCCATAAGGAAAGTGTGAAAACTAAAAAAAAAACTGGCAGAGCATCTTGCAAATGTTGGTGGTGCGCCGGTGCTGAACTGGTATAAATAATAGAAATGTTGCCGGGGACACCGAAAACCAAAAGATCGGCAGCATCGAGATATGGTGAAAACACAAGCTGGCTGCTGTTGTCAAATGGCAAACATTTGCCAGAACATGCAGAGAAATCCGCGATACTGCTGTGTATTTGTGTGTGTGTGCACAACAAACACCACATGTGGTCCATGAGAGATAGAGATAGACAGAGAGGGAGGGAGTTAGGCGATGATCGCTGCTACTTAAGCCATGGCAAGAGTTGGCATAAAGCCTGGTTTAACTTAAGTGTTGTAATGTTAACCATTCATTGCAAGAGAGAGAAGATAGATAAATGACTAATGCGTGTTATGACTTGAGCGGTTTGCAGACAAGAGACTAAGCGGGAAAGTTAGGAGCAGACAAAATAGCTTAATCGCGGCTTGCACGAAATTAATTTCGAAAAAGTTAACAACTTTTGAAGCGTAAACAAATTCGAACACAGCTCTAACCCTAAAGAAAAACAGCCAGATAGATCTGTCGATAAGTTTAAGTTCTCTCTGAGCGATTTAGAGAGAACAACAATGAGATTCGCTTTTGTGTTGTTTTCATCCTTGCCTGCATGCAAAGAAGAAAAGAAGAATACGAGTTTCAGCTGTGACGACGAGGGGGGGATTGGGTTTGGGCACAAGCCTTGATGTTGGAAGTCCCCCTTTTTGTTTGGTTTAACCTTGAGTTGCCTTTGGCAGTTCTAATGAGTTTTTTCCCATTGGCTAAACGAAAGACATGCAAAGCCCAACAAGTGTCAACATTAATTTGAAGCAGTCTGCTGTTAATTTCCAATGCGAATGTCACATAAATATCTCATATGCTTTATGTATACATATATGCACAACTCTATAGCTTGTATCTTGTATCTGGTATCTGTATCTGCAAGCTGCGCATATTTGCCACACCCTACTCTGAATTCTTCGTTTATTTGGTCTGTCAACTCTTAATACACTAAATACTGTTGACGCCTCGGTAGCGCTTAAAGATGTTCCTCAAAAATAATAATATAGAAACTTGTATACACTTTAACTAGCTTAAAATAATAAAAGTAAGTTAGTACGTTTTCTTAATGTTAGGGTATTTAAACATGCATCAACCATGGCATAAATTTAAAATAATTTTTGTTTTCGTTTCGGTTTTGGTTCGTTTCAGTTTTGTGTTGTGTCTTCTTTTCGAGTTCATGCGCAGCATGCAAAATGTTTTGATTATATTTTTGCGAGCGGTTTGAGTTTTTGGCCTTTGGAGACATATTTTTTCAAAATTAAAATTAAATCTTTCGCTTGAATGATAAGTTTTATGGCAATTTATTTTTTTACTTTAAGCTTGAATCTTGATCTTTAAAATATTTCTATCCTGCTTATCACGAAGCTTTATTTGTCAAGAACCCTTCTTTATCGCAGCTCAAGTGATTACCTTTTTTCTTATATCTTTGTTCATATCGTATGTACTTAAAGCATATGTCCTGCATGCTTACTTGCCATAAACAATAAATAAATGTCATGGTTTTAGTATTCGTTGGAATTCTAACATACTCACATCTCATTTGCTGCACCTGGTTGCATCAATATGCTGCTTCTCATGACTGCATTAAGCTCTCTTGCTCTCAGTTTTCCGTTTTCAGTTCAATTTATGAGTTTGCTGGGCGCTTAAGATACCATTTATAGGTTCAATGCTGCGGTTAAGCTTGAAATTAATGCGACAACTTGCCGCATCACCATCTTCCTCTTGCCCCTGCCCCTCCCTATGCGTTTAACTCCTTGACTTCGTGGCTCCAACGTCGTGTCGTTGTTGCTGCAGATGTGTGCAAAGTTGGATTTTAAATTCTGCTTAATGATTTTTTATGAATTTATTGCCAGCGCAGTCGGCGCACAATTTGCGCATGCGTTGCCCCCAATGAGGCTGAACGCGCAGCTACGAGGAGGGGGGTGTGGAAGGGATGATGACTGCCCACACCAGAAGGGAAACCTTAAGCAACGATTGAAAGCAGGCGCGAAAAGTTTGCTGCGCATCAAGGCAAAAAAAAAAAAGAAAACGAAGTTGAGATGTGTGTGTATTCGTTTGTGTGGCAGCCTTTTAAATTTTAAGTGGTTGTGCGCTCTGGATGTGGCATGCTGCATGCATATGGCCGCATGTTGCAACGCCTACTAAATCATCCAGCAGCATGCCTCAATGTGTGCCTCCAGATACATTTGTTTGCACAAAAAACAACAGCAACAGCATTTTAAATGTTGCCATACGCTGCATTTCCTGTAAATACATACAATTGTGTGAAAATATATATGTATAAATAGCACATACATATATTCTCGATCTATGTGCATGTTTCAATTATTGAATGAATGAACAGCTTTGTGTTGCACAAACAACTCCACTCAATGACTCAAGGCTGAGTAAACAAACAAATGCTTTTTTTTTTTAATAGCTTAAAGAACTTGCTGACATAGATCCAAGCCACTGTATTCAAGTTGTTGACTAAAGATAGTACTAGAAAGAAACATAAATGTATATATTTTCTTAAATTATGAATCGAATCCTACCAAATGCAGTTAACTTTCTTACCACATACAATTTGTGTCTTGTTAGCAAATAAACAAATTTACAAATGTCAAACTGTGCCGTTTTAACGTATACTTAATTTTTAATGTGCAAATGGCCAAGTCACGAAAACAATTACTGATTATATAAACGAACTGCAAATTATATTTCATAGTCAATTTTAAATCCATTATTGTATTAACTGGTTTTTTTTCTTCGTATTCGTTTGCAAAACATGTTTATTATATACATTATTGTTGTTATCAGTACAACTATTAAAAATTCATACTTTTTCAGTTCTTACCATATATTCGAGAGCACATTATTTCAAGTATTTAACCTTCTTAAAAGTGAATTCTATCATTTACGAATGCAACCTTAACTTTTAGATTTTATTTTCTTTTTGCCTAAAATAAAGTGTTAACAAAGGTCAAGCAACAAATTGAACATAAAACACGTGTAAATGCCCAATTACGTAAATAACAGTTAAATTTACTGAGCAGTTAAAACCTTGATATAAAACCCAACAATTAAAAGTCCCCACACCATAAAATGCAATTCATTTGCATATTAAAAGCCTAGCATAACAAATTTTTTGGGCCCATTAACAAATGCTCGAATTATGTTAAATGTGTACTTAGAGGTCTATAAATAAAAAAAATTAGGTAACTAGAGAGGAGAGAACTGATATTTAATGGTGTATCGCACGCTATCATCTCTAACCCCAAATGAAGGCCTTGTTGCTGTTGAAGGTGTTAAAACTTTGTACGCAATTTGATTAACAAACTGAGGCTTCCACATGAAATACCTTACGAATATATGTGGGCTACCGCTAGTCAAGTGAATAACCATGATTGCCTCCCTCTCTGCCCCTTACAACTTGCCTATGTGCGGCTTTGGCCATAAGTTGTTGTTGAGAGCGCCAAGTTGTCGCTCGTCTTTATCAATCGCTGTGGATACAAATTGACAAGCGCGACTTTGGCTTTGTAACTGAACTGAACTCAAGTGAAAATGATTGCAGTTGAAAAGCGAAGGCGAAACCAGATACGCCTTCAATCGCTGCTGGATCAACTCAACCAAAGGAGGAGGCCACAATAACCAACAACCAACAACAAAAAAACCACTCGAATCACGTTTTGTTGTTGTTGTTGTTCATTCTTCTTCTTCTTGGTCGCTTGTCATGTGTGGCAAACGAAGTGCAAAGGCGTCAGTTTGCATTCGATGAATTCCAATCACACGCATATCATTTGCCATTTAAAACTAATAAATAACTAGCAATTCTCAAGAGTGCGATGTGATTGCAGAGAATTTTCTGAATGCGTTAAGAATATAAAGAATGGTACACAACAATGACATAATTGGATTATATTAGGAAAGTCTTGACTAAAAAACTTTATAAGAAATCTCATTTTATGTTAACAAAAATCTTTTGACTTTTAATTAAACTTAACATAAAAAAATCGAATTCGCAACTTTCCAAATTTTTCTTGTGAAAACTGCTCGAAACAATTTAAGAACGAACATCAATCAATACAAGTATAAATATTTTTTTTCATTATGCTGCTAGCGTTTTGAAAGCCGTAAATCATAAAGCCCAAACATGGATTAGATTCAAACACCTTGCCATAAATCTTGGACGCTCATTAAGGTGCAACTGAAAATTGAACTCGACTTTGGCAACATAGCTTAGGCAACCGCTTCAGGTTCTCATTTTTTGGCGCGCTTTCTGTGACCAGCTTCTCTTTTGTTGGCCCCCTTCTAGCACACAGAAACGTTGTGCGACCTTCAAATGGTCGACTCCACTTCAAACACACGCACACACGTTCACTTATAAGCACTGACAAGCTAACACATATGGGTAGAGATCACGCCACTTGAGGCGCGTTGTTGCCATGTTTCTTGGGGTCTGTGTTTTTTTTTTGGGGCCTGAGCTCGTTGACGGAAATGTTGCCGATCGGATGAGCACGCAAAAGAGAAGTTGATGTTTACGTTTTTACCTGAAGGCAAAGGCGATGTTGATGCCGATGTTGATGGTGAAGGCAACTCCGGAGAGCGAGCGAGATCAGTAACATGTTTTATGCATCCGTGGCAGTGGAAACAACAACAACAACCATACACAAGCTCTATAAAATGTTCAAGATGAAAACAACAACAGCGAAATACTTTTAAAGGCAACGTGAAATGGCGAAGGTCGTTCGAAGGCAGTTTATGCTTTTTATACGATATACGTTACTTTTTATTCTTCCTGCAATCCTATGTTTCTTATAGCTTTCGTTCCTGTATTGATTAAAAGGGTTTTTATTGTATTTTGCTCAGTGTAGTTATAAATCTTGGGCTGTTTTTGGAATTCTTTACACAAAATCTTTATGAAAGCGTTTTTAGGTTCGTAAACCCAGCTTGATAATCTATAAAAAACAACAATTTTAAGAAGAAGAGTCTACAATATTAGGTTAACCCTTAACATTTTTAGGCTTTTGCATATTTAACTTGGCCCAGAGACACTTAAGTATGGTACAATACCAATACAGTAGTGGGTCGCTGAGATTTATTTTGCGAAACTGAAATCGTATGACGTTGATAAGAGTCGTCGGCCTAATTGCTTCTGTGCCGAACGTCAACACAGTTTTTCGATACTACAAAAAAAAAGTTCGTTTACATTTTATTTTCGCCGGTTCCCATCATAAAGCTGTCGACTGGTTTCCTTTTTGGCAACGCGCTCCGCTTATGTCAGTCAGTTGTGATTTTCTTTCTTGCCAATTTCGCACAACGTTGCGTTCAAGTTTCATTTCATTTGGGGAGTTGGTCAGAGTCGCCTGGTGCTTACTTACTTGGTATGTGGGTCAAGCTGCGACACTTGGTCTTCATACAGCATAATGTCTTGATGCATTACTCCACACACACACACAGAGAGAGCACAAGACCAGTGGGACTTGCGATATGGCTCGAGGTGTTATTATCCGATGTACATATTTATTATCGCCGAACGAAAGAGAAATATGAAATTATTGTGCCACATTATGAGTAATTTTTTAACAAAATGAACCCTAACTAAAGTTTTGATAAATGAAGGCTTCCCTTTTTAAAGTTTTCGAGTAATATGAAACAGGATGTAAATGTGGTTATTGGTGTAATAAGTAGATCTGTGAGAGATTTCAGTGAATGGTATGATTCAACATGTATTCGATTATTTTTTACTTCGCTGATTCGAAATTTTCATATCACTTGTATCATGTCAATGTCCATTGAACTGTTCAACCACAATTGATAGGCAATTAGGTTTCAATCAAATTCGTTTGGCCTGCACACGCCTCTAAGCGAATCTCTGCTCATAAATATGATTTTTGTTGGTGGCGTTGCATAATAAGAAAATGGAAAAGAAAAAAAACTTTCTACAATTATTTTAAAAAGTATTGAACTTTTCTACTACTTCACGCGATACACGCAACTTTCACGACTGGCAACAAAAACAAAAAAGCATTACCACAAGCCACATGCAACAACAACTACAATTTATGGCTGCAACAGCTTTGTTTGTATCGAAATGAAAAGCTGCAATGCTTTAACCCACGCAACGTACAAAAACAACAAACAGCAACTGAAAGAGTGAAAAACGAAACCCTTTAGGAAATTTGTATGAAATCTTGCAGCCGATGCATAAATCCGTTTAAAATCGCTGTGTATCGGCCGGGGCAAACCAAATGCAGCAACTGCACCTCCGAAACAACACCAACGCAGACCCTGGGGTTACAATTTTGGAGGCACACGATGCACACAACACGGCTGGAGCACAGTGGGCGTTAATGCAAACTGTTTTTGAAGAAGCGAAAATCATCTTGAGCGGCGTCAAGAGGAGCTTTGTTTGTGTTATCTGAGCATTGGCGTTGGCAACTCTTTTTGAAATGGATACCAATTGTAACGAATACTCACGATTGCAGCGATAGCTAAAACTATCGATACCCAATCAATCAATGCAATTTAAGGGCTGCAATAACAAGCAATGAAGCTGATCATATGTTTTTAGTGCTTCCTCTTCTTCTTTAATTGCAAGCGTCAATTAGCAAAATGAAGTGTAAAAATACTGTGATATTTCTATTTTGTTAATATTTTAAATATACTGTGTCCACTGTGCCATGCCTTGGATATATAAAAAGTTGAAGTCGTATCAACTCGGATCGGATCGCATCGTACTCACTGTATTAATGAGTTTAAACGCACGCCTTACACGAATAAGCTGGCGATGCCAGTTTGGCTAAGACAAAGATTAGGCCAACTGCTATAGATCGTGGCATGGGGGCGTCTGTGGCGTTGGCAGCACATCGCATATCAAAATGACACCATTATGGTATTATAGCATTTGTTAAACCTAAATCTGTGTGGGATCACCACACTACATATGGGGGCGATCATCAAGTGGCACACGTTTGACTTTAAGCTTCGAGGGCTCTCGAATGGTAAATAGCTCGTCTTTATTCTGCCTTTGTCTTGCCCTGGCCTTTGACCATAATTTATGCTTGCCAATAAAACAGTCTACTTAATTATTCCATATATAAATAAGATTTTGGTCTATGCCATTTATCATTGCGACTTTTTCTAATATCAACTTTATTTTTATTTCTGTTCTTCTTTTGCAGCTTCAACATCTGCAAAATTAATGAATGAATTCATTTAGACAGGTGAGTGAATATTTGTTGAGTTTAATGGTATGGAGAATCCCCTATGTTTTTAATAGACAGAATCTAATCATCACGAGCCAACTTTCGTTATGTTGTTCCCACACTATATTATACCATTATTATATACGATAACATGCCTTGGGGTTGAGTATGTGCCAATCTTCTCGGGTATTTGTTTAAGCAATTACAGATATTTTTTGACTTTTTTTTTTTTTTGGAATTTATGTGCTTGATGTTGAACTGACAGTTGACAGTGACAGCGTTTGAAAAACGCCAAATGGCCGCCGGCTTGGCGCATAAATTCGCAGACAAACTCAATTTTAACCAAGCCAGCAAGCCAAGCAACCAATTTTCGTCTTGTATGCAAATTTGTTGTGTGGCTTTTTAATTAACGTCGACACAATTTAGCTGCTTGATACACCCATTTGTTGTGCACTTGTTTGTTAGGCTGCCACGGCCTGGATTTCCCTGTAACTGCAAATCTAATATTGAATCACGATACGATTGTGTGTGGAGTACACTCTGTACAACAAATTTGCGTAATGTTTACTTATGCTAATCGTGCCCATTAATCAGTCTTGTTAACAACATGGAAAACACGAGCCAAGGGTTCGAACAGCCAAAACAATACCAAAACAATCAAACTGCAGCGGCAACCAAGCTTTTTCGTCTTTTACGTAAATGAAATTGATGGTGTTTTAAATTGAACAAAAATGCTTTAAAATCCATACAAATTATACAATAAAAGAAAACATGCCCAGTTGGAAATAAAGCCAAATGTGCATTGGCCATCAAAATATTATTCTTTTGCTTATTAGTATGAATTCACGATTAATGTTAAGATAAAATATACTTAAGCTACTTAATAAAAACCACTTTGTTGTGGTAGTGTCGTAAATTTCCACATGGGCAACTTAAGTTGAGCGCACGTGCCACAGAAAAATGGAGTCGCGCAGCATCCAAAAATACAAAAGCGACAACACAACACAACACAACGAATTGTTAGCCAAAGCAAAAAACAAATACACAAACGAAAGTTCAAAACACACACACACATAATAAAAAGCGGGCACAAAGCTTGCGGGAAATACAATAGGCCACAGAAGAGAAGAGGAAAAAAGTCGACGCACTTTTCGCTTTTGAAACGACGCAAGCGGAACGATGTGTGTTGCAGTTGTGAGTTGCGAGTAAGTTGAAACTGGGGAATAGACTTCAAAGCTGATGAAATGTGCATGATTTTTTTTTTTTTTTTTTGATAATTTACACGATCCGACTACACGTTTACCCACTCGCTCTACCCTTCCCTTGCCCAAACTTAATGCATTGAGCGCGTGCGCAGCTTACGGCTCGGCTCGTTGAGCAGACGACTTAAGTGGAGGCAGGGAGCAAAAGGTGTCGAAAGCGAAGACAAATATTACACATTTAATTATGACAAGTTTTTTGGGGGCTTGTTGTTGGCAGATGATGCCTTCTTTTCACCGCCAACTCACAGTGAAATTACAAACCATAAACATTTCAGACGAAACGCAACTCCTCAAATTTGTCGTGGGATGTATTTTATTGTCGTTGTTGTTGCTTTTGACTAATGCGTTTTCAAATGTTATTCAAGTTGATGATTGTCTTTGAACTTGAACAATGACTGGAGGTTCCCATTATGGTGATTAAAGTTGAGATTATAATTCGTGATAATTAAACTTCGTTCTCTGTATAACTAAGGACATTGAAGCATAAATGATGTTCCATTCTATTGTGTACCAAAATTGTTTAAAATTTTATTAAGCTTAGTTTTTAGTTACTTGGATTACTAATGTAATTCACATACAATACAGTGCGATCTTCAGATATGTTGCGCTGCAGACGTGACAGCTTGCGTTGAACCTTAAGATACGGTTGCATGCAGGCAGTCAGATTGGCTAACAGTGCCTCCCTAACCTGCTTAACATTGCTCAGCTGATAGAGATTATCCGTGGCAATCATGCAGGTTTGGTCATCATCGCGATCCTGCAGCATACCCAATTGATCTTCGATTTTATTCATGGTCGTTTTCAGCTCGTCTCTGCGGCACTCTAGATCACGTTCGCGCAACTTCTGTTCGAATAGATAGTCCATGACTTCTTCTTCTATGCTCGTATATGCCACAGACATTATTTTAGTTGACTTTTAATTTTGTATAATTTTTTCGATGTTCGAGATGTGACAGACTTTGAATGTAAAGAAAATTTCAATTTTCAAATTTGTTCTCCCCAAAATCATTTTTGATTAGCTAAAACATGGCTAAGATCGTATTACACAATCAGAGGCTTTCGATTTGCATGATAATAAGATATAGTTTATTGATTCGGTTTACACCATTTGTTTGTATAAAGTTTCTTGTCAAGTTTACCTAACGACGGCTTAAACACCTTAGAAATCGAGACATGGCTTATGGAATTCAGTCGCAGCTCAAACAAAGGAAGTTAACAATGCCATTGCTAATAATAATAATAAATTATCAACACCTTCGGTTTTATTTATTTATTATTTTTTTGTTTTCTCAGATTCTTGGTAAACGTTTGCGCCAATCTCGTCTTTGCTATTTAAGCACACAATATTCTAACAAATGCCATTTTGTTGTTGTTTTGATTCAATGCCTTGGCGTGGCTCGATTTGTATTATTGTCTTTGCATTGGGCTAACATAATTTTGATTTATGTAAATTTACTTAATGGCCTTTTGTTGTTGCTGGCTTTTGTGTTCAAGTGCTAAATGGCTAAACATATATAATATTGTGGAATCCGACATCAAGAATCTAGGTGTAAGCTCTAACTGGAAGTAAATGCTTATAAGATGTTTACAATGAATTTGTCTTTATTGACTGATGTACTATCTGCTTGGTGATTTATAACTTATTCGGACTGAAACCACTTTTTTTGCGATAATATCAAGTTTCATTTATATCTTACATAAATTGTACAGAAATGAACTTTACTTTCGCAGCCCAATTGTATGGCATTCCTTTTGAACATACTCGTTTTTTATATGGATAATAACTTTTTGTGTGGAAGACCACACGCCGTTGTGATCGCAACACTATGGTTGTTGCGGGGTCATTTATGAGCATTTAATCCTTTTATATCGGACAACAGCAACACTAACCGAAATAATAATAATAAAAAAAGGGTGCGCTTCAGAGGGGACATTCAAGTTGATTTATAAGGCCCCTGGTGTCATTTGTTGTGCCTCATATTTCTATGGCTTTCACTGTCGCACATAAATTGTATAGAGCCACAGCAACAGTAACACCCACAGTCAAAAGCCGAAAAGAGTGAAAATTAACTTGAAATGAAGACATTAAACGAGTTGGCAACGACGAAGCAAGGCGCGCCAATTGAAATTTATGTAAATTCAGTTTCTTAATGGAACTTTGTTTGGCTTCTGGATTAGACCAAAATGACAGAAGACACACCCCACACCAAATGCTATTCCCAATTTGGTTATGGCCAAAAGCAAATACATACCACACAACATACCATTTTTATATCCTCAACTGAATTGCTTGTAATTGCACTCGATTGTGTTATTTCAAGCTTTAGCCTAACAAAAAGTTTCTATTTACATCTTTCCATGACTCCACAAAATTTTCTTCTTCTAACCATGGCCCAAACTAACTATCGTGTGTGGTCTACAACATGTTTATTATTTTTTCTGCTTTTATTTCTTTTGGCAGTTCTTTTAAAATAATACGAACTTGTTTTGTATGAAATTTTGTTTATGGCTTACTACAAAACTAAAACACATAAATAAAAGTGTTATGGTTTTATAACTGTCTCGAACAGTTGGCTGTAGGCCAAGTAGTAAAAAAAAGCAAATGGAGCATTGTACTGTAGTTTTTATTTTTATGCCTATACTTTCATTTGTTGTTGAAAGGAAAGGAAAGATCAAGAGTTCAAAGCTTGAAGAAAAGCAAACTTAGAAGTTCTATCTTTAATAATGCCAGATCATATAAAACACATCAACAGACATGCAATCAAAAAGACATTTTCAGTTAATTTTCACACTTGAGCATGCCATGAAATGTAATGTATCTAATTTGCACAGTGCCCGTCATAATTTATGTGCCCAATTGTATGCTGTCAACACTGAGAAGGCCATTAAGACATTAAGACGCGACATTTTCCGTTGTATGATCATTGCGTACGTAGCCTTTAATTTGACAACTGAAAAGCATGAAATGACACCAGCGCAGGCAGGCACTCATTAATCTGTCTAAATAAAGAACGTTTCCAACAAATCGTTGCTGAATTCAAAGCGTAATCAAAAACATTTGCGAGCAAAAGTTGTAAATTGACTTAGGACCAAGTATGGCGAACAGCGCTCTAAATTTGATGGTCTTTTTTTATGTTTTGTTGATATTATTTATGTATTAACGTTTGTAAGCAATTTCAGTGCGAATTTCAGTGCTGTTTCAGTTTTCGGCTTTGGATTTGAAAAGTGTTTTTTGGCGTGTGGCGTGTTTGGAATATTTAATTTTTTAACTGACATCATTAGGGACACAGCAGGTGGAATTGTGGTGGTAAAAGATCAATATTTTGATGGTGTTTTTCGTTCATGTTGTTTTATAAATTACAAATTCAAAGCGTGATATTAGCATAAGACGAAACCACGAACCATTTATTTATATTACAGTAGGAGTTGTTAAAACTTATTTATGTCACAGTAAGCGTTACAAAAAATATTGATAAATTAGTTGATGTACAATAAATCGTTATTCAAATTAAATCAATGTAATGCTATTTATATGTAAATCTTGTGCATCACCATGGGGGAACCTAGGCGAGGCTGCAAAATAGTTTTTTTTTGTTTTTTTTTGGGTAGGAGAGCTTATATGAAATGAGTTACTGGCAAGAAATGGGTATTTGGGCCATGGGGGATTATAGTTAAATACGAGAGAGGGTAATGAAAAGAGAAAAACTAAAAGCTAGACAAAGCGGAGTCAATGAGAAAGTGAGGTTAGAAGAAAATATGCTTGAAAAATGTTAAAAACTACTATTAGGTTACAAAGATCATCTTAATCGCTGCGTTATGAATCCTTATCAAAATTTAACAACTTTTTCTGTCTTATATCTGAATAATTCAGCATTGTTTCTCTATAATAAACCTGTTTCTTTCAACGCTATCTACATCTTTCATCTATCGATATAGTCCGAGCACCACAATGTGCAAGATACTGTGTACATTAGTATTTATTAACCATTGTTGTTTATATTTACATATCATTAAACATTTTTCACAAATTAATGAACGCGCTTTAAGAGATTTTTCGAACATTTTGCTCACCCATTTGCTCACAAACGAATTAATATTGTCGGCACTTGATTTGTGTTCATTTCGATATTTACACAATATTTAAATGAAATATGTAATTTCAATTTAAATTAGTTGCCAAACACGCTCTTTGCTTTGGCTGCTTTGGTTCCGCGTAGTTTTGGGGTTCGCTTATCGCCTTTAAATGGTGCCATAAATTTACGAGTTGTCAGTATGAGCTTGAACCTGGTCATATGGCAGGTCGTCGATTCATATTTTGTGTATTGATAAATGAAGGCAGCTGCCTTAATTTTCAATTATGTATGTTTGATAACAACACGCGATGCTCGCTAGTCACTGATTTTTGACAATTATTAAATACCATATACATATTTGTGGCTTTTTTTCGTGACATTTATTAGTATTTTTATCGCATTATAGTTTATGTTGTTTGGGTGGAAAGTTGTTTAGCATATTTATGTTTGTATATTTAATTGCTTGAAAATTAACTATGCCACGCCAAAGAGTTTTTAATTGCTGCCAACGAGCTTCAAATTTATGTTTGCTTACATTTTGTGTTTCTTCTTAATACCCTGTGTTATGTGTGGGGAAATGAGTACAAGGGGTTTGATGATGAACTTTGGGGATTTGATAAACAGTTTTCTGTAATTCAGAAGTCAAAACTTAGAGGGTATTCCCTTACATCATCATTCTAACTTTGCTGTTTATGTTTTTTTATGTCGTTTCTTAATTTTAATGCTTTTGTATTGTCCCCAATCGATGTGCACTCAGTCACAAGTGGTCTACACTCTACTCATATTGTCATATATCATCTTGTGTAGTACTTCCTTTATTGGCTTCAATTCTATTTAGAGGTCTTTTCAATTTGCATGTTGAATCGACAAACTGCGTTGATTGTGGCACACACACTCGCACACACACATACGAGTTATAGAGTGTGGGGGTTACAAAAAATAAAAATCTGCACTATATCATCTCGATCGTTTTCAATAATTGTAAATTTATTGGCTGGCAATAAAGTTTTAGTGCCCAGTGTGTGTGTGCGTGGAATAAAAACGAACTTAACGTTTTGAAAGTTTAAGATTAAGACTATAAATGCAAATGAAATGGAGTTCCTGTTGTGCGTTTAATGGTGTAAATGATATATTTATCGTTAGCCATAACAAACAATTTCATTTAGAATGTGAAAATTCCATAGTTGCATTCCCTTGGTATGAAAGTATGACCTACATATACACCTTTAAGTTAATTAATTTATATTTTATGAGTGATCATGTATGATAATTTGAACAGCTGATACTTTGAGCTTAACAAAGAACTTTGTCTATGCTGTTTACCCTTTATTTCGATTCCTATCACTAATCAAGCATTTTGTATGTTTGATTATTTTGTTATCTTTTTAACTAAAGGGCTATATGTAATTCATTTTGAAACACTCTAACCAAAGTCAAATGCAAATATTGACAAGCGACACAACTGAGCAATCACTTTCACCCCAAAAAAAGTATGGCAAGAAACCCTATACGAAGTATTTATAACAAAGTTGACAGGTGAAAATCATAAAATATCCGGTATTGCCAGGATTTGCATTGCTCTCTCTCTATCTCTCTCTCTCTCTCACTATGTCCATGTGATAAGGTCACATTAATTTATGTTCACTTCCGTGACTCACGTGCGATGGTAGTCAAAAGGTTGAACAAAACAAAGGAAACGTCCATTTCTACCTGAGGGTCTTTTGCATTACAATTGGCTGCCAAGAAGTTAAGCCGTAAATTACCAGTGCCCGAAAATGCAACAAGGCGTCGTCGTCGACGTCGTCGTCGTCGTCTGTGGAGTTGGTGCTACCGCAATTAGCATATTTAGCCACCGTCTTTACTGGAAAAACTACTATACGAAAAAAAGAAAACTCCCAGACAATGACTTTAAAAGGTAGTCGTATATTGTCGTAGCTACATGTTTTTTCGATTGCCAACCCACACTAGTTTTAGACTTCTGGTCCTTTGTTTTTTTGGTGCATGCTGTGGCATAAACAAACATAGAGACGGTGGGTCCGATCCTTAGCGATCGTGTTCGTGTCGCATCGGCACATTGTATTTATTCTTTTGTCAACCAACACCAGCTGTGTTTTCACGCGTTTCGCTCTTAGAGTCAAGGCTGTGTTTGCAATTGGCAGGACAGGATTCTGTTGATCTTACTGATTTCCAAACTCTAGTGGGCGACCCTAATCTTATTACAGGCATCATAAAGTAAACACTAGGATACTAATGTGCATGAATTTATGATATTGCCACATAAAATGTTCAATATAGATCTTTTGAAGTTATTCAAATAACCGATTTAAACAGATTTTAACTAAAAATGTAAATCGTGTTTTTTAACTGCTTTCTTAAGAAGTTTTTCTTACTAATTAACAACTAAAACTAATCAGATCTTTCATAAAATGTAAAGAATTGCCGTCTGGGGGAATATGAGTTTCAGATAGGATCACTTCTGTCGCCAGGTCAAATATCACGTGCCCTTATGTGGCGCGACGTTAATGTCAATTTGTTGGACTACCAAATTAAAACGCAGACTCAGCAAATGCATTAATACTTTTTTGTTTTTGTTCTTATGTCCTTGTTCTGGGCACGTCCCTCTCGTCCAATGTCTGACGTCGCGTCGTCTGTCAATCTACAACCACTGGCTGTACATACAAACATTTGTATGGCTGTGATGGGCGACGATCCTAAAGATTCGAGCCATAGTAAGTAGTAGTTGTTGTCGCTTGATATATGAGCGCCCTGCCCTGCTGATGCCACTGCAACCGCGCCCAACGACGCTAAGCCCCGCCAGGCCCAATCTTAGGTTGTTATTGCTAGTGAGCTCTCTGCGCAGGCCGAAGCCGGTTCTCAACAAAACAAACATCTTCGTGGGCCACAATAACGCGTCGGCGTCTTTTCTCATTTGCTTTGCTTCGTTCATTCGCGAGTTCGTCGTACGCTCGTTTGCTCGTTTACTCGTTCGCTCTTTGGCTGTTTTGTTGTTTCCACGCTCGTTCGCTTGTGGTGTCTTTTGATTATACTGCAGGTTCGTATCTCAGTTTGTTTTGACTCGTTGCGCGGTTAACTTCGTTTTCCCGAGACTTGCGCGACTAGCTCCGAAGAGCCATAAAAAGAACGCTTCGCATATTGTTTTGAGTGTCGCATTTATTTAAACTTCTACAATTTCGGTTTTATTTCCGTGCTATGTTTTTAAAATCCAATTGTGTACTGAGAAAATCAATTGATCTGAATGAATTTGTGTTTTTTGTGAGAGTGCAATGATAATTTAATCTCATCTGTATGCTATTAAGCTTATAAATACTTATATACACGCACAACTCTTTTGCAATCTTAAGTTGAATGGAAAAGCATACATAATCAGCTCTAAGCTCAACGTGACAAATATATAAAGTAAGTGTATTCGATTTGCTCTTAAATGATCACTCTTAATCAGTTCGACATGCCTATGAACTGAATATATATGTTTCGAAATGTGTCGAAGTTTAAGCTAAAAAGTGACGCTTTCACTCTTAACCCACATACGTTATATAAGTTGATACAAAAGACGAAAGCTTAGAATGCCAGCTTCTGGTTATTCCAGATGAAACTTAAGATAATGCTGTCAGATAGATCCGGAATATATGCTAATCTATGATGTGTTGTGTTTTTTTCTCTGTTTATTGCAGCATGTTAATTTTAAAATATGACAAAATGCAGCACCAGCTGTGGCATCTACTTCAACTTCTAGTACTATGCTTAACCCTACACAGCCCGAGGAATACGAGGGCAACACTGCTGAACAACAACTTTCAGGTGCAGTCGAATTATGAGTTATTGGAAAATGATTCGCGTTACATATCATATCAAGGTGAGTTGTGGATTATCAAAAAATTACATTGAATTATAAAAATAAGTGTGTCAATTGGTAAGGCAAGCAATCAGTCAAGCCAAACAACACTCGAATGCTGAGCATGTGAAAAATTGGGTTGATGTTCGTTGACAGTTCTAAAGTAGCCAAACGAACGTTAAAGTACTTTATTACATAAGAAGAAAAGGAGAATAAGAGCAGGAGAGGAGCACGAACAGGTTGTCCCGAGCAGTGTCAACAGAGTTGTTCAATTCTTGGGAATCTTAACGCCCCTATATGATGAATATGTTGAAGCTTTTTAATCAGAAAACTCGCATCGTGTTTATTGCTTAAATATTTGCTCGATTCTGTACTTATATTTCTGTGCTTTTGCATGAAAGTGGAATGCATCTTGAAGTACGACTCGAAGCGCAAACTCAGCAACAAGTTTGTGTTGACAGTGAATTTTTTTGTTTTTGTTATATACGCATTTATTTTGTTTATTTCTTTACGAGTGGAGGCTTTTAACATGAGTTTAAGTGTCTGTTTTTTCTGTTTTTCGAGAGTTATGCAATGAAATAAGCGAAATGCAAGTCAATCATAACATAAATTTGCATAGTTGACTATGATTTATCATATGCAAAGCTAATAAAATTGTTTGTTGACTTATTTTATATTCCACAGATTTGATGTCAACAGCTAAACGATACTACGATCCCGAAACGACTTGGTATTCAGAATTGCTATACGATGTGGCCAGAAAGCAGGTTATTGTTGGTGCCAGGTAAGTTTTTTTTATATTAGATTGTGCATTACCAGGAAATTGACTCAGAGTCAAACACTCAGAGTGACTGTGCGAGATACGAATAGTTAAGTAAACGGAAACAATTAAAAATTGTCAAAATAATAGGTAAAACAAGCCTAAAACAAATGTGTTTCACTATCTGTTTAAGTGGCACAGATTATTGCGTAAGGCTGATAAGGTTTATAGGTTCTTTTTTTGGCAGTGAATCTCTTATGAAAATCGAAAGTACACGCAACCGGTTTATAACCCAAATCTTCAATTTATCAGCAACTTTATCTCAACACAACAAAGAAGAAGACCAACTGGAACAACTAAACCAAACAGAACCCCGAGTATTACGCGCAACAAGTGCCCGAGAGATACATACTCATAGATACACACGTTCTGCTAGTTGCTGTTTGTCAAGCAATTTGATGGTACTCTCCAGGCTGTGTTCTTATGTGTTTAGCGTGTATTCAACGTTTGCTTTTCATTTGCGCTCGCAGGGGACTTCACTCATAGTAATAACAAGAAGATAAGAAAAAAAAAAACTACAGAGTTGTCTCTTCTGCTGCTTAGATCTATCTTAACCCCTTGGCGCATTGTACGCACGTTTCGGGGTACATTCAGCAACGAATTGAGCTCGTTTATCAAAATGTCGTCGTTTGCTTTCGTTACGTCTTTCTGTTTGTCAATCATTCGTCGCAGGTTTATTTTTTGTTTGCCTACCTTTATTTTCGTTTTATGTTTTGATTTTTTGTAGTTTTTTTTTTTACTACAATTTTGAATTATGGCGGCCATGTGGCAAGTTGTTAATGATAACAAAGGGCTGTTGCTCTACTTACTAGCAACTATTTACTATGTATGTATATAAGGCAAGTAGGCGTACAAAAAGATAACTAGTTGGATAGATAAGTTGCGTGGGCATATGATAGTATTTAATAGAGTGGACTTTATTATAAGGTGTAGGCTTTTTTGATAGCATGGCCCCTAGACAGACGGTCCGTTCTTTGTGGTCAAAGTTCTATCTTACCAAACGATAATACCTTTATTTATGTGCTTTAGATATTGAGTTACTTTTCTTTTTGGAAGAAAAAGATATACAAGGTAAATGTGTTCCTTAACCGAGGAACTTAAGATACCGCATTCCATTCAGTAGCATTTGGTTTATCCTTAACAACCCCTATTATGTTTGTTTACTACAAATGTGGCCTAATCCTTAAATAATTAGTCGGTTCAATTTTATCTTTCCTGCCTCGTTTGGAGAAAAACCGCCACTGTTGACCTCACTTTGGCCAATATCTTGTCTAACTGTTGCACCACCATCAAAATAAACCACTATGTGAACCTTTTATTTGGTGTGTTTTTAATCGGAAACCGCAATTTAATTGTAGACAATATAACAATTTCAACTTTTGCTGTTGCTGTCTGATTTTGTGGTCGGCTCATAAAAAGTTGGGTAATTGTAGAGTCATTGGCATGCAATAGGGCGCAAGAGGGGTGAGGTGATTGCTCCTTGTCTCAGAGACACAGACACAAACACACTTGACACGACTGCAGGCTCGGATTACGAACGGCTTTCTACTCCATACATACATACTTACGTACGTATTGCGACAAGTCGGGGACGAGAGCTCACGAAAGAAACTATTCCAACGGCTCCCATAACGACTGACGACTGACGATTGTGGAGTGACGAGGCAACTGCCTGCCACTTGCACGTCGCGTACTCGTATTCGTAATCGTACATTGGGGTCTTGTGGCCCGAAATTTGATATAGACTGCATTAAAATAATGTATAATACCATTTTGTTTTTTTCGTTGCTCGTGTTTATGCTCTCCCTCGTCTTCCTTGTTGGTTTTTATTTTGTTTTTTTTTTTTTGTTTTTTCGGTTAACAACCAGCAACCTTTTAATATGAAGGTTTTTTCGTTTTTGCAGGGGTCTTGAGCCGGCTTGTTGTGGCTTGGCGCAAATGGACCATGCAAATGCAACGCTGGGAAGCATTTGAAATGTGTGCTTACACATCTGACTGAACATTATAAACGCATAAAGTAACATAAACAAGGAAACTCAAATTGCATACACAATATTTCATGTTTCCTTTGGAGAAAACACAAGAGACATCAGCTTTACAGAATTGAAAGGTTTTAATTGTAATGTAAAGTTTTTGGTTTGAAAAATGTTTTAAAGCTCAGGATCAGGCATTTCCTTGAAGAGAGTTTGTTAAGAGGGATTTCCTGGATCTATTAATAACCTAAAATAGCTTTTGGTTCAAGTTTTTAACTCTTTAAGTTTCCCACAAATGCTTTTTAACTAATCTGCAACAATCTCAAGTCGAATCTTTTGCAAAATCACATTACAAATTAAGCAAATCTTTTTATTTTTTTGGTACATTTTTGTCTCTGTGTGGCAATTTTTGAGCTGAGATACAAACTTCATTTGACAGACGTTAAGTGGTTGGCAGTCAGTTAAGGCGGCTACCGGGTTAAAGCAACAGCTACAGCAGCCGCAGCAGCAGCAGCAACAAAATTGAAATCAAAATTAATCAAGGCAAAAGCATGTAAAGCAAAACACATACTCGAACCGCAATTTACAAAAGGGGGGCGTTTTGCATATTTCTATGCAAAAAACGAAAAGAAAAAAAAATAATTGTGGAACAGTTTTTGCGTTTTACAGATTGAGAGCAAGGAAGGAATGTGCTGTGCTTAGATGGCGTAGGCAGTGCCTGAATGCTGAAATCCAATGTGAACTGCAGTTTATTGCGGTTTATTTCTTTTACAAGATCATAACGGAGCAACGGGGCAGCTTTTAATTACAAGCCAACCCCGCTCAATCCCCACTCCCTAGTACCACCGTCCGACAATCGCCTCAAGCTGTCGCCAAACAGGCGCTAGACAAAACGCCCACGCTAGTCGCAAGATTACCGTCCACTTGATTCCGAGTCTACAGCTGGACAGACGGCGCCACAGTCCAAGCCTCACATGGTTGCATTCATATACCTCTTTAATAGCTCCACATGATACAGACAAACACACACACTGGTTCGTCCAGCTGCCAATCCCTCTGACTGCGTCTCTCTTAGACGCTTACAAAAAAGCCTTTTTGTTATCTTGTCGCGCGCTTGTCGCTCAAAAACTTGGCCACGGCGCAAGGTGTGTGTGTGCAGCAAAAAATTGTGAATGCAAATGTGCAAAGGCAGAACCCATAAATGAAATATCCAACAGATACAGATACATTTTGGCATGTGCAGATATTTAAGAGCTAAATGTTGCACACTTGTTTGTTACTGTTGTTGCCACGCGACGCATCTATAAATGGGTTAAACGATTTGATCAGGAGAGTTTTATTATTATATCTCGAACGAAAGAATCTTTTCTTTATTTGAATTTCTGTCGCATGTAGACCTCGTTTCGCCTGAAACCAGGCTACAATTAGTTGCATTCATGCCCGAGATATCTTTAAAGTGCATTCTGTTCTGCAATAAACACACCGAAGATATGAAACGATCCGCAACATTGTTTTTCCACCACTTGTTTGACGTATTTGCACGCACGCTTTGCGTTCGAGAGCTGGCGATAACGATGGGCGCAAAAAAAAAGAAGTATTATGGCAAATACAAATTAAACAACAGACAAAACAGTAAACAAATATTTGCTTAAAGCAAAATGCGACAACAACAGAAACAGAACAAATAGCAATAAGCAAAAGAAACTAAACAAGAAGTGCGCGTAAAAGTTGATGGTAAAAACATGTGTATCGACTTTTCACACCTAAAAATGAAATTTGCCAGCTTCAAGATGGGTGTGGAGGGGTTGGTGGAGTGGGCTAATTTGCAAGGCCGTTGCTTATCGCTGCTGCCAAAGAAATGGAAACAGTGAACGCAACAAACGAGTGTAAAATTCACGCCTATTAAAGACTCTACTGTAGGAGTATAAGCTCATGTTTATTAGAATTCCCAGTGTAATTTTAGGTTATTTTCTGTTATAATTTTCTCACATTTAAAACTGCACACAATATGTAATTGCACACCATACAAAAATATATACATATAAACAGCAAGCGTTAACAACTCTGTACACAATCAGCAAAAATAATGAAATTTTACAGCCGTTTAGTCTGGTCACAAGTGATACGCCCTTTTTTCGTGTTCGGTTTTGTTTGTTTTGCCAATTTTTTGCTACGAGGCATTTGTCACGTCATTTTCAGATTTCACATGTCGATTTCCGTTATATGGTAGACTAACAACCAACACTTGACTTTTGTCCAACACTCCTTCAATGCAGTGCAATTGGAACCCCCCTAAGTTGTGTTGAGCTTAGTGGGCTATAGACTTGTTGCTTGTTGATTGAATGGTTGTAATGGGGAAAGAGCTTATAACCTTCTTGAACAAAATCTTTGTCTCTGTATACAAGTGTTCGTCTATCAAATCTTATCATAACCTTGCCCAACAAGCTATAAACATGTTTGAAAGATTAACTGAACAGAAAGCAGCGTCTGTTAGTAGTTACAAACGATGACTTATACTTGGAAAAATCAGTTACATAAACTAAAGTCGATTGTTTAAGTACCTATAAAATATTAAATCCATATTCAAGGTGTTTTATTCCTCTATCTTATGAGTTTTATGTATGTTAAAAGCCTGCTTTAATGTTCATTTAAATTAAACTCTTTGCACCTTTGCTTAGTTTATATTGCTTCTGCGTAGACATAAAAAAAATGTTAAAACTTAATTACTTAATTCCCAATATTATTTTATGTAAATTACATAGTAAAAACCAATTTTATGTGCAGCTTGTGGCAACATTAAATTGAATACCCTGTTTTTCAAAATTTAAAATTAAAACCTTTTTATGTTTTTTTTTTTTGCATCTGCCAACGCGATGTTATCTTCAACGGCACACACCAAACACGCATACCTATAAAGCTGATGACAGCTGCTTTTGGGGAAGGGCGTCTGTCGAATTTTGTATATTTTTGTTTTTGCCAATGTTGGGCCCATTTTATTACCAACATCAGCACGTACCGCAGAAGTCGCACAAAGCATGCCCATGGTGGACTTAAGCTCAGGTTACCTACCACTACATTGACCAGCTGAGAGAGCCACGCGCCACGCATGGCAGCTGCTTTTGACTGATTGATTGGCCAAGTATTGGGCGAGTATCTCGCACCAATCCGCTGCGATCCGATCCGGTCCGCTCAGTAGTGGCGTGGCGTATATTGCCTAACGTTGCAAAATGCTGCCGTCATTTTTCTAAGCTGCTAAACTGCATCAAATGTTGTCGTCGTTAGTGAGTTGTCCAAGCTGCTGTCTCAACTGTGGGCTGGCGGCATCGTACTAGTATTATGGCGACGTCTGGGCGGCGGCATTCCTTCAAGCGAATTCTAGTCGCCAATGCTGTGTGTCCAGCGTCCAAGATGTAACCATTTATCAGTTCGATTGCAGTGCGCGTTCGTATGCACTTGATCTATTGATCTTCGTATTTGTTGCACCAAAAGTGTGTGTTAGCACTGTGCTTTGTGGCACTGCATTGCACAGTGGTATGCGATGAGATAAACTGACTTCTTGCCACACACACATACACACACACATATAACGGTTGGCTTATCTTAATTGGACTTCTTGACAGCGTCTGTTTAATATGACACTATAAAGGAATAATATGAAATTCGCTCATCTTGTTTAGTGCCCACATGAGACGCCTACCAATTCCAAATGTCAGCTTGTTAGGCGTGTGTGGCACCACTGTGCCTGGGCAGGTATCGTTACCTGTTTGCCTTGCAGTTCAATGCACTAACGACGGCAAGCTGGCAACCAGTTCGAAATTATGACAACTGGCAATGGTTGCGGTAGAGCATCTAGGCCGGGGCTGGGCTCAAGCCTTATTGCCTTATTTGTGCAAGCAAGCAATTGTGGGCCGAATTTAGCAATGTTACCATTCAATCCCCCCCTTCCCTACTATATAAACTAACATATTTATGTTGCGAACAATTTTATCGACTCTTTACAGAGACACCTTGTACCGCATGTCTTTCGATTTGGAGCCACTGGAGCGGGCCAGCTGGGAGGCAGCGCCAGCGAATGTACTCTTGTGCCAACAGAAAGGCCAGTCGGAGCGATGGTGTCGCAACTATGTGCGCGTGCTCCACAGCTACGGTGAGAACCAATTGTACGCGTGTGGGACGAACGCCTTCCAGCCAAGCTGCTCATGGCGCCAGGTGAGTGGTCGTCATCGTCGTCGTCGTCGCTGTCGTTGTCGTTGTTGTCGACAACTCGACGTCTATGACAGAATCAACATTTTGGATATAAACTTTATTTAACATGCCACATTTGTGGTTACTTCTCATGGCAGATGGAAAATCTGAATGTCACCCAGTTTGATGATGGTGTGGTCAAGTGTCCCTTTCATCCGCTTGCAAATAGCACCAGCCTCTTGCCATCCAATGGCAACATGTTTGCAGGAACTGCCACCGATTTCTCTGGCAGCGATGTGGCCATCACGCGTGCTCCTGTCCAATCCAATGGGGTTAGTATACAAATCCTCAGCTCATAAGCTCTATTAATCTTGTTTTTTGTTGCTTCTAGACAAATCGCAAACGCTTCTTGCGCACCAAGCAATACAACAACAACTGGCTAAATGGTGCTCAGTTTGTGGGCAGCTTTGAGGCTGGCAATTTTGTATACTTTCTGCTACGCGAATCCGCAGTGGAACACATGAGCTGTGGCAAGGTAAGACCTTAGCAAAAGCCTAATTCAAACACTTATTAAAGCTGTTTCTTGGTTCCCTAACCCCTTTAGGCAATCTATTCACGCATTGCTCGCGTCTGCAAGGATGATGCTGGCGGGGATCAGGTGTTGCGCGATAATTGGACATCGTTCTTGAAAGCACGTCTTAATTGCTCACTGCCCGGTGATTATCCGTATTACTTTGATGAGATTCAGGGCATGACATATGCGGAATCCGAGCATGTGCTCTATGCCACCTTCAGTACATCGGGGTAAGTAATTATCCCTAACTAACTAAGAATGCAGCTTACACTCTCCTTAATCCTCCAGCTCTAGCATATATGGATCAGCCGTCTGTGCCTACAATTTGAGTGCAATTAATGCGGCCTTTGAGGGCGCTTTTAAGCATCAGGAGCACTCGGATGCAGCATGGAAAACAGTGAATACCAGACAACGTAGTCAGTTCCAGTGTGCCAAGGGCGCAACAGCTTTTAACCATTTGCTGGAGAGTTCACGTTACCAGCTAATGGATCAAGCCATTCAACCAATTGGTGCTCAACCCTTGTACCATTCCCGACTGGATCGTTTCAAGCACATTGCCCTGGACATTGTGCAGACAAGGACGGAGCAGCTGCATGTGCTCTACGTCTCCTGCAGTGGCAACCACATCAAGAAGCTGTCGGTGAAGTATGGAAAGGATGGGAGTACTCAAACATGTCTGGTGGAGATGTGGCAGGCAGATGATACCGGCACCAGTGCCCTGTTGCATATGTCCTACCTTAAGGTTACCGACTCCCTATATCTGGGCACAGATCTGGCCTTAACAAAAGTTCCCGCCCAGCGTTGCAGTCGTCATGTCTCCCAAACAAGTTGCTTCAATGCCATGGATCCCTATTGTGGCTGGAATGAGCTCGTAGAACGTTGCACCCCACTTGATCCTGCCGTGCAGCAACCATGGCTGCAGCCCGAGCAAATAACCTGTCCAGTGCTCAATGCACCTATCGATGGCGGTTGGTCCAGCTGGTCCCAATGGAGCCAGTGTCAGCAGCATGATCAGCCTGACAGCAACTGTTTGTGCCGCCAGAGGAACTGCAATAATCCACAGCCACAGCATGGTGGCAGCGCCTGCGATGGCATCAGCACCCAGGTGACCAATTGCACCCAGCATGGCGGATGGACAAGCTGGTCCGATTGGTCGCCTTGCTCCCAGACGTGTGGGATTGCGGTCAAGACCCGACGACGCACCTGTGGCAATCCACGACCGGCACATGGAGGTCGCATGTGTCTGGGACCGGAGCATGCCGAGATGTACTGTGGTCACTTGCCACCATGCCCGGTGGCCAAGCCACAAGCCATCGACGGAGGCTGGGGTCCGTGGGGTGAGTGGAGCGAGTGTAGTGCCAAGTGTGGTGGTGGATTCCGTATGAGGCGAAGGGAATGCGATGATCCTCGTCCGCTTAATGGTGGCCTCGATTGCCCTGGTTGCCGGCTGGACTATGAGGACTGTAATATGCAAAGCTGTAGCGAAGTACAAAAGCTTAGCAGCTGGACGCCGTGGCTAACGTCCACACAAGGGAATGCCACCGAGCTTCGTGTGGAGAAACGATATCGATTCACTTGTCGTGCAACTAGCGCCGATCCCAGCTCGGTGCGCATTGCCCAGGCCAAGGAGGAGACACGTAACTGCCATCAGGATGGCAGCTGTCAGCGGCACAGCGAACACAATGATGCCACAGATTCCTCGGACTCTGACTGGACGCCTTGCAGTGTCAGCTGTGGCGGTGGCACCCAACAGCGTCATCGTGGACGCAACGTTAAGAGTCGCGCCTGCAATCTGCAGCCTTGTCCATCGGACGAACAACCGGACAACAGCATTGATAATCAACTGGAGAATGAGTGGAGCTGCTGGTCAGAGTGGTCAAGCTGTTCGGTAAGCTGTGGCCTGGGATTAAAGCGACGCACACGCAAATGTCTAAGTGGTCATGAAAGACTTTGCTCCGGACGGGCGGTTGAGGAGCAAAAGTGTGAGATGGTGCCATGTGAAGGTGAGTCTTCTATTGTAGACAAAGCAAAGATAATATTCCTAATGAACGTGTTTCTCCTTTATAGACTTTCTCGGTTGGAGCACGTGGAGCGAATGGTCATCTTGTTCCAGTGATGGCATCCGTCTTCGTCATCGCCGTTGTGAGGTGGATCAGCCAACGTCTCTGGAATGCCGAGGTGCTGAGTTCGAGAAGACAGCCTGCGTGCCAGGCGAGTGCGATGGTAAGCTATCAAGAATATCATTATTCAGACACATTTCTAACATTAAACTTATCCCACAGATGTTCAACGTGCCTCGAGCGCAACTCTGCCCATTGTTATCTGCGTGCTATTGCTAATCACCGTGGGCTGCTGTTTGGCAACATATCACTTTACACGTAGACGTTTCCTGCTAAGCGCCGAGGAGGCTTTAAACAAGACGACAACAACGATTGCCAGTTTTGATGCATATCCCAATCAGTATTCCAGTCTGCCCACTAAAGACGTAAGTGTTCTAGAACTAATCATTCATTTGAAACCTAAACTTATCTGAGTAAATCTTTGCAGTACTATGATCAACGTCCCAAGCGACAGTCTAGTTTCCGCATGCCTGCCAAGACCAGCAACATTGCAAGTGGCACACTCAATCGCAACAACATGCACCACAATAATACACCCAAAGTGCTGGCCAAGACCTACAATGATTGCGAGACGGGAACACTGAAGCGCCAATCGGCGCTTAACAATTGCCGCACACCCATCGACGATGAGAAGTTTTAGCCCAAGGATCTGATCATAAACATATAATCTAGTGCCATTGTTGCCATGTGCAATCCAAATGGAGATGTTATAACGACAACGAATGCATTTTGCACAGCCAGCTTGCAAAAAGTTCCTTTACTGACTCATATTGAGTCGTTCTATTTGACTAGTTTAGTTAGTTATAGTTGTAAGTTTGTGTTAAGTTAGTTTTAAATGTTAGTCGTAATGTTGCTGGTAAATAATTTGAACAGACAATTTGATTGCGACAACCATAATATGAGAAAAATTTAACTTAATTGTTTTTTAATACCTGCTAAATCGTTTTCAAATTGTTTTGACAAGTTATTCAGCTCTTAAGGTAATTGTTAGTTATTAATCTGCTTTTATATTCATACAAAAGCAAGACTGAATGTTAAATTTGTTTTGAAATTTGCCCATCCCAAAATCATGCCATGCAAATGAGCCTTAATATACGTATTATTTATCATCGTTTAAAGTTCTAGCCGTAAGCATAAAGTACGTTAATTTAAAAAAATAAATGTAATACTTTTATGAATTTATGTTTTTGCAAATATTTTTAAAAAAATTTGATCTGTTTCTGTTATTAACATACAACTGTTAAAGTAGTAATATAACATTACATTGAACAGCCAAAACGTATGCTTTGGTTTTCTAAGCCGTTGCCAAAACACCAAAATTACTGTGCAGTATAAGTATGCTGCACAATTTAAAACCTCGGCTGTCTTAGAAAAAGTCTTATACGTCAATTATTGGATTACTTTGCCGGACTAAAAGTATGCTTTAGTATTTTTTGTTTTGAAAGTCAGCTACCTGTTTGTTCGTTTTGTTGTAATTTTGACCTGTGGTTGTTGATGACCGTCTAAATTCCGTCCGATTTTGTCAGATTTTTTGTGGCAAAAATGACGGTTTAATCAAAGTAAGAGCATCTTTTAGGCTGAAACTTTATGTTGTTGAATTTTGTTCGCCTGGTAATTCGTTTTGTTGTAATTTTGACCTGTTGTTGTTGATGTCTGTCTAAATTCCCTCCGATTCTGTAAATGTATGCTCGAAACTCTTAAAAGCAAATTTAAAGTTTGACAAGCACTGTGAAATTTTGTATCTTAGAAAAAATCATATGTACATTTTTGTTGATCTTATAAATTCGCTTCTTTTTTTTTTATTCGGCATATAATCTTATGTAAATTAATGTATTTTACAACTATATTTTACATGCGTAAAGAAAAAGTAAAGTAAAAATAATTTGTTAAATAATAAAACTTCCAAAGGCAATAAATAGAAAACAGAACTTAAAGCTACACTTAAACAATTATAAACTTAAGATTGTGATTCGAATTCGACGATACGACGAGTTTACAATAACAACAAAGGACATTTACAGATCGGTCATCTCTTGCTGAGATTCGTAGATGGCACAGGCACCAGCTCCTCCGCCCGACAACTTGCCGTTAGATAGATCTTCGCTGGTGATGCGCGTCAGGAGCTCGGCCTGAATGCGTTTTAGGACCTCCACGACCTCGCAGAGCACGCCACTTTGTGCCGCCTGTTGCATCGCCTCGTTGGCATCCACGAGCGCCTCATTAAGAGCACCTTGCTCCATGCGCGCCTTGGCCCTGGCATAGTAACCCTCATAACTGTGCGGCTTCTGCAGTATGGCCTGCGTGGCCAAATCTATGGAGGCATCAAGTTCCTGCAAGGCAAACAGATGGTATTATTGAAAGTTCTTTTAGAAAATCAAATTTTACTTACATTTAGTTTTCGCTTGCATCGCGAAAGATTTAGCAGCAGATTGGTGCGCAGCTGGGCAAACACTGCATTCCGCTCAAGCAACTGCTCCAGTCCAGAGATCTTCCTCAGCGCATACTGATAGCGATGTGCGGCATCCTGGAAACGGTTCTTGCGATACAGCACATTGCCATCCTCCAGCAGCTTGTTGAGCAGCACCACCAGTATCTCTGGCTTGCCATTGGCCATGCTCCATGTCGTAGGTCCTAGTTTGGCGCCCTTGCGCAGAAATACCTGCACCGCTTGAATATTCCGGCAGGCTATTGAACGATCCAATGGTCGCATACCATGAATATCGATGTGCTCCAGATTGGCACCCTGTTCCAGCAAATAGAGCACCAGACTCGATGCACCCTGATACGCAGCCAAATCCAATGCACTGCGCTTCTTCTGATCCTCATGGTGACGATTGCAGCCATGCTCGATAAGGCACTTGGTGGCCGCCAAGTGTCCACGCAGACAAGCCCAGCTCAGAGCTGTGAAACCTTCATGATCCTCTGCCTCCAAGGCAGCACCACGTACCAGCAGCAGCTCCAACAGCTCCAGATGTCCCTCCTCTGCAGCGATCATTAAAGGCGTCTTGCGCGCCTGTCCCAACGGCTCATCCAGTAGTGCGCCACGCTGTAGCAGTTGCTCCACTACACTCCGATGACCTTCCTTCACGGCCAGCCACAAAGCTGTGTAGCCTTGCCGATTCCTCGCATCAATCTGTGCTCCACGCGACATTAGAATGTTAACTGCATCCACACAACCATGACGAGCAGCTGCGGTCAATGCCAATTCTCCACTGCTTGGCTCCATGGCATTCACATTCACAGCGAGCTCATCATCCAGCTCCTGCTCGTTGAGGTCCAGCAGATCCTCTAGAATTTTCACATGTGCCTGTGCTGCTGCTCCAACCAGTGCCTGCTGCAGCGCTAGCGAACGTCCTACATCCTGGGAGCGAGGACGCGGTGACCATTCACATGCAAGGAGATATTGCACCACACTTAGATGACCCATGCGTGCAGCATGCACCAGAGCACACCTCTGAGTGGTATCCAACTGTCCCAGGCTGCTGCCGGCGGCAACAAGACGACGCACAACATCACAATGGCCACGCATGGCGGCAAGAATCAATGGAGTGCAGCCCTGGCTATTGGTGAGTCCAACATCAGCACCGAATTCAAGAAGCAGGCTCACCATGGGCAGTATGCCCTCATGGGCCGCAATGCAGAGTATGGGAGCATCACCCATATAGTCTGTGCGATGATCTGGTGAGGCTCCAGAGAGAAGCACCAGCCTGGACACCTTCACATTAGGGCTGTAGACATTACGCAGTGCACCCAAGGCAGCTGAGATGTTATCCGCTGCTCCGGCCAACCAGTAAGATTGCAGATCTCTAGGAGAGAGCGTTGCCTGATTCCCGCTGCTATAGAGATGTGCCTTGAGCATATGATGACCTAGCTCCAAAGTGAGTTGTGGTGACAGAGGTGCCTGCAAACGGGAGAGCCTAAAGGCAATCGCTGCATGTCCCAGGCGAGCATCGCACAGAAACTTGCTGGATTCACCCTCATCCCGACGCATCAGCCATTCCCTCAGAGAACTATGAAAGAACATGTAAGTGTTGTCCAGTCGCTTGATCAGAAATCCATCCAGCAGCTTAAAACGCTGAATGAACTGTGTCCAGCTTAGCGGCTCCTCGCCATGCTGCAGTGCCTCCATGCTGTAGTAGATCTCATCCAGTGTCAGGGGATACAATGCAGCCAGGCAGACATTGAGGATAGGCGCCGTCTGCTCAAAGCTTCTCGCAGTGGGAAATCTCAGATTGAAGTGCAGCAAAAAGATCTGTGCCAAGGACACAGGCAACACTTTGTAGCTGGAAGACTTGACCACCAGTTGGCCACGCGAGATCAGATCAAGTATTAGCTTGGCATACAGCATTGAGCCGCGACTCAAGGATTGCAGATGCGTGACAAACTTCGCCTGGGATTGGCCAGAATGTGCCTGTGCCAGCTGTCCACCAATATTATGCTGTATTTCCGGGCAGTGAGAGATGCGTGCATTGATGTAGTCCAACATGTCTTGCTGCAGGGATTGACTGCTGGCCCAACTATCCAAAGTGAGCTGTGTATAACTGGGCGCCTTCACCAGCTCCAGCATTTGGGTGCGCACGGTGGCCACAACTTTGAGCCAGGCGGGAAAATGTGGCGAGAGTTGGGCTAGGAAAGTGGCTATGGTGTGTCCATGATCGGGACGATGATACTCTGCCTCGCACAGTGCATCCACCAGGATGACTGCCACCTTAGCTGGGATTTTGCCAGCACGATGCAGCTGTGCAAGTGGCTCCAAGATGGCCAAACGCATTACACGCTCCGCATCCGCAATGCACTCCCGCACACTAAGTATATCCTGAAGATGGGGTTCAGAGAGTAGATAATCCCGGTACGAAGTCAACTGCGGTGCCTGACAAAGTTGAGCTGCCAGAGAGTGTACGAAATCCGGGACCTGGCAGGTGAGATTCGCATCCGCCTGACAAAAGTGATAGCCCACCATGTGGGAGGCCAAACCTCGCATGCGTTCATTCTGTGCACCCAATTGGCTATAGATGGCATCGGGATCCTCCTTCTGCTGCTGTGCCTGCATCTGTCTGCGTCCAAAGCAGGAGTATTCCACCAGTTGCAAACAGAATGCCGTCTTTCCAGTGCCTGGCTGGCCATTGATAAGCACAACACGAGTATCTGTGCCCAGCAGTATATTCGAGAGCTGTTGCACCAACCACTGACGTCCCATGTACGGTGGATCGGGTTCCTGTAGCGGCACCTCAAAGAACAGCGGCTTCAAGGCCAACTGGACAGCGGCCAAAGCTGCTGCTGCAGCTGCTCTCTTATGCACTGCCCCAGTTGCAGATCCAACTGCATTGCCAGCAGCTAATCCACCTGCTCCAGCTGCTGATTGCTGTGTACGCGTTGATCTTCGGGTAGCTCCCTTGCGCGTCTTGCCAGGTATTACCTCATAGGCATGCTGATCCTGTATGCCACAACCCATCTTGAACTTGCTGCACAAGCTCAATGTGTCATCCTTGTTGGATGTTGCCACCGACAGCTGACTGCCACTGAATCCAGCACTGGCCAACGTCTGCTCCGGACTTATGTTCTGTGAGGAACTGCTGCTGTGCGCATTGGTGCTCAAACTAGTGCTGGTATTCCCACCACTCGACGAGGCTGTTGTGCTTGTCGAGTTGATGGTAGAGTTGCCATTGTGATCACTGCTGCTGCTGCTGCAATTATTATTACTATTGTTGTTATCATTGAGCAGCAGTCCAAGACGCGCACGCAACTGATCCTTTTGCTGCTTCTCATTGAGTGCAAGAGCATGCGGATGATGGTGCTCAATGCCCAAGGTGTCGCTGCCTGCACAAAAGAAAATGATAAACAAGTTAAGTACTTTTCAAAATTTAATCAAACTTCAGGTCATGCATAGTATAGGTTAGTTAATGTTGGGATGTTCAAAAGAAGGACCTCAACAAATAATGCGTTTTGATTAGAATGAAGAACTCTCTTTGTGAATGAATGTTTGAAACCTCAAAAAAGCCAATATCTCATGCGAAAACAAACATGCAAAATGAACAGCAAACAAACAACGCAAAAACGTAGAAACATTGAGAAAGAGAGGCCATGCCTGCTAGTTGATTGAGTCCCGCTTCACTTGAATTTGATGAATTGACGCTCCACAGAGATTTGATTAAAGATTTAATCGAGGTGCCTGCCAAACTGAGGCGATTCAAGCGATTCTCACTGCTGGCACCATGTTCGGCCGATGTCTTTAAATTGTTGTTGCTGACATTTTTACGGCGACGCCGGGTGACCGCCGAATCGGAGCATGTTGAGGTATTCAAGGCGTTTGATTCCCTGCCTTGATGATGATCTAAATGATGTTGCAGGCGGAGAGAAAATGAGTGATGAACTTATGACTAAAAGCCAATGAGGGATGTGCGCAAGGAACTTAGGATATGTTTTTCTACCCTACACCAACACCCAAGGAAGAAAACTTGTAACTTACCGCCCGATAATATCGATGCTGTGTCAAGAGGACAACCGCCATTGGAGGCAGTGCGTCGGTGTCCGGTTAGGGCGCTGCGCAGATTCTTATGATTAAAGAAACGCCGACGCGTTGGCGGTGTTGCAAATGCCGGAGCTGCATTCAGATCGCTGTACGGTAAATGCAGATTGTTGTTGCTGTACATTTGGCTAGTTGTATGTTGTTTGCCCTGCCCATTGTGTTGATGTACGTCCACGGTGATGGTATGTGTATTGCCCACCAGGCCATTGCTATTGCCATTGCCATTGCCATTGCCGTTGCCGTTGCTTGCCACACGAGGCAATTTGCCAATGCTGGCATAACGGTGATAATCCGGTGACTGCGACTCCTGCCGATGCTGCTGCAAGTGAATGAAAAAAAAAAGACAAAAACCAAAACATGAGTTGAGTTTGTCAGACAAATGTCTATAACTAGTATGCATGTGTGTTTGGGCTTATCAATGATGAAAGTTCACAATTATTACACATGCCCCTCAACCAAAACGAACCAGCGCGAACCCAGGGAGAATGCGTTCGTTGAGTAGAAAGGCGTTAAGCATTGATTAGTCATGTGCTTTAGGCTCTGGACTAACTATGCATAAAGGAAAGCGGAACAGTGCTCCAAAGCTAACAAGACATTTGAAAAGAAGTAACAGTTTGGGGAATTCCTAGCCTTTAACCGACTGTTTTAACCTTGTTTGTCATCTTCTATTTGTATGACAGCTCTATCCAAATACATATTTTTTCTTTTCTGAACATTAAAAACTCCTGCTCAAGTCCCAACCCACATTTGAAGTAGTCCTATATCATGTTACGCGAATCTTCTGCCATCAGAATAGGCAAACAGGTCAACCTACTCAAACTACAAAGCTTGTACAACTTCCTACTACGACTAGATGCGAGACTTTGCAAAAATGTGAACATCATCATCAACATCATCGTGAGTCCAGCATCATATTAATTGTGTCTACCCAGACAAGTCTGTCTGTATGTCCGCCTTCCGCCTTCTGCCTTGTCGCGATCTGTCCGATTAGCTGTAGGAGCTAAGCTGTTGGCGTTAATCGTGAGCTCAAAGGCAGGCAAATGTGTCCAGTCTACGCCTTATCGGGAGATGTCTGCGTTGGCCGGACACCAGCCAAAAGTCCATTTCACTCAAATGCAGCTACAACCGACTGTCAAGTGTATTTAGTGACCAGTCCAACAGTTCCCCCAGAGCCTTAGTCATCGTAGACCGACGACTCTGCGGTCTTCTCAATACAGTCTTCTGTCTGCAGTCTGGCTGCTTCGTCTTAATGAACCGCAAATCATTTCATGTCTGCGTTGGTTTCAAAGCTTAATTTGTATTTGTTGTGCTCTATACCCATTAAAAAGTGTATGAAATGGATTTTATGTTATGCAGAAATTGCCAAATCGATAAAGTGTGACCGTTAAAATCTACATCCCGATATTTATTCCTTTTAAATATCAGATTGCAGGGCATCTTTTGTTGGTCATTCTTAGCAACTGCTCAACCTCTTACTTTTTTTTAGTGAGTAGGCTGATCTGCAGGCTCTGCATTGGACCCAAAACGTGATCAGAACCCGTTCCTTACTGCCTTTGTGCATTGTGTGGGATAATAAGATGAAATTGGTTAGTTGCGGCACGGGGTGCATTAATTGACAGACAAGCAACTTTGTATATAGAAAGGTAGACAGGTGAAGCTGCTGACTTGATGAGTATAAATTTGGCTAAATTTGTTAAGGATTAGAGTCGATTTAATTGAAAGTTGAAAGATAAGCATGAGGGTTCTGCGTGGCCAAAGGTTTCAAACTTTTACCAATACTTGAGGCTATGATTTTTTGAGGAGGTTACTAATGTTGACTGGCAACTCCCACGGGATGTCTGGATCGGGAATAGCGTGTCGTTTTTGCCCACTTCCGCTGCGGATGCTGAGAATCATGATGTTGTTCTAAGTGGTGCAGTCTACCCACTCTGTCTGTCTGCCAAACCAGTCCGCCTCTGTGACGATCTGTCTACCTGTTTTCTGTACGTTTGATTCGTGCAGATATTGATTTGATGAGTTTTCTGCAGTTGTCGTTTTAATCGTTGAGCATCTTTCGAACATTTGACTTCTGTGATGCGATTCGAGTCAATCAACTGCAACTACAGCTTCTACTACTGGTTCCCTCTCTTGATAGACAAACCGATCGATCGATCCAGGCATGGTGTAATTAAGTTTCGTTTCGTTTCGGTCGTTTTCCGATTCGTTTCACAACGTAGAAAGGCTTTCTTTAAACTAGTTCGCGCTAGTTGAGGTTCCTCTTAACTACATCTGCCGCCATATCGCTCTTTGCTTTCAGTATATGTATCTTATCTGGCTTGGCATCCCCGCGGTGGCTTTTTAATTGGCCACATCATTTTGATTAAGTTGTAGCTTGAAAATTAATTAACAAATTATGCCTGCCACTGCATTGGAAATTGAAATTTCTATGTCTTGTCCAGCAGCGCTTTAAAAATGTGATTTTCACTTTTCTACAACACATTTTGTTGCTGTTGGTGTTGCTTTAGCTCCCCGGCGGAGATTGTATTATCATCATAAATAGTCGATGTATGTTGTAGTTTGTAAGTGAGAGGTGTTGGAATGCTGTATTAACAGCGATCTGCATTAAGCAAAGATCATCGGAGCATTGAACCAGGGATTTACAAGAAAACGGTTTATCTCAGATGTGGGATTATACTTTAATAGAGTGTTTAACATGATTAAAATTACAGTACTTTCAAATCCGTCTAAAGTTTAAAGTCTTAAATCTAATGTCGTAAATAAATCAAATGTTCCTTTATTAAAAAACTCATTTAATCATTGAAACATAACATTCACAATTGTATCAATTGCAACCTAGTTCTCCAACATTATTAAATGTCTAGCTTTGTGGTCGTGAGAACTCAACAAGCCCTCAGCTATTAAATTTTATAAATTGTCAAATGATATAACCTGCAACTTTAAGGCTGCGCCCCATTGTTTGGTATAGTTTAACCTTAAGACAAAAGGCAAAACTCGACAACCTTTCACACTTGCAAAAACACACATACACACACAGAAAAAATGTCGAGTAGAACCAATTTGGTTGCAATTCAGCCCCCAAGGGGTCGTCGCAGGTGTAATGCCAGCCAGCCAGGCAGCCAGCCGGGCGACGTAATTGTAATATGACAAAACCCGCATTAATTTACTGGAAATGAGAAAAAAAACAAAATACGAAAACAGAGGCAAAAAAAACTTGAAGCTGCAATGCAATTACAGCAGCCATTTAATGATCGGCCGGCTGCAAACCAAAAAGCTGGCAACAAGATTAATGGTTCATTCAAGAATTCGATTTTCAGACAAGCCAGACAACGAGCTGCCAGCAGCAACAGCACCAACAAAAATAAAACACTGCAACAAGCCACAAAAAACAAGCAAAACAACAGGTTCATAATCATATTTTTGGCAAGTTTTTTGTGGCGGCTGCAAAATATGAAAAACTTTAACAAAAATCACAAAAAATACTGAAATTATTGGGTGGGAGAATGTTTAATACCCTAGCAGACGTATAATTAACAATAGTTAAGATCTTTTTCAAGTTTTATCATTCAAGATTACTGCACATATATTTTTTAATTAACTCCAATGCTTAACCTTATTAAAATCTTTATGTCTGTTACACACTTTATTACATTTTTATAATACTTTTTTTTAGAAGGGTATATAGCCATCAACTCGCATGTTTCGCTGCGGGCGTCGCAAGAACAACAACCAACAACTGCAACAACAAGCAAGAAACAACGCCTGGTTGTCTCAGACATATTGACACCAACCAGCAGCCGCCGAGGCAATGACTTGGCCGCCATTTGGCTTGAATTTGGCTTGAATTTAGCTGGGCTTGGCCGCGTATAAAATGATATTTTTTGAACAACTGTTTGTAAACGTGTACAGAAAATAATTGTTTAAATGTCATAAAAAAAAGTGGTTGAGGCTGAAACTTAAACTGAAAACAGTTGAAAATTGACAATAAAGCGCGATGAAAAACTGGCTAAATGCATAGGAATAAATATAATTACTTTGGGTTAATAATAAAATCAAATATAAAAGAATTTTGCAACTGGTCAAGCTCTTCTTCTTTAATTCAGCTCACCTGCAACAAATAAACTTTAACGAGCTGCATGCTAAAAAACGCTCTCGCGTCTATTGTCGCACATAAATCGCACACAAATCGCCCACGGCTTGATGCTGATTTCTTCAGTCAAGTTTCGCATTTGCATTTAATGCAAAATCGTCGCATTCATTGCCTAACACGTGTACCTCCTTCACCCGGCTCTTGGCCAATCATTTGCTTTTTGGAACCATTGTGTGTTGGCCGCAATATGACCGCGTATCGTTGGCATTTGCGGCGGCAACAGATTAAGCGAGGGGTATGAAACTGCAATCTGAGTACCTCATACCCCGCCGCTCGTAATCGTAATCGTTACCCGTGCATTCTGTGCATTTGTTTTTTATGAGAATTACTTGCGTTTAGCTTGGGTAATTTATGCACTCAACTCAACTCGACTTGTTGTATCAAATTTCGATTGCCAAATCATTTGGAGCGAACATTATTAAAACATATTTTATATTTTTTTGCTGTAGTTGTTGTCAGTATTGTAATCAAGGTGGAATTGTGGCTTGGTTGAGTTCAGGTGTTTTATTTTTTCTATCATGCTGATGGACTTGGGCTTGGCCTGGTCATAAGTAAGTACAAGTATGTAATTGCAGTTGTTATCTTAAGATATCAAAAGCCTGCCATTTAAATGACTTTGTTTGCTTAGATTTAAATAATGAATGCTAATTAGTGTATTTATTGCATGGTGCTCATTAAAGTAACTAAAAAGTGTCTAATAATTGAATAGAGACAAAAACATATGGGTTTTTGGCAGTTGCTTCTTATCAAAACGAACAAGAGAGCTTTCTACTTCCCACAAAATGTAAATTTTTCTTTGCCACTTGCGTAATTGAAGGTGATGCACTTAAAAGCAGCAACTCATGCCACAAAACAAAAAGCTTTTTGACAAATGGTAGCAAACACACTCATGAAATGAGCTATCTGCCTATCTTTATGTATGGAAGTAAATGTGCCTTCAAGCGATTAATCAGTTAAGCAAACAAGCCAAGTGTAAATCAAAATGTAGACTGCACTCTCTGATAGCAAAACTTGCAGCATTTGAAATGACCAAAATGCGCTAAGTGGCAAAAATAGTGAGAAAATTATATATGTGAAGGTATACGAATTTGAGCAAGAGGTGAGGTACGTTATATTCATAATTAATTGCTGGCTTGTGGATTTTGTGTTGGCTGCAGCCACGACAAATGAATCAATTGGCCAGCAATGTGCGCAGTTGGCGCATTATTGAACATGGCCAAATCGCGTTAGTTGGCTACCCAAAAAAATTGAGTGTACAAAAGAAAGAAAGAAAAAAAATATGAATGCATTAATTTAACGATCGATAAATTGAGCTGCAAATGCCGTTCGACGACAACCGAATTGCGCAAAAATATTATGACCATCGTCATGTGGCATATATCAAAGGCGGCGTTAAAGCCAACATAAACAAGCTGGCCTGAGAAATTGTTTCTCAAACATGCAAATGCCGTGCGATTTATAGAGATTTTATACGTATACGTATTTGAGGAAGCGCGGCATATAACTCGCATGCCAACCCAAGAGACCCACAGAAACAGATAAACAAGACATCCAGATAAATACTAGATACACTAAGCAAGCAAAGACGTAGTGGAGGCAGAGAGATAAAGATGGAGAGAGATTAACAGGTTGGCAGACACCCAGGTGAAATGGGTGAGAAAAATTTGTGTATTCGACGGTGTATGCTAAAATTGCATTTGCTAACCAAGTGAAATTAAGTTGTTATTCGCATATATTTACTTATTTTTTGGTATTTTGGAAAGTTGACAGTGCTATCGTCTATCTATTATCTATAGATGATCGGACAGGCATCTCCGCTTAACGACGCAGAACAACAAATAGATAATAATACTTGTGCTCTTTAAACCTTAACCGATTTGTCTTCGATCACATCAAATCAAATGTGCAGCTTTTAACACTTTACGTTAATCAAGCTGATTTCATTTTCGGTCATCTTAACAGCAATTGTTATTTGGTTAATCGTCTCGTTGACGGCGACGGCGTCTTTCTGTCTGTTCGTCTGTTTAATTAAGTTTAAGTGGGCTTTGCGAGCCAAGTCGGTCAGCTTGGCTTGTTAAGCTTTGTTCCGTTTTGATTGGATCGTGAGAGAGTGTGTGTGTGAAGTGCACATAGGCCGGCCTCTACCTGGTACTTTTTGGCCTACGGGCGTCAAAGCTATTGATTTCCCGAGAAAGAGAGAGTGAAATGCATTTCATAGACACCCAACATCAAACTCAACTTTGAATACTTCAATTGTAGCTCATCGCATGATTGTATGTGATTCATGCACGTAACCAGAACAAGCTAAGGTGCATTCAAATCCATTCCCCCACTAAGCCATGTTGCAGCTTTCTAATGTGCCGTGGCCAGTGCATTTATGACCCTGTTGGGTTTTCTTTCTTTCATTTTTTTTTTTGCGGCACTCTGCATCTCATCAAGTGTATACCTCACTGTTTATGTGTGTGTAAAACGTGCCTGGCATGCCAAAATTTACCTAACCATACAGTCATAACCATATACATATGAGAGACTGTACAGCCACACACACTTGGCCAGCCCCATTTAGTATGGTTCAGGCCACTTGAGCTTAGTTTAAAGCGTAACTAATCTCTTGAGCTGCAATTGTTGCTGCTTGAAGAGAGAGCTTAACAATTGACTTTTGGTCATGGCTTGAAAGTAGTTTGTTCTACAAACATTTGAAAGAGTGTTCAACTGAAATGCGTTTCTATAATTAACTTCTACAAATCTTATTTCACACATTTAAGAACCCAAATTACGTCATTTATGTTTTCTATGGCTCTAAGTCCCAAAATCTTATCCAATCAAGCCAAAATAAACAACAACAAAATACGTTAATTAAAAAAAACTGCGAAACCTTTTTGTTTGGACAAGCCGAAAAATCCCTCGACAACAGTTTTGTTTGCTTTAAACTGGGCCTAAAAAGTGAAAGCACACAAAACAAAGTTTAGCGGCAATAAAACAAAAACAACAACAAATGCAAGGGCAGCGCCGAAGGGGGGATAAACAGTCGTGTTGATCACGTAGAGTTACATTTTTCAATAGTTCGAAATGCGTTAAATTTCATTGATTTTCATTTTCTGGTCATGGTGATAACAATACAAAACGTTTGTCAGACATTTGTCGGCACCTTTCTTTCATACAATTAATCAAAAATGAACATATTTCGTAACTTTTGAATCGAAGCGAGTTACATATTAATTAGTTGCTTAGGAAGACAGAAATAAATATCAAGGTTTTAATAACCTTTTTATACTTTCTCAGAATTATATGAAGTTAATCATTATTTCTGATAACTAACTACATCTTGTCTTACAGTTTGATCAGTAAAGTTAAATGCACTTGGCTCAAGTACAAGCAACATTGTAATAATGTGGTATAAAAACCTTTTGGTCTTATCGCATATTGTTATCTTAAGGTGTCAGCATGTTTTATGCTTTTTTGCACTTCCTCTGCGACCCAACTTAACCCCTTAGGGGCAGCTACTACCAAAGACACCTTTCGCCAAGTTGCCATCCATCTTTCAGGGCAGGCAAATTAATTTCAGTCAAAACTCGGTCTTACCCTGCCCCGTTACTGTTTCTTTTTTTGGGTAGGTGTGTTTCATCTGTTGCGCTCCGGCCAAAATGATTAATTTTCAAAAACATATAAATAAAAAAAAATTCGTGTCTTTATCTTTTTTGTACATAATAATAAAGCTTGTAGTATATGCCAAATGTTATTCATCTTTTGCTGACATGTGTGTATGATTTGGCCTGATGTCATTTAGACTTCTTTCAGTCCTTTTAAGCCTTTTTTGCTGCTGGTCAACTTTCTTTTTGAATTCACTTTAGTGTGGTAATGGATTTTGCTGGTTTTTCGGTTTGTTTTGAGTGGTTCGCTGGTGGCTTTGTTTTTATCTTTAATTGCATTTTGTGGCAGGCTTTAATTTACTTGTTGGCAAATTGAAAATTGGGCCAATAAAGATAAGCCATGTAATTTGTTTTAAATTCGCATGCAAGAGCTAAGGCCACATTTGTATATATATTTAAGCCACATACATTTTACCGTTACCAAGAAACTTATTTTATTAATTATGTGCAAGCCGTGGTTAATTAAAGTCAATTTGAGGTGGGTGTGTTTATTTTTGAAGTGATTTTTTGATTTTTGATTTTATGGCACAGCCCCTGAAATCAATTTTAATCGAATGGACTGAAAGCCCCCATAATTTAAAAGTACATTAAATAGCGTATTAAGCATTAAGATATACAAAACTATAGAAAAATAGTTGGAACTAGTAATTTGCTGAATTTTTGTTGAAAGATCAAGTATACGTCAAGTGAAACTTCTTCGGGCTTACAATAAATGTCAAAAAAATCACAGCAGCCTAACTTATTTCGCTACTTAATAAGCAATTTTGAACAATTTGCGTTTATTAGCGGCCCACAACTAACACAACAATCGACTGGGGCCCAAGAACAAGTATATCAGTGGGGAGCCAGTGGAAAAGACAACAACAAAGACGATATTTATCGTTGCGCCTGGCTCATTTGCATAGTGGTGCATGCAAAAAAATCAGCGTACACATTGTGGCAAACATAAACAACTCGCAGCTGGCAATTAGTAGCGGAGAAGGAAGTGGGCAGCGGGGATCTAGCGTAACACGTTCGACAATTGCCCGGCGGGGTTAGCCATTTATCCAATTGCAATTGGCCTAGTCGCAACAAATTCTTGAGATCTAGCCATATAGCTAATTAGTGTGTAGTTTAGTGGTGGCCTCTCATTGTTTTAGAGGTTTCGTCTATCGATATAAAATTGATAAATTGCCTGTTGTCGTGTTAATTAGAGGGCCACACAACACCGACCAGCAGGTGGCGCTGCAATAAGCTTGCGTGCGCTGTTTTTGTCGCCCGCAAAACGCGCGCAAACTACAAACAGCTTTATGTTTTTTTCTTCTCCTGATCGTGCAACAGTTCGTTTGCAATATGTTTGATTGATTGGTGGTAAATTGCTTGCTATTTGTGCTTGATTGCAGTTATTGTTTCGATTGGCGATCATAAGTGAATGGCTCGTGGAGAAGTAAGTGAAAGTGATTTACATACTCCATACTAAATTGAAGTGCAGCATCTTTTGTATGGTAAAGATTTCTTGGTCGTGATGTGTATAGATTTGAAAAAGTTGATGACGATTGGATATTCAATTAACCTAGTTTAGTTCATGGCTTTAACATCTAAAGCTTGTGCAGCAAACGTGTAAGTTGGGATATTTTAAAGAGTCTCGTTAAAAAAAAATGTTTGTAGCTAATATACTACTGTGTTGATTAATTGCACAGCGGTGGGCCGCCAATATAACAACACAAGAAAAAAAAGGTGTCACAAGCTCGTCTCTTAGGTTGAAATCTCGCAGGTGTCACACTCGCATTGCTGATATAAATCTTCGTACATCGAGAAACAACAACTACTAGCTGCAATTCAAAAAACATCGAATACCAATTACAATGTTTGGCATACCACAGAGTCAAAGATACAGAGCGCAAAGCTTTGCGTTTGATTGATTGTGACTTTTCGTAGTTGGTGTTTTTTTTCGTTGATAATGGATACGTGATGCTATCGAAATTGTGGGATAATTAACGCCATATTTGTTGTGGTTGTTGTTGCTGAACGATGACAATTAGACGGCGCATAGACAGACCAAAAACTTAAATTGCATGCGAGATAAAAATCGCATTGGATTTTTTTTTTTGTTTTGCTTTCGAATAGTGCAGCAGCTAAAATGGTTTGCAAGCGCGACTTTTATGGCACTTTTAATGCAAACGATTTGAATTTGAATCAAAGACAAGCAAGCATTTGGTCGAGTTGATTTGTCGCCTGCGCGTGTCAATCAAACAAAAAATACAAACTTTTTGCGATAGATAGAAAAAAATCAGAGTCTTTGGTGTGTGCAGCTAATAACACGATTTCCAAACGATAATTAGCCAGGAGGATAGTTAGTGGAGCTAGTCTAGCTGCCACTTAATCTAATGACAGTTCTCAGTTAAAACACGCCCCACAAAACTCCACAGTTGGCAAAAGTTGTAATTGCTTAAACGACTTCTGGTTGCGGCTCAGATAGTCAAGCTACCTGTAGCGAGATACTTGCAGATACTCGTAGCTAAAGTTATGTAAAGTGCTTGCTTTAACCAATCGCTGACACACTTCCGATCTACAAACCGTAACCATATCTCGTATAAGGAGAAAAGTTAGCCAGCCAGCTAAACAAGCAGCCTGATCTGCTGCTGCATCGATTGCTCCACTTGGTAAAAGACAATGATAACTCATTGAGTCAGGCCTCGATTTTACTTACTTATGGTCAGGCCATAAACTCAATTCAATTCAATTGCTCGGCAACTTTTTCCGGGCGCGCATCATCATCAAATCAAATCGTCTCAAATCAACTCGAAAGGAAAGTTTCTCTCTTTTTTTTTTTCTTCATATGACTTGATGTGCAATGTGAATCTTAATTGTATGCGGTTTATGAACTGCCCAAGAGGTGTCAGACATTTTATGGCCAAAGACTCACATACGAGTGTTATTCTATAAAAGTTTTGTGTGTGATATTCAGCTGTTGTTCAGTTCTCACTTCATTAAAAGAGCTTGGCACACACAAATGCGGCTCATTGTTCAGCTTTTGGAGGCGCCTCAAAGTCATTTTAAATACCAGACAGTCCAAAGAGGAAATTGAAAAAGAATAAACGCACAGCATCATACAAAATTGATTTCTTAATATATGCATAATAATGAAATGCTTCGTTTGTAGGCTATAAAGTTATGACAAGTCTCGTAGGAATTTTGATGTGTTTTGTTGAATTCAAATCTTGATAAGATAACCTTAAACCTAAGCTTTTCGTTGTATGTTGATGATGAAAATCTCGAAGAGTTTAAAGTTGTCTTAAACATGTGCAAAACCCCTTTCGTAATAGCTTAAAGGTTAAATGTCTATTGTGTGCCAAGAAATCAAACAAAGACTTAAGCTTTCAAACTACAAAACAATTACTGCGAATCACTTTCCATGTAATTAATTTAATTTGATTTCGACTGTTGCAGCAGCAGACGCTTCCTGCTTAAAAGGGAGATCAACATCTATCAGCATCTCTCGACATCAGGATCATCGGGAGTTTTGCGGTTCGAAGACTGTCAACGAATGTCACTTTAAATACGCCAAAATGGCGCAAAAGATTCAATTGGCGGGGCGCCCGCCAGTCGTTGGTGTAGATTTGCCGGCACAGATAGCTGGTACGTGGTACGCGGTACGAGTATGAGGTAGGTTCGTTTGGTAGCTAGAGAAAGATACGATTACTTGTAGTTGGCAGTCGGCAGTCGTATCTCATATCTGCGTTTGTGTATCGCAAAAGCGACTGTCAAATGGCTGAACTGACAGTTTGTATTTCTTTTCCTTTTTTTCTCTCTTCTTTTCTGAGCTGGCTGCAAAGTTGTGGATGTGGATGTGGATGCTGCTGCTGCTTTAGCCAAGACGGGAAATTGGGTCAGGCATTGCTGCATTGCAGGCAGGCAGTGAGGCAGTCAGGCATTCAGCTGCTTGCCTCAAGTCGACTTGGAGTCGCCTCAAGTGCCGATGCCGATGCCAGTGCCGTTGCTGGTGCCAGAGACAAGACGACAGCTCTCCAAGAGTATCTTCTGCTTTCTAAGCCAGCCCAAAAAGTGTTTTACTTTTTGCAGCCAGCCAGCCAGCATATTTATGAACATGAGCATACAACTTGATATTTTATTTCATTCACACTGCGCATTGAAAATTGATTTCAATTTCTCAGTTTCATGTTGAGCTTTATTTTTGGCTCTCGCTCTCTGACACGTGACATGGGATTTCACTTAAGACTGTTAATGCTCGGCATAAGCAAACACACAGAAACCAACATATGTACAGACAGATGTATGTTCATAAAATGTGCCAAATGTGTTGGACATGACATCGAGTTGGACATAACGCCGAGTAGCTAAAGCTACATAGCTGCAAACATTGAGCTGACAGTCAAAAGGACAGCACGAAAAAAAAATAAACAATCATATTGGAAGAGTGAAAAAAATAAAAACAAAAATATATACACAAATCCGACGTGTAAATTGATTTCTAATTATTAATTTTTTTTTCGAAGATTTTGGCTTCTTTAGCTGCGAAAGTTACAAATCGTTTCAAATACTCGTGAGAGTTTGTTTTCTTTCTATTTAAGACGACTTTCACGCTTGAAGCCAAGTTTATGTTTTGAAAGGTACTTTAAAAGGTTTTATTTTTAAAAATCATTAGAGACTAGTCTAGGCTAGACATAGTTTAGATAAAGTAGATGTAAAATTCTGCCATAAAAATAAGAGTAGAACTTGAACTTGAATAAACTGCTAAAAAAACTCTATATTATATGTAAAGTGTCATCAAATTGTAACATTATCATTAAACAAATTGTTTAACACTCGCCTAATAGCTTGATTAAAACCAAATCAAACGTTTTACGACTCTGTAACTCTCCAACACACACTATGCCCAATTAACGGTGCTTAGCCGATGACTTGTCACGCCCACATTCGAGGAAGCCAAGACGAACAAATGTGTTAAAAGTGTTGCGGATAAAATAAGTCAGATAAAAGAGGCGCCTGTGGTAAGATGAACGGAAATGAGAGTTTGTAATAACAAAAGTCGTTATAACAACAAACAAACAACAAAGACCCTTCTTCTTCATTTTTTTCTATACACAATACTACAAAACATATTTCCATTTGTATGGCTGGGGCACAATCAAGTAGTCGTTAAAGCAAACGCGCAGACAAATGTTCAATCGCCACGCATCTAATGCGCCTCCACACACACACACACACACATATAGATATTGTATCTTTGTATCTTAAAGTACGCACTCACCTGCATATAGCGCGACAAAGCCGCATTGCGCTGCGCATGGGATCTCAACTGTGGCTGCGGCGAACCCAACGGACTGACAATCGTCGATGTGGAGCCACCGATGCCCGTGTCATAGCCCTGTGCATTGGCGCCATCAACATCTACAGAGAAATAGGAAAGAGAGATAGAGAGAAAAAGAGACATGTTAAAGCAGAAGATAGTTTGATGTGTGTAATCAAGGGGGAAAACAACAACATTAAATGAAAGTAATCAACAATTTAATTGCATCAAATGTGCAAAAAGTTTAGGTTTACAGCGCTATTATAGTTTAATGTGAGTTCATGTTTTATATCGCGTATACGCAAGTGATTTTTATGTATAAGACTTTAAGCTTTACTTAATTTTATGACCATTTAAACTTGCTCTGCAAAATGATGCTAAGCAATACCAAGATCTGTATTATGGCAATTCTCAACATTATTTTTCCTTGGCATTCTAACACCAGTATTAAGAAATGTTGACACTATGCAATATGCAAATGCCAGCAAGCACAAAATGAATGCAACTCCAGACAAAAGTCAATCGGCAATAGTTTCACCTGGCTGATCAATCGATCGATCGATCGCACGCTCCACTGTGCCCCCTGTATGGAATAAGCTGATTAAGTATGCCTTGTACAAAACCAGAAGTACAAGATACACTCACATATTTACATTTACAATGGTTATTCTAAGTGCGCAACGTTTGTTGTTCAATTCATATGCCAATTGTGTTTGTTGCTTTGTCTCATTTGGCATGCAAAGCAGGAACGTTTTTGAACGGGGCACTCGGGTATCCAACAATCGCCGTTTGCTCCAATGCCCATGAAAATTGAAAGTTATGCGCGTTTTTAGTTAATATTGACATGATTTTCCATTTGGCTCCACTGTGCACGCCCCAACTTGCCGCTGAATTTATTAACTAGCTGCTGCCCAGAGAGTTGTGTCTCTTTCTGTGTGAATTTATGATCTTTCAAGTGGTTTCTGTCTTCGCTTTATTTATGGTGATGGGATTGTTGTACACTTCACTACAAGTTGTGTGAATGTTGTTTGGGGTATAGCTTATTAGCATAGCTAATTAAGTGATATACTTTGAACGAGTTAAAGGGCGATGAGTAAGCAAACTAAACGCGTACTTGGCTAATGAGCAAATAGCGATGTTCAATGTGAAGGCACTGCTAAAAGTTACTTTGTATTTGAAGATGCTAAAATATGTAGCTTACATTTATATTTTTAACAATATTTGAACTTTAATACTTAAAATCTTGGAATACCTATGTTTATATATCGTGTCGTTTTACGAAGATTGTAATTTAAAGCAATTTTACAAATATTTTGCAGCCCAAACAAATTAAAAATAAGTAAAAAACGAAGCAAAAAATGCATAAAAAACATATTCTTAAATGGCGCATTCTGAGATAAGAAAAAAAAAACATTAAAAAAAAGCAACAAAAAAACACTCAACACAACACCTTGCACTCAAGCTTTCGAGGGTTGGTTCCCCACACATACGAACATTCCATTACAAGCACATATGTGTATGCCTTATATGGCATATCCATAAGATACGACAGACATAAGTATACTCACCTTTCAGCGAGCTGTTCATGCACATGGGGCATTGATCGTTGCGGAACATACAGGAATAGCAGCGTTCGTGTCCACAGGTGTCGATCAGTTTCCGTCGCTTGCCCTTATCGAAGGAGATGCGGCAAGAGGGGCAAACACTGCCGCTGGCATCGTGTTCCAACAGACGACGAATCGATTGTAGATCTGCAAGAAATAACAACAATTATAATGGCAATGAGTTTTCTGAATGCTAAATAAATGCTTGGTAATCATTTGGTATTTACAGTTGGTAATATTAAGGAGTGATTATCATTAAAGCGGCATTTAATTAAGGGAGTTATAGTCAATGCTTAAATATTTCATGAAACTTAACGGTCTTTAAAAGCTTTTATGCCGTTTAAGGGGTATTACATTAAACTTATTGGTAACTGAGAAGAAAACAACTATGAAGATATATCCTTAACATATTCCGTTTTGATGTCATCCAACAAATTGTCACAAATTCTATGCAAAAACAAATCATTGTTTAGTTTTTTTGATACATGTTGCTCAATTTCGATCTTTTTTTCAACGTTTTGCTCCATGTCAAAGCAATTTCCACGCTTAACAGTCACAATTACAGTTTACAGAGCTCGCTGCACTTGTTTATTTATTTGTTTTGGTTTCTTTTTGCAGCCGTTTGCATAAATTGTGACTGTCAATTAAATGCCGTTTGTGGGGCTCCTCGGACTGCAGCAACTGCCAATCTTTGCTTATGTGCACAGCAATAACAACAACAACAACATCAAGTCGTCTCTTGATATCTGGCATTTATCTTTTTGATCAGTAGCTATGCACCTGCATCCCCTAGCATTCCGGCACCCCTTGGCTTCTCGAACATGAGCATCGCTGAATGCCAAGAGAGGCAATTCAGAGGAATTCTTAACTTGAGTGCACTTTAATTGATTTAATTTGTTCGCTTGGTTTATTATTTCTATTAGCACTTTGTCTCTGTGTGTCAATATGATGTAAGAATGTGCAACAATCAGCAACAGTGTTTAACGAATTGTTTAACAAAGTGTTTAACAAAGGTTTATGGTCCAACTTTTAATCATTTTTGTAGATTTAATATCATCAACTATTGAGCTTTATTGCTACTGAAGAAGCTATAAGTCTATCAGCAAAGATCTACGATAATAGTTTCCATAAAGAAAACTAAATGCTTCAATCCAACTCATTAATAAGGATTCAAAACTCTCATGGCCATAATTTACATCCATAACCGACTGCTTCTGGTTTTTTATTTTCTGCATTGTCAGCTCCCCATAACTTAGCATATGGAAATATTGCAGCAGGCTTTTAAAACGCTCAAGTCTTCAAGCATTCAACATCCTATTTGAAGTCATGCCAGGCAGCAATTCCTGTTTCATTTTGTGAGTGGGAAACTGCAATGTCGACTTTAACATTCGACGACCACGACGCTGATGATGATGACGGTGACGACGATGACGACGCCAACAAGAACCACGTCCGGTCGTCGTAAAGTGGATTACAAGCGTAGCTCGAACAAAGTCTGCTTCAGAGTCAGGGCTTCCTTCATGCATTCATGCCCACTTGACAAAACACTCGATATGAAGTTTTGCCAGCTATTTTTACTTATTGCAAATCAAAAGGTACAGCAACTATTTGTTTGATTTCCGAAAGCAATATGCCTTTTCTGGCTTGATTTTATGATTTTCAAAAGCAAAAATTTTGTAATTAAAAATTTGTTTCTATCTTTTTGATTTATTTTTCCTCCACAAACTCGACTTCGTCGTCAGAGTATTAAAGCTTCGACTATATTTTATATATTATATATTTTCCTATAGTTTCGCCAAGTTCTCGACACATTTGCCGCGTGGGCCGACGGCAGCTGCCTGCAACACAGTCTGTAGAGGCCCACGTTGAGTCTGTTGGCGACGCCTTATCGTGTGGCATACAAACTTTGAACTCGACACAGCTTGAACTTTCGACCGGTGTCATGGGAATATTTTGCAAGCGTTGCCCGCAAAAAAACATGGACAAGGTGCCACATCAACTGCAGCTGCTGTTACAGCTATGCAAATGTTTGCAACCCTCGGTATAACATAGAACAGAAATGGCACATGGCACGCAAATTATGAACAGTTGTTTTGTGCCTCAACAAGTGCGCCCAGTTACTGGCATTACCCCAGGCATCCCCCGCCCTCCCTTTGTGGAAATGTCAACTGACAATTGGCTTGTTGTTTGTCGCTTGTCGTGCGCATGCGCGGCAGATGCCACAAACAAATGTTCTGTATGAAAACGAACAAATTGTTGGGGTTGAAATTATTGTGGTTGCTTTGTCTAGCAAGTTACTGGCCTGAAATTGACGCGTATGCTCATTACAAAGGTATGCTAATAAAAACGACCATGCAACAGGCTGTGGAAGGGCATTATCGAATCAACTGACAACAAAAGTGTTTCATAGGAAGCAGCAACAGAAAGGGGTAAAAGCCTAGCAGTTGAGAAACTTAATGAATATAAATAGTGTATAAAAGCTGGTACGATAAGAAATAATTGGTGTGTACTTTGAAAGTTAAAAAGGTATGTAAAAATACTATCCAGAAATCATGCTATTTAATTACATGTAATTATACTTCGACAGCTTGCAAAAAGTGTAAATAATTTCATAGTTCATATTTTTGAACACAAGATTCTTCCCACGGTTTATAGAGAAAACTACCTAAGGGGCTTTGATTGATTTTCGAATAGCTATATTCATAATGAAAGTGTTGTATCTATAAGCTTATTAGATTTTGTGTTAACCTTAACTTCTCCTCAGTAACATGAACACAAGCTAACATATCAAGTCTCACACTCTACAAATCTCTTGCATCTTATGTGTGTGGGCTGCTTGTACTTAATAAATTATATTTCTTCTTCTTTAACAATATAAAAACTCATAATTTATGTGCTAGCTAATTTCATGGGTTTCAAACAGATTAATTGCATGGTTGCCTTTGATTAAAATATTTGCAATTCTTGGCAATAAAGTGAGACTAATAATCGCAAAACACACACACAACACATAGTGTGTGTTTGATGAGAGTGCTCTCCATTTGGAGAGTCAATGTACTCGTTGCTGCAACAATGCACTGGGAAATGCATCTAAATTGCAAAATTATGCAGCTACTGAATGTACGGGGGTGAGGTGTATGTTACACGGAGGGGAATAGCCCCCCGTTGAACTGAGTGCTACGCATGCGCTGTGGCAAAATAGTTTGTGTGTTGTTTCTAGCTAACTTTTTTTATTAGATTTATGCGAACAGTTGAGAGTTGGTTTGCGGTTTGCGGTTTGCGCTAAATTGATTTGAATTTTCCGCTGCATTTTTTTTTTGTATTCGTTACACAGCTTTTTGGTTCAATGAATGAATTGCATTTGGTTTGCCGGTTTTGCCCCCACAGTGTGTGTGTGAGTGGCGGTGCCGAGTGGTGCAGAAGCAGACAGACATCATGTAGTTCATGTGGGCGTTTTATTTCAGCTAAATTGGCAAACCGCAGGCCTGCGGTCGCTATTTTGTGTAATCCATGTGAGCGTTGGGCCTTTGAGTGTGTGTGTGAGTGTGTTGGCACCGGCACTTGTTTTCCTTTATGTAATTTCTTTGCAAATTACTTCGAAAACACAAACACTCATACAAGTTTTTTTTCTAGCAGCGGCTGCTGCTTTGGAGCCTAATTCAATTTGCGGTTTGTGTTCGCGACTTTAAATTGAAGAACTTAACTACCAATACACAGTCTTCTGATATCTTCCCAAGGAAACGTGTTGATGTGTGTGGAATTGCTGCAAATTGATATTACCCTGCGAGTCTGTGGCAAAATTGCTTAGATATTACAAGCCTGGAATGTGCTGAGAAAGTTCTAAGCAAAAGGCAAAAAGGTTGTAGGATCAAGAGATATTAAAGTATAAGAAATAACAGCATAAAGAACTATTATCTTTATTATCTAATATTTTCTTTAAGGTGTTAGGATATTTTTTTACAACAAGTCTTTTTTTTTTTTTTTTTTTTATTTTTTTTTTATTTTTAAAAAAATGGTAATTTTATCTATTTCTCGAAAGCGCAAAAGAGCATAAATATAGAAGGGAGCCAATAAAAGTAAAATATTTAAGTCTTAAAAAAGTTGAACTAAATTTTTACAATAGGTAGTGAAATGAAAAGGTTTTCACTGGAAATTGTTCTTTACTTATTAACAAGAAATGCTGCAAATTAATGACGTTAATTGGAATGTTTTACATTCAAACAAAATAACTGTCGCACTGTAATTGGATGTGTCAGGTCAGGGCTGCTAATTTAAACAGTGTTGCCAGACAGCTCAGGGTTAATTGGAGGAATGCCGTCAAAAGCTATGCGAGAGTGAGAGAAAGAGAGAGGCACTGAGCTTAGCCGCAACTACTTCCCTGCCTCCCTTGACAACGGGTGGAGTTAGTTGTTATAGAAATATGCGTATTCATTACAGTTGATTGACAGACTAGACACAAACCTCGGCCGTAACAATTCAGGCTTGAAGTGCGCACCCAACGGACCATGGTCCACTTACCACTTACCACTGGCCATTTACCATTGACTACAATGTAGTCAGTCAGTGTTAACCAGTGGCCAACGATTTGCAGCCTCAATTAAAATTAAACGCGAAACGCACAAATCACAAAGGAACCCGATTAAATGCGACTTACAGATATTCTCTATAAAGTTTGTGTACACAAAAATACTTGTTAAGTCGTATACGCCCTCTTGTTGTGATGCTTGTAGGGTATACGGCAGTGACATGAAACATTTTCCAGTACAACGATATTCCTTTGTTTTGCCGTGATTTTTACAAAATTACTTTTGATCTTCGGTCAGGTTTTATTTTGTTAACTATTGGTGTATTTGGATTTTTTATTTGCTCCCTTAATTGGTTTTGAAGATTTATGATGTGTGTATTTAATTTATTTGAAAGCAAAGTGTAAAAATAGCTTCATTGTTTTGGCTTAAAACATTTTCAAGTTCAATGCGTGGGTAGCAGAAAATTGTTGCTCTCCCTTTATATCTGACTCTCTGCTGTTTTGTCTCTCTTTAAGCTAGTGATTTCGCTTTATATTCGTTTTGCGTGGGTCATGGTTGGCTTTTCGGTTGTTGGAGCTATTGGCGTGGCCACATTGTGAGTGTGGTTTGTGGTTCGTCATCGACATGGTGGCCTGTGCCATGAGTCAGCATCCCAACACGTCGGAAGTGGGACGACCAAGCATCGTATGTAATTACATACCACAACACACACCGCATAATGGATGCATTCGATTTGCATTTTTCAGTTGAATACATTTTGCATGGATGAAATCGACAGAACCGTTTAGCGTGGATTCTCATTATGGGAAGATTTACAGATGATCATTAAAGCTAAGAATATAAAGAAAGCCTAGAAAAATGTACAATTTGAAGTCATTCGAGTGTGCCAAAAGTCAAACTAATTTCAGGATATGGCTATAATTTATTTATTTCGTCAGAATAAGTGTTAGGAAAGTGAAAGAAAGAAAGCACCAAGCGTCAAAATAATGTAAAAGCAACATACTGAAAAGGGCAAAGCAAAACAAAGAAGTGAAAGAGAAATAAACTTTAAGCAGGTGAGAAACGTTGTAAAAAACAAATTAAGCGCGAAATTGGTTGCCTCTTGGAGTGGAAGAAAAACGCAAAACGGTTAAAAGTGTCATAAAGTCTTTAGAGTTTGGCGGTTAAATGAGTTGCAAACAAATCGCAACTCATAAATAACCCAAATGGTCGCTCGATTGGCAAAATTTCGTGAGATTTTGCATTTTGATGCGCTCACAGTTCGTGAAAAACGTGAAACGTGAACCGAGAAGAGTTACCTAAGCGTAGCCCCCGGACCTTACAACAAAGTAACAGAGACTGCAAAAGCTGGTGAAAACATAAAAATCGAGGCGTAGCCCAACCAGACTCTAACGCTTATTGTACTATGCCACAATCCCAATTCATGGAATGAAAATCCATTAAACTTCAACACTTCTATAACGCTTTTGAGTGAATGGTGGTCTCAACCCTATGCCAAGTGTCACTGACTTTTGGCAGAGACGGTAAGAAAAGACTCGTAAGCTGTTCTGCTATTACTCGTCAGCTAGATAAAAATGTGTAAGAATTTTGCAACATGTTTTGCTGTAACAATCATTCACTGAAATCAAGTGAATTGTTTCCGTTTCAGTCGGTGGCGTTGACATTGGCACATGAAATATTTAACCAGTTGATGAGATATGTTTAGTTTTGATGAGGTCTTGTTTCGCTAGAATAAACAGATAGTCAACTGCTAACAAGTGCAAAACAGGAGTTTAGAATTAAGTACAGTATCTAATTTTAGCGATCTCTAACACATTGAGCATGAATATTTGTTAACTTAATTGTTGATCAACTAGAAAATCAACCTACTTTTTTATTCGAACCCTTATCAAAAAAAAAGTCAAACTCCAAATAGACATGCAAATCAAATTAAACCATGCAAGAAACTTTAGTATCAAATAACGCAATACTTTTTATCGCCTAGCATTGACCCAGTTCCCGGAAAGGTAAAAGACACCAACGTGAACAATCGATAAACTTGTTGACACCTTATGGAGACATCTTTAAAAAATATACGAAATAACTCAATTAGTGCTGCCAAAACGAACACACTATCAATCTTAAATATTAAATTAATATTTATGGTCTTTTAAGTTGCACATTTAAATGTGTGTCAAATGTGTGCTGGCCGGAAATTTGGCAAAAAACATTAAAAAAATAAATAAAACCAAGCGAAACACGCAACTGAACTGCGAAATACGAATATGCATAAATCAAATGGCACTTCCGTTGCGCGTAGGTTTTTTTTTCTACTAAAGAAATAAACAAAATACGTATAACGAAAATGAAAACTGACAATTTTATTGGTATACAAGAGGCACATATGTTTGGAACCAAGTTGAAGCCGCAATGCCAACGGAAACGTACTTGTTAACTATGTCTGTACCCAGTATCCCATGCTTACAAGGGGGATAAAACATGTCCAAAGTATCTGTATCTTTAGCTTGTTCGAAATCGAACTGTATCTTATAATCTGCACCTTTACAGGGCATCTTGTCGTAATGCACATTTGTCTAGTTTGTCTCGTACTTCTTTTCCTTTTCGTGTGCAATTTTTTTATGAGGTTTTTTGGGGGAAAACCCACGCAGACTCAAATGCAGACAACGCGGCCACTCACTCGTCATTCATTCATTTCATTCGCCTCAGCTGAGCGCACAGCAACAGCTGATTCATTCATTCACTCACTCGCATTCGTTCATTCATTCATTAGCTCACGTTTCACGTAGCATTCATGGGACATTTTTGACAAACAATCTTTACTACAGACTGCATCTGTGGGTCGCTTTGCCTGTCCATAATTGGCCATTGGCCATCGATCAGTTTTAAGTTTTTAGTTCAGTTCATGCGGGTTGGACTTGGACTTTTGTGGGTTGCATTTATATTTTTAATAAATGATTTAGTGGTCACTGCATCTTTTTAGATTAGTTAGCCATATATGTGTTTTTCTGCTGCGCGCATTTTGACCGCCAATTTGTTAGGGGTTAAATGTGGCTTGAACAGGTGTCAAATAATCATAAATATAAATCAATTCAAAAAGGTGTTGATGTGTATTTGGAAGTGGGTCAATTGTGAGCGGAAATGAAGAAAAACTATAAAATACGCAGTGATCTTAAATCTTAGACAAATACTTTTCTTTTTTACATAAACTTTTTCTCAAGCAAATTCGGTATCTTTAAAACTTAAAATGTAATTAAGATATGGCTATAAATCTTTATCAACACTCAGAATTTGCAAAACAAATGATTTGATTTCAATTTAATGACCAACAACATTCACCGCCTCCAAAAATTATATAAAAAAGTCTTCACCTAAGCTGTTTTATTAATTCGTAGGTGAATTAGCATTTGAAATTTGTTTGTGTCGTCGAAGAGACAAAATAAATTTGTTTTCAATGAAAATGAGCATTTAATTTGTGCGGCTTTTGTTGTGAAAGAAATTCCCAAGTCTCTCAAATTAGCAGCTTAATTGCGTTTAATCAATTTCAATCTAATTTTTGTAATGTTTGGAAAAACTTGCTAACTTGTTAGGCAAGACAAGGTCTAATTAGTTCATAGTTTATTGATTTGACTATGAATTTTAGTAGGTCTCCTAATTATGACAAAATTTATGCCCCAAGGTCATCTTGTCTCATGTTTTCAAAATTTTTTTTATGTGATTTGGTTTAGACCTTTTGTTGAGCCTAACTGCGTTGTTGTCTTGATGATTAAATGATAAAAATAGTTTATAGTTTTTGGTTAATTTTAAGAAAATTTAACAATAACCGAACTGATTTTAATAAATGACTTAAATTAAGTTACACTGAAGAGCAAATTTTCTTAAGGCTTTTCGTATTGATTCGTTTTTCAACATTCAAAAATGTTCAAAATAATAGATAAATATCAAATTACTGATCCATTCATAGCAAGAGAAACTTTAAGCCCGTTTTAAGTTACATAAACTTTTTTTATTATATAGTTAACAAATTTTAGTTATTTAATATCTATGTAATCATTTTTCAAGATATGATATAATACATACAATTCTAAAGACCTTAAATTTCTTATGAGCAATGAAAAGATTTACTAATTAACAATTACAACATGATCTCATCATCTCACATATTTGAAGATTTTCATAATATATGCATACTAATCATCTTGAAATAACGCCTTTAGCATTAGATATCTATTTGTATATCTAAGTATACAGCTTAAACTATTAGTTTAAGGCAATATTTTTGTTTTGGCTATCAAATTAATAATATTTTTTTAACAACATTAGCACATCATTAAGAGATCTTTTGACTTTGATTTCCTAACGTATTCTAGCTTAAAGCTTGGCTTACATTTATCTGCCATGTGCTGAGCTTCTGCCGACTACCGAAAAAGACTGCTGTTTTTTGGTCGGTTATGCTAATAAGTTTGTCTCCCGCTCAGCTGTGTCCCAAAAGCGGCTAAAAGTGGCAGTTGGTCGCCTATCGGCACAGAACTTGAAAACAAATTATAGATATATATTTTTTTCTTACTCATATCTATACATATTGGGAACAAATTTGCATAAATTGAATTGTGGGAACACGCGGCAATTCTCTCGGCATGTTGTCTATATCCATAGATAGACTTTAAGAAATGCAGAGACTCAAGACCCAAGACTCAAGAGAGTCTACAAGTCATAGTCGAAGATCTAAGATTGACAAGCTTGCAGCATTTGGTTGGCGCGTTACGCGACGCCATCGATTGCTATCGGTTCACGATGAAGGCGATGAGCTGCATACAAATGAGCTGTTGTGCTGTGCACCACTCGAACGCGTGTGGGCGCCACTTGAATGAGGGATGGGGACAGATGGGTGTGAGATATTGCCTTGGGGCACACAACAACATTAACGCACATAATGCAACACTTTACCGGCATTCTTTTACATTATGTGTTTGTGTTTGATTATGTGCTGCATAATTTCTACTGTATGCCTTTTTATATTGTCATAATGCTCATAATGGGGTTCATTTAAGGCACTTTCTAAGACCGTTTGCAGTCCCTCATTAATCATCTGTGTGTTGGGGCGTGGTGTTTCGTTTTTTATTTGGGTCGTTGTAAATATTTTGACCAATATTTTGTACCAGTTTCGTTTATACATATAGTTTTTTTTCGGTTTTTGTTTAACATGGTCGCCGACTTTTTTGTTGCTTGCTTTTTAATTTGCTGTAAATAGAGCGTGTGATTGACAGCGGCTCTCTGCGTTATGTTCTCTATCGCTTATTTCCTTGTTTTTTTCAACATTTTTTGTATCTATTTAATGCTCTTTGATTGATTGAGTTCGGGTTCGAGCATAGAAAAAAAGTTGATATAAAATTATGAAATGTTTCACTCAAAAAAAGAGTTGATATGCTCAAATTGACTTTCATTGATTGACATCTGAAAATTGGCTTGTTAGTCAAAATTGATATTAATAAAATCATTTACTTAATTATTACAGAGGGTCTCAGAGTTCTTTAAGTAGAGTAAGATTGTAGATCATTTAAAAACTATTTCAGTAGTAGCTACAAGTTTTGAAACACAATCTAAGCTATTCTTCTCAACTCACATTTGCATATCTATAAAATAAAACATCACATGTTAATATTAATGAAGCAACAGGCATCTCAAGAAACACTTCAAATGACACTGAGAAACAACTAATAAAACTGACATAAGCTCTAACAACCAACATACACACACACATCGCTATAAACTGGGCTTCAGGTGTGCCTGACAAACAAACATACATACATAACCAATGTAAGTCTCTTGTAAAAGCGATAATGGGGCCTCAATAGACATAGACACATGCAATTTGCCATGCTCTTTAGAGCGTATACAAATCTCGACATAATCCAACAAATTGCCGTCTAAAACGTGAGCAGATTGGCATTGAAAATGAAAATGCGGCTGACACAAACACAAACACAGCATGACGAAAATAATAATAATAATAGTTATAACATTGTAATAGAATGGCTTATGAAATTGCCTATAACTGAAAAAATTTGTTAAGAACATTTCAATTGATAATGCAAAACATATAATTAAAAGTTCAACTGTTTTGAACTCTGCCAACTAAATGGAAACGCCTTCAAAACTGAATAACACACAACGATTCACTTCAATTTGATGCTTGATAGTTTCTAAAAGGGTCTTCAAATTATGATTGCTGCTTTTGCGTTGTTGTAACTATTACAAAATAAGAAACTATGACATAAGCCTACAAAGTATTTGGAACAAACCACTCTAAAGTAAATTTGTCATAAATTGAATTGTACTATACTATACTATACACAATAGTCGTAAATTGCCGTAGCGAAAGATTAGTTAAGCAAATTACACTTAATAATTGTGTATGTTGTATCTTGTCACAAAGTGTATGCTAAGTGTATAAGTACATATGATAGCCGTCATTCATTAGCAATATGTTGTGATCGAACTTAGATCATCTATAAATCTGAGGTACTTTGTCAGAAATAAAGCTATTGTAGCCCGTTTCGAGACCATTTCCTAAAAATCAGCTACTCAATCGCATAAAATGGTTCATTAAATGGACTCAATGTTGTTTGTATCTACTATTTTATGGTCCACAAATAAGCTACCTAATTTTTGCGCTGAGAAAGGCAAATGTAGATCGAAAGATCGGCTTGTCAGTGTGTGTGGATCTTGAAAGTGTTTACGAGGCTCAAATTACATTATGTTCGTTGGAGTGTGCGTGTGTGCCGTGCGACGCGGTAATATGTACACTTTAGCTCTTAAAGTTGTTTAGATTGAAACGTCTTTTAATTGCATGTTAATTGCCCTAACCAGCAAACCAGACAGACAGACAACTATGGCAAATGTGGAAGATGGTAGTTGTGAGCGAAAAAAAAGAGAAGCAGTTAAGATCTGCAAAACGATACAAAGTCTGAAACCAGACTGATTTTTCTTGTTGTCGTTGTTGTTGGCTAAACTTGGAGCCAGGCTGAAGTCAGTGGACATTGTTTGTTCTTTTGATGTGTTCGTTGCTGTTGCCTTCTTTTCTTATTTTGTTTTTAGGCTTGGTTGTGTGTAAGAACTGGACTGAACCCGAGAACCAGAGAAGTTGAGAACTTGAGGAACTGGACTGCAGTTCGTATTAAAACAGTTGCACTCATTTGTTGTTGTTGTTTTCAGTCGCCATCATTGTTCTTTGTTGGCATAGTGTTTATCTCCGTCTCTGTGCCTCTTCACCACCACCATCGTTTGTGGTGCAAGTACCTACTTACTAAAGTACGTGTGGTTATGGCTATGCTTCAGACACTGCCTGTGGCTCTAGCTCGATCTCCAGCTTTGGACAAAGACAAGTTTTTCAAGTTTTCCGACAGGGGCACATGAAGTCATTCAAGTGGCAACAACAGCACAAGCAACAGCAGCTCCACAGCCACTGGACATTGGTAACACGGCACAAGGGACAGGGACTGTGAAAAGAGACAGAGACACAGACAGAGAAGTTGACCACAAGAAGAGACCGCTTTGAGGCGTTGTTGTTGTTGTTGTTGCTAGCTTGTTCGTTTGTTGTCCAATTGTTTAGAGCTGTCATTTGCACTTGACGTTCAAGTGATATAGCAACAGCAACAATTGCAACTGCTACGGCAACAACTAAGTATTGCAATAAGACTCATTTAAACTTATATCTATGGTAAAGTCTATAATTCCATCAGCTGAAGCTCATGGGGAATCAATTACCTCAGATAAGATAAGTACTTGAGTTACAATAAAACGCGATTTTTACTGAAAGAGACGTAGATTGAATTATTGCAGCATACTATATAGAATGGATTCAATAAGTGAACTAAAGAATTGTTTCCCAAACTAGAAAGGTATTCTATATAATTACAAAACACTTAATACTTAATACACTTTAGGGTCATTGATAGTCAACTCTAATACACACACTGACCACTTTGTTAAGTAGAGCCAAAGTACCTAGAAGCCAATACCCTATATATTGTATATTCATATATGTATATTTATAGATATGAACAACTAGTTTACCTTTATCGCTGGGCTTGTGAGCTTTTATTAGCTTTATTTATGGGTAGGCCTTCTACAAGACAACACTGAATTAGTGACCCAATTCAAGGGCCAACTATGGTTACGCTTCAATGTTTCTACACACACTTGACTTTAATGTTTTGTTGTGGTCTCGGTAAAGAGCCATTCATTGTAAGATTTCTGTTTAGTGCTATTTGCGGGCAAGTGTTAATTAAATTGATTTAAACTCTAGAGATGCAGAGATACAGATACAGTTACGAGTCATTGGATTTTTGAATGTAAGCCAAATGAAGCGTGCCCAAACTGATTTGTTTTGTTGCGCCCTAAAAAACCAAAAATACCTCTATATCGTTAGATGTAATGAGCGATCAGGAAATGAGTTGACAATTTGACTTTGTGGTCTGTTCAGTCACACTAAAGACCAGTTAGAGTATTTGTACACTCATTGAATGCTTTTATCATTGAATAAAACCCGTCACCATAATATTCAGCAGTGAGTGGAAGTCGTATTTGCAGTTGCTTGTCGCTTGCAAAATGGCCAAGAGACATAAGTTTTGGACATAATTAAGCCATCGCAAATGGCATTTTTGGCGGGGAAAATGTTTGCCATTTGCGTTGACAGTTTGCAACGAGCGCTAACTTGGCTAATTAATCAAACAACTGACAACATTGTTGTCTATTCATGTGACATGACCAAAATTGCCAATTTTTTATACTAAAATACCACAATTAATAGCTATATTAGTTTCGAAAAATGCAAATCTGTATCAGCAAAGTGTTTAAATGCAAACCATTAATCAAAATGTTGCAGACAAAACTTTCTTCGTTCACTGAACTCTTTAAAACCAAGTTGAATTTTTGTTTCACATACTTTAAGGTTAAGGTTTCAGTTTCCATAACTACATGAGAACCATGACGACAGCTAACAAAACCGGCAGAAAGTCTTAGTCGGGGAAACAAACAATCAATTTATTTTAGAGCTCAACGCCATGCAGTACAGTTGGCTGCCACAGGAACGTCGCCAGCTGAGGATTAGGGAGAAGGCACCATTGGTTATATCACTGCAGCGCTATGGACGCCTACAGGCGAATGCCTTTCAGGCAGGCAAAGAGGAGCAACGACAGAAGCAGCTGCAACGTGAAGCCTACCAGGAGCAGCTGCGTCTGGGTGGCGAGGAGTTGCTGCGGCAGTTTGGAAATCGTAAGCTATGCCACACCGAAGAGGAGCGTTGCCTGAGCGATCAGCGGCGACAGCAGGAGGAGCAGCAGGAGGCCAAACAGCGAGCACTGGAGGAGAGCGAGGCGGAAAGACGCGAGGAGCAGCGGATTCAACGCCAGCGCATTGAGAAAGCACAACAGTTGCTGGAGCAACTGCGTCCGGGTCCCAGGGAACTGAACTGTGCCAAGTTGCACAGCGAGGTGTTGCGCGGCATCAACGCTCAGCGACAGTTGCAGGCACAATTTGCAGCTGAGAAGGAGCAACAGCGCATCCTGGATAGACGCATCTACAGTGAACAGGTGCTCAATGGATTGGACGAACTGCAGTTGAGGCACAGTGAACGACGCCGGCAGCTGGGCGAGCACAAGCGAGAGCTCCTTGAGTCCATTGAGGAGCGTCGAAGAGAAAGAGCAGCCGAAAAGGCTGAGGAATTTAAGATGGCTGAAGAGGAACGAAAGCGAAATCAGCTACAACTGAAGGAGCAACAGGAAAAGGAGAAAGCTATACATGAGAAGCGTAGACAACAGAGACGTGAACAAGCTTTGGCATCTCTAGCGGCAGCAGAGCAGCGTCGCCAACAACTACACCACCTGGATGCAGTGGAGCAGGCATTGTGCGAGGTGCACAACGAGGCCAAGACTAAGTTGGACAAACTAAAGTTTGATCTGGGCAAGCAACGCGTACAGCGAAGAATCAAACGCAATGAACAGCTGGCCAAGGAGCTGGCACCACGACTACACTACAGCGCTAGCCAGGATCAGCGGCGTCATGAGCTTCAGTTGGCGGAGATGCGACGGGCACACAGTGTCGAGCAGCAGACAAGACGACAGCGATTGGAGAAGGTTAAGCTTGATCGTCTGACCATGCAGCGGCAGGAACAGGAGCAGGCCGATGCTGCCAGACGGAGCAGGGAAGCGGAACAACGACAGGATATGGAAAGGCGTCTGCAGAACGACCTACTTCACGTGCAGTTCAAGCAACAGCAGCGCAAGGAGCTAGTGCAACGCCAGCGAGATCTGCGTGCCCAGCTGGACAAACAGGAGGCAAAGCGTTTGGAGGAGGAAGCACGTCCAGGCATCAATTATAATCGTGATGCGCAGCTGGAGGAGCTGCGTGAGGATGCCTTCTTCGTGGACTATGCCCACAAGCTGATGACAGAGGCTCAAACTCAGGGATGTCCCCTAAAGCCTCTGGTGCGTGCCCTAGAACAGTATAAGAATGAGAATAGAATTGGAGCTGAGATAAGAATACCTCGACATTTAATCACCAAGTTGACAATGGGCAGACGCACCAAAGGCGATAGCTCAGCGGATGATAAGCAGAAAAAAGAGCAGGAAGATCAGAAAGAGACAATCGATCAAAGCACGACAGACGAGGCAAAGTACAAGAAGCAAATTGAAGAAAATCTTAAGAAAATCGATGCTTTGATGCTGACTGAAGCCAAGAAAACGGATGATAAAAAGCAACAAAATTGAGATAATTGAATTTTCACTAATTAAAATTTGTTTGAATCATGAAACCATCAAACTCAAGTTGAAATATAATCAAAATAAATGAACACAATACTGTATATTGAATTCCAAAAACCCCCAAACTGCAGTTATTCGAGTTCGAGTTCAAAGTGAAGCTATCAATTTCCATTGCCTGGTTCCATTTGCATTACTCATGGCCTACAGTTCACTTGTTAGTTTGTGGTAATCGAATTCCACCATTACCCAAGGTGTTCCTCGCACCTCGTCGTCGTTGACTACCAACTGAATTACGATAGGCGGTTGGTGATATTTATGGGGCATGTGTTTCAGGAGATGCCACAAAAGTGTTTCTTGCTTTTGGTTGTTGTTTTTTGTTTTCGTTGGTGAAAGGCACTTTGCAGTTGCATGCGAGATTGTCATCAAATATTTGCGGCAGCAAGTGAAAAATTACTTCAATTTACATTCGGTCGATTGAACAAGTTGATATTTATGCGAAAGAATCAGGCACAACAAAAATGTGTTGAAAGTTTGTTTGGCTTTGAGGCTAAAGTTAACTAAGGATCAAAGATTTTTTAAAGTAAACTATAAAAAATTCAACTAGATTTAAGAGATAAACAATTTTTCTAGGTAATCCTCCTTCTTAATTAGGCTTATCTGTTTCTTTAAGAAATACTAATCAAATCAGATTACTTAGGCTCGATATCAAACTAAAACCGAAGCCAAAGAACTTTTCACTCTCTCTTTCTACCATTCTCTTTTAAGTCTCCACCCCAAAAAAAATACAACACACAAAAAAGTGTCACTAATTTGAAATATGTATCTGTTCGTTGGAGTTTTGTTTTAAATATACAAGCCAAAGTTCTAGAAACGATATAAATGCGTATTTGTAGTCATGTCAGTCAACGGGGTTTTTAAAGTTGGGTTCTATTTATTTTCCTCAGTTTGAGGGTGAGGGAGTTTTGTTTGCTTGTCTAAGCAAACGCCTGACAATAAATGGGAGCGTGTGCAATTGTGTGTGTGTTTGTTGCCTGAGGCTTAAAGGTTTTATCTTTTTCATGTTCGTCGTGAACTTGTTGATTTTAGATACAAAAAGTTGCTGTCGACGTTGTCGTTGTCGTATTTGCGCAACCAAACGAACGAAAAATTGTCGAAACAAGCAAAGAAACACGAAGGTTAATGTATCTTCTCACATCGTTTAAGTTGTATCTATTGCAAATAAAATAAATACACAAAAATAAAAACATTTTTTGTGGGTCGGGAAGCAAACTTTGAAGCAAGCTTTAACTTTAAGCTTTGGTATATTTTTTGACAATTTTTCAATTTGTTTTTTTGCAAGTCTGCGACTTGTTGGACTTTGTAGCTTTGCCGACGATTATTAAATATGTTTGTGCACATCTCGACAAACATATTTATGTACATATAGACAGACAAAAACAAAGACTTGAAAGAGTTCTAAGAACAGTCAAAAGTTTTTTTTTTTTTTTTTTTTTTGCGTCTGGGCTTTGAAAGCCAAAAATTGAGCTGTGCAAACATAAATTTGCGGTTTTTGAGTTATGAGTTGTGTTTCATAAAAAGGTAGGTAAGTTTTGTCCTTTTGTTGTGCTTCGATGTGCAAACTTTTGTCCATGAAAAGGATTTTATAATGAAACTGGCTTCTGAAATAGCAGTGAGCTAATAAGGTTTAATGAGCTGTCGAATCAATATCTGGAAACTAACGAGGCGGCAATAAAAAAAATCAATAAAATGTATAAATAGATTAAGGGATAGAATTACTAATCTCTGATATGAAACTCGATGGTTATAAGTGATCTTACATATGATAAAATAGTATTCAAGGTAAATTTCCTTTAAAAAGCAAAGCTGACTAACTTAGATGACAGTATCGATGATTCATATGTGTAAATTATTTATAAATAAAAAGCAAACATTAAGTTATTTGCATAAAATTTCCATTTTGTTAGCTATTCGCCACTTACTTGTCTTTCAACTTATGCCCGGTTTGTAATAAAAAGGTTGTTTAAACTTACCTAAAACGAAAAAGAGGAATATATAAGTTTAAAGGTTAATAACTTTTTACATCAACATTTTCGTTGAAAGTAAATAAAAAATGGCAATACTACAAAAAAATATTTCTTTAACAAGATTTTATCCGAAAATTGCTGAGAATATGATTATGAAGTAGAACAAAAAACGCTACTTAAATTCCCACTTATTATTAAAAACATAGCACACATTTCCTACGCTTAATAGTTGTACAGATAAGGCAAACAACGCCACAGAAACGTGTTCCCATTAAACCTTAAGTACTTGTCTTTCTTCACACTTTAAGCTCCATGAAAATTTGTGCATGGCATTGTGTTTGTGTATAAATATAGTCTCAAACGTTTTAATAGCTCATTAAAAATACAAAAAAAAAAAAATTTCATAGAATGTATGTAGCTCAGACTCGTTAAAAGGCGGCACATGTGGCGTCAGATGAGAACTAGACATTTTTATCTGTATCTCAAGCGACTCGATTTCAACTAATTGTTTTGACACAAAACCATAACAAAGTCGAGATAGATCGCCCAAAGATCTATTCCCATGTAGAACTTGCAAATTGCCGAGCCAGCACTCGACTTCTCAACAATTACTTGCAACAATCTCTTTGCATCTCCCCTTCTTCTTCTTCCTGTTGTCATTTTGGTTCTTTTGCATTCCATGTGCAATTGAAGTTCAGGCGCCAATTGCACTCCAAGTGGTCTGATGCCGTCTTTAAATTGGCGCCAGACGCAAACATTTTAAGTAAACATTTTCAACGATCCACAAAGACACTCCCCTCAATAATTGAGTTTGGCTTTTCAAGCAACGTAAGTAAATTGGTAAGGGGAATAAACGTTTCCTCAAAAGCTATATATTTTGTTTGTATTTCATTAGATTGTATAAAATATACATTATTTAGGATGGGAGTTTTGTTATTAGAAAGATTATTCAACAAAGATTATCTTTTCGCGTTACAAGCAACATTTACGACTACAACCCATTACACACTCATATAAATCAAGTATTAAAACATACTTTTACACTTATGAATACTTTATTTACAACTTGTGCAGTTCAATAGTTCAGTGTCATTGCGATTACTTATTGTGCTGTGTTGTGTCCAGTTCTGTGATTGGCCTTCAATAGAACAATATACTATATATTGAACAATTGACCACTGTGCCGTGACTTACAAAAGTGGCTCCGTGCTGCTTTTGTGTAATATTAATAAAAATAATAATCATACACATAAAATTAAGCTTGAAAAATGATTTTGTTCAGAGGAAACAATGTCGCAGCTTGGCTTTAGATTCAAGACTTCAACTCGACGAAGAGTCTTCCGTTTTGTAATTAATCAATTTCAACTTGAAAATGCATACAACAAATAAATCGCGCGCATTGTGTGAAAAATAAAAACCACAACAATAGCAACAACAACTTTATAATAAAAATGTTAAAGATTTACGAGACAAAGGCGCAACATTGACGTGTATGCAACATGTTGCCGAGCAAGGCTAGCAGCCCAAGGAGCGATGAGAGCATTTTAACGCTTGCAACATGACAACAATCCCAACACATTTTGCCAGGAAGCCTATGCAAGTGTGTGTGTTTATACTTCTGGCTTTGGATCAACTGTAAACTTTCGTTAAATATTTGTAAACAATATAAAGGAAAGAGAAACTAAAACTTAAATGCAGCTGCCAGAAGCCGCCGGAAAAGATTGTTGACAATGGGTTAAACGTGGTGAAATTGCATATAAAAATGTTTGTGAGATTCGCCAAAGAGCATAAGTAGAAAGATATTGAGTAAGGATTCAAATCTTCCAAACACAAATGTTGAAAGCTTTAACAAATCTGGTGAAATTCTTCTTTTTTAATATTTTTTCAAATTTCCAACTCTCATAAACCAAATTTTGCATGGTAATTTGCCTAGGCTACCATGGTAGGTAGCTGCTTTGACTATGGCTCCGGCTGCTGCTGCTGCTTAACAGTTTCCTATTTAGCCATGGCTTATAATTTATGTCTATGCAGCATTTTGTCCGGCGGGCAGACAACGACGTCGTTTTGGTAGTCGTGCCGTTTAGTTGGTTTATTTTACTTCTTCTTCTTGGGGTAACCTCTCCCCAAACTTCAACTGTGTCTCCCTCTTCTTGCTCATCATATCGCCCATTGAACATCTCAACGCATAAATCAAACTTTGGTCTCGAGTTTTACTTCAAAATGAAATACAAAAATAACAAAATACTGTTTGGCCAGCTCAAATTGCCAACTTCTTGGAAGTTTGTCTCGCGCTGCCTGCCTGCTTTGGTCACTTACCAACAAACAGAAACAGAGATACATATGTTTTGTACATACATTTATATAAATTTATAGCATTTTAATGCTGCGAATGGCTTGGTCGTGTTTGCTGTGCTGCAGCGTTGACATTGTAACGGTAAACATTGATAAATTCATTTGCTGCAACTTGCAACGCCTTGTTGCATACAGTGAAGAATTGATTTTCAAAAGAGCATCCATATCCAAATGACCTGGACGCTGATTCATGACCAAAATGACAATGCAAAAATGTCAAGCAATAAACAACAAAAAACCAAAGTAAGAAGTTTCTTATCGAGGTATTCCGACTAGAACATACCCATTCACGCACTATAAGCTTCTCCAGCTCCTATTGTCTTTAAGAGCGGCGCGTTCATACAGAAGGACAGAGAGACGGACATGCCTACTCGACTTGGCTGTTGACGCTAACCAAGAAGAACCTTTATAGGTTCGGAGATGCTTCTACATACTGTTGCACAAAACAATTATACCCCTTTTTACCCATTAAATGGGTATAAAGTCATCCTACATATTTGCAAACAATTGGATTTGCTGAATAATATTTCGAATATGAGGCGGCATACAACAAACGGCAGTAAACACTTGTCAAACTGTGAAGAGTCGCACCCATTTTTTGTAAGTACCAAAAAACTGGTTGCGAATTATAAAGAAAAGATGATTTAAATGTAAAAACGCATTCGTAACGGAAATCGGAATTATAATATGATCGAGTGTTTGTTAGTTCATGTAAGTAAACATTCAAGTTTTAAGAACTTGCAATCTTCAAACATGTTTGCTCAAGAGACCCCTTCAATTTTTCGTTTGTCAGCTGAGATTTATGTCAGATTAATAATTTTTTGTTTTGTGACTGAATATAAATAATACTACAGCAACATTGCCCCTTTCGCACGCACCTTGTCAACTTGAACAAGGGGTTCAACAAACTTTACGGTTCCGCCCATTGTTTTTATTGTCTGGGAGGCTTGGCAAAGTCATATGGGAAATGTTTAATGTTAATTCTCTCTCTGGGAGTGATGAGTCTACCAATTAAAAGAAAGAAATGCTCAGTCATTAGGCAGTAATTTCACTTAAACGACGAGCTTAACTCAGGTGAAAGTCAAAACAATATAAAAACTAAGCAAAAACAAAGCAAATGCATTAAATCATCTTTAACAATTAAGCACATGGGAGAGAAGAAAACACTTAAGTAATATACGACGCCCACAGGAAAGTTTAAATATTTAAATGAATGAAGGTATTCAAATTTATTCAATCACATTCACGTTTGCAAAAAAAAAGTCGAAAAAGTCAACTGCTTTTCAATGATTTTTGTATATTTTTAATCATTTATTGAATAAGAATTCAAGTGCACTTGAAGATTCATTGAATATGCTGCCCACATAACTTTACAAAGTGTTTTTTTTTTCAAGTGGCAGTGAAAACAAGTCTTTGAAACTTGTGTAACTTATGTACTTGATAATTTGTGATGTGCCAAATAAATCATTGTCACTCGGTCACTTTCCTTGCGTCTAAGTGAAAGATAAGAAAAGGGAAAGGTCTGGTTGGAAAACCCAAATCAAGTGTCTGCTCGGTAAGTACAAGAAATGTGCATTTGCTGATGAGTCAGTTAGGAATTGACATTGAATTTGTCTTAGACCTGCTGACCCACTGTTGACCCTGGCTTAAGTTATGCTGACCCACAGGCATGGTCAAAATATAAATCTGCACAATAATCATAGCTTGAAAGTCACGCTCTTCCCACATAAACAAACAAAAGTCAAGATCGACAAACATTTGGCATATATGCTAATTTTGCAAATATTTTCGTAAACTTGAGACAAAATAATAGTTTCACTTCCTAAATTGAAGCGTTTGCTAAACTGTTGCTTGGTTTTTTGGCGAGACGCGACAATTTTAAAAGCCAACTATTTTTAGATAACAAAAAAATATGTTTGTGTGCGAATAGAGGTAACAAGCAAAGCCAATTATCATTTTTAATTATTTGTAAATATTGACTAAACAACAACAGAACAAAAAACAATACCAAAAGTCAACAGTCTCCTGGCGCCGCCCTAATAATTATATACACTGAGAAAAATCAAATGTGAATAAGAGTGAAAGAAGCAAGATAATAAACTTGATTTCGCACTGTGTATGTACACGTTAACACGCCCAACAGCGACAGGTGCGACGACGGTCAAAAAGGTGCAAAAAGCTAAAACATGCACCGATTTCTTAGGTGTAAACATTTATATGTTTGTGTGGGCGTTATCTTATCAAACGTTGTACATTTAAGCATGCCAAATGAATGAGCAATGCTAAAAAGTTGTCTAAAGGCCATGGGGGAACATACAACTATGAATGATAAAGATGTGAACTCGAACTCAGATATTTCATTTGCAACAATTTCAATTGAAAACCAAATTATAAGCCAATAAACACGGTAATAAATTATCATTTAATATATTTTCTTGTTAGTGACAAGCATATTTAGATTAAAAAGTTTATATTTTGAGAAAAACGTCATCATTATAATCGCAGATAAATGATAAATACGTTTTATGACGAAATTCTTTGCAAATGACTAACTTCTTCTTATTTGAATGAATATTTTTGAGACACTTTAGTCATTTGGAACTGAGTGTTTAATATTTAATGCTTATTTTATAGCTTTGCTTCACATGAATTACAATGTATTGCGAAACTATTAAGACCATATTGAGCCCACATGTTGATCCAACTGAATGCTCTTAATAGCAACTCATGCCATTCAAAACTCGCCTATTAAATGGCATGAATGTTTTCTCAGTTGAATGAATGAAAGCTTAAAGATTTTTCTTGAAGGGTATTTGTTAGGCTAGTTAATGTCTCCATTTGATTTTTTCTACAGATTGTTTATGCCTCTTTTGGTTTGCGTTGCACGTGTCCTCCTCTACAACTTGTTGAAGTGTTGGCTCTTTTTTTTGTTGACAACTACGAAGCTACCGACAAGTGACGCCTACAACATGACAACAATCAACGAGTGAAGTTGAGTTTTGGCACAGATGAGATATGAATGTTGATTGTTTTTTTGCTGTTTTATCTTTGGCCGACACGTTAACTACTACTACAACAAAGTGTTACGCAGCTGCCGTTTTTTAAAAGCTTCAACAACAACAAGCAATATGTGCAAATAGTTAATAAATTTAGTTTGGCGGTATCTCTTGTCGAATCTTTTTTTTTGGAGGTCAACAAATCAAAAACTATTCAATACATATGCTGTGTGATGCCAAAAGCCGATGATGTCAACACTAGTTGGAGAAACAAAGAGAAGGATTTATAAATAACTGAAAGCTTGTAAGAAAATATACCGTTTGCTTTCAGAGAGTATATTTATTAATGAATATTAAGGTTTTGCCAAAGAATGGAACCAATTCGTTTCGATGCAGATGCCAATTTAAAGATTACTCACAAATATTGATTGCCTCAATTAAAGACAAGCCGAAACTTCGACAATTCTCACTGACAAATGAATAATATTCATTTTGCTAATGACAAAAAGAGTGCCGGGCACTTAATCAACTTTCAGTTCCTTAACTCGGCAAGAGTAAAAGACAGGGAAGGAAAAAGAGACAGAGAGACAACGACTTGTCATGCAGAAGATGTTTCATTTGCAACATGTTTTGCCTGCCAGGCAAACGACTAAGCGCAAGTTGATTTCAAAATAATGAGTTAATAAACTGCAAAAGAAGAAAGAGACCGCAATAGCAAGCAGACGAAGAAAGAGCCAAATGAAGATTTGCGCATGCAAAAGTGTCAAATAATTCAAATTGTCATTGCGCATGCGCATCCGCGGTGAAACAAATCGAATGTGATTTGCCATAGAAACAGCAGCAACAACAACAACAGAGGGCTGCCAACTTGTTTTTGGGAGTCCGCATGTGTGAGTGTTGCAATCTAAAACCGCAGACACTTTAAACGCTTATTTGGCACGGCAACCCGCTGAGCAGTCATACAATTAAGCATCCAAGAGAGCCACTGGAACGACTAACTGCCCCCCCCCCTTTTGCATTTCCAGCTAAATTAGCCGCCAGTGCTACTCAAATGTTTGCCAATAAATCTCGCACACACACGAACACTCGTGCAAAACTGCTCCTAATGAGCCCTGAGGGTGTGTTGTGGCATCGAAAATTTAACTCATTGCCACCACACATTTTAAAATTTTTCATCTTCCTTATTGCAGTTGTAGTCGATCTCTCTATACTCCCTTTCTAAAACCACATGAGCGTGAGTTTATGCGGGGCCGAGGTCTTGATATTCAAACAGCTGCATGCAAAAAAACAAAACTAAAATTATACTAGTTTGAGATTGAAGCAAGTTAATTAAGCTTGTTATGACGGGTCAGATTTTTAGCAATTAAAAATATACAAAATAGCTGAGTTCGTCTGCATAATTGAGGCGAAGGATAAGCTAGGGTATTTCACACTTAATCAACGCAAGCTTTGACTGCTTCTTGAAAACTGTCTATCAAAATTTTAAATTATTTCTTTTGTTCAATTCAGCTGAATGCTGAATGATGTGAGTTCACAAAGGATCTGTCTGTTGCCACTCAATGTGAATCCAAATCTTTCAAGTTGATAAATAAAACCCCACTTACAAACAACAACAACAGTTCTACACCTTTTTCTAACTCAACTTTAACCTTCAACTTGAAAGCGCAGCACACACATACATAAATACAGCAAATAAACGTACAAACACTTGATACACTTTTGAGCCTCATCCTCTATCTTTCCATTCTCCACAGCTTAATGTGGAGCCAATGCCAAGCATGTGTAGTGTACATATGTTTGTATGTGTCTGTGTTGTATTGTATGCTCGTCTGCTTGTTAACAAATTTCGAAATAATACTTTTCTGGGAATTCTACACACAGCAAACAAATAAAAGCGCACACCGACAACTCCAGCACTGATCGCTGGAAGCTCTCCACACACATACATACATACAGTCTGCACGTTCTCTCTGCTTCTCTTGAACGAACTTTGGCATGCGCAACGAAAGGAGTGCAAAAAAAAAACCAAGAAGCTTTTTTCTTATGTTGTATTGCGCAAGCATAAGCGCTAGGCTGAAGACGAAGCGAACGCTGCCGATGCTGGAATTTTTATGGCATTTCTCATGGTACACAGACTTCCTGCTGTCCACCTCCCCCTTATTCCCCTACGGCTGTAGAACCCTTTCACAGACGACAACAGAGTTGCATTGTCTCTCACACAAAGACACAGCAATAATAACAACAACCAAGCAGCAATGGGGAACAGCGGCGAGACATGTAAATTAGTGCAAAGTATTTGCATTTCAATGTAAAAGCAACAGTAACATTAACAGTAACAACAGCATGCTGAACAAAAATATTGCAATTATTTGTAATTTGCATTGTAAATAAGGTAGAAAATTAAAATGTTTAGCAAACTGCGAGAAATTCCCTCAATGATTGGAAAAGCTTTCATTGTAATAGGGAATCGAGAACAGTGGAAAAGAGTAAGAGAGAGGACGAGCGAGAGCACTGCGTGAAACACCTTTCGAAAAAACACATTACAGTTTTAATGAACCACCGCATAATTAATTTAATGTTCTTTTTTTACACTTTTAATGATGCGCAATATTTGTATGATTAGCAAACCCACATAATATTTATCAATTAATAACAATACTCAAACCACACTTGAACTTAAAAGTTCAATGCGTGTTTAACTTTTCAATAGAGTTGTCAACGGTAACAACACTTAACAGTTATTTATTCGCATGGCACCCATGAGATTTACCTAAGAAACTGCAGCTTTGCCCAGTTCCAGCGCGACGACCGGTTGTTTTATTGCAGCTCCAATTATTTTGGAAATTTATTTTATCCTTTCCGTTGTTGTCGTTATTGCTGTTGTTGTTGGTATTTGTGTTGTTTGCTTTGTTGTTGTTGTTGTTGTTGGTGCTTTTGCCACTCGAGGAGCGGTTGGTTAGTGAGAACATGGCATGGATATTTTTTCGTTTGCCTCATGTATCTGTATTCTGTATGTATTAGTATCTGTATTTTTGTGTCTGTGGGCAATGTATCTTTAGTTGCAGCTGCCGAACCTGGTATCCTTTCAAGTTTGTTGCCAACCGATTATGGCCAAGTTTTGTGCGGATTCACTCTTGGAGGCACGATCTTTTTTTTTTCTTTCACTTTTTCTTTTTTGATTCGTATTGCTTATGAAGATGTTGCAAAGAATTCTACGGCTTGCAATTAATTTCTGTTTCACATTTTTCGTTTTTTATTAAACACTTATTTTTTAACACTACACACATCAATATTCTTACAATCTTTCACTAAACAACTTAAAATAAACAGTAAACTTTATCGATTAACATTCGTAATTGAAAAATGCATTACAATTTAAGCAACGCATTTCAATATTAACACATTTTCGTTAGATTTTGCAAACTTTGCGTTTCTGTTTTGCTTTGCTGTAAGCGAATTACACATATGCAGTAAGCATGTAAATAAAACCGTATCCAAATGTTGTTGCGATCGTTGTGGCGTCGGGCATGCTGACGAAAACTGGCGAAGAGTTCGCGACGTGCGAGCTTTGAGACGCGCTTCGAGACTGAACGAGGCCAGTGAGCGCAAAAAGCCAAACAAGTGTCTGCATGTCAGCTGGGAGCGCAAGTCTCCAACACAACTCTACACAACGACGCTTTACCGGTTTCTGTGCGCTCTACTCGTTGCGTGGGCTCTGTCTCTCTCTCTCTCCTTTTTTGACAGCTGCAGCACTGATATGAGATCTAAATGCGACGCTCGTCCCAGAGCGCGTTGTCTGGCTTATCAGTTTCCTATCACACATACATTTCGTTTTCATTTTCAATTTGTATGGTAAAATTCATTCACGCTTCGTTTTGGTTTGTGTTGGCTCGTATTTATATTCATTTGTGTACATTGTTGAATTTTGACTGATTGAGGTGCTGAACTGACTCTCCGCTTATCACGCGTACCCAAAACACACACAGGCAACACAACCGGCGCTGAGCTGATGACGCAAACGTTCGAGCCTCTGCCTCGTGCTTAGGTCTCTCTTACAGGTTCTCCAACACAGATAAGACAGTAAGGCACTGACTGAAGGGTTACGCTAGGTACATACGCACAAATGGAAGACGATTGATAAGACAGAATAGGGTTAACTAAGAACGCAAAATGGAAAGAGGACTGGAAAGTGAGAGATTAAGCATTTGTTTAGGCTGTGTCAATTACAAATGCGTAAGTCTCCGCTAAACTTAGCTTCGTTTCGACTGCAAACTAAGAAAGTTTTAGACGAGAAATCCAGGAAAGGAGACTTAACTTTTGATTACCATAACTTCGTCAAAAATTACCTGATTTTTAAATGCAATACATTAAAAGTCATGGTTTAAGCCCTAAAATTAAACTGCATTTAAATCTATAAACGCGATTTTTACTAGATTTTCATCCCAAAAACTTGTAACAAATAGTCGAAAACAATTATTCATTTAATCAACATTAACAGTTTGTTAATATATATTTTTCAATTCCGCATGATTAAAACTTATCAGCAATAGTTATTATTTGATTTCGCATCATGCAATTAAAAATGTGAACATGTAGCACAGATTTTTTGCTTTCGAAATCGTTTTACAAATCACCATCTGCCGTATGTTTCGACTATGTGTTTGTGAGTCCCTCATTAATCAAGATTGTGTCAAAGGAATTACCTCATTTGTCCGCTTTTAACATGTGCTGTAACCGTGTGGGATCTCTGATTGAGGTTCTGTCTATCTGTCGCTGTACTACACAGCAATAACAACAACTCAACTCCAACAACATTACTGCGATTATGGTCAATTATTGTCATTGTCATTGTTCTCACTACCAACACGGGAACGGAGTATAACACGATTAACTGTGGGCGGTCGAATTTTTTAAACTTTGATAGATTCAATTACAATGTAATTGACGTTTATTGAAGTTTACCTTATCGAAAGGGCTTAAGAATCACAGTAAGAGCGGAAAATCTTGTCTTCTCTAGCACTTTTACTTTTCCAAAGACACTTTAACTTTCTGCAACATAAACAATGCCAAACTGAGAAGAAATCTACAAAACGAGAATCGGAGTTCAAGTCATAAATATTGAAAGAGCAATTGCAAATTTAAATGCGAATATATCAGTTGTGGGAAATCGCCGACGCGCTTATCGACACAACACACAAAATGCATTTCTGTCCAATGGTCCGTCCGACAATCCAACTGTGCGTGCGTGTCGTTTTATTGGGTGCCTGATCTTGGGGCGGTCTTTGGTATCTTCATGGCAATAAATACTAGTAATGCCTAGGACTCAGGTCCAACGATGATGTTGCTGTTGTTGCCTCAGTGTGGGCAAACAACAACAGTGTTGCAGCTTCGATTTTTCTTCTTCTTCTTCGTAGCAGAAGACTCAACTTAACTGGCAGCCGGTTTTTTGAGGGTACGGCCATTCATGGCAACTACCGTTTGGTCTTTTGTTTGAGTTTGTCTTGCGGCCGTCAGTTTTGGACGGGGTGAAGAGTGTCTATTTGTAGATACAAGCAACATAACAAGCGACCACTCCAACCATCCACTGCTGCCACTGACTCCACTCTACGCTCTCCCTCTTCCCCACTTAGCTCTAACACTCTCTCGCATTCTCTTTTCTTTACTTTTGTCACACTTGAAAAAATTACAAAACATTTTTTTTCTCTTGACTTAAACCAAAAGTAAAAATTTATTTTACAGTGCATTCTTCTGTGCCTTGCGGATTGTGTATTTAGGTCTACTTCTACCTGTGTGTGTGTAAGGCGGGGGTGAGGCTAGCTGTATGTGTGTGTTAAGGGGGCATGGTGCTTCTGGGGCTTTGTTGCACGTTCTCAGCGCTATCTCAAGTGTTTTTTAAAAGTTCTCCAGCGATAAGCAATGTTACTTTATGGCACACAACCACTCGAATTCAACGCTTCAGAGTCTTGGCGGTATTGGACATAGAATTGCTTGGCTAACACTCTTGCCGCATGGAGGCAGGTTGGCAAAAACCAAAAAGAAACAATCTTCATAATGATGATCATCATTATTATTCTTAGTTGGCAAAAGGTGCGTTGTGATCATGATGCCGCATGCATGACTTTTCACATGTGCACGTGAGGCAAGGCGAAAAAAGTGTAAGCAATATTGTTGCAGGAAGCGGCACAGTGGGTGATAATCGGTTATGGAAGATGCATATAAAGTTGTACAAACATAAATCAAATTTATAGCAGCTTTAAAAGCTTGAAAAGTTATTAAGAACCACTGTGCAACATGTTGACGAGCCTGACATTTGACCCTTTGCATAAATTTTCATCAGTTTTGTGTGGCACGGAATGGGGCAACACGTAAATTACTGTGACATTGCACTTTGCAACATCATTTCACAATTTGTTGAATACATTTGTTGTATTCTATGCCGCATTTTATATTTTATTGATTAGTTTATGGAAAAAAATTAAAGTCAGCCGCTGTCGCATAAATCTTTGCAAATTTTCTTATTAGAAACTGTCAATGTCAAAGTGGATTTCACCCGAGGATAGTCAACTGTTGACCGAATGAAGGATTAATATATATTCATATGTATCTCTCATTTTTTTTTTTATGATTTATGACCATGACTGGCTTGTTAAACATCTGTGTGAAATGGGCTGGATGCCAGTTGGCCAGCAACCTGATGGCTTTCACTGCATCCCTCTCTCTCTCTCTCTTTCGCCTTGTGGCAATGGTTTGTTTACTCTATTGGCAATCGAATTGCACCATCAAATCCAACAAAACTTCAAAACTTAACGGTCATATTTTAGTTGTGTCTCTGTGTGTTTGTGTGTCTGTGTGTGTGGCTTTGTGGATTTTGATGTGGCAATGAATGTGGCTTCGTTTGGGGGTCAGCCACCGCCTTGCGGGCCACCTTTCTAATGCCGAGCGTGGAAAGGAGTCTGCTGCCCCATTGCTGCGACTGGAGGTTCATTAAAATATACTATTTGTGCTTGTAACTTGTTTTTTTTTTCATCATTTTTTTGTGGTCTGGTAATGAAGGATTATAAATGAGTTTACGAGCTTGACGAATTGATGGATTGCCATTCAGGCTAAAATGCATCCAATCAGCACTAGAAGAAAGTCCAGTAAGTGGGTTAACGTGCAACACAGCACAGGAAAGGGCAATTCATAAATTAACGATATTGTTAAGTGAATAAAGTAGTTGAATGAACTTAAAGATATTATTTGATAAATATATTCAGTACTCACCATTTTCAGCTGCACTTAAGCACCTTGCTGCCATTTCTTCATCTTGATCTTCGTTGGGATTACCCTCAGCGGGATCCAAGACACAGGACACACTGGCCGAACCCCAGTCCAAAGCACTAACACCATCGCTGGACATAAGCGAAATGTCCATTGGTGGCACAGAGATGCCACGCAGTGTGCTACTGCCGCTGATGCCACCACTGCCGCCATTGGGACCACCAACGCCTAGGGAGACGCTCATCATGTACTTGAGATCCAGTGATGAGTTCATTGAGCCGCCATAAAGGGAACTCGTTTGCGAGGCGCATGTGGAATCGAAGCTGCGATTATTCTCGCGACGTTTCTCTGGTGTGGCATATATTGGTTCTTGTGCCTTTTTGGGCGTTGTTGCCGCTGATGAAGACGACATATCAAAGCTGTTGAGTGTGCCATAGCAAGAGGTCATCATGATATCATTTCGATTAAGGGTGGGCTGCCAAAAGTCCTCCTCCTCCACATTGCCAGAGTCGGCTAGCTCTGTTTCTGCATGTTGCTGCTCAATGGCGACAAGTTCATCTAAGTAATCTGCCTCATATAAACGCGATTCATCAATCATGGCCATGCTATCGGGCTCATCATCCTCGTCTGCCTCCTCCTCCTCCTGCTCCTCTTCGGCAGCGTAACTTAGTTTTTGAAAGGTTTCGTCTGCCTGTTGCATTAGATCATAGGCTCGTGGAATGGAGGAACTGTGCAGTGAATCCGAGTCATTCTCCTCAATGCAGGACAAGTGGCGTGTGCGAAAACCATAAATAATGCCACTGGCAGTGATATTTGGCGGTGGATTAATGGGCAACGGTGGCGTCTCTAGCTCCTCCATTTCCATATGCTGTAGCAATTGCATTGTGGCCATTGACATTGGAACAGCTTTAAAAACAAAGTAATTACATATTTAAATATTTGCAATAGAAATTGCTAACGATATCGATACTGTTAGCTTATTCGCAGTATCGATACTTTTACCATTTGCGTTTTGTTTACGTTTTGCAGAACAGAGTTATAACTGGTCACACTTTCTGCTATACTTAGACGTAATTAGAATGCTATTTCATTTAACGATCCCACCAAATGCCCTTTAAAGTACCAAAAATGCCGTAAAATAACAGGCTGATAGGAAACACAACGGAAATGAGCTCAGCTCAACTCTGAAGTTTCCTATGCGCCACGGAGTGTATCTTTAGGTGCGAGCTTGTAAATGATAAGCCTACAGCTTTAATGCATCTTAATGCTATGGCAAACGTGAAATTGTTTCAACATAAATCTGGCAGCACACATGAACAAACACATACTCACATGGAACGAGAAGTGGGAGACGGAAGTGGACCCCAAACGATAGATGGATAGATGCGCACGCAACTTCCCCCATTTATGGGCATCACTCGCAACACGCATTTGGTACGTGCGTGTGTGTGTGTGTGTGTGCTGGGGGCCCCCTGCAACGATTTCAGTGTCTGTGCCCGGCATGTCTGCGCAGTAGCAGAGAAGGAGGAAAGGAGTTGGGGGAGAGGGGCGCGTGCGCTGTTGATGGTACATGGAACTCGGTAATAGTTCTGCCACCGTCGGCGTTGACGTTTGCTGTTGCATTTCCACTGTCAACATGCAATGTCGACGCACTCTTGACATTTCCAGTCTTGCTTCTCAAGTAGGTGTTCTGTGTATCTTTGTTGTTGTTGTTATTCTTTTTTTTTGGTGTTGTTGCTGTGCGCTCATCTAACGCTCACTATTTATAATTTGCGGGCCATTGGGGAAAAAAACTAATACGGCGACAAAACATTCGCCGTCGCAGTTGAGGTTGCACTTGGAATCGGATAGGGAAGCTTCTTTGTGTGTTTGTGTTTTTGGGGTGAAAAGTATCTGCAATGTTTGCCTTGAATAAACACTGTTGCAGCTTTTTGTTTGCTATCGATGCGGATTTCAACAAGTATCGATACCAATGGCGTTGCCGTTGATCGCCCACACTTTGTTTGTTAGTCCTGTTGACAGCTGCGGATCTGGCAGCACAAAGCGTCAAATGTTCATATACTAACTAGTTCTTTTCAACTGAATTAAAAAAATTGGTCGGTTGTTGTAGCTTATCGTTTTTAGTTGTTTAGTTTACTACCCCAAGTTTTCTTCAGTGTATGGTTTACACAAAACTAACGCAACAAACAAATTACGCGAGGCGACAAGACAATGCCTGGCTTTGGCTAGGCCAAAAATAGATCAAGCAAACAACTATTGGCTCGGGAACTAAACGAAGCGATGTCGTTACTTAAATGTTGTTGTTGTTGTTGCTGCTGCTGGTATTGTTGTTGTCGTGCGCCAAAGCGGGAAAATGCATCGGGGGAACAGTTGGGATAGCAGAAGTCAAGGATCCCCAGCAAACTGCAGTAAACTACTTTCGTGGCAGTTTATTGCCTCGTCTCTTTTGTACATTTCTACTTTTAGCTATAGTTCCCGTGTATATGTATATTCTACGCTGTCTGACTGTATCTGTGAGAATCTTGAACTTGTGCAGCATTCACTCTTTTTGTTGTTTACATTTTTCTTTATTTTATTTTATTTTTTTTCTTTCTGCAGTGTCTTCTGGTGAAAAGTGAAATGAAAAGTGGAAAGGTGGAGGGGGAAGGGGGGACAGCATGCGACAAATATTTCAGCCTGCTTCGAATTTAAATTGAAGCTGTTCAGTGTGTCTTCTTTCTTTCTTTTATTTGTGTATTTATTTTGTGTGTGTGTTCTGCGTTCCAGACATTTGGCACTTAAATGCTTTGGGATGTGGTCACTTTAGCTTCGAAGTTCGAACACACACTCACACACACACACTGGGCGCCTATATTTGGCATGCTCCTTGCCTCCAGCACTTGAAGCAACATGGAAGAGGCATGCTAATTCTGTCAACTAGGCTGACATCAAATTACATTCGCATTACTCATGTATTGCCTGCCGATTGTGGTGCAAGGAAATAAAGCATTGTAATAGTTGATAGGTATTTAATTACCTAGGATCTCTTTTAACCATTCTAACCACTCTTTCGAAATAATATTGTAACTCACAGTAAAAAAAAATAATTAAAGTTGTCTTTAAATACACACCTTGATTTAGATTTTTTAATTGTATTTTCTTCTTCAAATACTTCCGTTAAACCTTGCACAGATCCTTGCTTAAGCAATTAAATAATTTAATTATAAATTTTAAACACTAACAACTCTTTACAAGTATTCCCTTTGGTATGTTCTTTAGGAACTAAAATTGTTTATAATTTGTTTATCACTTCTTAATTATTTTATTTTTTTGGCTACAATTCACAATCACTGATAATCCAAATCTTTTGTAGTATAGCCGTATCTCTGTGCCGTACGCGCGTTGGAATGCAATTGAAATTGCGGCTCGAACTGTGCAGCAGCACAGCCCCTAGGCATCATCAGCATCAACAGCCCTCGGCAAGAAGAGAAGTAAGAGAGAGGCGAAAGAGATTCGTCGGTCCCGTCGGCTACTAACTAAACGAAGACGACAGGCGACTAAAAATAGCACCAGCCAAGTATCGGACGTGCATTCATCGGGGGTCCGTCACATCTATGTTAGATTCCTTCTACAACACATTAATACATATGTATGCTTGTATGCCACTGAAGCATTAGCAGACGATGTGTCTGTTGCACCCCGCGAAGAGGTTGCGCCTGTGATTCATAAATATATGCGAATATCCGAAGGGTTAACATTTAATCTATCAAATTCAATATGCACATGGTAAGGATCTTATCAGTTGAATAACAACGGAGCTCAAAAATCTTAAAGATTTTATTAAAATTAACTTTTTCGGCCTTAATAAATAACTCCATAAGAGAAAGCTTAGAATACACTATTCATTTCAACTAATAAGATCCTATCCCAGCTTCATGTTACTATTCTTTAATCAAAGGCTTTGACTATCTTACACTAAGTACTGTACCAAACTGTATCTAAAACTACCTATCATAGGTTGAATGAACTTAAGTACGACAACAAGTCGCTTGTGTGGATTAAGTGCAGGATCATTCTTCAGTTCATTCAACCCACAACAGGAGCTGTCACACATACTACACAAGCGGACAGACGGACAGACGGAAATGTAGAAATATATTTCATGTTTTGAAATTGGATGACAACGGCGACAAAGAGGATACCAACGGTGAAAACCGCAACGCATGCGCAACAACAGAGTTTGTTCACCTTTAGCGCGTGCATCTCACAGATACAAGATACATATCCAAATATCTATCTACACGGTCGCACTAAGTAATTGTAGTTACGCACGGATTGTATTACAAGCAGAAGTGTTTTCGGAGTACAGATCTCTTGATTTTTCCAAGCAACTGTTTCAATTTGTGTGTTTCTTTCTATTTATCTTCGGCAACACTAATATCATTTCCACTTTCCCCAAGGTGGTTGGCTACGTACACAGCTTTTGGGGGTGTCTGGGGTGAATGATTTGTGACACATTTTTTGACAGCATCCAGCTTCCTCTCTTTCTCTCTCTCTCTCTATTGCTTTGCGTCTGCGCAAGCGACTGCAATCTAGAGTTTTTTTAGGGAAGATATTTAATCAAAACATTCATGTTTTCCCTCTTGTTTGCTTCTTGTGTTTATGATTAATTATTGTGGGAATAATATATGTTTGACTGTACCTATAACGACAACATAAGCCTTTCATGATAATCAGCTCAGAATTTTTTAGTTATTCGGTATTAATACGATACGCACTATAAATAATGGTAAATTTCTGTCAGAAATATTCCTTGCTATGTCAAACTAAATATAAAAAAATGCTAGAAATAATTTCCAGTGAGCAGCAGCTAGAAATTTATACTCAAAAAATTTTGAGAGTTGCCACATCGATTACTTTGGATGTGGATTGTGTGGATTGCATTGAACAGCTGATTATTTGCTAGAAAAAATTAGCAGCACAATATTTCTGACAATTGCAAAATGGACGGACATTTGTATTTAAAAAAAAATACAAGTCGTATAAATAAATTTAACCATGACGATAAGAAGAAATTAATCAACGCAGTGAGGGAAAATGATTGCCTTTGGAACCTTACGAACGCTAAGCATGTGGATGCAAATTGTATTGCAGCTGCTTGGGAATCAGTTGCCTTGAAGGTGAACAAAAGCGGTGAGTAATTATCTGGTTGCTATTTACATAAATAATACAAATAGTTAATTTGCTAACTAGAGGAGGACTGCAAGAGAGCATGGACATCACTGAGAGAAAGTCTAAAATACCGACGTTCCAAGGCCGAGAAGAGTGGCGTTGTTACAGATTCAATTGATTGGCAGTACGGTGAATTAATGGCGTTCGTACCAAATCTATCTACGGCAAAACGGTACGTTGCGTTTAATAAACTTAAACTCTTGTTCTTAGTTTTGCATTGTTACAGCACGATTAACATGGGCATTTTAGAAGGCCCGTCCTGCAGCTCCAGTAGCTTTTCAACTGCTCCCCCTTCAGTGATTTCAGAATACATATTAGACGAGGAGCCGCCGTCAGCAAATTTTGAGTCTGATGTTGTCGTGACCTCAGATTCCGAAATAAGTTTGCCCCCCACACCTACATACGATAATGTAAGTATTAATTGTACTTATTTATTGATTTAATTTACTTGAAATTTGTTCACAGCCGCCCCGCCAGGCCAAAAAACGTAAGGTCGAGACTGTGATGAGTCCCGAGGAGCAGATAGTGGACATATTGCTAAGCCACTTCGAAAATAGTAAGAAGGCAAAAGAAGAGAAGGCGGATAGGCAGAGGGAGGAGGAAAGGAAGAAGGAAAGGAAGGAAGATCGACCCGTTTTTAGTTACTGGGCCACTTTATTTGCTCAGTTGTCACAACAACAATCAATTGAGGCGGAAAGGGAGATGAGCGACATACTCTATAAAAAAATTGTTGAAAACAACAAGAAAAGCGGAAAATAAAATTATATGTTTTTATTATTATTGTTTAAATTATACAATTTCAGCCAGCTCATCCTGAACCTTGAAGGAACCTTCCTCAGAATTTAAATAGTTTTTAATATTGTTACGGATAAACTTTGGATATTCTTGTATACGTCCGCGCGCACCATCATTCGTTGGCTCCGAAACGTTTGGCGGTAAATCGTTAGTATCACCATAGTCTACAGGGCCCGTACGCATTAAGTAGTTGTGCAAACCACAACAAGCTGCCACAATTTGTTGGGCTCTTTCTGGGTCACACAAAAGTGTTCGTTGCGTTGCCATCCACCGCTTGCTTAAAATTCCAAACGTATTTTCAATACATCGATGGACTCGACTTAGCCTGTAGTTGAAAATGCGTTCGTCTCTCTGCAACTGCCGATGGCCATATGGTTTCATTACTCGCTTGGCCAATGGAAACGCGTCATCTGCCACTAAAAAGTATGGAGTGCGCACTTCATTTAGCAAGCTGTCTTCTGGAAAATTGATTTGCTCTGATAAAAAAGCATTTCCCAATGTGCTGTGGGAGAACGCGTTCATATCTCCCTCGCTTCCATATGCACCAACATCAATGTATGTGAATTTATGCGAAGCATCGCAGACGCCCAACAGTATTATTGAGTGAAAGCCCTTTAATATAAAGTTAAATGTTATTGTTTAATTCTTAATACAAATATGTAATTGACCTACCTTGGTGTTGTAAAAAGCATGGACACTTTTATCTGGTGCCTGTATAGCTACATGCTTGCCGTCAATAGCACCAATACAATTGGGAAAGTTACATTGCTTCATAAAGGCTTGTGCCCATTGTGACATGGAGTGCTTATTCCATATCGGAAACTCCGCCTTCAGCACATTGACCAGTGCGCTGCATATCAATGTGATTGAGGTTTCCAAATGTTTGCTGTTCCTGTATGTTGATCCTATATGGCGTTGCAAATCACCGGATGCTAAATATCTAATGCATTGTTAGTAGAGATATACATTTAAATATATATTATATAGAAGAAAAGTAAATAGCATACTCAAGAACAGTGCCAAACTTCGCTTTGAGGGGTATAGCGTCCGGGCGTGTGTTCCTTTCAGCGACCAGATGAGGCTCCACCTGAGCAAACAAGAGCTCGAATTGCCTTTCCGTCATATGGAAGTTTTCATAAAACATATTTGGTTCTTGGAGCATGTTCTGAAACTTTAAAATATATATGAACTTGTGTTTATATATTGATGATAATTATATACTTACGTCTCTGCTGAAGCGTCCATTATCATTTCTTTCTTTTAAATAGGGATTGGCCCGCGTTCGCTTTTTATTTTTGTTTTTTATAACAAAAAATGCAGCCACTGCCGCTAATACAACTGTATCATCATCATCACTCATATTTTTGTTTTACAATTCAATTTGATGTGTTGACAAATAAATGTAAACACAAGTTTTTTGATTTAAAATACAATTTGATATGTAGACAAATAAATGTAAACAAAAGTGTGCCCATATTACACTTTTACCTTATCGTGTTGTCATTATTTTGCGTTTTGGGATTTTTCAGTATTTTTAAGGGGCACACACGGGACTAACCATACACTCTAGAAATAATGTGTTAATTTCTATTAGAAATATTTTTAACTCCTGCGTACGAAAGAATAGAAATGATACATTTCAAATTTGGCAATCAAAATTCCCTCCATTTCAGAATTGACGCCTAGAAATAATGTGCAGCTCATTTTTTCTAACAGAAAACCAGCGGTTCAATGCAATCCACACGATCCACATAAAGTGCTTATAAATAAAAATACCAAACTTTATGCTAAAAATATAAGGGGCGCTGCATAGTTTTTTAAACTGTCCAAAAGTATGCTTCAATAGTAATCCATTTGTGTGATTCTTCTTATGTGGTTGTTGTAAATTTGTAATTTCTTCTTCTTTCTCTTTCCTATGTGGTTGTTGTATGTCTGTAAATGTCCGTCCAATCACTTTTTGTGGCAAAAATGACGGTTTAATCAAAGTAAGAGCATCTTTTAGGCTGAAACTTTATGTTGCTTTTTCGCAATTGTTGTAATTTTACCTGTTGTTGTCGTTTTGTCTGTCCGTTGTTGTTGTTTCCGTCCGATTTTGTCTTTGGAATTTATGGGCAAATATGCCGCTGCGATGCAAAAGAGCGGTATATGTACACATGTATTGCCGGTATGGCTCTATGGAGTGCAGATTTGGGGGAATAGCAGCCAAGTCAAATTATAAAAGTGTACAAGTTTTGCAGAATCGCGTACTTAGACAAATAACCAACTGTCCCTGGTACGTACGTGGTTCCACACTCCACATGGATCTCAGTCTGCATACAGTTGAAGAGCAGATTGGAAGGAAAAAAAAACAACCTTGAGGATTCGCAAGTGAAAGTATACGGGACGATAATGGCAAATACTTATAATATGGGGGCATTAAAAATAACATAATTTTGGCAATTTGATTATTCAGTAATAATTCCAAAACTGTTGCTGGGGCAGAGTGAATTTATTTTAAAAGTTTTCAAAGGAAATGCCAGTAGAAAATTTAAAGCTACAATTGAGTGCATTTCTGATGATGCACAATTCTTTCTCTTGAATAACAAAACCCTTGGGAAACTTCCAGCTCGATAGAGCCTTGGCCCGACCTATACAGAATGTGGATATATAAATATCGGTCTGCCGGATGAATTGATTAGTTTCTGTTTGGTTCCCTGTGAAATCCTAACGAACTTAACATGCATTCAGTTGTTGCATTTCTGTTGTGTATCGTAGTGGTGCAGGCCATATGGTATTCGGAGGTTCTGGAAGCAGAGTGGCATTCCTTCAAAGTGGATTACAACAGGAGCTACAAGGATGAAAGCGAGGAGCAGCTGCGCAAGCAGATCTTCATGAACAACAAGGAGTTGATTGACAAGCACAATCAACGATATGCTGCTGGAGAAGAGTCCTACGAAATGGATGTTAATGAATATACCGACTGGTCACAAGAAGAGTTTGAAAGTATTTTGCTTAACACAAGATCGGAACTTCAATACGATTCTAGCATTACTTCTGAAATACCCTTAAGTGAATCAATACCAAGGACTGTTGACTGGAATCGACGGGGAGCTGTAACTCCTGTCAAGAGTCAAGGCAATTTCGGAAAGTGTTGGGCATTTGCAGCGACGGGTGTCATTGAGAGTCGCTCCTTTCTGAAAACCGGCCATCTCGTTTCCCTTTCAGAGCAAAATTTGATAGACTGCTGCCAAGGAGCACTTTCTTGGTATAATGCGGAAAGGTCACTTTTTTGTGTAAAGGCAATGCATGGCATTGATACAGAGAGTTCATATCCTTACAAAGGAAATGCAACCCAGTGTCACTTTGACAGAAGCAAAGTTGCTGCATATGTTCAAAACGTCATTAAGATTCAACCTGGCAATGAGATTCAATTAGCTTGGGCCGTTTCCCAGGGCCCAGTTGCTGTGGAAATCAACTCTTCCCTGATTAGACACTATAGGAGAGGTGTTTTTAACCGACCCGATTGCAATACCACTATAGATCATGCTGTCTTAATTGTTGGCTATGGCACAGAGAGAAAAAATCAAGATTACTGGCTGGTCAAGAACTCCTGGGGCAAAAGCTGGGGCGATAAAGGCTACATTCGAATGTCTCGCAATAGGCATAGCCAATGCGGCATTGCCTCAAATGCTTTGTATCCCATCGTTTAAACAGAACAAATTGTTCCTTTTAATTTGTTTCGAATTAATTTGTGACCAATAAATAAATAAAAGGTTACTTATAAAAAAGTATAGTGTTGTAAGAATGTCTTTATATAAATGCCTGGGCTTGATGACGCTGGATTAGTCAAAGTATTATTCATAGCCCTAGCTTTAATGCGGGATAAAAAGCTTTATGCGGGACACAACTTGAGTATATATTAAGGTCCAACTTACAGAGTTAGCATCAGTGTGAAAGCAACAGTTCAACATGAAAGTAGCAGTTGCCATTGTGGTGCTAGTTGCCCTAGTAGGCTGCATTAAAGCCACCACTTACGAGGATGTGCTTGAGTTCGAGTTCGAGACCTTTAAGGCGGAATACCTGAAGAGTTACGATAGTGACAGCGAGGAGCAGTTGCGCAAACGGATCTTCAAGGACAACAAGGAAGTGATTGACAAGCACAATGCCAGGTACGAGGCTGGAGAGGAGACCTACGAGATGGGCGTGAACCAGTTCACTGATATGCTAACAAAGGAATTTCAAGCAATAATGCTGTCCAACATGAACGTCACGGAGTTTGAGCAAAGCATTGAGTATACCTATACTCCATCTGGGGACTTGAACATTCCAAAGGAGATGGACTGGCGTGCAAAAGGCGCTGTTACTGATGTAAAGAACCAAGGACGTTGCGGCTCCTGCTGGGCCTTCTCCGCTGCAGGTACTCTGGAAGGACAAAATTTCATCAAGACAAGGCAGCTGATTCCGCTCTCCGAGCAGAATTTGATGGATTGCTCTGCTCGCTACAACAACCATGGCTGCCATGGTGGCTGGCCATCTGCTGCTCTGATGTACGTCAAGGACAATGGTGGCATGGACAAGGACAAGGCTTATCCATATGAAGGACACGTGGGTCAATGCCGTTTCAGCCGCCAGAACATTGGTGCCAGGGTCACCAATGTGTTCAAGGTGCGAGGCGATGAAGACGCTTTGGCTCAAGCGATTGCCCTGAAGGGTCCGGTTTCTGTGGCTGTCGATGCATCATTGTTCCATCACTACAGGCGTGGTGTCTTCAACAACCGTGCCTGTCGCCGTCAGGTGAATCATGCCATGTTGGCTGTTGGATACGGTCATGATCATGATGCTGGCGATTTCTGGCTTATCAAGAACTCCTGGGGCGGCTGGGGTGAACAGGGTTATATGCGTATGGCCCGCAACCAGGGCAACATGTGCAGCGTTGCAAGCTATGCCGTTTACCCATCTGTCTAAAAATACTTTTCATCATAATTGTCCTTTTTTTCTAAATTTTTCGTCGATTCCTTTAAACACAAGTTTTTCTTTAAGCATAAACATTTTATAAAAGTAACATTACTAAAACGTATTAAACATATAAAATTTGCATTAAAACGTAACTATTATGTACAATTAATATAAAGGTTATTCGATTGTTGTGGGTAAGGAATAAATAGGAATGAGATTGTACAAATTGAATGAAGGAATAGTTGGTAACGAAGTGTCCTGAATGTCAAAAACACTCAACAATAACAAGGACACATCTCTTAGTCTTAAGGATGGTTATTGAAGAAGGATTTTAAGAAGGTTTAGCAGTGTAAGATTAGCTGCAGCTCTTAGCGAATCGATGCAATACAAAGCATCTCGCATTCTCGTATACAATTCTAATTAGGTAGTTTTAAGAAATGCTCCGATATGTTCATGTTCTTTTTGCAGTCAGTTTACTCAGTTCAGTGGCTGTGGCATTAACGTTCTCCAGCATTTTGGACTCCACGAGCGGTGCTGTCACCTGCAAATGAAGCTCGTAATCGGGCGCTAGAAAAACACGAGGTTTTAAGTATAAATTTGTTCAGTTTTGTTGGTTTAAGTGATGCTTACATTGCTCCAGTGTGCACTCCAAATCGTTTGGGCAGTCTATCGTGGGAAAATCAATGTTTGTCGACTCTTTCAGTATGACGCTTATATCCTTGTGAGCACTCATCAGGAATAGTGGCACGTTTGCCTGCGCCAACTCCTTGTGCAACGAACCCATGCCACGTGCGGCAGTGAAATCGAAATCTAGAAAGAAATTGCATTAATCGTTATCCAATGAGAACGAATCAGTTGCTTACCATGCACATGCGCACAGTCCAGGACAACAGGCGCTCTGCCATGAGTGGACAGCGCTTTCGAGATGCTCGAACGAACCCATTCAATAGCCGGAAAATATAGCGAACTGTGCTTGGGTCGTATCAGAATATAGCTTATGCCATTGATTGTCTGCAACTTGGATACACTCAAAACTGGGCGTGCCGCACGATATACAAGGAATGATACATCCGCACCAACGCCCAACAGCAGGCCAATCTCAACGCCAACCGAAAGACTCATTACAAAGGTAATTGCACCTGGAAGCAGCTCACGACGACTGCAGCGCCACAGCGGCCGAATGACTTCGAATTCAATCATAAATATCACCGCCGAAATGATGACAGCACTAAGCGCCGCCTTTGGTATATACTGAAAGTATGGTGCGAGCAAGCCAAGAGCGAGAAGCACCAGGACACTCGTGTAGCAGCCACCGATTGGAGTGCGAACGCCACTTGCATGATTGACGGCACTGCGGGAGAAGGAACCCGTCACTGGCATAGAGCTGCAAAAGGCACCACAAATGTTGCTCAACGAGAGTGCAACTAGCTCCCTTGTTGGACTCAATCCTGCACCGCCAAAAGCCTTCGATATGGCCACATTGCCAAGCACCGCAATAATGGGCAAAATCAGCATCGATGGTCCAAGTTCAGAGAGCTGAAAATGTACATGAGAAATGATAAACATCTAATGTTACATTCAGTTTGTCCTTGCTTATATACCATTTGCTCGAATCCCTGATGCACAACAGTTCCATTTTTGCCTAGAATGCTGGTCTCAAACTTGGGCACTGCCAAATTGGGCAATCCGCTCTTCACCTTGCCCGTAAGTATAAAGGGACAGGCGTCCAATTGCTTGCACTGACTGTAGGCAAGAACGCTGGAGACAAGAACGACGAGAGCATTGCGACCCGTAGAGATGACCCAAATGCTGCCACTGATTAGTTGTTTAGCCCGCAAGTTGTTCACACGGTTTGCCACATTTAAGTTCTTTAGTTTCTGCATGCAACAAAAATGTTAGTAAATGGGAACTGAAAGATATTTTTCTTTAACTCACCCGCAACAAAAGCAGCACAAGAATCGAAGTCAGCCCGAGTGTTAGATCGCCACGACGTACATGCTCCAGATTACCAAACACTGAGCGCATGGTATTGACAAAAGCAGAGCCAGAGCCACCGCGTAAGCCCAACAGACCCTTTAACTGTGAGGTACCAATGATGACAGCTGTTGCAGAAGTGAAGCCAACAGTTACTGGCAACGAGATCAGATCCACAAGGGCGCCCAGCTTCAGCACAGCCATTGCCAGCTCCACCACGCCCGAAATGAGACACAGGAGAATGCCATAAGCGGGTCCCGACTCTAATCCAAAGCCCGTATGTCGGCTGGTCATCAATGCTAGCAATGCCGTGGGTCCAATTGTCACCTGGCGGCAGCTGCCCAGCAGCGCATACACGATGCCGCCCACAAATGCCGAGTACAGACCATATTGTGGCTCCAATCCTGCCAGCGTTGCATAGGCTAAGCCCTGTGGCAGCACCGTTAGACCCACTGTTATGCCAGCTATCAAATCTGCCACCGCATCCTGTGCCGTATATCCGTGCAGCCATTTAAGCCCCGGGACCACAACGCTTAACCTTTTTAAAGGCATATTGTGGTTACTAAAAAGAAAAATACTTGAATATTGGTTTTAAATAAAGTTTATATCGAATAACTTAAATACAGCTTTTAATGGAAATTCAATGGAATACGTGCGTAGAAATAAATATGTTTAATTGAAAACTATTCAAAACAGATTATAAGAACCAGAAATTCGTTACTTTGCTCACGAACTAGATCAAAGAGAACATTTACACTTGTAAGAACTTGTAAAATCAATTATATTTTAGTGCAATGTGTAAGAATTTAAGGAATGCAACTAGTTAGTTTGGTGCGAATATCTTAAAGACAGCCTTGAAACTAAGACACTTGATTACGACATAGCAATTAGTTAGGCAATATTTAAAAAGTTGTTGTTTACGTTATCAAATTTATAAATAAGTGCGTATTTTCAATACAATACATTTGTTTTTCGACTGCAGATCACCGAAAACTTGAACACTTAACTCAATACCAATCTTATTCACACTCTGTTGATTAACCCAACTAAGCAAATGTTTGCACAACTGTCTCTTGAAGTGTGCCCAATTATTTGACTACCTTCGTTAAATAAATAAACACGTTTAACTGCTTTAAAATACTTTTTGAATGTCAATTTCTTTTTCAACGTTGCGTGTTGTTAAATCGCGTTCAGAACGCTTCGAAAGCTGCTTAAATACTGAAAGGACTAAACATGATCAACCAAAACCAAAACGATCGCGTGCCACATTCAGTTGGTTGTTGCTGTTTGTTTAAGTCACACGATCGACTCAATTAATTTAACAAGAGTGCGACACAAAACGTGATCGTTGTGCGAGACCAATCAATTCCCATTATCATGGGTATAAAATTGCATGAGCTAATAACTTGCAATTGAGATTCAGTAATGCTCACACATTTAACTAGTGGAATTTCTTCAAAAACTTTACTATCAATTGATTAAAGCTTACTACTTTAAATTGTTAACCTTTATTACATCATGAGGAAACACTTTCAGTGTTATCACAAATAAATATGCGCGATAAAAGTATTTTATACTCTGCTTTTTAAAATAAATAAGTGTATATCAATCATTAAGTGTTATTAACATAAATGGGATTCTTTTGTCCACAGAGCGTATCAATTGTTCATAGGCCAATTTTAACAATGGGCCAATTGAACAGTGGTTTGCATGTAAATAGGTTTGTTTGTATGTGTTAATGTTTGTTGATTTATGGAATGCCGGTCTTTTTTAACGCTTAAGCTCTCACTGCTCAAGTCAATGGCCAATTGATTGACTGGAATTGGCAAGATGGGAGAAAACTAGTTTCAGTTAACGCACATAAACAAAAACAAATCAATGGAAAACACAAGAAATTTATATATATAATGTTAACACAACTAATATCACTTTGTAGCTAATATTATTAATTAGAAACAGGATGCTAACTTCAATTACAAACTTTATGTTTTAAGAAATAGGTCAAATGCAAGATGCAAAGAAAATTGGACTTGGTGACGCTGGCATATAGCGCAGCTGAAACTTTAAATTAACTCTTGCCTTAGCAGCACACTAACAATTCTGTTAAACAAAGAACTTCTACCGAGTTTTTCACTTGCCGAAACACTTACTTCTGTTGTTATAAACAAATTAAAATGAGCACACAAAGCAGCCGGCGACAGCGCGCAATGCCATCAATATTTGTACTAAATAATTTATTAAGGATGGGTACGCTGGTAGTTTGAAACACATGCACAGTTGCTTTAACTTTGAAGTTTGCAAATGGATTGTTGGTTTTTTGAGTACAGATATTGAAATCAAATAAAGTTCTTAAGCTGGCTATGTATATTAATTTATTTTACTTGATAACTTTAAACATTTTCGAGTGTGTTTTAAGCAGCATACCATCTCTGTCAGCTGATTTTATAGCTCTGCCTGACCGACAGCCAGCTGCAGCGCCATCTATGTTTCACTAGACTGTGTTTTCACATTACAAGCATTGCCTGTAAAACTGAGGAAGTCAGAGATTATATATCTTTTTTATTTACAAACTTATATTTCATAAACCAAACAGAGCACAATATTGTTTAGCTAAAATATAAATTGATTTATACCGACAGTACAAAATTCAAAACAAAAAGGTAACCACACAATAATGTGCAGCCCTCGTCTTGCGAATTATTTACTCGTTGTGCAGCACTTTAAGCATTGCGCGTTTACAGCACTATCACATATTCACTTACTTCATTATGGCACTGACATAAACAACATAACTTGTAACTTATCTCTTGTAACGCCACAGGCAGCGCTTCAACACCGGTCCTGGTAACTATTGCCACTGTCATACAGGAGGAACACAGGAACGCTTTGCGTAGCAACAACCTGAGTCTATAACAGAAATTCATTCGGCCGCACCAGACAAAATAAACACGCAGAATTTTTAACACAACGATCATGAAATGGGTAAGTTTTAAGTTGCAAGACATTGACATAAATATAAATGAGCACATTTGCAATAAGCATCGGCATAAGGGCACATTCCCATGCAACGGTGATGGCCTGCGGTTTTTGTTTAGCTTTTAAAATCTCTCCATGCATTTGTACATGTGTATCCGATTTTCATTGCCCAGGGCTCACGCATGCACTTGCACTCATATACACTTGCATACAAATTGACGCATGTGTGTGTGTGCATGTGTGAAAAGAGCGGTTGCAATTTAACAGAACTTTTGTTGTCGTTCCGAAGCGCGGCAAAAAGTTGTTGCCGCAACAAACCGTGACCCAGTTTCGAATTAGTGCAAACAATTCATGTTATTATGATAAATAAACAAATATTGCAGTAACTAGCAAATAAATACGTGTCGCCACTATTGTTCACTTATTGCTTTTCGCATGACATTTAGCCACACCCCTTGTAAAAAGGTTCCAGCTGTAAGGCTTGTGTATGTGTAAATCACAGCTCCTGTTGCCTGTAATGAATCGTTTTAGTTCTTTTGGGGCTCACTTTTTGTGATTTGGTGTTCTTTTCTAATAGATGGTTTAAACGTAGATTCCTTAAGGCAGTGCAAAAATATTATCAATAAACAGAACAGAATATTAAAATAAACAAAAAAACTATAAACTTATACATAGCTTAAGGTTAACTTTGGTGAAAAAGTGGCTGAAGCGGCTCTCCAGCGGCAGCAACAAGCGACGACCGGCGACGACGTAAGTAGCGCCCGTAACTACGTAATCACTAGAAAAACCAAGATCTTCTAAACAACGTATATTTTCGCCATTTTGTTTATCCCTTTTTGTTTGTTTTCTTTCTTTGCCATAACGGCAGCAATCAAAATTATATAGCACCCAACTATTACTAGCAGAATTGGCAAAAAAAAACTACCGCACATCAAAAATTCAAACCATTTTCTTTACCAACAATTGGCCTGGCTACTTCGGATTTCTTTATGTTGCTAATCTCCCATTTATATGTATATCCAAACTAAATGTTATATATGTATGTACACAACGAAAGCACACACACGCACACACAGACACACTTGTAAAGCCCTGTAGAATAGCAAAATGTCAAAAAGTGTTGTCCGTTTTTTTAAGAGTTGCCGTAGTACGATGACAGTTCGTTTCTCGCACACAATACACACTTTTTTTTTCCTATTTCTTCTATACTGTCATTCGTTGTTCTGTCAAAGAATGCAACCCTGCAAGTCACTTTCAACAGGAAATGCCCAATACATTCATACATACCTAAGAAACAGAACATAACGGGACATCACTTTGCTGCGCACTCTCATTGTGCTTAGTATTTCGTCACTTCTGAAAATTTTCACTACTTTCACATTGCATTTTATTGAAAACTTCGTCATAAACTAACATTATGCAGCAAATAGCTTTAACAAATAAATCAAATTTACGTGTAAGTAAAATGGGCTACAATAAAAAACAACAACACAAACATTTTCACAATCGAAAAAAAGAAAAAAATGAATTTGCAATGTATTAACTGATTGCGTCCATTCACAGACTATGCCCTCGGCCATTGGTGGCGGAGCCCACGGGCAAGTCCATATTCCTAGCAACGAAGAATGTGGAATACGTGACGTTTGGAAACATAACCTCGAAGAAGAGTTCCGCACTATACGCAAAATTGTGCAGAAATATCATTATGTTGCCATGGACACAGAATTTCCAGGAGTTGTGGCACGCCCCGTTGGCGACTTTCGTTCGACGGCCGACTATCACTATCAATTATTGCGTTGCAATGTCGATTTGCTGCGCATCATACAGCTGGGACTGACATTCATGGATGATGAGGGCAAAACACCGCCCGGTTACTCTACTTGGCAGTTCAATTTCAAGTTTAACTTGAGGTGAGTTGAGCTTATTTTTGCTTTTGTATATGTACTTAAATGTATTGGCATTTGCAGTGAGGATATGTATGCCCAAGACTCAATTGATTTGTTGCAAAATTCGGGCATACAGTTCAAGAAACATGAGGAGGATGGCATTGATCCCACTGATTTTGCCGAGCTACTGATGAGTTCAGGCATTGTGCTTATGGATAATATAAAATGGCTATGCTTTCACTCAGGCTACGATTTCGGTTACTTGTTGAAGCTGCTTACTGATCAAAATCTGCCAGCCGATGAAAGCGAATTCTTCGAGCTACTTCACATCTATTTTCCCAACATATTTGACATCAAATACTTGATGAAGTCATGCAAGAATCTTAAAGGCGGACTTCAGGAGGTGGCCGATCAGCTGGAACTGCGTCGCGTTGGCCCCCAGCATCAGGCTGGCTCCGATGCACTGCTCACCGGGATGGCTTTCTTTAAAATGCGTGAGGTACAGCACACACTTGGTATTTCGTTTGTCATTGAAATGCCAGAGATATTTTTCCCATATGTGCTTGAACATGCCATGCATGACAAGGCAGTTGTCCGCGTCACCTTGCTTAGCCAGGGCACTCTCAATGCCAGAGCTAAATACAGCTTTGACAACGGCTCTAACAATAATAACATCACCAGCAGCAGCAGCAACATAAGCACTGCAGCAACAACAGCATCGAGCAGCGATATCAGTGATTTACCAACTAGTTCTCTAACTCAACAGATTAACTCTTCCTATTCGGTTTACACACAAACCAATACGCCAAGCGCAAACAATTCACATGGCATTTTGAATCTTGCCAACATGCAAATCAATAACAAGTAAAGTAAAGCTTTGTTCTGGTATCCTGTCTAACTGTTGTTGTTGCTGTGCTGTTGAGTTGTGCAGCTAACTGGACTTTCACCATACCATTACACAAGTCATTCATACACACTCATACATACTTACATCACTTAAATAACAGCTGTGGAATTTTTATATTTTCATTCTTAGCTTAACTCTCATCGTTAGCATTGTGTAAATAATTTCACAAGATTTGTTATTTGATTTCAATTAACTATTTTTAAGCTTGTAAAAGCTTTTTAATTTGTGATGAAAAAAACAAAACATTTCTAAATAATGTTACCATGTTAAACATGACAATTGAAAAAACAAAAAAGAAATATTAGCAAACGAAAACTTTATTGAATTAAAAAAAAGGAAAATTTGAAATATTGCTACAAAAGAAAAGAAAAAAATTAAATGAATTTTTCATTTCATTTCATTTATCATTTTTTAATAGTTGGTTTGGTGTTTGGGCTCTTAATTTACATACAATATCATCATTTGCATTGGCATCATCTATCATTTCTGCACTAGTTTAATTCATCTTGCTTATGATCAGTTCAAAGTGAATCTTTTGTATGTTTTTAGTTGAAAAGTGGAAAACTTAGAATGTTATTTTTATTTTGATTAAGTCTTAGTAAAAAACTATGGATTTCTAATTACTAACCGTTGTGAAAATAGTGATAAAATCGTTATACATACTAATATGATTTAAATCAAAAATTATCTTAGCATGACAAAAGAAAAGATATAGACTTCACAAAGTTTATGGTATGGTATGTAATTGATATTTATTTAACAACATTTTACCATTGCTTTGAACTGACTTAATTGCCTTTTAACCACTTTAATGCTACCCATACTAACATCTAACATCCACGCACATTTAATTTATTATATTAAATTAATCTATGAACGTTTTTGGTCCACTTGCAGATGTTCTTCGAGGATAATATCGATCATGCCAAGTATTCGGGACATTTGTATGGCTTGGGCACTTCGTTCATTGTGAATGGCACCAACTTCCATGAGAGCAACGGCGAGACGAACAACTCCACATGATTCATCCTGATGAAGAACGCGGTTGTGCACGCAAAGAAGGGCGAACAAGTTGGCTAAATCCAAAACTACATCTATGCTCCATCCCCCCTCCAACCCACATACAAAACAGGATATCAAATCATTCAAACAACAATAAAATAATAAATATGCAACCAAATCCATTTGCAATTACAACGTTATCGCAATACACAAAACAATATATATAAATTAACGAAATTTTCTACGCTTTTTATGAGAATTTCCACACTCAGTAGATGTTCTACAATAAAATATACATAATTATAAACATAAAGAAAGAAAATAAACACAAAAAAATTGTAAAAGCAAAAAAATAAATACAAAAAAAAAACAACAATATTTATCACATTCAAGATCTGTATGTCTTAAAACTGTTAAGAAATACAATATATAAGATATAACCTTATATTCAATGTGTATTTGTGTATATATGAAACATAAAAAAAAAAACAAAGAAAACTTTAAATTAATATATTTAAAAAATTTTCAAGTAGAAACATAAACGATTTTTATTATTGCAAAACCCTTTGTTGGATTTATAACAAAGCAACATAATCAATATTATCAGTTTAAGAAACTTTTAACGTTCTAACTACTGAAAATTATAAAATGGTCGACCTTGAAAAGAAATGAGATGTTGTGCTGTAGCAGCTAGCTTTTGATGCGACGCGCTTTCAATCGGCGACAATTTCAAACTGAATTGCGATGTTTTTGCTGTCGACCAACCGCCACTTAGCACACTGCGCCACCTATTAGCGAGTAGAAAATCCATCATAGATAGCTGCACATAATATTAACAAGACGTGATGTTGGCTGCTGATGGGTGGCGCCATCTTTAGCACTTCAGAGTGTTAAGAATAAAGCGCGTAAATTCAAACGAGTTATTTAAGCGATTGTCAAGGTTTTCCTTTAAATTATGACACTAAACCTGAGACGTGTTTAAATTGCACTTGCTAATACATAATTTATTGACGTTTTAATTTAAATTACATTTTTATAACAATTCATTTTTTGGTTCTATGACTATTTACAAACATAGGCTCAATGTTGATTTTATCTTTTGGTTTCTCTACTTATATACTTATTTTGCGAACTAACAATTACGACACTTTAATGCAATTTGTTCTTAAAACTTTGTTTAGCTTAAAAATCACAATTGATAATTTTTTTCATTATTTCTGCTTAAAATTCGCAACTTTTTGCCAAAAAGTCAATGGAGGAGTTACAGTGCCTAACAAACAGTTGTACTCCCAACTAGAGACTGCAACTCTAATGCTAATAAATTCGTATGACTACGACTCCTCCGACACCGCTTTCCCACTCTAGTGATCCGAACTGAAGTAAGAGTTCTGCATAAGATACAGCTTGTCGATGGGATTGATAAGGCTCGTATTGAGATTGGCCAGCATATCGTGTGGATTCGAGTGCTGATTGTGGTGTCCCGACGAACTGGTTGACTGCAGCTCCAGATTATTCAGTGACAGCGAATCAGCATCATCGTCCAATTGATCAAAATTACTGCCATCCAGCGAGAGATCAGAGCTGCAGAAACTGTCATTCGAATTGGCTGGATAATCTATAAATGGGAACAAAAATAACTCAAATTAGATCTCATATCAACTAAAGCTTAAAAATTTACTTACCATCTGGTGAAAATGGCAAATTGGGATTTAGAGGCTGACTAGCAAAGGCGCTATCCATGCCACTAAGGAAGCTGACATTGTCGACACCATGCTCCTGCTTGACGCACTTCTCCTCCTTTTCACTGGAGTCCTTGTCGTCGGAGCCATTTGTATTGCTATTGCCACGCCCATTGCCTGTGCCACTCGAACTGCCACCATTCTGTTTGGCCTTGCGCTGTATCTTCTTCATCTTGGCACGCTGATTCTGAAACCAGACCTGCACCACACGCACCGACAGTCCCGTATCCTTGGCCAGTGCCTCGCGCACCTTGCGACATGGCTTGGGCGACTGATCGAAGGAGGCCTTGAACTGTTTACGCTGTTGCGATGTGAGGATAGTGCGTGGTCGCTTGGGGCCACGTCGTCCATCTCTGGGCCGCAGCAAGTCCTCCTCGTCAAGGCCCACAAAACCGCAATGCTGAGCAGCGGCAGCCGCCAGAAACATCTCCTTCTCCAGGTCATGACGATAGCAGAACAACTGACCATCTCGCAGCATGAACTGCTCCCCCTTTTGCAGGGGCAGTCGGCAGGCATAGCACACAAAGCAGGGCAGATGGAATACATAGTTGGGTATGGGCCGCATGACGAGCTCCTGCGGCAGGATTGCATGACAGCAGGCGGCGCACTTGACACCAAACAGACGATCATAGTCCTGCTTGCAGTAAAGCTTCGAGTTGCGCACATAGCACGTATGATGCAGTTGCATGCCACAGTAGCAGCAGGCCAAGCACTGTTCATGCCAATTGGCATCACCCACATTCATTAGATAACGGTCATGGATCTTCTGGCCGCATCCTTCGCATAGCTCATAGTTCTTCTCGCACTTGATGTGGCCCACTTCTGCAAAACAATAAGAAAATACCGAAAATTTAGCCATAAATACGAATCAATATCCCACTGTGCAAGTAAACAAAAAAACAAAGAAAATCTGATCCCCTACGTGCCAACAGATGGCATTGTATGTGTTGCTGGAGGACGCACAGACGAGTACCTTGTCAAATCGAGTGAAAATGTTTCTTGCAACTTCCCCGCCCCGCACACTCTGCTTATGCTCATTGTTTCGCACTTCTGGCTGGCAGTCAAAAGTGTTTCGAAACATCGAAACACAAGGGAAAAAATTATCTGTCTCCGTCGGCGGCTGTAACAGCTTGTATTGATAGCTCCTTGATGCGTAATTGAAACGTAAAGTTGGCTACAACATTTTTGCCAGTCTGATATTGATGACTCCAAATACGACAACAACAAAGCGCACTTTCAATTTGCAACTTTGCTGTTGCAATGAAATTAGGAACAAGATTTCGTGTCAACTGCTTAAGAATCGCATTTTTGTATTCAAGTGAATTGACTAATCTGTTTACATATACACACGCACACTTCAAGCTATAAACCAGTCATAAAAAGTATGGCCCCCAAGTAGAAAAGCCCCAACAAAAGCTGCAGTAAATACTGTATGTATATGACGAGCGGCCATGTGTATTGTGTTGGTAGCTAAACTGAAAAATGAACGCGACTCTTATATGTGACTGTGGCTCACTGGCAGAGAAGTGTGCATGATTTATGGTTAGCGTCCCCTTCTCTTGATCTATGTAGATGTATGGGTATTTATGTGCTGAAGCTAAAACCCCAACCAGAAAGTGTGCAGGAAAGGAGAGAGAAAAAGGGGGGAGTTTTGTGTAAAGTTGAGAATAGGAGTGCCAGGGGAAGGCACATACAGTAGCTGTAGTGATGACGATGAATGCGAGCATTTCACTTCACATGGCCCAAAAAAGTATGCTATAAAAAACAACTGCAACGCATTGCTATCTGTGTGTGTGTGCATATCAAATCGCATTCGGGATAACGCGAAAAATATTGCTTTGTGGCAGTTTTAGACGGGTTTGAGGTTGCCAAAAGGATCATTTGATAAGTCCTTGTTTTGAATTGGCAAACACTGCTCCACGCTCCTATTGTGAATGCGATATTGTGGTAGCTTTCTTTTCTGCTCCATTTTTTTGCTTTTTGTTGTTTTGGCGCCTAGTGCTATCCATTGACATTTGGCTTTGTGTAATCTAATCGGAATTTATGGCCTTTGTTGCAGTTTTATGAAGAGACGACTTTCTGTGTATGCTTTTTTCTATTGTTGCAGCCAAAAGGACAATTTGACGCAATAGCGAAAATGTGATAGATAAATTGTATTGTTGATATATGGTATTACATTTGAAATATGTTATGTATTTGCGTTGTTCGTTCATTTCAATTGGCAGCGCTACAGAAGCCTCCGCTGCTGCTGATTGATTAAGCGTTTGCCATGATCGAATAACTTGTCGAAAACAAAAAAATCGAACATGAACACAGAAAACGAACATAGCTAAAAAACAAGTGCGGCACACTCATGTCAAATTGTGGCGATTAAACAGCAGATAATTCCAAAATCAACTATGTTGATAAACGCACATGATAGTTCTATAAAATACAAACAGTTAATAGACAACAGCACCCAATGTTCGTTATCAATGGTTATCATCGCTGGTTTATCAACGCACCGCGTCTCTGATTAGGGGCAGCTCTCACACGGCCCATCCGCCCACGCTTTATGGCGCATTTATTGACACATTGACAGGCAAGCGCAGGTCTATGATGATAAATTGACAGGCAGCCCAACAACAACGACAACAACAACAACAAAATGTGTGGCATAAATTGAAGGCTCAAGTTTTTGTACACAAACATACTTAGTTCACGTGGCATGGAGATTTTTGCCAGACAGCCAGTGTGACAGCTTCTAGATATCCAAAGGCTTTAATTACTTTAACGAACGCCATTTAAAGCATGCCAAGGATGTAAGTGTGTGTGTTTAGATATCTGGTTTTGCTAAGTGTGTTTGCAGTGCCAATCAAAGTTTCGCGGAATTGAAATTCTTTAGAAGCAGCACATTTAATGCCACCTTCTCAGTATTATAACCATTCTGATTTAAACATTTAGGCTCTTTGCGAACAAGCGAAAGGTCCTCTGAAGCCAGCCTTAAACTTTTGTAAACTTTAGCATAGTTTATGCTCACATTTGGCGTTGGGTCAAATAATATTTTTTAAAGTGATTCCCGTATAAAATACATCATTTGACAATTAAAATATTCCAAAAAACAATTGATATGAACACCAGTTAATTAAAATATACGACTTCATTCAAAGAATTAATTTATTCCAGAAAGTATTTTTCATAGAAACTGATTTCTGAATTTTATTTAAAAATGATTTTTTTCTAGTGTGAGTCAGAAAAATCAAATGAAAATTGCTTTTATATTACTATTTAATGAGTAATCACTGTACCAGCAAGCATTTACAACAATTACAACTCCTTCTTTACATGGAGAGAGAAGAGAGCAAACTGTTGGCACCACACAAACCAGATATGCTCAGACACACGGTGCATATCTAACACAGAGTTTGCGGAGACGTGTTTTGGGAGGTGTATGCTATGGTTAGGGTGTTGAGTGTGTTCATTTCCGAGGTCGGGTCGCCACAAATGCCTTGAAATACCTCACTTGCCCCATTTGCAGCTGCTGTTTGCTGCAGTTGGTTTTGGCTTTTGAATTTTGGGTTTTGGGCTTTGGGCTTTAGGGTTTGTCGGCGTCAAATTCACATTTGAATTCATAGATGAGCAATATGCTTTCAAGTCTGTTGGCAGTAAAGTGATTGGCAAACGGAAACTATTTGCTGCCATTTTGGCAATGGCTAAAACCCATGCATTAATAGACATTTCATATGCAAATACAAGGCATAAGGCACACACACACATGTGTGTGGGTTGGTGTTATAGTGTGTGTGTGTGGCGAAATATTTGCGTGCTTGACAGAGCTTCCGCCCAGTTTGGGGTCCGGGTTCGCATATGCATCACACACATTGTTTGCACACTTTGCATTTTGGCCAGAAATTTTGCAAAAGTTTGCCAGCAACACTTTCGTTCTTGCAAGCAGCTAAAAAGTGCTGCCTACTTTGAGGCGCCAGCGATAAGTATGGGTGCGAGAGTCTGCATAGAAGAGTCTGTTGCATGCTTTAATCGCCTTTTATTGGTTGCATTTGTATGTGGAGTTTATATGGTGCATCCGTCAGCTTCATTGTCAAAATTATTTTGTGGTCAACTTGTGTTCATACTTTTGGCAAAACTTCTGTCGTCGCAGCCACCTCCACTACCCAACGGAATATTCAAATTTTCTATGATTTATTAGGCGTATACTCGTTGCGCATATCAATTAAATGTCAGTCGGTTATTTTCTGGCCACAATTTTGGCTTGTATGTTTTTATTGGCAATCGCTTCATAGAACCAAACGCACAATTTGTTATTGTTTTTGCCAAAGAGCAAAAGAGAACTAATTATCCAAGGAATGTGAATAACAACAGGTTCGTTTAATATATATCACATTTAAGACATGAACACTGAGATTAATCCATTGAAACCCTTAGATTCGCTTAAGCCAAAACTCGAAAATCATTTGATGAACTGCACAATCGCTTGTGGAAAGTGAATTAAAGCTACAAGCTTCGTGCCACATCAGCGGCAGGCAACAAATGCGAAGACCGGCCCCCAAAACCTAGAATATCACACGCAAATTGCGAAAATAATTTGGGCCAACTTTGAGGCAGCAGCAGCAGTGATGCAAACTAGCCGTAAGTCAAACACCGGACGAAGAGCCACGCATATCAGATCCGCACCACACCACACCGCACCGTACCGCATCACACAGCTACAACTCCTCTTGGGGCAAAGTCCTGGCTGTGAGACAGACCCACACGCCAGACGCACACACAACTATGCCAAAAACGAAAAACGTGAAAGGAAGCCCCTCTACCCTCTCTCTCCCTCTCTCTCGCTCATCACAGTTAAAGCGTAAGCGGAACGAGCCCGGTAAATGCCTCAACTGCCGGTGCAAAATACTTTTGGAACATACCTGTGCGTCCACTGCAATCAGCAGACAATTTCGATGCCGACGCCAGCGTCAACGTCGACGCAGTCGCTGCCGTCGCTGTCGCCGTGGCTGCTGCTGCTGTTGCTGCTACTATTGCTGATGATGTTGCTGTTGTTGTTGTGCCGGCTCCAGTTGCTGTTGTTGGGGCAGCCGTAGCAGCAGCAGCTGTTAATGTGTTGCAGGCGGAGTTTTGGTTCTTGTTATTATTATTGTTGTTGTTGTTGCTGCTGGGGCTGTGACCTGTGGGCGTTGGGCAGCTGTTAATTGGCGATGATTGTTGTTGCTGTGAGGAAATTACAGTTGCCGTTAATGAAGCTGTTGCTGTCGAATGCTGGTTTGTTGCCAAATTGCTGTTGCTGTTGCTGCTATTGTTGATGTTGTTGTTGTTATGCACATTATTGTTATTGCAGTTGTTGTTGGGCAAACAGGCAGCTGTCATGTTGCTGTTTACACTCGGACTGTCCAGAAAGCGTGCACCGCCATGATTCTGTTGCAGCGAATATAGACTGCCACCGACCTGATTCAGATTTGTGGGCATTGGATAAAACTCCAACATTGTATTGACACAAATTAAAAAACGCGGGCACAGTGTTTCTTTTTTTTTTGTTCAGTTGCTGCTAATCGCTGTTTAAGCTTGCTTTATATGTTCATTAAATAATCACACACGAATTTACACGACAAAACACTTTGTACGAGTTTTTCTTTACGTTTCAAATGTGTTCTATTTTATTTGATTTGATTTGAGGCGCGCTGACAACCAGCTGAGTCCGCTGTCAGTTTGCGTATGATCGAACAATCAGCAAAATCAAAGCATTTCACTTTGCCTGCTGCTCTTTGTCGACTGTCGCCTGCCCAAAAAGTCCCAACATTAAATGTACCCACGCACACACACACACTCGCACGGACACTCTCACACCCTTCTGGGATTTGTATGCAATGCGCCTGCGCATGTTTACAAAAGCAACGGCAACAACAATAGCTGTGAGAATATCCCAATTGCAAGCGAAAAGAGGGTTGCATGCAACACAACGGAACACAAAACACTCATACACACCGCCAATGTCCAACCCCCAAACCCTGTGCGGTCCCCTTGGGCCCTGTTTAGCACAGCGCATGTCTCAAGTGATTATTATTAGCAGCGTAATGGGAAATTTACTCATGCGCAAAATTTCCCTTCGCTTACTGAGGCCACACCTCAGCGACGCTGTGATTGGTTGATCGCTTCCCCGGCAACCATTTTTTGCCTGATGCGCATGCCGCAAAAGCCCTTTTTCAGGGGAATTGGACTTGACTTGAACTTTTATTTCTTTTCTATTCTTGATTTTATTCTGGTTTTTTTATTTTTTGTTTTGTAGCCATCGTCTTGGCATAAATTTGAGTCAAAGTTCGGGTGGTTTGGTGGTGCACACACACAGAAAGACATACTGTGAGTGGCGGCAAGTTTGGTGTGTGTTTGTTGCATGCTGCAGTGGCCATTTCTTATGGGCTGGTTTTCATGTTTTTTTTTCCATTTTCTTCTTTTTAGCTGTTGCGGTTGTTGCTGGCTTTGAGTGGACCAAAAGAATAAAAAAACATGCAGCTAACAGCGGCCTTGTCGTTTTTTTGCATTTGCTCCCTTTTTTTCGGATGTTGCCGCATAAGTTGGACAACAGGAGCAGCAGCTGCTGCTGCTACCGGGTGTTGCACTTGCGTCCCAGTCAAGTGACAACTCAGTGACATTGGGCAATGGCACCCTGTATATGTATGCTGTAAAAAATGCAACCAAGTCGAGCAGTCAACTACATTCGCCTTCTTACTGTCACACTCGCTCACCCACTTTTACACACACACACTTACACGGACACGAGCACAGGGCCCTAAGCACACAGCTAAAGAAAGCCGTGCAACAAAAAAGGGGAAGACGGAAGCTGGCAAGACAAACCAAACATGGCGCTGTGCATAAAAGTTTGGCGCTACTTCAGCTCCTTTTGCTTCAGCTTCAGTTTCAGCTCTTGCCTCTGCTCTTGTCTCTTGTCTCTGCCTTTGGCTTTGGCTTTAGCTGAATGCTGTTTTCTGGCTTTCGTCTTTTGTCTTGTGCTTTTGGCAACTTCTAGTTGGCTTTTGGCTTAAGACTGGGGCTTTAGCTTTACGGCGATTTTGCACAAAACTTAACTTTTGTTCTGCTTCTTCTTGTTGTTGTTGTAAGTGCTGTTTGTGTGTGTGTGTGTGTGTGCCAAGAAACTGTTGATGCCAATGATTCCTGCTGCCGTTTACGGCTAAACATGGTCTTTACCAGTTTCCCTATTGTGTAAGGAATTCGCACAGTTTGATGGCGTGCTCGAAAAGACAGAAAGAAAGAGATAGAGAAAAGCTTGAAAAAGTTGTAGAAGGGTTTTCTACATCATGAAAAACATTTTACTTTAATGTGGGTTATTTTAAGTCAAAGTATATAATCTGTTTTTGATCTTAAAAACAAGCACAACATATTTTTGAGTTATAAAGAAATTATAGAGTATTTGATTCTGAAAATGTTGCATAAATATTCTTGCACTATTCAATTACCCAAAATATGGTGGCCTCATAAGTCTTATATAGTTATCCGCTCAAAGTCCACCACAAAATGTTATGCTTTATAGCCCATAATTACTACTATTTCGGGGGCGTGTAGATAATTAAGCCAACTTGGCACGAGCAAGGCCTTTGCGACAACTAAACCCATGCATTTACCATGGCCGTAACAAAGGCTGCAAATTATTATTAACGGCCTGCCATAAAGATTATCTGACTCATATACATTTAGTACTTTTGATGTTCCATATCGACAAGAGATACGAATCAGCGACAATTCAATTAGCCTTGGCAACAGTCGATTGATATCCAGGTTAAAACGTTTCGTCAACCACTTATAAATAGGTACAAATGATGACAACATCAACATCAACAACAACCAAAATAGCAGAAGTAATGAAATCAAATTGACAATGGTTAAAGAGTGGAAAATGTCACAGAACGCGTCCGAAACAGGATTGAGCCTAACCTTAATGTTTTAGGTACTAGAAACAAATTTAATAAAATATTCCAAAAAACAAAAAAATGAGAAAGGGTAGCACGAGCTTCACTGCACGCATTGTTTGTGCATCTGTGTATGTGTATGTGTGTGTGTGTTTGTTTGCGTTTGTGTGTGGTTATATTGTGAGCTGAGTAATATTGAATAACCGCAACAGCAACAACCAGACGAGTACGCTCGACAGCCCGAGGATAAATAGTTTTTGTGTGGCACTTCAATTATCATTTGAGCATGATAAGCGCTAAAGAGGCATAAAGAACAAGTAAACACAGCCAAGCCCAGAAGTTCGAAAGTGGAAAGTGGTAAAAACAGAAAAAACTCAGTAAACCAAAGCCACTGGCAAGCCACACAAGACTGCTTCAAAATTGTCTAGGAGTGTAAAGTGTACACTGGAGAAAATGTTTGTTTTATTATGCAATATGAAAGGTAATTTTCTTTTCTTTGTTCGATGTAAATGTCAATATAAACAGTTATTCATATACAATCAAGATAAACATAATCATATATGCTTTTCTCCGAGTGTAGACAGGACCACCTTGTGGCATTTGTGTGTGAAATCAAGCAGCAAACAGAGCAGAGCCCGAGACACATCGATGTAGGGGATAGGGATAGGGGTCATTAGGGGCTTGGCATAGAACCTGGGCAACAATTCATTCACATTTCACATTCGCATTTGCCCATTGATGATGAGCAGTCAAGTAGAAGAAAGGAAGAATGAGGAACGAAGAGTAGTTGTGGCTTCGGGTGGGTGTCATTTGCTTTGTTTGTTTTGCCAAGACGCATGACCCATTCTCCTTGGGCATAGGCCAAGTTATTTTTATACATTTATACTAGAGATAGCCAGGCGGCGTCTTTGCAACAATAACAACTACAACAATGCAGCTGCAGCAAGGCGAGAGTACGGGATGGGGCAGTTAAACACGCGTACTGAATGCTGGGCAGGCAAAAATGAGTACAAAAATACAGAAAAAAAGGACACTGCCACGGCAATTTGAAGTGTGTAAACAAAGAGTAAGGAAATAAAGAGTTGCACCCGCTATGAGCACACTGCATGCCACAGCCTGAAGTGGGCTAATTTGACGAGCTCCTGCGTGGCAAAGGAACGTTGCAACAACCCCCAAGTCCAGCCGCCTTCGATCCATAAAGACAAAAGTGTTAAAGGATTTATGCGCGTAATTTTGCAGATGTTTAGATTTCAGTACAGTCCAAAAATCTCTCTCTCTCTTTTTCACTCCAATCACTCGACTTGGTCCAAATTAGTTCCTGCCCCGGTGTGTTTGTGTGTGGACTTGTGTCAACAGCAATCTGAATCCATGTGCCCAGCAGTTGCAGTTGATAGACACGCTGTCTGCGGAATGAGCTCTCTCCAGTCTTTGTGTTGTTGCATGAAGTGCCACAGCGTGTGCACAATTCACTTTTGGGCATCATTCGTTCTACACTTTTGGTCCTTTATTGAATACGCTTCCAATAATACGTTCCCACTGTTTGTTTAATGTCAACTTTAGTGCAATCCTCCCTCAACTCCATGATCCAGTGTTTAGTTGCGATTGCTCATCTAGCAAACATTACAGTGGTTGTTCCAAATTATTACGAAACCTTACGAAAATCTTCATATTCAGTTTAACTAGCTTTCACTGTAGCCTTATTGAACGTTTGAAGCGCATTGTTTGCGATTTGAGCTTGGAGCTGGCTTTGTGTTCCAAAATGTTTTGGGAGTTGTGCACGCTGAGCTGCATTGTCGTTGGATGTTGGATGTTTATTATTGTCCCACGCGCATATATGGTTTATTTGTCTTTTCGAATACCAATTTAGCTTTTGTTTATGATTAGCTTTATGAAATGACTTGTCTGCCCGCCACAGCCAAAATGTTTATACAGTGCAGTGCAGCAGAATTATAAACACTTTTTTAACGGTGTGAACTTTTTAGTTGGATGAGTGTCAAATGGCAAACGATACTTTTGGAGTTTTGTTTGTGGTGTTGTTTTTGTTTTGGCAACGTCAAATACAAACACAACTGCCAAACACAAATATTGGCAATACGCTGAAGACCAAAATCAAATAGTTGCAACACCATGCCCCGTTTTGCACTTTTGGCGTGCGACGAAGCGGCAATAAATTGCTTGTGGGTGCCACAAAAACCCGCTTATATATAGAGGAGAGAGAGGTGTGTGTGTTTGTATTGGGGGAGGGGTCTGAGTCTGGGATTTTTGGCATCGTTATTCATATGCGCGCTTTTGGGCTTTTGAGGTCCACGCTCATAAACCATAAACGCATAAAAATTATTTTTCAAACGGTCGCCATCGGTATCGATGGCCACTCAAATTGTTCGCGTTACTGTTGCTGCTTGACTATTTTTCATATTGCTAGCCATTTTGGGATGGCCATCATCATCATCATTCGTCTCTGCACCGACTGCTCATATTTTCCTTTCGCTTGCCAGCACATTTTCCAATTTCATTTGCGACCTCGCAGCACTCTACGCGGAATGTTCCGCTTATTCGGTGGGGGCCCAGGCGCATTCATCATTGATGGCGTTTGTGATGGCGGAAGGGGGGTAGGCGCCATCCAAGCGCAGTCATCATCATCGTCATTGCCATGCCCAGGGCTTGGCGGTGCGGTGGATGGGGCATGCGGGCCGTTTGGCCGTTTGAAAAAGCAACATTTCAGCCATATATTTTTTCTTGCTTTCAATTTGGCGAACTGCGAGCTTTGGTCATTTTTCATGGGGCTTTTGATGCGTAACCCGCCAATTCTCGTGAACTTTGAAATACCCCGCTTCCTCTATCACCGTCTCCCTTTCCTTATTTCTATTTGGCCCAAACGCATTGCCTTTGAGCGATTTGAAGTCAAGTGTAAAAACCGTTTTTGGCTAACAAAAAAGCTATGCTATACGCGCCGCTTAGCCAAAAAAGCAAAGTGTTTTTAAGTTTAATTTGAAAAATATTTGAATTTTGCTCATTTCTTGGTTCACTGGACCAGCTTCGTCTGCAACTCCGACTCCTACTTCTTCTTTGTTGACTTCTATTCCCATTCCATTTTCAAGCAATTGGTGCGAACTCAGCAATGACAGATATCAATGGGAAAATCTATATATTGCGAGTCAACTCCGATAATATTATTTATTTGTGAAAACTAGTTGGATGGCCCACAACGGGGGCAAACATCAAATATTGAAAGGCGAACGACTCTCAGATCGACAGAGATACAAAAGCAAACAACCCTCCCTGCTCAGTTCCCAGCCCTCTCTCAATCTCCCTCTCTGTCTCTCTGCTTGCTTTCAGCTCCAATCAGCCACACAATCTTTGATTTTGTGATGCCGATGCTGATGCGTTGGCCCGGACTCGCCCAAAAGTTTCAATATTTACACAAATTGCTCGTGGACCGAACACAAATCGCAATTTCGACCGTACTTCAATGGCCCAAAACGGCGAACCCCTGCCACAAAAAAGTTGTCATTACGAGGCGCATTTGATGTGTGCTCAATTTCGCCCTTGGGAACAATTTTGAGGTATGTTTGATGTGATTCCTATCAGGGTTGCTTAAGTTTGTTAATCGCTCTGTCAACTAGATATCTGTGTTCATAAAAACTTGGGATAAAATCTTTGAAATCTATAACTGTTGTATTGTTAAAGTGTAAATAAAGTATTTTTTGATAAACTTTTCGAATATTTTTTTTTTATTTACTATGGTTTTGTATATTTTATGTTTTGCAATTTTAAAATCAATTAGATACAATGTCAATGTGACTTTTTATGTTGACCAAGCTATATAAATATGTACTTGTATATCCCACAAACACACAGATCCAAAGCACTGTCAATGGTCAATGGTCAATAGTGCGGCGTCATAAAAACCCCAAAAACCATCTTTTGGGTACAGCATAAAAACCATGGCAGCATCTAAAATACTGGCCAAGAGTGAAAAAAAAATATATCTAAAGCAAATACACATATTTTTTGTTGGCAGTAGTTTGTTGGTTGCGTAGCTTTTATGTTTTTTTTTTGTTTTTTGTTGTACTCGCAGTTGTTTTTATTGCCTATGCTACTAAAGCCTGGCGACAAAGCAACAAAAAAACACAACAACAAATGCTCCAATATACACACACAGAACGAGATAGAAAGAGACAGAGAGAGAGGAAGAAAAAGGTTAGAGAGAGAGCGAGGTTATCTCATACATATTCCGTTTACGTAGCCCGTTCGTTTAACTGTTGTTTTTATGCGCTGCAGACAAATATTTGCTTTCCGACAATAGTCATAAATACCAAAAGCTACATGCTCGGCATACTTAGAAATACACACACTCACGTACCCAAACACACACACAAGAGACTGTTGGAGCTGTGCGACCAGGGCAAATAGGAATCGGGCAAAAGCAAATAGCGCACAGGATATGGTTTTTGGCAGCCAGCAGCCAGCAAGGATAGCTGAGGATAGTGCCAAAAAGCGAGACAAAAGAAAGGCGATGCCAGCGAAAAATGCGATTGCGACTGGCCCGTTCAATTGGGTAGCTTCCCACCGAGAACGGGTGGGGTCGAAACAAAATGGTTGCGCAAAAAGCGTCAGCAGTCGCCAAAAATATTAGAAAAAATGTTTCATGCTAGAAATGTAACCAATACACACACACACTCACACACACTACAACTACAATATCGAGTAATGGCTGCACGGACATGCCAAAACGTTTAACGAAATGGCGACCAACAACTGTGGCCAAGAGCCACACTGCTCTTGGTTACAGCTTCAAAGTCTTGCTAAAGTTTTTCATTCGCGAGTTTTTTGGGAACGGCAACCGCCCAGCACGAAGTTGCCAAGCTAAAAAGCTTATCCATGTGAAAAATCTATGGCGCGTGTTCGCTGCATGCGCTGCTTTTTCTATTGAATAAATGGTGTGTCCCATAGTCCCTTAGTTTGTTGCCTTTAACGCATTACACCTTTCTCAAGAGAATATCACAGAGACGAGAACGAGCCAATAGGCAAACAAACAAACAAACAAATAAACAGCGCTCACGTGCCGGCAACAAGGATTATCCGTGCATCACCATCAACAAAGCAACAAAACAACAACAACAAACAAACTACCCGCTCGATCCTGTCCAACGACCTGTTTGATTTGCACCACCTTTTTCTTTTTTGCGATGCTAATCTACGCGAAATGTTACAAAATGTTTAACAATTAAGTAGCGACACGCGCTGCCACGTTTCGAGTGTGCATGTGTGCATGTGTGAGTGTGCCCTCGGGTCCCTGTTTTTTATCAACAGATATCGCTTACAGATACGCGCCACTTAAGCACAATTGAGCGCAGAAAGGCACAGAGAGGTCGTAAAAAAGACCACTTGATCAGATCAATGATGTAAATATATACACCATGTAGTATGTAAGGAGCTAATATTGAGCTCAAGTTACCCAGGACAAGTGCTATTGAGGATGTGTGAATGGAAATGCAAAACATTTAAGAGTTGATTATTATAATTATATGATTGAGTATTCGACTGTTTAAAAGTTATAGATTACATCTATGAAAACCTTATACATATGATTAATAAGCATTTATATAGCTTGTGAATGAAACGATCCTTGGGAAACCGCACGAAATCGCCTGGCAGCAATGAGAACAAGAAAAAAAGGAACATGACGCTGATGGTTTTGGACAACATGGCGTATGCCGAATGTACGAGCCACTTATTAAAAATGGACAAAAAGTGGCTGAAAAGCAGCAAGCAAACCCAGTACGAACGAAGAACTACAATATGCAGCAGCAGTAGCAACATCAGGCAGCTGCAGCAACAACTAACAAAGTGACTGCCAGGAACCAGGCAACAACCAACAACAACAACAACAAAAGGAACAACAACAAGTAAAGTGAGGATGGGAATAGTTTTGGGGCAAGCGGACAAGGAAACGATAAAAGCAGCAAACCGGCAATGGCAACGATAGAAACGACAAAGTGCGGGAAGTTTGCACAAGGACATTGCAGCACTCACCACATGCATGCACACAAGGATATGAAAGTACACACATTGCAACAGAGCCACATAGAAGCACACTCACACACAGACATACATGTGTATAAACTCATGCAACCGCACCGCACACACATACACTCAAACAACAAGAGGACATGCAAGAGGACAAGACCAAAAAAGACAGAAAACAAAGTGTTGCCGAGGAAAAAATCAACATGACAGCCAGTGCAAAACAGTTAAACGGGCTCTTATCCACACGTACACATATGCGTATATGTATTTGCACATGTGTGTGTGTACGTGTGCGTGTTTGTTTGTGTCGCAGTACGACCAATTGAAGCCCACAGGAACATGCAAAGAAACATTGAACTGATGCATTGAAGCAGTGAAGCCTGCGTGTGTCCAATGTCAATGAGCCTGGCCACTTTTTGGCGCTCCAACGGCTGGCCCCAGCTACCGCATCAGCCACTGTCACCACTTTGCACCCCAGCCCATGCTCCAACCTCATCGAGTCATTGAGCGTGCGCTTGACTGCATCCAATGACAAACCAAATATGTTTCGTGGTTTTTACGCAAGACTCGCTTCCAGGCAGCATCCGTCTGGACACTGTCCATACACACACGCACACATACGCACACACACATGCACATCGAAATCAATCAGCATCACTGTCCACAAGTCCAGTTTACTGCTTCCGGGGAAATCATTCAGTCAATGTAAATGTAAATTTGCGCCTCGTTGCATGATTTTCGTCCTTTGGCTCGTTTCGAGTTTCTGTCAATGCTGTGTTGTGTATGTGCCGTGACTTTTGTAATGAAGTTGAAGTGCATGTTGCATGCATGTCGTATGATGCCTTTGTGTGCATATGTGTGTGTGTGCTTGGGCCTTTTGTTGACGTTTGACCGCTGCAGCAAGCATCATGAGACACATTTACGAGATTTTCATGTCGAAGAACCTTCTTTATGTTGTGTTGCAACTGCAACTGTAGTGCTGTAAAGTCAATTATTAACTCGTATGCAGCTGCAGAACATCTCAAAAGTGGCCATAAAAAGGATATTTAGTAAACAGTTAAAGGTTTTTCAGAACATATCACATTTCTGAATTTTCTCTTCTTAAAATCAATGAGATTTATTTAAATCCAACCTTTACCTTTAAGACAAAGCAAACGCAGTATGAAATGTTAAAACGCTCATTAAAATTCATGAGATGTTGGATCGCTAGACGTGAAGCTAAGATGCTAAAACCTCAGTCAATGGAACTTGCTATCTACGGCGTAAGCCAATTAAAGCACACAGCCGTTAGGCTGCTCACTCAGTCTTTGGAGAGGGATGAGAGAGAAAGAGAGACGCCTCAAAGGCGCCAACATAAACAAAGTAAATGTCTTGGCTCGACGCAAAATAAACATAAATAACAGCAAAACTGGCAAACGTAAATGCTGAAAGAAACCAGCAAGCAAAAGGATGAACAGTATTTTGGGATCAAAGGTTTGGTGTGCCACAACACGACGAAGACGTCGACGACGACGACGACGAAGACGACATCCTAATGATGATGTCATGAATAAATTAGTTGACTTTGTGCCAGCAGAGAGCTAAAAACTACAAAAGTTAATGCCAATGCCAAAGCTGCGATGCTTGATGGGCGTTGCCACAAGGGATTGTTGCTGTTGCCTGGATAGACAGAGTGAGTGTAACGCCCATTTCTACTCTGTGCTACGACGATTCTAAAAAGTTTTCAGCGGTGCGCTGCTTAATGACAAAAATGAAGTGAACCGCAAAATGTGGAAGTGCGTGCGGTTTATTGAGCTTAAAAGGCAACAACCGCAAAACTCAACAGAAAAGGTTGAGAGAAAAAAAAAAAAACTGTCGCACACGTGTGAAAATGTTGAAAGCATTTAAATAAAGTTGCAAATTATGCAAATGGAGGGAAATATATAGGATGCTGCTGCTGCTGTGTGGCATCAAGCGTGCACGTGCAACGTCTGCCCTGTTGCAGGTGGCCGGTTGTATAGACACGCCCACAACAACGCCCCCTTTGTCACAGTTGCGCCTATTTTTGCGATCAATCATTCAATTTTCTGCGCCATAAAATCAGTCTAAGAACAAAGTAGAAACCAAAAAAAAAAAGAAGCAAGAAAAAATAGAAAAGGGAGACTGAAACAAGGCGGCCACTTGTTTTTGCCACCTTGTTGCAGTAGCAACACTAACCGCCCCCCATTCACCCGCTGCCAAACAGCCTTGTCATTTATGTGTCCTGCTTGCTTTCGCTACGCTTTTTACCAAACAACAACCCTCCAAGGGGAAGGTTGAAACAATCTGTCACACGCTCATGTAGATTATGTAACGTTCCGGGTCAGATTTGGGCAACAGTGTTTTGGGGGTGGCTATTTGGTTATTTGGGCTAAGGATTTTGTTTGGCCGCAAATTGTTTTATATGAAATAATCTCAAATATTTGTGCCCGCAATGAAATTAGCCAAATTAACACCTTGGGTCCCAAGGCAAAGGCTTAGCCCAAAAAAAATAATTGAAATATTTTTTGTTTTTATTAAAACGGACCCAGACTAAGAAAGGCGCCGCAATATCAGAGGTCACACTGTAAATATGTGTCTATATATAAATATATATATATATGTACAACAATAACAACCGAAACAAAATACAATAACGAAGAAGCAGCAACTTGCATGGATTTTGGTTAGTGTCCTTTTTTCTCCCAACTCACTCAATTAGGCAGAGTTTTTGGTTGGAGGCAATGGTAGAAAGGCCGGCGAGTCCATTTGGGCAAATGCTTTAAGCCATTTTAACAATTTCCATTAACAAATATGCACAAATTGCCTTTTGGCGGTTTTCACAAATAAATTGTACAAAAAATATTTTGACAAAAATACTTACACAAACACGCAATACACATGAAAAATATACAAATATATATATATGTGTGCGTGAGCGAGAGAGAGAGAGAAAGTGTGTAATATAAAAACAAAATGCGTGTTTCAGCCATTTTTTGTGTTCAGACCGAAAATGCATGAAATATTTTTGTAAATTATTTTTATGCACTTCATTAAATATTTAAACAATTTGGGCGCCAGGCAAACTGACTGACCCGATAGCGTCGATACCATGCCCGGGGAGCCACAGAAACACAGCGTACTTTAATCAACCGTAAAATGTTGACCTTTTTTCCTCGTCGGGTCGGAGGCAATGGGGTTATGGGGCCCGCAACATGCTGTTGAAAATTTCTCCAGCGTGTGCGGTGGGCCTAATGGGCCAAAGACCAAAAAAACTCAAACTTTGCAGTGTATACACTATCCAAGCAAGCTAAAGTTATAGCTACTGAGATTGAGCCGGGGCCGAAAGGGGCGTTGGTTTGGTTCGGTTTGGTTTGCATTTACATAATTTATGCCCGTTGCTGGCGTTGCTGTGGATAGATGGACTACGTTGGTAAGCCAGGCATCTCTTGGACTCTTGCAGCCAATTTCATTTGTGTTTTCCACATTTCATTTTATGACATCGTGTGGCATTGTCGACTGCCGCTGCTGCTATTCATAATTTCCACGTGGCAGGCAGGCGAGTGACATTGAGGTTTTTATGGCGTTGACGACGACGCTAGGCATCTACTACTCTGTGTGTGTATAAATGTATTTTAAATGAGAATCATTACAATGGCACATTTAAGTTCTAAAGCTACATATATACACTGAGAAAATAAAACGGTAACTTAAACCCCATATAACCCATTTATATAAGTCTTTTACCAACAGAAAGCTCTATTATCGGATTGTAGCATCGGAATAATATCTCATCTCCCTTCTCATTTTCATAAACCTTTTGTCATTCTCTCAGTGCATTTACAAGTAATATATGAATTGATATAGATATTTAACACTTATTTATTATGCACATACATAAATGCACAATTTATATCATATTCAATGTCCATTTTCGCACACGCATACTAGTTATTTATTTATTTATGTATTTATGCACACACCAAAAAATTCATACACACATTTGTTGTGCAAATTTTCCACAAAGTCCTTTCTCACGCCTCGACCATTTCCATTGCCATCTGAACGCTTCCCGCTGTTGGCTTGTATGTAGTTTTTGGTCATTGCCAATAAATTCACATCAAAGGTCTTTATTTGTGTTTGCTTAGCAGCGAAAGCCAAAAAGGATGCTCACTGTCTGATGTCCCCCCCAATATACACACACAAACATCCCCTTCCCCCCCACACTACTCGGCATCTTTGCCAGCGGCTAGGCCTGTGCAAATATCATTTTCATTTCAATTGAGCAGCTCAGCTTTGGCTGTGTGCTGGGCTGGCTGGGCGCTAACCTACGACACGCGTGTCATCAGCTAATCCCAATGCTGCCGCTAAATGATTTTCTAGTTGCCAAGGCAGCCCACACACACACAAACAGTGAGGACGACACACAAAGTATGTTGCACGTGTCTGTTGTTTGTGCCCCCGAAGCGGATATGTGGTCGGGGTGGGATTGTATAGTTTCGTATATGTGTATGAATTGTTATGCTGCGTACGTCTTGCATTGCAATGAACTCAACACTTGAGCCGATGACGGCGTTGACTGACAAAGTAACTCCCTGGCATTAGCCGAGTGACCGCCAATGGATTTTTAAATACTCGGCACACGCTCCCTGTCCTCCGCCTTCTTCTGCGAAACGTTCAAATTAAATGCCTCACCAGGCAGCGCTGCTTCTGAGCCATTGCCAAATAAATAACTCAATTGTTTTGTTGACATTTTATTTGACACGTGACTTCGTCTGGTTAAACACCAGGACTAGCAGCACCAATCCCACCAGGTTCATATACTGCTTTAATGCTTTGTTCTTTTTGCGGTTCATGTGGCCGCCATCGTTGCCAGCGTCGCCAGCATCGCCGCCAGCAATTAATCTGAAAGGTGTCCATTAAAGGCGGCCACGCGCCTCATAGCCCATAAAAGATATATAGTTGTTGTCAGCCCAACTGGGCGGAGCATAACAAAGCGGAGGCGTGGTGTCTGAATCCGTGTAATAGTGTCAATTTCGTATTTATGGCCTGCCAAGCCAGTGATTTGTGCAGCTCCTAAAGCGAGTCCTTTCGAACTGATTCTCTTTACTTATTTTCACCTTATAAGTTTACAAATTTATTCATGGAACAGCATCCCTTGTGAGTGATTTGCGTTAATCGGAATGAGAATTGTGTTTTTGCGCGAGGCTCTAATGCAAATTTCCTGAGGAAACTTGTAAATGACAAGAGCGTGACACAGAATTCACACGAATGCAAATTGTTTTTGAATAAATGCTAATGCATATGTATGTGTTTGTATCTGTTGTGTGTTGTGCCTCGACGGCAAAGGATGTGTGAAGCTTATACACTATGCCAGATAGAATATAAACGGAATTCGATACCCTCGATCAAAAGTACAGAATGTTGAAATAATCGTACTACTATAATGCATATTCCCTATGTTTATAGTGTATATACGATGGAATTAAAAATGTGCATGACTTGTTTAGTTTCAACAACTTTTTGTGTACTGAAGAAGCCCGGTTGCCTATTTCATTGCCACAAAGCCCACTGTTTGTTTGCCTAGCTCTGTATGTGTGTGTGTTTGTGTGTGTGTGGGTAGAAGACTTTTGACTTTCTTTTAAAACAATTTGGCTTTGTATGCGGGCTGATGGTGTATGTGTGTTTGTGTGTTCGTACGTTCATGTGGTTGCTGACACAAAACCAAAATTTAAACAAAAGAAAAGAAAAGCTCGAGCTGCTCAGCTCGAGTGCTCAGCATGAGACAAACCATACTAAGACTGTTGGCTAACGGAAACCGCACTCACACACTCCCACACATACCAATACTTGTCCACATCACACACACACACACATGTACACACCTACACATAGAACATACATATACGAGCTGCTAAGTGACTCTTGGCTTTTGTTATTCTGGCTCCGGCTGCCTTTGAAGCGGTGGCAGCAACGGCAGGAAAAAACTGAAGTATATTGTTAACAGGATATATAATACACAAAATAAAGTTTTCAGCCAAAGTTACACAAAAGTATTTCGCAAGTTGTGCGCCATCCCATAACCCAAGCATCCTTCGCTTTCGGCTTCCGCCTTCAGGCCGCCCCATTTAGCTTAACCTGCATCACCTTTCACTTGCTTTGTGTGTTTGATTTTTTGGTATTGTTTTACTTTTGTTGAAATAGAAATTAAATACAAAGGAAAATGGCCCCCTTTTCATTTTTATTTTGTGAACTGTATACTTTTCGTTTAAGTTTTTAGTTAGTTTAAAATGTTCTTTGAAAAGTTTTAAGGGATATATTGTTAAAAAAATGCTGTATAATATGGATTTTGATTTAGATTTTATGTATGATTTAAAAAAAGGCTATACGCCATCCTTTCAATCCCACAGAATACCTATTTTTGTCGACTGAGTGACGACTGTGCCTTAATTTATCTTAAATGCTCGAACATCAGGACAATAAACAGCAATAGAAAGCCAACAAAGGTTAGAAACAAAATAAAAAAGTACTCGTAAACTCGAAAATGGGAAGGGCAGAATGGAGCTGAATGGAGCTAGCTGTCAGTGGGTGTGACAAAAGTACGAGCAATGTAACCTTATATAGAAGGGCACAAAAATAAATGTTTTCAAATGTTTGACGCGTACTGACAACAAATAAGCACAGACACACACAAGGATGCTTGACAAGCGGTGCGTGGGTATATGTGTGTGTGTGCTCACGCATTTGTCTTGGCTTTGGTGTGTGCGTGCATTTAATGTCTGTAATTTACCGTTAAGTAGACAAGTATTAATGGTGAAATACCAACGGAATGCGTAGCGCTGCGCAACTTAACAAACATACAAAACGGCCACAGAGCCAGCGACAGGAGGCAGAAGAACGATGCTCAAACAAAGGCGGCCAAAAGCTAACAGCAGCCATGAACACAAAAAAAAAAAAAAAACAGCAGAAGGCAGCTAAAAACAAAATGGCGACGACGACGACGACAACATCAGTTTGACTTGACGTTGAAGTTACATGTTAACTGTGGCAGTGCCACCCCCACGTACAAGCAACCACCCACACACACCAGCACACACACACCCATAGACACAAATAAGCAATTGTCAATGTGGCGCGCGCATGTTGCCTCCCCAGCAGAGATGTCAAAAAAAAGAAGAAAACGAAACGAAACGAGCAGAAGAAAAAAATATATAAAAACGGCAAAAAGAAAACGCCAACAAATTCCAAAGAAAACTCAACTTTGGATTGTTGGCATTTTTGCTGTGTGCTTTGAATGCTGAAAGCGGAACGAAAGACAGCGAGGAACGGGACGAAAATCCATTGGAAGAGAAGAAAGCAAGTTAGCATTGAGTGACAATATTGGGGCGACAAGAAGATACCCTTTTATGAGCAAAATTATAGGTCGATAAATATCAAAGTCTTGGCTTAATCGCGTTTTAGGGTCTATAGGTTTGTAGACCTTAAGTCTTTCATTTCTCATATCATGTCTTTGCCCACTTTTGCACTTCTTCCTTACACTCCCAACTTAAAATTTTATAAACAACAGGGTATCAAAAAAAATATTTGCGCGTTAAAATAGTAGATAAAGCGAAATGGTAAGAAAGAAGAAAAAAAACATAGTAGGAATGACAAAACAAACGCGCCATTTTCTTGACGTTTACCAATTTGACATTTTACGTGATTTTGGAGCAGCGGGGTCGTGACTCAAACAAACACACACACACACACGCACACACTTAGTGTCAATGTGACTTGCCATTTGCTGAAAATTACAAACTGCCAAACGCTGCGCTTATGTAATTGAGTTCAAAAACGGCCAAAAGTCCAGAAGTCACCGAAAGCCACCAGAGAACCACGTACCGTACCAGTAGCGGAGCCCAAAAACCGGGCTCGAGCACATTTTTCACAATTCATTTCATTTTGCAGTGAGCGCGATGGCTGGCTGGCTGCAAGGCAACATTATTACAAAGAATATTGTGCGAAATAGAAGAAATGAAAAAATGGCAGCATAACTTAAGGCGCTTTTCCCATAAGCACACACACACCAAAAAGAATGAAAGAAAATTTGGAGCGCCTTAAACAAGAAAGGAAAAAAAAACCAAGCGAAAGAACAAAACGCTGCACAATAATTTGGTTTTTTGTTTACTTTTCAGCTTTTACGTTCTCTCTTTGGTTCTTGGCAACATTTCAAAGTCGCACTCGTTGCCAAGAAGCAGTCCTCGCTGACTAGACTAAGATGGATTAAGATTAAGCCCAAGTCGCCCGCGAAAAGCAGCAAGCAGACAGTTTCTTTCTTTTTCCTGCAGCTGCACTAAACAATTTCTCTTGATTTCTTTAGCAAAGCTCGCTTTTCTCTACCATTTTGCCGCTGCCGTCCGCTTTTGTGTGCGTCTGCAAGCATTAGAAAATAATATTTTATTCGCTTCACTTACAATTTTTCTTGTAGTCCTTGCGCTTGACTGCGCCACCCACTCCAACTTCAACTCCAACATCCACATCTTGCTTGTTGCAAGAGCAAAGGTTGTGTAGAATTCTTTGTATGTGTGTGTGTGTATGCGTGTGTAACGCCGCCATATTGTTGGAGTTGTTGATGTTGAAAAATGTTACATGCCAGAAATTGCTGGTTACCCACATGGAAATTACGTTGCATGTTTCATTCGGGTGCACCACCACCACCCAACCACGCGTCCTCTTTTCCACAGCAATCGTCTTCGACTTTTGCTCTCTGCTAGTGCCTTTCCTGTCAGCACTCTGACATGGCGAAACTTAAGAAATGGGCTGCTGCTGCTACAGAAAATAGATCTACATAAGTGTTGAAGTTCAACTAGTTGGAAAAACGGACTGATGGTTTGTTCAGTATTGTGAGTTTTTCTAGGAAAGGTCTGTAAAAACCTAACTTTATTGTGAAAAAGGTAACCTAAATTTTAGTTTCTGTTTAGTCAAGATGCAGTTGTAGCCCATAAAGCAAACCAAAACTATAAAGTTCCTATTCGCATTGCCCCATTTGAGAGCTGGTCCGCACTTACATCCAACCATTTTGTAGCCCGCCATTGATGGGTTAAACGTGGCAAAAATCAATTTTATTTGAATTTTACAATTTAACCATAAAACCACAGAAAGCATTTTAAACGCATTTTTAATAGACTCAAATATGTGTGTTATAAAAGGCGCATCCAGCATCCTGCATCCTACAGCCAACAGACGGCTTTCATTCAGCCACGTTTGTATGTATTTGTTGGCTGAACGCATGCATCAATGTATCAATATGTATGTAGGTATATTTATATGTTGTACACATATTGTTTGTTACAAAATTTGCGCATTTACAAAAGCCATTGAATGCAGCGGGCAAAAAACGCGCTAAAATTATCGTTGGCTTTCGGGCAGGAAGAGCTTCGATGCTGCTGTTGCTGTTGCTGCTACTGTTTGCTCTCTCTCCCTGGCAGTTTTATTTTCCCTGATGGAAAATTAGTTTTTACATGTTCTATAGATTTATCTACCATGTGTGGGAGTGTGTGTGTGTGTGTATGTGTGTGTGCTGGATGTTTGCAAATAGTCTGCATACTTTTAGCGCTTATAGTACAAAGTCGCGTGCCTTTTTTGTTGACGTACGTTGCTAGCAAATAGCAAATAACAAACAGCAAATATTTGCAAAAGCTGGCGAATAAATTGTTTACAAGCACGGGGAATTTACGCGAAATGATCAGCCATTGAGCTAAAGTATACATATTCGTATATACGTATATATTTATAGGTATCTAAATCGTTCAAAATTTTTTAACTAAGATCAGAGTGCTGCTGTCCTTATCTGTTTAAGGGCAGACAAATAAAACTTGTCTCATCCTTCGGCCATGTTCTCATGGCATCGGCATTGTCATCGTCATCGTGCACACATGTCTCTAACACTCTGTCGACCCAAAACCATAACGGCAACTGACCATGAAATGGAAGTGCATAAAATACATCAATGGCGCTGTAGCTGCTGCCAATTGCACGTTGTGTGGTCAAATAGAAGAATGTTGTTATAAGTGCCATTGGCACGGCTGCCGACGAACATCCATGTGACCAAAGGTCCCTCCCCACCCACACACACACACACACACACAGGCGACGTTTTGTCGGTAGTCAGGACAACGCAGGGTTGATGGGATGGCCAACGCTTCATCTCCATGGCTTGGACCCCAGCATAGTCCACTTACCTTCTCACTCACCTTAAGGTTTGCATCCCCATTTTAGTCTGGCCAAGTATGCTCAAGGTCTACTTTTTTTTAGCGAACGCCTTTGCTATTGAAAATTTTCAACAGCTTTGACATTCTGCACATAAACTCTGGCAGTTTAAGCTTATAACAACTGTTCCGAAGCATATTCTTTTTGGTTTTCTTTTCGCGCAACAGCTGTTGCCTTGCCAGAGTTCGATGAAAACATATTGAAGGGACGCATCCACTGTTCCTGCCTGGCTTGAGAAGCATTCCCCCCAGAATATTGTAACAAGCATTGCCTGTTTAGTTTCTTTTTTTCCATTTTATTCAATTGTTTGAAAAATGGGGAAATGGGCCTGTTTGTGCCACCAACAGCATGTAAAATAAGTATTTGCTGAATTTGAAATCTTGTACACATAAAATCAAATCCAAATATTGAAGTATTATAGATTTTCTTAAACATAAGCCATTGAATTACAAAACCACCCAAAAAAGTTTTTACTTAAATCAAGATTTACTACTTGACCGCAAACTATGAAAGGGTATTGGAGTTTAGATGTGAACTACGTGCGAAATAAGCAAACGAAACGAATTGTTAAAGCACCTTTTGCTCTGCTTAAATGGCATCCTATAAATGTTTGTGTGTGTGTTTGTGTGAAGTTTCTGCAAATCCGTTTACAGGCACAATCTAGGTAAATGCTACTAGCTTACACACTGACACTTTGACTGGCGCCGCCAACGAACATTTGCCCCATTTCCATCTTGCCCATTTTTCCCCATTCCCCTCATTCGAGCATGCTCTCCATCGTCATTTCTATTTTCAACGTGTCCCGACCAACTGCTGGGATGCCAGCAGGTGCAGGTACTCGGCTTGCTTAGTTGTGTGCTTGTGTTCGTGTGTCCATGTGTCCGTGTGTCCGTTTGCGTCCATTTTCCTTGGCCAGTCGAAGGACCAAAGAGCATAAGGACTCTGTTGAGATTGGGGCGCACTAGAGTCGAAGGAGTCACGGCATCACGGCGTCACTGGCGTCACGTGGTCACAACATAAAAACGTGATGAAATTTCACAAAAATAAAAGTGCTCACCCTTCGAACCTTCGAATCCTACAGTGACAACGGCCGGCATTTGGTGTCGATGTCGAATTGTGGGTGGATGCTTCGATGGGTGGAGTGAGCTGTGTTGTGCTTTTACGATTGCTTGACATGGCTAAATGTGCCTTAGCAGCGTAAATAAGTAGTAAAAAATTTATAGGATTTGTGCACAACAGTTGCAAAGGTTTTTTTTCTTTTTGTTTTTGGTGTGAAACAAAAACGCGCACAATTAATAAAAACCAAACAAAAATTGCTCTGTGGGGTTGTTCGAAACGGGATGTTGGGGTATGTAGGACCATGTTTAAAGCATAAGCAATGCTGACCGCTTGGCATGATAAACAATTACAAATGTCACATCCAGCTTTCGGACTATCATCCCAAGCTAAACTGCAATAAAGTCGAAGCAGCCATAAGCGCACAGCTCATAAAAGCCAAAAGGCAACAAACCAACAACAACAACAACAACAGCTAAATGGAGCTCAATGAAGCTGCGGGCAGAGCGGGCGAAAAGAGTTCACAACAGCAACGTCTGTGTGTGTTGCTTTCTGAGCTGCCTTGGCTCGTCCATTTTTATAATCGCATTTTTATGATTAAGACGCATTTTATGGGATTTTAACTGCTATTATTTTCGCTTTTAACTGTCACAATAAAGTCAAAGTTAAAGACAGCAAAAGCTTCAGCACAACACAGCACAGCACAGCACATCATAGCACAAAACAATTCTGTTCTTTGTTTATGCCGTCCAGAACGTTTCATGTTGCCTAAATGGTCGGACGCGACCGTTGGAAAATCCTCAAAGAGGATAGAGGATGAGTTCCACACTGGCAAAACCCATTCATTCTTGACTGTGTAAAGTTTGCTATGCAGATTTCAAACAAAAGATTTGTTTTTTGATTATGCTCGGAAATAATCGCAAGCAAATTTAAAGAAAGGGACTCACAAAGTGTCTTTTAGTGTTCTTGAGTTCTTAAAGCTGGAGATAAAAAGAGTCTGTTTGAAATGAAAGATTGTTGGTATAGTTATACTAAGCATTTATCTATCTTAACGCCCTTACATAAGTCTCTTATCTGGTACTTCTGTATTCCTTGCGCTCAGAATTTATAATCATACTCCTTGGCCATAAATTGTTTAAGTTCAACCGCATTTATCGCATTTAGGCCAAAGTCAATGCTCTGGCCATTAATGGGTTACATTTAATGCTCACATTACAATGGAAATGGCTCAACTCAAATATACAAATAAATATTGTTGCTAAAATTGATCAGCACATCAAATTGGAACGAGCAAAAAGGAACACAAAAACAACATTTCAGTTCAACATTTGATTTTATGGAGCAGAACGGGAAATAGCTGTCAGAATAAAAGCTAAACAGTCAAACAACGGGCAAACTCAGTCAAAATGTTCGGATATGAACTCTTTTTTAATGAGGTGCTAAAAATGCCGTTATTGTTATGACAGTCGGGCGGGCATTAACGGTTACGGCCAAACACCTTCTCCCGCCCCTCGCTGAATGTCTGTTTACTTCAAGGATACGACCTCTAAATGCCGACACGCACAGCTTTGTGTGCTTTTCGCCAGGACATTAACGTTAAAGCCAAACTTTTAATGCAGATGCAGTGTAAGCTACTCGCAAAGGAACGGAACGGCGCGCCGTTTAAACATCGATTTGTAAATTGTTAAATGATTGCCGGCTAAATGCGCGTGGCTAATGCCTCGTTCCGCCCTGTTGGCAAGGGTTGTTCGTCGTCGCTTGTTTGCTTGAGAAGGGGAACAGGGGTTGAGGTATCTGCTGTAAAGGATGCTTAGGGTCTGTACGTCTGACTTAGCCTGGACATATCCCTCATGCCTCTCATGTATGCCGGCATCATCGAATACTTCGCATACTTAAGCAATGCGCGTACATTTTTTCCCGATGTGCGTTAGCAGCGACGCGTCGTCGCAGTCAGCAGCCCTTAGATTCTTTTATTTGAATATCCTGTAGGACAAAAGAAGGGTGTAGTTAAGCTGTTGGGTTTCCAGGCTGCGATTAGGGTAATAATGTTGCAATGAAGAGCTATTTAAATCAATTTTGGATAATGTTTTTCTAGTTATTGTAGTTTGTCAGGAATCCTAAAAGATGATATCTTAACTTGTGTTGGGATAAGCTAAACATTTTTCATTAATACAATTGTATAATTTGGTCTTTGAACCGTCTTATATTCAATAAAGTTTTTACTATCGAGTTCCACTTTTCTTTCTTATTGCTCTTGTAAAAATAAAGTGAATCCCCTACCAAGTCTTTTCCTTATTAAAACACTTTACTTACCGCTCAAGCGTTTTAGTGGCTTGCAAGTGAAGCTTGAGCCAAAGTGCGGAAATAACCATTGAATATTCAAGCAGTCAACACTTGTGCTTAGGGCGAGATGGAGAGGGAATATGCCTGTAGTTGTGGCATTCTACTTAGGGTACTGTTTCATTTGTGATTTTTATGGCAACTTTGGCAGCCATTTAGAAAAATGTTGGCCTCTTTTTCTTTTGGACGCACAAACATAACACTTTGGCAGCCGCGTTCCGCCAGCAGTTGGCAAACAAATTTGAATTTATATTAATTTATTAGCATAGCAAAAGCGCAGCAAAGTCCACAAAAAAAAGTCGGACAATACCAGAACAGGCTGAAAGTTTTTTTTTTTTTGAGATTTTTTTTTTTTTTTGTAAGGCAGGCAAATATAATGAAAATGAAAAGTAATTCCACAATTTCCCCGGCAATGAAGTCGCTAATTTGAAATGTAAATTGCTGTGCTAAGCAGTCGCAAATAAAAAGTATCAAATGACTGGGTGGTTGAGTGGGTGGTGTTGCTGGTGGATTGGCGGTGTGTGTGGCTCATCTACTCGCAAACATTTATTAATACGCGCATTTTTCACAAGAGAACGAACTAAAGCCAACAGCAGCAGGAGTGACTTCATTTTGAGTTTTAAGTGTCCATGCCTCACCCCCCTCCATACTCGACTCAAAGTAGCTGCTGCTATGCTAAATTATGCTAATGCTAGCAGTTGGGCGTTGCAGGGCCACCTGCGTTTTATGCAACGAAATTTGCCAAATGTCAAACTCAAGTTTTTTTTTTGGGGTCATCGTCATCGTTGCTCTCGGTGTTGACTTTTGGTTCGCATGCAGCTGACAGGTCGACAGTTGGCAGTGCCAAAAGACCCAGGGGTGAACATAACAAAATGCAAAACAACAACTTTAACAAGCGTTTTATGTATGCGCTTTAAAGCCAGAGTCAGAGTCAGAGCCCTGGCAAGCTTAGCATTTTACCTACACACTCATAAAATGCGTATTAAAACATACAGCGCCTGGTTGGGTAGAATCCAAAAGGATTTAGTTACGCCACAGGCGGTGGTTACTTCACGTCTATTGCGCCATCTTTGCATACACAGACACATACATACAGTAGCACACACATACACACACACACGAACACCATGAGCGACAGGCAACCTCTGCGCCCCAGCTGGTAACATGAATGGCTTTTTCATCCATCAAACATGGCGTCAAACGTCACAAGGCACAAAAAGGCACAAGCCAGAAAATAACCTACCATCTCCCCCTCCTCACTCTTCCCAACCCCTCAAAAGCTCTATTGTCGTCTAATACCACAGCCTCCCCCAAAACCGACATAACCCCCATTCAGAGGCCATGCATCACTTCCGCAGCCGCTGTGTTTGGTGGCTTGGTGGACTTTGCCACCGCCGTGGGCTACATAATCTTTCGAGCTTTATGTGCTGATGACTTGCTGAGCCAGAGCCCAAGCCCGATGTTGCTGTTGTTGTTGTTGTTGTTGCCGAGCTGCTGTGTGGGCTGATGTTGGGGTTTACTGCGTGTTTGGTTGTACCGAAATGTGCTGAGTCGGTTTTTGTGCTTGGTCGGATTTTCTACACTTTTGTTGGCAGCACCCAGTGCTGATGTTGCTGCTGTTGTTGTCCTTGTTGTTGTTGGCTCAGCATGTTGCTGGCTTCTAAATACATGGACACACACACACACACATACAGACATACACTAACATAAGCATAGACATTCATATAATGCTTGTAATATTTGCGCTTAGCCTTTAGAGTTTGCCGAGGATGGATCGTTGGGTCGGTGGGGGAGGAGATTGGCAAAGCAGGCGCTGGCCGTCAGGATAACAGCAGTCAGACGACAGGCGGCGTCGCCCCAAGGACACTTGGGGCGTTCGCTTTCGCATTCGCAGTCGAGTTCAAAATGTTTATTCTGTTGTCCTTAGGTTAGTCGCTTTTGCTCATTTTGTGTTCCTAACGCTTGTTTGCTGAATCTTTTGCCTGAGTGTATGTAAGTATGTATGTATATCTTCATGTACACACACATCGCGTGTGTGTGTATGTGTTTGTGCATTGCTTTTTTACAGCGTTTTTGTGTGTTTTATTTGATTTGAACTGTTTGCATTTTGTGCTGTTTACTTATCTCAGGAATATCTAGTCGTTGCCTCCGGTAAATATCCTTGATCCATTTGCAAACAGCAGCAATACAACATTGTAGCTTCAAAAGCTTTAAGGCGCGATGCTTAAAATGAAAATATTTAAAATGTATATTTTAGACTCGTAAAATATTTTTCTATTCAACTTTGATTCTAGTAATGAAAAATCGTACTACACCGAGCTAAAAGACTTTAGCCAAGAAATTTTGACTAAGAGATACCACGAATTGATGACTTTAAAGTTTGAGCTCTACAATAATAATACATTTAAGTCTAGAAATGCAATATTCATCCGTCAGGCTTCAAACTTAAGTAAAAAAGTGTCGAGAGGTCACGAAAAAATCTTCCCTGACTAAAAAATGGACTAGGGAAGTTGAACAAAACTTTAAATTGCCATAACTTGGTCAAAATTTATTCGATTTTCAAACGGATTACCTTAAAAGTCTTGGTTTGAGCAATAAAATAAAACTGCATTTAAAACTATAAACACGATTTTTACCCGATTTTCATCATAAACAATTGTGGAAAATAATCGACTTGCGAGTTGGCCGAAACTTTCGTAACAAATTTGCCCAATTTTTCCAATGTTATGCCTTTAAAGTCTTGGTTTGAGCTCTGAAAGAGTATTAAGCGAACCCACACATTGCTATAAGGCCCTCTAGTCAGAAGAATCATTTTTAAATGAAAAGAGTTTACAACGCGAAATACAATGGACTCTCGCTCGGCGCTGCTGCAAAAATCCTTTAAGAGGGGATTTTACATAATCGTTGGAAAAAAGAATAAAGGATTTAAAAGACTGCAAGCTGAACTGAACAGAGCCCAACAACAAATCGGCATCAGGCCAAATCCAAGCGGGCCTTAAAATCTTGTAAATGGCAGGCAATGAAAGTCACACGCTGAGCGACAAGGCAAGGAAAGACACAACATCGGATGACTCTGATATGACTATTCGATTGCTGTTTGCACCCAACCCCAAAACGAAATGGGAACGGTGCCAAGGAAATGTTGTATTTGTAGTGTAGTGCAAAACTATTTGTTTTTGCCCGCTGTGCGAAGCTGTGCGCAAATTTTTCGCAACTCCTTAATGGTTATTGGAAACGCAGTCAGGCAGCCAACTGGCGGCAAATATTTACGTTGGCTCTGCCTTCGCACACACACACATACACATACATATAGGGCAAATCCGTTAATAGCGTTAAGCGTTGGCATACAGGGATTTTCAGACCACACGAGACTCCCAAAACTTGGGCTTGTGTTGTGTCAACCATAAACTTTTATTATGCCTTAAGGTGAATGATTTTGTTTATTTTTTAGGCCGAGCTCAAATAACAACAAGGACGATATATCCCTTGGTCAGCAGCGCATAATTTCATGTTATTTTTGTTGCGCCCCCGCAGCGTTTGGAGTCCCTTTTGGATTGCGGAAAAAAACTCAAATAAATCGCAACAATTTGTAATGCCAAATATTTTATTTATTCTGCGATTTTCATGCCTTTTTTTCGCCCGTCGATTAGCTCAACAGGTTCCCAAAACGGGCGGACAAACAGTTCGTTGCTGCTCGGGCACATAAATCACATTACCATCAACATACATGTGTAGCGTCGCACACTTTTGGGGGCAAGTGTTGCAGTTGCAGCTTCATAAATGCATCAACGCTCGCAATTGCAACATAATGAACCGACGCGGCCGGGTAATTTGTCTATTATGTTCGGGGCATTGTTTAGCGGCACCCCAGCAAACAGTCAACTAACCCCACTTGCAGCTGCTGCTAATGCTGCTGCTGCTGTTGGAGCCTATTCACACTTGTAGGCGTGTGCCACACACACACAGAGACACGAGTCGAGTGTCGGCGATGGTGGCGAGGGTCACAATCGCAGTCGCAGTTGCAGTTGCAGTCGCAGCCACAGTTGCTGCACAAATGCATACAATGCCACACATGTCGCGCTTAATTAACCCCAAACAATTTCAGCTCTTTGGCTGCCTGACACCAACACATATGCAACTGCACCTACACACACACACACACAAATGTCGACTATACAAGGTTTATGCATTATAGTTCATGTAACACGAATCATATAAGATTTTTCTTAACTATATTAAAGGTGCTTTTGTTTATTTTTCATTCAAAAATATTACAAATATCATGTTTAACGTGACATATTGTTCATGGCATAAACACAATTGCGTTCACTCGCTTGAAAATTCACGAGTTCGGAGCCCACGTTTGAAATGCAACAGTAGCAAAGTGAAGCTGAATGGTGGGTTGGGGGGGGGAGGCAGTCAAGGCAGGAGCACACTGACCCAAATTAATCTTAGTCATTAGCGGAACTTGTGTGTGTTAAGGTCGTCAGACAGATACAGCATAAGGGAACCCTGCCAGGGGACTGTCTATGGCGATAGCTAAAGTGGCAAAAGTTTTGTTGCTGAAGAAGATTGAGCATACTGATGACAGTCACTGTTGTCGTCCCTTCACAATGCGAGGCGTGAAAATTTTAAGTTTCTTCATTGAGCATGAGCGTGTTTCATTTTAAATGGAAAATTATGCATCAAATCGAATGTATTCATTTTTATCATTCATCAACACTTCTTACACTAAAATCATTAAGTTATTACACAGTTTTGTCTTTATGAATAATCGTATATTTTTTTTGCTAAAACATTATAACTGAAGCATTTCATACCTCGCACCGGAAGCTAGTCCAGTCGAGTATTTTTTTAAACATTCACTAAAAGTAGTTTGGGTTTTTGCTCAACTTAAAAAAAAATATATATACAAAATTTTGAGCATATTTTTGGTTTGTGTTCTTAAAGGATTAGTTTTCCACATCGGTAAACTTGAAGCGGAAGGGAATGGCCGGCTCCATTAGGAAGAAGGATTTGTAGGGCTTGGATGAATCATAATTGAATTCCACATGGAAGTTGCGTATAATTTTGGCCAACGATGTCTCCATTTCCAGGTCCACAATACGCTTACCAATGCACTGGCGTGGTCCAAATCCGAAAGGCAGGAAGGTGAATGGGCTTATCTGCATCTTCTTGTTCGTCTCAGGATCACGCAACCAACGCTCGGGCAGAAACTCATTCGCTCGTGGATAGAAGGCTTCGTCCTTCATCAGTGCATTGGAAGCGAGCAAAATTTGTGTTCCTTGGGGTATATTGTAGCCGGATAGTGTGACGTCTTGTGTGCACTGCCGGAAGTGGCCAAATCCATTGGGATAATAGCGCAGGGCCTCCTTGATGACGGCACGCAAGTACGGCATATCCTTCATGGACTCCTCATTCAGCAGTGTTTCCTTTGTTGGCATCACCTTCATCAACTCCTCGCGCAGCTTGTGTTGCTTATCCTGATTGTTGCTGAGACACAAGAGCAGCGCCGACAATAATGTGCTGCTGGCATCAACACCAGCAAACAGGGTATCCAAACCCATGATCAATGCAATTTTCGGATTGACTTCCAACAGTCGCTCCATCATACTGTTGTTGGCGATGTGCTCACCAGACTTACGTCTTCGCTCCACTTCCAATCGACTCTCTTCGATAAATCGCTGAGAAATCTCCGTACTGTCGTTAAGCACTTTAATCAATCTGCGATACGTTGGAGTTGATACTAGTTTCCAAATTGATGGCTCTACATCCAATTTATAGGAGAGTCTAAATATTTGTCGTGCTGCTTTGAACAGGGCCAAGGCATCGGGATTGTCACGACGTTTGCGTATGAGACCCATTTCACGATTGAAGGCAATCAATGCAATCGATTCGAAAATCAAACGCCCCATTTCCTCTTCAAAATTCGCTGGTACCTCCAAGGTCTTTGGATCACGTATTTCTTTAATGCTGTTGGAGAGGAAAACAAACAAACTATTTAGTTTAAAAATTTCAACAACTCATTTGTTGATATGCTTACCGTTCAATGAATTCATTGTTTATATTTGAGATTGGTTCATAATACACTTTGAGACCTTTGGGTTGCATAAATATGGGATTTACAGCCGATCGAAATTTGCCCCATTCCTCGTTTTGCCTATGAGATGAAAGCCATTAAAAAAATATTGCCATTGTGATTTGTTGGCTTTATACTCACGTGGCTATCAGTCCTTTTAAAGATCCATATACATCTGGTCGAATGTGTTCGCGAAAGTAGACCAATGAATCGAGTCCCTCACGATGTGGCCAAATGCCCTCATTGCGAAAGACAGTTTCGATATCCTTGACATTAAATGTGATCACAACGTCCTTGCGTCCAAATACACCTGGCATGATAAAGAGATCACCATATCGTTTTCTCATCACTGTTGAGAACTCCAACAGTGATGCACCATGGAACTCTCCGCCTGGCATAAAGCCGCGCAAGAAACTCAGCTTTCCCGGACGCGGCAGTTGGCTAAATGGACGCGCTTTGGCAACTCCAGCAGCAACATCATCTGATGGCTATATAAAATACAAATGCATTAAATAACAATCTTGTTTTTCCATTATCAGTTGCAGCTTACATTAAGAGCAGCTGAGGCGTGTGCTGATCTGGCGCCGAATACGGCAATTTGTCTCGCAATTAGCGGTGCTTTGATTATAGCCATTTTGAATAGAATTATTTGCTTGTTATCGACTACGACTGTTCTCAACCAGCGCGCAGCTTAAACTGAATAAATTTGAGCGCTCTCAGCACCTTTATAAGCGGTCAAATGGCGTGGTGATAATGAGCGATCGGAACGAAATCAAAACAAAATAAACCGAGCAACAACTGTTATCAGCGGAATAATGAAATTTTAATGCGATCGCTGACGAGAAAATTCCCTTGCTTAGAAGACAAATAAAAAGTTCAGAGTAAAAACAATATATCTGTTACCATTCTATTGAATTTAAGGCATAATATCGTAATAAAGTTTTCAAGACTACAGGTGCCAAGCCTTACGCCTATGATACTCAAATTCCTAGAACTGTCAAACAACTGTAATTTGCTAGTCTACCCGACAAAAGTATTAAATTTCATTAGTTCGGTCTCTACCCACGAATCTATTGTAATACCCTCACAAGCGTCTACAAAACGAACAACAATATTAAACGAAAAATGTGATATACGAACGGCGCTCTCAAGTTCTCTCTTTCTCATAACTTTTCACCGTTACTTGCACTTATACGCTCTGTCACCTAATAATAAAACAAACATATTAATATGTTTGTATGTGTATCCACGTGCCGCCCACTGTAGTTCTGTGTCTGAGGCACAAACAAATATCTCTAAGTGTTTTTTACGCAGTCATCATGTGCAAAATTTTGCTTCGGCCATACGAAGCAATTTAAAAATTGCTTTGTCACAGTGAATATACCAGTCAAACGATATGCTTTGTTTATATGAGTCGGCACAATTCACAGCCCGTTTGTTTGAATTAATTTAGGTGCGCTCTTTTATAAACTTGCGTTTGCCAAAGAGCATTTGTTTGACAAAATACTCAGAGCTTTGGTAGTGATAACGAAAGCTTTTGGTGATCGAGCGTCAGCAAAAAGCAAAAGCTTTTAAAAAGCTGAGCATGAATAAACAATATTTTCGTTTTGAATACCATTAAAAACCTGATCTATACCAAACTATGTTTACTTGCATATTTTTTCTTAGAAAGAAACTTCTGAAGAAACCTTAAATCGTATTTTACTCAATAAATAGTACGAAAGTGTCAGGGTACCAAAGAACATCCTTCAAATATCAACACACAGTTCTTAAAAATGTAGCAACCACATTTATGGGAAAGGGAAACAACAAAAACTACCAAACATCGCAGCCGCGGCAATGATAATGAATCATAAAAAAGTGGCCAACACATAATTATGGTGATTATCCGCCACCCAGAGAAGGCAAACACGTCTAAGAAGTTGCCTTGCGACTAAGTGGCTCAGTGCCCCGCCTGCACTAATTGTGAGTAACACGTTCACGTTTACAACTTTAAGAGAATTTCCACACCACCCCACCCAACCCACCGCCCTTACGGAAAACATGCAAGCAGTCAAGCAGCTAGGCAAGCCGGCATCCATTCAGTCGACTGGCTAGACCAAGCCAGACCAGACAGCCATTCCAGCTTAGACATTAAAGTTTGGCCAACCAGCCAGGCAGCCAAGCTCGTTTAATAGACCAAATTCATCTGGCAAAAGTTTAAAGTGTCGGCAGCGCGCGCCGACATTTATCAGTCATTAACACGGCCAACTACATAAAATGGCCAACAAGGATGTGGATGTGGGCGTCAGTCAGTCGGGCGTACAATTAAAGCAGCGACTTTAATGTGCTAGCTCGCATCAAAAATCAATAAATTTAAAACATTATACGACAATAGAAAAGAACAAGCACATAAAAAAAGAAGTTTCCCTCGATGGCTAGAGAAAATACTCTTCAGGGATGTTGTTCGTGTGGTTGTTGTTTGCAGCACAAAATCGCCGAGCCAAACATCCTTTGTCAATACAAAAATACGTACAACAAATCAAATAAAAGCACACGACAACAACAGCAGCAACAACAACAATCGAGCACAGAGAATGGCAACAAAGACAAAAGTCAAAAGTGCAAAAACAAAAGCAAAAAAACAAAAAAGCGTAACAAGCGCCCCCAAAAACTGCAAGCCCGACCAGGACGTGACAGAGGACAAAAACGAGAACGTATTGTGGAACAGCGCATGCGCCTCAATTGGCGAATCTCACGAAGCGGGGAAGTTCGGCCAGAGCATAAAAATGGTATGAAGTTGGGCGCAAAGGAAATGTCGCTACACACGCCGGATAAAATGGCGTTGGCTCGTTTTGGGGGGAGGCCAAACCCAACCTCACTTACTCACTCACACACACACACACACAGAGAGCGCATACATTTCTCCTCCATTTTGAGAAAATGTCCTAGCCTGAGATGCCGTTGTATGCGATGCTGGACCGAAGTGAGCAAATGATTTTTAACAAATTTCATTAACATCAGAGGTCCGTAATCATTCAAGCATCGCGTTTCGTAACTGGCCTCCACGACAAAAAGCTTTCACGCTGGCCACTCAATGCCAATTCTAACGACTCTCGTTGCATATTTGCACCTGCACTTACCTGTCGCGACTTTAAGCCATAAGACTGTGTCACAAGTGTCGTTGAAATAGTCGCAGTATAGTTTGTGTGAAAACATAGATAAAATAGCAAATTATATAATAAGTTTAGAAGTTAGTTCGAAACTGATTAATTCTTTGATTGACTGCATCAAATCGCTAAAATGATCGACGAACAGCATCCAATGCAAATTGGCCTGTGTAAGTATCTTTTGTGTGTGTTTAATCTGTGTGTGTATTGAATTTGTTTGAATCTGTGCCAAACGCCGTCGGAATTTTGTCAAACATACCATTTTACCGGCGGCTTTTTGTGTTGCATTTAAAACAGTAAATGTTGTGTGATTTATTCATGGCACATGGGTTAAAAAGTCGAGGCATTGATCTGAGAACAGCTGAATACGTTTTGATATTGATTTATTTAAGATATTGTGTTTAAATATTTTAAGGACAAGGAACTCAATTTATTCATAAAAATAGGCAATATAAAAGTTTTGAAACCTTAAATTAAGTTAAACTCTACATAAATTACCTAAAATACAGAAATCGAAATATAGAAATCGACGTTCTAGATTTTTTTTCTTCTTAATAATTATTATGATGTTCTATGCCTAGTTTTGGATTTCCCAATATTTCCTATATTATTTGAATCGTTTTCAAGGTATATTATTAGTTTTACTATTATTTATTTGTGGTTTTTGAGAAAGTGTACTTCGTAGACTATTGCTCTCGAAACTATACATCAGACTTATATAGAATAATACTACAACTAAAATACATAACAAACCAACACTTATTCGGACACACCCAAAGTTAAGCTATAAATACATCAAAGTTCCAGTGAAAACCCACAGTATTCATATAACTTATTTATCCAAATTATTGTAGTTGTTGTTTGAGTACAAACTATCCAGAATACTTAGAACCACTTGCAGCACTTGGCACTTGAGTTTAAGTGTGCTTATGTTAAACTGGCAGTGAGCCAAACAACAAATCTGGACACATTTTATAGTGGGCAAAACAAATGCTGACTCCTGTCAAAGATTAAGAGAAAACAAAGCATTTATGTTGTGAGTGGGTATCGCTGGCAAAACAGACAAAAACAAAAACAACAACAAAAACGGGACACCATAATTTCTTTGTCCGCCCAAATCCGATTAAATTAAACGCCAGTCGACGGCAACAACTCTCTGAAGCGACTGAGAAAAACAGCAGAAACGGCAACGACGGCAGCGGCTGCACACAGCATCCTGGCAAGGGTTTCCTGCCTTCCAAAGACTGCCAACATATGCCGCCAGCAGCACCAACAGCAGCAGCAACAGACGCCGTAACCAACATAATGAATCCCCGTTCCTCTTCCCCCCTCCTATGCCACAGCATAGCGCATAATTTAAGCTGTGTGTGTGTACCAAGGGGTAAGAGGGGGTTGTGCGTTGAGGGGTTGAATCTCTTTTGGTTTTTGATTCATTCAAATGTGCCCCCGTTTAGCGAGCACACGCACACTACTCGTAAATTCTATTATAATTTAGTTATAAGCACAGTGCAAAAACTTACCCCAGAGGGTAGTTGGGGTGCTTGCCACCCCTCATGGTTCACTTGCCTGCTGCACATTAGAATCTAATTAGTGCGGCGAAAGCGCAGCGGCATCTCCAGCTATCAATGTCGGCTTTTGCACTTGTCCTCTCACAAATCCGCAACTTCGAAGCGCTGACATGTCCAGCCAACATGTTGTCATCCTGCATTCAGCATTGACTGCCAAAGGACAGCTCAAAGAAAGCAGAAAACATAAACGAAAAAAAAGTGTAACAGGTGCGCCCTTTGAGCGGATTAACAGTAGCTCTCATTGTTGTCCAAGGTGTCCAAAGTTAAATGTATCTAAACAAAATCGAAAGCATATGATACGATAGGCATATGGTATTTGATTTAATACTGCAGCAGTTGCTCTTGACAATTAATGCGAAGACTTACTCACTTTGAGTGTCAAAGTAGGGCGCAAATCCACGGATTAAAAGTGTTGATGATAGCTAGATTTGTGTCCATAAGATAAATCGATGGTGCATTGTAGATGGCTTATTGTCGAATACTGTAATAAAAGCAATAATAAATCGAATTGGGATAAGGAGCTGAAAAGATTAATATCAACGACCCAATATAGATTTGTCATAATAATCTAACCCATTCAGTTTTAGCACTAGTTTAATTTGATTATTATACTCAATGCTGTGAAGGACCTACATTTAAATACTTTACGTATACATATTGAAAATCAGCAAGGTGCTAAAATAGTTAGATTTGAAATGCCATTCAGTTGTCATTTTTGTGTGTGTGCATTTTAATCTGCACATAACACAAATTGTATTTCTTACACGTAAGACCGCAAAATGCTACACAAATTGATAACGTAAATTACTTTAAAATGCTGCACATATTTCTGGCATAAATATGGCATGCCAGAGGAAATTTTTGTGAATATTAAATGAAATTACGCACATGCAAAATCATTTAAATACAAAATGACAAACGCAGAATGTGAAGTCCTGTTCACACACACACACACGCTGAGTATGTATGTATGGAAAAAAAAAAGGAAAAAGCTGCGGATAAAGGCAAAACAATAACAACTGAAAAAGCGCGTAGCGAAACAAGATAAACGACACACACACACATACATAGACACAACAAATTACCGTACAATTTCAACAATTTGCCATAAATTGAGACAACAAGCAACAAAAAGCCAGTCAGGCTGTAACAGCAACAGCAACAGCAACAAATGCCACAAATGTACAGTCATTTTTTGCCGCACAACAACTCGAAATAACCGCATTCGCACACAAAATACAACACAATACGTATACGCAGCGTAGTGCTCATACAAAAAGGCCAAGTGCGTGGAATTTACACAACGAACAAAAAGTGCGAAAGAGCATGAGAGAAAGGGGGGGTGAGATGCATGTTGAGTGGAATGAATGGATGGACATGCACGGTCACGCACATATTTTGCAACAAAAGTCATTTCAATAATTGCAAAACCACAAATTTACTACAACTCGAAATGGTTGGCTTGTTGGTTGGTTGGCTGGTTTGCCAAATGGTCACACTCCAGAGTAACAGTTAAAGGATGGGGTCAGCAGCAGCAGTAGTAGTAGTAGCCGAAAATGCAGATAGGTTGTAACCGCAAATGCAAAATCCAGTTTGGGACATAGTTTTTGCCGAGCTGTAAATTTGTGAGGCAGCCGCAATTTGCATGCCAAACGTGAAAATAAAAATAACTGAAATGTTTTCTCCATGTTTTCCATGTACCATGGGACATCCACGACACAACCGCAAAAACCAAAATAGTTCCAATGGACATCAAATGTCAACAGCAGCAACAGCAACAGCTACACCAGCAGCAGCAGCAACAGCATCCGCATTCGCACCAACATCCACACCCACACCCACATCAGCAACAACAACATCAACAACATGTATCTGGCGCAGGGACAGGACATACAGGACCCATTGCAATGGGGCACAATCAACTGATGTTGCACGGAAATGAGCGCATGTTAACAACACCAGCAACAGCAACATCAAACACTACAAGCTGTCAACCAACAGCCAGCAAGACAGCAACAGCAACAGCCACAGGAGCAGGAGTGGCAGACGCACTTACTGGAGCCAGCTCCCACAATGACAAAATGGCGTCAGCCAGCCGAAATGTCAACGGAAGTTGTATCAACCACAGCAGCAGCAACAGCAATACACAACAGCAACAGCAACAAGCAATGACAATGACAATAAATAGAACAGGAGCGAGTATGGGTTCGGGTCCAGGTCCTGGTCCACCAATGCAGCTGAGCAATCATCGCGTCACCTTAGGCGAATGCAGTCTCAAAGAACTGGATGGCTTTCCACCGACAACAGCAGCACCACCACAAGCACAACAACCACCATGCCACACACCGCACAATCTTATGGGCATGGGGCTAATGGGTGATTCAGTGGGTTTGGGCATAAGCAATCATTGCGCCTATTGCTGCCAGCCAATTTGTGATCGTTACATCATGCGAGTGGTGGACAACTCTTTTCACGAGGGCTGCTTGAAGTGCACAGCCTGTGCACAGCATCTGGTGCACACATGCTATGCTCGAGATGGCAAGCTCTATTGTCGCTTGGACTATGAGAGGTAGGTTAGAGGCTGTGCGGGGCATGTGACTAACACAGCAGCAGTAAAGTATTTGATAATCAACAGACTTTACATGCGTAATCGTTGCCTTGGCTGTGGACACAAAATTGCTGCAGATGAGCTAGTGATGCGCTCCCAGGAGAACATCTTTCATCTCAAGTGCTTTGCCTGTGTCGTTTGTGGAGCGCTGCTGAAGAAGGGCGAGCAATATGTGGTCAAACAGGGACAGCTCTTTTGTCGTTTCGACTATGAGAAGGAAGTCGAGATGTTGCAGGGCTATGGTAAGCTTGAGGTGCAACTATGTATACAGTAATCGGATCTAATATGATATCTTTGCAGACTTTTATGGCGATGATCTGTTTCCACCTAAGTTGGATGGTCGTCGTGGACCCAAGCGACCACGCACCATACTCAACACACAGCAGCGACGTGCCTTTAAAGCATCATTTGAGGTCTCACCCAAACCATGTCGCAAGGTGAGAGAGAACCTGGCCAAGGATACGGGACTGAGCCTAAGAATAGTGCAGGTAAGGAAGACAACTATATATAGCTTTAAAGACTATTTCATATGTGTTTGAACATTTTCCGTCAGGTCTGGTTTCAAAACCAACGCGCCAAAGTCAAGAAGATACAGAAGAAGGCCAAACAGGAGCCTCCGGCCAAGAGCGTTAGCGATACACATTCTCAGGACTCGCAAGAGTCACAGGACAGCAGCATGACAACCAAAATCAAAGATGAAGCGCACAGTGATAGCGAATCGCAACAAGAGTCGCCATACTCGGCAACCTCCGATGGACTGACAAGGCTGCGTTGCAACATCAAGGACGAACAGGAGCAGGGCACTTTAAGCTGCATGGAAACGAACAAAGGTAAGCAGACAGAGTTACATTCTTCGAAAATGATCACTAATCGAAAAATTCTTTGCAATTTAGAAAACTGCAACAAGAACAGCGAACCCATATTGAATACCATTCTGGGTTTGAGCTATGCAACGTTTCAGCAGCTGATGGGTCCCTTTACGCAAACGCCAATGATAAATCCGATTGATCGGCTCTACAGCATGCAGAGCTCCTACTTTCGACCCGAGGAACTCGGTGCCTATGGTGAATGTGGCGGCAAGGAGTCCATGGATCACTAGTCTCAACTGCTACACACACAATTTTAAGCCAAAATCAAAATTAGAACTTGTAAAATAAACAAAAAATGTTAATGTGCTAGAAACTCGAATACGACATTAAGTGGTGCAACAACACGTGCAGTAAAGGACGCACCCCTATCCAAAAATCAAATGCAACCACCCAATGCAAGGTTGCGAGTCTTTTGGTTGTGTCCTGTTGCAGGTGCAGGCCTTGAAATTCGTTTCGCTCAGTTGACAAACACAAAGAACATTTAACAGCAGCAGCATCAGCATCGGCAGCAGCCACAACCAACCCCGAGATGAGCACATTGCCCAAAAATGGGCGTAAAATACCGATTCGTCATGCATTGTTCGTTCAATATGTGCACACACACAAGTTCGGGGCGACCCTGTTGACAGCGCCGAGCTGTCAGTGTCGCGCAAGTCAAGCGACCCCATTTCAGCTGAAAAACGGTGGCGACTGCTACGAATATGTATCTGTGGCATGTGAAAGGGGCACATAGCTAGCATTGGCATGCAGCCAGTTTGAAGGGCGGGGCATAAGAAGATGGATCGAAACTTCTTTAAAAAGTTAAACCAGAGAAATGTTACAAAAACCTTAAGTAATAATAGGTTTCTTGCAAATTTCTTTAACACTTTGTATATTATTCATATTATAAATTTTTTTTTAAATAATCTTCAAATCCGGAATGCTTTACCTAACAATGACTGTAATATATTCCAAAAGGATATCAGATAGTGTTAATTTCAAGTTGACCTAAGTCATAGACACATTGAATCTGTTCCTGTTTACTTGCATTCAATTTGTCAAGGGGGTAATGCACGTGTTTACTTTGCTATATCCTCAGCCTCCTTTCACCCCAAGCCAGTCCAAGCAACTTCATGCAATTTGTCACAATATGTGTCACATTAGCCACAGCAATTGTGCTTAAATGTTGTCCTCGTTTCCCTCAGTGCTCGTCATCGTCATTTGTGCCGCTAACCAGATTATACCCCAATTGCGACACCTAAAAAGGCTGTGTAGTAAAAGTAGTTAAGCAAAAGGCCACACCACCACCAACACTCAGGCAGTTCATGGCCATCAAGGACTAACCACCATTGCATCCTTAACGCACGACATGCACATAAGTATTTTCACTTTTGCACACTATTTAAAATGCGCATTAACGGGAAACGGGAAACGGAAACTCGAAATCGCTTCGCCAGCCCACATCATTAATCAAATGCTTGGAAGACCATGAAACAAGTGCATGCGGATGACTGGCGAATGTGTCTTGACGCACAGTCCTTTTGACCATCTTTCAACAGTCCTTTTACTGCATTCGCTTTTTTCACCATACGAACTTGCATGGAAGAGTTGACGGCGTCCTTTTTTTGTTTCAAGGATCATGTCAGGCATTTTCAATGGACAAATTACGTAATTAATTACCGCTTTATCGGCGAGTGATAAAAAACATTTAAATGGCCATTAAAATTGTTCGGTGTGACAACGTTAAAGTGCGTGAATAATACACAAATAGAAGTAAGTTAAAATGAAAAGGTCAAAAGCTTTAAGCCAAATGATTTTTAATATCCCTAGATTAAATCTTCAACTAAATGCTCTTCTTAAACAGCTGTAAGCCATTTGGCAAGTTGGTTATCTGTACATTATGTAAATTCAACATCCATTTAGTAGCCTGCAAAATGTACCACAGATTGCTGTTTCATTTTAACGGACAAGTCAACAAAGTAAAGGCTTTCAAAAGCCAATCAGCATTGCAATTGGTTGACAAAAATCCCATTTTTTGCAATATTTTTACAATCGTTACATCTTTATTTCGATTCGGTCACACGCCGTTATGGGTACAATAAAAATCAAAAATCAATCGAATATTTACAATAAAAACAACACGGAAAGAGCCAATGCACATAAAAGCCGGAGGGAAAGAAAAATGTTTATGCCATTGGCTGTAAAAACAAAGCGTGGCCACAACGACTGTCATTGTTTTATTATTTTAAAAGCAGCTCAAAAGATGACAATACTTGCGGTTGTGTGCAAAAATATTATTTTAATGGCATTGCAGCCTGGGAAATATGATGGAAGCGCAATGAATATGAGATGACTTCGGATTAAGTGGTTTTAACTATATAAGGAAAGTTAAGCTGATCACTGGGACTCGAAAGTTGATGGATTTTAACGCTTTGGATATTTTAATCTTAACTTTCCTAAATACTTATTGAGCACCGTGCCCGAGCAAAGCCGAATGATGTCTACCTACCTGAAGCTTATATTTGTTTATTTACATTTTTCGTTTGCGGTTGTTAATCTATATGATTGTTTATGTTTATTATCTGTGTTGACATTCAGAAAAGAGAGAGAGAGAGAGAGAGAGAGAGAGAGAGTGGGTGAGAGAGCGCTAAGTGCCATTATCAAGTTACCAGCGTTGAGAACTCTGCAGCGATGATCAGTTGCCTATCAGCATTCAAACTGATTGCAAGCAGCAGCAGCGCCTAAACAAAAGATAGAATCAACAAACAGAAGGTATAAAAAACAAGAAGAAAACTTAAAAAAAAAAAAAAAACAGAGAACATTAATATACAACTTGACCTGAATTTAAATTAATAACATGGCAATGATACAAACTGGTGAGTAAAAACCGGCAAAATAAAACTATTTTTGATAGCGAGAGAGAGAAAGTCAAATAGAATGTGAAAGTAATCGCTGCTTATCACAAGTTCATTCAATTTTCTTATCTAAATTAACCTTTTCCCAATAAATTTTTATCAATCTCTGTGATTATCATCTAAAACTTAATGCTCTTTAGTTCTTGGTACTATAACACCCAATTTGCTGGGTCGTACACTCACCCATGAGCATGTCGCTCTGGATTTTGAGCACTTTTACAAGGCACCGCCAGCCGATTTTCAAAGTGAGCTGGAGCAAAAGATAAGTATGGCTACTCTGGGCTATGTGCGTCTCTATCCATATTCAAGTAAGGAGAACGTACGCTTCTACGATGAGGAGGCACTGGAAGCATCCAAAAAGGATGTGTTGCTCTATAAGAAACATGGTGGCGGTGCCATTGTGGAGAACAGCAGCTATGGCCTTAAACGCAATTTGGAATTCATAGTGGATCTGGCCAAGACAACTGGTGTGCATTTCATTGCTGGCACAGGACATTATATTCATGCCACCCAGGATGCGTCGCATTCGCATATGACAGTCGAACAGATGTCGGATCTTTACACCAAAGATATCCTAACTGGCATCGAAGTCAATGGTAAAATGGTGAAGAGTGGTTTCATTGGCGAGGTGGCCAGCGTTTATCCAGTTCAAGGTGAGTTTAAGTTTCTTAACGGTTTCAAAGACTTTTATTTTAATCTTTTGTCCTTATTTTAGAGTTTGAAAAACATTCACTTCGTGCTGCTGGCGAAATTCAGGAGGTTCTGGGCTGTGGTGTCTCCCTGCATCCACATCGTGTGTCCAAGGCACCATTTGAAATTCTGCGCCTGTATCTAGAGGCGGGTGGGCGTGCGGATAAATGTGTCATGTCTCATTTAGATCGTAAGCATTACATTTTTGTTAGAAATCAATCTTTCCCAATGCAGCATACTTATTTCAGGCACTATCTTTGACTTGGATGAGCTATTCGAGTTTGCCAAGATGGGCTGTTATTTGCAATATGATCTCTTTGGCACCGAGTGCTCCTACTATCAACTGAACTCAGCTGTGGACATGATCTCCGATGGCCAACGTATCGATAATTTGATCAAACTAATCAATGAAGGACTCGTGGACAGGCTGCTCATGTCTCATGATATACACACAAAACATCGATTGGCAAGTATTCATATCTTATATAGTGTATCATAGCTATAATCGTTCTTTATGCAGACATCATATGGCGGACATGGCTATCATCACATACACATGAACATATTGCCAAGAATGTTTCAGCGCGGCGTCACTCTTGAACAGGTTGAACAAATGACGGTTACCAATCCGGCCAACTGGCTGAGCTTCAATGCCTAGAGAGAGGGAGAGAGAGACGGTGAGAATTAGGCCATTGCTAATGGATTAAAGTGTTGTGTTTTTAATATTATGATCATTTGTTTGCATCTCTGTTTAGTATGTTATTAATGTGCTCGAGTGATTAGATAAGTTGTGTTGTTTTTTTCACTTAGTGCTCAAAATAAAAGCAATTGAAATATATCTAAATTTTATTTGTTATTATTTTGCTACAATTCTTATCTTTAATACGTTGTGGCTACAATCTTGCAGCACAATTTTGTTAGTATTATTTGTTAAAGTTGTGTTTGAGCTGTGTCAAAGTTACCTCAATGACAAAGTTGAACTTTTGCTGCTCATAATTATGTGAAGCTTCGGTCCCAGGAACATGAACTTCCTATGGTTGTTTAGGCCTACAACTTGTCAGGCAACAACTTGAATCATAAAGGCACAGATGTCACTTACTCTCTTACCATTTTTGGACAGCGGACAGGTTTGCTTGGCAAAACTGTAAGTTTTGCTGTCGCAATCTAAATGCAAATGGCTTTGGCCCAAAAAGCAGCCACAAAAGCCATAACCAAGAATCTGGCGCATAATGCAGCCAACCTAAAGAACAGAGACGCTAAATGAGCCATCCCCAACTCATTTGTTATAGTTGTGTGTGTGTGTGTGTGTGTTAAAGCGTACTCCATTGTGTATTTGTGGTGCTACATAAGTAAGTACAAAGGAGAATTCCGTTCTGGCGACGTCTGTTTCAGTTCCATTTTGGCATTTGGCACAAAATTCATAAATGCTAATTTCAACACATTGTGCATACGTTACAAATATGAATATTTACCATAACTAGGCACGCACACGTATATAGGTACACACACATATGTACACTCATTTGTATGTATGTAGTTACACTTCGATTGCCTGGCTGACAGCTGCCTCAATGCTGGCAACAGCCGCAGTGGCAGCCACAAACGCAACCGTTGCAAGAAGACCACCCTTCTCCACCTAAAACCGAGCCCATTCCTTTTGGGCTGTGCATTGAAAGAAAATCCCTGGCATTAAGTATACGTAATTGTGGTGAGTACCTATTCGATTTAACAAAGAATTTAAAATAAGAACAGGAATTAAAGTTTCTTAAAACAAACCAAGATTATATAACATATATCAAAAGATCAACTAATTGAGTTAATATTTTTGAGAGATTTCTTTCTGTGTAGTCATCTTTATCGGCAAAAGGTTTTGCCATGGTTAAAGCTTTTAGCTGGTGCTGGCGCTTGACTTCGTTTCTGGTTTAATAAAAGCCATTTTGCAAAATGAAGCAATTGTGTGTGTGTGCGTATTTTCTAGTTTTGAAAATGCACAGGCTGCCTCAAAAGCCTCAAAACGTATTCTCGCAGCTTACATTTGTGGCTCATGTCTGCCCAACCGAGTCGATTCTCTGCATGCGTATGTATATGTGTGTGTAAGCTTGGCAAATATGCGTCAAATCACACAGACGCACAGTTTTTGAATACCAAATGGAGACTATACCCACACTATATAGTCAAGAAAGTATAGTCAGTGTATAGTCTATATTTGTCTTCTTGATGTGCGACTATATACTAGATTGAGATTGGTTTTGCCGCCTGTAGTCGTCGCTGTAATTGGTTGCATGCTCTCATGCCACATGAATTGAACATTTTTCAATTGTGGCCCCAGCCTTGCTGCCTTGTTGCGGCACATTATTAGTTTAAAACTTGTCCGTAAACTAATGAGTTTCCAATAGGCCTAAAAGTGGCCAATGAGTGGCGCTATCCTCGAAACGTAATGAGAAAAACGGACTCTAAGCACTGCCACAGATGTTGCAAGCAAGCATCTGGCCAACTATAGTAACAATTTGCAAGCTATTGACCTCTACCCCCCCCGCCACTTTACCCTCCTGCAGGTAATTTGAATTGCAAAATCTTTTAGAAAGTTAACCTCGCACACTTGTGTGCTGAGCAGCGTATCCTTTTGCATATCGAACAACCAGTTAAACATGACAGGACCTCAGGACATCAAAGAGGCGTAGTTCACGAATATAAAAGTAGCTGTGATTGAGTTTTTAGCCAGGCCCAAACAAAACCTCAAATGCAAATGAGCCTTATGATATCTTATGCAAATTGCGTCAATAAATATTTAAAGCACATTTCGAGCTTTCAGAGTTATATATTCTATGCATGAAATGCATTTTTTATACATTTTTCGAACTACATATACGTTACGATAAATGGAATGTTTTTGATTAAAGCAACAAAAAGAATATGAAAAGGAAACGCTTACATCAAATGGATAACAGCTGAATTCAGAGTCGCGTGCATGTATTAAAAAATATCTTGCAGATACTTTTGAGCCAACAGCAACTGGCCTGCTGTAGCTTGAGCTTGAGCTTGGGGGGGTTGGGGCTTTATACTAGATATCGGCTTTAGTAGAACGAAGAAGGCATGGAAAAAAATAAGACGTTGGCTGTCCAACTGCCAACGTTGTTGTCCTCGTTGTTGTTGTTGCTGCTGCTGTTGCTGCTTGGCAAAAAATGTTTTTATTACATTTCGCGCTCGCGTATTCTGCGCTACTCACGAAATACTTGATGCCAACACAGCCGCAACAACAAAGGCAACCAGCAAGCACTGTAAGCCAACTCAAAATAAATATCAAGCAGGGCTAAAAGAAGCGAGCCATCTCAGCCTGCATCCACTCCAACCTCCACCCCTTTTATCAGTCACACTCGCACACACTCAAAGCCGCGCGCATCAAAGCGTATTCACAAGTGGTCCTTTGCGCTTTACTGATTTCGCAAAGGCTAAAGGATATTTAGCAAGTAGTCCTTCTACGATATATATATTTTTTTCGTGCTCCTGCTTTTGCAGAAGGCACTCTCTTCTGTGATGATACTGCGCCACTAAAGGAGTTGTCTTGGAAACTTTTCTCCAAGCTACTCAAGTCGCTGCTCAAGTTATTGTTGTTGTGCCCAAGCAGCGAGCATTCGCTCTAAATCGCTGGCATAAAAAATTAACAAAAAAAAAATAAAAAACCAGGAATGAAAATTGAAAAAAAAACGGAAGGAGAAGAATTGAAACGTAACCAGATACTTGGCATTGCCAGCTTGTCTTGAGCAGTTAAGCTGAAGAAAGAAAAAAAAACGCTTAAAATATATGCACGTAAATGACATTTAACAAAGTGAGGGAATAAACCCTCAACCTTATAGAAAACTATCGTAAGCAAAGTCCAAGCGATCTTATTTCACATTTTAGATCACTTCAAGTCGATTATATAATTTCTAAATTTGTAGAATCTTCTTTAGTATATCATCAAACAAAAATCATAATCATTGCAATCAAGTGGAAAAATCAAATCGTCATTGTGCATTTTATACACAAAACACTGGAATCTCTCAAAAACACGATTCCAGCTAACATTTAATAAAAATGTGCTCCTCTCTTTGGCCCCACATTTCCCCTGCCGCCGCCCCAGCGCTCTTGTTCACGTTACCTCTGTTGAGAGCTTGTTGGCGGCTTCAGTATGACTTTCAGTGTTTTTTATATGCATGCAGATTATGTTTTCATTAAATTATGGTAGCTATGGTTACTTTTATACAATCCAAAGCTACTTCAAACGCGAAATCGTGCGATACCTTCCCCCTTCCCCCCAACAGTACCCACTCCCACAAATAGCGCAGAAAAGAAGAGACGCATAAAAAGGAAAAAAAAATCGCAAAAGGAAAAGAATGCGCATAATAGAAAGTAATGTATAGCTGTGCTCTAAGGTTGAGGCAATGAAGATTGGGAGTTAAGGGATGCCTGGCTGCATAACTACTACTGCAAGAAGGAGTCAAAGAAAATTGTAGTTTATTTTTATTGCATTTATTGCTCGACTCCAGCGCCAGACCCCCTCCTAACTGGCATGCGTGCATTTGCATTTGGCATTTTGCAGCTTGACATTTGCAAGTGCGAGTGCGAGTGCGAGTGAGTGAAAGCGGAAACGGAAACGCCATCTTTATTTCGACTCTAAATTTACACGTATGCGTTAGTGTGGGGTTTCGTGTGTAGTTTCCACTGTAACTGGCTGTTGTTATTGTTGTTGTTGCTGTTGCTTTTAGTGCGGCACGTACATTTATTACTTTTTTTGCTCTCGTTGAGGAGACGCGCCGGCACATGCATGCAAAACGGTTTTCATTTTTTATTGCGAGTATGTAACGTGCCGCATGCGAATTACTTGCTTCTGTTGTGCCCCTTCTTGCTGCCAGTGGCATTGGTTGTGCCACCAATTCGGTTTCTGTTGCTGGCTTTTCGGCCTTTCGTGCCACGTTTAATGTTAACTTTTTTCTTTTTCCGTTTTTTTTTTTTGTGTTTCGCTGTTGCGCAGCAAAATATGAAAAATATTCGTAATAGAGTTGTTTGAAATGTACAATAAGCTTTTCAAGTGGCTTCGCCGACTACCCAAGGATGGGCAACATACTCAGATATAGGGAAATGGGAACGAAAGCAGCATCAAGTGCTGCTTAACTGCAGGCGTCCTTATTGTTAACGATTCGAGCTTAAAGCAATGGGCAATACCTTAAAAATTTATACTCAAAAAATCAATGAATAAATCGAGGGGGTGAAAAAATAATGTTTCTTAAGATGAGATAAAGATGCTAAATGATAGTAAAAATGTGTAAGGACTTACAGCTTATTAAAAAAATAATCAAATCAATCTAAAGACGATAAACTAATACCTCGATAAAAACCCCAAAACGTAATCAAGTTTTTGCCAATTTTAGGCAATTTGCTCCACTGTTAACTCGTTGCCATTCGTTTGTCATAATGCACATCCTTAGCCTTAAACGTATGCTTACCCTACGCGCAGTTATATATGAAGAATTTTAGTGTCTAACGATGCGAGCTACTGATATATGCATTCGCATGCAGCTGCAGAGGTTTTTTTTGCAAGGGGAGCGAAACGAATGGCAAATTTTAATAATTTCAGCATCTTCCAACACTTTGAATAAAAATTGTTGCTTTGATGGTGGCAGGCAGCAAGAGCAGCAGCAGAAGCAGCAACAGCGGCAGAACATAACGTAACTAACAATAAAACTTTTTAGTGTGAAGCGTCAAAAGAGACGACAAAAAATATGGACACATATGAAGTCATAAAGTCATATTAACACGTACGAGTGCGCACAGGATATTAATGTGCAGCACACACACACACACACACAGCCCTCAAAGGGGCACAGTTTTTATGCGCCAAGTTGCCTGACTTCAATGTTAATATAATTTCAAATATTGCGGTTAATTTTTTTGTTTTTTCGTACGTGCAATGAGGAAACGGAAATGAGTTTCAAATATTTTTTGGGGGCAAACTGTTTTGCAGTATTTATTCTATAGTATATGTACATATATGCATATAAACATTCATACGAGTTGCATTTTGCATTGCGAAAACTAATTTCAAGCACCAACAACAACAACAACAAAAACCTTACTATCAAAAAGTAGGCACAAACTTTATGAATTTCGCCAGTAGCAAAACTACAAAACAGAAAACTGGCAGCTGACCACAACGCTGAAATTGCAATAAACAAAACGGGTTGCGAAAATGTTGCATGCCTTTTTTTTTGTTGCGGAGAGACAAACGCAGACACATTGGCCAATACAAAAGTCCACTTGACCCCCCACGCTCCCCACCCATGCTAGTCGTGTGGCTCGCAGGCACTGTGGGCAGCCCTTCAATGATTTTTGGTCAATTGGATGACATTGCACACAAGCAGGGCAGCTGACAAAAGTAGGGAGCATGTACATGTATGCTCATAACCACAAGCGAACTCATCCGCGAGGCCACTTATGGGTGGCATGGAGTGTGGGGGGGTTATCCTTACCGATTGCCCAATGTCGAAACCAATTGCCATGGCAATAAATTGCTGTACTGCTTGTGTCCAGTGCGCCGCCTGCCAGCGGCATCCAACTCGAGTTGAAATTGGTCAAAAGTTTAACATATTTGCGTGTGTGCTGGCGAGGGCTTTTTTCGGGCTGCAATTGAACAAGTAAGGAGGGCGGTAGGGGGATGGAGAGGGAGGTCACTTCCTGCTGCTGTTGTTGGCCATTTTGGCGCATTTTTGGGTAAATAAACGAGCTGCTGCATATTCGAGTGCTATCCGCGGGCACATCATGGTCGTTCCGGCACTCTTGCGGCCAGCTCTTCCATTTATGAGTTTCGCTTTTGTCGAGTGGCGACGCCAGCTGTTCTTTGACGCAATGGCATTGTTAAATACAATAAAAATAACAAAATGTCTTGGTTTTTTAATTTTTACAAATAAATAATTAAAATTATAATAATAATTAATAGATTCGATCATTCACAGATTGACAGCAACTAAAAATTAGTTTAACAAGCGTAAAAAATTAAATAACAAAATAAATTCGTAACAATTGCATTTTCTTAATGTTTTGTTTGCACAATACTTTAAAATATAGAATATGTATATTTATATTTGTATGTATATGTTTAACACTAATGTACATTCAAGTATTGACTTCATATATATATATATTTGCACTAAATTATAGACTAGTTGATTTCACTAATATATAATCTATAAGATTTCATTAATATTCTGTCTGCGCCTCTAATTCGTAAGGAACGTTTTTAATATATTTAAGGCCTCAAGGCAAAAAGGCAGCAACTAACATTAACAACTAATTCTTGGTATTCGACTAAAGCTGAGTTTAACCCCTAACTAACTACAAGCTACAAAGGCCACACACAACCGTGGTAAAGCATTTGGGAACAGTTAATAAGCTGCTTTGGTATAATTATGTATATGTATATATATATAGTTCAACATGACTAGCTTGTTTTGTAAAGACAGTTTGTACCATCATTGTGACTGACAGATTTGAGAATAAATAGTATATGTATCGTTAGTTATCAGCTAGACAGTTACGCGTAGCTTGCGCTTTCACTAATATAACTACTATACATATTTGTTTGGTATAGTTTTGTTTTACTGTATGGCACACACAGCGGAGGCGCCAGTATATTGATTATTTAAACGACGACGCATGCCCTCCAAGTAAATATCTCGACTGAACAAACCAGCGGCCAAAGGTATGCTACAAAAGATATAACAAAGGTTAAGTCCATAATCATGATGGTTAACTATCTACTTACGCATCGGTGCCTGCTCGAATAAGCGTACGAAATAAAGCCCAGACTGGCTTGTGATCGGATGTGGTTATCGATGGCACCGAGTCATACAGCAGGCACTGTATATAAGGTTGCGTGGGCGTCGATACTCCTGGCACTATGCTCTGACGACGAATGACAAGACCCTGCACCTGACGATACTTGTAGAGTATGCGATCCGTGTATGCCGGTGCACGCTGCTTGGAGGACGTATCAAAGTTTTGACTGCCGGGATCGTACTAAAAGAACATTCTGATCAATAAGCATTTAGATCTCAGCAACTTCATCAAACACTCACCTTATAGGTTGGTGGAAACGTTATGTTTGCCTCCATGAAGCCACGAAATGCGGCGCCATCGGCCAGCACCGAGGACAGCTGATCCGTGTGCATATAGCCATGTGGCAAATGCGAGGGTAGCGGAAATTTTGTATTCTGTATCCAATCCAGTAGCTTCTCACGTGGCTCACCCAACCGAAAGTTCAAATCACCACACCAGAAAACATTATCGAAATTCTGTGTAACATCCTTGTTCTTATGCCGCAAGTTGGGCAGATTCTTGGGCAAATCCAATGCATTTATAATGCGCTTCACATCCGAAACGCGCTCCTTCACCTTCTGCTGATGGGCAGTCAAATGGGAGGTCACAAAGAGCATGGATGTGCCAAAGAGACAAAATGATATGGCCACAGCACCCTTGGTGCGAAACGCTGATCCAGTGCGCACCGACATGGAAGCATCCTCTGGCGCTGAACAGTACCAAATGAGATCACGTCGCATATAGACAGCCAAATGGAGGGTTCCCAGTGTCGTCGAGTGAAAAAGGACATGCGAGGGCCCCAGCGTCTCTTGTATCGTCACCTCCCAATCAAAACGATCCGGACTGGACTCCTGGGTGCCCATGACAACCAAGTCGGGCACATGTTCCACATTCGGTGGTAGCACAAAATCATTCATTTGTCTGTTGGAAACCAAGAATAAATATTAAGCTAATTACACAAAGAAGAACAAGAAGTGCTCACTTGGGTGGACTGTGACCATTCATGTTCCAGGTGCCCACAAATATGGTGACCTCCTTTTGGGGCAGCACCCGACTTAGTTCGCTCGGACCCAGCAGCGAGGATGAGCCCAGTCGTCCATCGAGATAGCTGCGCTCGCGTGCCTTGTCCGCTGGTATAAGATTCAATGCCTGTGCCGCCATCAAAGCCTGACGAGCCAAGTTGGAGCCAGAGCCCTGACGATGCAGCGTCATGTTCTCGTGCGACATGAAGCGCATGCCAGGTAACTCCGGGATGGCCGCATCCAAATGATCCGGCTGTGTGGCAATGTTTGGAGATGACATGTGCTGTGGCGTTGTGGCACGCTTAAGATTATCCGTGCTCTCACCTGCAGTCAACGGTGGCAGCTCTTGACCCGGCGGAAACAGCTTGAGGCGCAGTCGAGAACGACAAGCGGATACAGCAATGGGTCGAATTGGCGCCCGTTGCAGTACCTCACTTCTGTTGGACGAGTTCGTAGGCGAGTGGTGCGACTGGTGTATAGATCCAGATGCACTGGCGCCACATTGTGGAAAAAATATCTTATTTGCCACGGGAGATTCGGGTGCACTGGCGCATTCGCTGGACGGTCGTGGACGCTGTGTGGCCGGCATTTGATAGGAAGTGGCACCCTCACTTGAATGCGAATTCAATGAGCCCGATGGATCCATCATGCTCCAGCTGAGCGACAAATTGTCGCGTCGCAAAACACTGCCAGCCCCAACAACGGCATCGGGTATCGAATTATAGCGCACAGAAACGGGTGGCGTCAGCGGTTTCTTCTCCGCCTTGCAGCACAGACTGAACTGATGGCTCAATCGATTGTGATTTGGCGAACGCTTCTTAGGGGACTTTCGACGCATTATCACATCCGCCCCGCCATCACTTTGCGATCCCGCATCACTGCTGTAGCGATGTGTATGCGCTTTGCCTTTAGCCGTTGGATTAGCTCGTCTATGGAAGTTAATGAGTCCGCTGTGCGATTTGTCCAGCGGTTGTGTTGAAGCATTGCCCACTGCATTCGAGTTGTTGGGCAACGTTTGACTTTTGTGATTGATGGCGGATTCTGCGGAACACTTGGCAAAACTCACATCGTATTGTCCGCATGCCGATGTAGGTCTTCGCTGATGAACTATGGGCGAGTCGGGTGTCACCGGATGCGGCTCCACACGGCTGGGACGCTTGGTCAACAGACCAAAGAGTGTGCTGCCAGATTTTTGTGCGGCACGCGGACTGCTTGTAATCCGCTCATCACTTGCCGGCGCAGCATTATGCTGCATGTTGCACAAGTTTGAGAGTTTTACAGTCAAGGTTTAAAAATATTGAAGATTTGATGCTTCTTTAGCATTCTTTGTGCGTTTTCAATATGCTTGCAGCGACCCAATGTAATACTTTGTTATTATCACATGTTTCTCCATTTGTGCTTTTGATTTTTGAACGTTTTTGAGCATATTTCAAGCCTCATTTGTAATTGGAAAATGCAGCTGCTTAATCAAATCTGAAAGGAGTTGCAAAATGTTTCCTTAATGACGTATCCTTTCACTATCATGCTCAGCCCATTTTCAGCTATAAAATGTTATATGGTTGTAGCTGCAAAGATTAGGACATTAATAAAAAAAAGTTTTAATGGACATTAAGCTCACGCTACTCACCTTGTCCCTTGTGCGTGGGTATAAGGAAAAATCCAGGAACACAACCGAGCTGTGGGTGCAAAAAGGAAAAAAAAAATCAATATGAGAACTGTAAGCACAAATCGTAATACAAAATGGGCAAGCAGTACTTTCAGTACAAATCCACCCTCCCCCGCGTTGCCCAGACAGCAATTATTGGACGCCAACACAAAGGGGAACACAGGAATAAAAATGAGAAATAAAACAGCTAAAACACCAACAACAACAACGAGTATATAACGGCGACGTAACGACATTGGCATCTATCTGTAAGGCATGCCGATGCGGCGGCTGTTGTGACGTCCACCCACGCACAAAAAGCACCGAAGAAAAAAAAGTGAAATAGAAATAAATAAAAAGGAATGAAAACGTTGGCGACATCACTTGATTTGTGCGCCGGTGCGCTCTTATGCTGGGATTTATAATTAGCAGCCTATTGTTGCCGCGAAACGTACGCTAGTGTTTTTTTTCTTGGTTTCTTTTCTTTTTGTTGCCTTGAATGTCTATGAGGCATCTGGCGGCGGAGTCTCGAGCACAAAAAAACACCAACAACAGCAACAATGACAGCAGCAGCACGCAACGCACATTTGGTGACACTTAATTCAAGTTCAGGTTCAGGTTCGGACACAAATGCAACAATATTGACACTTTTTTTGGCGACCTTGTACCTCTTTAGAACATTTTATGCTTTATCGTGTGCCATGGCCCGCAAACACAAACTAAATATTGTTTATTCGGCAAAGTAAGTCGATACACCGCACCGTAGCTATTCGATTCATTAAATGAAAATTTCCGGTTGCGATATGTTATCGTTTCCACAGAAAATTTCTTAACAGTCTCATCATTGCGTTAACAGCGCACTGTTAAGCAAGCAACAAATGTGAAATAGCTAAATAGATAAATACACTAAATTATTGGGTTCGTACCCACGATATTAAATCTATTAGTCATTTTTGACATCGCCGGCACTTATTTAACTAGCAGCTTGAATGTTTTCATTGATGATTTCTTATTACAAGCAAAACACATAAACAGCTGACGACTGTGTGACCGCATAATAATTTTATGTCAAAATTATCGATTTTCGGGCAATGTTAAATTATTCGATATAAGGCACAGACTTTAGTAAATACCTGCATTCGTATTTTGCACATTCGGCGGGCTGAACGTATACTGAATATCGCGCTATGGCTGCCCAGACAATACTTTTTGATTTTACACTGGATGTTGGTAAAACAGCAACAGCAATGCAACGCCAGGAGGTTGCTCGCATCGTTCGTAACGAGCTGGACCATGTGTTCTCACAACTGGAACTTGCTTATTGCATGGAATCCATGGACAATGGATACTTTTCCGTTTGGCACGAGAACAAGGAGACAATCATCAGTTGCCGCATCTTTCCCCAGGGTTTGTTAACCATCAATGTGGAATACTATCTGGCTGACGGCAAGGAGCCCCTTATGTCCTTTGATGTATGTATGTACGAAGTGCACAAAACAGTTTGTTTTTTTTTATGTGTGAGCTCAACATCTTTTTTTCGCACATTTTTAAACACATCTATATATCTGTCGCCCACACAAGTGTGAAAGTTTACACATACACACAGTTACACTGAAGAGTCGGTCTGTTAGTGTGAGAGCCCCAAAGGGTTTTGATTTCTATTGCTGCCGCAAACATCAAGTGAAATTGATTTTTCGCCTGCCTATGTATGTGTTTGTGTGCGTGTGTTTGCCCCCCAGTGGGGGTGTGTCGACATGGTCTTGACCGTTTATTTCTATTTGTTTCCGTTAGCGTAGCTTGCACTTTTATTGCATTCTCTTAGGAGGGGGCGAATTGGTACCTCGCACTCATACCCAACAAGCAGGCAGCCCATTGACCAAGACCTTACAAGTTATCTTTGTCTCTCAGTATGTATGTGTGGTTACTTTTGGTGCGCCTATTATATCATATCATGGCCAACTCATACTCTTACTCAAGAGTGCTTCGAAAGTGAAACATTTTGTGTCGTCTGTAAAAATCTTATTGTGCCATCCTTAAAAAAAAATGGATAATACAGGAAAGGAGGAAAGGATGAATGTATGTTTTTACTACATAACTTTTAAAAATGTATGTTAACAATTTGCAAAAATTTATTTTAAAAAACCTTATAAGCTTAATCTTGTTAGTAAGGGCATTCATACGTTCACATGCCGGTGTTTTTTTTTTTCTCTCGCTCTCTGCTTTCTCTTTGTGGTGGAAGCACGTGGGTGCAACTTTTGAGTATTTGTTGTATTGATTGTTAGGAATGAGTTCTGCATTTGCTAGTCGGGGTCTCTTAAACAGCTGCGATTCTTATAAAAGTTTGCTGTTGTTTATTCTTCTCTAGAATTACTGCAAAAACACACGCATAAATAAATACATGTGTATTTTCCTATCGTATATCGCCATCTGTGCCAGCCGGCATATTTCTCCTATCGATTTACAGTTAATTTCAACAGCTGTTCAAGTATCAGATTTAAATTTCTATTAAAATGTTCTCAGATGCATAAACATACAATGACACTTGTGAAATACTTTCCATTTTCGTCAGAATCTACAATCGCAAAACTATAAATAGTTGTTGGACGGGGTCTGGCTATATTTGTTTGTCACAAAAACATGAGATGCTTGAAAAGTTGTGGAAAGTTTTGCACAAGTACTATGATTTTTTAACCTTTTGTTTTTAAATCCATTTTTTTTTTGTTGAAATTTTAAGAATAATATTTTTTTGGGAATAAGCTTTGAAATAAACTAGATAATTACAATTGCAGACCATGCGAACAATGGAGCTTATACTACGAGAAAAATTAAATTCCGATCGATCCAAGTATTTACCGCCGATAAAACGTGGTGGATATATAGACATATACATGACTAGCTCAGGTTGGTCAATTAATCAAAATACACTATAAGTTTAGTTCTTTGCTAGTTTTCATACTATATATACATATATATGCAACATACAAAATGCAGTATAAATCAAGAGTTATGCAATCCTTTGTATCTCTACTCGTACTATATATCTTTACCTTTGCCGAACTCTCTTTCTCTTTTCGAAAAAATCTATTGCCAAAACTTGTATCACAAGCAAGTGCAACAAAAACTGAATCATTCACTATTTATACGAATTTTTGAATCGGCATAATTCATATATGTATTCATTACCTATTTGGTTGCACGGGCCCTTAGCCTCTATATACTACCATCTGGCTCGATAAATTTCGCAAATTCGGCTTTTCACAAACACTTAAGAGCGTTCCTCTACCATCGTAGTCTTTCATATGTTTCCATTGTAATATATACTACTTATAAACTTGGTTTGCTTATTAGCTTACCATCTAGAAAATTGCCATCCTAATTCCGGCAGTTCTTGCATGCTTGTTCCGTCGTGCTAGATTCTCTCTTTAAAAGACAAATACAGCGTATTATTTGATTTATTGTTTTTATAAGGACTTCCTTTGATTTTTCGATTTATTTTTATAAACTTTTATTTATTTTCATATCACCATGAATACACAAACCGAAATATAAAAAAAAACCCACACTGATGTCCATGGTCGTCTATTATCATCATCATCATCATCTTGATCGTCATCATCAACTACAACAACGAAATACCATGAACAAAATTTCCTCAAAAATATAAACCGAAACCAAACAATATGTAAACCAAATTAAATTGTACGTACGCCCTACTATGCACATGTCTCACCGTCACCTGCCCCCTCGCCCGCTCGCTCGCTCTTTCATGGTACCTACAACAACAACTTGCAACGTGCAACTGCAACACAGACTGGCAGACGTGTGGAAAATGCCATAGCCAAAAAATTAAATGCCAAATCGGGTCAAAAGATACCAACATTGAAGCGTGGCGATGTCGCTAGGTATTATCCATCCGCAGGTAACGTACATCGTACTATATATTATCATATATCTACTACAATATATCATAATAATCATAACTATATAGTTGAGCCAAACTTTAAGCACTGCGTACAATTTTCTTTACACATATTGAAAGCACAAAGCATGTTTGCATACATATTTAAGATTATTACAAAGTATTTTTTTTTTCTTTCGATGTTGCTTTTATTGTTAACTTTTTATTATTAAACATTTTCTGCAAGCAAGTAGGTTTAGTATAGAATGACGTTTGTAGTTAATGGCCTACACTTAAAGAAAACATATTCATTATATTGTACTTGTTTCGCAGATGAGCGCATTATTGAATACGATATTGATACACTTGTGTATGAGGCACGTTCGCCGTTTCAGAAGATTCAAATCATGCACTCCAAAACCCTGGGCAATATGCTAATTTTAGACGAGCTGCAGAGTAAGTAAATTTGCAACCCCTAATATAAGGGTTGCGAGCAAACAATTAAGGTCAAGGCCAATTGTTCAAAAATGACAAGAATGTGCCTCCAAAAAAAAAATCAATTAGCTGTGAAACTAACCTATATCTTATTTTTTGCAGACATTGCTGAATCCGATTTGATCTACACAGAGACCCTAATGGGTCGCGGCATTGAGAACTACGAGGGCAAGGAGATATGCATACTTGGTGGAGGCGATGGAGCTTTGCTCTATGAGCTACTCAAGGAGAATCCAAAGCATGTGGTCATGCTGGAGATTGATGAGCTGGTTATGCAGGCATGCAACAAGTATTTGAACACCATTTGTGGCGATGTTTTGGAGAAACGCAAGACCGAACAGTATGAGATAATTGTCGGTGATTGTGTGGACTATATGAAAAAGTTCATTGCGGAGGGACGCAAGTTTGATTATGTGTTTGGCGATCTAACTGATATACCCATATCGGATGCACCAATCGGTGAATGCTGGGATTTTATACGCACCATATTCGAGCACTCATTTCAATTGCTCAAGCCCGATGGCAAATACTTGACTCATGGCAATGGCACCAGCTGTGTGGAATCCTTGCAGTTGTTTGAAGATCAGTTGCGTTTGCTTAAACCAAAAGTAAAGTTTACCACTACGAAGGCTTTTGTGCCATCGTTCATGGAAGAATGGCTCTTCTATCAAGTGACTTTCGCTTGACCAGCTCAAGAGGAAAGTGATACGCGACGACTACAAGCACCACATATTAACCAAGCGTGTAGTACGAACTTATACCCAATATCAATAACCACATCGCCAAGCACAGAACATGTTCTCATACCCGCAACACAAGATGACACCAGGGAGCCGCTGCTACTGCACAGCTACACCGTGATATTGCATGCTGCTAAGCCACAGCCACAACAGAAGCCACAGAGCCTTAAGCCACATCATCAGAAACGTCGTGGTCAGAGACGCGTGCACTATCATCATCATGCCTTGGTTTCCTAGTGGAGGCTAACTTAAAACAAACAATAATTATTGTGACCAAATTTGACAGTGGAACATCACCAAAAACAACAATAACAATACAACTCACCCAAAAATATATAAACACACACTTCCAAGGGCTGTTACTAGCATCTGATAACCAAACCAAATATTTAAACAAGTCCAGTTGATATAATTTAAGGTAGAATATTTAGTTGTGTTTTTTTTATGTTCATTAATTTTACAAAAATCGCAAAACTAAGTCAGGATCAGGAGCACCAAGAATATGTTATGTACTTAATTTGGCTAATTTAAAAATTGTATTTGACGACTATTATACGCATATATATATATTATTAACTTTATAAACGTACACAAATGATATACATATATATATAATTTTCAATTAGGCACTCGAAAATAGAGAGCGTGTGTATGCAAAATTGCGAGTGCTAGGAAGTGTAGCTTATAGCTGATGTCACTTGATACGTTTAAAAATACTATAAATAAAATGTCGTACGCAGAATATTAAAATGTTTCTTTCAAAGTGCCTAATTTTTGAAATTGGCGCTTGACACAAATACGTTTCGCGGCAAACATTAATCGCTAAGCATCGATAGAAACAAATAAATGACTGCAATCGATATACTCGAAATCGATTTACAACGTTAAATAGAAAGCAAAATTTCATTCGCGAAACGAGTGCCCGAGGCAGCAGAAGAAAAAATTCAATTGAAGCAAAATGGACCGAAAATTGCACAGTGGAATACATCATCCAACGCTGCGTCTGCTGCAGGAGTCGGGCTGTGAAGTTCTGCCACACAACCTCATGTATCCGGTATTCATAATCAGCAACGACGACGAAGAGCAACCAATTGCAAGCATGCCGGGCATCTCACGTTATGGCGTGAATCGATTACGCGAGCACTTGAAGCCGCTTGTGGCCAAGGGGCTGGCCTCTGTTTTGCTCTTTGGTGTGGTGGAGAGTGAACTAAAGGATGAGATTGCAACGCATGCTGATTCAAAGCTTAATCCTGTGGTCCTAGCGTTGCCCAAACTACGCGAATGGTTTCCTGATCTGCTCATAGCCTGCGACGTTTGTATCTGCCCCTATGCTTCCCATGGTCATTGCGGATTGCTTGGCGATACTGGTCTGGACAATGCGCCTAGCATTAAACGCATTGCGGACATAGCTGTTGCTTATGGCAAAGCTGGTGCTCATGTTGTCGCTCCCTCGGACATGATGGACAACCGTGTGCGGGCGATCAAACAAGCGCTGATTGATGCCAAGCTCAACAGTGTTTCACTGCTGGCTTACTCAGCCAAGTTTGCCTCCAACTTCTATGGTCCTTTCAGAGAGGCAGCACAATCCAAGCCAGCTTTTGGAGATCGACGTTGCTATCAGCTGCCCAGTGGCTCCCGCAATCTAGCCATGCGAGCCGTTCAGCGAGATGTCAGCGAGGGCGCTGATATGCTGATGGTCAAGCCAGGCATGCCGTATCTGGACATTCTGCGACAGACCAAAGACACCTATCCATATCACACTCTGTACGTTTATCAGGTTTCCGGCGAGTATGCCATGTTGTATCATGCCGCACAGGCAGGCGCCTTTCCTCTTCGCGAAGCTGTTCTGGAATCCATGAAGGGCTTTAAACGTGCCGGTGCCGATTGCATTATTACCTACTTCACACCCTATCTACTGGACATTATCGACAAATGTGCCTAAACACTTCCCAAGAGTTGCTCTCACTCTCTATTTGTGTTCAAAAGTGTACTTAACCTGTGGCTCGGGTAAAGCTTATCTAGTTTATAAGTCGTAAAGCGTGCAAATATTAGAAATAGTCAAATTTCATAATGCAATTTTTGTTTAGCCAATTATCAATAATGTTTAAACAAACTCATTCATTTATCTTTATATGTAGTAACATTTGCAATTGTATTTGATTGTCATTCAATATGCTTATCAGCACAAAAGCGTATTTGGAAGTCAAATGTTTTTTACCCCACCCCAACCCAAATTACGTCACAAAACGTTTCCAAGTTTGACCAAGGCAAACGCGCACAATCAGCATGACAATTTTTGTAGAAACTTTTTAGCATATATGTATATGAACAGTGTGGTTAGTTCGAATAACAGAACTTTTGGATGTATGATATATATTTTTGATACAATCTTTTATTTATCAACTGAATAAAAAACATGCAAAGTTGATTAAACCAAATCTTTTTAAGAAACAACCACTGTATAATACTATATATACCAGAATGTTTCTACGTGTTCCAACCGGTTAAGCACACGCTCCGAAAACCCATTAGGTAAACAATTAAGCAGTTCAATGTTCGCACTTTAATTAAATATACAAATTGTTGGTGACAATGAAATTGGCCTAAATCTTAAGTGCTAAGACCCTAAATGGTGGAACTAAATGTGCTGCAAACTATTAAGTCTTGGAATGTGATTGTAAACTCACAAAATAAAGTGCATTTAAGTACCTTGAATACTTAAATTAAGTACAACGAACAAACTGATTGTTTGTGAATCTTAAATGCAGAGACTTGGACCACAAAAGCTGTGTTATAAAGTGAGGCATCTAAGCTAACAGAACTCTAAGGATATTTCATTAAGTAAACCATTACATTGGCATTGGAACTATAACTACAATACTACATGCATATAACATCTAATTAAGAAATACTGTGATCGATTGTTCAACTTTGTGTGGGATTGTTGTTTGCTTAGTTGCTTTCGCTATTGTTGATTTTGCTGTGCTCGAGTATATCGGTGTTTTGCATTGGTTCCAAATCCGTTTCGGATATTATCTCGGCCAGCCACTGTTCAATTTGCACTGGATGAAAGGCATCCTCATCACCGCTGTTCGCCTCCAGGATTATCTTCAAGTTTTCAAAGTTCTTCAATACTAAACGTTTGCCTGTTTGGATTTGTGATGATGAGATCGTGGACTCGCCGCTGCTGGAGACCTGATGAGCTGCCCCGTCGCCAGCATCGAAGCTGGAGTCGGGATCTGCCTGGACCTGAACTGCTGCATCGCTGCTGGTGACGGTAGCAGTAGTTGTTGCTGTGGTTGTTGTACCCTCTGCTACTCCTCCTGGTATGGTTGCTGCTGCAGCTGCTGTTGGTGGTTTTTGTTTGAGGCTCTTTTTGATTTCATTCAAGAGGCGATTGTAAAAGTCACAGGTAGCTTCGTGTGTGTCTGTTGTGGGCGTCGATTGAATGCTCTTTGCCTTGGCTGACTCCTTGTGTTTCTTTGACTGCGAACGGGAGCTGGCATTACTGGAATAGTTGGAGCTGCTGGGCGTACAGCTGGAAGGATCGGTGGTGGTGGTGCTGGAGTCAGCGGATTGAGCTGCTGCAGCAGTTACTGGAGCATCGGCCAGAGGTAGATCTGCATTGACTGCCTCCTCGCTGGCACAGTTGATAGTCAAGCTGGCAATGTTGCGCAGATTAATGGTTCCATTGCAATTATTGATGGTGATCTTTGGTTTGAAGCGTGGTTTGCGCGACTTTTGCTTTGATTTGCCCGTGGACTGTTCGGTACAGGCTGGGCTGCGTCCTAGACTAGAGACTGCATCGGCTATGGACGATTCCAGCTCGTCATCTAGCTCCTCCAGATTTAGTGGTGGCACATAGGTCTCCCTTTTAATCTTTGCCCTGCGTATGAGATCCTTGGCCTCCTGCAGCGTAATGTTTATAATCGAACGCTTTGCATTGTCCTCCAAGAGTGCCTTGTTACGCGAAAAGTCAACCACAATCGCCTCTGGCTGCACCTCATCGTTTAAATCGTAAAAGGTGTCTTTTTCCCTTGCCTCCAGACATTTGTACATCGTCTCATGGTCATCGATGGGCTCTATGTAATCCTCATTGCGTAGTCCTGCATTTCGGTTGTCCTGGGCCCGGTGCAGAGCCAGCTGCATGTTACTGTCCAACTGAAACTGACCAAAGCTTCTTATCGCTGAGAGCAGTATTTCTTCTTCATTTTTATCGCCTGTGACAAATCGAATTTCGCACTGTTCGCAATTTTCCTTGTCTTTGTTTGACTCATATTCAATGTAAACAGGTGCTGATTGTTGTTTGTGTGTGTTTGCAATAACTTCTAGTTGCCGTAGCAACAGTTTTTCACGCATATGCAGTGCTGCGCGTATTTCGCTAAATTTTTGTTGCACATTTGTCTTTACCTAAACAATACACAAAACAATGTGAAAAGGCGCTTAAATAGTGGTTTTTTCTATTGTAACTCTCTTACCTCGTTTAAGAGCACCTCCATGATTGCTTTGTGATTGTTTTTTCGAAGTTATTTAATTAAAGGAACAACATTTTTATCAAATTTTAAAGGTACAAGAAAAATATGCAAATGCTGTTTAGTGTTTGATCGAATTAGTGTTGCAGACATCTACGGCGAATTGCAAACATATGTTTTGAGGCGAAATCGCAAATATCAATACATCGATAAAAATAACAAATTGCATTACGCCGCTACTCTGAAAACAGTACCCGCTCTTATACTTTTTTTTATTATTTCAAACGCATCAGTGTTTGAATTTCATAGTGTTTATTTGGAAATTCCGAAGCATATTTTTAAAAAACATCGATACAACAAATGCAAAAAAAATCATCATTTCGATTGCCGCTTCTGCTCTCACATCGCTAATGAGAATTTGCCTTTTCCTGAAATCCGCTTGCTGTTAATAACAGTCAGTCTGCTACACTTGGCCGTCGTGATTTCTAGGCGCGGAGAACATTTTTTGTTTCGTCGCTAAATTTGCGCTAAAATTCGAAAGCAGGAGTTCAATAATATTTACGACAAATTTGACAACACGTCCCCGACACCGACAATAAAAACAGTAACATAAAAATTTAATTTTTAATTAACAAAGGTTCAGAGTTCAATTAAAAGTTTTGTTTCGTTTGTGCAGACGCCGCCGCTAATTATAATTATTCTGTTCATATGTCTAATGCATGTGTTGGTTGTGTTTTGTTTAAATTCTACGCATTGTTCATTTGTTTATATAAAAGCAACACTCGCATTGGCTTAATTGTGAATCATAGACATCGTATTGTTGTTGTCGCTGTTGTTGCTGCTGTTGCCTGCCTGCCTCGCACAACTAATCTAAAATAGTGTCAGTGTGTGTGTGTGAGCGTGCCTATGTTTGTGTGTGTTGTCTCTTGTTTGTGTTTGCCAACGTGTTTTTTGTTATTTTTTGTATTATTTTATTTCTCTCATCATACACGTAGTTTCTGACACTAAATCAACTAAGTTCAAAATTGATTGTGCACGTCAATTGTTACAATTGTACAACTGCAGCAATAATAACAACAAAAAGTATAAAACATAACAGCAGCCAAGCAACGTGGAGTGCAAAGACATAAAAAAAAGAAAAACAAAGGCAAAAATCAAAAACATCAAGAATGAGAGCGAGAGCGAGAGAGCGCGAACTGTGTCAATGCGGCAGCAGCGATGACGCCAAAAGTTAAGAAACAGATTATTTCAAACTGTCCTAAAAGCACTGAGCAATGTAATGAAGCTATTTTGTTTAAATCAAATAGGTTTAACTAATTTTAATTAGATTTACGCCGACATTTGACATCGCGTGGTCGTTATGCCCTAGCCCCCCTCCGTTCGGCGTAACGTCAACGTCAACTCTTTTTTCCCTGTGTGTCGTTCGCTGTGACTGCGTTTTTATTGTTGTCTGTTGTCTTTTCTTTTTTTTCATTTCTTTTGGCTTTGCCTTTGCACCAAAGTGCGAGCGAACGAGCGCGCAAGAGACTGTGATATTAATTGTTGTGCTTTTGTTTTGCTGCTTTTTATATTTAAGATTTTTTAATATGAATGCAATGTGAAAATAATATATAAATATTCCGGTTTCGGCTTTAGTTTTGGCTGGCATCCACATTTATCTAAGCTTTATTACATGTACCAAACACAATTTAGAAAAAACCTGTTTGTCCCAACTAAAACAATTCGTTAGTTGCTTGCGCGTTTTAAATTGAAAAATTACCTCATTTAACACGTTGGAAATTTTCATGTAATATCTATTTTAATTGAAATTAATTCCAGCGAAACGTGTGCAAAACGGCGATTAAAATAATAAAAAAAGTGTAATGTTTTACAAACACCAACAACGAAAAACAACAACAAAAGTGTCGTGCAAGTCGAAATAAATTAACGTATTAATTTATCACCCACAAAAACCTGTTACATACATAATAAAATTTCCAATTTCAATTCCAATAACCGTCGCATCAATAAAAAAAAACATACCAAATAAAAGTGTTTCGGGGTCAATGCTGTTTTTATTTGTTTGCGGCTGCTGATAGAAAAAACATCTTTGGTAAGTTGAACATATTTCATTGTTATTGTTTTTTTTGTTTTTGTTAATTTCCCATTCACATGCTCAAGCGTTGTCTTGCATACCAAATTGGTTCTTTATCTCTCATCAAGCACGTAGGAGCTTATAGGAACAGCTGATGAAACAAAAGCAAACAGAATTCTTAGGGCTGCCCCAATGATCGCCGAAGTAAGTCATGCAGCCCTGTAGTTCTTTTTCACGCAGCAAAGAGATCAATTGTGTTTTGGTATTTTAATTAAAATCAAAAAAGGAAAAAAATACACAGGCAACAACACTAATTCGATTTCTATAGAACGTTTAATACATTTAAAAGTAATTAAAAGCATAATATAATGACACAAATTGGCGCGAATTGACCAAAAAACACTATTCAATGGCAAATTGAATAATCCTCTTTTTGACATTAATTAACACGTAATAAAGTGCTCAATTGGCAATGAACCACTTTTGTGTTGTTGTTGAAATTGTGACAGCTTTGATTAATTTAGTTTAGTTGCAATGCAATTAATGAGAAATGAATGCAATTGATATTTGAAACCGCGATAAACCGCTATCTAATTTAATTCGGATTTTTATTTGTTAACAAAACCGATTGTATACATAAAAATTATTGAGATTTAATTAGTAATCGTTATGAAAGCAATCAGATATTTCCCATTAAAACAAACATTCATCTACATATACACATCTATATACGAATATTTATGTTTGTATAGTATAATAAGAGGAAGCATTGTTGAACGCTTTGTGTGCAACGGAATAAAATTGAATTTTATTTGAGTTGGATATTTTCTGTTTTTGTTGTGATTTTCGTGTGAATAAAGGAAATTGCTTCGAGCGCAACAAAAATACTAAACTGTAAATGCACAAAATAGTCAACGAAACTCTAAACACACAATAAAAAATGGATATCGAATGAGAATGTATTCATATATACTATGTATGTGTTATTCATATCGTATATTTTTGCAATAACTTTTCTGTGCACTCTGCCGTTAAATACATTGTGCTTTTCGTAAATGTTTGCAAATTGCCTGACTTTTGAACTCACTGACATGTGAGCCACGGCACACCACACCCCCTCTACGCCCACTTGCCACCATATACACCTGACCCCGCCATCAATTTTTGCATGACAAAGCGGCTTCGTTGCAAGTGCTGCTTGCTGTTAGCATACATTTATGCATTATTTTCTTTTTTTTTTTTGTTAGTTTCTATTCATGATTCACAGAATGTTGCAAAGCAATAAAACTGCCCATTTCCTGTTCAATTGATACATTTAGTATCAATATATGTTTTGAATAGCGTATGATATACGTATGCTAGTTGGGGTTTCTATTCCGCCATCAAGCTTAATCAACATTGTGTTCGTCACGTAGCTTTGCTTCTATTTACTAACCGCAAGCTCTTAAAATACAACTTCACACAATGCACTTAATGCAAGCATTTTCCGGCGTTTAAAAATACTCAAAAGATTCATTTACTTAACAAACTTACGCACTCATTGTTTAAATATTTGTAAATGTTGCTTTGTTGCACTTCCAAAAAGTAGCTTCAAGTCATGTTTTGTTAATGAATGACTTGCAACAAACAAAAATATACTCTCCTGGCTAAAGGATAACTGTTAGTTGAGCAGAACTCAGTTGTTGTCTGTAACCATTAAATGTAATCACTTGCTGCAATTAGCAATGCAACAGCAATAATTTTTTGCTGCTGTCCCCGCCCCCAGCGTCATCCACGCTGTGTTCGCATAAACATCAAATCAAATTACATTGCTAATACGCCACGTTGTGCGCAACAACAGTTTTCATTGTGCAATTTGTTTGCATTTATTTAACACTTTATGCTTGTAGCCGTAAATGGTCCAGCTCTCCGGCTTTCCCCAAGCTAATGAGTGGCTCCTACGCTCGGCTTTTAGTATAATTTTATATATATATATATATATATATTCACGAACCCAAACCCCAACGCCCACTTCGCATTCGTATTCGTCTTAATGCCATGGTTATATGTTTAAAGCTTTTGCACAATTTTAATGCGGTTGTCCTTTTTGTTTGTTTTTTGTTTTGGCTGCCATTTTATTCGCGTATTTCCGAGCTGCCATCCAGCCCAGCCAGACCGTCCCGCCTGCCAGTCAGCACTAGCTTCGTGACTCATGGATTTGTCCTGTACAACCCCGCCTCCTGCCCCTTGGCTCAGCTGCTGTTTGCAGTGTTTTAGTGCTGCTTTTGCATTATGAATTTTTTATAATTTCTTGCGTTTTTATTGGTCGTTTGGTTGTGCGTGCTCCTGTTTGGCTTTCCTTTTTTTTATGTCGCCGAGTCGGGAGTGACGCTTGTAAACAGTTTAGTAGGAGCACAAATATCATTGCACGACTGGGACAACGTTTGTCCAAAAACTGATCTGAGCTCTTTTAATATATGTGGTCTGGCCGCTGTCGGGGGAACAATAAAGATACACATAAAAAATATTTTGCATATATATGTATATAAAAATAAAAATCACAACTTTGTTAGTGTTGCAAAAGCCATAAAGAAAAATGTATATGTTTCTTTTATTGCTAAATTAAAGTGTGACAGAAATCCCTTTTAGCAAGAACTCAATTTTCATTTATTTATCCAACAACGAAATAAATCGTATTAAAGTAAGTACTCGGCGTTTTTTTTTTTTTTTTTTTTGCCAGCTTTTACCTTTATTAAACCCATCAATTATCTGACTGAAAGCATTACGATAATATATTAAATCCTTTTTATGGCACGCTGCTCTTTCTCCTTTTTTCCATTTTTTTTCCTTTCTGTCGTGTCGGCTTATTGACTTTTGAGCAATTGGGCTTTAGTTGAAAAACCATTTATAATAACACAGTTATGACAAGGTGCTAATGGAACTCGACTTAACTGTTGTGTGCGTCCATAGAGAGAGAGAGAGAACGAAAGAGTGCGAACCATATAAATGCGCCATGATTTATTAATAGCACACACACACAGACACAAACACACAAACTACACTCATCTCAATGGGGGTCAATGCAAAGTAACCTAACGAATGGGAGCACAACCGAGTAATCTCCTTAAAATGCAATTTGTTTTGTTGCAATCAACGATTTTTGATGATGACGATGACGACGACGCTCGACAAGGACGAACCAAACTGAATGACTGACTGACTGGTCCAGGCCAGGTCCTGACCAAAAACGAGCACCATGAAGCTGAAGCTGACGCTGACGCTGACGATGACGATAACGATGATGATGATGAAGTTGATCGAATGCAAGCTGAGTAACAATTTTCAGTATGGCCAAATAAATTGGTTGTTATTTTTACCCTCTCTACCCCCACCTCAACCTCAAACGAAAATAAAATTTGTAGTGTGCTTTTCGGAGTTTTTTTTTTTTTTTGTATTTTTTACGTGCGCACCACTTGACTCAAATTGGTTGGCTGCCACTCGTGATGCATGGCCATGCCAATGCGGTTTGAGCGCAGCGACAGCACTGACAGACAGACAGACAGACGGATGGTTGGATGGATAGACGGAACGAATGACCAACGGCTAGTGCAATGAATGAATGAATCACAAGCTAAAGAGAGAGAGACAGACAGACAGACAGACAGACAGAAAGGCCTGTTGTAAAAGTTTAGCAGAAAAAAAGAGGGGGACAACAACAAAGCCGACGCACATCACTCGCACACATACGAAAACAAAAGCGCAGTGCTTGCACTTTCGCGTACACTTGAAGAATATGTGTGCATTTCGAAAATTGTCAAGCTGAACATTTTCAAAAGTAGTATGATACATTACTTAAACGCATGTTTTTTTCCCTGTGCACAAAGCACGTGTCGTTGTTGCAACAAGGTGGAGCGGGGGGTCTGTGCTGGGTCAGTTTGATCGGTTCGCTGCTTTGGCTTTAGCATTGGGCTTTGGCTTTGGCTTTGGTGCATACTTTATGGCGTGCTGGGCACACTGCGTGTTTGCCAGTAACAGATTTGTTTGCCTTTGCCTTTTGTTTGAATTGCCAGTTGCTGCAAGACCCCCTGCCCTTGCCTGCATTTTATTTGCTCGCACGTATCGTAGCCGTGTTTCAATTTGCACACACAAAGAACAACAACAAAAATAGTTGAACAACGCACATGTCGATTGCTGTTGTTGCCTTTTCCGCTGCTGCTGCTGCTGCATCGTTCAGTGTGATTGTGAGATTGATTTCTAGCTTGTCTCTCTATCTCTATGTCTGTCTCTCGTCGTGCAATTCGTAAAGTGTCTGTCTGTCCATGTGGCACTCGGTCGTTGCAAAGTTATGCTCGTTGCCAATTCACTTGCATATTTTTGCATAACTATCAAAACGGCGCCATCAAGTGCCCGTTATATGCATTTATGTGCCAGATACCCTGTAGATATCATAAGTGAAGTATGTCTTAGACTCAGAACACTATATTCAACAAGAGTTGAGGTATCTTTAAGTCGTTCATCATACTTGACTACAGCACCCTAAAGCCATGTTGAAACAAACATTATGCCACCAGCTGACAACTGACGAACATCTATTTGCCATTTGGCAATTGATTAAAGCCGCTCCCGCGCTAACGCATGTAAATTAGTTCGCTAAGAGATTCCTCCACAAGATTAGCATAGTTACCCCCCAACTACCCTCACTTACCAACCCCTTACCAATCGCTTAGCCTAGCCACATATTAAGTGCGTGCTACCTTATTTTCAGTGCTTTGCTGTGTTAACCGTTAGTCAGCGTTGTGTTGTGTTTTTGTTTCTGTTTCACTATATCTACCAAATATATCTCGAGGCATGTACGCGGCTTATCAGCAACAACAAGCAAACGCACTTCGACACACACTCGCACAAACATACTCTCACTCTCTCTCTCGCTTTTTCTGTGTTTTGTTGTTATCAAACAACATTGCCTGATAATTACCATGCCCCTCTCTCTTCTCTCTCTCTCTCTCACTCTCGCTTGTAATCGGAGTTTTGTGTTGTTGCAGCTATTTAAACAATTTACTGATTAGATTTTTAGCTTTCCTTCTGCCTGCCTCTCTTTCTCGCCCACTCATTATGCATGGACTATCGATGGAGAGAGGGGGCTAGGAATAACAAACTTGTTTTAGCCTTAACTTTTGCGCATTTTGCTGATTTTCATTAAAATACTTTTTAAAATGTATACTTTGTGTAATTTTCCGTATTTTTTTTTAATTAAATGCATTCTTGTTGTTGGCCACCGACTATTTACAGCCACTGTGTTGCATATACTGCGTTCAAGTTGGTTGTCCAGCAAACACTGTTCACCGGTTTTGCCACTCTTTGCTCTTCAATTTATTTATTTTGTTTGCTTGTTTAACTCTGGCGAGCTTCAAGTGACCCCATCTAGTGAAGCTGGTACAAAATCCACATACTATATAGTATCTGTTTATTCATTAAGCTATTTTGTTTGCACTTTTAGATACCAAACGTTAGCGTCATATATAGCTAATCTCGACTCTAACCAAATTCAGCTGACATTTTGCCATGACACTGCACTCAAATATCGCCTTTGTGATAAAATTATGATCCTAAAACGCATTTAGCACTTACTCATTGCAAAAACTTTTTTAATTACTTGCGCTTTGATCTTATCAAATTGTGGAGAGAAAACACAAACATAAAAAAAATTCCATTCGAATTAAACGTTTGAGTACTCAACTGAGAAGTTTTTAGAACATTGCCAAACTTTGCAGCTCTAATTTTTTAATGTAGTTAGCAAAACCATAAAATTGGTGAAGTTTTTTTTACAATTATTTAGAGCTCTTCTCTTTAAGCTTTTGAGCTTTAAACAAATTCTCTCTATAAAACAAAAACTTTAAGCAAATTTCGTGACTCATTAAACAAATTATCGAAAAGCCGCCAACCCAAAAGCCAGTTATGGGCCCTGAAAAACATGTTCCAGCCATAAGCCAAAAGGAAAACAGATGTGTTAGCTTGACTATTATCTATTAGCTGCCATTAAAGGGCTCATTTAGCTCATTTGGCACACAAATTATGCAAAAATTGGCCAAAAATGTTGACGAGACGAAGTCTCCCAGTTGAAGGAGCAGCAGCATCCGCATCACTGTGGGGAATACATGTCGTACTTATCTTATCATTTATATGCCAACATAAGATGACTGATTACGTCGCCACATCCAGCCAGAGTGTGTGTGTGTGTATGTATGATAAGGAAGACAAATGTGATGGAGAAAATCTATAAAGCTGTATGGCAAATGCCTAATAACAAACATGCACATGTCATATTAAACATGCCATGAGAAATATTGCCAAGTCAGCTTTAGGGCAAAAGGACTTTTGGCCCTGGCAATACATGTACATTATATTTTTTACTTTTTTTTTGGTAGCTTAGTCGAATCCAAAGATTGACTGCCATTGCCGCCACGCTGCTGCTTTGCTTGATTCAATTTATTTTATAACATTTTTCTAATGCATATTTTTAGAGCGCGCGTGCCTGAAATACTTTTCATGCCACCATGCGACCAACAGCGATGAGACACACCATCCATCCACCTCCGCAACAGCATAATGTTTGCACTGCTGACATTTTCCTCGCCCCTGAAATGCTCGTTGAAAAGTTTGTACCAACTATTTATCTAGTGCTGTGCATTTTCGCCGAGCCTGTGCGATTTTTTATTTTTCTCTGTTTTTTTTTTTTGCTCTATGCCAACAATTTTTACTTTTCTTTCTTGAATTTTTTGTTGTTGTTCCTTTTTTTTTGTCTACCCCTTGCAAACTTGCGCTGACAAACATTTTGGTTACAGCTGCCAAGCCGGAATTCAGCACGCAAGCTGCACTTGGGGTAAAGTAAAAACAAAAAAAAAAAAAAAAACAGAGTGATGCTCTATTATTTGGAAAAAGATTGTACAAATAAGCAATTCTTTATCGCTTTTCTATTTTAAATAAACTGAGAACAGAGGTTTTTTCTTCCTGTGTATGCTTTTTGCAGAGATTTTTGTGTACCTTTAAGTTTTTTGGGTTTTTCTTTTTGGGACAAACTCAAGGTCCGAACATGCTTGTGAGCTTGTACGTATTTTACGGATTGATTCATCAGAGGTCAAACGTTTGATTTTGTAGTTTCCTTTGCTTGTTTCCTTTTCGTCGTTGCGTTTTCGCTTTCAATTTGCTACGACGCCAATTGCCCATGGGCCACTGGACATCTTGGAGGACAGCTGTCTCAGCTGCTACATTCTACTATGCTTAGTCACACATATGTGTGTATGTGTGTGTCGTTTGCCATTATGTGGCCATTTCCCGGGCTGCCATAAAGCCCACTGCCTGCTTTTGTCTGTCTCTTGCGGCAGCTGGGGGCTTTATGCCTTTTTAATATGGTCTTCCACCTCGACTACCTCATCGCCGTTGCTGTCGTCGCTGTCGCTGTGGCCGTCGTCGCTGTCGTCGCAGTCATTGTCCGAGTCTTTTGTTCGCCGCAATGGCTGACCACATTTAGTTGCGTTTGGGGCTTGGTTTGTCATTGTCTAACTGGGGCTTGGGGATCACATTCTCGAGAGAGTTCATAAGGTTCTTCCGCCGTCCATTGTTCACTAATTTTGTCACGTTTGCAGCTTTTTGTTGCTGCCTTACTTTTACTTAACTTTCCCTTCTCTCTATCTTTTCCTTTTTTTTTTATATATGCATGCATGTATGTTTGCTTTCTTTCTTTCTCTATTCTGCGATTTGCTCTGTTGCCTCAATTTGTGCGCCTAATCCTTGGCAAAGTAGCTGCGCTTTGGTTTCGCTCACATTTGATTGATTATCAGTAGGTCATATTGGGTCCTTTTGTTGGACAGTGTGCGTTATCCTTATCTCTTGCACTGATCATAGGCAAATACTTTAACGACCCAAAAGCCACATCCTGGCAAAGTTATGTCAGCCCTGCGGGTCACTTTCTAAAAAAACAAGAGCCGGTCGCCAGGTGGCGGCACGTGATTCGCTCTTCTCTCTCCACTTCTCTAACCACCTGCCCCACTAAGTGTGCTGCATATTTTAACGGCCAACTTTAGCCCCAACAGTTCCGCTCTTTTTAGTCTGTTGTAGTTTGGTTTTTTTTTACTCTCTCTCACTCTTGTGTCATGTGCTGCAAAATACTTTTAAGCGCATGTTTTGAATATTCCCGCAATATTTCGCTGTCTTGCAGGTCACACGATGTGTGTTTTGATATACCCTGTAACCGCGAAGAGTTGAATAAATAGGGTATATGAAAGTCGATTATAAAGTAGAAACACACTTATGAACTAATTCAATAAATTCTCTTTTTTAGTTATACGGCTAAGATATTCCTCAATGTTATCTTATATCATCGATTGATTCTTCACTTTGTAAGGATATCTAAACGTTTGGCACTTGGCTTAAAAATTCTTATGGTTTTTTACTTCCTTTTTTTTTTGGTGGCATTTCGAGCAGGTTGACGCAGCTTATCTACATACTTCCTACTGTCAGGTTGTGCCTCCTGTTAGCTCTAGTATATACCATACATATGCGTGTTAGCATCTTTGTATATGTGTGTGCATATGTTGGCGCGCTTGTGTGTGTGTGTTAGTGTTTTTGCACAGTTTTCCGCTGCTGCTTCGCAAATTTTAAAACACTTAACAATGGGTATTACAACTTTGTGACATTGTTTGCATTAAATAAAAATGTGTAAATCTGCATAATACAAGTTTTCTTCATAATATATAAAGTTTACAGCAGTTGCTTGGGTCGTAAAAGCTTTTGCTAAAAGAAATATATGGAACTTAAGAAAGTATGTGTAGTTTTATTATAAATATGTCTTTAGTTTAAGTAGTTTAAAGTAATTTTTTGTTCCTGTTTCAAGTCGTATACTTTATTTCTTGTACTCCACACATAAATTAGTTAAATTTGTTATAGAGTATTAAAGTTTGCCTGCTTCACTTGCACTCCGTCTAACACTTCTTACATGTTTTTCTCCCTTTTTTTTGTCATTTTTTTTTTCGTGGTGCTTTACATCTTTTTAATGTTGAAAAGCTTTACTTACTTCCGCTGGCAGCGGCGGCAGGAAACGGAAGTTTAACTTTTGTGAACATTTTAGTGATTCGTGCGCAGACACTCGCTGCTCTTAGGCTTGGGTAAAATGGGATTGGCCGAGATTTGAGACCACAAACAGGGCGTGGCCTTAGCCATAGAACACAATAACTATATAGTTGAATAATGAAGTTGATGTTTAACATGAACTTTAAACATTAGCGACACCCGAAACGCAAAAACACTGCGGGTTAAAAATCAGCAATTATTTTTTAATGCACTGCTGACAGGAAATTATTTTGTGTGTGTGTGAGTGTGTTTTTGAAAGTGAAGAAAAGAAGGCCTCGAGGCTTTAATAGTTTTTTGAGGCAAAAAGCATTTTGTAATCCTCACCTGCTGCTGCTGTTGCTGCTGCAGTTGCTGAGCAGCTTATAACTTTGTGCAACGTGCAGCGTGCTAGGCAGGTGGCAGGTAGTCCTCCGGCGGTATCCCCAATGGAATTGCCTCGCACTCGGTGGCAAAAGTTACTGAAAAGTCTCGAACCAAACGGGCCAAACAAGCAAACTTTTCCAAAGTAGCAAACTGCCGGTGCCTCGTTATTACTATTATTATTATTATTTTTGCTTCTTCTTCTTCTTTCTATTATTATTATTATTTCTGGGCTTATTTAATGTGAGATTTTTACGTACATATATGTAGCACGCTTTTGGGCGCGCCTCTCAACTTTTCAACTTTTGAAACAAAAGTAGCGTCCGATTCAGATTTCAACGCGCGTTGCGCCATTGCATTGCGTTGCGTGCAGCACGTCCATGGCTTTTAACAGTTGCATGTTTGTAACGGTCACGCCCACACACACACACACACACATACACACATGTGGCGGAAATGCATTTTCAGTGGCCGTCAAGAAAGCAAAAGAGAAAGCAATTTCAATTTCGAGTTTTATGAGCATTTGTTGCTGCGCTGTGTTGCCCTCAACATTTTCACACAGCTCAGTGGCTGTTTCAATTTGCTCACAGTTAAGGGTCAGCATCAGCTTGCCACCCTCGCCCCCCCTCATCTCCTTTCACTCGCCCTGCCACAACTGCTCAACTTTATCGTATCGCATCGCCTGGCATCGGGACATTGCAGTGCCGTAAATGCCGTTATGGCAAATTGTTTTAAGCTGTGCGAAAATGCCATCAAAATCAGTTGACTATGCAAAGCAGGCAAGTGCTTGCGGGGGAGGGTGGGGGGGTGTGCACATTTGTTGCTGTTGAGCATTGCATTTTATGGCTGGTGCTTGTCAGCCATTATTGTGGGCATCTTTCTAAGCGTTTCCTTGGCTGCCGCAACTTTTGACTTAAACTTGAGTGGTTCCCGAGGGGTAAATGTCGTCACCACCATTAGTCGTCAGTGGTTCGCCAAGTGGTCGCCTTTACACACTGGTCAACGAGGGTTCGCCAACAGTCCCTTATTCATCGTTGCTAACGCTTTTGCCACCGTTGAATGCGGCGGAAGCATATGCTGGACATAGCAACAAGCAACAACAGTTGCAGAAATGTGGAATCGTTATGAATGGCATGTCGTTATCACAGAAATGGAGCCATCATCTTAAACGATTGACAAACTATATACTGACACAAAAGTAGTAGCAGCATCAGACGTCGACGAAAGAAATTTGTTGCAGCTGTCAGTTAGTTAATTTGTTAGCAGTTTTCTGAAGCGAATTTAGCTCAAGACTGTAGATGTAGATTGTGTCTAGAAAATGGCTATGCAAATTTATCAAAAAATGCTGAATGAATAATTTATAAGAGATTGAGTTGGACTATGATTAAATATAGTCTTCAAGCTGCTAGATTATCATTTCCTTTTAAAGCTACTAAAGGTTATGTCAGCTCAAAGCTTAAGCCAGTCACATGGAAAATGATAACTGTTCCAGCAGCAACCTTGACACAACATACTAGTCACATAGTCTCTCTGTGTCATCATCATTCGTTGTCATCATTGTTATGTGTGCGGTGTGTGAAGTTCCCTCGCTTTCTTTTCACCAACAACAACAAGCAGTGGCTGCGGCAGCGGTAGTGGCAACGACAGCGGCAGCACTTCAATTTAAATTGTACAAATTCTGCGCCACAGCCACAAAAAAAAAGACAACAGCAGCAAAAAAAACCAAAGCCAACTCTGCATGTGGCAGCTGAAATACCCTCGAGGCGGGCCCTTTGCCTTCCAGCCACATCTCTGCTCAGCTCAACTCACAGCTCAGCTCTCAGTTTTGAGCTCTCGGCTCTGGGTTACCTTTTCACACGATCCGCTCTTTGTTTGCGCTTTGTTTGTGGGCTGCCGCTTGCCGCCCCCAGGCGGATGCTAGTGTTCGTTGGCGGCGTGTGAATTCACGCGGCTGCTGACACTTTGTAATATACCCTGTGTATATAAAAATGACAAAGAAGGGGTTATAAGTGTTTTGCCTTAAGCAAAGTAATATACACTCCATTTTTTACAGGTCATCGCATTAGTCAACCCACTTTGCATCCCCTTGAATTCTTTTTTATTTGTTGTACTTTGCTTTTGACGCTTCGCCGCCTGCCAAACGTCGCATGCATAATTTAATGCAAATAATGCACTTGTTTCGTTTCGTTTCGTCTCGTTTCATTTCACTTCACGTGTTGCCTTAAACACACGCATTTGCTAGAGCAGCAGGCAGAAAGAGTAAATGAAAGAAAGAGAAAGAGAGAGGTTGCATAAAGTGCACAACTCCATTTAGCATTAACTTGGCCGCCTGCCTTACTTGCTGCGGCTGCTGTTGCTGCTGCTGGTGCTTATGCTGCGGCATTTATTTAGCATATTTTCTTTGGCTTGTATTGCATTTCCTGAGCGCAAGCCGCGCACCCGCGCCCGCTCCCGCAACGAAGGCGGACGCAACGCGTTGGCATAAACTTAATTTCCTGTTGGTTTGTGTGTTTTTTCTTGTTCTTCTTGTGCTGGCGCCCCGGTGCTCTTGACTGCTCCATTTTTAATTCCGGTACTTTTGGCTTTTGGCTCTGCTGTGCGACGATGGCCTTAACAACTTGTAGCGCGTTTTGTCTTCGCTTTCTATTTAATTTCCCCAGTCCAGACTTTAAGTGTTTTACGCATACTTAGCGGCCTCGGTATTTACGCTATTTGTGCGGTTATACAACACTGGCAATGCAATTTTCATCATCTGTTGAGTTTCGGCTTCGGCTTTGCTCATTTTTCTCACTTCCTTCGTTGTGTTCGCGAAAATTACGCTGTCAACTGAGTTTCGTCGTTTGCGGGTGGCGTGTTGCAGCGGGTGGCAGCTGACACTTTTTCTTTTGCTGTGGTGAAGATTGTGTTGTGCATTTTGCCTAAGTACCATCATTCATTCGGAAGCGCAGCCACTTTTGCCTTCTGTGAAGTGTTTTGTTGTTGTTTACCGCTTGACGCGCCTCAAAGTGCTTAAGTGTTTTATTTTTGTCTGAATAATTTATTGTCTTTCATATATATGTATGTATGTATGTAGATATATTCTGGTGACAACCGGCGTATGTGCAATGTTAATCAGACGGCATCACTCATACGCCATGTGCGCGTTGCCGAGGTAATTAAAAGCGAGTCAAACGATTACTTTTTGGTACACACACGAGTCGAGTTAATTAAACCGCAATATTTGCATATTTCGCATCTGGCGCCCAATCTTTGTGTGTGCCACTGCCAATGGCGCTGCTACGACTGCTGCTGCTGTGCAAATGTGTTGCAAGGTTTATTGCTCAATTTCGAATTCCCCCCTCTTCCCCTGCGCCCCGTCTTGCGAAAAAGTTCGCCAACACGTAGTGGGAGAGGTGCAGGCAACCGAGTTAACATGCAACTTTAAGATACTTTGGCAAACTTGATCTGCCAACGCACAGAACAAACACACAGTGCGATGGGGAGAAGACAGTGATAGCCCGAGGCGTCGGTGTTGTTAACCTTCCCTCAGATAAACCAAGACAATGTTAAAACATTATTCGCAGACAGTTTACAGAACACAGAAAGCGGGCTAGTGGATTGGAGGGGCAGGCTGCTAGGGGGTCGTTAGGCACGTGGCTGAGTTTGACATGCTTGCGATATTTATTAACGCATATTTTGTTGTTACCAATTCTGTTTATTTTTTTACGCTCGGCTAATAATAAAGTTATTTGTTTTTTCGTTCGTCCATCGAGCCAAGCCGTAGCCAGGCTCTGCTCCTGCCATAATAATTTATAAATTTAATATTTGCTGCAACGTGCTCGCTCTCTTGCTCTCTCTTCACCTTTGTTGTTGTTGTTGTTCCTGCTGTTGCTGGTGCAATGTCCACTGTGATTTACAGCTATGCCTGCATTGCTCCATTGCTTGCCATGCCAGCAAGTGGGCGCCCTGTTGTAACGTGCGCCAAAAACCGCCACAACCGCAGCAAGGACATTTATATTTGCTTGTACATACACATGTATGTATGTGTGTGAGTGTGTGTGTGTGTGTGTGTGTTTATACCACGTCAAGACCATTTTACAGCATGGGGCTCTTTTATAATATTGCTGCCAGAAGTGGGCATAAAAAAAGCTGATTGTTTTATTGATAACAAAGATGTCAGAAATGGTGACCTTTTTTATTGTTTTTCTTTTCGTATTTCTGAACTAAACGACTTGCCAATTTTTAAACGTAAGTTTAATAATTTCTCAAGAGTATTGTTTCTCAAAGGATATCTATATGTTTAGCTAACCCGAGCACTCATTTCTCATTGGTGCTTTCAAGCAAAAGCTGTTGCTGTTTAGCTGTTGTCAGTGTTTTTCTGCACTTCGAAGGCCACAATTACAAGGGTGGTGGTGCTGATGGTGGTGGTAATGCCCGGCAATGTTTCAAAAGAAGTTTTGCTCTTTGCTTCCTGGTTACTACAAGCAGCTTGTGTCCGTTGGCTAAATAGGGAGCAAGAACTATGCTATGCAATGCTTGCTAAAAAATTATTTTGTTATTTATTGTTTGCTGTGTTCGGTTTTTATGCGAGCATCTTTTTTTTTCCACCCATATTTATTTATTGTTGACTTATTTATGTGATACGAGGCCATTGGCAATGACCCCTGATATCTGTTTGCCGGAATGTTGGGTGCGTGCTGTTGCTACTAATAATCAAATTATTGAGTCTCGAGCCCAAAAAAAAAATCTAATCGAAGCTCGTGCAAGAAAAAAATTAATAGAAATAGAAATGCTTGTGGCAATAAATTGATTTTGAGCAGATTGCTTGCCAATTTCAATAGCCAATATCACACACACACCCCCAACAAATATCCCAAAAAGCCAATTTGCCAAATGTCGATGCCGACGTCGAGCGTCATTTAAGCCACTCGGTCTAACCACAAATGCTTTTCTAGTTGTTCATTTAGTGCAAACTTCTTTATTTGGCTTTTACTGGCCTGGCCAGCACCAGAAATTTATAACACAAAATTAAATAGCCCACATGTACGAGTAGTGCTTCCACCCTCTCGTCCTTAAGGCTGCTTTATCCGGTTACAGTTTTAACACAATTTTTATATCCGTTTTTCTGTACAGCTTGTGTAGAATCTGCTGCTACTACTGCTGCTGCCATTTGCTGTTCTACTTGCAGTTTAATTTGTGCATCGATATATTTTCTTAGTTGTCAGGATACGCAGCTAAACTAAAGACACACACACAGATATACGTACATTTGTATATATCTCTAGTCTCCACATTGTAATTGCTGTGTGTGCAGCAATAAATTGCATTTCTTGCCATTGCATTTGTCAGCCTGAAATATGGTTCAAACTTTGTTACTGGCATGCAAAGCTCTCTGCATGGCCTTCATGGCGTATGTACGATACAATGGTATTGCCTATTCGGACCACAATAAGCTGTCTTGATTGTTAATTAACACAACCAGACACAACTTTGACGGCTGCTCATGATTTCCACAGTCTTTTACATCAATCAGATGGCCAAGCAAGCAACTTATTGCTGCTGCCAATAGCATAAATCCAAAATCTCCCCACAATTGCTTTCTGCTTCCCATTCTTTTTATCGTCGTCGTCGTCTGCGTCGTTCTTTTGTGCGCTATGCCAACAATGAAACTTTTGAATCAATTCAAGTTGTCCAAAGTTAAATCCGCGCTCCGCAAGCGCTACAGCTTTGCACTCAATTAAATGTGTTTCGGCAGTAGCGAGGGGGGTTAGCGGGGGCTTTTACATTGCGTGTAGCTTAAGGCAGCAAAAAGCAGTAAGGAAAAACAATTTTGTTGCTGCTGCTGCTTGGTGAGAAAGGAGAAAAAAAATGAAGCAAGCAAATCCACTTGAACGGCAAGTTAGTGCCAACAATTGCAGCCAGCTGCCACGTCAGAAGTTGCCGTTCTCTTTGGGCACTGTCACCACCCCTTCCGTCTGCCTTTCTTACTCTAGCCATTCATCCAACTAACTACGTGAGATGGCAAAGTTTTTGGACCCTTGCCGGCTTGCACTCGTTTCTAGTTGCTCTTCGACTTCCGCCTGATTGACTTGCATTGAGTTGACTTAGCACAGCTTCCTTGGTTGCTTTGAAGGATGCATCGTATCCTGCTATCCTGGCATCCTGGCTGGCTGGCAAGCGACACTTGGCAATGCTTGCGTAAACTAATTTTCCATGTCGTCACTCGATTGTTTTAAAAAGCCAAGTTTGCCACAACTCTCGACAGACAAACACACACACACACACATACATATGTCCCTAATCACATACATGCAGTTTGTTTCTGCTGCTCATAAAGTATTTAAGCTTTTTCTATTGGTTGCCCTGCTTTGGAGACGAACACTTTCCATTGTTTTTAATGCAGTTTTTGTGTTAAGCCTAAAGACTACTCCTACAACAATTGGCCCCTGACCCCTGACACCACTTTTGTTAAGTTCTAAACAAATTTTCGCAATGGCCATTAGTAGAAGTTTTGCATTTTACAGTGAAGCCTTTTTAAAGTTGACATGAAGCCACTGTTCTAGGTTGTTTTAATCATATGATTATGGATGCAAATATTAAAGTTAAACACACCAGCATATTTGAACTGGATGCTACACCAATATATGCAGCACATACTTGAAGTGTGCATACATTGCGTATGTATGCTTATCTCGCTCTGCCTTCCTCCTCACTATGTATGTTTGCCACAAGCATTTCCGGCATGTACTTTTGACTTGAGTGCTGCGTCGTCGCCGTCGTCCGTCGTCGTCTTCTGTCGAATGATGGATAATGGCATTTAATGTAAGTCGTAACTGAATTTGAAATTGAATTCCCAATTTACGTTCGCATTGTGCAACTGCGACTGCAAAGCTGCTGCAGTTCGTGAGTTGTGTCTCTAAAACTGTAACATCAATTAATGCCACCAGTCATTGTCAGTTGTCGTGTGTATGTGTGAGTGTGTTTGTGTGTGTGTGTGTGTGTGTTGTGTGCATTAGTAATGATTTGTGTTCGTGAGTGAATGACTGGATCTTCATTAGCTGTGTGTTGCATAGGCCCTGGAGGCGTGTGGAAGCTTATAGGTCAAATTGGTGTGACCTCATTTGTGGTGGACTCTCCCAGCCCCGTACCCCTACCGCAATTTGATTGAGTGTAGAGGATTGTGAGGGCATAGCTGTTGCATACTTCAGACTCTGTACAAACTTGTGTTTGTATGCATTTTGCAGTGGTTTTCGGTTATTCATTGCATTTGACGTGTGTAGGTAAGTGCCACGCCCACAAAACTGTGGTACTGCAGCCTTAAATATTCATGGGGCAAAAGTTAAAGTGAACCGCACATTTACAGCAAAGCCAGTCGTCGTAGGCAGTAAGCAGAAAGCAGTGCAACAGCCAGAGGCAACTAGACGAGCGAGCAGGCAAGCGAGCGAGTGAGAGAAAAGTCACTTGCAACGCTTTTATCAATTATCAATTAACCTAAATTTTAGCATCTACGTTTTTGGCACCGACAGCAGCAGCAGCAGTAGAGCTAGTGTCGGAAAGGGGATGTAGGCTGGAGGCTGGAGGCTGCAACGCTGACAGCGCTGTGTGCCAGTTGAAGCAGAAATGTCGGAAGAAGACAAAGTATCGTTCAAATGAGAGTCGACAGCCTATGCACTTCAAAAAAAATAGTTTTAACTTTTAATGAAATTTAAACTAGATTTAAAAAGCAAAACAATGTTTAATTTTCATTTAAAACTAGATTTAAATATGGGGTTTGGTTCTTATGTTAGGCCAACAATGTGTTGTTAAGGTCTTTCATATCATGTTGTACAGAAAATAAAATATAAAAAAAATGTTTAATTTTCATCCTGTGCCGTTTTAATTTGAAAGAGAATTAAATTTAATTTTAAATTTTTATCTCTTCACATGAAAAACTTTTCTTCTTCCACATATATTTTTTTGAGTGTATTGCGTTGCTTGCGACCGAGTTTTTTTTTTCCACCTGCCAACTGCTTTGTGTGTCATTAGTGTGAAAGGATTTGTAATTTTTAATTCGTGGTCCTAACGAATACTTTCTTAGTTTTCCTTTTACCTCTTACAACTTAAACGTTTATCTTTGACCAGCTTGCACACTTGGCACTTGCCAAGAAAAACCAAATATTTGTTTGTTTGTTTGCTCGTTGGCGGCGACCCTTGACAATAATCATTTTCATTACATGGAAGTATCAACAGTAGTGTTAGCAAGCTGCGGCAAGCGGCAGCAGTAGTTGCAGGGCAAGGCTGTGACGCTGCAGGATGTGTAGTTTCAATTTGATGATGCTGCAATGCCACCCACCAAAAAAAAAAAATGGGAAATTCGAAAAACAAACACAACTGCAGCATGAGTGTTTTCAAGGCGACATCTCAGCATTCTCAGCAGTAGTCGGCTCTCAGTGGGATAACATTTTGCAGCTACTTTTATGTGACACGTTGCTGCAGTGGGAGTTGTCTTCGGATGGGTGTTGTGGGTGGTGTACTCGTCTTTAAGACGTGCATTTGCTCAAGTGGAAATGAATTGAACTCAGTCAGTGCCGCCCGAATCCAATCTCATTCTCTCCCTTGTCAACTTAACCCCGGCTGAGACGTCAACGAGGCGACGTTGCGCCAATTGTTGTCTGTTATTTGTGTATTTGTGCATTTTTGTGAGTTGTGCTTTCCTTTCACGACTACGACTTCAACTCATAGTTGCCTGCCTTTAGCTAGATGGCTTTGTCATCAGCCATTTGCTGTTGAAGCAGCACAATGGGCTAGAAATGGATTGTTAGAAAAGCAAACAAGCAAGTATTGATCTTAAAGATTCTCTGAAGCTACAAACTGTAATATAATAGTCGAGACTTTAGATTTTTAACCTAACTGAAGGTGAACATAAATGAAAATCAATTCCCATCATCACTTCTGATAGTTTTTTTGTTTACTTTATATAATATTCAAGCTTTGCATCCACTGTGGGCACTGTTTGTTCATAAGTCCGTTCGGTTGCTATTGCTGCTGCTGCTGCTGCTCGATTTTTACTTTAAACAATGGCTTGAGCATTTCTGATTGTCAAATGTTTGCAGAGATAACATTTACTATAGTGGATTTGCAGTGAAGCAGCGAGCGTCAAAGATGGCATTCTAACGACGATGCTGACGACACAAGGCGCACCAAAAGTGCCGTAAGCGTTGCTCTGCCAACGCCAACGCCCCCGCCCCATTCCCTTTCATCCAACCGTGTCTTTATCTCTTGGATGCAACACAATTGCCATCACAACTGTCGTCTCCAGGCGTCTGACTTGCTCGGCAGGAAGCATCAATTTGTAATGATCCTATAAGTGCTTGCGCTTGTACTATTGTCCTTTTGTGTGTGTGTGTGTTTGGCTTCACTGTGGCGGAGGCAAATGTTTTTTTAATTGTTTGAAGCAGTCAATAAAATGGCAATTAGCTAGTTTATGTCTGTATTCTGTTGGGCTTAACGCCATTAACAGTAAACGATAATTATTAAATAACCAATTAACTCTTTCCAAATGCAATTAAGTGAGGGTGAATTTTCTTTTTCAAGTGCTACAATGAAAAGTAAACATTTTTCATATCTTATTGCAGTCTTTTCAAATTGTTTTTATTACAGAGCAAAGTTTTAATTAAGTTGCCAAGTCGTTTCAATAGAAAACTAAATTCCGATGTTTTTCTATGCAAGTTTCCGCTCTCGTGTATCAAAGCAATCTCATTTTGTGGTCCGCATTACAGGTAATTCCAGCTAACATCCATTGAGTTCATACAAAATTAGTCAAATGTACGTATACATTGCTTGTTCCTGCTCCCATTTGTATTTTCTGTGCATTTTACGCTAATTGAAATCGCAATCGAATTACATGACTGGCTAGGCGTTTCCCGTCTCCATTGCTTTCCTGCGCGGCCCCGAACAACATACTATAAAAGCCAATGAAAATATAATCACATTTATGCAGTTTTTATGCCTGCAGTGTAAATATTTTCGTTGTAAACACGCGACGTAGACCCCAAAAAGGGCCAGGCCACAGCGGCAGTAGCAGCTGAAGGACATTGGGAGCAGGACTCTGCAGCCGTTGCGCATTCAATGTATTGCAGCTGGTCATTCGTTCAGTACGTCATTCAGTCATTCATTCATTTGATTCTTTTTGGCGAGCTTTCGATTCCATTTCGAGTTCATTGAATTTGCGCTGATTTCTTCTCTTTCTGTTTGCTTTCATGCATATGAAAATTGCATCAACAACAAAAAAACATTTGTAGCAACAAAGTTTATGCTGTGCTCCCTGCCCAAGAGCCAAAATCACAATTACGTTAGTGTTGTGCGACTGTGTCTGTGTGTGTGTGTGTGTGGCTTGCTTGCACAATGCGCATAAATGTATGAACTTAAATTTGATTTAATTGCATTTGCAGTAGCACGATCTCACTCTCACACTCTCTCTCTTTTGGGGCGCAGTCCATGCGTCGTATACGTAATTTAATAGTTTTTCAATTGGCAAATAATTAGTTTTAGTTAATATTGACAGGGCGGGCGTTGTAGAACAGTCTGTTGCATTATTAATAGCAACAAAATGTAGCGTTTCCGGCTATGGCCCAGTGAATAAATGGCCAACAATTCAACGGAAATACGCGCAAAAGTTCTGTTGACAATTTTTACTTTGATAAATGATGCCGCTTGCCATGTGCGTAAGCAAGTGTTAATATATGTGTGTGTGTGTCACGTTCCGACTATTAATTATATAATTTTTCCTTGTCTCTATTTGCAGTTCAACGAGCAAGCGCCAAAAAACTACAAAAGGTAAATAAAACAAAAATTTGTATTTTAACAGGATATAAAATGGTACTGAAAATTTATTGCTTAGCCACTTCTATGTCGACTCCGTGATAAACGATCGTGAGATCTATATAGAGCTTTATTTGATCAATGTTGACAAAACTCTCTTCCTCTTTTCTTTATATCCTAAGCGTTTTTCGTTTGACATGTTTTACATATTGGCCCACAAATATCTATGGCCCCAGGATGCCTGATTAGGCATGCCATAAAGTTGCCTCAGATTTCTGACCAGACAACAACCATAAGCCACTGGGTCAAACTGGGACAAAAAAAGAGAACTGGGGAACTTTTTAAACGAAAACTGACAACCGCAATGACCAAAAGTGTCATAAATCCATAACCGAGCGTCAACAACATCAACAAACACATTTTGTTTGACCTACGACATGTGATGTGGAGATGTGACGCGTCGCCACGCTTTGGCGGGGCAATAACCCCCAATAGCCACCACACACTGAACCGAACCAAACCGTTCTAAACGTTAGACAGACAAATAGACGGTTAGACAGACAGTTCGTTCGGTTCGTTCTCATGTCAACCACAGGCCGACGGATCGGACGGAATGGGACAGAGCGGAAAAGGATGGGTGGGTATGAATGGGTATGAAAGATTGACTGTCCCAGTACACTGACAACCACTCAGCTCCACTCAACTCAACTCAACGCAGCTCAACACATCCAACTAACTTATCCACCCGCTACGCGATGTCAGATAAAATGAAGTATTTGGTTGGGGTGTGCGAGTGTTTGTGTGTGTTTGTGTGCGAGAGACATGCGGAAAAACAAAATTTCTTTTCAAACAGCAGCTGCAGCAGTGGCAGCAGCTGTAGTAACAACAAAAACGAGAACAACAACAATATTGTTTGTGTCTGTGTTGTAAATTTATCGATAACTCGTCGTCGTCGTTGCCGTTGTCGCCGTCGTCGCGGTTGTCGCGGGTGCAAAAAACAATGGCGCATAAATTCATGAGCTTCAACCCCCCAAGCGGTTAGAGTCAGCCATCAGTAATAATCATATATTAAATTGTATACATTTTAATACACTTGCTGCCGCTGGGTATTTGCCTTCTACAATGAAATGTGTAACAAATATGAGAAAAATAGTTTCACGATTAAATCTAAACAGTTGACTAAAGTCATACATCATGTTGTAGTTATCATTCGCATCACCCTATTATTTATAGTATACCTTGTCATATCTGTACGGCAAGAGTATTTAATCTTTGGCAAACTCGAAGCAAACTTGTTTCTGTCATGTTCTATGTACACATGTATAATACAATATATGTATATTTACAAAGTTTCGCATAAGATCGCCATGAATTTTACCATTTTTTGCTGCCGCATAACAGCGGCATTGACAGTTAAATGAATGACTTTTGGTCAGAGGGCGGAGTCGGTGTCGCAATCGAGAGATGGGGACAAGGGATTGGGGATAGTTATAGAGCCTGTGTGTCTGTTTTTGCCTGGCCTCCTCAAACATTATTTTGTTTATGTTGTGGAAAATTTATGCAAATCTCTTAAAGTAGTGCCGTCATCGGCAAAAAGTTGATGCCGCAGTCTTTGACTAGTTTTACTTTTTGGTTGTTGTTGTTGGTTTTTAATATAATAAATATAAATATAATAAGATCCCAGAGATTCAACCCAAACCTAAAACAGCAAACAATAGTTTTGCTGTTGTTGTTGTCGCTGCTGTTGCTGATGCTGTTGACATGAAAACCGTTGGCTCTAAGGGCAGTTTTGTAATGTTTTTATGCTGGGGGTCGTCTCTCTTTGCTAGAGCATTTTGTGTGGTAGTTTTGTTGAATAGCTTCATATTTATGCAAAGTTATGCGGCTTAGAAGATAAGTCGAAAGTTTGTTCACTCTCTTTCTGACAACGGTGCTGACAGCGACAGGAACGAAGACAGGAAGATAGAGGAGCAAACGGTGTTGTATGTATATATATATATACATATCTAAGCTGGCAAAACCGTTATCGATATATACTGTAAGCAAGATGTCTGTTTGGTTTGTTGAGCTAAACTTGATTTGTAGTATTGTGGTGTCCAACACAAGCAGCAGCTGTGCAGATGCTCTTAAAATTGCTTTAGGAAATTCCATTTTTCAAGTTAGTATTCATAACGAGATGCAGCAAGAGGAACTGGCTTTCAAGTGCCTTCTTTTAATGCCATATGACAAGCTGCTGGATGCATGCATGCATTCATGTATGCTGCATGTAGGCCAAACTTTAAACTTTTACCATAAACAAACAGACACACCCATTGCGTATACGCAACGCAGCTTAAAGCAATAGCAGCGGGTAGAGCTAACAACAAAGTCCAACCTTAACAACTAACATCTCTCCGGCTGCCACTTTATTTAACTCCAAATTATATTAAAAACTTTTCACTGTACACTCCAGCTTCTCGCATTTTCATTATCTGGCCAACAAAGGGAAACAAAATATGAAAAATAGCTGCATGCGAGAGTTAGTTATATTGCAAAAGGGTACGTTCCTACTTATTTGCATTGTGCTGCCGCTGGCCTGCTTGTTGCTGCTGTCCTTTGTGTTGCTTCTCTTCTTATTTTTATTGCTACTAGTTGTACTACTTGGGCTTGCAGTTAGCTGGCTCAGCTATCTTTAAGCATTAGTTGCTCTGAACTTCATTTGCCACAAAGCGCGGTAGCCAAGACTCAAACTTCTGTTGTTGGCAGCAACAAAAAAGCGTTTGTTGCAACGAAATTGCTTGACTGAGTTATACTCATTAATTTTTGCCTACATTTATCAAAGTTAAGCTTACCTTTCCACTCACTTTTTAGAGGGTATTGTGTATCAAATCAGCAACGTGACACTTGGGCGTTTATTTAACGTGGCCAAGCAGCAGAAGAAACCATAGCTGCCTGGCAGATTGGGTAAATAAACAAAAGGAGTGACAGCAGTGGCAGCAGCAGCAGCAGCAACATCAGAGAACTTCCCTGAGAGCCACAGGCTCTGAGCAGCAGGTAGACAGCTACCCAACAGCATTGATTTGCCACCCCTTTGCCTCCTCAGCTCTTAGCTCAGGGACACTTGAGAGCACCCCTTGTCTCTTCCGCTCTCTCCTTCCGTTGCCCACTTGACTGACCTCCTAAATTCATTTAATGTTTAGTTAGGTCGCATCGCATCTCGCTTGGGGTTTTTATGTTGGGTGCAGCTTGCTGCTGCCCCTGCCCCTGCTCCACTTCCTGCTGCTGTTGCTGCTTCAGTATTAATGGACAAAACTGAAGTATACGAAATTACAAAATTTTGTTGTTGCTGTTGTTGTTTTTTAGATTCCGCTGTCTACGCGGCACGGCGCACATTTCTTTTTTAATGAGTTTCGGTCCTGGTTTCGCTCACAAATGAAGTGCGCTCGAAATATAATTATGCGACTTTGTTGTGTCGGCCTTTAAAATTTCAACATCAATACGACCATGGACCATTAATTTAATAAACTCTCAAAATTCTTACCCCTTACCTGTGTCCAAAACAGATGGCCTAAGATAAACTTAAGCAGCATGTTTCATAAATATTGATTAAGTTATAGAGGCAAAGCATTTCGTAGAAATTTAATATGAATAATTGATGCAATTTAAATGAACAAGTAAAGATGACGTGGTTCTCGTTAATGAATGAAATGTAGATGCCTTGATAATGTTAATCATAAGACACTGGCTAAAGATTAATTTCGCAAAGTTTAAATAAAAGAAGAAATGGAAATTTTATAAGGATTTCCCATAAATTTGACGCTTAATCAAAATACCTTAACGAAGTGCCTTTAAACGAGTATTTTTATATCGTGGCCTGAATTTTAGATTAATGATGGATTTTACGATAAAACATAGATTTTTAAATCAACATTTCGCTAAAGTTGTATCCTCATCAAGTTTTTTATGGTACGCTTCGTTTATTATGACCCTTGGATTTTTAATCATGGGTTAAAATGTGAGCTGTAAGTATATTTAAAGTTTAAAACGTGCTATCATGACAGATTTACAGTTATTCTTCTTATCTTTATTATTGAAAATAATTTATTCGATATTCGAAAATCAGAAATAATTAAGTTTTTCACTTAAAAATGCAATGCATCCAACACTTAAAATCTCGATTTAATACTTTCAATTGGCAAACTCATTATACTAAAGGGTGCATTTTCCATTAGCTGAAATCACAGCAACAAAAAAGTTACCTATTTAATTGCTTTTTATAAACCATAAATGCAATTAAATACTTTTGGGCTATTAAAATTATATAATGAAAAAATTTCCACCCTCGTTTTTATGTGGAATGCATAAAATTTTTAACGCTTTATGCAAAAGTATGCATGATGCAGCAGCCGCCTGCCACTAAATGAGAGTGAGAGTATATGACAGCGCTGTCGGCGTCGCTGCTTGCGTCGCTGTCACTGCAATGGCGGCCATAACGTGACCTAATAAAAAAAATTATGCCAAACGAAAGCGAAAAACCGAACTATGAACGGTAAATGGCAAAAAACGGACAAACACACACGCGAACGGGTGGGGAGAGGACAGTCTGTTAATTTTTATAACTGGAAACGGTTAGCGGAAATGTGAGTGAAAACGATAGACGGGGGTGAACGATAAAAGGGTTGCATTTGCATTCAATATGCACATTCAGCACTTATAAGATATTAAGTTAAAAAACTTTGCCAAACACACGCATACACACACAGTGACAAACTCGAGTTAAATTGAGCAAAATAATGCGGTCAATTTATAACCGTAATGTGGGCAGCGGGAAAGGGTAAAGAAATTGGAATACGGGGTCTCGGCCGGTGCACATATTCAATATGCTTACAATGACCGAAATACATACACACAAGCACATATCGTGTGCACAAGTATATGTCGAAGGATGTGAGAGCGCCTTTATTCCAACACTTGCCGCAAAACGATGGCCAGTGTCAGGCAGCTTAAACAAAAGGAAGTGGCCGGGCTGCTACTTTGTCAGTTTGCCTCCATCCTCCTTTTGCATCTTGTGTTGCATGCAGGCGAAGGAGCCAGCCGAGAAGGAGTAGTCTATAGGACATCCGGCTGGTCGACTACGGATGTGCGGGCGTCCGTTCGTTCGTTCGTCTGCTGGTGTCATTTGCCTGTCTCTCTCTGGTCGCACGCAAGTTTGCCCAAAACTATCTTCAACGAGCGGCTGTTGGCCCGCCCAATTTATAAGGTTAATACCATAATGGAGGCCTCTCCTCAGTGTACGAACAACAGTGGGCGACAATGTTCGGATTCGGCTGGCTATACGTGCCACTCGGCTGGCTATTTTGAAAGTGCAAGTGGCATACTTGCTTGCTATTGGCAAATGACCCAATTTATGAGCCGCATTCCGGTCAGCAAGGACACGACTTGTACAAGATTTCATGTGGATAGCTGACACTCGGCTCGCATTCGCTTTCGCTTTTTAATGAGTCGATTGTGACATTGTGTGCGAGTGTGTGTGTGTCTGTTCGTTAACGAAGGTGGATAAATGACAGCTTAAAGGATTTGCCGTGTAATCAGCGTGTGGCAAGGAGAACGCCTCAATAACACTGATAAGTTCTGGTTTTATTATTGTCACGTAATGACAGTCGGCAAAGTCAAGTTTAAATGGACTATTTACAGCGTATAACTTGAGATTATTTTTTATAGCATACTTAAAAGGGCAAAAGCTTAAGCTCAGCTCGCAAACAGCTTCTGTTGTTGTTATGCACTTAATAAAAGCGTGCTTTTGTTATTATCTTGATCTTATTCATTTCTTTTAGAACATTTCGTTTCACCCCTTTTTTGAAAAACTAAAACTTGCCAAACACGTTATGCAGCTCAAATTAATTTCGCATGAAATTGCAATTAATTGGTTTAAGAAGTTTTGCCAAGTTTATTTTAAAGTTTCCAAAGTACGCAAAGAGTTTAAGCACTTGGATAAACAAAAACCTCGCATTCCAACACTGGGCAGGCAACGGGGCAAAGCGCATGCAGCTGAAGAAACTGCAGCAGTCAACCGACGGCAAGTAAACAGATAAAGCGCCACTGAAATCTTGCGAAAGCAAAAACATCAACAACCAGCAGCCAGGAACAAAAACTAAAGAGCAAGAAGAAAGCAAGCGACAGAGATAGAGAGAGTGAGCAGCAGACGGTATGGCAAAAACAATGGTTGCAAGCAGCAGTAGTAGTAGCAGCAATAAAAATGGCGCACAAGTTCAACCACGTGGCACGTGGCACGTGAGTCCGAGGGCCAGAAAATGTTTATTTGGGTCTCGGTTTTTCGTATGTGAGCGAAAGTTTGCGTATATCTCTGTGTGTGCTTTGTGTTTGTGTGTGTGTGTGTGTGAGGCCATGCTGCAACAACAATACGAACAAGAACAACAACAACAACAGAACACCAACTCGAGGGAGGACTGTCACAGTAACCTAGATAGATGCACAAATTTCAACCCAAAATGTGCCACTTTCGCTTTGACCCAGAGCCGTGGCACTGCGCCTGCACATTTGAGGGTCAATGTGGCGGCCGGCGGGGGCATGCAACTCGGTAGGCGGAAGCCTGAAAAAGCCATATAAGAAATCATGCTTGAAATATTATACTCTCAACGACATTGCGGTTAAATGCGCAGCTGGAGGAGATCGGCCGGCACAAGTTAAATTGCAGCCATGCTTCACACACACACACACATTGTCCTTTTCTCGTCTGTGCTTTGTGTGTGTGTACTTGTGTGTGCGTGTGTATGTTTGTGTTTGTGTAATACATGCAACGTTGTCATGTCTGTCGCTTTGCTAACAAATGGTTTGATTTTCAACTTAAGCTAACCCAGAAGCAGGCGAACCCTTTTGGTTAGTCGTGCCCCACAAAGTTAAACATGCCACCTTTGGGAAATTTTTCAAATGACACCAATTTATTTAGACTGTGGGCATTTAACGAGCATTTGGTATTGCTGCAGCATCGCCTCCTCCAATGTGACAAATATTTAATTTGGTCCAAACACACACACACAATCGCGTTTTTGTTGACATTCGGCTTTGCCCGGTTTTCCCGAAATGCCAGCGATTTCAAAGGAGCGTGTTTACGCATAAATAGCTTTACGGTTTTTGCCTTTGAACCTCGAACTTGGTATTTGTGTTTGGGCTACCACATTAAGCTCTACATTGACGAGGTCCTTTAACCACATGATGGAAGACTTAAGCGTTGCAAAATGTGTTTATTCGATTTTGTTGATGTTCCCTCGCAAGTTCGTCATTCAAACACGGAAATTTCGAAATTAATTATGCAAAGTGTGACCTAATCCAACAGCCAAAATGACCTGTCATAGTTAAAGGACTTTTTGGGTTGGGTAGGTAGAACAAAACTCTCCCACTCGGTGAGTTAACCTTTTTTGATGTCCTTATATATGTGCTAAAAATAAACAATTTATGTCGCTTTTTTTTTGTTTTCATTGTTGTGCTTGTTATTGTTCTTGTTCTTCTTGTTGGCTTTTTCCGCCATTTGCGTGTTTTGGTACATTTAGTTGGAAGCCTTGTGACACTTGGCGTGTAAATATTTTATGTAATTTATTCCCCAATGGCGCAGGACCCTCACTGATTTGGGTTCGCAATTAGCGAAGGCTTTCGACTTTTTGTCGTCCTTTTTCTTGGAAATCCCTTTTTTCGCTTGTGGGGCGTGCGCATTTACTGAAGGGTTTATTAATATGTATTCAATGCTTAAGGCTGGGCTTATGAGAAGACTCTCAAAAATTCTGTTGATTTAAAGGCTTTGGCTGACTTTTTGCTAAGCTCTGGGATAGAAACAAAAACCACGAACAACATTGGCTTAAACATGTCTCCTATATAAGGAAATTTTATACTTTACTTAAATTTCAGCACAGCGAACTGATTCTTGTAAGCATTAAAAGTGTTGTTAACACAGCTGTTAAGCTAGATGTGAAACTTTCCTTTCTAAATGTCACTTTGATAATCCGACTGAAGTGTTATTACACACACAATCATTTGATATGCATGAAAAAATTCAACTCATATTAGCCCAGGTAAGCTCTTAAGGTCAACTCACTTATCCCCACCTCTAACGTTTTTTTCTTTTCGGTCAGCTGACACTTGGATGGCAACCTTTAAACCAACTTTGCCAGTGCCAAAATGTCACGTTGTAACTTCACATGAAAGTGGCTCGAAGCCACTTTTGACCTGTACAGCTGTCTCATGTTACTGACTACTACTGACTACTGTCTCCCACACATAGTTGTGTGCTCTTTTTCCCGCCCGCATTTGATATTTTTTCGTTTCGTGCAAACCCGGTTTTTGGTCGCGCCAACACACACACTCACACACTCAAATGAGTCAACAGTTTGTGGCCACCAACATTTGCCGTGTGCCTGGCGGCGGCCAAGCTTTTTGAGTTTCCTCTTTCATATTTTGTTCTTTTACTCTTTTTGTCAAACATTGGTGTTGCTGGATACACTTCCTAGGAGTAGGGGAACGAAAGAAGGTGGCGTTGTCAAACGCCTGCCCGATTGGCTTTCAGTGCGAGGCGCGATGCGGACGCGACTGCTTGGCTAGACTCCAATGGCAACAATGCTGCTAAAAGTGTCTGCTGCTTGGCAATAAGGACAACGGACGTGGACGTTAGCGCGAACGCGAACTCTCAACAATCCTTCAGTCGTGCTGAATTTATTGTGTTTGTTGTACGAAATTAAATAAAAATTGAATTATGTTTATATCCAGCCAGCCAGTTGATATTATTGTTTGGCACCATAATAACGCGCATTGTATGCAATCTCTATCGCTTTAGCCCTCTCTCTCTCTCCTTGCTCTGTCACAGTCTGTCTCTATCTCAATGGGATGGCTTCTTGTGTCGCTGCGGCTCCCATTCGAGTGTTTTTCATTTTGCATAATAAATTGCATTTTCCATGCCAGTGATTCGAACTTTCTACTCTTTACTCTCCCTCCACCCTGGCATTCCCTTCGGTTTGTTTTGTGGAAATGCAAACGGAAATACGATTCCCAACTTGGAGTTTCTATATATATTTGCCACGTGCTTCATGCCTTTGTACTTTGCTCTTTTTTTATGGCATCTGTGTGCGCGCTGTTTTGCATTAATCTCATTTCATTGCCCTTCAACCCACGCTGCTAACCCTTTTGAGGGAGCAGCTACCACACAGAGAGATCTGAAGCTGTAAATCTGTACACGAAGCCACACAAGTTTCATTTTCGCAAAACGCCCTCCTAGCCTTCATCCGCTTCACGAAGCTGTTTACGCTTGCACGCGCTAAATCAATTTGCTCTTTAAGCTCTGCTCCTTGCACCTTTATTGCTAGCGCGTCAATGTCGCTCGCCTTGAAGGCAGCAGGAACAGCAGCTTTCCATCTGGTCGTCACTCACTTTTCACTGGCACGAAGCAAAGCTCTGCCGTTAAATGATTTTCATGAACCTAACGAAGTGGTTGGTTTTGGCCCTGCCATCACAAGATGTCTTAGCAACAACTGCAATCAAAACCAAGATGAAAACAGATTGGCAATAAGATAGAGAAGAGGACTAAAAAAATACCCATTACATTAAGTAGATAACATTTTATTATTATTAATAGTTGCTTTAGTTTCCTGAACTTACTTTAACTCACTTATCTTCTCCTTTGAACAAATTTTGCTGATCTCCAAACTTTGCCTTAACTTACTTACTGTTTGTGGCACACTGCCCTATATACCCAACTTATCCTACTCAAACACACACGCACACCCACATACAAACATGTTCCTAAAATGGGGCGCCTTTTCGGTATTCATGTCGCTTATTTTGATGATGTGTCCTTTGAAGCTTACACAGCACAACCAACACATATTTACGCGAAATGTTTGAAAAATGTTGAGCTCGCGTCTCTTTCAACTGCCTTTGCCCATTTGTGTGTCTTGCCTATCCTTTTTTTTTTTTGTTGTTGTCTTTTTGGTGGAAACAATAGATTTTTGAGTGTTGCCACTTTGTTTTACAATTTTATTGCGCAAATTTTCACAGCAACAGCGCGTCAACAAAAAAAAGGCAGAATCCCAACAACAACAAGGGCAACAGCTGCTATAAAAAGTGAGTAGCGGCTTCAAAGAGTTGGCCCTTTTTTGCGTTGTTCGTTTGTTTGTTTGTGTGTGCTTCGTTTGTTGCGCACATTTAAGCAATTTTTGTTTGTGGGTTGCTGCTGTTTTTGTTGTTGCTGTCGTCGTCATCGTTGTGCGTGGTTTGAAGATCTGCGGCGCGTGCCAAAATTGGCTAAACGTTTAGGCAAAATGGCTGAGCATGTTGTGTGATGTGAATAACGACGCCATCATCAAGCGACAAGGGACAACAACTTTTGAAGTTTTGTTTAATCAGGCGATAAGCATTTTTGCTGTGGGTGGATTGTGGTGGAAAGTGGAGCTGGCGAGCTAAATGCCTGACTGGATGATTAACTGCTGCTTTTGTCACACTGTTTGTTGTCTTGTTAGCAACTCAAATTGCTGAAAACTTGCAGTTGCACTCAAAACTCAAACAATGCCTGTCAACAGCAACAAGAACAACATGTTGCAGACAGAACAAAAGAGCAGTGGCTCCATTGTGCAGCAGCAGCAGCAGCAACAACAGCAGCTGTAGCTGTATATGAGCCAGCTACTAACTAATACTAATGCCAGACAACCCAAAACTAGCAAGCTGGCAAGCAAACAAGCTAAAGCAGCAGTAGCAGCAGACAAACAGGCGAACAAAATCTGTATGAAAGGCAGTTGACAAATGGTGCTGCTGCTTTTGGTCATAATGCTGCCGCAGCTGGTGGCGCAACAGCAACAGCAGTGGCAGCAACAGCGGCAGCTGCAGTTGCATAGTCATATCCAGACACATGTTTCTGTCAGTTCTTTCTTTCGCACACACTAACTGTACATCAGCGGCAATGCTCATAAAACTAAATTTCTAAACAATCTGCGTTTGGCAATCTTAGTCGCAGTCGCAGTTGCAGTCGCTGCTTGCTGCTCGCTGCTCTCTGCTGGCGTCGCTGCTGCGCAACTTTATTGAAATGTTTGGCAGTTTTTCGTGTCGTGCTCAATTTGTGTCACACTCATACTAATACTCGCACTTACACACACACACACACACACACACACTCACACACACCGAATTACATAGCTTTTGCAATTTTGATTTTTGCAATTTTGCCATAGCATACTTTTTGGGGCCGCTGCTGCAGTGCATGTAAAACAAAGTTTTTGATTACGGCACAAAAACTGTGCCACATGCGGCAAAAAAAAAAAATCAACGCACACACTTACATATACATACACATATATATTATTTGTGTGTGTGTGTCTGTGTGTGAAATTGGCAATTCATTGATTTTTGATTGAAATTTAATTGAATCATAATTCAAATTTTTAAATCCGCTCTATCCTCAAGGCAGCATCAGCAGTAGCATCAGTATCTATTGCCAGTGTGAAATGGAAAGTAAGGCATTCGAGCGTAAAAGGAAAATAGCCATTGGGCAAAGCAATAGTCGAAGTATTCGAAGCAGATTCGGCGATGCCAAATCGATGATAAATAAAAGCTTGTTATAAGCAATAATCCAAAGTATAGCAGCCAAACAAGTCGTTTGTAAAATTTCTCTCTCTCTGTGACTCAATGATGCCAAAAAGGATGAGTGGGGCTGGGCAGCAGCAGCAGCGGGGGCGTGACAATGGCGGAAAAGAATTGGGCGCGTGCAGAGATAAGCAAACAGCCGGCAGCTGAATAAACATTTTGCACATAATAGATATTGAGCTATATAGCTATATTGTGTGTTGGTGTGTGTGTGTGTGTGTGTGAGGGATATTTTATTGTACTTTTGTTGAATATACAAAGTAAATCGAAAGTATTTTTGAAGGGCGTTAGCAGCTGATTTAGAGTAAATGTGTGCCACAGCAGCATATTATTCAACAATACTGAGAATATGATAGCATCGTAATGGAATCCGAAACTTTGCTCGTCCCTTGGGTCAGCAAATAGCCAATGTTTTTTGTGTTTTATCTATGTCAATGCAAACACTGTGGGTTAAACCAGAGTTAAACACAGATTTAGCTTTTAACAGTTTAATAACCATAATCGTGCAATGTATCTGTTTATTTCTATCAAACATTTATATGCTTGCGGATTAAACGCTAACGGCATTTGGTCATGTTATCTAAATGCCAGCAATGATAGGAAATTGACCAACAATTATGCAAAGTTTGCAGATGGCAAAAAGCAAACGGCAATTAATTTAATGCGCCTCGATGGACATGCCACGGCAGTGAGAAGGAGACAGATAATTAAGCGAGAATGGAATGCCAAACAACAGTTCATCAGCAGAAATAGTTGAGCTAAACTAAAACTAAAACTGAAACTGAAACTGAAACCGATGGCAAATGGTGGGTAAACAAAAGTTTGCCATCTGCCAAATGGACAGGAATATCGAAATTAAAGCAAAACAATGACCAAAGATTAACAACAGATACCAACACACACACTCACACATACACACAAGCGCATACACTAACTCACTCACAGACGCCATTTTACGACAATGGGCAACGATAGTTTTTCTTTTTCAAGTACCCTGTATAACCATGATGATGAGTTTGAGTTTAAGCTACAATCAAACATAAAAAGAAAGTTTATAAATAACTTCTTCAGGATATTAATAACTCTTCTTTTACAACAACATATACATAAACGTTATGAAATGTCTTAGTCTTTACTTTTCTTTGAAGGGTAACTATAAGTCAAGCACATTCTGCTGCTGCTTAAATTTGTCTTTGTTTGTTTGTTTGCTGCCATGTGAAAGGCATAGTGAAATAAAATGTGCGACTAAACGTGGTCCAAGCGCTGCTTGCTGAATGGCCAACATTGGCGACGATGACCATGGCCAATGCCGAGGAAATTGTCGGCGGCGACGTTGGCGGCGTCAGCAACAATGGCCAACGACAACAACAACAGCAACGCCAAAACAACAAAAGCAATCTAAGTATACGTGTATGGGTGTGTGTGTTCGTGACGTTTTGTTGCATTAACGGAATTGAACGCCATGTCGGATGCGAGGAAATGTTTGTGCTCTTGTTGTTTCAACGGAATTGTTCTAAATATGTTTTCATATTTAAGCAGCTCTCTGATTTGGGTTTTGCCCTCATGCACGTTCGCTCTTTCTCTCTCTCGGTATTTCTTCATATGCATGTGTGTGTGTGTGTTTGTGTTTTGTTGTGTGCGGCATTCGAGCCACATAAACGTTCCGTCATTATGTCAGCGCCAGCCGCCAACGCCACAATGGTTGTGCAAGTAAATGAAAACTCAATTATTTGTTATAATTGAACATTTTAGTTATAAGTTTTATTTAATTCAGCTTTTGAAGAAGTCCAAAAGAAAACATAAAACTAATAATATGAAAACAAATGTGAATAAAAATACTTCGAAACTCAATTTTGCTTGAAATATTATTATTATATTGACGTATTAGAAAACTTAGCCACGCGAAGGTTCATCAAATTAAACAAACTTAGTTTTGTATAAAAAATAATTGCTTCTAAGTAGCTTAATATTAATTAAAATAAGTTTTTTCTAGCATAACAAACTAACCAAATAATATAATTACCTATTTATAAAGTCGCAAAACAAACCATAATCCATAAGCCGACTATGATATTGTGTAACCACAAACAGAACACACAAGCACGCACTCACAAACACACACACATAAGCTCAATAATCGACATTAAATGCGTGCCTATCTGATTGCGTATTCTGAGCCATTTCGCACACACAAGGCGTATGCTCGATTAAATGAAAGAGACAGCGAGAGAGAGAGAGAGAGAGAGCGAGTGTGCAGGGGGAGTATATCATTATACGAAGCGTGGTTACAGCTGTTGTGTTGATTGCAAAACTACTGGGCAATTGTTTAGCACACACACACACCCACCAGAGAGAGGGCGGTGGGGTGGTAAAAAGCTTGCAACACTTGCCACCGACAGCAACTTGAACTGCCGTACACACTTACACACACACACTCCTCATACACACTTACTCACTCACTACTCATTCACAACTCACTCACTATTCATTTGCAGGCCAGACCAGGCCAAAGCATTAAAACACATACAGACACATACGCACACACTCGCACGTACACACATATTTAGTATTGTGTCTGTCTGTTTGTTTGACTGTTGTAGTAAGTGGGGGGCGTGCAAATGGGTTTCGAGGCGTGTTTTGCGTAAATGAATAAGCCCAGTCGAGCATAAGCTCAGACTCTCTCTCACACTCTCGCGACCAGAATCAGAGTTGGACGACGACGCGTCATGAGTGCACTTGTATGTGTGTGTTTGCGTGAGTATGAGTATGAGTGAGAGTGAATGCCGCCACAATGTTGAGTGTACACTCGCCATGCATGCGTATGAGTAACGCTTATCGCCGTGTGTGTATGATTGTATGCGGGTTACTTCAAGTGCTGCACTGTGGTGTTGAAGTATTTGATGTATTACAAAATATATATCCAACGCGTACAAAGAATGAGAAATAAACATGAAGAAACTGTTAACAAAGAAAATCATTTAGTTCAATATATAAATAAGGTTAATTCAATAAAATATTAATAGATTGGCGTATACTTAATATATGTACTATTTTTCTTATTCACTTAATACCACTTTGTGTTTTTTTTTCAATCACCGCGTATACTTAATATTTGTCTTAAGTATTGAATACCTTAAACTTTATAGCCGTTGGTTTCATATGGGTTTTCCACTCAACTGTATTTCAACACTTTTATATGAATGTCTCTCTGCCCTTGCGTATACTTAATATTTGTAATATTTTTCTTACTGTGTACACGTAAACCACAGCTGCAATTACAATACCAAGTGCTTCTTGCAAAAGTGTGTGAGTGAAACTAATGCGTGACTCGCCGTCTCTCCGTCTCTCTCTCTCCCTCTTTGTGGCAATCTGTGTATCTTTTTGTTGATGCTTGTTTGTTGTTATTTAATAATGCAAACATGTGCACGACCCGCTGTTGTCTTTTGTTTTATTACATTAATAAACATTAAATTGGCATATTGTTTGCATGTGTGTACACCGCACAAACAAACAAACAAACACACGCACACACACACTTCAATAGTCACAGTCTCGTTTCTTTTTTTTGGTTCCCCTTGAATTGAATTGCCGTAAGTGGCCATTTATTTACATATTTGCGTTGAGCGAGCGGGCGCCGTAGCCGCCACTGACGCGTTTGCCAAGTGCTCTTCAAATGTTGTTGTAGTTGTTGTTGTTATTTTATTGTTATTATTTTGCCACACTTTTCGCTGTTGTTGTTTTTTGTTTCTGGCACTCTTTTGCGTCAGTTTATGCAATTTATGAGTTTATCGAGAGTTGTTGGCGAGTTGTGCAACAAAAGTAAAAATAAATAACAACAACAACATTTCACATGCAAACTGCGTTTGGCGTTTTAGCTTAACGCTGCCTCTAATTGGCACTTCTGCTCGTTAAGGATTGTATATTTAATGCAAGCTGAACTGTTTATCTAACTATTACCATTCGCCAGTAAGTATATGTATGTAACACAGTGGAGGCAGCAATTGGCGCGCGGCTTTAATTGCAGCTCAATTTGCATAAACTTGCTGTGGCGGCAACAGCAGCAGTAGCACAAGCAGCAGCAGCAAGGATCTCTACTGCTCTGGATAAACATTGCCATTGCTGGCTTCCTTGTGGCCCAATTTAATGGACGACGTGCGCCTAATTAACGTGGAATACCAATGGCAATGTCGTTTCTCTTGTACTTCTCTCTCTGTTCCAGCATCTCTGTTTTCTCATTATACTTTTCAACAAGGGGTATCTTAACTTTGTTACAAAGCTAAGTCGCGTGGGCTCCAAAGAGGTATATATCCTATAGAAGTCGACTAGATTTGTATTGTCCTCAGAATTCTCTTCGATCTTGCAGGGTATTCAACATTCATCACACACCAAAACGTACTTTTACCCTTCTCCCATTCTAGTTGTTGTTATGTTCGTTTGCATGTGTGTGTGCTAGTTTATAGCTCTCGCCTGTCACTGTTTGCCTTAAGATAACATTTGGCATGGTTAAAGTGATAGAGAGGGAGAGAGACGCGGGGGCGTGGAGAATGAGATGTTTAATTCAAAGCTGTACAACGGTGCGTATGTTTGACTTTATTAGTGCAAATTATCTGTGACAGACGAAAATGCGGCAAGGATGCAGCGAATAAGCGCATTATAGCCGCGATATAATTGAGCATGTGTGTGTGTGTGTATATGTGTGTTTGAGTATTTCGGCTGTCATCTTAATTCACTTAATTTATAGACTGTTTATGTTCGCTGAGTGTGGCAATTAGGCGATATGGTATTATCTGTTATTTAATAGCCCGGCTCTTGTTCAGGCTAATAACTAAATTGAATAACTCCATTAAGTTGCATTTTATGCATTCAATCGGAATGAAATGCAAACAAAGAAGAAGAAACATTAAAAAATCATTTGCAAGCGAAAGCTTTTGTCCTGCTTTTCAAACTTGTTCTTCGCTATCTGTGCTCTGTGCTTTGTTGTTGCACGTTGAGGAGATTCTTTTTGGGCACTTTGTGCGAAAGTTTTGTGCTTAATCAAAATAACTTAATGATTATATTTGTTCAGACTTCTAATTTCGTGCACGCTTTTGCTTCATTCTTTGCAGGAACACGAGCTGCTGATTTTGGAGGCGCCGCAGCGGCAAAAGCGCAGCGGATAATTGAATCATAAAAGGACAGTAGACAGACAGACGGACAGACAAATCGGAGCCAAGTTCTCGGCAGCGGGCAATGTTAACAAAGCCAAGCGAATAATTGTTGAGCAGGACGACGACGACGACGACGAAGGCAGCATTCGGATTGCTGGGCAGCAGGCTAAGAAATGACAGACGCGCTGCTTTAATTAAAGTTTGCGCGCGCGGAGGAGGCGCGTGGTGGCGGTGCCAACAGTGAGCGAGAGTGAGTGCAGGAAGGAAGATAGAGAGTGAGAGAGGAAATTGGAAACGCAATGTGGCTGATGCCGCGGACTGTGAACAACAGAACAAAGTGGACGAAATTGCTTTTGAAACGAAACGAGCTGCGTTTACCGGATATAACGCATATATAGACAAAAAGAAGACATTCAACAGCACGAAGCACGACATTTCCTTTTATTTTTTATTTCGTATAACATTTACCTTTAAAATTGCCAAAAGAAAAGAGAGAGAAACCGCAAGCGAAGAGGACCAAATATCAAGAAGCTGTTAAATTAAACGCCAGAAAAAGCCACAAACGAGGCACTCACTTTTGCATGCCTTCAGGCATTCCACAGCAAAGTCGCCAGCCATCAACAGCAACACATGAACAAGCCGCTGTGACGAAGACTTGGAGCTTAGAGAAGAGCAGCACAACACACACACTCGGCATCAGAACTGTAGTTGCAGCAGTAAAGGCGTCAGCGGACGCAACGTGGCAGACCCAAGCAACGAATTGGCTTCAGACCATCACCATCATCAACCCCACCACTCCCAAACCCACCACCATCATCACCAGCACCAGCAGCAGCACAACCCAAAACCAAGCTAAACCCAACCAAAATACCATCATCGTCACGACGAAGAGGAGGAGGAGAAGGAAGAAGCCACAACAGCAACCAGCTCGTCATAGTCAGGCAGCAGTTGTCACTGCGGCAACAACTGAGGCATAAACTCTTCACACAAACACCCAAAACATAGAAACCTTCTTGCATTAACCAGAAGCAGCCAACACCCATTGCCATTGCCAGTCCCCATCACACCCCACCATAACTGGCAGCAGTTGCAGCAACGATCCGATGAATCTACTGTGCTGTTGTTGTTGCAGTAACATGGCACCAAACCAACGCGTCACACGCAAATGGGAACTGTTTGCCGGACGCAATAAATTCTACTGCGATGGATTGCTAATGTCCGCACCGCACACGGGTGTCTTCTACTTGACGTGCATCCTGATTACGGGCACCAGTGCGCTCTTCTTTGCCTTTGAGTGAGTATTACACTAAGCGAAATCGTTTGTTAACTTGTGGTTGCTAACTTTTCAAATGGTTACGTTTCTCTGAGTGCATTGCACATTTGGCCGAGTTTCAGTTTAACCCATTCTCAGTTGCACTCACTGTGGTTGCATTGTTTGCAAAATGAATACGTTGCTAATTAAGCAGTGCCACGCCTTTTACTCCCCCCACTCTACTGTCACCAGCAGCCCTGACCCTGTTCTCATCCTGTTTGGGTTTGGTTTTCCTTGGTTTCCAATTACGCCCACATTAATGGTCACTGAATCTGTTTGTCCGACTGTCTGCTATACCTATCCAATGGCATGTAATTATTGCAGTGCAACGTAGCGTATGCGTTATGCTTGGCCGGATGGCAAAAGGATGTGCTTTGGCTCTTAAGCGACAGCAAGAAAGGGTAGAATTTAACTTTGCATTTTTTTTCCCCCATCGACCATTTCCATTCACACAAATTGCAAATAGTTTTAGTTGCCATCTCGTTCGTTTTTTGTTCGGTTTGTCAACTTGTTGCAAGGAAAATTAGAGTCGTGATCCAATCTCGAAAGCAGAAAAGTCGTATTAGCAAATTGATAGTCAAACGAATCAATTATTTAACTGATGGTCGATGCCAACAGAGCTTTAACTTGATGATGCTTGAGCATATGCTTGAATATCAGCCGGAAATTGTTAGCACGTTGCCCCGTTGCACCTGAACGTAGCACACCTAGTTTTAGCTAAATAAATACTAGTTGCTAAATAAATACATTGCTGTTTGTACCACATGCGCTTAGCACACGAATTCTCTCTGCATAAATGTACAAATATATATATTTAGGTATACACGTCGTATGTGGAATGCCTACACAGCGCGTTAGCCAAGCAAATAACGTATACGTCACGTAGCACAAATACAAATACCAACTTGGAATAGTGACTAGAGGAGGAGTGGTAGTAGTTGGTGTTGTTGTTGTTGTTGCATGCAGTTATTTTCCTATTCACATGTGCATAGGCGGGTTGGGTGGGGTTGGGCGTAGGCAAAAGGATAATGATGCGATTTCCAACAGTGCGCGATTAGAAAAAATTATGCTTAACATTTTCTGCACGAATTCGTTTCAACAGCATGCCCAAGTAAATTGCATGTGTGTAAGTGCGAACACACACACACATGAACAACAACTTGCAGCTATTGTTGTTGTTGCCGACGCCGCCGCCGCCTTAAACTCACAATCCAAATTTATGCGCCGCCAAAAAACTAACAACAACAATGTCGACAGCAGCTGCACTGCAAAAAGCGCCGACGGCATGACTACCCTTACTAAGGAAAGGCTGTTTGTGGCATTAAGAAGATGAAGTTAGTTAACAACTTCCTAGATATGTGTTCTAGACAACGTAAGGGTATCCTGCCTTTGGTGTGTTCTAAAAGTTGTCTATTTCTTCTTTTTGCATTTTCCTTTTTTTGTTTGGAGCGCCAACGCGATTTTTATTTTCATTGCTTGCCTTTTATATTAGCGCACAGTCGAGCAGGTAACAACAACAACAACAATGATGACGATGATGGCAACCTATAAGCATTACAATATCTCTTCTATGCTTTTAAGTGCTTCAGTTGTTTGTTGTTGTTGCTGCTGCCACCTGCATCTACAGCTACAACGACAACTACAACTGCATATATAGCCTGTGGATCTATGGCCAAATTGTATTCTGCTCAACGCGCGCAATCCGCAATGCAAATCGCTAAAAGGTAGCACACAAAAGCGTTGCTTGGGCTTCCTTTTTATATATGTTGGCATTGTCAGCGATTTGCCAGCTGAATGCGACTAAAAATGCTTTACCGTATGTGCGGGTGTATGTGTGGGGCAGGATGCTGCTGTTAGCCATTGTCATGACAAATGTATTTAACTATTTTTCGGTTAGTTTTGCTGTCGCTCGCACATTCGACTCTGGCCCCAAAATGCATGAAGCTGCAATTCAAAAGACCTGAGCTCTGGGGCTTGTCACACATTATTTTCATTATGCTCGGGTCCTTTGGGCAACTGTCAGCGCTATAATGCTCGTGTGTGCGTGTGTGTGTGTGTATGTTCTATTGCTATTCACAAATCGGTGGCACGCATGGACAGCATAATGTGACAATGCTTGGGCAGGCAGGCGGGGGGAGCAACAGCATCATCATCATTGTGGTGCAATTCCCTTGCTGATGCCTGCAACATGCTTCACATACACACAGCTTTTGCGGCGCCTGGACGACGCTTAACGAAAGTCCCTTGTTGCATATTTGTGCGGGCGAATTTGTGCATTTGGGACACGGCCAAAAGAAAAAAAAGAAAACCTCTCCAGAGACAATTTGCATGCATCTTTGAGCAAAATAGAGGAGCCACACATTTGTGGCACCAAGTGGCACTTTAAGACAAGTCCTCAGATACTTTATCTCCATAACAGTTTAAACATTCCAGCGAGTTAGCTTTAACAATCCCGAAACTACTCAACTTGGATATCCGCTTAAACCAATTTTGTCCTTGACTGCAGTTTGTGAAAAGCTATCAAGCTTAGCTTGTACTCAATTAGGTTGAGTTTTTCCAATTATCTCTTTTTTAATCTCTTTCTCTCTTTCTATGTCTCTGTGTCCTCTTTCGTTTTTATAGCTGCCCGTTTCTGGCGACGCGCATTAATCCAGTTATACCGATTGTGGGTGCCGTTTTATATTTCTTCACGATGAGCTCGCTGCTGCGCACAACCTTCACGGATCCGGGCGTCATACCGCGTGCCTCCAATGATGAGGCTGCCTATATTGAAAAGCAAATTGGTAAGTACTCCCCCCTCTCTCTCTCTCTTCCATCCACTCTACAGCTTGTGTCCACTCAAAAAATGAATGTGGACAAGGTCGTTGGTTGCCTGTTGAATGAGCTTAGTGCTTGCCACACCCGCAGACACACACACACACACACACATCCATTTATTCATTTGTATATATTTGTTTTCACTTCATTAAGTTGCTGAGTGTGTTTGCGTTGTGTATAAGTGTATGTGTGGGTGTGTGTGTGTGGGCTCACATAAAAAGTAATGAGCGTGTCCTGACATAGAAAAGCTGCACAAAAATATGTATAAAAATCATCATCAAAGCAAATGCTGTGGCAGGCAGCCCGGCCCGGTCTCTCTGCCTTTACCCTAATGAGTTCTGGTTCTGGTTGTTGCTGTTGTTGTTTTTACTGGAAAATATTTAAAATGAGAAAACTTTTGCTCTCTCTCTCTCCCTTATTTTCTCTCTTTCTTTTTTTTACTTGCATGTCAACAACAACTTTTGTCGCTGCCGTTGCTGCTGATGCCTGATGCTGCATTTCCGTTGCTATCGCAATGCGCGCATTTTCCGTTTTCCGGCTGTTTTTAAATTTTTTGTTGAATTTTCTCTTCAGAAGTGCCAAACTCGTTGAACAGTCCCACATACCGACCGCCGCCTCGCACCAAAGAGGTGCTCGTCAAGGGGCAGACGGTCAAACTGAAGTATTGTTTCACCTGCAAGATATTTCGGCCACCGCGCGCCTCGCACTGCAGCCTATGCGATAATTGTGTGGATCGCTTCGATCACCACTGTCCCTGGGTAAGTACACAAATATAGCTTATAATGTTCGAGTGTGTGTGTATGTGTGTTGACATTGGCGCTAATGTGTGCCACACACATAGCGAAAACAACAACTTTCGCTTTTCATTTGCACGGCGGCGTCGTCGTCGTCGTCATCATCGCTGACTTTAACCCAATTTCGGCGCCAACTGCTGTGCAAAAATAATTTCAGCATGCAAAGCAAAAAAAAAAGGCTGCTGCTGCTGTTCGACCGCAGAGCTAGCAAACCACCCACTCAACCATACGCCCCGTCGTGCGCTATCCAATTTTATGTTGTTTTTTTTCACTTTCTCTTCAAGCGCCTAAAAGATGCAACAAGATGCGGCAATGGGTGCGGGTGGCATTACAAACAAACAAACAAACCGCCGTTGCACACAAAGCACACACCCACACACATACTTAAGTAGCCACACACTGATTTCATTGTGTGTGAACATGTGTATGTGTGTGTGTGTGTGTGTAAGGGTAGTGTGTTGCATTAAGTGTAACGCGCTTTTTCAGGCCACATTGTCTTAGATGTTTATATACCCTCTTCGCATAAATTCTAAGATTTTTATCTTTTGATCATTTTGTGAAAAGATTTTTTGTTCATTATATTCATAATTAATCAATTTATTCACTTGTATCAGCTTATTAGTGTTCCTTTTGTTATACGATTAGCTAACAAGTCAAGTATAAAGAGTTCCCTTTGTATTATAATTGACAGGTAAATTAATTGAGAACGGGAAAAGACAACAAAAAGGCTTAGAAAATTTAAGTGTCATTTAAGCTTTGTAGAACATAACTTCATTAATTAGAAATTTATATTTTATTTGGAACTAGTTCCTTAACTGACTACAGGATATCCCAAAGCCAGGCATCCAGAGCAAATACTATCTCATATTTTTGCTACTTTCACTAACGCCAGCCCGCATTGAAAAGTGGGCTTTGAATTTTTCATTTGCCTGCCTCGCGCTGTGGCAAAAGCGTTTCGTTCGGCCAAAACCAAACCCAACCCAACCCCAATTCCCCAACCGCTGGCTTGATTATGAGCTGGTTGGAACTGCTTGTCAGCGCTGTGAAGGTCGCCTCGCAATTTTTTTTTGCCTCGTGGGCCTTAAAGCACAAAAAAAAATTGAGGCATTTCTTTCCCTCCCTCTCTCTGTACTTTTGTGGATGGTGCACGACGCGTAATTTCATTTTGGCGCCAATTATATTGCACGGCCCATTAAGGAGCTGTGTGTAAGGGGGCGTGGGCCATGAAAGGGCAATTAACCTTATTGTGTGTGTGTGTGTGTGTGTGTGTGGATGCCTGGGCATAATGAGCATTATGCAGATTGTTAGAAAACGAAAGAAAAGTATTTTAGTTTTTTATTTCATTAAACTTTTAACAATTTTGTGTCTCTTTTGCAGGTGGGCAATTGCGTGGGCAAGCGAAATTATCGGTTCTTTTATTTGTTTCTAGTCTCATTGGCATTTTTAGCCGTATTTATATTCTCGTGCTCTGTGACGCATTTAGTTTTATGTAAGTATCAAGACTGAACTTAAGAGAAACTAGATTAATGTTTTAATTAAATGTGGATAGTGATGAAAACGGAACAGGAGGTTTTTGAAGTTATAAAGAAGGCGCCGTTCACTGTGATTGTTGTGTTCATTTGTTTCTTCTCCATTTGGTCAGTGATTGGACTGGCCGGATTTCACACATATCTGACCACAAGCGATCAGACAACCAATGAGGATGTAAGCAAGATTTGAGTTTCCTTCATATGAACTAAACCTTAATATTTCATAATTCTTTAATGCAGCTCAAGGGTTCATTTTCATCGAAGGGCGGGCCGCGCACCCAGAATCCATATTCGCGTGGCAACATTTGCCTCAACTGTTGCCACATTTTGTGCGGACCAATGACGCCCTCGCTGATCGACAGGTAAAATTAATGAGCTGTGCTTGACGGATTGCATGATATGCAACATTTTTTGCTTTTTTGTACACCCACACAGACGCGGCATTGCCACCGATGAGTACATACAACAGATGCATCATTCGAGTCCGCGGCATGCTTTAAGCGATGTCATCAGCGCCTCCCAAATGGTGACCACAGCACAGCCAATGCTGGGTGGCATGTCGGGCATTGGTGGTGCTGGCGGTGGTGTTAGCATTGGCGGTGGTATTGTGCCAGAGCTTAAGCCACGCTTCTACGATGAGGTAAGCGAATTGTTTCAGAGAGAGCAGAGAGGCTTTTTAATAAGCAAAATTCGAGCACCGATTCCAAACTTCAACTCAATCTAAATGTCTCAGCACCAGTGCTTGCTTATCTCTCAATTCTCTCTGTATAACACTCACTCTCTCTCTCTCTCTTTTTCTCTCATTCTCGCTCTCTCTCTAACTAACTTACCAACTAACTCGATGAACTTATGTGCACCACATTTTGACGCTCTATTTCGATTTCTTCTTTTCATTTTTTTATGTCTTTATTTTTTGGTATCTTTTATTTTTGGCTCAATATTCATTTTGATAACAACTCGTTATATATCTATATAAATATATATACTATACAAACACGCAACACATTCCAACCACATCATCAACACACAACAACAACACTCAGTCGAATCCTTCCTCCTCGACTATGGAAAGCAATGGTGCTGCCGGTGCTGCGGCTGCGGCTGCTGCTGCGAGTGGAGCTGTTAACGGCCATGGACATCATGGCTTCGATCGTCCGCCCAGCTATGATATGCTGCAGAACGGTAAGTCCAAGTCACGTCGACAGCAGCATCAACGCTGCTCCCTCCAAACATTGCTGCCAGCCAGTGCACAGCAACAGTTCAAAGCCAACAAACACAAACAACTCAAACACCAACAAACACACCAACAACAACAACAACAGCTGCCGCAACATAAGCAACAGCTTTTGGCTGCCGAACTGCAGTTACATTTGCAACAGGAGGCACTTGCCTCAGGTCTAGTGACGCCACCATCAGTGCAACGTTCACCAGCAAACTCCTCCACATACCGTCTAAATCTAAAGCGTTCGCTGCATCTACCCTTGACGCCTTCCTATGATGCAAGGAACTCGCCGCTGCCCCTGCTGCATCATCATGTGCATGCGCAGCAGACCACAGCCATTGGCAGCGTGACGGCTGGCACGGCAGCAGCAGCAACTGCTGCTGGAGCAGGAGCAGGTAGTGGTTGCGGCGGTTCATCATCATCAACGACGACAACGACTGGACCCATATCCACATCGCTGGCACCGACGCTGGCACCACGAAGACCCTCAACGCTGCAGCTGATGGGCTCCGCCTCGAATGTGAGCATACAAACCGCTGCACCACAGGCGCCGGCGCCCACGGATTTTAAATACTTTTCCCCGCAACGCACCACCAACTATCCATTCCCGAAGCAGGCGCGCAGCATGCGACGCCAATCGACGCAATCGGTGGACTCGCAAAAGGTCAACATTGCCGGCTATCATCCGCTGCCGATGCGCAAGCCCTACAAGCATCAGGAGGTCATGTTCGAGCTGAAATCACCGACGAATCGTTTGACGATTCGTGAATGCGACTTTGGCGGTGGCGGCGAACCCTGTGACGACGATCAGTCGATCAAGGATAGCCAGATCTTTCGTGTTAGTAAACGAAATCTTTATATGAATCATCGATCGCCATGGAAGGAGCGCGATCGTTACTCAAATCTGTATGAGTACTCATTCAACATTGATCTCAATTCGATTATTGAGGATGCCGCGGGCAGCGATTCGTCCTAGTACGCAGCTAATGACAGCTACTACTCAAACTACTATCAAGCAAACACTGCCGCCTCTAACTGTGACTACATTGATTGGTTGTTTACTAAAGCTGTACGCTCTTCTATTAAGGGATCGACCATGCTCCATGCTGCTGGCGTCCTGGCAGCATGCCTCCGATTCCTATTGCTGCCGGGCACCACATTCTAGTTACATACTTATTAACTTATACTAGTATGCTGTGCAGGCAATAGTTAGGTCGTAACGCACGGATTTTACTCCATACATATGCAGTCGAACTCGAAAAACAACCCAAAATTCAAAATTTAGAACAAAAATATGTAATAAGAGATTATTTAATGAAAAAGTTCGACTGCATATTGAAATTCGTTATAAATTTTGCAAAAGTCTGATGACTTGTTTACATACATCTACCGTATAATATATGTATGTGTACTAATTTCCTTTTTTGGTTATTACCCAACACTGGCTGAATAATATACATTGGCTTCCGCGTGACGCGCGCGCTTTTAGGATAGTAGAGTTTTTGTGTAGCGCTAGTTGAAAGTATTTTATGATTTTGCACGCGTAGCTTTGCAGCAACTGATGTCGCGACTTAATTGTATTTTAATTTCTCAAGTATATTAAATTTTTGGACACCCCTGCAACATATGCCACGCAACTCCCACTCCAAACCCGCCCCCGTACTAACTCGTAGCAACCTCGACCCCAAAAAACAAAAAACTTGGTTCATACAAACTTTTGCGTTTATGTAGCACCTATATATCATAGGCAAAATGGCAAACGCTGACGCATCGCTGCTGCAGCGGAGCGCCAGTGTGGCCATATATACATAATTTGATTTCAGAATAAAACGAACACTTAACACACTATATAATGTATAAAGTCCATATCCCGACGCCGCCACCTCCAAATAAATCAAATAGTAAATATTAACTTAAACGAAGTATAAAAAACTCAACTAATAATGAAAAGCAATGCATTTTGAAGACACTTGCATGTTTGAAGACACTCAGTTTGTAGTCGATTGAAACTTTTAATTTTGTTTAATATATAAACATACTAAATATATATATATACATATATAGAAATCTATAAAGAATGAAAGCCCTTTGAATTGTGGCAGTCACTTGTGCAATTTAGTTAAACATTTATTTTGTAAGGTTTCAATTCAATGAAGTCGAAAAAAAGTAAATTTAGCAAAAGCAATTATTCAAAATATAGCCAAACAACTGCCATTTATCGAAGTGAAAACGTAATAATAATATAAAATATATAAATTTATGAAACGCATTTTGTTGTTAGTATATTGATTTTGTTTTTTACAACAACTTGTCAAAATTCAATAAGCATTTGATATGTGTAGTGTTGTATAACAATTTTAATAGATCTGTAATTTATATACTATGAAATTTAACAAAAAAATCTAGTTAAATGCAATGCAATGGAATATTGGATATTTATTAGGGTTAACAACTTTGCCAAGTGACTGCAAATATTGTCATAAAACAAAACCATATATGTGTATGTTACAAAACTGAGAGACAACAATATTTATACATAGCCTTAAGTAGTTTGTAAATGTTACAAGAAACGAACGAAAAAAAAAGCGATGTCCTTTGGCAAAACAATCAAATGTTCTTGGCCAGAGGATTAGCTTGGATTTTAAGTGAAAATTGAATATATATATATATATAGAACAATAAGTCAGCTTACTGTATAAATGGGCGCATTAGCAGCTTGTGCCCCAGTCTTTAAGGCTATTAATGTTACGCATTAACAATACATATACATATATTATATATATACACACACACACAGATAAATGAGTTCCTTTTAGCCATGGAAGAGTTATAACAAAAAAATTGTATACATACAGTATGTTGTTGTATGTTAAATATGATCAGAATATATAAAATACGTGCTTATGTATGTTATAACAAACTGACACACACACACACACTCACATACATACAAAAAAAAAAACATAATAATTATACTTAAATGTTGGGCAATAAAATGTACTCTAGCGAAAATGAAATGTTAATGAATTACTGAACACAAACAAACACAAAATAATGTATGCAAATAAGCAGAGATTTCTGCAAACATTATCGTTGCTTGTTCAGATGAAAGGGAGAAAACATTGTCTATGTCATTTGAACTTTTCAAAGGAAAGTTTGTTTTCGACTTTTCTCCCCTCTTTTATGTATCGAAATACATGAAAATGTTTGCAGAAATCAAGCCTTAACTTCTGCTGAGGTAAAAATCAACACAAACAAAGACACACACAAACACATTCATACACACACACACACACACAGTCTCACTCTGTGTACAATTATCATTACAAAATGGAAGCCATTCAATATAAGAGTAAACGCGCTTCTTCTACTTCCTACAAAGCTGATACACAAAAAAAAAAAAGAAATATCGCCGCCATATTTGAGTTTCCATTTTGCGTAATATTATTTCGCATACATTCCACATTCAAAAGGTACTTCAGGCGCGCGCCCTACACAAACCCTTTTACCCCTCGAATAGATTACTCTCCATTCCCCACTCTCTTTCAATATAATACCAAGCAATACTAGTTTGCAAATACATGATTGATTTTTCTCTTGGTTATTGCACGTACACACACTCATACACTAATGCCAAACTCTTTTTTATATCTTTCAATACAACTTGTGACTATGGAAAAAAAATAATAATAATAATCGAACAACCCACAACAATAAAACCATAAACATTTTATGTCTTGATATTATGAAAAAAAAAAAAACCGAACCAATCAAAATTGCAACTTAAAACTAAATGCAATTGAGTGAAAGCTTTCGAGGGCCGCTTAATACATAGAGTTAAACATAAATGCCTCATACAATATGCCTCAATTGGGTGAGTTTTGCCTTTCACAATCCACACAACAAAGTAAATTTAATTGAACAAACAAAAAACAAATATAACATTTTTGTTGTTGTACTTTTATAATGGTAAAATTGAAATTCAAGTATTTTTAAACAACGCTTCCGACATTTATTTTCCAAGCAAAGATTGCTTATATATATTCTCATAAAGTATACCAATCCGATATATGCCGTAATTTGCTTTTTTAATTTTTCAATAATATTCTATATAAATAGCGCAATTAGCCAAAGAAATCTTGTAACCAAATAATAAACCGTTCGATTATCCTGTACAATAGTATAATTTTTCTTCAGCCGCCTTTAGTTGCTTAGCCTTGTTTTTACCAACAACATAAAATATATACCCGATTCACAAGATATACTTATAATTTGCTTTAAAGAAAACCAAAAACATAAACACAACCCAACATTTAAACCACAAATCTCTACTCAATTCCCACTCAACATAATATCATAAGTCATTATTAGAAATGTTTTGATTTTTATTGTATATTGTATTACTGAAATATTGGCTAATTGAACTTTCTATAACTATAACTACACAAAATTGTTGAAAAGCATGCATTGAATTGTTGCGTTTATTTCCATTGGCACCGCATAGAAAATTCATTTGGCTTTCCCACACCAACAACAGTAAAATATATTTATGAAAATAATCAAAAACCAAACCGAAATCATAATTCATAAACATTTATACATACATATTTGATTATAACCATTGGCTGTATATTGATTTAAGTGATTATTATTCTTACAAAAAAAGTTTATATTATGTATTTTTAATTATGTTAATACTCAACTGAACCAAAACGGACATCTGGTCAAACCAAAGTATTATTTACCACACACACACATATATATTTGTTTGAGTTGTTTTGTGCATTGGATTTTGTTACATACATTTATTTATATTTCTACATTTATAATTTGCCGCCTTTTTCAGAATTTTCAATTGTTTGCATATTTAAATAGCAGCTAAAAAAAATAAAACACTCCCACAGGGAACAACACTAGCGTAAATAAAACAAAAACAAACAAAAAATTAATACTCAAAATTCAATAATACGAAATTTTAATTAGTTGTCAAATTTGTTGTAATGAGAGTTGTTTTTAACCATTTATTATAAATGTGTCACATTAATTATGTATGCAATTCGATAAAAAAAAAATCTGAAATTATGAACCCTTCCATAATTAGTTTCAACTAACATTTCAACCATCTCTCCTTCCTTTCTATACAGGTAATTCCAATAGTCTAGCCCAGCTTGTCGATAATGAGATTCCCCTTGCCCAAATGGACATGCCGGCGTATACGCAACAAACGGCCACACAAACACGTCAGTTCCGCCATCACAAGCAGCGTCAGCTCTCGAATGGCGGCTCAGGCATTGCAGATTTGGCCTATGAAAACCAATTGGCTGCTGCTGCTGCCAGCAGCGAGGATGAGCTGGACACTGCTGATGTCGTTGTGGTTGCCGGCACCGAGGTCGTTGCTGCTGTCTCCGCCATCGCGGCATCGAGTAAGGCGCGTGAGATGCGCAACCGCAACCGCAGCGGCAGCTACAGCAATCTCTTTGATGTGGACTTTGACACGGCACTGGTGAATGCGCCCATGACGGGCGAGGTGCACCACAAGCCGTCGGCGGGTGCCGCATTGCTTGCAGCTGCCATCAGTGGTGAGCAGCACTCGCTGATTAAGTCCGTCTCGCAGCCTGAGAATATGTACAGCAATGTGCCGCCACAAGTGGCAGCCACAGACGCTGCCCTGCATGTCTACTCGAACATTATCGATGAACAGCAGGCACAGCATCAGCAGCAACAGCAGCAGCGACGACAGCAACAGCACAATGAGCAGCAAGCTGTGCTCTCATCGACGCTGCTCAGTGACGATCTCGACCTGGACGATCCGGTGAGCGCTTCGTTTCATCATCGCAAGTCGGCTGCTGATGGCGCCGAGCAGGCCAAGTCAGCAGATCGGCTGAGAATGCTGCATGATACAACAATGATTGATACAGCGCTCGATCTTGATAGCCTGGATGGCTCCAGCATGGGCAATAGCTCGCAGTCGTGCTTGGTGAAGCAACCCAAGGCGACGGCAGGCAACTCGACTTGTGCGCCCATGGTTTGAGCCAATTCTGGGCTGTATTCGTGCTCTGTATATAGCCAAGTATTTACCAATGTGCTTCAGCTTTTAAAACTAGACTTAAACCAGGCCAATAATCCCAGCAGCTTAAATATATATATATATAGAAATATTGGAACTGTCCAAGTGCTTACCTCTTTCAGTTTTAAAATATTTGATTTAATGTGCGGACATTTTTAAACAAAAAATCAACCTAACAAGAGAAGCAACTAAAAAATATTACCTTAAGGCGTTACGCATATATATAAATAACAAAAATCTATATATACATACACAGATTAGAGATGATAAACAAATTGAAAGCATACAAGTACATATACATATACAAAACGTGGTGAACAATGTTAACAATTCAAATGCATTACAAATGAATGAATAAAACCATACTATATATTATTAACTGAAACTGTTTATACAAATACACGCATTCATGTAAAGCAAACATATATATATACATGTATACATACGTTGTATATGGTTAGTTATAGCATTTAATTTTTGTATATTTAAGTTTTTACAAATGGCAAACAAGACGACGAGCATGTTTTCCGATTTTGCAGAGTTTATTATTAACACAAAAAAAACCAATTGAAAACGGAAAATTCCATGCAATATATTTAATGTATGTTTAAGGCATGTTAATAAAACAAATAATTAAAAAAGTACACCACAATAAACATTAACAACATAAACGATAAACAAAATATATAAATTAAACTGTGTGACTTATGTTTGTTAACATAATATAATTTACTATGTACTATGAAGTGTTTACGTGTTTGTGCATGTGGTGGTGTACAATGTTATCTGAACATATTAAATTGAGATAAGGAATTTGACAACAAGTGTTAAAAGAGTATGTTATGAGAAACTAACGAACTACAATTATACAAAGAATACAATTTATAAATAGAAAAAATTACAACTTTTGAGTTTCTTTTATCATGTGGGAAATATGTTAGCATGTGCATGCACCCGGGACACAAACCTTGCAAAAATTTCCCTTAATCAACTAAGTGGTGCACACGCATAGGGGCACTCAGGCAACTGGCAAACGGCACTCTAAGAAGGCACTGCAAATTGAAGTAAATTATTGTAAGTAGCTGATTTTTGAAGCATTCTTTTTTATTCTTTTTCTCTGTCCAAATATAACTTTTGTTTTCTTAAAGTCAGCTACCTGCTGCTGATTTATGTTCGCCTGGTACTTGTTGCGCGAGCTCAACCAAAAATTGCCAATTTGCTTTAAAGGAAAACAAAAAATCCGAATTTCATGGATCAGCGTGTACGGGACACGATTTTTTGATGAATATGGATCAAGAAGAAGTTCAGCATACAATTTATCATATTAATGTGTAGATTTTATTATTAAAATATTAGAAGACATCGTACATTGACATTATTGATCATTTGATACAGTAACATTTATTTATATAATATGCCTTATATATGGGTATACAAGTGTGCATTAAAGCATGAAGACATTCGCAAGAAGTATATTATAGAAAAATATTTGTATAATTGTCATGTCTTTGTATTACATTACTAAATTGTGTGTTTTTGCAGCATATCAAATTTAATTGCTTTCTTTCAGATTTATATTTTAAAGCTGTCAATTTTTTGAAGACAATTTTGAACTCGAATTGGTGTTGTTTTGTGCTAAACGACATAAGATTCTTTCGACGAAATGTCTGTAAATATTTACATAAATATTAACATATACAATTTAATTCACATAAATGTTTTGTGGTTCGGAATATTGAACAATAACATAGATCTAACATACATATATATAATATTCGCTGCACTTTTTCATACTTTAAGTCGTGTAGAACGTACAATTTCGAGCAAAATAATCGGCAAACCAAAAATTATAATCACATCAGCCAATAATGTGCTTGTGGATTTTGAGCAATTTAGCAAGGATTAGCATTAGATTAGAGTTAAGCGCTTGCATTTCCATTTGCTATGGAATTCAAGTGATATTATTACAATTAAATAAAAAATAAGGCAAAACATTGCTTAAATTTAACATTTCCTTTCACTCCACCTGGAGGATTCAGGTCTCCTTCTCCTTCTGTTTCGTCCCTTCTCCATTCATATGTATAGATGTGTCACGTATTGTATGCATGTATGTACATGACATCAGTGGCAGTTATTTATCGCCGATAGCGTCCCAAATATGCCTTGCAGCTTGGGCACGTGTGGTGCACATCCATGCAGTCATCAATGCAACAAGGTATCAAGCAACAGCCCAGCCAGCAACTGCAATTAACAAGACATGTTATACCAACGAGCTGGTAAATTAGTATATGCCAACGGCGCTTACCCAAGCAATGCAATTACAAATCCGGACAGATAGGCAATCATGCCGGGCTCCGTGCGTGTCGTTGACTCAATTTCTGCATGGCATGAGGGGCATATCATGTGTGTCGAGGTGCGTCCAATGGGCACCACTGTGGTCAATATGTTTGTGCCCACGGTGGCTGGTGCAGCAACTGGCGTATATGGTCCTACTGGCTTAACACCGCCCATTGCCTCCAAATAGGATGGTGGCGCCGATGGCGGCGGAACGTATGTGAACGGTGGTGCATTGCTCGTAGATTTGCTCATGGTTTCCTCCTTCTAGTAGTTAATGTAAATGCACGTGCTTAAATAGATAGATACCTGCAAAAAAAGAACACACACAAATTGTACAATTAAATCCCAAAATGACAAGAGATTAGCTATAAATAGTTTATGCCAATGTCGATGACTCAACCAGCGCAAAAGCAAAATGAGAGCAATCTATGGGCCCGCATTTCAAAATACACACAAAAAATTAAAGAAACATCAACAGAGAGCAAGGCCAGTATAGTTTTTACTCTCAGTTCTCAAACGATTCACCCTTGATAGATTCAAAAAATGGAATACAAAAAAGATTACATACTCTTGAAACCAGCAGCAAGACTTATCGCAAGCAAAAATCTTTCATTAATTGAAAATTAACATTATTGAGCGCCTACTGTATGTTCTTTTTAAATTCGTCAAGCTTAAAGCGCTTCATGTGACAAATTAAATTGAATTTCACATTGATGGAACACAATGGAAATTTACATTCATACACAACACACATACATATGAACATTTGTTTATTTGTTCGTAGTGCTGACACGCGGCTACATCAATTAGCTGCATCGTCAAGCTTTGTCTGATAAGAAGTACACACAACTCAATAATTGAGCACAACACACACGTACTTCATAATGATAATTAGAAAAATACATATGAACTGCTTTAAGTAAGCAATAGCAAGCAAGGCCACAATCCAATAGCAACAACAACAAGCAAGCTTAACTGCGGGAAACCACAACTTTCCCCACCCAAACAGAAGACACGAGACAAGTGCACAGGGAGGGACAGGCAGGGAGAGACAGCGAAACATTGTTGCAACCGCAACCGGAAGTATTGCGGTGTGCAAAATAGATATCGGGCGGACATAATATAGGTATTTTGTTTCCAAATGGTAAAGTCAGCTATATTCATTGGTGGGCAGATATGTAAGGAAAACGTATATTAAGCCCACATCAGCTATACAAAGTTAATTCAATGCATAAAATGTGTTAATTTAAGTTAAGCTTTGCTTTGTGTGCTTTTCTTGGTATTTCTTTGTTGTGTTGTCGCTAATTAACTCAAAATAATCTAGATTGTGGATCAAAGTTGAAACAAACAGAATTTAGCAATAAGATTTTGTTCTCATTTTGGATTTGTGATGTCATTATTAGGTCAAAAACACTCACACATGCATACGTATACGTGTGCATGCATGTTAGAAAAAACCCTATTGCAGTTGTTGGTTGCCGTCTGCGTCATTCACTTGGAAAGTTTAAGCTTGTCTATTAATCCCCAATGTCCACTATAGAAAACATTTTTACACTTTGCGTGTAATTAAGCAATAAAGAGTTGGCATTCAGTGTATAAACAATTTAAAGTGCTTAAGAACAGCACTAATTAGACATTAACTAACACTTTGCAAAGCTTTGTACATTGTTTTAACCTTTAACGTTGTATCTTTGTGTTAAGCTGTTAATGAAGCTAACCAACATTCATGTTTGTCTTTAGAAACAACAATAAAGTTATAGCAGATCGCGCTAGATTTGAACAGATGTTGTTACGATTGCCCCAACGATGACGATGACGTCGTCATGCTAAATTTGGAGAGAAAAAGCTGAGAGCAAACACAAGTAATGAGAATTTAGGTGTGTTTATGCTGATGTTGCTTTTGTTGTTGTGCAGCAAACATATATTTTTAGCATTATATAGATATATGCATACATAAACAGGTGTATACATTTAAATAATATTAATTATGTACACTTGTCCACAAATCTTAAATTTTAAATCAACAAATGTAAAATTTGAAAATTATTTCAAAAGGATTTCACTTTTGCAAGTATTTTTAATTACATGCACAGTTATAATACAAATGAACAGTGTTAAAGTATTGGTACCGCTGACACTTTCATTACGAGATGAAAACTGAAATCGACACAGTTTTAAGACGCGAAACGAATTCCCTTATGAAAGCCCGAAATAGAATTTAAAACACACAACATACGTTATTTGTTGCTTAAGAATCCAGCCTTAAACTCAAAATAAAATTTACGCTTTTTCATACTATACATGTTCACACAACACACATGTGTGTTGTCTATGCAATTATTCACGCATTTCTGTAAATTTTGCTCCACTTCAACTAGATCAAACACTCACGAGCCGTATATATCAGTACAATATGCCTTAATGTACGAAAAAATATATACAAATTTTTTGTGTACGCAATATTTTTTTTAGAATTACCTCGAAATGTTCAACCGAGCAAACTTTTGCACAACAGCACGACAACGGCAACACGCTAACTAGAGATGCTAGACATGCAATTTTGGTCTAAGTCATCGAGCTATCGATGAATATAGCTAAATACTTTAGCTATCGGCTCCAATTTAGTTGAAAATATTGCTACTTTGGCAACCCTGCATGTTTGTTTGTGTTATTGCAAATTTTCCATCGAGAGCTTCAACCAATTGTTGTGTCCATGTCATGTAAATACACACCTGATATCACCGAGCTGCTGCCAGTGCGCGAATATCGCTGCGAATACTGCAGTGATCAGGTATTTGGCAACCAGAGCCACTATCAACTGCATCTACGGCGACGCCACAATTTGGTAGCAATCAACAACCTAGTGAACATCACAGAATATCATTGTCCTGTATCAAACTGTGTTTACAATGCCGAGCGAAAAAACAGTCGGAGCTTTGTCAACATCCGCTTTCTGCGCCAACACTACCAAAAGAGTCATATGGTCAAGGATTTCAAGTGCGATGAATGCAACTCAACATTTCTTCTCGCCCGTCATCTAGAAAGGCATCTGTGCTGCACGGTTTTTCCATGTACTGTCTGTGGACTCACTTATTCAAGCAAGGCTAGCCTTGCAACACATATGCGTCGCAAGAATCATCAGGAACACAATGAGTTGCCAACAACTAAAGTATCAATTCCTTCTTTCGAGGCATGGAAAAAGGAGCAGAAAAACTATTCCAGAGTCAGAACGGAAAAAACTTCCACTTTAAATGCTCCACTCCCAAAGCAGATACCTTCTTCAACAATTTCTTTTCTAGAGTCAAGCCAGAAAACGCTTAATGCTACGCCAAGCAGGACAGAGCCAGTCGCCGATGTAGATGCCCAACTTGAGGAGGAGCAACAAACAGCTGACCCGCCAATACAATCTGCGGAACCAGTTATCGTTTTGGGTGCAACTATTGAAGCCCAGATACCTTCAGAAGACTCGTCCATGCAACAAACGTTCTACTGTTTGCCAGACATACAGATTCCAGTTGCTCTGCAAACCGCAACACAAACCGAGAATTGCATCGAGATGGATGAGGCTATACAGCAAGCGATAAACGTTGCTCTGGCGGAGCGTGCCAGGCAGGAGAGTGAGCTGGCATTGTCCACTTTCACTGCTGAGGAAATGGAGCGAATGCTGCGCGACATGGAAACGCAAACGGATGATGTGGATCTCAATGAAATAGACATGCACAATGCTGAGGAGCTGGGTCCATTGCTGCGTGACATACAAACCCAAACGCTCGACAACAGGCTCGATCAGGGCACAATGACGGATCTAGATCTAGAACCGGATAGTGTCTATGAAGCATACCAGGAGGCAGAGCCCATGTTTGGTCCACAAACATCGGCACACATACACACCCAGACCTGTGACGAGCTGTTCGAGGAGCTTGGGTTATCCCACATCCAAACTCAAACGCACTGGCCCGAAGGCGATGAGGATGGACTCTACAATACTCAACATACACAAACATGCGACGAGATGCTTGAGTTTCTGGAAAACTTTCAGTCGACTTGTACGCAAACTAGATGGATGGATTAATTAGCAAAAAACCCCAAACCGTTCCAAACTTCTAAATGTATTTTATGTGAATCTTGATAGACTTTTAACTATGTTATGGAGGCTCTTAGACTTATGCCACATTTAATTATAGGTGTTGTAATTAATGAAGTCTGTTAAATGTTATTCATATTCTATGATAAAGGATACAGTAATTAGCTCTTAACTTTACTTGTTAATGGCAAGTCTTTACCTAAGGCATTCTTTGTGCAATCTATATAATTATATATGTACATGTTTGTTCTCAATTTAGTTTGTTTTCTCTTTGCCAATCTTTAGAAGCAATAGCTCGGAACATTGGAAGAAGCAGTAGCTGCAAAAGGATAGTGCCAAATAGTTTCCCACGCCGCTCAAGTAGGCGCCTCGCATTAGAAAACTGCCAATGTCCTGGCCGGCAATAAAGTAGACATTGGAGAAGGCGGCGGGTATAAAAAGCTGTGTGGCCAATAGCGCATGGAAACGTTGGGAGCCGGCAGTGCCAAGGAGCTGCAGCATCCAACTCTGGTATACAGGTTTCGAAACAAAAGTCTTGTAGGTCTTCTCTGCAGCCAGACACACAAAATTAAGCACACTCCAGATGAGCACATAGGTGTAGCAGCCATGCCAAACGAATACAAATCCAAAGGTTAACGCAGTGGCGCATAGCTTGGCTGCTGGAGATGATTTCTTGCCGCACAGCTCCGCATAGATGTGCCTGAAGAGGAACTCGTATAGGCCCTCATCAAAGTACTTCCACATATCGGAGTAAAAGTGTATGCGACCAATGCAACGTGGCCTCCTAGGTGCAGCAATGCCATCGTGCTCGGCAAACGCAATACCCAATCCATAGGTAATCACGTAGTAGACAAAGAAGAATTGACCCATAAAGTAGCCAGCAGCATGCTGCCAGAAGACGGATTCCATCATTGCCACAACGCGCACATCACGCGCCATATAGTGGATATAGAAGTAATGCAGGGACCACATCATAAGCAACCACCAGAATCCAACGCGCAGCAGGGCTACAAGGAATCGCCGCCAGTGCAGCTTAGGATTTGTGTTTTCCCTTTGCTTGAAGCGATCATAGCTGATAAAAGGTCCGTAAGTCAAGCAGGGAAAGTACATGGTGTATGCCAAGTAATCAATAAATTTACCATCATTGCTGCCACCTCCACTTAACGAGTAACTGCAGCCGCGCAATAAACTCCAGGATGCGGTTACTATGAGCATGGCATACTCGGCATATCCAACCTTGTCCAGCCACCACGTGCTATTCTTGGCCACATTAATTGCTAAAATCCAGGCGCCGGTTAGCAGCCACGTTAGACGCTTAGAGCGCGTTCTTGCAGTCCAGAAGTAGCTAAGCAGCAGTGTGGACAGAAGCATTTGTGATGTCCAGTGCGTTTTTATAACTAGTGCTAGTGCACAGACGGCAATGTGTCCATGGCGACGCAGGTGGAACCACTTCCAGCTGGAAACACCCGTAACAATGCCATGCAACAGGTAATAGGGCCAGAATGTAGCAATAAAATCAGCAAAATTCTCCAATTCGTCATTGCTGTCATCGCGCAAACGCACTTCGCCATCGCCTTGGAGCAGGCGCCAGCCTTCAGCGAACTGAAAATTTGTCGAGTTGAGGATGCGATCTCGTAATCCATAGATTTTGTATAGTCCAATTACAATATAAACAATATATACAGAAAAGTATATCACGATTTCGAATCTGCTTAACAAGCCGGCAGACATTATGGTATCGATAGCACTGCGGAAATATCGATAGAGATGCGAAAATGTCGTGCTTGTGTGCAATACCAGCCATTTTTTAGCCGGGCTGTACTTCTCGCCAAACAACTTGGATTAATATGTAAACATTTTTAATGACATATTTAACTTAGAGGTAAATTATCTCTACAGGGGCTACAAGATGACACTACGTTTAAGTGATAATTTACATGAATGCGTGCACGAATGTTATGAGTGTTTTGATTGTATTTAGTTGAGACCATCTTCGTCCTCGTCGTCTTCGTGCTCCTCCTTGACTTTTCTTTCCGCTTCGTTAACATGACGCTGCAAATGACGCCACAGCGTACTCTTGGGTATCTCGAAGAGATTCGCTGCATGGTTTTGAGACATGCCACCGCTTATGCAGGCATGCAACGCCTTCGCAAGCTTGTCGCGCAGCTCATCCTTTGGAGTGCTGTCCCGCCGCCGACAGGCAACAAAATCGGGCAGAACTCCCTCTGCTGCTAGGCGGACTTTGTGCCGGTGTAGAGTAGACATTGGTATGTGCAGATCTTGGCTTATGTTCTTTAAAGAATCACCATTCTTCAGACGCTGATAGGCCTCCGCTAGTGATGGCTTCTCGCGCTTGATTCTCATGTATGCAGGATTGGAGCGAACACGTCGCCATAGAACGGTTTTTGATATGTCATAACGATCTGCAGCTTTTTGTAGGCTGAGCCCCTCGTGCAAGACAGCGTCCGCTGCCAAATCAAGAGCATCATTTATATCATCCTTGAGCTCTTTCTTAAGTGCCACATGATGTTGGTGCACTTTCGTTATCGCCTTCTTTGAATTGACTTTTGTTGGTGAGGCGCGCTGGCGTACCTTCGTTTTTAACATTTTAATATCAAGGTGGGATTTACGTGGTTTAACATCAAGCAGTTCTTCATCATCTTCCTCTTCGGCGGCGTCCACTTCTTGCATTACATCTTCTGCCATATCTGCATCCGCACTTATCTCTATTAGTGGATCGCCTGTACCTGCGTACTCCTCCTCGATTAGATGTGACTCCGATTCATCGTGTTCATCATTGACATCTGCATCCACCTCATCGTCCACAATTTGACTGCTATGAGTCGCTGCTTCCATGACAGCTGCATTCACGGCTCCTCCTAGTTTTGTAACAGAGGATGCTGATTGTGTTATGGTGAATGTGCCAGTGTTTTCAGTAAGTATATACTGATTGCCACTGCTGTTGCCGCCCATGTGCTCAATGGAATACGTTATCTTCGGCTGATCGCTGTACACGTCAAGGAATTCCAATGTTCGCTCCTGCTGCTGCTCGTGATGCTGTTGATGTTGTTGGGGATTCGCCAGGACTGTTGTATCCATCTCTAGCTTACCAACTACAGCATTGGCATCTTCTTCTTCCTCCTCTTCTTCCATTAGAGAGGCATTTGCAATTTGCAAGCCACTAATGGACTTTGCTGCCTCGACGGCCATAGCGCCGCTCATGACATTTGTGGTGGTCATTGCTGTGGGATTTGTTTCAAAACTTATGGCAGACTTTATACCCAGCAGATTGATAGCTGCGAGAAACTCGGTAAGCAGGGCAGAGGGCAAGCTCGTTTCACCCATATAAATAAATGACAACATGCTTTCCAGCAGCTCACCCCGGATATCGGGTAGAATGACAGTCGCCTCTTGGCCGGGAGGTAAGTCGACCAGCAGATTGCGCATCAGATCGCTGCAAGTGCTCAGCACAAAGAGATGGGCGCGTACACTGATTCCATCTTTGGCAACCAGCAGAACCTCGCAGCTTTGATTGTTGCTTTGCTGCTGAAGCAGGACGCGCTGAATATCCATTATTGTGGACGAGTGGCCCATCCATTTAAGGTGATTCTGAAAAGACATTTGCCCAAATCAGATGTAAACAAACTAGTGTTGATGTTTGTTTTTTGCAATTGTTCCAAAAACCATTACCATTTTCGTTTGTTGTGTTTTATTTTCCAAAAAATCTGTTTCTATTCTATTCCAGCACACGAAGCGAAACGCGACGAAAATGAAGAGCGGTAGGGTTGTCAAACGTGTCTTTTATTTGGATGCTGTTCCGATACATATATTGTGTTTTCGAACACTTAACAAAAATCCACTTACTAGTTCTTTCAATAAACTAACAGGGAAATAGCTCTTGAGTTGTTATTAATTAACATATGTATATTGATATAAATGGCAGCTCTAAGGCGATATTTTGTGTTTGCTGCTATTGGGCCATGAACTAAACTTGGTTTCTCAATTTTTTTGTATTTAACATTGACATTGAGGCTATATGAACTTTTATAAATACAAATTTATTTCTTCAGCAACAATAATAAATATTAACTACCTATAACTCAAAAGAGCCACAAACAAGTCATTAAACGAACTAGTTCATTTAAAAAGTAAGCTTAATCAACACTGGTTTTTTGACGTTTTGTTATTACATAAAGTGTCAAATATTGTGCAGATTCTTGGGATTATAATCCAATATTTGACTAAATCGAGCGTATGGCCGCCTTAATTAGAAACCTGGGGGCCAGAATTGCTTCCGCCGCTTTGACGGCCAAGCATGGTAACTAATCAATGCTCTGCACTTGTTAAATACAAATAAAAACTATTACATATTCTGTACATATAGTGGTGCCCGCTGGAACAGCTGCTCTTCGTATGTCCAGTACTGCTGCCGTTGATGCCAAGGCTCCAGAGAAACGTAAGTATTGCATAAGAATCATAATAGCTGTAACGCAATTACATCTGTTCCAACAGCCACTGTGCGCAAGCCGGACGCAGCTGCTCGCACATCACTCTCCGACTTTGGTCGCTATGTTTCCGAGTGCATGCCCAAGTATGTGCAAAAAGTGCAATTGACTTCAGGAGATGAGCTGGAAGTGCTCATTGCACCCGAGGGCGTTGTGCCAGTGCTTCAGTTTTTGAAGGATCATCATCAGGCGCAGTTTACCAATTTGGTTGACATTGCCGGCATGGATGTGCCATGCCGCAAGCATCGATTCGAGGTTATTTATAACTTGCTGTCGCTGCGCTTCAATGCCCGCATCCGTGTCAAGACCTACACAGACGAGCTGACCCCGCTGGACTCGGCCTGTGAGGTGCACAAGGCAGCCAATTGGTATGAGCGTGAGATTTGGGATATGTATGGTGTTTTCTTTGCCAATCATCCCGATTTGCGACGCATCCTTACCGATTACGGCTTCGAGGGACATCCACAGCGACGCGACTTCCCGTTGTCCGGCTATGTGGAGCTGCGCTATGACGATGAGAAGAAACGCGTCGTCTGTGAACCCTTGGAACTGGCACAGGAATTCCGAAAGTTTGATTTATCGGCACCATGGGAACAGTTCCCCAATTTCCGCAACGCAAACCCACCAGCCGAGGTGGTGGAGCCAGCCAAGAAGTAAGCAAACGGCAACTCAGTCTTATGGCAGTTTGTTAAATGGTAATTAATAGATGAATACATCAATAAAAAAACACGATATGTAGAAATTGTAAATTTAAAAACAATGATTTATTTGATAACGGCCACAAAGTGAAATCCCTTTACTAAGGATTCGGGGGTCCGGTTCTAATAGTAAGAAAATAGACAATTTCAAGTTCTTTATAAAATATGCTTGTTGCAATTTAGAAATTTAAGCCAATTTTGGGGTTTTTTTGATTCATGTTTTGAGTTTTACATGATACTCTTAAATTCTCATGAGCTGGTTAAAATGTATCCACATACATATAAACGTATACATAGATATAATATGAATTACAACATCAAAATTTGTAATCGCGTAAATTTCCACCTAGAATTGAATTCATTAAAATCTTCTTAACTTGGTTTAATTGGCATTTCCTTTTTTCTTTAAGTTTGCCAAATGTTCTCAAACCTCATTTTGTACTTTTTATATATTATATTATTATTATAACCAAGCTTAATAGTGAACCGTATATAGAGAATTGTTGACAATTTTTTATCGATTTTTCGTTTTTAAAAATACTTATTTAACATTCAAGTTTGATTAATGCATATAAGGACCACAGATACATGCATATGTATGGGTTTTACTTTCTTTGTATTATTTATTTTGTTTTGTTATCGTTATTAATACACTTACAAAAACAGTTATTAACACAAAAGTTCAGTTTACCAGGTCATCCTATAGAAAATATGTATATCGTGCGCCTGCGCAGCGGTGCCTGGCTTCTCCTTCTTCAATCCTAGTTGTTTGGCGGGAAGTTAATATAAGTATGTAGTACTATCAAATACAGTGATCATCGCTTGGAAATCTTATATTTAGTCTCGATTAAGAAAAAGCTATTATTCCAAAGCTTTCAGCTCGCAATCACTGCATATTATAAAAGTTAAATTTGTATATATTTAATTGTTGATTCGAGCTTGATTAGTTGCACAAACTATTTAGCTGCACCGCTGATGCTGTATATATATTTTGTTCTTCGTTTTTTGTGTTTTCTCCAATTTGTACATTATGTACGTAACACTAAGTTTGTGATTAGTTTTAAAATGTGCCAAGATGTACATACATACATATGTACGTATGTACTTTACATCACTGCGCGCCTCAAAATTTAGTACGCAGATACAAAACAAATTAAGCTGCGCCTCAAGCGAGCTTTGAACAGTCCTTGTGCTGGCGGCCCATAATCCGTCCAGGACAGTGGGACTGCGACAAATGAAAAAATTTTCGATGCAGGATGAAAAGTGCGCTGCTGCTAGCCAATGCTGCAATGTTGCAATGTTGCAGGCCACAGCGTCACTCTACCTGGCGACAAACAACAAATTTCGACCGACGCAAATGTTTCGTCGTGCCACAAAATACAAATGTGTGTGTGTGTGTGGGTGTGTATGTGTGTGTTTAAAGCCAAAGCACTCGATTCCACGGTGCGGCTTATATCGATTCGGTTTTTGTATAAAGCCGTGCAGCTGAACCACCACCACCAGCACCACCCGCTGACGCATAGGAGGAGGTGCCTTTGCTGCTGCTGCTGCCACTGGTGTTGGCATGACTCTCGCTGCTGCTGCTGCTCGTGGCAGCGGCGGCGGCAGCCTCATTGTTAAGCCGTTCGTGGTACTCCTGAAAGCAGGGTACAATGCATAAATTCGTTTGACACTCGGGACAATGGTATTTCGTTTTGCGTCGCAAAATGCGACCATGTCCATCAATGGTATTCCAACAGAAATTGCAGCCCAAGGCTGGACCGGGTCTTATGACCGGGCAATGACTAGAACGTGGATTCTCCAAGGTAATGATTTCACGTTGGGTCTGCAAAAAGAACATAAAGTTAACTTTAATCTTTCATGGATAAGACTCTTGCGAACGTACCTGAGGTGATGACACCGAGCGCTGCAGTTCCTCGTTCTTCACGCGCAGCGTGGGCAAATGCTCAAATGAACTGCTCGTCGTCGTCGTCGATTGACTGGGATGCAGATGAATGTTGCTGCTGCCCGTTGACTTGGAGCTACGCAACTTGTTGCCACTGCTGCCACCATTCTCACGCTCACGCTCCCGATCCCGCTCAATCTTTGCGCTGCTGCGTTCCACAATGTGCGAGAGCGGTGAATGCGGCGAGCGACGTTCCGGAATGGGAGACGGCTCTGTGCTGCCGCCATATGTGGGCGAGAAGGGCTGGCGACTGCTGCCAGCCGGTGGCGATGTGACCACCGAAACTGGTGTGCCTCCCGAATTCGTGGGCGTAGCCGCTGTCTCACTTGACGAGGCGACGATGCGTGTGGGTACCAGGTACTGCGAGGAGCCGGCTGGCGGCGGCGAACCAGAGGCATAGATAGCCTCAGGCAGCGAGATATGATGTGGATGATGCAACGGCGCTTGCGGCACATAGCCCGCATTGGTTCCAGACAGCGGATGCGAGTATTGCCGATGCAATGGCGCAAATGGATTTGTGCCCGTTATGCTGCTGGTGGAGTGCAGCGAGTGCTGGCGCGGCAACAGTGGATCCGAGTGCTGCTTTATTAGATATGGTGTGCTGGACGGCACGCTTAAAAGATGCGGGGTCGGGGGTGATGACAGACTGGGCGCCGGCTCTGACGCGTGCCTCTCAATTCGAGTTGGTACGGTCAACAAATGTGGCTGATGCGGATTATGATGATGATGCGGATGATGCGATTGCTGCTGCTGCTGCTGCTGCTGCTGCTGTTGATGCTGTTGCTGCTGCTGAGCCTGATGATGATGATGCGTCGAATAATCCCTGGCTATGGCTGCCGTCGCACCCGCCGCATTAAACGGATCGAAGTCTAGCGTTGTGGCAGCCGTATCCGGTGATATCTGATTAGTTGACGACAAACTGTCACTGTCCCGTTTCACTCTAGGCTGACGCGTTAGCACACGATTCCTCTTCGAACCCATCGGAGCTGTTGACTGTGTTGTCTGCAGATCTGTCGCCTGCTCCGTTTCGCTTGGGGTACGCTCAAAGCTTCCACTGCTGCTGCTGGTGCCGGTGCCCTGACTGTGCATGATGGCCAACGTTGGATGATGCTGTGTGACATGCGCCGGACTGGGTTCTAAAAACAGATGGAATCATTTAATATGTCATCGTAAAATATAGTTTAGAATGTTTAAAATAATGTTATATGAATGATAGCTTAATTGGTTTATGTTTTTTTTTTTATATTTTATTCGTTTCTTGCACATTGAAGAAGCCTAAAATCTAAAAGGTTCGTTTTGTTTTTTGTTAGTTACATTATATCGTACATACATTTTTTGCGTAACTTATTTTACAGTCGTTTTGTTTTATTTACTACCGCTGACTAATAGTACATTAATTGTAAATAATTAAATATATATATATAACTGTATATATGTTAAACACGCAATTGTAGGAAACAGAGTTAGTCATAATTATTGTTTATTCTATTTTAAATATTTTGTTTTTGTTTTGCGTTGTTTTTATTGAATTCGTATGTTTGTGTTTCTGTGTGTGTATATAAGAATCTATGCATCTAGTTGTAGGAATTAAAATGCATTACCAAAAAGTTGTTGACATTCACAATTACAAATACAAATGACTTCTAACAAATCACGCTTAGTATTTAGTTTGCCTTGCGACAGACAATATAAAAAGTTTACTAATTTTATTACATACATAAAAGTATTTGATTTTTATTGTATTGTATTAAAAACACACTAATCTTATTCGTTTTTTGTTTTTGTTTCCATTACATTCTGCAGTCTCCATTTAGGATTTTGGGTGGTTACGAGTTATCTTAGTTTTGTATATTGCGTATATGGCTTTCCCATTTAGTCCTATTTTGTTTTTATATCGTATGCATATGGCCCTCCATAATCATCTAGTGTATATATGTATTTATAATGTACAAATGTTATGTACAGTAACTAAATCCCCATAACGATCAAATCAAGAAACCCGTCCAGATATGTCTAGTATGTATTGAATTGCACTCGAACAAAAAATGTACAAAAAAAATTTTCAACTGTAACTAAAAGTGGAATGGTTGTAAGCGTTTCTGGATGAATTGTTGTGTTTCATGTGTTTCCAAAAATAAATAAAATTAAATCAAATACCATCCCAAAATCGAAAATACAAAATGAATGTGTACATTTACAAATATAGTATATTGGTACATACATATATATATTATACATTATTGAGTTGGCTTAAATAATTATTTCTTTATGGGTTATTTTGATCTGTACAACGACAGATCCACTTTTACCCCCTCCAAACTAGATACAAACATCAATTTAAACTAAAACTGATTGGCCTTTAACTTTACACAAATATTTATATTGAGGTTATATATATATATTAAATCTTGCGAGTTAGAATGTCAATGGTATAAAGGTTTGCTTTTGTAACACGAGTGCCGGGATTTAAGGAGGGAGAACAAAGATAAAAATAATTGGGCCGTTTTTGAAGTAGTTAATATATATTTTAAAGTAATATATACATACTAGCTAAGTCCATACAATATATAAATCATTTGCTTTTTCTTTGAATGATTTAACTCTTATATAAATTGTATATAAATTTATTTACAAATACAAATTTTATGGGGTTAAATATACAATTACTGTATAACCGATTCCTTATAGTTCAACAATGATAAAATCAATTTCGACTCGACACGTGTAGCTTAAGGAATTAAGTTCTTTAAATTATGCTTGTGTGTGTGTGGATGTGGTGTGTTATCGGCGCACATCTGCTTAACTTTAAGGACACAATATATCCTATTAGTGGGTTCGCATCTTCTTTGTATTGCTATATTAATGTACCCTTCTATTCCGATGTACTCCACACTTATTAGCTGCCGTTTCCCGAATACCTGTATCAAGAGTCAAATTTTTGCACAGCTGCGCCTTGGTTTGGGTGGTACGAGGGGGAGTTGGGGGTCTTAGGACTTATCTAAGTATTGCAGGCCAGGGTTAACCATCGGCGCAAGCGTGCTAGCAACCAATGGTGGTGGTTGTGAGGACGACAAGGACGACGACGACGAGTGTGTTGGCGCCGCAACAGTTACGAAATTATTAAAAAGAAACGCGGTAGCCGCTGCGCTATGCGCTGAGACCGATACGGATGCGGGCACGGCTGATATGCTCATTGGTTCTGGTTCGCTGGCAGCCATCACAGCGGCTGCCTGCAGCAACTGGCCTGGCCCCGGCCCGTGCGCAGAGTCCACGTCGATGCCGCCACCGCTGCTCAGTTGGTCAACCGGCAGTGGCATTACGCCAGCCACTGCGGCGGCGGCGGCAGCAGCCGCAACGCCCATGTGATTGGAAATCGTATTCTATATTGAGTTGAAGTTAATACTCTGTAGATTCATTGCAGCGGCCGGATTAACATTGATTGTGCCACCTCCTGAGGCAGCGGCAGCTGCACCAGCTCCTGTCGCATCGATATATCGCTGACGGGACATGGTGTGCACACTGGCCGGTGAATCCATATAGCGAGCATCGAAAAGACTCATGACTCCGATGGCTGGATGCGTGTTGCTTCCACCGGTTGTTGTAGTCGTTGCTGTGCCTGCATGATGTGGTGTGCACATAAGCGATGGCGTCGGCGTTTCCGTTTGCGGCGGTATTTGCATGTTGAGCGCTGCCGTTTGAGCTGCGGCAACAGCTGCAGCTGTAAGATGATCATATGTTTCGTTGGTCGTATCGTCGCCGGGGTTTGTCGACGGTGTTGGCGAGGGTGATAGATTTGGCTCCTGTTTGACTACGCGCGCCTTAATGCTCGGCCTGGACACCGGATAGCCGCGTTTCTTATACTCTAGCCACAGCGTACGATTGTTCACACCGTATAGACGAGCGGCCTTGCAGAAGCCAATGCCACCAGTGCGCACTGCTTCCAAGGCTCTTATGAAATTCTCATCACCCTGGGGATTTACGGATCGCTTGCGTTTGGTTACTTGACTGTTAGCACCGCCACTGCTACTATTGCCACCGCCGCCAGCACTGCCCGCACTTCCACCCGCACTACTTCCGCCACCACCACCAACGCCCGAGTGGACTGGTGACTGGGTGGGTGTCGGACCCTGACTGTAGACGGACTGCACCATATTGGATTCGTTGGGCGATGTGGGTGATAGATTTTGGGCGGCCGTTGCATAACCACTGACCAGATTATTAACGGTTATTATTTGCGACGAGTACGCCTGACCAGTTGTTGTGCCCTGTTGTTGTTGCTGCTGCTGCTGCTGATAATGCAGCTGCTGCAGATGCTGTTGTTGCTGCTGCTGCGTGGCCTGCTGCTGGGCTTCATGCTGCTGCTGCTGCTGCTGTTGACGCTGGTCGGTGGTGGTGCCGGCTGTACCGACGCCGGCACTGCTATTCGCAGCGCTGTTTTGATTGCCATTACCGTTGCCATTGCCAATCAAGTTGGACTGACAGGCGGGCATCGAGAAGCGCGAATAGTTTGAATCAACAACTGTCCATTGCAGACCTGGGAAGGGGAGAGAGAGAGACAGGCGTAAGATTTGGTTTTGTCTTTAGTACGGGTTTGAAATTGGAAACATTACTCTCTATAAAAAATTTACTTTCAATTTATGTTTTTTGTTTTAAGTAAGGGACGGGGCTCTTCATTTGGCCAAGATCTCAGTTTTTGAAACTATATAATAGGGGCAAACTATTGGACAACAGGCATATAGAGTATAGTAAGTAGTTTACAATAGTAGAATGGTATTTGGTATCGGTATCGAGTAGTAGAAAGATTGCTAATGCTAAATCATTATCATTCGAAAACCGCTCTTTAAAAATGCTTTCCCGCAAAACAAAAAAATTGGAAAGAAAAACTTAAAAAAATGAAATTGGCAAACAAAAATAAGTTTAGTAATAAAATCGAAAAAAACAAATTAATATATTTATAAGTGGAAAATGTATCAAATCAGTAAAATACAGTTATTTAGTTTTTGGACTCTGTGCTAGCTCTCTCCCATTCCCAAGTTCAGGTAGGATTTCGTTTTTGAATAGAATACACAATGGTAGTTAATTATATACACATGTACATACAAATGAATTCATTTCATTTAACATAATTAATTTAATCGCACTTATTCGGTAAAACGGTAGTCTTTATGCTTTTTATTTTATTTTTGTTGTTATTTTAATCATTTTTTTTGCTTTATATTTAGCTTTAGCATTCATTTCTCCAAGCGCTTTGCATCGCACTTAAATTCTTTGAACGTAAGTTGTGTGTGTGTGCTGTGTGTGTTTGTTTGTGTGTGTGCGTGTATATATGTTTGTATATGGAATGCATGACATTTGAATGAGCGATAGCAGAGTAACAAACAGAAAAAAGTAGCTACATCTAAGCAAAGTTCTTAGGAATGAAATAATGATAATGATAGCAAAATCAATAAGAAATAACACAAAAACTTAGGGACCAAATAGAGCCACACCCTTGACTCGTCTCCCTCTTTGGCAGCCTGTTGCCTATATAGTTGGTAAAACCCCTTAATGAAGCATGATCGATCTTGGCGCATGATTTGATTTTAATGTAAGTGTTTTTAGCGTAGCAATATTTTGAACTTCTATTTGTTCTTAAGCAAACTAAAAATGAATCGCACATGGATTTCTCTACACATTTACTTTACCGATTAACAATCATTTCAATTACAACTGTGCGATTCATATTTAGCAAGTACATTCTACAAATGTTTAACGACTTACCAGAGTGCGATGACTGCGAATTGGGCGCGTCGTGTTCCGATGGTGTCGTTGTGCCAGAAATGTCCAGGGGCATCGATTGATTCACACTGCCGATGTCCACTTCGGGCTTCTGTACGTCGATCAATAAATAGGATGAAAGAAACAAAGTTCAGTAATATGTTCCAATTTTGATAAAAAGATTAACGTGACCAATTTCATTACAATTTGCATATGTATGTGTCCATGCGCATCGTCCAAATCCGAATCCTGTGGCTGTTGTTCTAGCTCAGTGCTTGCTGACTCCTTTAGCAGCTTGGCAGTGTGCATAGAGTGTCCCGAGAGACTTCCAAGGGCCGCATTGCTTCCTGCTCCACTACCAAACGACATTTGACTCATCTGTGCCAGACTTAGACCAGCAGCGCTGCCAGCGGCGCCAGCTGCATCCAGGGAGCTGGTGTGCTGCTCCTCAGAGTTGTTGCGATCCCCAGAACCTGATAAGCAACCAAACAGATTAGTAAAATGTTGAAACATAAGCTTAAGTCTATGCACGATGCTTTACCCAACTCACACTCACCGTTATTCGAGGATTTACGCAAACGCTTGCGCCGCGTGGCGGGCGAGGTGCCAGCACTTAGTGGCGATGGTGTTCGTCTAAGCTGATGGTGATGCGTCTGCGAACCCTGCGCTTGGCTTCCTGCCTGTTGCTGTTGCTGCTGTTGCGCTTGGTGATGATGATGGTGATGATGATGCTGTTGCTGCTGCTGTTGTTGCTGCTGCTGCTGTTGTTGTTGCTGCTGCTGCTGTTGTTGTTGCGCCTGCTGCTGTTGTTGTTGCTGTTGAGCCTGCTGTTGTTGTTGCAGTTGTTGCTGCAGCTGTTGCTGATGATGCTGCTGAAACTGCTGAGCTTCGCTGCTGCTCCAGAGTGAATCGCCAGCACTGCTACTACCACTAGCTGCGCCCAAACTGGACGCGGCAGCAGCATTTGTGCCAGCCACATTAGCGCCTGCTTGGCCGAGCAATTCGGTCGCCTCGCTGGAGGATTTGCTGTCGGACTTGGTGAGGTTGGCCGGATCAGTGGGCATTTCGGCAAGACCCTTGATCTTGAGCATTTCGGCCGTTTTGAGAATGTGTGGCAATTGCTCCTGCGACACATTCACCTCCCCGTAGTACATGAAATCCACCATCGTCTTGAGATCATCGTACTGCACGTCCTTCAGTATGACAATCGGATGCTGGCACGGATTCGTTGTAAAGAGCGCCTATCGAAAAAAAGCAAATATCAATATAAGTTTACTTGGTAATGCTTGGTTTAAAAAATTTGAAATTACCTGAAAGTAGGAGCTGCACGCGGAGAGCACAATTTTGTGGGCCTGCAGTTGTCGGCCCTCCGCGGCTAGTGTGACATCCACTAGCGTTCCATTGTGCAGCAGAGATGAGCAAACCGATATGAAGTTGGGCTGGTGATTATTCCAGCGTAGGCAGAATTGCTGCACAGACATTGTCAGCGTCAGCGTCTTCTACAACAAAGCGCGATGCTGTTGCTGTTGCCGCTGCCGCGTACTTTGTCTCGCGGCAGCAACAACAATGTGTCGAAAATACCAACTAAGCAAAGAAACCCAACAACAGCGATGTCAATTCCAAAACGTAATGACGAAAACACGCTGATAACACTTTTTTTTTTATCGCCTATTGATTTTTTTTCCTTTACGTTCCTTTGTTGTTTTTTGCTTTAATTAAATTTTATGTACAATATTATTTTTGGGGGCGCCTTCAAGTGATATTCTTGTTGTTGCTGTTCTCGTCGTTGTCTGTCAGGGTGTATTGCACGTACATACACACACGTTCATACGTAGGTACGAAATTTTGCCGTTTGGCGGCGGTTTCTATGCCGCACCGATGTACACATACACAGTTGCACACATCTCATGTGCTGCTGAAATGGGAATGCGAATCAAATATTATAAGTATTTACTCACTACACAAAAACGTATACATATATTTATTTGATAAGGGCAATATTTAAATTTGTTTGGTTTAACTATTTTGTCTGCTTCTTCTTGTTTTCCGTTTGATGTGAAGTTATCTCTTCTTGTCTACGCGCGCACTCTTTCGCTCTTTCTTTATGTATGCGTTCGCTCATGCTGCTGCTTACAACAACAATAAACAGCAGTGCCAACCAACAACAACAAAATACGTACGTACGTAAGTATGTATGTGTGTAATTATACAGTCGCGAATAGCATATACATACACACGTCCGTAAACACTCGTACATACACATATACGGACAGATGCTTCAAAATTTAACAGAAAATCTGTGTACTGTTTTATTTCTCTAGGTTTGCCTCAAATTTTATTTTTAATAAAAACGTAACGAAATCTAATACATGGGCTTCATATCTCTGATGAGCGCTAGGGAGACCTTGAATTTTCTTTGATTGTTATGACGTAATTAGCGCGTCTGACCCTCTGCCTCTGCCGCCAGGCACGACCACGACCGACGTCGTCGTACTAATCGCTGCTTCGTTTATTCATCGTATTGACATTTTCAGCAGCCTTTATTTAGGTATGTACACACATGAATACATATAAATGTGCATATGTCGCGCGTTTTTATTATAATTGTTTTTCAACTACATATTTGTATGCTTTAATTCGAGCGATTAACAATGGTTTCAATGTTTTCGTAGGTAAGGGGGTGGTCTTATTATTTTGCACAAAAGAAAACACGGCGAGAAGTAGAAAGTCCAAAAACAAAATGGCGCGCTTGTAAGAAAAAATATTGGTTTGCAAAAGCCTTTTTAAACAACATTTACACAATATATTTCATACAATACTTGTGCATTACACATTTTCACTTTTCTATATCACATTGTGCACAAATTTGCTGTATTTGGTTAGCGTTTAAATTAATTATGGAAGTAGTGCAATTCTTACGTTTTACTTCTTTATTCTTTTAATGCGATATCAGACCTGACAATCAGGGTTGCTCAGCAAAACTGGAAAGCATTCAATATTGCTATCGATAGCAGTGAGTACTCTTTGTAATCGATATTTCAGTTACACTTGCGATGTTCTAGCCGCAGTCTGATGTTCATGGCACACTGTGTATTTAGCTTAGTAGATTTTGGATATTTAGCTGAAATAAATATTATGTTTATAAGTGCAACAGATTCTTGCTCACTCGGTTTGCAAATTCTATCGGTGGACTTTCAGCAATTATTGTGAGCTTTAGTGCTGTAAAACGGAAAAGGTTAGGTGTGTGTATAAGAGCGCAAAAATTAAATGGTAGTGCCAACCTGTTTTTTATTTGAAATTGTAAACTTAACGTTACTACAACTACTACTACTAAACTAATAAATAATGGTATTTAACGCTTTAATAATATTTCTAAGAAGTAATCCTTTTTAAAGAAACCAAATAAGTGCGCAAATGCTAATTTTTTAAAAACAGTAGTTATTCAAAACACTAATATGCGTCAAAATATTGTTATTTCGCCTCTCAAATGACAATTTACATGTAAATTCGATGTAAATAATTTGACAAGAACTATAAATCAAAAGAAACAATAATTTTCCTATTCAAATATGGCATTAACAAAATATATGGGCATTGTCATTATGTATAATCATTTGAATTGATGAATATGGCTCCACTTTGTAGTAAGCCCATGCATTTATCGAAGAGTTACGACCTTTACTAAATGGGATATACATATATGCATCTTTTTATGTGCGTAAGACAAAAGCAAATTCAACTAATACGTATTTAATGCGATTCACACATTTTTGACTGCAGCGAGAAATAGTCGTAAAACGCGGTCAGTTTAATATTTGAGATGCGTAAATTAATAATTCGTTGTCATAAAAGCCAACCAAATCTATTTAAATATGCATATTTTGAATTTTTGAGGTCTGGCGTTGTAGTAGGTGTAGGTCAAATGTTCCATCTACGTCTGTTATAAAAGTCACGTCTTTTCCGATTCCGCCATCAGTCTCACTTTCAAAACCAATCTGTGCTATTCGTCTTAAGACTAAAAAAACTACCAAAATGAACAAAGTTGTAAGTTTAGAATACAAGAATATAAAAACCGGAAATAACATTTTGTTTGTGATTTTCAGGCTTTTGTCTTTGCTGTAATCTGCATAACCTGCAGTTGCTTGGCGGCCGATGAGTCCGATGCTGTTATTACCAAGTATCAGAGCCTGATTAACGAGGACGGCAGCTACAGCTACGAATATGCTACATCAAACAACATTCAGGCAGCGGAAACCGGTTTAGGTAGTGCCTATGCCAAAGGATATGTTCAGTACACAGCACCCGATGGACAACCCATTCAACTGGAGTACACCGCTGATGAGAATGGCTACCAACCGAGAGGTGATCATTTGCCCACACCTCCTCCAATTCCAGACTACATTCTGAGGGGATTGGCTTACATTGAGGCACATCCCTTTACAACAATTAAAGTCCGGAATTGAGTTTGTTTCTCCTAAAATATTAATATAAAGATTAAGATAGTAAATGTTAATTAAGTTTTTTTAAAATTTGTTTTGTTTTTATTTCCTCTGCCTACTAAGTGATTGGCCTGAAAATACCCTACAAACATTCAGTTTTAATGAGAGCAAAGGAAAAGGTAGCCATAAAAAGAAGGGGTTAACTAGTGCATAGAGTCCGTTCAGGATCTTTAATTAAATTTGACAACATTACTTCTACAACAACATGTACCATGAAGATTACAGATAAGAGCTGCCACCATTGGCAACAGACGTCACCTGCTGATGGCCATTGTGTCTTTTGGCCAGATGCCATTCGGCTGTTACCAGTTTTGATGTTAATGAAATGCAAAAGCAAGCGTTATACTTTATTCAGCTTAGACGCTGACCAAAAATAAAAAAAAAGACTTGAAGGCGGTAAATATTTGTGTGTCTAGACAATTTTATCAAGAGCAGCTGATGCTTACGCAAATTGACGGCCAAACACAGGGCTAACGTATTTCCTTAATTAAAGCAATGAAAAATGTTTGAGTACTATTGAAAAACATCACTCGATTTAAGTGCCAAATAAAGCTATAGAGGCAATATTAATAAAAATCTATTCTTGATACTAATGGTCTTGTTTTGTGTGAATTGTTAAAATGTTAAAGAAATATCTAAAAGAATTTTCTCTATTGAATTGGTTGATAAACAAAGGTTGACAGCAGACCTATGAAAATTAAGTTTAATAAATTGTTATTGTTATTGTTAAAAACAAACAAAACGAGTTTCCTAAATGGCTGCATGCATATTCAATGCAAGCAAGCTTTTATACATATTTACCCTGTGGACTCTAAAGTATAGATTATATTTAGATTATAGATAATAATAACTCGGTTGAACATGTTAATAGTTTAGTTTCAAGTTTTTTTAAAGCATACCTTTAGGGATTGACTAAATCAAAATTTTTTGTTGTAATTTAATTAATTCCGTCAGATTTGTCCGATTTTTTGTGGCCGGTTTAATCAAAGTCAATCTTTTAGGCTGAAACTTTATGTTGGCTTTTTCGTAATTGTTGTAATTTTACCTGTTGTTGTAAAATTCCGTCCGATTTTGGGTTTTTGGAAATATTTTTCATAAATCTACTTAAACAGTAAGATGAATGAGTTTCCCTCTTGCATCTTCTCTATCCCCCTGCACCCTAGATAGATTACTTAGCCATAAATAAATACACATTGCAACCATTGTTTAAGTATTAAACTCCACATCACATTTGTTTATTTAAAAAAGAAATATACAAATTAACAAAGCTCTCAGAACTGTAAAGAGGTTTCAACTCCTAACCGAACTGGCGACCAAACTTCTGGTTACGGTTGACAGCTTTGAATTGACGCTGGGGTGCTGGTGCCTCCTCGTATTGTGGATGAGTGCGGATGTACTCCAGCGACTTGAGGATGGCAGCTGGGATTGGTGGTGGGGTTGGCACATGAGAGCCCTGTGCCTGATAACCATTCTCATCGGCAACATAGGAGATCTGGACGAGTTCACCCTCCGGCGAGTAGTAAGAGTATCCACCGCTCACAGATTGACCACCAACTCCCTGCTCCTGGCCAGCGATGCCATTGGAAGTGTCGTACGAGTACTTGTAGCTGCCATCGGGATGAACGTCGCTGTCGCTACGGCCGGTGGCATAAGCATCAGAGCTCAGAGATGCACCATAGGCGCAGGCAATAAATGCGGAGGCAACAAGGAGCTGAAAGAGATACAATCATGTTCAGTTGGGATCTGTAATTCTCCAGCAATGTGCTCAGGAATACTTACGAAGCGGAACATCTTGTGTGTGGAGATTTGTGTGTCTTCAACTGGTAGACAAATTGAATTGCTGACTTAGTTGAAGATTGCAAACGAATTTATACAAAAATCACAATTCTCAAAAATATACAAACCTGATCGCTTCAACAGCTTTTAGTATGTACAGGAAATTAATCTAAATAACCATAGCAATAAAAGAGCAGTCCACTAGCCCGATTTGGCCAAAAACCAAAAACAATGCTGGAGAATGTGTATACGCATCGTCGGCAACAGCAGCCGTTTCGACGTCAACGCCGTGAGTGGGCTAAGACTACACGTCAAGCCAAAGAGCCAAAACTAGTAAAAGCATCGCCGCATGCAGCAGTGTCAATGTCGAGTTTTAGTCCCGCCCTTAGCTACCCCCCTCTGTAGTCTGGTGCTGGGCGGGACAGACGGCACACCCAAAAAACTGAAATTTGACTAAATTAAATGTACATACATGTATTTAGTATGTGTGTGTGTATGTGTATCGCTATAAATATTTAGCATAATTTATGATCTCAGTTTTTTGGCCCGGCGCATGCTACAGTTTTTTATATTGTATTGTTTTTTTTGGCATGGAGAGGCGCTAAATGTATGCGCTTAACAAATTGGTCCATAACATTGGAGCTGATTTTATGGCCACAAGATAAGATATCACAAAACAGGATTTACTCTCGTGCCTCATGTATCAAAATCCATCCAAATTTATTGAAGTGTTTTAGTTTTTGATGAATTGGCTTGATTAACTGACGAGATTTGTGAGTCCACTTTGTGTTTTTATCGCATAACTAATTAAATTCTAGTTAGTTACTTATTGTTACCGCAAACTCCATTACGAGGCTGACACACAAAAAACTTCATAAAGCCATACTCGATACAAATAATATTTAAGCGCATCGTTTAATATGCACAACGAATTATTATTATATTGATATTACTTATTGTCCATTAGTTAAGAAAGAGAGACCCAGACAAACCAAATGCCTAATGTCAATCCTATGCAAATGTTTCATAAGCTTGCAAACTAGTTTATGAATGATAAAGTGGCTTAATTTTTTTTTGGTTTTGGTTTTGACTGAATTTTAATATTCGGTTTAGTGTCGCATATTTAAATGCATAGCTGTCAGAGTTCACACAGATTTGGTATCTGATTCTGAATTGGCAAGCGAATATTTATTTAGCTGTCAAAATAAACAAACAGCTAAGATAACACGAACTTGGTTAAAACTAACATATAAATTTGTAAACTTTTGATTTTCGATTTAAACTAAACCAAATTCAAATGATAAAATTTATTAGATTTTATATTTTATAATTTATGTAGATTAACCCATCAATATTGTTCATTGAGTGTATTTAGAATTTTATGCCAATTTTATGGCATTGTTTATGTTCAACATATGCACTTAATAAAACACAAGAAGCCTAATAGTTCCTTTCAACATTTTTGTAGGATTTCACATTTGACTTTTGACATTTCTAAATATGGCTCTTGGCGACATAATGACAGAACTAGTTTGGCAAGATGCAATAAACACTTACCTCATATATAATTCTGTTTTACAACTTATCGAAATTTGGCATGCTAATTAAATCACTTAAAGATTATGTTTGTCTAGTCAAGTGGACAATAAACCAAATTCCAAATATGAATTAGTTATGGGAAATAGCTTAACTATAAGAACATTTAAAACTTTGCTTCGATTTCAATAAGAGGATTTGTTTATTTCCCAGCAGCTCCAAAATAAGCTTGTACAATGTTATCATCCCATTTCAGAATGTCTTAGTAAAAATTAAAAAAAAGTCAAATGTTTAACAACTTAGAAGCGACCCTGTCCCTGTCGCGTCTCCTGCTGCGGATGAGTGCGAATGTATTCCAAGGATCTCAGAATGGCAGCAGGAATTGGTGGAGGTGTGGGCAGATGAGCGCCCTGTGGATGGAAACCGTTCTCATCGGCAGTGTAGGTCAACTGGATGAGCTGACCATTGGGATCATAGTAGGCAGATGAGCCACTTGCATAGCGTCCACCAACGCCCTGCTCCTGTTGTGCAATGCCATTGGAGGTCTGATACTGATAGGTATAGCTGCCATCCTCCCTCAGATCGCTCTTGAATTCACGTACCTCAGCATTGGCATCAAAGGCGTCTGGACGTGCCTGGGCAACGGCCAAGAGTGCAACGGTCAGGATGATGAACTAAGAGTTAATTAAGAGATTTCCTATTAATATTCAACTTCCTTCCGTTTTAAGCATCAACTTACGAATTTCATGGTGCTTGTCTGTTTGCAGTCGATGCGAGAATGAATGCTGTTGAAATGGAGTACCAGTCCATTTATAGTCAGCTTTTTGGCAATTACCAAGCCAGCGACAACGATGGTTGTATTTTTTTTTTATGGCGCTTAGCATTGAACCTGAAACCAGTGCTCAAGAGATAACCAAGACACTCATCGCAGAGCCCTGCTGTGAATATCACACACACATAAAGGTTGGTTTTTGGGGAAGTGCGCTCATAAATTGTATAAATTGTATGCTCATATGCGGCTTTTGTTTTAGTTTTGCCGAAATGAAGCTCAAACTTTGTGTCTTAAATTAAAATTTTGCTTAATTATTCAGTTAACACCTGCCTCTAGAAAACTTTGTGTACCACAATGTGGCAAATAGTTTATGAAATATGTATGCAACTTGTTTAGGCATACTCCTTCGGGTACATTTAATGTAATGTAATTATGCTTATGCTGCTAACAAATCATATTATAAATCATAAGCAAAAGTTCATTATGAATGATGCGAACCAACAAAAAATCCTTAAAAAGTCGATTAAAAACTGTACGCATTAATTTATTACAAAGTCACTGAACATTGCCCCAAAAAATATAAAAGCCCAAAAAAGTCCAGCCATGTCAGTGCCTGGGCATTTTTGGCCACGACCTTGCCACAGCAACATGTGTCGTCTTCTGTCCAGGCTAAAAATAATACGCATATGACAGGGATGGTCGACTAAAAGTTTCTGTTATCTTATGAGTGATAATACGCTTATTAATGTTGTTATAACTCAAGAGCTGTGCAATGTGATTTCGTGTTTGATCACGACGTTTGTGTTTTAGCTTTACAAATGTTAGTTAATCCAATTAAAATAGATTTTTGATAATTGAATCATAGATTTGAATATTAATTGGACTATTTTAGAAGCTTCAGTTGTGTTTAAAGTATAATACAAGCTCTTTACAATGTAGCTAAAGTCCTATACAACATGCCCGCATTTGTCGTGATTCACTGACGCATCACTAGTGCGAAAGAGTCGCTAAAAGGAAATGAACGAAATAAGCTACAGCTACATGCTGTTCCATTTATAAGATTTGTGAATGCTTTTTATAAACACTCGTATTCGCATATGGATGCGAAAAACACAGAGAGAAGGAAGAGAGACAGAGAGAGAGAGAGAGAGAGGAGCTGTTGCAGAGTCAAGACCAACTGACGCTTCGGACAGAGCTGGCTTTGGCGGCAAAATAATCTTATTTTTCTTTTCCTTTGTCCCTTTTTTGTCTTTTTGTTTTGTTTTGACGGAACCGGCTGTTCGGGCCGAATTGGTCGGGTGCCGTCTGCCGCTTGGCTGAGCTTAAATGAAAGAAGAAAAACTTGTTACGATTCTCAGGCACTTCCTTGCCTCGAAGATGTTGCCTGTTGGCTGCTGCCTAAGTGGCTTCCGCTCCAGCCTGCATTTCGTATTTCGTATGGGAGCCATCAATCCGTCTTCTTTGTTGGCCTGCCGCATTAAAGTCATATACACAAAAAAACAAAAAGAGAAAAAGGAACACTTGCTGTACGTTCCAGTTGTTGTCAGCCAAAAATAATTGACCTAAATATTGTAGTTGTGCGACAAGTCTCTCCGGTCTAAAGTCTCAAGGTCATTGATACAACAAGCTATATCAATTTTGTATTTCATTTAATGTGAACTCGCGACTTCGTACTTTCAATTCTCGTCCCTGTTGCTACGTTGCTTGATCATCATAAAAGTCTAAGCCAACGGCCAACAGCCAAAATAAAAAACTTGCCATTTGAATAATTTAAGTTTTAAGTTTATTTTCTGCTCCACATTTGGTTCGCTTGTATGCATTAAGACTCATTTTATGGCTATTCATTAGCCATCTTAGTCGTATTGTTGTTTTGTTTTGGACATGCAGCTGCCAATCGATATCCGTAGAGTAACTTAATCCAAACGTTCATTGCTGCTGACAGCTTTCACAGCATTAGATTATACGTATGCGGCTTATAAGGGCCACAATGTCAACTACTTTCAAAACCAGGCATTCTAATGCTGACCTTCGTATGTAAGACAAAAACCACAACAAAATTGGCATTAATTGCACACAATTGCAAAGTCACACCTTTCTCATACGTCTTTTCTTTATCAAAGACGGGTTTTTGTGGAGACACACATAATTTGTCAATGGGAATAAACATTTTATTAAATGGGTAAACAAACTTTTTGAGAGTTGTGAATGGTTCGGGAAACGTGAGATTAACTCGCGTGATAAAGCGGAGCCCAAACCTTTTTGGCTTTGAACCGCTCTTGTCTTAAACCAAATGATCAACAAATTCGAACCTTACAAATCGCATCTTTTGATTTTGGTTTTAATAGAAATGTCTTAAAAAAGGGCGATTGTAATATTAATTAATTTGTCTCATGGGCAAAGCAATAAAAGTTGTAAGCGAATCAGAGCTTAAATTGCTGACTAACTCGAAGAGAAAAACAATAAACCTTACAATTTTATATAGTTTGCGTAGGACAAGAAATAACACTTAGCCCATATATATATTATGTATACGTATATATGTAAATATTTAATAATAAACCCCGTGATCAAATACTAAATGCATACAACGCAACCAATTATAGATTTAATCAAATAGAGCAGCTCCCAGCTCCGAACATGCGAACCGTCAAATGGAGTCAGAGTAACAAATTGGGTAACATATACATTTGGTCAGCTTGGCTGCTTCAAACGGGACAAGCGGGGGGGAGCTGCTTTCATTTCTTAGCCAAAGCTACAGCAGAGTGGAATACACATGTATGTGTGTATGTGAGGCAACTGTAATTAATGAATTAACACCAACACTTAATTACTTTAATAGCCGACAACGAAGCGCAAAGCGTGTACCTTGCGGAGTTTCTTGAACCCCAAACGAAGAAAAAAAAAGCACAAAAAAGTGTGTGCTGCCGGCCAAAGTGTTGTTGGTTTTTGGTTAAGGTTTCGATTTCTGTTTGCATTTCATTTTCATTTGGTCGAGTGAGAAAGCATGAGTGTTGAAAATGAAAATGATTGTGTTGATTAGAGTTGAAGCCCTGACGCTGCTGGAGCTGTCATAATTGGAACTGCAACCGTTTGGATTTGGCCCCCCCAAGCCCATAATCATAATCATTAATGGTGATGCACACTCACTCACCTTTCCAAACTTTCGTGGATATTACAATTTTTTGGGAGCTATATAAGCCCGAGGTCGAGCCAAAGTCAGTCATCAAACATAGTTAAGCTCTTAGGCTTTAAACAGCAACAACAAAACAAAACCCCATAAACCAAAAAAAAACCCAAGCCAGGCAAAATGTTCAAAATCGTAAGTGATAATAAAAGGATAACATTTTTTGTTGGATACTTAACCTTCTTTGCTTTTGCAGCAACTCGTCATATTTGCTGCTGTTGTCTTCCTGGGCATCACACAGTCGGCGCCATCGGATTCAGCGGATGCGCACGCCGAGATTCGCAGCTTTGTGAATGAACTGAAACAGGATGATAACAGCTACAAGTATCAGTTTGAGACAAGCAATGGCATTGCACAGCAGGAGCAGGGTGTCGGGGGCTATTATGCAAGTGGCTCATCTCAGTATTACACGCCCGAAGGTCAGCTCATACAATTGACGTATACAGCCGATGAGAACGGATTCCAGCCACAGGGTGAGCATTTGCCAACGCCACATCCCATTCCGGAGGCGATTATCAAGTCATTGGAATGGAATCGTGCACATCCCGAGGAGGAGAACGAAGAGTACAATCATGGCGGACATGGCGCACATGGTGGACATGGCGGACATGGTGGCAGCTCCTTTGGCGAACAGAGCAATCAATATCTGCAGGCGCCTGCATCGGGTCTGCCATATGAGAAGAAGATTTAAATTGATGCATCCATTGCATGTTCATCTTGTAGTATAAGTCCACACCGCTTCCCGCTCACTCTTTCTTTCTTGTCATTCATGTGTTCCCAGTGTGTGTTGTGCTGTGTGTTGTATTTCTTTGCATATGTTTATTGCATGACCGAAGCAACAAACATGAGCAAACAATCAGCGCGAACAACTTTGACTCTGGACCTCAAGCTGAAGCTGTAGTTGGAGACGGCTGCCGAGGGATGTCGCCTACGCACATGTCAGGATATGCAATCCCACACATACAGACACACACACACACACACATATATCCGTAGTGTACATACTTAATATATATAAACACCCACATCCGCTCTTGAGCGCTGTTTGTGTCCTTTTGTCGGCTCTCTCTCGCTGACGTTGACATTTATTGCCAGAGATAATAATAATGTAATAAAAGAAAAAATACAATTTAATATTGTTGTTTATATACTATGTACAAATGGCATTGCCATATGGCCAACAGCCAACAACAGTAGCAGCTGCCTCATAAATCGCGCCTTTACAAGGGTCTTTCGTGCCCAAGTACATGTATCATGTATTGTAGCATTTAAGAGCATAATATCTGCCTCCATCTGCATTTTGGTTAAATTAAATTATAAATTCGTTAGCCATTGTTATGGTTTGCTAATTTGCATTGAAGCTGTATTTGAGTGGATTGACTCGTTTAAATGTTGCAACATTGCAACTGATGCTCGACTCGACTCGACTCGACTCCATTTAATTAACATACTTATTGTGATTGTGTGTTGAGTGTTTTGGGATGGTTTTGTTTGGGAGCAACATTTGATTTTGATAGTAGGCTGCGTTACAGATTGGGTCATCCATATCATGTTTGTTTAGGGTAGAGTATTTATGATGTATTGGCTTGCCTATGGTGTTGGAAGATAATCAGTCAAAGACGAGTTAAAGTCTTATGTGAGAGTATCCAATAGTCGCTACTCTAACATCCATGCCCCAGTTCAAGTTCACTTCAGTTGCTAAATGGGTCGTTAAACTAGGTTGCTTAGCATGCTTGATTTGCATCTTGAGTATCTATTGCCAATATTGAAATCTACGATATTTGGATAACTATAAATACTGCAGGTCATCGACAGAGAGTCCACATTGATAGTTACACACCAAAGCCAGCATCATGTACAAAATTGTAAGTTCACATCTTCAACTCTTAACTTAAATCCCCAATTTAAACATTTCTGTTTACGGTTTACAGTTCCTGCTTGCTGCACTTTTGGCTTGCGCCACAGCTGCGCCACAGCGCGGCGGTGATGCTGATGTTCAGGTTACCAGATTCGCCTCGCAGGCCGAAACGGATGGTACCTACTCGTATGATGTGGCCAAATCCGATGGCAGTGCAGTCAGTGAGAAGGGACAGGGTGGCGTTTATGCTGCCGGCTCATATGAGTACATTTCACCAGAGGGCATACCCGTTCAAGTGAGCTATGTGGCCGATGAGAATGGCTTCCAGCCACAATCCGATTTGCTGCCCACACCGCCACCAATCCCACAGGAAATTCTGCGTGCCCTGCAATACATTCAAGAGCATCCGACGCCCGAGGAGCAACAGGATCGTTTGGTGCGCGCTCAACAATTTTGAGCGTCTCATTGATTTACCTCACAGCTTTACTATAGATCTTAAGTTTTCCCATTCTAACACTCGAACTCCTTTCAATGTGTAGTACAAATAAACTATTGCATATATAATCGTAAAGTTTATTGATTCGATGTTGCCAATTGAAGTGATTTCCGGCCAATTCATTACCCAAACTTAATTAGCGTGTTACTAACAGTTGAGAAACCACCAAAACGCCAAAAGCAGCGCCCATCCAAGACATAAACAAAGGCTGCCTTGTGCGTCGCAACGATAAGTGTTTTACCTTACAGCGCACAGTGGGACAAAGCTACCGAAGTATCCGACATTTCAAGTTGGAATTTTGATTAAAGCTTTGAGATTAGATGATAGCATTATTGAATTCACTGTATTTCCGGTTTCCGTTTGTATTCGATGCTATCATACTCGACAATTCCTGCAGCTCCTTTGTTTAAATGGAAATTCATTAGGAATCTAACTATAGCATTAGCAAACGAACATTCACTCAAACACACACCCTGCCACACACTCACACACTCGCACATAGACAACGCACGCAACGAAGTGTGGCAATAGCAGGCTAACGGATTCTCCCCCTTTATATCAAATAGATATGCTCTGTGGCGGATATGAGTAGTTAATTAAAAAGATTAGTGCACATGTGGAAATTAAGTATATCACTATTCTATCGTATGGGTGTGTGTGTGTGTGCACGTGTACGTGTGGGTCTCTGTTACAATTGTGTTGGCATAAATTTGTACAAGTAAACACCCACGCATGTCTATAAATATATCTACATATATGATTATGCCAAACATTTGCTTGATTTTTGCATAAAATTTATATTTTTAACGTTTGTAAATTCACGTTCGAAAACGAAAGGTAAACACAAACGCTCTTTAAATGTTTCAGTCGCTTGCGTTTCCTCACCTCACCTCCCGCCCCTACCCCTTGCTTACCCAGCCTAACAGGTGCCACGCGCTTGACTGCTGATGCTTTGCTTGTCGTTTGACTCAGTGGGAAAAAACAAAGCTCCGCTGCTTTGCTTTTGCTGTGTAATCAAAAACTTCTTCTATTTAACATTTTATTTTCAACTTGATGATAAATGCTTTGTGGAAATGTGGGCCCTATCTGGGCGACAAAAGCGTTCCAAATTTGATATGCTGGGCTTAACAAAAGCGAATGTGTGTGTGTGTATCTGATACGAGTCACAGGATGTTTATACATTTTAAAATAGATGCGTTGGATGTGAGTTATTTGTTTTTTCATGTATGTAGATTTATGCATTTATGTTATTAAACAATAAACAGTTGTCAAAGCAATGTTTATTTTTATTGAGGTCGTTGATATTTATAAATTTGTTCACAATTTTATTCCATTTTGTTTGCATTTCTGAAAACTACAGCCATAAATAAATATGCAGGCTTTTCCGTTTGAGTAAAAGTCTTTCTTAGTAAAATCCCTTTTTACTCTCTACTAAGAACTGTTAGTTGTTTACTAAATTCGTTTCTTTTCTCTAATACTAATATGCCAGCTCAACGGTAGTTAACTCTTAATTTTGGGTCCAGCAAAATGTGTTTTTTATTATCATTTATACCAATTGTAACTTTCTGTTGTTCTTTGCCATCTCACGCACACAATTCTACCCTTCATCACCTATGATAACTGGAGCGAGACAAAAGGATTCAAATAGAGATAGAGACAAAACGGTTTGAAGCCTTTTGTGACTGTTGAAATGCAAACAGGTCTATCTCAACCCCTCCTCTGGCACTCGCTTTGCCTCCCTGATGTGAATACCATTTGTATTTGCCTACAGAGAAGTTTATGGAGGCTAAAATGTTCATATTTAAACAAAAAAAACGAGTGAGAGAAAAAATAGCTTTGTTTTGTCAGTCGTAGCTGAATTCTATTGGGGTGCAAGTGCAAATGATAGGAAGTAAGAGGAGTTGGGGGTTTGGGATACGGTTATGGCAAAGGCATGTGTCACGTAGCTGGCAAAATATGCGAGCAAAATGCCCGAAAATGACATGGCCCAAAAACACAACTCGAAAGTAGCTGCTGCAACAACAAAAAAATAAAACAAAACAGAAGGAAATTTGTAGTCAAAAAATAAGCATTTCAATTAAGCTAAAAGTGGATGGAAGGACAAAGGGTTTTTGGGCAACTTTTTTATTGTGCATAATGGGCTACCCCGACTGTAATGTTTAGCATTTAATTTAAGCAGCAAATTTTCTGAAACGCCCATTCAGAATGTTACGCTTTTGGGGATATACTAAATATCTCATTCAGTTTGTGACATTCATCTAGCTGAACATCACTCTTTTCATTTTCAAGCTGCCGGACTATATTAATAACAATAGTTGGTTGCCGGAGGCGATGACAGGGCGACCAAATGAAAAATAATCTCAAGCAATAATTGCTATAGAAAACTTTTTGGCCAGTCTGTCGGTCAGACGGTCGTGTGGGCGGGTAGTAAATGTCGACAGCAAAATAGCAGCGCAGACAAACGAAACCAATTTATTTTAAAGTAAAAATCAATAGCAAAGAGCCAACACTAACACACACAAACATTCGCACATAGCAGTAATGGACACAGGTCCAAACAACACTAACGTCGTCATCGTTGCTCCATTAAAAAACTCAACTTGTGAACTGTTTGTTGGTGTCGTCGTTGTGCCAAAAGTGTGAACCACACACAAAGAGAAAGAAAAACCCATCAACATGTGAGTAGCGCGACCTGCACTATAGCAGAAGATGTCGCCCAATTGACACGTTTCCCAATTTTCGTGAGAGTCATTGCGTTTGTCGCTTTCATTTAACAACTTCAGAATTTACGATCTTCTATATATATATGGTCTTTGATGATAAAATATGCATTTGACATGCGATATTCAATAACGCTGACAGCATCTTCCTGCCATAATTTATTGCTCTTTGTTTTTGAGGTAACTCAACGGAAAGCAATTACACGCTGATTGGCGATCTCTAAGTGCTTACTTAAAATTTAATCAAGTACTTTTCGCATAGATATAAACACATCGACAGCTGCAAATAAATGTGGAGTTAAGATATCCTGCACTCTATTTCGCTTTGTTGTCTGTCAACGGCACACTTTCCATATTTAATGCACAATGGAGCTCTTACGTTTATTTCCACACACAACTTCGTTTATCGCAGTGCAGTTTGCTAGCACGTAACAGACGCTTAACAGCTGGCTGTTAAGTTTAACAGAGCTCAGGAAACGCGCCAAACACAACATGGCGCTCAACGTTCATTCAGTTTACTTCCGTTGCCTGTTCGGGGCTGTCGTGTGACGCCTCTTGTCGTTCGTGTGTTTGTGTTGAGAAAAACGACGTTCTTTTGTGTGCTAATGGAGTACGTAAATATTCATGTTTGATAAGCTGCTCGCAACGTCCTGTTTTGGGGCTATCTTTCATTGCTCTGTTGTTGTTGTTTGATTGTGTTTGTGTGTGTGTGCATGAAACTACATTAAAAAGTTCACACACAAATTGCATTATATCCGCCCTGCGATATATTGGCGCGCTTTTTCGTTTTTGTTTTTTTTGTGTGCTCTTGCCACAAAGAACATTCAGTATGCACATATATAATCGTTGTATATGTGCGTTAAGGGTATGCATACAGTTCGCATTTTTTTGTTCGTACTTACTTCAAATAAGTTTGAATCATTATTTGTGATTTCTGTTGCTCTGCACATTTGCATGGCACACTCGAGATTTTGCCAGCACACACGTGGATCGTTTATTATTAAAAAATGAATAAGAAAAATATTTCCATTAAAATTCTTGACATGGATGTGTGGTTGCAATTTACGATTTACGGTCCGATTCTGAAGGCCACTTAATGTCGATTGCTTGGATATTTTTTCGTCGTTCTTTCGCTTTATTTTTTTGGGAGCCCTTACACCTGGCTTGAATTGGCGCTCAAGGCTCAAGGCGCATGGCTTGACGTTGCAAATTAGTTAAAAGCACTGCTGATTTACAGCAAGTTTAGGCGCATTAAGGCATTAGCCCGCTAGGCACAACTCAGAGTGATAAAGAGAGAGAGAGAGCGAGAGGCGTGCCACATCCTGAGATTCAGATGCTAAGATGCTAATGCTGTTGCCTCATTCAAAGTTTTGGTCTTTCGTTGGCATATTGGTAATGTGATTTTCGTAGCACTTTTGTTCACGCCCGGCGACACATGTTGTGGTTCACACTCACACACACACACACACACATACACACGCACACAAACTTGAAGAAGTGTGTCTGGCCTGAGGGCGGCATTTACATGCCACCACCTCGCTTCACCTAGTTTTTGGGGGGGAGGCCTGCCAAAGTTTCTGCTGCAACTTTTGTGTCAAGTAATATACATATTTCTCAGAGTCTCTATATATAGATCAACCACTTACATATATATATATATATATAAGTGTCTGTATTTAAATGCTCTTTTGGCCGCCCTAGCTAATAATGTCCTTAAATTGTACTGTGGTACTCTGGTCAGCCAACTTTTCTACTAAGCCATGCCAGTTAAATCGATATGTGGTAGTAGGAGAAGCCAACAGTTGTTGGGGCGCCTCTTTACATACATACATACGTGTACTTACATATATGTTAATATTTAATGTCCTTTTCGCTTTTTTTTTTTGGTTGCCAGTTAGCCGTGACATAGTCTGTAGGCGGTCTGGCCATTAAGTTGACAGCACCAGCTTCCGGCGCCAGTCACCATTAAATCTGATCTCCACCAATCCATCTGAATCAGCAGCAGCAGCAGAGTGTGGCTTGTGGGCCAAGTACCGCAGTGGCGACAATTAATTAAAACTAATTGCGTTGGGATAATGTTCTTCTAGTCCTACTACACCTACACTTGGATTCAAGACATGGTCTAGCATTTGAGAAATGTTTGCTTTGTAACTGGAAGCCATTTTAGGTGCAAATCCAACTTGAAAAGGAACTTTAGATCCAAGCTAAATCTGTTGGTGCTTTGAGAAAACTTACGACTTAATAGATTTATTATTTGTCACCATTTTTCTTGAAGTGTAAGAGCTTACTTTCTGACTGAATGCCTAGCTAATTGACTGACTTGAGGTTGTTTCCTTACTATAAATTGTTATTTCATTAGTTTTCATTACTCGCCAAGCAACCCACGCATCGTTGGAGTTAATAATAAAGTGGGCGCCCTGCTCTGTTTACCTGGCATGCTGGCGTGGATGTTCTCACCTTCTGTCCGGGGCTTTGGTTTGCCATTCTTCTTGGTAATTTTCACATTTATTGGCTTTTAATTAATGAGAAATTGTTGAGGATTATGAATACTTGGAAGCATCGCTATCGAGGCAATTAATTTGATTATAAAACGTTTTAAACTTTCTCTCTTTCTCTGTGTGTCGGCTAACACAATCTACTCGATAATAGAGTCGTCTTGAGTAAAATGCCAATGATACCATACGTTTATGTTATCCCCAAGTCGGTCTGTCAGTATGTCAATCCATGGATAGATGTAGACTTAACAAGTAAAGCGTTACATTGGCTCCTTGTTTGTCTGTGTGTGTGTTTTCTGCTTCGGCTTTCATTTCAATTGTCAAGTGATGCTATCAAGTCAAGCTTGTTGCCTGCCTCTTTATGCTGTTGGTTCTGTTTGGTTTTGCCTGTCTGTTATTGGTTTGTACTATGCAGCCAGGACAATTGTATGCGCCACAGGTATACTACTACTTATATATTGCTGTAACTAGAGTGCCATTCAAACACGCTTTCATTGCAAACAGTTGCATTCATCATGGCTGCCGCTCAGTTCATTGACTGACTTTGTATTATTATCCTTCACCTCCTTCATCGCCCACTTTTCAATGCTCGAACAATGCACATCATGGCATTGATATCTGTGTTTGTATGCTTTTTTAGCGAATTCCCGTGCAGAATTATTTACACGCTTACAAACACAAACACAAGCTTATAAACGAAGAATGTCACCCCTGGACTGGTTATTGGTTATTGATATGAAATCTGATTATCTTTTCTCTGCTTCTCTGCTTTTCAGTGCTTTTATGCAAGCTTGCGATATCTTCAACTTTTGCATGTGCAACCAAGTGTAGCACAGCTGTAAGAATCAACTCCCCATGCACTCATTCCAATCCCTATGTAAGCCAATCAATTTCTTTACAGGTGCTGTATAAACATGGCCTTTAACTTGTGAATTTACTTAAGTGCTAAATGGCAGTAAGCCTTTTTGAATAGTGCATGAAACTAGCTGTTGAATGTTTTTCAATAAAGTTTTTCTTTAGTGTGCATTAAAGTTAGTTATTCGCTTATTTATTGAAGCAATAAAGTTGAAAGGCAATAAATGAATGAAAATTTGCTTTTAAATTTAGCTGAAGAATTTAATTTGAGCAGCAAAAGTTATATCCGTGAAAAGTTTTTTCCATTTGAGAAAGAATTTATATTTTTCTTTCGTCGTTTTAAGTGGTTTTCCGATGGCTTAAAAACACTGCTTCAAGTTGAGATCTGGCAAAGATAAAGCTCTGTTTACAACTTGTTACAGAATCTTAGCTCTTAAAGTTGAAATAAGTAAGGAGGCTCTATTCCATACTTTCCGACTAGCAGATACCCTAAACCCAAAAATGGTGACCAAAAATCGACTTGAGAGTTGGACTTTCGATTGGCAAAACTCCGTCAAAACGTAACTGATTTTTTAATGCAAAACCTCAAAAGTCTTGTATTGAGCTCTACTTTAGTGTTGTATTTCAATCTAGAAACTTTATTCTGACCAGATTTTTATGTAATTTTTTTGTGACCAGAAATCGACTTGGGAGTAGAACTGAACTTCCGATTGCCATAACTTCGTCAATATTAACCAGATATTTATATGCAGAACATCAAAAGTCTTGTTTTACACTCTAATTAATATCTTATTTTGGATTGAGGTCTTAAATAATTCTGCATTTAAATCTGGAAGAGTGATTTTTTGTGTGTTCGAAAAAACTTCTTTTTGTCTGTTACAAACACTCGCACGAAACCATTATACCCTTTATTGTAACACATTATAGGGTTCAGGGTATAGAAAAATCCAAATTAGTTTAGTGGTTTCCACCGTAAGTGAACATTTAATTATATTCCAAGTTGTAGGTACAAGGTCAAGCTGTATCACTTTATTTTTAATTGAAAGCTGACTTAATACACCGTGCTGCAATATGCCTTAAGTAACCCATTGACGCTATGCTTAAGAAAAAGCTGTTTGCTGGGTCGCCGCAGTTTACTGGTTACTTATCTGACAACTGCCAAGTTATTAATATCAACACCACAGTCTGGGATTGAGTGAAACCACAGCGAGATGCGACCACAGACCTCGAGCGGCAGTCAAAGGCTGCCAGGACATTTAAGCTGAAGCTCAAGGAGCAAAAGCATTAAGACTTTATGTTGGCGCTGTATTTTCATAATTGTCAACATTTTAGCATATCATTAAGGGGGCCCTCTAGGGAGCTCCAAGCTTGTCGTCGGCCAGGATTAACAAATTAAGATTCATGGCGGCAACAAATGATTTGATAATCATACAAAATGATTTTTAAATCAACAGAAATTCAAAAAATTTGTCTCGACTCTCAATTCTCGGCGCCAGCGAACAGCATTTCTTAATTATGTGTGCACATGAGTATGGGTGTGTGCGGGTGTGTGTTTGTCTATTTTTATGAGTGTATGTGTGTGTTTGTGACATTTTTATGACTTTAAGTTGAAAGAAGCTAACAAGTCGCATTGCTAGCAGCTTTCCAGAGTATGTTTGCGAGTTTGAAGGAAAAGCAGCTTGACATTTGTTTTGTTTATTTAACTTCATGTCAAAGCTGCAGACTTTATGAACACATAGCAAATGTTATGACCAGAGCCAACTCGAACACGAACTTCAGCTCGAACTCAAACATGTCCTTTACAGTCCCGCGCTCGCTCGCTGTTAAGTGATGCGCCTGCGTGAAACCTTCCTCAATTGAATTTCATAGTAATTTCCTTGCGATGCATGCAATACGTTTCAGATAAGGGTACGTCGGGCTACTGTTAACAACACATCCAGCGCCCATTCACGGCAATACAAAACGGAATCGACGGCATACTTAAAGGCGTATTACGCGAAAGCAAAACAAACTTATTCACTCAACCGGCGGGCCACAGGACAACGACTTCTCTAAATGTTGATGGCTTGCAAATATAAGTGTGTGTGTGTGTTGTGTATGTGTTTTCTGTTGTAGTATAATGTGTCAGCAATAGCAGAAACACATTATAATTGCACGGGGCAAGCAATATTGTTATTGTTGTTATTGTTGTTAGTGTTGTTAGTGGTGTTGTTGTCGCTGGATGTCCACCCTCCTGCTTCAGGTGAGCGACAATTTGTGTGTGCTTCACACATAATGGAATACATTGTTATCGACAGATAGGCGCCATTATTCCATTCTATGCGATAGATAGCTAGCTTCTAATGCAATTTGGGACTATTTTATTTTATTTTATTCTATTTTATTTATTATTTGATTTGTTGGCCGCCTCAGGCACCGGTCAAGCCTCCGCCACTAACCTTTCCTTTTATCTACCCGCATTGGACATGACCAAATATTTATTTATTTTTCGTTTTTTTCGGTGTTTGTGTGCTCGTGTTGAATGTCGTGACCAGCTCTCGTCCACTTGGCCCATAAAAAAGGCCGAAAGCATTGGGTTACCCCACTTAAACACTTCATTTTTTATGGGCCAACTCTTGAGTGCAGAACGCTGCGGCTTTTGTCTCCAACATTTACCCACTTTTATAGTTCAACTTTAATCGTAGCACTTGGAGCTTACCTCCTACTCTCACCTCTTCCCCATGTTCACTTTTATAGGCGTAGTGTTTGTCAACGTTATAAAATTAAACTGATTAAGTTGCTAAAAAAGCAAAAAATTTAGCATACTGTGCAGAATGAGCCCAAAAAATGTAAACACACTCACATGAGGACTAAAAGTGAAACTCGTAAAAGATTTTTTTTGCTCTCGCTTTCGTATGCAAATATGTGCTTGAGCATTAGATGCGTCCTGTATGTGTCAGTGTGTGTGTCATGCTTGCACACATTGCTTATCTAAATTGTTTTATGCCACACAGTTTCCACTTGTTGGGGGACTCAGGCCATTAGGCACACCATAACCACACACACACCCATTTTTATACACACACATTATGGACAATTTTTCAATGTCATTCGAAGGCAGCTAAAAATTTTTGACATTCACCATTAATAAATTAGCGAGCGTTTTGCATAAAGGCGGCTGTCGCCTAATTGAATAATATATGGGCAAGAGAGAAGGATGTTATAGGAACCCTTCTTGATTTTGGAACCACAACAAATCAAAATGCCAAGCTTCAAGCCAAGCCAACCCATACCATCCCATCCCATCCCAATCGAATCTGCCAAAATATCAACGACACAGCTGCTGTGCAGTCGAACGAAGTAATTTTATACTCAGCTTAGCCTTTAACGCCAGCGCAATCCTTTTGTTTCCAGCCAACGCGATTGCGACGCCTTTTCACCGCCTTTCACACATCTTTTAGCGATTTTTGGTTGAGTTACGGTTGAGTTAGAGAGTGGAGTGAGTGGAGTGTGGGTAGCTCCTTACATCGATATAAAGTATACGCCTCTGGTGTACGTGGGCGTGTGTTGCCTTCTTTTCGTTGTTTGTTAAATCTTTTCAACAATTCTGCAAAATGTTTGGTAAAATGAATTTAGGGTCCGTAGCGGCCTTGTTGCCATTGCAGCTGTCGCTGCTTTTTTATATACCCTGTAAACAGAAGAGTGTCTGTATTTGTTTTTGTGTCAGAGTCATGATAAATCATTCTATGTCACAGCATTTAACAGATTGACAGCAATTTATCTCATTCACTTTAAACACAAAAAGGTTTGCAAATGTTGACTGTTTAAGTACCAAATAAGAAACCTTACTTTGAGTAGGTTACAGGCACAGGATACCTCAAGTGTTCATCATTGAATCGAGCCTCATTTTTCTTCTTCTTGTGTAGCTGTCTGTTGTGATTTCCTAACATGTGTTGCCGCCGTAAAGCATTTGATATTTTTGGGCACAACGACAACAACAACAACAGTTGTAAGAATAAGTTTTGTTGGGTGCGAAATGTTGTAGAAGTGTATTATGTCTGTTTGTTTGTATGTTGTTATGAATTTTCGTAGCAATTCCAATGATTACATATTGCGTTACATATTTGTTAGCTTAACCCTCCAAAAAAGGAAAAGGGAAAGGTAAAGCTTTAAACTGCCATTCATTGTTCTCAGCGGTAGCTCTGCGGCTTGTTTTGGCCATAAAGTGGCTTTTGTAATACGGTTTTGCATGTCCCTGTTGCCACAAATGTTTCTTTCCTCTACCTCTGAGCCCTTGAGACACTAAATTCGTACATTTAATTTTGGTCGGAACAGGTAAAAAGGCAAGCGAGCAGGGAACAGGTGACAGCTGATCTGATTGCTTTAATTTAAGCTATATTTTGTGTGCTTGAAATGTGAAACTAAAAACCAAATGCTAGACTTAAACAGCTTGAGGGAAAGATTGTAATAGAAACCGCAAAGAATCGGTATAGCATAATTATTCCACAAGACTTAACAAAGAGGATTATGCCTGAAGATATAGTCAACCTTAAACAAATTATCTAATTCTTCAAATATCCTTAACGTCTATTCAACATCAACCACACAAAGTGAATGTTGGTTGGTTAAGCTGCACAAAAGATGGCTGCAAGTAAATTAACGCTTTATATATATATATATATATTTGTGCAAGTTCTTAGTCGAGTTGGGCAGCAATTAGTGTAATTACCAAATGAAAGCACTTTTAGTTGAGACACAAGCAAAACAAGAGCATTTTCTGCGGTTATTTTTTATGTGCGACTCGCGCAAATTTATATTAAATTGTTTTTAATTTTTAAGCAGCTTACAAAAGTGTCTAACGAACTCCCTCACTTTCCTCTCGTTTTGTGGTTAACCAAAGTCGGAATGCAACTGTGACCCGCCCGGCGGGAAGTCGGTAGATTTGTGGGTTAAGCATGAGACTTGTGGTTCGGCACATTATAAAAACATCCATCATCCGGTACAAGTAGGAGTAGTTTTAGTAGTATATTTATATATAGAGGGATGACAGGAACAAATGTTAGGGCTGTTCTTTCTTTCCTGTGCAAACACGTCCTATTTTTTTGTTTACCAAAATGTTTTGTTGTTTTGATATTGGGCCAACTGAAAGTGGCCTTTTGAGGGCCATTTGGCGTGCTGATTTCGCCACGCGACCCTCTCATATCTAAATGGTACGCATGTACAAACATTGTATACGTATACGTATATATGGACCAATAATATGGCATTTCGTGCACATAATTGGCTGGGGCAGACGGCCAAGTAAATAGCCCATAATTAATGTATACTCTCCTACAATATAAACATAAATGTGACCTGACCAAAATACAACACAACACAACAACACAAAAAAATAAATATATATTACAACCTGGACAAGCCCATAAAGAACAACGGAAGCTAGAAGGCGGGCGCTACGGAAATTGTTTGTCATCGCATTTTGTTGTTGTTGTTGTGTGGTAGTATCTCTTTATGTGAGTGTGTATGTGTGCGTAATGCTCACTTGAGCAAGTATGCAATAAAGGCTATTTCTTCATTGATACGCAAACAAGCAAGCGATTTGTAACGATATGGCTTTTCTCTTCCATTTTTTTGTACATGCATACTATGTATATACTTTTTCATTATGCTGAAATGGCGTATTCTCTGTGTTTTGTAAACGACGAAAATTGGCAGAAAACAAGAGGAAAATGTTTGTTTATATGTGGGTAACGGCGGCGCGTCATTCGCTGATTGCGTTGACATAATCGCATTGACAGCCGTCGCATCCTGCGGATATTTGCAGCCGCTCACTGATGTTTCATAATTGAGCAAAAAAGTAGAAGCCAACATACATACATACATAGCGATGAACATATTCTGCACGTAGCCCAGCAATAACTAAAATTCGAAAATGCAATCGTTATGTGAACAATTTTGCAATTTAGTTTTATTACACATTTCCCAATTTGTTAAAAGTGCGTTCAGAAAATTTGCTTCACAAAAGCTGTCAAACTTGCAGCTGTCAATACATTGTCATAACTAAACTAGATTACAATTTCTGGTCACTATTTGTATTGCTGATTGGGTGTCAATATTTTATTTGATTGAAATTTTACGCCCCGTTGAACTTTTGCCCTTTTTTGTTGGGCTAGGGTATCTGCTGTATCGAACAACGAGATTGTTTGGCCGTCGCACATTCTTGGTTTTTGCATAATTTTGTGGCACATTGAGCCGCAGTGGCGATGGCCAAAGGCATGCCACCAAAAACTTCAATCAAGCGCAAAGCCTTTTTATTTTTGATAATAGCGAAATTAAATGAATGCAAACCGTTGTGAATTTTCATATGGCACTGCACAAAAGATGTCTCCAATTTATGCGCTCGCTCTCTCGAGGGTGCCATTGTCATTGCCAAGTGGTGACAGCTGCTCCATTCTGTTCTGTTCCCGTTGTTCTTGTTGTTGTTCTTTTGGTTATGCTTGTGAGTCTTTTGTGACCGTCGCTGCGACGCTCTGACGTTTTTATTACAAAGGCTCATGAATTTTATTTAGCACGAAAATGGCAGAGTTGTGGGTGGTTATGGGGGGGTGGCCACTGTTGCCAATTTGATGAGCATTTTTGTCGGATTTTCGTTTTGGCCTTGGCTGCATCATGAAGAAGGCAAATACCGTGACAGCCATCCACCCATCAAAAAGCACACACACACACAGCGGGAGAAACCCAAGGAGCCGGCAGCAGGAAGTGGCGCCCTATCAAACTATGCGCCCAAGATTAAGAAAATTGTTTACACAATGCGCTGCCCACCACAACTCTAATTAAAAAAGTTTCACGTTTAACCACTTGAGTTGGCAGCAAACAACAACACACACACACACACACACGCCCACACATGCACATGTGAATGTGGGGCATGTGCGGTATGTGTGCACTCTTTGGACGGATTTGTGTCTGTGTGTGTTTGTGTGTATTAGTGCGTGGCTAGACAATCAAAACTTTTGGTTCAAGCAAATCCAGCAACAAGCAACTTCAAAGCTAAACCCAAAAACGAGCAACTAAACGAAAAGAACCGCAAAAACGCACGCTTGTAGACCTCAGTTTTCACGGCTCTCTCTCTCTCTCTCCATCCGTAGGTAGCTCTCATTAACATTCTCTCTCTCTAGCTCTCTGTCTCTCTCTCAGCGACTATAAAATTAATGAAGCGCCTTAGCTTTGAGCAGTCAGCTTCAGGCCATTGCCACCAAAGAGACATTAAAGTTCTTCATGCTGTCAGTTGGCATAGTTGTGTTGTTGTTGTCATTGTTTGTGTCGTGCTGCTTTTCATTGCCGATGCGTATTTAAATATGCGCATAAATGCTACGGGGACGCTAGTCAGGATTTATGCCCTGCGGCCGACAGTGGGTCCGCATCCCCATTGCCACGTTGTGGCTAATCTCTGATGTACACATAATTAAGTGGCACGCTTTGCTGATTGCTGGCGATCTATGACAGCCACTGTGGGTGGTCAACCCTTTTTATATACTCTTACCCGCAAATAGGGTACATAACTTTTAAGTCAAAGAGACTGTAAAAATCCCCTTTTGTTTGGTTGGAAAGCGAATAATAGAGAACTTTATAATGTGCCCCTCAAAGCATGCTGCACATTTTTTTGATTGTGGGACACTTAGCCAATACAGCAACCGAAAAAGTAATAAATACTTTCCAATCGTTGGGGCTTTGTTTGAAAAGTTTGAGTTAGTTAATTGGCAATTGGCTTCAATTTTTAAAAATACACATTTAAAATATATATATTATTTGCAACATGTCAAAAGGTTAATGGCGAGTGCAGGCATTGCATAGCCATGCGCTTGACTTGCGACAAATGCCAGTTTGTTGCATCTTAATGCCTTTGTCGCATACCATTTGAACGCTTTGTGTACACGGAATTCCATGTAAATTTCATATAACAAATCCAGTTAGTATGCAAGGCAAAAAGTATTATACATTTTTTACAATTTCATTGCCCCGGCTCTTTGCCTGCCCACACTCACGCTCACACTCTCTGGGCAAACAAATTGCCAAAAAGCAAAACGCTAAAAATGCATGAGCAAAGAGATGGACTTACGGTTACGAGTTAAGGGGGGCTGAAGGACCCACGGAGCCAGCGAGTACATACAAAATGCAGTCAAATTCAGTAAAAGTTTGCAGCAACACTGCAACTTTGCCATGTACACATAGTAAAAAGTGAGCTCGAAATTGAGCGAGCGCAGCTGGTGAAAAGAAACGAAAAAATACTTTCCAGCAAGTTGGCCAGCACTTCCAGTTATTTTACAGCACATCCACAGTGGCTGCCATAAAGCAATCAATTTGAGCCGCGTGCGTGCTTGCCCAAACGTCAATCTGTGGGATTTGATGCAGACCAACACCTTTGACAAGGACCACTCGAAAATAAAAACACGAAAGGCGAAAAAACAGCACATTCGACGCCAACGTTTCGTGGCAAGAGCTTAGACCACATTCTTAATTGCTTTTAAACGCAATTCTTTGTCCTTGGTCAGCTGACCAAATGGCCATTAATCAATCAAGCAGTCAAACAATCAAGCAATACACGAATTTATCTTTTGAGAAAAGCAAATAAAACAAACAACAGTTGATAAACATCTGCAATTAGTTAATTCGTTAGGATTCAATGAGAGTCAAGCATAAAAAACAACACCACCATCATTATTGTTGCCCTCAACTTTTGCAATTGATTAAATCATGTTATATATACAGTTGTCATGCAATTGAATGATTACGCTAAAGGCAATCAAAAACAGCACATTATATGCAAATTGATTGCAGCAAAAACCACGGCCATAAACCTTTAGAGACAGACAACTTTAACGTTAAAATCTGCGAAATGGAATAACGCTGTTGCGTATGGTTGTTAAAATATAACGCATACGCACTGCGGTGTCATAAATAAATCTCCCGCAGGAGTACGCAAAACCACTGAACGAATATAAATATGCACATAAAACGCAGTTGGCTAACAGATTTGGATCTCTATATAATCATTTGATCTAATTGAAACATTTTGGCCAAATAAAAGTACATACTTCTTACTTGATTCATTAGCTGCAACTTGAGGGAGAACTCTATAAAAAGATAAATAAAAATACTCTTGCAACCTTAATTTAAGTTGTTTGCGTCAAAAAACTTTCCGCAAAGTCCAAATAACATGTGTATTTAAGAAGTTTACAATTGAATCAAAGCCAAATCGTATAGAGTTTTTGCTGTCCAATTCCAAGAACGTGTATATTATATATAGAGTATATATATGTTTGAAAAGTTACTTTTAAACTTTGGCAAAAAAGGGTCGTAGCCTTTGGTTGCCGTGTGGAGTCTCAATGCTGCAAGTGCTGCGTAAACTTTTAATTATTACACACTTGCGACGTTCAATTTGTGCGCGATGTTGCAAGATTAAAAAGTTTCTTAGGTTCAATTATGTACAGCTCTCACATACAATTCATATAAACTAACGGCTCGAACCATGTCCTTAACCTCACGTAGCCTTTGTTTATAGTTTCAACTTTCAAGTCACTATTAAAATTTTTAGTTAATTTTAAAATGTTTAAAACACGTCTGCGACTTATGTCCCTCGAATTAGAGCGGGCCGAAGACCGAAGACGTTTTGTCTGTCGCACTATTATTCAGCTTGTAGTCTTTCAGCTGCTGGCATTTGTGCAATGGATTTTGCTGGTTGTATTTCATCCGAAGTAATCTATAATCCTCTAATGTTCTCTGACTGCAAAAATTATGTTCCACACTAAAATTCTACAGTTCCATGACGGACAGTCCGATTCGAAGTCTTGAATCAACTTTTGTGCTATTGTTCTTTGTAAGCTTGCTGTTTTATTTGGTCTTTGCTGTAAGCACACAACTGCGCGTATTGTCCTGTATAAATTGGATCGTAACGTTGCTTATACTGGAGTTTCTGATAGTTTCAATAGCCGTGCTGGCTGCTCGGACTAATTGGGTTCGTCTCTTGGTTAGTTATGTGTGCGTTACAATACTTATGGTGCTCGCCTCGTTAACAGCTTTCTTTATAAACGTAAGTGCAGCTATGATGTATTTCATTTAAATTGTGACAAACCCTTTTCTTGCAGCATGACATCACGAAGCATGTGAGGACGTTGTATCTGTGGGAATTCTGCATGTTTGTGTTTAGCATCTATGTTGTCAGCTTTCACGTTATCCTTGAGCTGAGTTGGCCCTATTTCTTGTACGCTGTTGTCATTGTCATTATGGTGTTGCCCGTAAGCATGGCTTGCTTATTTTTAAAACTTGCCTTCTGATGACCAAAGTCTTTAACATGTCATCAACTACAACACACACACACACAACAATAACTAACATGCCACAACCACACTTGCACATTTGCTCCATTTGCCACATGCAGATCCTAGTGTATCATGTGCAGACAATTCTGGGGAATGGGGAAGAACGAACCGCTTTGACTGATGACAAGTTGGCCGCGTTGCTATTGTTTCACGATTTTCTGGCCTTGCTTATGCTAACCTTTTACTGGCGACCCACCCGTGGCGACAATCAATAAAAGCCATGTTTCACATACGAGGACAGTTTCTCATACTCTTCTACTTCTTACTCAGTTTCTATTCAAGCTCTTTTCGTCGCAGACATTCGGACAATCGTGTTTGGAATATGGCCGGCAATGGCTTTTGCCGGCAGCCAGTCGGTCCCAATTGGTGCAGCATTACGTGATCCCGACACCGTATCAGTCCATCACCATCACAATCCCTTGCAAAGGACATTACAAAGCCACGCACAGTCTCGGCTGCACAATCCGGATCCGATACGCAGCTCTCATAATCTGCAATGATGTTAAGTCGGGTTAGTTGTTGTGGGTCAAACGAAGCCAGCTAAATTCCACCCACTGGCAATTTGTCAATGAGCTCATATTACCCTCACTGCTCAACTCCGGCGTTGTGCGCATTGCATCCTGCCAATAGGGCCGTGAAATGCGATAGATGCTGCAGGGATATGCGCCGCACATTGCCAGTTTATTGGCTGTCGCCGTCGCTGCAATGCACTCCAGACAATCCTCGCTGAGTAGCTGTGTTCCCAGTGCAGCTGTAATAAACGAATGCGTCATTGGGGTCTACTCAAGAGCTTATAAATCACATGCGATTGTACAGAATTGTATTATTGTAATCTTATTGTAAGCATATAAAGTTGTACAGTAAGTATGCCTTACCCGCTGCTGGTGCAGTGACCACCTCGAAGGGCAGTGTCACCTCGCTGACATCATTCGCTGCACTTTCCGCCAGATCGATGTGCAGTCGCCCGAGATGATGCTTTTGCATTACGTGCATGTAAATGGCCGCAACGATAAGCAAGAGTGCTACACAAATGGCAGCTGTGCTCAGCAACTTCCGAATGCGGCACTTTCCATACTTTGCTCGAGTTTGTTGCGGTTGCCGCTGGCTGTTTGTAGATTGCGCCACCTCAATGTAGGAAGCAGCACTATTTATCGGTGTCGTTGACATTTTGGCACTCGGATGCTCTGTGCGCTCTCACTCTCCCGCTCTCTGCTCCCGCTGGTTGGGGGGACTCAATAAAATTGGCGTTCTAATTCGACGCTTGTCAGCGCTCAACTGAATTGACGGCCCTTTTGTGTCGCAACAGAATGCACAGGTACAGAGTGTAAAGTACATTGAGGGAAAAAGTTGAGTGTGTTGAGGGAAAGCGAAATCCTAAATAAGATTGAGTTGAGTTTTTAATTAAAGTACTTCAACTCTTTATTTTTATACTTATAACTTTTTATAGATTTTTTTTTTTTTTTTTTTTTTTTTTTTTTTTTTTTTTTTTTTTTTTTTTTTTTTTTTTTTTTTTTTTTTTTTTTTTTTTTTTTTTTTTTTTTTTTTTTTTTTTTTTTTTTTTTTTTTTTTTTTTTTTTTTTTTTTTTTTTTTTTTTTTTTTTTTTTTTTTTTTTTTTTTTTTTTTTTTTTTTTTTTTTTTTTTTTTTTTTTTTTTTTTTTTTTTTTTTTTTTTTTTTTTTTTTTTTTTTTTTTTTTTTTTTTTTTTTTTTTTTTTTTTTTTTTTTTTTTTTTTTTTTTTTTTTTTTATTTTTTTTTTTTTTTTTTTTTTTTTTTTTTTTTTAAATTTTTTTTTTTTTTTATTAAAAAAAAATTTTTTTTTTTTTTTTAAAAAAATTTTTTTTTTTTTTTTTTTTTTTTTTCCCCTCTTCCTGTTAAATAACTCAACTTATCGATAGATTATATTTTTGTAAGTGTAATTTATTCCCAGTTGTCTGCTACTGTTTGATAACCCCTGCGCAATTGTATACAAATAATTGAACATACTTAGCTCAACTCTCTCTCTCTCTCGCGCTCTCTCAAACGATCGATTATCTCTCATGAGTTGCTCGCCCTCGAGTTTGCCTTTTTGTTTGGATTGGACTATTTATTATTGATGTCGGCTGCTTGTGTTTGCGGTCTCTCTCGCTTGCCTTGGCTAGCGTCTTATCAATACAGCTTTAAAACCGCACACATGCTTCTCTTAAATATTTTTTTATATATGTATATATTGTATATATTTATTTGCCTGTGGTTTGCCATCACGTTCGAGGCACATAAAAAGCAGATGAACGCGCCAGATTAGGTGTCGATTGCATTTGTTATATAGTTCGACAACTTGTGGCAGGTCTGGATTGGAGTCTAATCTGCCTGCCTCGACACGAGTCGAGTACACTACTATGTTGGCTGTAACACCTTGCGCATTTATATGCACGCACTGTAAGCGAATATGAGAAATTGTTGAGCACATTTGCTTGAGCATGTGTGGCATGTGGCACAGCGTCATCATGGGCGTCGGCAAACAATTGAAGCAAGAGGGGCCGCAACAAATCATGCCACTAAGTGCCATTGGGAACTTTGAATAATTTGTGTGCACTCACAGGACATCAATCGTTATTTGGGATTCGTAACTTGACTAATGCATTGAATCTATGCTCATATGTATTCAGATACATATACATTTACAAACTGCGTGTATACTGAGTATTTTTCAAGGCTTTTCACTTGATTCTCATTTAAGCTGTCAATGTATGGAAGACGTTCCTAGAAAAGCCTTCTTACAAGCTTCTGGCCAGGTGCAAAAGCCAAATGTGCACAGTCATTTAGTTGATTGTTTTTTGTTTTTTTTCGTATGCCCTGCAAAAAGAAAAAAAATAAAACGAAAAACAAATTGTTGGATATCTCATTTGCCATGTGCATATGTAAAGTTGGATTCAAATGTGGTTTCGTGTGTTAAAGAGTTCTCATTTTAATTGCAAACTTAAGTGAAATAAAGTTCCTAGCAAAAAGCTTTGAGTGTTAGAAAGTGAAGTAAAATTTTAATATGTAGATTAAGAAATTCGTATGAAAAAATATTTTTTTCACTGAATTACATTAAAAATAAAATATTTTTCCTTTTAACGCCGTTTTTCCGACTTTTTTTTAAGGGTTTATTCATATTATTTGTAAGCAGCTTACACAAGATGCTGGGTATTTTACAGTTCCTGTAATGTTTTAAGTTGTTTGTTTATTTCTGTGCTTTTTCCTCGTATACATTTTGCTGGGTTCGTTGGCTCTCGTGTGTGTGTGTGTGTGTGTGTGTGTGTGTGAGTCGCTTTCAAATGTCACCATTGTCTCGAGGCATTTTCGTTACGTTTCGGTTAGTCAAAGTATTTTGCGTGTTTTTCCTACCCAAACCACACACACACACACATGAGAAGTCGAATGGGGGGGAGAGGGGACCAAAAAACTGAAATTCAATTATGATATTATTTCAAGTAGTGGTTTCTTTAAATGGCATTTTTGTTGGCAACACAATGGGCCAACCACAAGGGACAAGGTCGTAGCACTTAAAACAAGCCAACCCATTTGCTTATTATGTGGCGCATTTTTGTGGTGCTCCTTGCATATTTTCCAAACGAATTCATCGCAAACAGCTCTAATGGCGAAATTTGAGCTGAGCACTTGCTGCACTCGATTACGGCTTGATATCGTTCACTGCCTGCACTTTTTCAAAAGGGTGGAATGGTGGAGACGTGGAAGGGTGTTGCTACTTCTATTGTATCCCAAACACGTAGCGAGCTTAAACAAAGTTAATTAGATTTGCAGCAAGATGGTCATTATTGAAGCCAAATGGTCCTTGGCTGAGAGCCCTTTTAATGGACGGCAGCGCAGTGCAGTCAGTCAATTTGAAATTTGTATGCGCCATTTTTATGTGGCTTATTCGCTCGGAATGGCCCCAGCTCATGCAATTACCCATGATGGCTAGGCAGCTAGAGTCCAAACAAAACTCTTGCTTATTTTTTATGCAATTGGCGTAAAGTTTATATACCCTGTAAACATTTATTACATTTTATACAAACTAGGAACTCCTTGTTCCTTATTCCTCTATGCAGTGCTCACAAAGTATCTTCTCGGCCAGCTGTCGTTACTTTTGCATTCCGAATAGAACTGTTTACGAGTTGGCATTTTTCTTTTTACAGCTAAGTAAGGATAAGGCAGGATAACAGCATAAGCTTCAAGCTGGCAGCAAAAGTTCTATTATTCAAAGGTCCTGTAATCGAAATCACAGCCTATATATGCAAATGTCGACAAACTGCGACAACCGACGACAAAGTTGAGAGATTGCAAATGCAAATCGCATACAGAAACTACAAAAGTGACCAAAGGACGGACGTTGGCTAAAACGAATTGTGTGGTCGCAAAACAAGTAATCAAGTGCACGCAGGACGCAAACAACAACTCTCTGTGCTTCGTGTTGTACACGCTGCGTATGCTTAATAAGAGTTGGTGCGTGTGCAGAGAGCAGTGTGGAGAAAGGCAGTTGGCCATTAAAGTGGCGGAAATGACACAGACGAAATGTATCGGTGCAAAAATTGGTTTTGTGCCCGCAGCAACAACAACAACTACGTTGATGTTGCACTAAACGAGTCCAGAGTATCAACGACACCAACACCAACGCCAGCGCCACCGCCACCGCTCAACAGAAACAACAGCAACAACAATAGCAACAGCAATAACAACAGTAATAGCATCAATAGAGCACGCAACAAAGCCAATAGCAATCAGCTAGCAAACGCGAGCCGATCAACGCCCACCGATGAACCACCGCAGGCAGCTCATGTGGTTACCTTTCTGGAGGATGCGCCAGGTGGCAGTAGCCACAATGGTGGCGTAACCAGTAGCCGTATTGTTACCACCGCCGAACTGCAACAGGCACACATGCTGGAGCATCACTCCAATCTGGATGCCATTGAGCAGGCTGATGATTTTATCTATGGTCCTGGTGCGGGTCTCTCGCTATGCGATGATAGTCTGCCATCGGCAAAGAATTGCTATAGACTTGTAATGCTAGGGTAAGTAGTTCGTGGAAGCACACTCAGAACAAACTTTAATTTGATTTGATTAAGAATATTCTTGGAATCATACACAAACTTTTTTATGTGTGCTCCGTGTTTTTTGCAGCATTTGCATATATTGTTGTTTTTTTGTTACATTATATTGCAATTTGTGTAAATTTCATCATAATTTCATCGTTATGATTGCTGATTTCTTACTCTAATCGAATTCGCAGTTCATCACGCGCTGGCAAATCATCGATTGTGGCACGTTTCCTTGGCAATCGGTTTGAGGAGGCATATACGCCAACTATTGAGGAGTTTCATCGCAAATTGTATCGCATACGAAATGAGGTCTTTCAATTGGATATTTTGGATACTTCTGGCTATCATCCGTTTCCCGCAATGCGTCGCTTATCATTTCTAACTGGTAGGTCTCCACATGTGTGCGTATGTGCGTCTGTGTGTGTGTGTTAGTGTGCGTTTGTATGTGTCAATCGCCGCAATCATATCAAATGCACGTTTCATCACTTAAGCTGCCGAGTGCCTGCCGCTATTTAATGTGCTATAAATTATCATAAGAATCGGGCACAGCTGCACACTCTCTCTGGCAGTCAGTTATTTCTACTCACACACACACACACAAACAGGGAGCTTTGTATGCTGCCCATGTGTGTGTGTGTGTAAAAGAACCCAATAACTAAGCAATAAATTTACATTAAGTTAATCAAGTATTGTATGCGTCTGGTTTGGATTTGCATTTGCAGGCGATCTCTTTATATTGGTATTTAGCATGGATTCACGCGAATCCTTTGAGGAGGTGGTGCGACTGCGAGAGAACATACTGGAGACCAAATGGGCAGCGCTCAATCCAGGCTCCGGTTTTAAGAAGAAAAGTTTGCCAAAAATACCCATGATTTTAGCGGGCAATAAATGTGATCGTGATTTCAAGTAAGTTTGTTTTCGATCTCTAAGATTTTTTTTATAATAATCTATTTGTTTTTCAACAGAACCGTGCAGCTGGATGAGGTTATGGGCTACATAGCTGGCCAGGATAATTGCTGCACTTTCGTGGAATGCTCAGCCAAACAGAATTATCGCATCGATGATCTGTTTCATGCTCTGTTCACAGTATCCAATCTGCCTTTGGAGATGACGCCAAACCAACATCGACGTCTGGTGTCTGTCTTTGGGGCACCATCGCCACTGCCGCCACATGGTGCCATTGGCTCCGGTGGCACCAAGAAGAATGCCTTGTCCATCAAGCGACGCTTCAGTGATGCCTGCGGCGTTGTCACGCCAAATGCAAGACGACCCAGCATACGCACCGATCTCAACCTAATGCGCTCCAAGACAATGGCTCTGAATGAGGGTGGCGAGGGTGTGAGGAGTACATCACGCTGGAATCGTTGCGCCCTCATGTGAAGCAGTGTGCAGATACTTGGCATTCTTGTGATAGTAGTGAGCAGGCCAGAAAGGAAGAGATCTTAATTTTAAACGCAGCATATGTGTGATTTTGTTATGTAATGTAAATACTTGAGCATAAACTAGGGGTGGTCTAGTTATATTATACATATAAATATTATGCATTTTGCATTTTTCGCATTGTTATTAGACAAATAAGCAAGGTAAACAATTTAACTTTTAATGATTAAACAAATACTGTTTCCAGCCCCAACTAAAAACCACCAACAAACAGACCAAAACAAACTCATTTACTATTCTACAAATACAATTTAAATTGTTAACTTTTTTAATGGCACATTTACTTCTATAAAATGACGCACTAAGAAATACACTTGCAGGCGACAATAATGTTAGGAAGTACTTGGAATTGGTATTTGTTATTCGATTCGGTTAAAAAGTTTAATAACAAATGAATATGAAATGAATATCTCATAGTTAAGTTAATTGTTATTGTTGATTGTTGTTGATGTTAAAACACTCCTCTGTTCTGTTCTGTTCTGTTCAGGCGCACAACTTTCTATAAACTCTCAAAACTTGCATATCAAACAACACAAACCAAAATCAAATAAACAAAAGAACAAACCAAAAACTCTGGTCCAAATTAAAGAAACTCTATTGTAAAACTTGTACACCGAGAAACCGAACCTAAAGACACAAATGATATTTCAAGCTTATCTATGCTAAAAATCTAAACATATACAAATGATAACATATGAGTATATATATTATATACCTTAAAACATATAAATACATATACATAATACATACATACATATAGCGTTAAACCGAATTTATGTGTAGTAAATTCGAGTTTCAATTTAACCTAAGCAACAGCAACAATTTTCGCAAGTTTAACTTTAAAACGCATAAATATAACTTAAAAGTATTAAAAACCAAATTTGAACATATGAAACAAAGACCAAATTAACATTATACTTATATATACTACCATATACAAAAACATATACCAATACTTATATACCTATTACTTATATACATACTATATACATATATACATAATAATACTAATATCTAAACTGATCAAAATGGCGTTAACATAAAGTTATTAAACAATTTCGACGCGATTATCGCATTATTCCAAGAAGTGCAAATATTTACAATTTTCATAAACGGGGGCTAATTGGGATTAAGTTTTTTAAATAACACAGATCCTTAACAATTAACGGGCAACGGGCTCAATATTTATATTCGTATGGTTAAGAGTTAAATTTACATTTTAATGCTTTGGATTTGCATTGTTTATTATGATTAAATAAAATTTCAAAAGATTACACGAATATTTGCATTTTTGAAATGGGTTTTGTTCGAGACTGGGGTGTGCTGAGAGCTTTTGGAGTAAAAAGCTTAAAGGGCTATCAACTTGACTAAAGCTTTCAGACTTCCTGTCAAAAGCTTCTTTCAAAGGCTTTTAAGCTTTTTAGCTATACACAAACCGGAAACAGACATAAAAGCTTAACGAAAACCATTTAAAAGGTTTGAAAATGAAATTAAATTTTGTAAAAGAGCTTTTTGTATTGTAGCCTTAAAATCATTCTATATAAATATTATAAAAACTGAACAAAAAACCATATGCTATTTATTTGTTTATATATCTTATCAAAATAAGTATAGTTTCATGGTCTAAAAGGTTATAGAAAATTGAAACACTGAGCTATCTTTTTATCGCTGCTTAGCAATCTTTCACATACGCTTACGAACAAAGCATGTGTGCTAGCCAAAAGCGACAGCATGGCCAAAACTAATTGTGATACCAAGGGAGTTGGTAAATCGCCGTCCGGTTAGACCAATGGCTAAAAGAGGGATGGCACGTGCTGGCCAACGACAACAACAACAACAGCACATTTACGCCCAATTGAACAATGAGTGGTGGCGTGTTTGTAGTTTGGGGCAAGTGCGCCAGAAGGGAACGGAAACTGGTTGGAACGCTTAAAAGTGTCGTCAATTTTAATTGTTTGTCTGATCGCAGACAGGGGCTATTAATAGGCTTATGGTTTATATGATATACTAGAGAGCGCTAAAGCTGGAGCAGGAGCACGAGCTGGAGCCGGAGCCGTGTGGCTTTGGGCATTAGCTTGTGACGCTGTTGTTGTTGTTGTTGTTGTTGCTGACTGCGTTATTGTCGACACTCGATAATCAGTGCGGTTGCCGCTGAGCGAGCGCGAGTGAGGTGCAATTTGCATGTGTGGCGTTATCGCTGTTCTTGTTGTTGTTGGTTGAACATTTGGGCATATATTGGTTATACATATGCACATATGTATACATACATATGGATGTGTGGCATTAAGCGAATGCCAATTACGCCTCCCTCAAAATAGATTTAGTCGACGAAAGCCAAATCATAATTTAAATTATGCAGCTGTTGCTGTTGAATATTTCGTTTGTTTGGCTTATAGTTTGTATGTGTGTGTGTGTGTTTGTAAACCATTTCAGCTAATGACTGATAGTTAAGAGCTTTACAGTTTTGATTTCATACTCAATGCATTTTGTGTAATTACGAACATTTCAACATTTAACCGCTGCTCAAAAACATAAGTAAAAATAAAAAATAAAAACAAATTTGGTTTGTTTGCATAACTTTTGTATTTATACTATCTGATTGTTGCAGAGGTTTTTATGATATGATGGAAAGTGCGCTTTGGCTAAAATATAATGCTTTAAATATTTTAAGCATTCAAAGCGGCTTTTTTGGTAACTTTTTTAATCTGGTAGTTCATCAAATGCAGCAAAAAATCAAATTCTTCTCGCAGTTTATTGATTTTGCGTTATAAAAATTGCCAGTGTTGTGTAGCGTTTTGAAATGAAATTTGTAAATATTTGTCTATTCAGAGTCTTGGCAACAAAATGGAAAACTTATTCGCACGTTTCGTTCGCTGACAGACTTTACTTTAGCTGCAAACGCTGACAGTGCCAACTATAACTATTCGCCTACACACGCCTAAGTCAACGACAGCCCACGCGGCTGTAACAGCAACAACAAGCAGAAAAAAACTTTCTGTGTAAACAGAAAATGGCAACGTCTTTAAGTCGACAACACCTGTGTAGAGGGCTTGAAGGGGAGTCGCTTACAGTTGTCGTTTCTGCTGCTGTTGCTGCTGCTTTTGATATTTTACTTGTTGTTGTTGTTGTCGCTATCGTCAGCGTATTTGCTTATTGTGTTTGTAAACATTGCTAACAACTTGAGTAATGCCGGCGACAACGCGCCTTGCCACCAACCTTACCACCCTCTTCTCCCCCCTTTTACAACAGTTACTCCACACAATTGCTAATAGAGGGCGCAAAAACTCTGTATGTGTGTGTGTGTGTAGGTGTAGGTGTGTAGTGTGTTGCGCGGAAATACAATATATATTTCGCTGGTTATATTCACGCCCTGCCTCCACACCCTCCACCCACCCACAACCACACGGCCTGACTTCTATACGCTGCCGGCAAGTTGTAAGTGCTCAAGTTTTTCAATTAAAAGTTGCTACCTTTTTTGTGTGTTACTGCGGCGGCATAACATAAATACGCATGTGAGTAGCTCGCTCCATGATGCATGTTCGCATGGTGTGTGTGTGTGTGTGTGTGTGTGTGTGTGCAGTTATACCATTAAAATACCAATAAACCACATGGTAAATAGCTTACATTGGATCGGACACGAGCAACGAGCGCATTGTGAGTCCAACAGTTGAAAGCGACGACACGTTGCAACAAACAAAACAAACACAACAAACTGGTATGGTAATGCCGAAGGCAAGGTGTTGAAGTCCAAGGCATTATAAATTCATACGAAAATACCAAAACGTCAAACAAATTGCAAGTTTTCAGTTGCATTTCCGCAAAACGTAACTGAAATAATACGTTACATGTGGCTGTTGTTGCTGCAGTCGCTTCAAAAGTATGCAACAAAAGCCATAATATCGAATGCCCGCTGAAGCCCGACAAATTGAAGGTAGGCCAGCGGCAACGTTGCAACGTCTTCCCCATATATGTGTGTAATATGCACTCACATACATATGTGTGAGTGTGTAGGTAAATGTGTCTGCTCGCATGACAAGTTGAAATGTTGACGGCTCACTGACACTGTGCATGTTTCTATGTGTGTGTGTGTGAATGAGCGGATAGCTGCGTTTTTACCCTTTACGGTTGATGGGTATATAAAAGGTTTATGCTCTGTAATATTAAGACGGCTATGATATGCAACGCAATAGCAGCTGCTGCATCAATGACGTTACATTAATGTGATGCAACGTGACGGAAAGTTTTAATCCAAAGGAATCGTAAATTTATGAAATTGCAATAAGATTATAACGAATATGGCATTAATAAGATGATTCATCTACTTAATATGTAATACATAAAGTTTTCCTTCCATAGTAACTTTTACTTCTACTACTACAACTACTTTTTCTACTACTTTTTTTTACAATTGCTGCTGCTCCAAACTCTACTTCGTCTGCATTGTTTACTACTTCTTGTATTATTACAACTCTTTTCATCAGTTCTACAACCTCTTCGCCTACTAATCCCACATCTATTGTATACTTTATACAATTACCTTGTTTTACAGGGTATTTGCAGCTCATTACACTCGGCGCCTTGTTGGCTGAGTGCATGTTTGAATGATTTTGTGGCGTTGTGCTGTTGAAAATCATACAAAGTTATGTAAATTCTGATGTGGCTGTCGCTGTTGACGTCGCGACGCCAACGTTGACGGTACAACCTTTTGCCACTGCTAGCGTTTGCTGTTGCACGCTGCCACCGTTGCATCGGTTGCTGCGGTTTGGCATGCATAATTGTTGGTTTTTAGTTGCACGTTCGGCTCAGGCCGCACGGAGTCGCAAGAGTCGGTTATTAGGAAGCAAACACACATATATCGTCGACATACATAGTTGTTAAGGCATTTCAATATTTGACTTTTAAGTCCTACGTGCAACATACAAGCCTCAAGTACAAAACCAGGAACAATGCCGTGTATTTTAATCAAAATCACAGCAACAACAACAACAACCACAATAATACTCATTTCTAAGGCATTTCGCTATTTACATTTTGCAGTGCTTTTGCTTTTGCTTTCGCTTTCCCCCCCATTCCAGTCCAGCTGTCCGCCCTCTGTCTGGACGTATCGCTGTGGGCTATGGCTATCATCAAAAAACAATTCTGCGCATAGCGTCCGCAAAATAATGGACGTTAGGCCTCGCTTGATAAGCTAAATGATAAATTGTTTTTATTCGTGACATATGCACATGTGTGTGTGTGTGTGTGTTTGTGTATGTGTTTTGTGCACATACGAAACGTGCCACACAGAAAACAAGGAGCTACTTCTTTAGGGATGCCAAATGCGTAAGTTGTATGTGGTTTCACCAAAGCAGCAAAGTTGTGTTCTACTCCCTATCAAAAAGACAGCAAAACAATGAAAACACGAAACCAAATCGAAAGAGAAAACAACAAAGCAAAACGAGAGGCAAAGAAGAAAAACTTGTAAACGCGCCTGGCTACAAAAGTGGAATCTAATAAGCTCACGGCTAAACGTGTTATGATGAATGACATTGTCAGGCGCACACAGTTGGAATTTCAAAAGTTTTGCTCGAATCTTGTAATTGAAAAGTGAAAATGCAATCGACTACCATTTTGTTAAGCTTCACCTGAGATGAAACTCGTCCTTTTTTTTTGAGGTCCTTGCGTCGAAACGAGCAATATCCGACTTGCTCTTAACAGCTAATCAACTAATCAAAAAGGAAGAAAAAAAAACACAAAAGGAGAAGAGGAAAAACGAAACGAAAGAAAAATATTCGTATTCATTCATTAAATTAAAATTTCATTCTGCTCATCTGGTTTGATTGCTCTGCGCCTAAGTGCCTAAAAGCTGACTGCAAAAACCACAATTTGAATCTCATCCCAACAGAGACCCAATCGCAATCGTAATCGCAATTGTTTGGCTTTCCTTTGGCTTGTGTGTTTATTTGTTTTGTTGCCGATTGTTAGCCTCCCTTTTGGCTACCTTACAGTCGCTTTGTATCTCCATCTGTATCTCCATTTGTTGTATCCGTATCTGTTTCTGTATCAGTATCTGTATCTGTTTCAGTGGCGACCACATCGTATCCGCCGCAGCCGAAACTATGTTGCTTGCCATTGAAATTCATAAAGCATCAATGACCCGCCCTCCCCCAGGCCAGAATGGTGGACGGGTGGCGGGTGGCAGCTGCTGTGGTATTTTATGGCGCTCTTCTTCTTTTTGAAATCATTTGCTTTAATTCAAGTGAAAAATTATTTAAATTGGTAATCAAACGTGCCGAGCGGACTTTGCCAATGAAAATAAAGAAGACTAAAAGATAATTTGCTTCGCTTCTTTTTTTTACTTTATATTTTTAGTGATTGTCTGTCCTTGTGTCTACTACGACTACTAGTTGGGAATTTAAAATTCAAATGAAAATTGATTTTGAACTAAATGAAGAATATGAATCAAAGTAATTTCTTAGAATTCCTTAAATGTGGAGTGAAATCATTTTCAGGAGCTTTTTCTTACGTTTGTGGAGATTGCCCGAGGGTTTGGCTGCAAAATCAAATCCAAATACATTGAAGTTTGTTTGTTGGCTTTGATAATTTAATTTTTATTCTATATTTATTTATCATAGGTAATTGCATTTAATTTATTTTTTTCTTCATGCATTCTTCTGTATGCATAGAAAGTTATTAGGCTTAAGACTAGAGGGCATTTAAGTATTTTATTTTTGATTTCACTAAATTTATTTGCATTTGCATTTTCAATCAAATGTATATTCTTGGGTCTTGTGACTTTGTCCCAACTATTTTGTTGTTTAATTGTGTTTGTGTTTGTCTGTGTGTATTGAGTTTCATGTTCATTAAAAATAATATGCTTAATCGTTTACAATTACAATTAATTACATTACAAGAACTTGTAGCTGGAAATGCATTAATTAAATGCAAATGAAATAATAGAACTAACTATATATATGTATATTCATATGTATATGTATTGATACAAATTATTTTAGTGTTTATTCGTTCTAGAATTACAATAAATAACATTACTTGGTATTTATTTATTACAATTATATATTTTAATTTATATATTCATATGTTTTTGCAATTATTCTATTGCATTCTCATAATATGTATAAAAAATGGGCTCACTTTACGATTAACGAGTATTGCAATGTAGAAAATCTGGACTACATTTAAGAGTAAGTTGAATAGAAAACGGGATTGGCATAAAACATAATGCACATTTTGGATAGTTAAAAACTTTGTTGGTTTTGGGGTACCTTAAAATTGTTGTTTGTTACTCTGATTATGTTTTCATTTTTTTTGCATATCTTAAACATTTACACATTTAGAAGTCTTTGACAAAATACATTTATACACGTATCTGCTTGATCTCTGCACTTTTGCTGCAAGATAGGAGACTAATTTGGCCAGTAAGTATTTTAATGGTTTTTTGTTCGTTTTGTGCTTGGTCTTAAGTGTTGATAGGGTTTGAAAGACCAGCTCAAGTCGGTTGACTGACTAACCTATATGGCAGTATAATACATACATATTGCCTTTCGCTTCGACTTAATTACAAAAAACTCTTAGGCTTAGTACAAAAAATGCTTGTTGCTCTGTCACAAACATAAGTTATTACAAATTATAGTTAATACATATATATATTATGTAGTATCTCCCTAAGTATGTATGTAATGTAAGTATGTTATTTATTTTACTATGCATTTGTTAATCCATTCGCTTACTTGAGTATTTTTTGGTTTTAGTTTGGAATTCGCTGATTATATGCATGGCCATGTGTGTATGTGTGTGTGTGTGTTTGTGTGTTTGTATGTTTATGAGAATGATATTGAATTTTGTAATGTTGAATGGTGTTCACATTTGTATTGTATTGTTTCCTATTGGTATTTATATTATTCTCATTACAGTTACAGTTACCGATTTCTCTCCCTCGACCCTTGGCCCAACACTGGGGTAGGCGAGGCGTCTTACAGCCGTAAATTGTCTAAATGCTCGGCATACTGCTCGGCCGTATGGAACTCCTCCTCATCCTCCAGTTCGTGGTAACTGCTACTGCGACTGCCACTGCGGCTGCGACTGCGACTGTAATGAGTAAAGTTCGAGTTTGGTTTGCCATAAAAATGTTAATGCCAAATCAATACAACACGTGTAAGCATTTCATTGTCATGTGCCCCACCCGCACACACACATACACATACACACTTACCTGCTGCCACTGCTGCTGACATCACGTTTTTTTCGCCGATCCTGCGACAGTGCCTCCACACAGAGCACTATCAGTTTGCCATCGCAGGGTTGACGTTCCTGGTCGAGCAGCTTGTTGCCCAGCAAATTGCTGGCATAGCCAAACTTCTCATGCGAGCTCGAGTGCCAGGCATCGCAGTAGGTGTCCATGGAGCGCTCGCCATTTGGCAGGGAGCCATGCCAGACCAGCTTTAGGGGCCTTTTAGAGAAAAAGGATCTTAGTACTCCTTTGGTTATCAAGTCAAGTTGTTGATAAGACTTACCACAATGGATCCGTAAGGACGTTCTTTCCGCTAAAGCTATAAATTCGCGGCGCCTGCGAGAAGAAGCCGCCCTGGCCATTAAAGACGCCCTTCCAGGAATTGAAGAGCACATCGCCTCGCGTATTCACAACTGGCAGCTCCCAGTCGGCTGAACGCACTATTGAGTCCAGATTCTGCACCCTAAAACACAAAACAAAAGCATTCACATTAAGCAGGCAGCTTGAAGTGTCTCAAGACAAATTAAAGGCAAGTAAACAAACTTCCATTTAAAAGGGATTTGTGGAAGTCTTAAGCCAACCCTAAGCAGACAGGTAAATAGGGAGCTGGAGCCAAATATCTAAGCCATATTTGTATGTACGTATGAGCAATATATGCTTTTACTTATTTATGTTTTTCTTTTATTCATTTGTGGCATTCATTTAGCTTGGCTTTTGTGCGCCTGACGCTGTATAAATAAATTGCATGAGATTGTTTTCCAGCCGCTTTTGTTTTCATATTTTCTTTTCTTTCGCTTCAAGATATCAAGATTAAATTCCAGTTAATGAGTTCACGAAAACGACAAAAAAAGTGGTGTGAGTCAACGCTGCGTATGAGCAATGCCAATGCTCCAGTCAAGTCAAGTCAAGTAGAGTGCTTTGTACAGTGTCAAACTAAACATGCCTAATACGCGTAAAAAATCTAAGGATAGATAAGACACACCCCACACACACACATACACACTTATAGCTAAATCTTACCTGGAGGTGAGGAACGCCTTGAATGTGCCAAGAAGGCCAGCTCGTCGGCCCTGGCGATAGCAGGCAAAGTCCGCTCCTCGAATGCCCTGCAAGTCGCCGACATAGGGCTCATTGAGTGCCGCCACGCGAAGCTATATTGTTTGAAGAAGACGAAAGAATGGAAGAAGTAGTAAGGGGAAAAGAAAATAAGGCACAAAATTAATTTGGAATTTATGTCAAGCATTTTGAAATCTAATTAATATAGAATTTAATGGCTACGAATTGTTTGCTTAGCCATCTTCAGAATGAGGCACAAAAATATTCAACTTGTTATGGGGCTTGTTAAAATGATAAGAGACAGTGTAATAGATAGCTACACATTCTAAAAGATATTTCAATTTTGAGCATTAAGTGGAAAACAAACAAAACCTATACACAGAGTATACTAACTAAAAAGGAAATTATGCTATGAGGACCTTTTTGGTAAATGTACTTTAATAAAACTCACCATACGTGGATACCACTGATTGTTACGTATACGTAATGTACAAGTTTATAAATATCCAATTGAAGACGCGAGCACAAAAATAGTATAAATATTTTAAAAGTCATTTTTATATTCAAAAGTTAAGAAAATAGACACAAAAGAACATAACGAAAAATGCTCAACTCTTGCTATAGTCTTATTATGTTTGTTTCAAGTTAAAGTTGAGCTCTTAAAGCATTAACTACATAGATAGAAGCGTATCGGATATAAACACACATAAAATAAATACGCAATTGATAAGTGTAATGGAAACGCAGCAAGTTGAAACCAAAACTATACAAATTGTTTCGGCACACGTTACAGAACAGAACTCAAAATGCAATTTGCGCTAATTAGAAACGTTTTCATTGACCAAACCAAACCAAACCAAAATCAGATTATTTATTTCTATATGTAGTGTGTATAAAAGAAAGAGTGTATGTGTGAAAGATGCGTTAATATGATTTAGTAGTATTTATTTTTTTTATTTGTCTCGCACTTTCTCTCACACTCTCTCTGTCTTTGTGTGTTTTTGCATTCAGTGTGTAATATTTGATTTAATTACCGTTTCGTATTCGGGCGCGGTTGTAAACTGCATTTAATAACAATTAATAATAAATGGTTTTTAGTAGTGTTTATTAACTGAATTGCTTAATTTTTTTCACTAAATATTATTTCTGTATGTAATTTAAGTGTAAAGTTATTGTCACAATAGTCGATTGTAGTTATTAAAGTGCGCTCAAGACACTTCACAGAATGAGAAATATGATAGCAGTTCTTATGCAGTTCGAATTGCTTCTTGATTAACCGAAATTAGTAACAACATTAATTAATAATTGGACTGCATAAGAACTGTTACTTGAGTAGTATGTGGTTGCATTTTAAATGAAGTACAAGTGAAACATTTAAGAAAGAGCACTTACCGTCGGTGTGTTGAGCAATGGCGGTGGACTGTTCAGCAAGTTTTTCGATTGCAAGTCAAAGCGCAGAGATGGCGCCACTGTGGTGGGCGGTGCTGGGGTGGCAATTGGCACTAAAGTGCCCAGCTGTCAAACAGAAAGGGTTATGAGGATTTTAGCAAGAGTTCTAGATTAAAAGTGAAAGCATCAAGCAAACATTTACCGACTGCTCTGGCCAATCAATAATTCAAAACCTATGCAGCAAATCTGTTTGCTGCCAGGTTTTAAGCTACAGCCTCTAACCCCACTGAAGAAGTTTTAAGTACTTAATATTTTAACAATTGTCAAGAACTGTGCAAAAGCTACTAAAAGATTATTCGCAAACAACTTTGTGTCACAATGTCCAATGAAATAGAAATGCATAGAATATAGCTTACAAACATCACAAGTCAAAAATTGTATGTACATTTAATCACATTAAATTTTATGTAAATTTCAGATACATTTAAAATTGAATTTTTGATGTATACACAGGGACACTGTGCAAGTCGCCGCCTGACAAAAGTTTTAATTACTATTTTTGAACTTTAAGTAGTCGACTCGTGTACTGAAATCTAATTAGGAGGAGAATGTCGCCACTGATGCTGCAAGTGGCTTAGACAGTCAGATGCCAGTTAGTTGTTGGTGTCTCTCCCTCTTTATTTCTCTCTCTGTCTTCGCAGTGGTGCCAATGAGCTTTATGCTTGATTTACCCCTATTCGTTAGGGGGGGCTGCAACCCTTGTGCACGTTTTGTTGCCAAAAGTATTTAAATGTTGCCGTCAAAGGCATGAGATTTGAGCTCCATATCTGCACCCCTCTCGCTCGCAGCATAAACGAATACATTTCCATTTGCCTGCCACCCTTTTTGTGTGTGGACACACACAGGACATGTCAGGCACAGTTAGCAGCAGTCGGTGGGTGGTATGGGCCACGCCCATACTGCTGTTGCTGTTGGCTTTGTGCTTGCAACAACGGAAGCGGAAATCGAATCTTGAACAGTTTTTTTTTTTTTTGTGAATATGTATTGTACACTTTTAGCACAATCAGGCACACCCCCTTCCCCTTGGTTGCCAAAATATCATGCAATACTTTTTTAATAAAGCATTGGCTTGGCTAAAAGCTACAGAATTGAAATTGTGGCTCACAAATTGTGGCCACTTTAATGTGTAACAAGCTATTGCAAAATGGTTCAATTTTGCGTGTAATTTGTGGGCGCTTCAAGCTGCCTTTTCTATTTTTACAGCTTCCTTTTTTTGGAGCAAGAGTGCTGACCAGGGCAAAATGCCAGCTTGGAGTCGACAGGCAAGATTAATTGGCAGTGTTGAGTAATGCACCGTTCACAAATTGAAGCACACATACACACATGCACATGCATACACGAGTGCTGAAGTCAGCTACAGTCAAAATAAAATATTCCATTTCCGTTCAATATTATTTTTAATCTCCTGTTACGTTTTATTGCCCAGCCACATGGATGTATGTTTATAGAGTTGGGGTTGGAGCTGGGGTTGGGTTGGTTTTAAGGACGCGCATGTTTTATTCTGTGTCAATAAAAGTTTTCGAGCTATGTGATTGCCAGACTGACACACTGACTGACTGAGGAAATGTCTTTAAGCAAGTAGGTTGAATCGAATTGCCTTTTGGCTGACATCTGTTTGGGCCTGTCCGTCAGTCGCCTCTTTGACTTTAAGGCCACCCATCATACTTGCTTCTTGCTTTGTTTCTTTTTCAGAAGCGTAACGGTATGCTTTGTAGTATCGTTAACTCGCTTGAGTGAGAAACCAGGCGCGAGTCAATATAATTGAATAACAGGACACACACATATCCTTCGATCCATTTGGCAATCAGTCAGAACGTCTGCAACATTTAATGTGCAAATAAAAAACCCTGAAGCAGCCAGCCAACCAACCAGCCAAGACAAGGACAATGCCAAACAAAACCCTATTTTATGGCCAACAAAACAAAAGGCCAAAATAAACAAACATATGTACATACGTCACTTGAGCCTGAAACGTTCTGTTTCCCCCCCTTCTTCTGTTTTATTTTTCTTAGTGCCTTCAACTTTTATTGCATTTTATTTGTTGTTTTGCTTTTGCCGTGTTTTTGTTTTTGTTTATTGTTTATTGTTTTGCCAAGCCATATTTTCATAATGTAGTATATAGAAAAACAGTCGAACGGTTGGGTGGTTTCCATAAAATAATGGCGTCCGCCAGCGACTTTTTGTTTGCCATATTTGGCATTTGTTTGCTTTGTGCCACAAGCCGGAGCCGAAGCCGAAACCCAAGAACAAGACCCAACCCAAAACCAATCCCAATTCGATTGTAGATCCCAGATCCCAGATCCTAGACCCAGAGCTCCACTTACCGCTATATACTGCCAGCCTTTGTTGACGCGCACGAGCAGCGCCTCCTCCTCGGTAATGTATGCCAGAGTGCCGGGTGGACTCAATGCCGATTTCTATATGAAATACAACCCACCCAACAGAAAGGGAAGATACCAAATTTAAATATGTGTTTAAAAATAAAATATGCGCTGCTAAATTTATACACGCTCAAAAAATATTTTATGGTTATTTCGGTTGTGTGTGTTAAAGAGGGCAACGCACCTTTGTCATTTCATCTATGTTCTGAAAGGTGACTGCACCTGGCACGATTCTCATGTTCATGTTCGATGATGATGCGGAAAAGTATGGCAGCTCCTCGCCATCACCCAAGCCCAAGCCCATGCCCAAGGAGGCCTCCTCATGCTTATGCGAGTGCGCCGTCTGACGTGGTGGCTCTGCAAATGATTTGATTTCAAGACATGCGTGTTAAACATCGATTTAGACCTTTTATCTGTATGTTTGCATCCGCAATTTTCAATCTGTGCGCTCTGATAAGTGAAACTAATAAACTGCAAACTTTGCTCTAAATACTTCTAAAAAAAAACAACTTTACTTATCTGTACTTAAAACATATAACAATAATAAAGTATGCTAAATGTAAACAATGATATAACTTTACTTTAGGGTATCTTCTGGTCAAGCAAAAAGCTAATAACACTAAGGTCTAAGCTCAACAGCTCATTTTGGAGTATTTACTCATGATTCGTATGTTTCGTGTGTTTTCATTTTCTGTTTTTTGGCAAGTGGAAAGCATGACATTGTGAAAATGTTAGGCAAAATGTTTACATGTACTTCATTAACGGTCAAATAAGTTGATGATGATGATGATGATGTGCAAATAATGAGTACAACAATTCAATATGCTTCTTATCGCATGCCAAGTTGAATGGGCGTAAAAAGTCTACTTATAGAAACAATATGTATGAAAATATATAGTTGAGGAATTTTTGTCATGCAACATGCGTTTGAAAAAATTATTGTGTGGATTGATTTGATTTGATTTTGATGGTTTACCAGCTGTGCCATCTGTGGGTCTATCACGCAGATCTTGCAGCTCTCGCAGTGCTTTAAGTTCGTCCAAAGATGAGCGCGCACCTTGGATTATGAGTACAATACAAAATGATTTGGTTTTGATTTTGGGAAGTATGCTAGTTATGTGTGTGTGTATGTGTGAGAGAGTGTTTATTTGTGTGTTTATATGTACAGTTATAATTTATGGTACGGGCACCTAACTGTACATATAGTAAGTATGTAGTAGTATGTTTTTTCTGTATATACATATATTTATATGATATCTTGATATTCTATGGACTCACCTGGTCGGCCGTAGTAGGAAGCATCACCAAAGAAGCTGCTGCGCGAATCCATGCCTGGCTCACCCTTGGGTCCAGTTATCGATAGTCCGGGCATACCAGGTGGTCCTGGCGGTCCTGGTGGTCCTGGCATTGGCACGTACTGTAAGCCACCACTGTCGCCATCACCGCCGCCAGTTGTGGCAGGCAAGCCTGGAGGTCCCGGCAATCCATCACGTCCATCACTGCCTCGATCACCCTTGTCACCCTTGGCCTGTGTTGAATGAACGTCGAGTCAGCTAGGCATAGCCCAAAAACTATATATTCAAAACTTACGCCATCACGTCCACCCGAATCTCCTTTGATACCCTTAGCGCCCGTTTCACCCTTAGGTCCGATCATGCCAGGACGACCCTAAAACAGCATAAGTGAAGGTTTTTTTAGAAAAAAGATTTGCTTAAATTGCTGGCAATGCGAAATGGCAACAAAGTACTAACGGTTGCCAGAAATCGTTTCTAACTCTGGAATAAAACCAAGTTGAACAATCGCCAAAAAGGAAAAAAAAATAGGAAAATGGTAAAACTTTTGCAGTTTAGAGAGTGCAACTATTTTTGTAGTAGTATCGCTTTATAGCAGTTGTTCTTGTTAGTTGGTTGTTGTTGGTTGTTGTTGTTGTTCGTGTGTGCCCAGGAATTGAGTGAAAGTTTCGTTTTTGGCTTCATTTCGGTGCGGCAATTCATGTAAATACGTTGCTTGACTTTGATTTTGAGAGGCGGTAAACGATGCCAGTTTTTGGCAAAAACGCGCAGACAGCCAAAAGAAAACTTTTACCCTTTGTAAATCGGGAGAGAGAGTGAGACTTCAATTGTAATAGTTCGAGTTGTTGTTGTTGTTGTTATTGCTGTTGCAGCATAATGGCTGCAAACTGAAATTCTAGAATAACAACAACTACTACTACAACGAGTGCAATTGGAATAGTACGTTGCTGTTGCTGCTGCTGCCTCTCTCGCGCGAGTCCTGAATAACCATGATGAAAATGCACTTAAAATACTTTTTCGTTTGAGTTTATTTCCAAGCCAAATTGCGCATTCTTAGTCTGCTTCTTCTTAGCTTTATGTGCGCCAATTTAAATGCGGATGCGAATTTGGCGTTTGGATTTTGTGTTTAGTTCGCAGATTTTCGCGCACAACAACAAAAGTGAAAGTTCGCCTCATGAATATGGATGGAAATGTTACGAGTGCCTTACCGAGTGTCCAATATCACCCATGGGTCCCGGTTTGCCAGGCGGCCCAATTGGTCCAGTGCTGCCGGTGCCACCGCGTCGTCCACGCATACCCTTCTCACCCTTTTCGCCGCGTTCGCCTTTGGTGCCGTTGCCATCGCCCGGTTGGCCAGCCAAACCGGGTAGGCCTGGTGCTCCGGGCTCACCCTTGGGTCCAGCGGGTCCATGTGCACCTTTGTGACCCTGTTAGGAAAGCAGAAAGCAGTTTGAATGTGTGTGTGTAAAATGATTTACGGTATTAAATATACGGTACATGGCCCCCAGGGGGGGAGGAAAGGCGCACTCACGCCTAATTTGGCCGTAAAACTCAATTTCAAACGTTTTGTCGTTGGCAAAAATTCAATTCAAACTCATTTTGAAATCAAATCAATTCTAAAATCCACAATCCCCACAATCAAACCAACTTACACACTCGCACACATGAACCGTATATAAATTTATGCGCCTGAATGTATGCAATGCTGGTGACAAGCTCGAAAACACAAAACCATTCCCAAAAAAAAAGACGAGAGTCGCTTGAGTTTGCTGTTTTGTACCCGAACCATAAAAAAAAAACTCATATACACATATCAAACAAAATATATATGCAGCTTGTTGCCACCTACGCCGATTTTTTGGTTTAGCACTTGAAAAATGAAAATGTGTCAACACACTTGATATTCGTTGGAACAAATTGACAAAGTGTTGAAAAACGTGAGCATAGTTTTAGATGTTTTTATTTCCTGTAAATAGGTACATGGAGTCCCGAAATAAGTTTGGGTATATTTTAGTCGAGCTACATCCATGTATCTTGTTGCTTATATATGTTGTACTTTTGCCTCTCATTTTTTTTTTTTTTTTTTTTTTGGGGACTTTGCTTTGTCGAAGTTTGTTAAGCGGCCTCGCTCTAACCATGTGCTCTCCCCTGTGTCGTCTTCCACATCATCAGCGCCTTAAATGGTTTGCCATAAATTTGCGCGCGCCTACTCCACTGTATACGTGGTGGGGGTTCTTACGGTTTTGGGGTTTTGAATGAGCGCCCGTAGTATGCATGTGTGTGTTGGTGTGTATGAAACTGGTTTAAATTGACCTGACCCTGTATGTGGTGATTGCTGTAGGGCCTTCATGCTCCATATCGGCAGCTTGATGCTAACTAATGAATAATTAATAAGCCGCCCACATACGCCTCAAAACATACCCACACCCACAACCCACTCGCACACACACACACATGACATTACAAAGTACGCGCGACTGCGTTCGTGTTGCTGTCTTCAATGAAAGCCTAATACGCGGAATGCGCTATAGGGTGGCGTCGTGTAGAGGGGTGTGGGTAGAATGTCTTTTGAGTTTAATGAAATGTACCTAATTGTGCGTGTATTTATACGTTTAAAATGCTAATTTCCATATTAGTTTCCAAATTTCAAATGCAACAACGAATCTTCTTCTTTTCTTTGGCTTGCTCGACATGTAAGCGCGTGGGTGTTGTTGTGTGTGTGTGTGTACTCGTAAATTGGGCGTGAATTCATCAGAAAAACGAAATCGATTTTATTTTTGTTGTGGCAAGAAGCTTACAGCTTTTTGCATAATTTCTTTTTATTTCACGCCTGATTAGATGCGGTTCCCCAAATGTTTCTTAAGGAAGAAAGACTCAAAGAGAGGCGGGGGCGTGTCGCAACATTGAACCTACAAAAACTTTGCCAGGGGCCACACAAAGAAGACATGTATGTTGATACACTGCACAAAAAGCCTTTAAGCACAAGCTCTTAAGTATTTCTCATTTATCAAAGTTTAGGTTCTTCTTTTTTCACAGTGTACCTTATGTAATATATCAAAGGTCAAATAAATCTTGACACACACACACGCACACACACACACATGGACACATGGAGGTGTAACAGCAGCATAAGTAAGTGTAGCAGCATTCACCGGAAGTTGCCTGACAATCCATAAAACGCCCAGTCCCTAGTTCCTAGTTTCAAGCTCCCCCAAATCACCCCAGCTCCTGTCATGGTCCATGTCCAGACCAAGTGCGACACTCCTCCAAGCAAACTACACAGACATATTATATATATACTACACTTATGTGCTAGGAAGCTTAAAGTTTTTGAGGTTGAACATAAAAGAAATATGCGCGCCACTTTTTTTCTGCTCGCTAACGAGGGGTCCAGCAGTTGCAGCACACACACACACACACACACACAGACAGAGCTAAACACACCCTCTAAGCGGCGCTGGGAAGCGAGGATTCTAAGCTGCTAAATAGCATAGAAGCGTAATGGGTGGAAAGTAAGCGCCATCTAAGCAGGATGAGCTGCACAAATGGCCAAAACTTGTTATGAAAATAATACACTATACAAGTTGTAGACGAGCCAAAGGCAGACACCCAGACACAGACTGAAGAGCTCTGTCTGTTTGATCTGTTCTTTGGGGTGAGACCTAAACGATTTCTAATAAACTGGCGAAAGCACCTCAATCATATCAACTGGCAACCAAATGAGCTATAAACGCTCACAAATTGCTCCGGCTAACACATGAAATGTGGCGACATCCTCTTCTATGGGAATTTCAGTGGTTGATAGAAATTTATGCGTTCAAATTATGGACTTCCGACTACGCAAATGAATGCACTGTAATAAATCTAGCAAATTGTAACCAAAATGATGGCAATATTCAGGGATTGAAGAACACATATCGTATGACGAGTGAGAAAAGGACAGCGATATGGCTGCTAATAAAAGATAGCATATGAGATTATATCATAAATCATTTCTTGCAGTGATTCATTTATGTATTTGAATGTTGTATCAGATTGGATCATAATCAAACGGACATTACTTTTAAAAAAAACGTTACAGTTTTACGAATGGGTTTTGATTGCTTTTTCCTTTTTAGATTGTGCCCCCCTCCACCCCACAAAAATCAATTGAGTAATCAATAGAGCAGAAGTTATTATATGACACAACAATGTTGTAGTTGGTTGCACACACTTTATAATATAATACAGGGAGTATACAAACACTTAACAGTACATTTGAACTTTGACTTACCTTTTCACCGCGATCTCCAGGACGTCCGGCTTCACCCTTATCGCCAGGTGCTCCCTTCGGTCCTGCCTGTGTTGCGGTTGAGCTGCGTAGGCCGGTCATCGAGTTGCCCATTAAGGATTCCTGTGTGTGTGTGTGTGTGTGTGTATGGTGTGTGGAAGGTAAGCATAGTAATTTGTTAAATATTTGCTTGTTGTACAATTTCGTTTTTCGATACATGAATGTATTTCTTGTGCGTTGTAGGGGCACAGCAGAATATTTTTTAGAACCAGCAGGAGGCAACCTTTGATGGCCCACAACAGGGATACACGTACATACATACATATGTATATCTGCTATGGGAAATTTGATTAATGATCTGAAGCGCCCCTTTTTGTATAAGAGTACATGTCTGAATGTATGTATGTATGTGTATGTTTGTTTGTGTATGCGTTAGGCGCCCCTTAATGTTTTGGGACTAATGACGCCGACGGGGTTCTAGTCCATTAGGTTTTGTGCGGCCATTGCTTACCCAAAAGTAAATTTGTTTTTGTTTTTTTGCATTTGTTTTCGATTGTTTTCGTTTTCGTTTTAAGAAGTAGTAGGAACATAAAATGATATGGTTAAATGTTTATACCTTGAAAGTCCTGGTAGGATTCCAATTTATCTGTTATTTATGTGTTGATTGTTACAAGAAAACATATTTTGTGGTACGATTTGATTTTTTTGTGTGTGTTTTTTTTTTGTTATTATAATATATAGAACAATGGGCGTAAAATAAAGCGTATTATTATATGATTTCAATTTCAAATGGCGTAAGTCAGAAAAAAAAAGTTTCTATTGGCATTTGAAAAACAACAAAATTGCAACTTTTACCAAAACAAATTCGACTCAATCCACAGACAAACAGACTTTCAAACAAATATAACACGTATGCAAATATGTAAATTCACCCGAATGTTCGGGGGAAAGGAAACGTTTTGAAAAAGTTGGCGCCGTGTCAACAATCAAAAGTCGTTCTAATAAACTTAAAAGCTTTTTTGTCCTACGCCGACAAGGTCAACATGTTTGACAACAACAATAACAAGGCAATTGTAATCGCGCCTCCTTTCCCCCGTCCGCTCCAAACGTCATGCTGGGATAATGTTAATAAACCCACGACGAGCGCATAAAACAATAGGGAGGCTGAAACTGAGCAAGCGTCTGATTTAACTGGCGCGTTAGCCATAAGTAGCTTGACACTCTCATAACCGTAACAGCGCGATAATGATTACGACCACAACCGCACACACACACACACCCCTTTATATACGCGTGAGAGATGCGCGCAAGCAGGCAACATACGGCGTTGAAATGCGTTGATAAAGCCAAAGCGAAGGCAAAAAATAAAAAATAAAAAATAAAAACTTTCGCTTAGCGGAGCAGAGAAAGGGTTCAAAGACAAATGTGTGTGGGAGTCTGGTTGTATGTGTGTGTGTGTGTGTGACAGTATCTCAGTATGCGTGTTAGCGCGTTTAACCGCGTGAACTGCGCGCCATGCGCTGATAACAGTAATTGCCACAAGCTGGCATGCCAGCCACTCCAAAAGGACCTGAATCACTAAACCCGCAGGCAGCGCTCCTACATGGAGGGTGCACTGGGTGGTCTGGGTGGCCTTGGGGATGGCTTGTTTTGGCTTGCGTGTTCAGGACACTTACGTTTCGGCATTTTTGCGAGATGTTCATGTTGTTGTCGTTGTTGTTATACCTTTGTGGTTTTAAGATTATTAGCGTAGATAACCCATTTGCGACAACCGACGCGTCGTGTGCCTCGCCAGACATGCCCAAATATCTGTACAGCAATTTTTCACAGTGCAGGTGCAGTCGTCGTCTTGGGCTTAAAAGGAAATTGGTTTAGGCAAATTTGTGTGGCTAGCAAAAACATGACCGATGTTTACCGCACAATGTGCCTTCATAAAAGAAAAGAAACGAAAACACAGGAATTGGGGGGAAAACGTGCGTGATTGAAGGCATCCGTCGGATATATAGATAAACGGACAAGGCGACTTCTTTTTTCTTTCGTTTGAGGTCTAACGTAAAAGTTGCAATCTTTCGCCAAAATCCAAAGAATCAAAAAGAAAAAGTACGAACTTGTGTGCTCGGCATGCCGAAGACTTAATACTCTTGCTTACTTGGCATGCAAGAGCTTGTTGATTATTTATGATTGATAAGTTTAAGTAAGAAACAGTCGAAAACAACCGACTAAAAGATACCCTGTACCGAGATCAAAATGTTTAATAGATATTTTTGAAATATTTTAAGTAAAATTTGTAAATAAAAGCAAACAAAATTACAAAGCGATGTTTGAAAAGAAAAGTTGTATCTAAGATAAGTTGGATTGTCGACAAACTTAAGCTATTTTTCTTTGCAAAAAGGTTTTTCTTTTGAAAACTTAGGCGATCTTCTATGGTACAAGGCATTAGGTACGACTTTTAAGGCATGATGAAGTTTGAATATGTTTAATATTTAAATACTTAGTTAGTTTTGCAATAAAAAACACAAAATTAAGAACGGTATAAATATAAAAAACCAATAAATAAATATTTTATCATCAAAATTTATGACACTTACAACTCAAAACGAAATAAAGGAATCAAATGGATTAGTAATATACTTATAATTAATTTGAAGATTGAATTAAATGTGTACTTACATCGTAGCTCTCTGGCAAGCCAGGCGGGCCCGCTGGTCCTGGTGGACCCATGACGCCGGGCATGCCGTCGACGCCTGGCTCACCCTTTTCCCCCTGTGGACCCTCCGGGCCACGAGCGCCCGTTACGCCAGTGGCACCCTGTATATGCACAAGAAAGAAAGAAAGAAAAAAAAAAGAAAAACGACGCCGCCGGCGACCAACAAATAAATCACATTAGTGGGCGTGTATATAGTTAAATGTACGACTACATCTACGTCTACTTCAACGTTTACGTCTACGTCTGAGTCTACTGTAGCAGTTCCTATATACGGCTTTTATAGTATGTCTGGAGAGAGTGAGATAAAGTGTGTTAAACTATTTTGGGAGTGGGGTTGCTGTTGGCTGCTTTTAGCTTTAACTGGCTGTGGTCGATTTACATAATCGCTGCGTTTTGGGCCCGAGCTCATTAATCTACGCGGACCCAGCTGCCCAGGCCGTAAGAGGTTTGAGGTTGAGGTTTGAGTTAAATCCGGTTTTGGTAGGCTGCGTTTTTGCACACAGACCAACCAAGAAAGAGAAAAAAATGTGTCTTCGAATGTCCTTAATCTTATGCAAAATGGTCACGCTGTGCGCCATTTGCGTGTTGTGTTCGCCTTACGGATTGTTCGTGTTTCTCTTGTCCTTTGTACATTGTTATTTTGCAGCAGTTGTTGTTGCTGTTGCTGCTGCTGCTGTTGTTATAATGTTCTGTTGCTTATCGTCGTCTTTTAAATTAATTGCTATTAGTTAAGGGATTAGCAGTAGAGCAGCAAAATTGTCGCAGGAATTTCCGGTATGCGCCACCCAGTTCGCCATATTTTACTTAAGCATTTTGGGAATTGGGTTGGGTTGGGTTGGGCTTAGAAAATAGCTGCAAGCAAGTACTTTGATAGAAGGGTCAGTCCGAATTGCCTAGACATCCCAGTTTGGGGCATTTTACAATTTGGGCCAGGCATATTTTCATAGCTGTTTTGTTGTTAGCCGCAAAATGTTTAAGGGTTCTTTTTTTCGCATACCGCTTTTCTTTTGATATATTGCAACGTTCTGGAGAGGCTGCGTTCCACAGGTTGCTAAGCACATTGTCAATAAGTAAGAGGTTTTTTTCGTTGAGTGTATGTGTGTTGTGTTGACCCAAAATGAAATGCATTTGCTAAAGCGAGTGCTACAACTTCACTTTTGTCTATGTCTGTGTGTATGTGAGCGCTTGCAGATTTTATATGTGTATATTTTTGGGCTAGTCCCATAAAAGTAAGCGAGTCGTCTTTGGCTTTGCAAACGTGACAGGCACTTTCGGGTCGAGTGGATGTTGAGGCCAACATCTCGTTGTAGCATTGTGGATTTAGCCTTTGACCCACACACACTCACACAACTAGCACATTGAATGAAATGGCAAACTAACACAGCAGCGAAGCGAAGTGAGAGCGAGAGCAAGAGAAGGAATCATCTCTTTGTGTTGTAGATACAACTCTTATGGCTTGCGAAAGACGTTGCCAGTTGATGAGATAATATAACGAGTGGCTGTTGCCGCCCCACCCACCACCCACCGCTACCAAAGTGGATAAGTGTTTAAGCCTGAGCGGCTGCCAGCCTTATAAAGAAATTTTTCGTTTCCTCTTTGCACGTTAACGTTATTTTTTTTTCTCGTTTCCGGTTACACGCACACACACACACAGACAGATACACATACTGCAAATTATGATGTTTGACTTGGAATAACATACAGCAGCAAGCATTCAAGTGTATGTGTGTGTGTGTGTGTGTAACCGTTAGGCGATAACCATCACACTCCTATTACACTTCTTCTTCTTTTTCATCTCTCTATCTCTCTATTGCCTCTTAAAGATTAGACGATGTGTGTAATGAAATTGAAAATGCGTTAGATCCATGTCAAATATTGCCTTTTTTACCGCCTTCGACCCCCTCTAAGACTTGTTCAAACTGTGTATAGAGTAGTTGCATGTATTTTACTTACGGTTAGGCCGGGGGCTCCTGTTTTGCCATCCCTGCCCGGCGCAAATTATCAGAATCGTTTCATCCAAAGGCACAGGATTCAGACCATTACAGACATTCGCCAGTTATTTCGCAATGAAAACGAGTTCATATTATTGTTTCAACAAAACATGTTTTTTTACACTTTTATTGAACTTGACTTGTCTGTTTGTCGGGATCTTGTAATCAAATTTTCACCAAGTCCCGGCAGCGGACCTCTGCAATTGATCACGAAAGATCGTTTCATAAATAATGTCCTTAAAGGCATCGGCAGGATATCAAGTCGCAATATCATGTAAAAACATTCGCAAACAGTGTATTTCTGCTAATTGAAAAACGAGTTCATGGTAGGGTTAGTCGAACAACATACTTTTGACATGCTTTTATTTAACTGACAAAAACAATTTAATTTTTGTTTTTTGGAGGGAGGGTGATTGTAAAAAACTAATACAAATGTAAGCTAGAAAGTATAAAAGCATGTTTTCAAAATTTTTTGATTTACTTGTTTAATTTACATTTTCCAATATTTTGACTAAAGTTCCAGCTCTGCATTTGCATACTGTTCAATACGAAATGTTTGACTGGCAAATATTAAAGCTGAAATGAGTCTGAGAGGTGGATTTAAATACTTACAGCCCCCGCGCTTGGTGTCTCGATGAAAGGCGGATACGATGGCGTTTCACCTTTGGGGCCCGGCGGACCTGGTGGCCCGGGTGGGCCACGTATACTATCGCCCTTGGGTCCCCGATCGCCTTTCTCGCCCTTGATGCCGCGTAATGCTGCCGTAGGATACAAGAGAGAGAGAAAGTCATTCCATTAGGCAAGCTGAGCTAATTAGAAACCCGGACAAGGACTGCTTGCCCGCCAGCTTCAGGTTAGTAACTTACGTCTCTCGTGCGTAAACTGTGTCTGGCCGGGGGACTGCATACCACTGTCGTCGAAAATGTCAGTTGCCTGCGAGCGAAATGGTAAAGATATACATTAGTGACGTTTGGCATGTATTAAAAACTCATTAAAATGTTGGGGGAAAGTGCAATTCGGTGTTGTTGTCGTTGTTATAGTTGTGGTTGGCATGTTTATTAATTGTGCTCAACCTGCGGCTGCAAAATATCTGACCAAAATATTTACTTAACCATTTGATGCATGGCTATATTAAAAACATAATTGATTATTGCCTAACTTAATCGACATGGAATTGTGTTTATTTAATGTACTATTTGCTCAAAGCAAACAAACCTCAGGATCCGCCGATTCCCACCAACTTTCATTTGTGATATCATCCTGGTCAATAGGTGGCTCATCGGGTGGGAGATTCTGAATACAACACAAAAATATAAACAAACAAAAAAAAGACAATATAAACAATAAACATAAAAGTATAAAATAAAAGGCATACCGTTTCTTGATCGGATGGTACAATATAATCTTCCGATTCGGTTGATATTTCATTCTCGAAATCCTTTAAAATTAGCAATACAAATTAAAAATTATATAAATAATAAAAAATTATAAGTTTTAATAGGATGAACAAACATAAAAGGCAACTTAATTTATTTATGGCAAAAATGTTTTAATTATGTCCCTAGTAATTCTGTGTTGTTAGTCATGCTTAACAGTTTTGAATAGCATAATAGCTTCGTAATATAAATAAAATCGCAAAATATTTTAGCGTTTTGGAGTTGGTCTATTGTTGAACTTACCGTTGGCACGGCTGACGTTGGCTTTGCGGGCGTCATGCATTGTATTGTTATGGCATCCGGATTGCCATAAACATAGATTTTTTCTAAATAACCCTGTTGTATACATGGGAATATAGTACATATGGTAAATGTACAGCTTGTATAGCTTGGAACACATGTCCAAAAATGCATATAAATAATAATAATGCGTTTATAATAATTATTGTAACATTTATCAATGGCAAAGCAGTTAACACACACATCGATTTCCCGCATATCCCGCTGCAACTTGCACAAATGCATCAATAAATATGTATAATAAATCAATCAATTTGTGCATCATTTGAATAAATGCAAACATAAATCGGTTTTGCTAATGCTGCGCTGGGCTGTCCCTCAGTTCTCCCTGGCAATTGTAATTGCAGTAAATCGAAATTAATTATTGATGTTAATTTCCAATAGCACTTGCCACTTGCCACTTGCACACTTGCCGCAGCACATATGCATACACATATATGCCACCCAACTCAAAGCAAATAAAAGGAAATGGGGGAAGTCTGTGTGACACGGTGAAGGAAAAGGGTTGCAGCCATTACACATAAGTACATAATGTGCAAATACACACACACCGACACACATACACACGCACATTACCTGCTAAAGGAAGAGAAGAAGATATGATGGGGGTACAGTATCAGTAGCGCCTGTAGAAATGCTAACCGCAGACGTTAAAGGACCTAGCTCAACGAGACAATGGACCACGGACAATGGCAATGCTGTTGCATAGACAAGCAGACAACAAACAGTACAGCAAGAGACCAATATCGCCAAGAGAGAAAGAGGGGGGAGGGGCAGATAGAGAGGCCAACTGAATGCACATTTGCCATAAGCCCCGTTTTCCGGGTTCTTTCAAATAAAAATGGCAGCAAACACTCACAAGGCTCTAGCCCCAGCCAAAGTACCCGTACCAAACACAATGCCAAAGCCAGCATTCATTGTTGTTGTTGTTGCTGTTGTTCGTTTTGGCACAGTGACTGTAACTGATAGTAATGGCTATGGAGCCGCTTTTATGCATACCATGTTCAAAGTTCTGTCTGAGACGCCGAGCCGTTGAGTTTCGGGTTAAAAGCGTGCAAGCAGCATTCAAAATGGCTTAATATGCTCAACAGTCGCTGGCAAAATAGTCAAGGAGCTGCAGGAGCAGGACAACTGCGGTAACAATACCGCACACATACACGTACAGTGCATTAAATGGCCGCCAATAAACATTGAAGTGCGGCGCTTGGCTACGTTTCATTCCATTTTGTTTCGTATCAAGCATACACTTTGGCTTGTTGATTCTCCTTTTTTTAAGCCACTTTGCCAGACGGCTGCTAAGTGCCAACATTAAGGCTTTCTCTTATGTGCTTTATGAATTCTGCTTTTGTAAAAAGCTCTTTACGATCACAAAGAGGATTCGAATTGTCTTTCTCATGATGTTCACTTTTGTGTTTGGTATACAGAATATCTCCAAGTCGATCAGTCTCGATTCAATTATGCTTTGCTTTGTTTTCAGGCTTAAGGTAAATGCCTTTTGCCATTCCAGCGAAACCAGAAAGCACAAAACATTCATACACATTGTTCATATACCTACAAGAATCGTACATACATAGTAGATGCTTATGTATTTGTGAGTGGCCCAGTTTTGTTTTTAAGCATATGCCATATGCCTCTCTTCTCTCCCCTTTCTCTTTCTCACTCAGTGAGTGAATGTGTTTGTGCAACAAAATTAGCCAGCAAAGAAAATTCACTAGAAACGGAAATTAAGTGGCTGAATGTGGCATTTTTGGAACGTGGGTCGTCGCTCACTTGTTCCGTTTTGCCATGTTCCGCTCCCTGCTGCTGCTGCTGCAGCACGACATTCGCCACGACACGCGTTGACCAAAGGCATTTTTTTTTGTCAATGGACAAGTGTTGGCAGCAGTCAAGCAATTTTCTGACATAGCATTCGTTTAATCTTTGCAAGATTTTTCAATTACTTTCGTTTGAAAAAAAAATGCCAACAATTTGGTTGTAAAAGTATTTGAAAAGTTTATTTGCATTAAGAAACAGCAGAGCCTTTAATACTAAAAGAAAATTGGCTTAAAGTTACCAATTTTCTCTATTGCATTTTGAAACGTCTTAAATGCATCTGCCTCAGGCAGTTTTAAATTATATTCATTGTTGATTAAACAGATAAATGGTCCTTCCATTTCTTATTAAAATGTCTTACGCTTGGAAAATTGTATTATTTTTTAAGTAATTGGTAGACATGGGTCATGACCTACTCGGACACAGTTGTTGGCCAAGTTATATGGCAGTATTTTAGTATCTCGATTGTCGCCTGGGAATGCGATTCAAAGTCAACAACAACAACAACAACAGCAGTTAAGAGTGCTGCCACGTGCTGGCAAGACTAAAGCAAAGAGCAGCAACATTAACAACGGGTTTACGAGTACTCGCAATTTGAACCCTTTTCTAGAGGGGTCTAGAGTCTCTCTCTTCTGTTCCTCTTGTGCACGAGTACATGAGTCAGAAGAGCGATGAACTGCTGATAGGAGGACATCAAAGCGACCTCTTTAAAAGATTGGGCCTGACAGCAAGCAGCAAGCAGCGAGCAGCGAGCAACGAGGCAGACAAAGACATGGGACTATGGGCATCAACAAAATAATGGCGTGGGCAAATAAATAAGCATGCGAAGAGGGGTAAGAGGGTAGGAGAGAGTGGGAGGGTCTCTGGTCAAGCACAGACAATGGTCGTTGAGTCTCTTTCTCTCTCTCTCTCTCTTTAAATAATCAAAAGTGGCCCAGAGGCAGCCAGTAGTTAAGTCCTGTCTACTCTACTGCATACTGTGTACTGTGCTGTACTGTCCTTTGCCGTCCCGTCCCCTCCCGCAATGTCGTAGGTGAGGCAGTTTTAGGCTGTCAGCCGACTAAACTGCAACAGCAGCAGCAGCAGCAGTAGCTCGGTCAAGTGGCGCCATGAGCAATTAACTGGGCCTAAAACTAAGGACGCACACGGAGCAGGAGGCTGTAAGGGAAAAAGACTCTCTGCGTGTGTGTGTGTGTGTGTGAGGCCCTGTGAGAGTCATATGAGTGGCGTGTGCATTTGATTTTGTCTTGGGCCGTAGCACACATAATTAGGGACAGCAATGTGAGTAGAGGCGCTAAAGCGGAGCAAGGACATGCCAGGATCGAGGCAGTCAGAAATGCACGTCAGCATTGCGACGCAGCGTTCGCTGGGCAAAAGGGGCTTGCACTTGACAAGGGTTCGCATTGAGAGTAAAACAAACAAACAAAAACCAACAGCGTTGACCTGCTTCCCCGTCCCCGCCCCGGTTCGTCCTAAGCTTGAAGAAAAGGTAGAACATGCACAGCCTTTTGGTAAGTAGTTTCGGTTTCGTTACTTTTCGTTTCTAGGATGCCAAACACGTTTCGGATATAAAAATAAAGCAAAGCCGAGAAAAAGAAAAGGACACTGGCCGCAAAAACGGCATCCATGCAGCCTGGCAATTTGTCAAAAATGTGTCAATAATGTAGATCGATTGAAGACGATTGCGGCAACCCCTTTTAAAATTAAGCGAAAAGGGTTCAAATTGATTATAAGTAACCCCCCATCCCCCGCCTTGAATGTCCCAAATGGTTCAATTAGATAAACCTTTCACGTGTTTTGTTTGTTTGTTTTTTCTGTCGCACAGGAAATTTACTTTAAATCTGATTGACAAGTATCTTAGTTTAAACACAAACATTCAGAGCTCTGGCGTTTCAAGAGATTTATCAAGTATACGCTAAGTGCTTTATTTTTATAAGACAATCAAGCTTATGACCTACTTTTGATTGCAGCTCAGAATAATAAAACCATTTGAAAAAACAGCTGCAATGCTGTACAGAGAAATAAAGATTAAAATGAGCTCAAGATAATGCTTGGCTGAAAGTATTTCACATTAAAATAGTTTTCACACAATAACTTAAATTTTGTATATCTTAATTTAAAGCAGCTTTAAGTTTTAATGAGATTGATAGTTTGTGAACGTAACAACAATAATAATAATAAAACATTTTTTTCTTAGTCCTCTTTAACTCGACCTCACTTTGTCAGCTGTCAGCTAAATGTTGCCAAGTTGCAAGCAAGGGAGACAACCAGGAGGCAGGCAGCTGTGTTATGTAGTTAAAATGAAATTTTAATTAAGCACAAATATTTAATAAGAATAATTTACGGCATGCAGCAGCAGCAGCAGCGCAAAGCAGCAAAAAGCAGCGAGAAACAAAGGACTGCTTTAAAATGTGAAATGGCAACTGAAAATGGCGTCGCATTAAGATTAGCATAACTTGTTTTTATAACCGCTCTGCTGCTTACCCTACCCCTCACACTCTCTTCCGTCTCCTCTCATCATCATCATCACTTGTTGTTGTTGTTTTTGTTGTTGTCTGTGCGGTGCGCTTTCGACTTGTATAAGAGCAACAATGAAAGGAGACAACGATAGCGAAAGCGACAATGACACAGCAGGCGGAACCGGATACACATACATTTTTTGTCTTGTTTCCCCATTGTGTATATCTCGTAAGTAGCAGCACGAGCATTCACCCCTCCCCCCTAACCACCTGCCGCTTTAAACATCCATCCGTTTGTATACAAGTTATGCGCAGGTTAATAGATAATTAACCATGCAAATTGCCGAGCAACAGTTTACAAATATTCTTTAGCGTCATCGCGTGGCACAAAAATACTGCTTAGCTTAGTGAGGTGAGAGGGGTGCTATATGTACGTATGTATTGTATGTATGTATGTGGCACGCGCTCGAGTACAAAGGAATTAAGTCTAATTACTTTGTAATGCTGATTAAGCCAGTTAGAGCGCATTAAATATGTAAACGGCATTTCTGACATTTTTAACATATTCACGCAAGCATCTCGACAAAAACACTTTCTATTCCCTGTATATGTGTGTGTGTGTGTGTGTGTTTGTCGTCAATTACACAGCTTATGAACGCTTACGTGTTGAGTTGTGTTTTGCAATCGAATCGAATCAAATTTCAGTTACGTTTGTATTTTAAATTGCATTATGGCATTGCCTTTTAACTGTGTGTTTTTATTAGCGAAGTCAAGTCGAAAGTCCTTTTGCTGAAGTCCTTCAACATTTCAATTTCAATTTCAATTGCAAATTTCTAAATGTTACAAATGAAAACGAGTCGTGGCGAAAAATACCAAATTTAAATTCACCTTTATGGCTGCCAAACGACTCGACAAAACAAATGTCTGCCCAAGCCCCCGTTCCCCATCCACCGGCGACGGGAGTTTCAACGAGGGTAAGCATAGTTTCTAAATCACTTTCTGTCAGCCGTTTACAGGAGCAGCAAGGATAACAATCGCAACGTCAAAAAAAAGTTGCCCACTTTTTGTAATTTTATTTTATTTCCATTTAAGTGCGTGTGCCAAGGTACAACCTGTCCTTCAACCCCCCGCCCCTTTCATTGTTGTGTGTTGGGAGTGAGGGCTGTTGTGTTGTGTGATTTTAAAGCTAAATTATAGCAACATAAAATTTTACGGCCAAATTGTGGCAGCAGCAGCAAGAGCAGCATCCGGCAGGTGCAGAGCTTAATTTTGTGCACTTGACTTTTGGACACTTGGCGGCCGTTTGAAAAGGGCTTCATCTTCATTTTATTTGAAGTTGCCATTTTTCTCGTTGCTTCTGAATAATCTGAATAAATTACTTTGCACATTTTGTGGCGCATAAATAATTGAAGATACCCCTCAACCAAAAACCAAAAGCACAGAAAAAATAAAACCCCAAACCCAACTCTCGCTTCACACATTTGTATGGTTTATTTTGGAAAGCACTGTACACACACTGTGTGTGTGGTCTGTGGATCTCTCTCTTTGCCTATATGCATAATTGTGGCAGCAGACGCAAAGGCAGAACAATGAGACAGCAAATGCCAACCACACAAAAGTGACAGATTTTTTTTTTTATTTTCGTTCTTTTTTTTTTTTAATTTTGCTAAAACCTACGACTAATTCTCAAACGAGCTGACACAAATCTCGAAAGTTGTTACGCCAACATATTTGCTTGCAACCCCCCCTTCCTCCAAGCCCCCACTCCCCTGTCACCCGCTCCATGACAGAGCCGACAGACCAGGCAGAACTGTCACTAAGTTTTCCGCCTCTTCACGTCTCTTCTCTCTGCAAGCCTCCTTTTTTATATTTGTGGCTGTAACACAAACAATGCATAGACACACACACTCGAGAGAGCGCTGAGTACGTGGATTATGCTAGCCAAAAAGTAGAAAAAAATGGAATGAGAGGAGGGGAAGCAGCAGTAACAGCAAACGGAAATGCAACAATGGCGTCGAGCATTTGGCAAAAGCGCCAGCAACAATTAGTTTAAAGCAAGCAATGCTTACACACACCCACACACACATCCTCACACACACATTGCATTGCATTTTGCATAAACCAACACGTTATCTGTGTATTAGAGTTTTGTTGAATTAGACAGCTGGATAAAGCCCTAGTTTAAATAAATATATACTCGAGCCAAACGTTGCGTATACGCAATTAAACAACTGTAAAACGTCTTTCAAAGAGCATACTTCAGGCAGACACTGTAGCATGTAGTTGAAGAACATTTCAACCAAAACGTGATCTAATATTAAGTCCCGATGATCTCTAGAAAAGTATTTTTAAGCAATGCACTTTCAGGATCACAGGCAGCTCAAAGAGTATGATTGAGGACTCTTGAGCTTTATTCAAAGTAAAATCGCATTTGAATGAGAAATATGCTGTTGATGCTGCTTCTAGCTGTCGTCACAACAGCTAACAATATATTCGTTTAGAAACATGACTTGAATGTTTTAAGCCCGTTTCTTTTATTCTGTATTTTACACAAAACAACTCACACACACACACATATGCTGGCACACTAAGGGCTTCATTTCATTCGGCTGTAATAAAGTGTTGAAACCCCCTTGTGTATTGGGAGTATCCAGAAAAGCTTTTTATACTTCAAAGTCAATATAGTGTGTGCCATGTACAGAGAACAGTTTTAAAACGTTAAGTACGACAAGTCGGTTCTGCAAACTCCTCTCTCTGCCCCACACCCCCACTCTCCTTTTCTCTTGGTGACATACTTGTGCTATTCTGTTCAACACTCTTTGCCAGAGCGGACAGGCAGACAAGCAGCTAGTTGCTTCGAGCACAAGCGCCATTCAGGCGGAAATGCAGCTCCAAAACAGCAGCAATGGAGCCAAAGGGCCAGAAGCGCACAAGAGAAGCAAACCTAACCCACGATGAAGTGTGTCATCAGTTTAAGGTTTTTGTGGGCAAGGCACACATCTAAAACAGCCCGTGCTATCTACACTTACAAAAAAAAAAACAAGATATGCAAGCCAATCAACCTTACACAATATTTTTACTTTTGGCATATAATTTTTGTGCAGTGTAGCTTGCCACTAGCCACCTGTATATTCATAATAAACAAATGTTATGTATGGTTGGCTGAGCTTAACTTTTAGGTTGCCAGCAAGTCGCACTCCACACTATAAACATTCACATACAAGCATACATATACATATAAATATGTGGCTGACTCCACGCTTGCACAAATCAGTGCTATTTATATTGTGGCCAGGTTGACTTGGGGGCAATGTTGCAAATGTGCGTGGTAGAGCTGCAGCATGTCAGCATGCAGCGTTTTAGAACCAATTTGCAAAAATAACCAGCCAGCCATCCCCCGCTTGCTTGCTTGACTCTTAAAAGTTCAGTTCAGAGCTTTCCCTCCATCTGTGTTATCTTTGACATGCAGCAGTGAACGGTGTGCGGCAAATCGACAACGCAACTTGCACTCAAAGTTTTTTTGCCTGTCAATGCAACAAGTTTAGTTTGAACGAAGAAGGCAGGGCTCTCAGGGGTGGAGGGGTGAAGGGAACAACAGCTGACAAAAACTTTGTTGTGCCTATCACTGCCAAAAGCCACAAAAGTCAGCGCATCTTCGTCCTTCGATGCAAAAAGTTACGCTATCTACGACATCGAGGAAGAGAGAGAGTGGCTTTAATGGAAAGGGGGGTCGCAGCTACATCTGTGACCGCGGGGCATATCAGACAAGGGTAGACTTAGATAGGGGCAGGCACGTCAACTTGCTTCGTGCCACAATAAATATATATAATAGATGAATGCTTGGCGAGGCGTGTCGACTGTTTCTAGGTAGTAAGTATAGTCGTTGTCGTACGTACTACATAATACGTATACGCGTCAGGGGTGTTACGTATCCGTCTTTTGCTTTAATAAAATATTATCATAAACGTAACGGAAGATAGTTTTTCATATGTTTATTCACAAGCGTATGCGAGTGTATTTGTGTGTGTGTGTGAGTGTCGGAATGCTACAACGACTACAACTTGCTACTTGCAACATGCCAAAGTTACTTTTGCTGGCTTCTGTTTACTTCTGGGGCCAACTCTTTACATTTACCCAAAGCAAACCCACTCCCCTTCGAAGCAAACGCCTTCGCTTCCTGGCCTTGTGCTGCTGTTGTTGTTGTTGTTTTTGGAAGCGCACACATTTTGATACTTTCATTATTTATTGCCAGCAGCGGGAGTAGCCAACGACTACATACATACATACATTCATAAATATATGACTAGCGAATGCCGTTTGCAAATCTAAATGGAATGTGTTCTTTCTTGAGTTTTTTATTGCTCAGCGGAGAGTGTGAGGGAATGTGTGGGTGTGTGTGCCAGTTACGTAAATGAGAGGGAGAGAGAGGGGAGATGGAGCGACAAGAAGATTGCGCAACGTACTAATATAGTACGGTTACATTTGTAACGCTTGTATACTTTGTTACAAATCCCCAAGTGCAGCTCCCAGTTGCTACTTATCACAGTGACATTACTTTATATTTGACACGGTTCCAGCTTAAAGATAATACTTGTGTGTTATGCAACACTGGCAAATCGATTCACTTTAATACTGGCTTTAATAATTGACTTATTTCCTACACTTTTAACTGGCCAAACAACATTTTCATTTAAAAATTATCAAATTTTGTTATTCAAGTTGCAGCCATTACCGGTCTTGCAGTGCTGCATGTTCCTGATATAAAGTGATTTAAGTACATCAAGATGTTGCGTGACAATCTCCACTTTGGCCAAACACGCACCCGATAAGATATGGCCACAGCTAACGAAACAAAAATAACCGTGTATTGAACCCTCCTTCAACAATGTTGTACAACGGTGCGTATGAGTTGTGGCATGTTTCAAAAAAAAAAGGCAATTAGATTCAATAATCAACGGTTAGGACATGTCCTTAAACGTGCAACACCTGCAATGGGTCACAGGCTTAAGTGTCGCCACACAGTGTTAATGAAAGTGGGAGCGAGAGAGAGTGCTTATCAACTTACCATCGATTCTAATTCATCGCATTTACAATAATTGCCTTTTGTGGTGTTACAGTAGTTGTGTAATAGTGGTTGCCATTGTTGCTGCTGCAAAACCACACAGTTAAACCACACACAGATAGGCACACCTAACAATCCGCAGTCAATAGGGTATTAGTTGCGGCGTCCAAATAACCACCTCACAATATAATACAATAACAAATTGCCTGTCAATCTACGTGTAACTTTTATAAATTTCCAAGCAAAACCCAACTACCTTCGCTACCTGCTTCGCGACGCGCGTTCGCCTTGAGTTTCAGTCATAATTAACACAGTGGCGCTGTGTGTGTGTGTGTGTGTGTGTGCGATAAACTAGGAGGCCAACAATGAGAAGGAGAAGAACTGTAATGTTAGCTAGCTGCCTGCCTGCCCGACTGCCAGCCAGCTGCTAATGAACTTGCTGTTAGCGTGCCAAATGGGGGCAGGCGGGGTCAGCAGCATGCAGAAATGACTTTATTAGCAGTTGGTGCCGCGTTGCTGTTGTTGTTGGTTCAGGCTTTTATTTAGATTTTTATTGCTAAACTTTGTTTCGTTGTTTTTACTTTTTTGTTCTCCTACTTTCGCCAGCTAAGCTAAAAAGTGAATCGAGGTATATGTATGCTATGTGTATTGGCTGTCGTTCTGAAGCTTTAACTTCGATGTCCTTTCTCATGCGACACTTTGAATGTTTTAAATGCTTTTTTATTGCCACCCTAATGCTGTTGTTGTTGCTGTTGTTGTGGTTTGTAGCTGCATTAAATTAGTTTAATCACTATGCAGACGACATTGCTGCTGGCAGCTGATGGCCGCGCCAAGCCCATAAGTAAGCGTAAACAATGTCAAAGCAGTGCACACTGTAGCTGTAGTTTACTGTAACTACCTAAATGAATGGTTCGGTACGGTTGGCTGTGGCCTGAACCGCACCCGCTTTCACTTGGGTGTCAATAGAAACATTAACGGGGCGTGCTGGGCGAAAATTAGCACAACAATTATGCAGGTATTAGACGATGGCGTTGATTGTGCTGTGCTGTGCTGTGCTGTGTGTGTTTGTGTGTGTACTTTGTTACCTTTTGCACGCCTCCCAAAAAAAACAAGTGTTGGAAATGGGTGTTTGCCCATAGTACATATATTAAGTATACGCATGCAAATAATAATATACAGCAGATCTTTGATTTATTATTAATTTGATGTGTAAAACAATCTGTTTTTGTGCTATGGCAGCATATCAAATTTGATTTCTACGAATTTTGTCAGAATATTTTCCATAAATTTTAATTGCAACCCTTAACACAGTATCCAATTTCGACTATTCCTGACAAGAGTTTTCCAATTTCACCTGACGCACCAACACCAACATACACACACACACACACACATACACACGCGCTCACATTAGACAGTGGATGTGAGGCCATTAAAAATAACACTTGAGTGGGCTTTTGTGCGTAACATTAGCCCACCTGTTAATCTACACACAGATAGATGGATAGAGAGCGAGATGGAGATAGTAATCAGTGCCCGCAAAACAGTTGAAAGGTTATATTACGCATTCGCCCCCGTGCACAAAACTTAACCCGAACACATTTACAAGTATGTGCGTTCCCAAAGGCCTAATGAGTATATTCGGTTGCAGCCATTCTTTTCCTTAAGCCTCCTTGATGGTATAGATATTTTTTCATTCCAGCTGCGTCAGCCAAAGTCAATTATAAATAAATCCATTTCACTTCCAACATAAAAGCCAGTCAGCAATTTTAATTTATTAGAATAGCTAACTAGTCTTGAAAGATAAGGAGTTTTCTTTAATAGTTGCTTAAACTTTCAGTAAAAGAAATATTAGTATACGACAGAGATATATTGTTAAACTTTAAACATGTTTAAAGCCTCATTAAACCTCTTTAATGAGTTGTCTCCTGGGACAGAGTACCTGGCCGTTGGGCACGGAGAATTTCAAAAGTTCTTGTTGTCAATTAATCTTGTGGCACACGGGGCACAGGGAGAGAGAACGACAAGCGCTTCTAATGTTTTCTGATAATTACAATGGTTTCCTTTTTTAATTTATACATTTCAAGCACACAGACACAGAGGAAAGGGAAAAAGACATGGCATTAATTCACCTGGTCAAGCCAAGCCGCATACCTTTACACACACATAGACACACAGGTATGACACATGAGGACAGCAGAACAAAATGGTTGGCTGTCATGAAACATTTGTCACAATAAACTTTATTTGCTATTCGTGTGGTGAAGGAATTTTGTTGATTTTTTTTTTTTTTTTTGCTTCATTGCCAAACGCTTGGGCTGCGTATGTATTTAAAAAGCAAAGTCTTAACATGTTGTGGCCTCACTTTCGCTTTTTGTTGGTGGTGGTGCGTGTTGTTGGCGCATAAGCCGCCAACCCTGCCCCACGTCACAGTGGAGACATTTGTTTGCATTTGAAGTGGAGCGAGAACAGGGAGCAGGAAATAAGGCATTTACATTACAAATTACACATTACACATGAATTACATATTACAAATTATACAGTTTAGCAGCTAACCTTAAACTATGACTATGACTTACAGCTAAAACTATAAAACACATAAAGTTTTAGTTTGCAGCCGCACAGGTTTTTTGTATTTGTGTGATGTTAGGGATACTGGTAATTATAATTAATTTTGCACAAAAGAGAACGCAACAAAACTTGTTGCGTTTTGGGTGTCGTTTAGTTGTTGTTGTTGGTGTTTTTCTAGTTACCTGTATCCTGGCTGCCACACGCTCGCCGTTGAAACGATTGGGGTTGAACCAACCCTTTGTCGAGCCCGTCACAAGCACGATGCCGAGCAGGAAGAACAATATTAATGCGGTTATCACGAGTTTCGCGCGCGTTGAAATGACCATTGCCATGTTTTCGATTTTCGCTCACGCACACACGCATACGAACACACACACGATTGTAACACTGTTAACACTACAATTATAGCATATGAAAACAAGTCCTGTAAAAAAAAGCCAGAGATGTATGAATTGGCATTTTAATTGGATGTGGCTGTTAAGTCTTGAGGACCAACGCGCTCGTACACACACAAATGGTTTGAATGGTTTCTTGTTGCTCTCGGCTTGAATGTTTTTGACCCTTGGGCGGCTGCGGCTGCGTCTGCCTGTGGCGCCACTGAAGGCTGCCTAATGGCTTTTGTGGCACGTATTAACCTTGCCAAACGTTTTTTTCTGTGTGCCGCACGCCTCACTCAAAATGCCCATATCTGACGCAACTCGGGGCAACACTCCCAGTCCTACAGCGAATGTAACACGTTTTATTTAATTTTTTTTGTTCGCCTCTCTCTTTCTTTGCTTGTCAGCATTTTCTTACCGATTTGAGCCGCAAAAGAGGCGGCCTGAAAAATAAAAGCCAAACACAAGAAAAGAAGAAAAACGCAAAAGAAAACTTTATGAAAAGTTAAGCTGCCAACAAGTTTATTTGCGCAAAAATATTGAATTATAGCCACGTCATGGTGGCAGCAGCAGTAGCAGCAATAGCGTAAAAGTATAAACGAAAAATGCGTTGCCTAGATTTTGGGCACATGCTAAAGATGTCTCGGTCTCCTTTTATTTGGAGCGCATAAAGGCATAAGCCGAATGCCTGCGTTGGGTGGCTGAGTGCTGTTGCTCGCGTGTCCTTGAGCGAATGGGCCCCAAAAAAAGATATATAAAAAAAAAATTGAAATAAAAAACCGAGCGCCAACTTTTCAACCTACATAATTGCGGTAAAAGTTGCCGCATAGCACCCACACATACACACACATACACACACTCATACATACAAAAGTATCCTTTAACACACACACATACATACATATATAAACGCATCCAGCGAGCAGTTAAGCGAAAAGCTTTGCGCTCACAAAAGTATGCTACAGTCAGCGCATAATTACGATAATCGCGTCTGTCTACCAGCAGTCCAAGCAAACAGACGCGCTCACCTGACACCCACCAAAGTACACACACAAACACACACATACACATACCACAGCACACACACAGAACTCTGAAATGGCAGCCAGTTATTGAGTCAACGGTTGAGTCAGTGGTGTTAAGCAAACTTTTTTGTATGCCCCAAAAAAAAAAAAAAAAGCGAAAAATAAAACCGAAAGAGTAAAGCCAAAAGGAAACTTTTTTATGCGCTCAGGTCTCGAACTGACTTTGCTGTTGCCTTTTGCAGCTAGTGGCGCTCTTCACGCAGCATTAAAATTCTATGGTTGCAGGCAAGGAACTCGCAACTGGTTACTGGTAACTGGTAACGGGAACGGGAGCAGTAGCAGTTTAAGCTTAAAGTTTGACACGGCTCAAGTTTCCTAATGAAATTACCTACTTGGACGCATTTTTTTTTCTTTCTGTCTTTACTTTGCCGACTGCGTTTTTGGCCGCGTAATGAAATGAGGCTACACAAAAGAGTAAAAAGGGAGATTGCCCGCGGGGGGTTGGCTGTAGGCGATAAGAAAATTTCATATCTTCTTGCCAAATTAAGTACGCCAAAATGAGTAATGACTTTTGAAGTTGTCATGGCAGCCCCGCCCCCCCAAAATGTAAGCCTTTGAATGCAAAGAACAAAAATGTGACCAAAAACAATAATATTAATGCGGCTGGCAGGCAGCACAGGATCTAAGCTGCAGGACCCTTTTAAGCGTGCCGGTTCGTTGCCTAAAACGTTAGCGCCTAATGAAGATAATGGGGCGACATGTTTAAAAAAAAGGCTAACCCAACTCATTCAGACAGGATTCTGTATAAGTGTATATGTATGTGTGTGTGTGTGTTTTATGTCTACTCATCCGCTGTGAGGTTTTCTTTTCTAAATTTTTGACATGTTATTTTTAATAAGCAACGCATATGCAGAGGGAGAGACAAATTTCCGCTTTAGATAATTTCATTTCGCAAGCTTTTATGTCTGTCTATCTGTGTGTCAGATTGAAAAGAGCACAAGTAACAATGACTAACTGATGTGTTTGCCTCTATCTCAGTAAAAGGGGTGAGAGATGGGGTAGGGGGGATGGGGGCTTTAACATGTGTCACACATGCATCCTTAACAAGAAAGCAAGCAACAATAAAATGTCACCAGAAGGAATGTCTAAAGACTTTCCCATCCCCTCCTGCTGCTCCTCCTGCACACAGACATGCCCAAGTTTGATCGATAGCAGCTCCTTTGGCTCCTGTTTAACAATTACCCCCAAGCTACTCACCCCCATAAATGCGACATATGTGTTCGTGTGTGTATGAGTGGGCGTATCAGCGGGCACATAAAATGCCGGTTAAATTAATAAGAAGCCAACTAGTGGAGCGCATTTGTCTGGCTATATAACAAGTGGGCGATTGGGGCGTTAACCGCTTCACAACTCGTATAATTAAAGTCCAACGTTTGCATAATTTATCTTTCGTGGTGGTTGCCTTGCCTTGCCTAAAGACCACAATCGTGTCCAGCTATCAAATCATAAAAATAGTTGGTTTTTCTCTCAATCCTTTCAGTTTAAACGAATAAACAGCTAAGCATAAAAGCCCCCCAAAATGTATTTGAATTTAACGAGTTGCAGCTTTATTAGCAATAAAAAATTATTAAGGAAGAACGGACTTTATGCATCCTTATTATGATGGCATATTGGCGGAAAACATGCAAACTATTTAAAACAAACAAAAAACTTTATAACAAACATTATTTTCATGCAACTATTATTAAGTGCATTTATATAAACGTCAAATTATGTCAGTTTGTTTAACTAGCTTTGGAGAATTGCTGTGAACAGCTTTATTATCGTTGCAATTATATTAAATTACTTTATTTTTTAACTTTGCATAAATGCAAATTCCCTAATGAAAGTTTTTGTCCATTCACTTTAGCACTGAACTTTGACCATGATAAATGCTTTCTTTTCACAGCATGAAAAAGTGCTTAGCCGAGTTATGAGCTATGTCACATAAAAGACAATTGGAAATTTAAGGAATTTTTAAAATATTTACAATTGACACATGTGAAATTTTAATCGCGGTAACAACTAGACACAAACCTATTTAAGGTTCGACTGCTGGCCATTTGGCTTGAATATGTAAATAAACATTTGAAATTGCATTTTAAATTGTGTCAACATAATGGCTTCAAATATATTGTATTATGATGCAAAAATTGATAACATTTTGCAAATCAAAATTACATATTACATACATTTTGTGGGTTTTTTTGGTGGGTTGTTAACAAGAACAACAGGAGCAACGACAACAACGACAACAATAACAAAATATATACAATCAAATTGTGATATTTAAATGTACGTCATGAACACACACGCACACATACGCACACAGTTGGTGGCACGCAATATTCAGCTATGAAAATTTATGACTACACATACATACATACATGCATGTATATATTCATGCTTGTTGCTTGGTCCTCAACACAAGTTGAACTAAGCTTCTACCACAAAATTCATATATATATATCAACTATTTAAAGTCCTGCGACTGGTTGTTGTTGTTGTTGTATGTCATATGCGTAATACCATTTAATTAAATGCACGCACTGACTGCACACCAAAAGCTGAAAATTTACCAAATTTACCAAATTTCAACTGGCTTTTGTTTTGGGCTAAGGACACGTGTGTGCGTGGCAAAAGCTGAGCCAGTGACAGGCGCATAAGTAGTTATACATATACATATGTATATATAGCATTAGGTTAAGGAATTATTCAGTCATGTTGTGCTTAATATTTAACTTGTGCCAGAAAGACGTGATGTCATCAATATACATATATCTCTGTCTATATTTGCTGTTGCAGGTCATCAAAGTACGTTGAATCTTTTGTTTTAATGCAGACATTGAAAAGGACTTTTATTTAATAAATAAAGCGCTTTATATATGCGTTTGCCTAGCGGCCAAAAACGGTTAAGACAAAAGCGAGGCAAACGAGCACGCAACAAAAAAAAAAAGAAACTAAGCTTTAGGTATACACAATATTACATATACACAGCATAGAGCTGCTTTAATATGCATATGCGTGGGTGAGTGTGTGTGTTTGATAGATGTGTGAGTGTGTGTGTGTGTGTGTGTGTGCAGCAGCAGCATTACGCTCTGCCTTAATGAGTTTGCCTTTGATTTGGGCCAACGCGAATCAGGCTCAAGCCATCCAGGAAGCCACGCTGCCTTCAAGCATATGGCACTGCCTCGTGCCTCATGCCTCATGCCACATGCCTTGTCATAATTTATGCGCAGCCAATGCTCAATTTGATAGGCAACAGCCTGCGACATTCAAACCATTTGTGTGTGTGAGACTCGGTTGCCTCATTGTACTCTTAATGCCAGCTGAGTGCTAACTATATATAGCATAAAGCATGTACGATATGCCATCTATTTACCTTCAAAGTGTTACACGATATGAAAACTCGAAACGTAGTTGTAGTAATATATGTGTTTTGTATAGAATATGTATGTTGTTTTATATTGAATATGTTGACAAAATCACAGATAATTTATTTAAGGTTTATTATTTTTTTTATTTAATTTTAATTTCAATTTCGTTGAAGTTATGCACTTTTTTGACGTTTTTGAGTTGGTGGTGAACCCATTTGTAATTACAAATGACAGCGTAGTTTATTTGTTTTTAATCGAAGCGAAGAACAGCAATAAAAACAAAAATATATGTATACAGATATGTATGTATATAACGTATGCGTATCTGTGCTCAACAGTTGCTGCGGCAAACTGGCGTTTGTTAACTTGGCTCACCCGCTGAGCGCAATTAATTTTCTCGTTCACACCACACCACACACATGGAATTTCCTTCTTTTTCACTGTTTGTTGCGTTGTGCAATTGATTGATTTTCATTTGAACAAATTCACAGTAGATTTTTTCGGTTGGTTGGCAGTGGCATCAGTTGTGCGTTTTACATTCTTTTCTCTCTCTCTCTCTTTGAATCTTTTGTTTCTGTTGTATCTTAAAGTTGAGCTGAACTTTGGGTACGATGACGATGACAACGGCGTTGACGACAGTTCAAATTTAATACGCTTGATATGACAGACGCGAAACGCGTAACGCGACACGACAACACGAGCACAACAACAACAAGATTATATATGTATAACAACAACAACAACTGCAACAAACACCAAACAGGAGTAAAGCCGCGAGCCTGCCAAAAACTAATTGTAAATATTTGCTCAGCGTGCAAACAAATTTGTGTTCTCTGTTTTTTTCCTTTTCTGTGTGTTTTTTTTTTTTCTCTCGCGGCACTCGCGTTTTATTTACCCAAGCTGGGCAGCGGCGAGCCGGAGGGTTTTTTGTTTGTAATTTGCTTGGGCTATAGGTAATACTCGACCATTACGTTTATTAATTTTTGCACAAAATCTCTGCTCTGGCTGGCAGTTTAGTAGTTTAGTTTAGTCAACTGCAACACGCGATATGCAGCAAGGACACGCGCGCACGACAACGACAACAACTAGAAATCACCGGCACAAATATTGTTGTTGTGTTTGTTCTTTGATATGTGATATGTTCGGAATGATATGCTGGGGAAGTGCAGTTGTTGGACTGCCAATTGTATTGATAGCTAAGTGTACGGTCGCAATTTCAAACGTTTGCGCCATCTTGCCTTCATCTTAGATCGCATAATTGAATTTTAATTGACTCCACGTTGCTTTTGGGGTTTCGTTTGGAGAGAGGGGCCCCCGTTTACGGTTCACAGTTCACTTGGACATTATGCAAACATAATGGCATAAATCACTTTCGTTTTTTCTTCTTTTTCGCTTTTCCCGGCTAAACTCGCACAATGGCTTCATTTACGCCTGACTTGGGCTCACACATAGCCTGCCGCATACACGATACAACAACACCGACAACAACGACAAAGACGATGAAGAACGAGAGTTTGGTACGAGAGGATGTGCGGACGCCCGAGTTGGAGCGCGACTTCAGCTTGGCTGTGGCAGTATGAAAAAATTGCAATGGCGTCGACACTGCCGTACGCACATGTTAACTGTTTGCGGCACCGAACGCGACTGAAAAGGTAAACGCACTCGTCTCGGCCAGGCCCAAAACTGTAAGCCAAATCACAGCAACAGCACTGAACACACAAACGTACACAGCGCTGTCGTGTCGCCTTAGACAACACAAAACAGCTTCGTCCTTTCCAAAGCGCTGAATACAACACAGGGAGCGAGAGCACAACGGAGAGCATAAACATGCGAGCCTTGAGTGAAATCGAACTAACCCTTGAGTACTTTACAGTTGAGCTAAACAGCGAGAACTGAGTGAAGCAAAATGAGTTGAGAACTCTAGCTGCCAAATATGTCCGCTACGTGTATGAGTGGCGCCTTATAAGGCTGCCATGGTGAAATTCTCTAGGTGTGTTGAAAAGCTCTTGAAGTTGAGATTTCAACACAGCCGTTAATAGTTGAATGGTTCAAGTAGACGATGGCTGTACTTACGAGTACACTGACGAATTCGAGTACAAATTTAAGTGCAGCATATGGCTATTTGCCTTTTGATGTGCCGCTCTTTAAAATTTCCCCAAAAATACAACCAAATCGATTCAACTTCGACCCTTTCGAATATTGAAAACATGTGTTCTGCTTTTTACATTGCCTTTGTTACAATAATTATTATAAAAAAACAAAGGAAGAATGCGTCAAATTGGCCGCCGCACAAACTTACCTCGAACTGGCCACCAATTATGGATCCAGCCTGTCCAATATACAATACCGAGGCGGACGCAAAATTCAACTCAAATGGATCTCGCACCACCGACGTCGTATTGCGCACCTTGCAGTCATAGTAGAAGACCACTTTGTCGCTGTACACCTGAAATGCAATCGAACTCCATTTGTCTGGCACATGAGTAACCGCAAAGCTGGCCAGTTTGCGGCCAGCTGCCTGGTCGGGCTGTGCATACACGAGCGTCACATTGTAGACGTTCTTAACCACCGGTGAGAGGTGGACGCCCAGCTGTACCACAGTGTCCAGTGGATTAACCACGCTAAACAGATAGCCACCCTTGAGGGAACTCTGTCGGTATGTGATTAATATGGCGAAATCATTAAGCTTCTCGGGTAGCACCACTTGATACGGTGATTTCACATCAGCTGTCGACAGAAACTTAAAGGCTGGAAAGCCATCCTCTGCCTCCGCAAACTCAATGCCTGTATACTGATTGCTGTTCATGATGTCCGTTAGCATGTATTCGCCGAGTGCATCTGTTGATAATATGAAATATCCTATTTATGATATTGGCTTACAAGTATGCAATGATAACAACTCGAACAATGCAGTTTTAATGACTGCCTAAAAGCAGGCAATGATTTATTTTATTTTTGAATATCTCATTTTCTTATTTTTTTTTTATTAAGGTATATTAAAGGTGTTAATTATTAGGGGTAGCCTAAGTAAACCTTTTGTAAGCTTTCTAGCTGTTCATTCAGCCCTATTGGGCGCTCCGGCTAATTTAATTAGCTTTATCGATGGCCTTATGAGTTATTTATTTTGAATTGTTGTGGCAATCATATCGACATTTACCTTTGATATTTTGGCCTATTAAGTCAATAGAACCAAAAACCGAAGCTACATAGGGCAGAACCAGCCAAACGATAAACAGAATCCAACGCATTGTGTTTGGTTGAGGAACTGCAAGGAAAGGAAAAGATTCAATTGGTTACAAAAAGTCAATTAGTTTAGAAATATTATGACATGGTAAGTTTGTTAAATACATCCTTGAAAAAAATACACTGTGGTTGCCTTCAGTTCTAAGGTAGTTTAAGAAACCACAAACACCTCATCTACTCGCCGCAATCATTGGTAATACGAGTTCTGGAGAAACCCCCCCTGTGGAGAGTCATTTACTCAGCCTGCAGACTGCAGACTGCACTTGCAATTAGGAATTGTGGGTGGTTACAGTGCCTCATTGTCATACACACACCTGCACCCTGTTGGAACCGCAGGAAACAAGCTAGAAGCCAAACAATTTTGTGGTCGTTAACAAATTGTGGGTGGGCAAAAGCAAAAACCAAAACAACGTCAATGCATCAATGCGTCACTGTTGCACATGCAGCACCAAGCAAGTTGTAAGCATATGAGTCGAGACAATGGCTGGCAGTCAAGCCTATGTCTAGATTAATGACAATTAGAAGTGGTGCTAAACGTCAGATTCGTCAGATTTTACTTATACCTTGAGTTAAGATAAGCGTACGAGGCACACCCAAAGTTCATGGAATGAAAAAGAATCAAAATGTCAATGGGATCAAGCAACAAATGGGCCATAAACAAAATTTGTCAACAATATATGTACTTGTAAGCACTCAATAAATCATTGGACTTTTAGGGCTTGGCTCATTTTTTGGTAATTATACATTCCGGCAGCTGATATTTAAATTCTAATTGTCAACACACTCCAAACATGCGTTTGCTGCTGCTTACTTAATTCGGGGCTCATAATCTAATACAAGCTAATGGGCGCCATTTCACACACACACACACACACACAACGATACAAAAGCTTGTTGCTGACCTCAAATTGTCTGTGGATTCAGGCAAACAATTAATATTTATCAAGTTTACATGACGTGAACGAGAAACAAGGCATAAGAACCGAAATGAATACTATGTCATACACGCATGAATAATATAAAGAGGGGGCACAGAGGGTGGAGGGGGGACATCACTTTCACGCATATTGCGTCTGGTTGTATGCAAATGACTTTCAATTGTTTGCGGCGTTAAGTAAAAGTGTTTTATTCTATTAATTAAGCACACATTTATTTGATAACATTTTGATGATGCCAATTCTTGGAATGTTCACCCTCCAAATGAAGATGTGTTGAAAGTTGTATTAATGATCGACAAATTTTTTAAATTTGTTTAATTAAGACATCAAACAATATGTCAAAATAGAATCATGACGAAGAACATCTTTCTTAAGGGCAATGGAAGGCGAAATGCGCTCGATTATTCATCAACTTTAACTTAAAACCTAATATGATTCTATCGTTAAACAGATCTTCCGGCTGCCAAAGGCTAAAACGAATTTATAAAGAAATTCGTATACATTTGACACTTGAAAGCCAAACAGTTTATGAATTTTAAGCGGCATTTGAGTTAAGTCTGTTAGCAAACAACCAACAGCGCTTAAAGAGTTCTAAACTTGGATTATTTTAGATATAATGAGGCAACATTTATGCAGCACACAGACACAACCCGCCCAGGCATGCATACGTCTCTCTGTCTGTCTGTCTGACGGCATGCCTGAGGCGCCCCAAGAACTGAGTTGGGGAAGCGTCGCAAAATGTGCGTTTTTTGGGATGGATCGCACGTAACGCCGATTAGTAGGGCCTAACCTACAACACTGACAGCTGAGTAGGCGTGGCCAAAGAGCATATTGTATATGTATTAGTTTTTGTTGTTGTTGCCCCAACGGAAAACACTTCAAACAATTTATGACTCATTATGATTTTCCGTTTGTGCGTTTATGCCATGCCATATGCAATCCATCAAACCGAAAAACTTTGATTTGAAATCAAATATCCAAAATCAAAATAGATGATTTCCAATATAAATAATATCGGAAACTGAAAGTCGTAAAAATCAACGCACTTTCACATCAAATCCAAAAGTCGTCAGAGCGTCGCACTCAGCCCGAAGCAATGGAAGACAAGAATGGTAAAAAGTAAAAAACAAAGAAGAAGACGGCCGAGACGAGAGCCAAAGGAAAATCGAATAAAAATTTATTTTCAATAGTAAATCGGCTCAATATGACTGCGGGCTGAACGAAAAGAGAGAAAAAAAAAAGAAAAAGGGCGACGCATGTGTGTGTTCGTGTGGTGTGTGTGTTTGTGGGTAGGGGGAGTGAAGGCAAATGTGTGCCAGTATGTCAAACCAAGCCAACACCAACACCCCACTACTACGCGATGAGTTGTTGCCCCTAAGTGAACTATTAGCTCTGTTGATTTTATATTTTCCAATTTGTTGTGCCACGCAACAGCTGTTCGCTTGTGGGGATGGTTGTGGCTAAAGCGGGCATGGGGAGGGTGTGAGGGTAGGGCGCCAAAAAATGCGCTGTCATTTGGTTTGTCGTTTTTGTTAACGTTTATTGCCCTTCTTTTTTGTTGTTGTTGTTGGCCACCCGAGCCGCAATTCGTTTTGTTTGATTTAAAGGATTTGCATGCCAAATTTGACTTTATTTGTTTTCGCTTTAGCTTTTTTTAGAGGCCTACACACACACGGGCACACACGCACACACATCAACAAGTTTGACACTTGGCACATGCTTCTCGGATTGTTTTGCATGTTAACAAATTTAAGTGCCTTCAATTCAAGGTGGAAATATTTTCCAAAGAGCTTTGCATAAATAAAACGGAGGCCTTAAGCCGGTTGCCGTTGCCATTGCCGTTGCCGTTGCAACATCCCAATCAGAGCATCAACCCGCATGTGGTACCGAACCAGGTTCAACTGTTGCACGCAACCATAAACTTGTACTATGTCAATCTGAATAACGACAACAACAACAACAACATGTAACTTGATATCTGCACAAATTTTGTACCTGTTAAGAGCATCTTTAGAACGCAAAGTTTGATAGCTTGAGAAGTGTGTTAATAAATAATTAAAGCCATGTTAAAGCACTCTCATAATCATAACCGTAAATTATCAAAACTGGCCAGATAAACCAGATGTTCAAAAAAAAAACTTAAAATGTTGCAAAACATTTCATATTGATTACATTCAAATTGTAATGCTTGATTTCATTTCAGTAGCTTAATTGCTTTTGGGCTTTTCGTAGAACTCATCGAACACACATAAAAGTCTCAAGTTACAAATTCAGTTGAATTGAAAAAATAACATTAAAATGTTGAAATACCTGCAACTAATTGAGCACAATAAATATCCCACGCATTGCTCATCGTATTATTTTGTGTTTCAGCGAAAAACAATCACAAAAACTGATTAAAATAATAAACGTTTTGGCTGCATTTTGGCCAACGCTTTGATTATTTTGCAATAACGCCTAAGTATAGTTTCGAATATTGATTTAATGGGGTGTGTTTGAGGAGTGTATGCAGTTATACAAATAAACATATGACCATAGGTTTTTTGACTTTGGTTTAAATGCATATTTCATATTCGTTGCAAGTGGGTTAATACCCTTTTGGGCAATGACGACCTAAATTAGTTGGGCATAAAAACTAAAAGCGACATCAGTTTATTTAGCCAAACCAATATAAAACATAGAATGGCCCAAAATAGCGCACAACCAAAATCAAGTTATAAACACACAAAAAATGGCACAAAACGATTCAGCTCCAGACTTTTTCCATATGTATGTAGCTATGTTTCGCTAATTAGCCGCATACCAACAACAGCAACACAGTAGCAACAGCTCCCGCAACAGAAGCAGCCAAGTAGATATATGTTTTCCCTTCCTCTTTTTTTTGTTGCTGTTGGTAGACGCAACAGCTGCGCGCAAAACCAGAACCGAATTCGTCGTCTTCATCGTCGTCGTCGTCTGCCCGCCTGTTGCCTGTTGCCTGGTGGCGATTTAAATAATCTTCAAGCGACGAGTGCTACTCATATTGCACTTAGTGCTGTGGGCTGCTGGCCATGTGCAACACGTTGTCCAAGAAGTTCAATGAAATGATCAGGCAAAGGATTGAGTTCGGCGTATTGAAATATCCAGCATCATTATTGATGAATGGGGTGTGTGCCGAGTCATCATCATGTTCTTTATTGCTGTCATTATAATGTGGCGTGGCGTGCCGTAGCCGTTATTTATAGGCTTTGCATTTTGGGCATCTTTTCAGTTCTTATGTTTTTTACTTTGTTTACCGAAACGGGCAAAAATGTTATCCTCATTTAGGTAGCTGAACTCTTACTCTTAACGCTTAAGCCGCAGCGAGTGCATTGACTTGGCCACAAAAAATTCAAGGTTAACTGATACTGAGGGCCAACAGTTTTGGTTGTTAGACGACATTGCGTGCATTGGTCGCATATAGCTGTAAGAAGTCGATTTGTGGTAGTCTGGCAGTCAGCCAAGCTAATTGTGACTTGAAATGGGGCAAAAGTTCATTAAAAACAAATTCACTTTGCTGCTGTTGAAATGTTTGAAAATATATATATCTATATATTCCAGAATGCATTGAAATTATGAAAAGCATACGGAAAGCATCCCAAAAGCTTATTATAAATAGTTGGAGATATTTTAATGCACACATATTGCATTGGCGACAATCTGCCGCTATCCGATTTTAATAAGCTTTTAATTCGTGCGTGTGATTATTATTATTTATCAAATTATTTGGTTCTTTGATTAACAATTAGTTATTGGCAGCTTTTATTCTCCTTTGTTGCATTATTATTGAATTTAAAGAGCTTAAGAGTACGTTTAACTAGATCATACGCCCTGTATTCATTGCCAATAATGGCAACTGTGTGGCGAACTTGCCACAGGCCATGTGTGTGTGTGTGTTGGCTGGTGCGGTTGTTTTAGGCCTGTTATCAATGTGCTTGCAGCTGCTTTTACAAATCCGCGTGGCAATATTGAGTACAGCATAAAAGACGCCTTCGCAATGAATGAAACAAAACGAAAACGAAACACAAACACCAAAATAATGGTGTAAGGGGGAAACTCATTTGACTGAAGTTGATTGGCAATCAATGGCTGTCATCGTCAATGTTGAACTGGCCCAAGCAATAAGCACGAAAAATTCTATTAGCTAGCTACGGAAGTTAATACTTATTTGGCTGATGATTCTGATTGCGAATGAGACGAATAAAGCACTATAGCCGGCAGGGACATTATGTGTGTGGGTGTGCGTGTGAGTCCTGGCTGCTTCAAGGGTCAAGCACCTAGTTGACGAGTGCCACTTGACTGCCTACAGCGTCCATACATGTGCGACAGAGAGAGGGAGAGAGAGAGAGTGGCTGGATAGAGTAGGAAACGGAAGTTATTTCATGATGGGTGACGATAAGTCACATACACAATTCGAGTGGGATGTCGCCAATAAGTTAGTCAAGGGTTTTTCTTTTAGTCTGTGTCGTCAACGCAGCTTAATTGAAATCGAAGCACGAATGTTGCTAGGCAACAACAACAACAACAAGTGTTGCAAAATGACGTGTCTCCCAAGAGATAATGATGTTCTCTAACAAATATGTGAAACATACGTGAAAAATGTGTTTTTTACGTATTTAGTTCATTGTCACAAGCATATTAGATGATGAGAAACGTCTAGATTACAATAGAAATGATTTAATGTTCTGTTACTCATAGATTATTTTTATATTAAGTATTCAATTTGTTACACATGTGCACACAACAAGTATACGCATCTTTGGTAATTTATTTGATAAGCACACACAAACACACAAACACTGGCGGCATAGCACTTAAAAGCTGCGTCTGCAGAAGCCAAGCGTATAAAAATATATACTATGTTGTGCAAGAAGTTTCGCATCAAATGGAAATTTATGACGAGCATATGATTAAACAGAATAATTTTACAATTTCCAAACGCATGCCTTTGAGCTATTTTTATGCACATATTTCTGCGGTCAAATCTTTAGATCTGATGACAAGTCATCAAATGTGTATATATGTATTTATGTGCTCTGAAAATATGTTAACATTCGCATTGACAGCTAGGAAAAGATCTTGAGATGGAATGATGACAAAAGCTTTCGGACATTCACACATAAGCGTTTCACTCTTTTAGGTCTTAAGCTTATGAAAATTTTTTTATGCTTAAGCTCCCTTTTGTGGTAATCTATCCATTTGCATATTTACAAACATTGTCATATTTTTCACACAGTTTTGACAAAGTGATTCATTGAGCATTTTTGATAAGTGGGCTTTAATGACTGCGCTGACAATGTAAATAACAAGTCGAGTTCCTCCCAATAGATAATATATGCATACAACTAATACCCATTACGTCAAATTGATGTCCAATAAATGAGTTTGCATAACAGTCGCATAAATTGCACAGACTGCATGCATAACTGATTCATAGTTTGTTAGTTAAAAATATTGCTGGAGGACAACCACAATCGCCAGCAGCTGTTAGGCCGCATAGATTTTATGTTGTTGCAACATTTAAACACAAAGTCATGCAAAAGATTTATATGACACAAAATGTGACCAAGACCAAGAGAGTGAGCAAAAGCTACTGAGTTTACACAACGCTTTTTACGGTTTTTCGCTTGTTTTTATCAATCGCCATCAAAACGCGCTCGAATCGATTGTGTCGATCTGTGTGCCAAGTTGGAATGCAGCCAAATCAAAAGGCGCCAGACAAACACACACACACAATGCATGACAATTAATTAGGTTTTGGCACGGGTCGCTTTGTGCTTAAAGCCGGTCCAAAACGTTGCCAAGTCATTTGGCTAATTGTCTCGAATTCGATTTAACTAAAGAGATAAGCGTTCAAACCGGTCTTTGGAAAACTAACTAACACTCAAAGCTACTTTTGCCGCCTTTTTTCAATAACAACTAAATTTAAACACAGTCTAAAATTACTTTTGCTGCACTTATTTTGTGGCGCCTGCTCAGGTGACGGCACTAAACGCTCTGAATAAATTAACAACCTACAATTATTAAGACTCGAGCGACAGCTGTCAGTTCATAGTAATTGGTTATTATGCGTATCAAGTTTAAAAGGAGTTCAAAATGTATATAATTGCAAGTATTTTAAACAATATGCAAATTAAGTTTATGAGTTTGCAACAACGCAACAATATTATATTGCATTGCATTGTTTTGTGTTTCCTTTTGTTTTATTGCTGTCATTGCATTGCGGCCATAAACATTCCTTGTTCCCTTCATCCTTTAAACAATGCCCATTGTTTTAAGTAACAGCAACAACAACAAAACAAAGTGCGTAGGTTAAAAGGGGGAGCAATATCCAAGCATAAACAACATTCAAATGTTTTCGATTCAGTTGAGTTCACTGTACCCCGACGATACTTACTGTCATATGTATCACTTTATGAAATGGCTCGGGAACTAGGAATGGAATGAAGAATGAATACATAAGCATTCGCTTTTTGTGAAGGTCAGCTCGTAATGCCATGGAATGCCATATCGAAAACATGCTACATAATGCAAGCGTAGGCATATTCCTTTATAACCATACAAATGTCTTATTTAATGTTGTCGATTTGTAGCGAGTCTTTATTTAACATACGAGCATAGATATAAGTTATAGAAATCCCGACTAGTAAATGCCCTAAGCCCATCCCTAAAATGTTAACAAAAATCGACCTGGACAAAACTGTCGATTGCTATAACTTCGCCAAAACTAAATCAAACTTTAAAAGCAATACTTTTTGAGCTCTAGAATAATACTGCAATTAAATCTGAAAACGTAATTTTTACAAAATATCCATCCCAACTTAGGAGAGACCTTTTCGTTTGCCTCAGCTTCGTATAATACTTTTGTTTATAATCTGAAAACCAATTTTGCGTAACTTATATATTAGAAACGCCCACTCTAATCGTGGGAATCAAAAACCAAAAAGATGCAATTTATGAATAGGCTTAGGTTTGATGCTAATCAAGGTCCTAATACGCCTACAAAACAAATAGCGCTTCGCTTAAGTTGTGCATAATTCGAGCTTAAGCAAACCTCTTCACAACATTTATGCGCATAATGTTTAAATTAAGTATTTATGTAAACAGCCAACAACCAACTGCAGTGAACGATTGAATGATTCCATGCTTGATTCATACAAAAACCCAAAAAAACCTGTTATGAACTGCAGTTTGGGGCATGATGCAATTAGTATAAGGTGGTCTCGTTCGAAGCCGAAGTTAGCTCGTGTCAGTGCCTAGCTAGTCTTTTTGTGCCTTAGCCAGTGCGTGTTTGCTTGTAAACGAAAACAAAAACAGTTCTACTGCCGCTCTCACTGTACGTACGTATTAGTATGTACTGTATGTTTCTCGCACTTATTGATAACTAAGGCACATCGTTTTCGCACGAGACCACCTTATACTAATTGCATCATGGTTTGGGGCTCTTAACAGTAGCAATTTAGCTGCAGGCTCAGCAGTTTTGGTTGTGTGCATATTGATTGCATTAACATTGAGTGAGAGAGGGGAGAGGGGGGGGTGTGTGTGTGGGGGGGGAGGGAGTGTTGGCAAAGTTGTGTTTTTTTCAGTCAATTCAAATTGTGAATGCGTCAAGCAACAAGTTGTCCAATTTGCTAAGCATGTTTCTAATTTGAATATAACGCAGTTCGTACCCTTCTCCCTCCTCTCCTTCCAACTCTCCTCTGCCGCATGCAGATGTGACCCAATTGGTAGCTTGTTATTCATTGTGTTCTAGGCGCACGCCATTTGTGCCATTTGTCTATTACAACATTGTTAATTTCTTTGTTCTGTTCTGTTGTCGTCACTCTTTGCCAGAGTCAGGCCCTACCCCACCCCGCCACCCTTCGAGACGTGACAGCATTTAGCCAAGTGTCATCGTGCACAAAAACAAGCAATAACAAAAAAATATAGAGATCGCGCGCCAATTTGAATGTAAATTTTATCATTGTATATTTTCGCTTTCAACGAGTTTTCAGTTCATACTCTCTGACTCATACTAAATGCTGTCAAGTTCTAAATGCGGTTATTACAAATAGCATCTAGTTCTTTATCTCCCTTCCTCTCTCTCCCTTTTGCTTGTTTCATATTTTTTATCAACAAGGCACGTAGGATTGTAGCATTCCCTTCTTTTTTTTTGAATTGGCACACAGTTTATTTGTGTAGAAGTTCCCGTTTTTACACTGGATGTATGTACATATATATGTTTATATATACCCCGCGGGGGAAATTCCAGAAGCCAACATCTAACTAATTTCAGTTGTTGTTGCTGCTGCTGCTGCTCTTGTTTTTTGTGTGACTTTTTGGTACAGATGTTTCATCATGTGTCTTACATCAAAGTACATTTGTTTTACAAATGCTGCTGGCTGCAAGCAAATTAGACAGCGACAATGGCACAGCATTCCATGTTGCATGTGGCACAGGAGTTTACTAGTTGTTGCACTAGTTCCAGTTAACGTTCAAGCCCAACGCGAAAGTTTAAGTTTTCAATGAATAAAGAGTATGAAGAACGGCAAGGCAATTCATTAATATCCGTTTATTTAAGCTAATTTGCCAACAAATAAGCCACGTAATGAAGACATCCCTAACTGAAACTAACGCAGATTTAGGCAATTATGTTGAATCAATAACAATGTTGTTGTTGTTGTTCATGGTAGTTAATAACAATTATTACAATCTGACATCGACAACAAATTAATCACATTATATGCCTTAAGGTGCAACAAGAAAAACAACTCAAAAAATCTATAAAAAACAACACTTCAAATTGCACAAAAAGCTAACAACAACAAATTTGACTTCATGCCGTCATGCAAGTTATAGTAAATATTAACAAATACACATGAAATTTTTATTTTTTGTTATCTATTTATGTAAATATGTATGTGTGCATGTGTGTATGGGCATAGTAAATCGTTAAAGATTTCGTAAAATCACAGTTACGAGCATCCGTCGGAGCTTTGCTTCCGATACGCTACCCTATAGTATAAGTGTGAGGAGAGGTATGCGCGATAACGCATATTATTGGGAACAGCAAAGAATCAGGTTCGTTGATTTATGAGCAGGAATGATAAAATTTCGCGGGGTTCGTGAATTTGATTTGCAGTAAACAATGTATTTCAAGAAAAAGTATTTTACTATACCATAAAAAGTATATAAGGAACAAAGATTGCTTACTAAATTTAATAGTTGTGCCATTATTTATGACTTTTTCAATATTCTACAGCTAAGAGCTTTAAAATAATAAAGAAAATGACAATATTTATTATCACAAACTATAAATTCGTTAAAAACATACAAAGTACAGGGCATATATAGTCGACTTATGTTTGTTAGTTGTTGTGAAATGGACTAAAAGGAGTACAATAGTTTTGTGCAAAAGTACGTAGTATGTATATATATATTCTTGATCACCATCAACATTTAAGTCAAAATAGCCATGTCCGTCTAGCTAGAGACTGCAGATTTTGTCTCAAGCTCTGCTATACTACGACAAGAACAAGTTTAACAAAAATCGTAAATGTGAAATTTAGGTTTGAAACATACTTTTGATCAAAACCGGATAAGGAGCACCGAACTAGAAGATTGATCATCGTTATGTAATGGGTAAAGGGTATATCCTAGTCGAGATCTCTTGATTAGAGCCCTCTCACTTGTTTTTAAATGCAAATATGTACTCTTTAAATAAGTCGCGCAAATATGCATAATGTATTTTCAACTGGTTGTCGCCGTTTCCCCCTCTCCCTTCCCCTCCCTCCCTCTCCCTGCCTCTTTCGTAGTAAGTTTTTTGTATGTTATTTGTCTTTGGCTCTTTTGCTGTTTTCTGTTATTTTTTCTGAATGAATGAATGAATTGATAGGAGCGTGCGAAATCAGCAAAAGATGCTGCTGCAGCTGCTTCGACTATTTACACACATACACAAACATACAAACAGACATACGAAATTTGCATAAGTTAAGAAAATAAAAATCAGCGCATTGTACTTTGTTAGGTAAATATCAATTATCGGGAGAAAAACAAATGTCTTTGACGGTAACTGACTTCAAGTGCTTTTATCCATTAACAAGGCTAAACGAATTACGTGACCAAAAATAGTCTGCTGATCTCTGTGGTATGTGCTTACCTCAGTTCTGATATCTTTGTTTGTGGGTTTATGTGCCGCAGCTACTTGTGGATATATCTCTCTATCTCTCTCTCTCTCTCTCTCAATCTGTGTCGGTTTGCGTTTCTAATGCTGCATAGTTTTGGGCAGCAGTTTCCGTAACCCGGATCCGTACCGCTGTCTCCGCGACTCCGAGTTGTTGATGACACGGATGCGGATGCGGACGCGGTTGACTTTGACACTCACACGCGCTTCTCTTCGTTTTTTTATTTTTTTGTCAACTTTTTTTTTGCTCTTCGTATTTTTATTTGCACTTTTCACATGGCAGACGCTGCTGCAAAAATTGACAAAAAAAACTTTTTTTATTTTTTTTTGTATTGGAAAATGGTTAACGAATGGCCTTGGGATACACATGAGAAGACAACTATACACACACACACACAGACATTGTGATCAATGTTTTAGCCACAATGAAACTACACAGTCCATGGATATGGCATTGGCATTGAAACGTCACATAAAACATTTATAAATTTTTTGCATTTTTATTCATTTTAGTAAGACAAAAGCTGCTGACAGACGTCCGTTAATATTAAAACAAAGATGCGACAATTGCAACAGAGGAAGTATTGCATATAAAGAAATGAATGCACAAAAACAGCAACTACAACAACACAAGAACGGACAATATGCACATAATCAGCAACAGCCGGCAAAATTAAACACAAACACACACTAACACACACACTATGCTCTATTGCAAACGAAAATGAAATTGAAACATTAAGGCTTTGAATTCTAGAATGCACTTTGCGAAACGGAATGGGAAACAAAGGAACACACAAAAAATACGAACGCACGCGTTCAAGCCGTTGGGCAGAGTTATCAAATTTCGCGTATATCGTCCGCCTACGAAGCGACCAGCTGAACGTCACAAAACAGACTGAGACTGAAGCGCCAGCGCCGAACAAACGTTGCGCTGCGACGCTGACGCAGGCGTTGGCATCGACGCTGACGTTGACGCTGACGCAGGCGATGGCGGTGGCGTTAGCGGCTTTTTATTTTGCTTTTTTTTTGTGGGTATTTAAATGTGTCATTATTATAATATATATATATAGAGTACTTGTTGATTATTTAAAATAGTTATTTGCAGAATGTTTCATACCAAGAGCTGCCTAAAACCAAACAACTTCCGTCTTAGATAACGTAACCTTAATAACATAACGCATATGAGAAGAGAAGATATAAATTATTATGGAGTGCGTGAGTGTGTGTGGGTGTTAAGGGAGCTATTAACAGACTAATGCCCATTTGTTTGGATCCCAAAGGTACTGAAATATTTATACAAAACTGACAAGTAATAAAACGGAGCATAATTTGCACAACCAGAAAACAAGTGAAACTATTTCACTATATATATATTAACTGTACGCACATGTGCCTTATATAAAATTCTATAAATAATTTCAAAAGCAGTTAAGCAAAAGGGTAGCTCAAAAGGGGATGTGGTTGTTATGGCTAAGTCGTAGGCACAAAATGCTAGAAAATAACAAAAACACATTCATACAAGTTGTTGATGTTAAGCCGGCGTGAGAGAGAGCGAGAGAGAGAGCAAGACTGTGACTAAGTAAGCCGGCAAAATGACGTCGACGCTGGCGCCAACAACAGTAGCAGCAGAAGCAGCAGCAGCAGCCATCAGTGTTGCCATCACACGTGGCGAATGCGTAATATTGCCGGGCAATGAATGCAACGTGTGTGTGTGTGTGTGTGTTCGTGTGTGTGTTATCAGACGAAACTTTATGTTAAAGCGCTGCTCTTTTATCGTTGTTGCATGCATGTTTGTGCTTGTTGCAATGTGCATTGTCATCTTTGAGTCCTTGTTTTTGTTTTTTTGCTTACTTTGTTTGTCGGCTGCCAATTGTTTATTCAAGCCAACCAACATTGGCGACCAACTGGTGCCTATTGGCCGGGCATCGAGTGTGTTACGTGCCAAAGCATGTCTGTCTGTTTGTGGATACCCTGTAATTGGAAAGTAATTGATGTATTCAAAATTCAAAACTATTTGTTAAACTTAAATGTATAATTAACTAATATTCCTTCAATCGATTTGAACTACAAACAAAGTTATGAGAACCCAATATTTAAACTAAATTATTAAGAAATCATAAAACAAAGTCACGCAAGGCATTTAACAACACGTGCTAAGAAATACAGGGTACCCTTTAGTCTAATACCCTCACAGGGTACACTCCTATTTGTTATTGCTGCTGTTGTCAGCAATGCCCTTCTGCCACCCTTTAACCCCGTCTCTACAGCATGTCTCATTGCACTTTCAGTTGGGTGTTGTTATCGTGGATGTCGCCGGGCTTAAACGGCTTTTAGCGCCGTTTTCTGAGCCGTCATGTAATCTGGCTAATAGCCCGAGCCACTGGCCTCGTATTCAATTGGTTATTCAGCTCATTTTGTTCACACGCGCAATTTCATTTGTATTTATAGTATTGTAGGTACAAAAACTAACATTTCTTGGCCATGGTTAAGACACTTTTGACTGCATTAAGTGCACCTGTTGCTCGGTATTAAAGAGTGCAAATAAATACATAATAAAATATTCAAACTCCACTTGAGCGGTCTTAGGCCGTGGCCTGAACTCGTCGTACCTTTAAGCCAAAACCAAAAAAAACACAAAAGCCGTTGGCAATGTGAGCTTAAACTTGTTCCAACATCTTTGTTTTGTTTGTCTGATTTGCATTTAAGATGTGTTCAAAGCAAATAGCAAGAAAAAAAACATTGTATTGCAAATCTATGTACACAATTTGCTTATTCAATTATCAAGCTAAGCATCGACAACTATGGAAATCAAACAATTGCGATTGTGATTTTGATCTTAAGTAAGACAATAAAAACAACTTTAAAACGTATAACATTTTCGAATCGCTTTCATCTTCATTGGTTAAAGCCAAACCGGATTGATAATCAAATGCAAATCGATTGATTTTTTCACTCATTAATGATCTAGTTTCGTTTGTTTATCAAAGTTGGTTTATTTAATGTCACTAGTTAGCGCCGTAGCATTAAGCATTCATTAGAAATTTAAAGAAGCCGTTTAATTTGCCATAGAATATATTTTACTGATACGGCAACTTTTTACAAGGAAATAATAATGTCCCAATGGCATCCTTCATGCATTGGCGCTATCTCTTGTATTTAATAAAAAATACTGAGTACAGTAAGTGAGAAATTGCCGCTAGGCTAAAAATGGTTTTGACACCAGGGCGCTGCCACCAATTCGCTCGGTTTGAAACTCAACTACAGCTGGTGACTGTTCTCACTATTTTTTAAAATATCCTTTAGCTCATTTCGCAACCCTAATGAGAGCTGCCATATCTTTTAAATGGGAAATTTGTTAAATATTCTTTTATACTAAATAAAGTTAATTTAAATGATTATTTCTGCTTACATGTTGTACAGTGTATTTGAGTTTGTACCAAAAAGATTGTTTTTTTGTTTATTAACAATTTCTATACAAAAATTCTTAGTTGTACGAAATGCATTTGTTTTTTTTTTGTTTTTTTGCCTAATTAAATAATAACAAATTGTGTTAGAAAACTGAAAGATGATTAAAAATGTATAAAGAGTTTTGGGCTATTGTCTGTTGTGAGTCAACGAAAAACAGTTAATAGGTAAATACAAATTGAGCTTATAACAAATTGTGGGAGTTGGAGTTGGTTGGGGCTATAACCAGCCGATGCCAAGTATGGAATATAATTAACTATCTGGTGACCACAGCTTAAAGGTGCGATCGAACGATGTCGTCGCTATATACTGCGAATTGGGCGAGATATCAACGGCAATGACTTTATTATCATGACCCTGCAGCGTCTTGAGCGGCTGCCACGTCTTATTGGACCAGATCTTGGTGGTCGAATCGTAGGAGCAGGTGACCAAAAAGCTGCCTCCATCCTGCTGATACTTCACATCCGATATGAGATTTGTGTGCGCTGGAATTGTGTAGACAGGCTGACGGCGTCGCAGATCCCAGATCTTGCAGGTGTTGTCCTGTGAGCCGGTGGCTATGTGAAATCCATTGGGCGAGAAATCAACTCCGAATATGGCACCCAAGTGACCCTCAAGGAACATAATGCAGCGACCGGTGCGCAGATCCCAAACGCGTCCAAAAGCGTCCAATCCACCGGTGACTAGAACACTGCCATCCGACTGATAGCTGAGGCAGTGCACCGGTTTGGCGTGCCCCTCCTGATGCAACACCTCAGTCTTCTGCTCCAGATCCCACAGACGCCACGAGGAGTCATAGCATGCGGTGGCCAGAAAGCGGCCCGATGGATGAAATGCCACTTTGGACACGCGATGCGGCATGTGTCCGGTTATGTCAGCAATTGATTCCTCATTGCCAAAGCCCCACAGCTTAACGGCACCATCGTGCCCACCTGATGCCATGGCCACCACATTCTGTTCATCCAGCTTAACACCTGGTCGAAGGGCAACGCCACCCACATAGCTGGCATGACCACGCAGTGTTTGCTTTAGCTCGCAGTCGGGCACGCTCCAGAGCTTACACAGACCCGACCACGAGGCAGTCATTAGCAGGGAAGAGTCCTGATTAAAGGCAGCACTGCTCACCGGTCTTGTATCGCCTACTTGGGAGCAGAGTGGCGCCAGTGATTGTAGCTTCTTTTGCATTTCGACCATGCGACCGGCACGCGTTGCACTGGGCACTTCTAGTGCTTCTCTCGCTCGCTCCAAGCGGTCCCGAGCACGTGGCAATGAGTAATCCGCTAGCCAGAGACGTGCCACACGCAGCGTGTCTGGTCCCTCGTGATACCACGTGGCCTCTTGTTCGCGCTGTTGCAGTTTGCGTTCCTCTTCCTCCGATTGCTTCTGCTTTATGGCATTCTCGCCTAGACTGGCAAGCAGTTCCTTGAGTCTGCGCCTTCGTTCCGCTGGACCCTCGCCAAAGAAGCAAATGGGCTCGTTGAGCTGACGCAGATTGTTTTTGATCTCCGCATCGTCGGTGGACACATTTATTTGTCGCGCTCGCTTTTTGCGCTCGAACTCCTCCAGGAGCGCAACCTTGTCCCGTTCCATTTCCGTTTCCAGATCAAAGTAGTCATCGTCGATTTTATTTGCTAACGATGCTGCTGTGGGCGGTGGCATAGCACCTTTTGTGTTGCTTTTGGTCTTTTTGTTAGACTCCTCATAGACATCTTCGTCGGATTCAATATCGTCCAGAATGACGATAGTCTCTGGTGATGTTGTTGTTGTTTTTGCTGAGCCCGCCGCTGCTGTTGCCGGCGTTGTGCCGGCATTGGGCGCCGTTGTCGAGGCATTTTGACGCTTACGTTCGGTTTCTTCAAGTGAACCATAGTGGAGCGTACGCTGCCGCTTAACGTACTGGATATCGTCATCATCGGACATTCTTTATTATAATCCAAAATAATTAATTTTTAAAACAAAAATTACGCCAACGAAATAAACAACAAAAAGCCACTGCAAACGTTTATCGCATCGATATATCGATTAGGCAGTCGCAAATTTTAAAAGGCATGGTAACGAAAGAACGATAGTTTTGCCCGTGAAATCGTGACATCGTTAAGTACCAGTAACCATGTTAAAGAGAAAGTCGGTATACAGCTGTTCATTGACGGCTAGTTCATCGTTTGTAAATATCAAACAAGAATATTTTACATTTTATAACAATACTACCTAACAATAATAAAAAATGACTTAAATAGTAATTTAAAAAGCAATAAGACAACCTATGTTGAAAATTTGATTTAAAAACAGTGGCAATGTGGCAGATATAAAATAACTAGGAACCAAGTGAACCGTGAGCATTGGTCAAGTTCGTTTGTTCAGTTTAGTGAGTCGTTCAATCGAACGCTTTTCACAAAACTTCTTTTTTCACTGACTAGAAATCAAGTTAAAAAAAAAAAAACTAAAAGCAAATTTTATAAATCGGCCTGCAAAATGAGCGCGCCAAGCAACAAAATGTCCGCAACGGACCAGATGCGGGCCATGTTGGACCAACTGATGGGCACAACACGTAATGGTGACGACGGTCGCGGCCTTAAGTTCTCTGATGCACGCGTCTGCAAATCATTTTTGCTAGACTGCTGCCCACACGACATACTGGCATCCACGCGAATGGATCTGGGTGAGTGTCCCAAAGTGCATGATCTGGCTTTTCGTGCAGATTACGAGAGTGCGAACAAGTCGCGTGACTTCTACTATGATATTGAGGCCATGGAGCACCTGCAGGCCTTCATCGCAGACTGTGATCGACGCACAGACTCCGCCAAGCAACGGCTGAAAGAAACGCAAGAGGAGCTGACAGCCGAGGTGGCTGAGAAGGCAAATGCCGTACACTCCCTGGCCGAAGAGATAGGTAAAAAGCTGGCCAAAGCCGAGGCTCTAGGTGAAGCTGGTGAAGTGGAGGACAGCATGGAGCTGATGAAGGAGATAGACGAGCTGCGCGCCAAGAAAATCAAAGCCGAGCATGAATACAGAACCTCAATGCCAGCCTCAACCTACCAGCAGCAAAAACTACGCGTCTGCGAGGTGTGCTCCGCCTATTTGGGGATTCACGACAACGATATACGTCTGGCGGACCACTTTGGTGGTAAGTTGCATCTTGGCTTTCTCACCATACGCGAAAAGCTCATCGAACTGGAAAAGACAGCAGCGCCACGCAAGGCCGAATTAAAGCGCTCGGGTAAGATACCAGAACGTGAAGAGGATAACCGTGGTCGTGGTCGCTACTTTGTAGGTGGACGTGAACTGGATCGTCGTTCGCGCGTTCATCGTTCCCGTTCCAGGGAGCGCCAGCGACAGCGCGATAACGATAAGTCCGAGAGATCCAATGAGCGAAGTGCGGAGCGTAGCAGCAGCAATCGAGAGCCTGAAAGTGAAAGAAGTGCACCCCAGCCACGGGGACGCGACAACGATGAACGTGGCGGCGATCGTGGTGGTTCTCGTGATCATCGTGATAGGGGACGAGATGATCGTCGTGATAGGGATCGCAACATGCGCAATGACAGAGGACGATTCGGTGGTGGTGGTGGTGGTGGTGGAGACGGTGGCAGTAGAGGCGGTTCAGATCGTCGCAATGACAGACGCCGCTCTCGTTCTAGAGATCGTTCGCCACGCAACGATCGTCGCAACAACAACTACAACAACAACAATAATAACAACTTTGGCAATCGGCGACGCTCCTTCTCTCGCGAACGCTATCGTCGCTAAGGAGACACAGTAATGAGTCACAGAATCAGAGGCGGAATACAGTTCCAAACACGGCAGAGTGTACAGCACACGTACGTAGCAATAATTACAGAAAACAAAACAATATAATAATATTAACTACAGCTACAAACTTAAACATCACCAAACAATAGATCAGAAAACAAAAAAAAACTTAACTAATTGCATAATGATAAAATTAATAAATGACTTAAATACACCATAGATTCAGATATACTTAAAATTATTTTTGTAAACAATTATAATAATATTAATCCTTATCTTTGATTTTCATCCGTGTAAACAGAAATATTTATAAACACAAAAAAACTTTTAGCTGAAAACTCTTTAAAACTAATAATGTCAAATGCTACAAATAATTTAATAGTTTTCAACAACAGCCCCCGGCAAATGTTCATTGTAAATGTGTATGGTACGTAGAGTTCCGACTATATATTTACAATCTTAAAATGCAAAAAATCTCCAAATTGAGCTTTATAATTTTTGTCAGCGCTGCTGCAGCTGTGGTGCGTATTTGGACTGTATATTGTTGGCCCTGTTAGGGTAAGCGTATTTCTCACTCTCAATCTATCTCTCTCACATAAAACAAAAATTGTAAATTGTAACCTTTAAGCGTTTTCTACTTGAAGTCACTTTGCAGGCGTAATGCTGGGTACGTATTAAGTGCAAATTAAAAACAAAACAAAAAAAATAAAAAACGTCCAACCATAATGGTTTTTTGAAAACATGTCTAGGGATCTCGCTAAATGCAGACCACATAAATATACATACATATGTGATAGACATACCCGATATAGATTTTGGGTACGTATTCATCGTCATAAAGCCGCCCCCTTTATAAAACATTGGGATTGTGTATGTGTTGTTTTGGGTATGTATGAGTATTTTGTTAAATAACGTTAGAAAAATAAAAAAAATTAGCAACACCTAAATATTTTGGTACGTATGCGTCAAGCTGCAGCTGTAAAAGGATTGTAGGGGTCGTGGAACACATTCAACGTACGTATTTCACAAATAAAACAAAATCAAAAAAGTTTTCATACATATAGTATCAATATGTAGCTACTTATAACCAAACAAATATTGCATATTTGACTTAATTTTTTTTCTCAAACTTATTAAGTTATTATGCCTAACGTACACAGAAATGATGCGGGCAAAAACCAAACTGGCTTTGTATGTGAGTATTTGGTCATCATATATTTCTCAAAACAAAAACTAAAGAAAAAATGTATCTTTAAAAGTTACTGGGTGGCTCTTTTTTTAACGTTGTTTCTTTTGACAGCATTTGAAGGGACGTTAATTTTTTTGTATGGGAATAAAGTTTAAAGGCCTAAGGGCCATCAGTTTTTTGGGACTATATGTGGGTAAGATTTATTTAAACATCTTCTTAACCATAATTATTGCTTTTTAAACATACATAACTTTTATTATTAATACCAATATTGGAACTAAGCCGATTTGTAAAAAAAAACTTCACAATTGTAACTTATAATAACGCCAAATAAAAAATGTTTTGGGGCTCTATGCCAACAAAAATACAGTTTGGGTAAACTAAATATTTATGTTTGTTCACTGTTTGGATCTTTGTTTAAGCTGGATTAAAATAACAACTAAGCATTTGATCACCTAGCAGCACGTAAGTTATAAAGACTGCATCTACCTCTTAAATTTTGTGATTTAATGCTCAAGAAATTTGTATATTTTGCGGCTGCAGATTACGCGCCATAAAACTAAGCAAATGCAATGTTAAACTCAAAATGGCAATGTAAACAACAATCGCATAGGGGTGGCAACGCTGCACAATTCCGCCATCTTTTGCGCAGCTGCTGTTGTTTCGCCTCTGACGGAAATTCTTTGCACTAGAAGTTAACAATATTATTAATACAATCGCATTAAAAATACAACTTTTGCATAAACGTTGCGAAATTATAAGTTAAAGTTAAGAAAGGTAAGTTAAGCAGTAATGCCACAATTATGTGTTGCTTGCAATGGCTGCTTTGGCATTAGGCTGCGAGAAATCAATAGCCGCTTGGGGTCGCTGGACGCGTTATGTCCGCTGTAGGTCGCCACCAGAACGCCGTGTTTTTTTGGCGCTAAAATTCATAAAAAAAAACATTGTGATTGTTTTCAGCCAAAATGTCTAAACGCACGCGCGACTCCGATTCCGAGGATTTACAAACCTTTTTAGCTAATTTTCACAAGGATATTGAGGAGGGCAATGCCGAAGTAAACGACGCCAACCCTAATGGTGAAGCTAAGTTGAAACACGACGAGGATGATGAAGGGGATGATGATGAAGATGACGACAAGTACTTTATTGACGACGAAGGCAACTGTTATATTAAAACCACTCCTAAGAAACAACAACTGCTAAAAGGAAAACTAAAGCCACAAACAACACCAACTACGTCTGCATCACCAGCACAATCAGGGACACCAATTTCGATACGGAGCGCTAGCCGTGCAACTGGCAAAGGTAATATAAATGCCACATAAATTGTATTGCTACGTCGCTAATAATGTTTTACATTCGGCTAGCTATTAATCTGCGTCCAGCCAAGGTCAAACCGGAACCGACACCACCGCAAAAAACGCCCAAAGCAATTAACTTACGTCCAGCTTCAACAAAAAGGACGTCCCCAAAACAAACAGTATTAGAAACTAGCTCACCCCGTGCTTATCTACGTTCAGCGAAAAACAAAGTCGAAAAACCAGAGACCCAGTTGATAGACAAAGTTGTGATTGAAAAAGTGGAAGATATTGAGTTTTTGGATGAAACGTCAACACCAACACTCGGCAATAAAAGCACCGTTTCCATTGATCTAAACGAAACAACAGTCGATCCCAGCGTCAACAAGGACATCTCTGATGATGAGGTGTACGAGTTTGAGGACAATACCGCCGCCAACGTATCCGCTCAAGCAGATGTCGACTTTGTGCTCAGCAGCAGACAGTACAGAGTAAAGCCCAAGGCAGCAGCCAATGCTGCTGCTGCAGCGCAAAAATATGCCTGCTCCCATTGCAGCTATACAACAAACAAGAAATTTCTTATATCACGCCATGTGCGCTCCCACGATGCCGAACTCTCGTTCAAGTGTTCGATCTGTGAGCGCGGCTTCAAGTCCAACATGGGCCTGGTCAATCATCTGAACACACACATGGGCAACAAACCACATAAGTGTAAGATGTGCGAGAGCGCCTTTACCACCAGTGGCGAACTCGTTCGTCACACACGCTACAAACACACTAAGGAGAAACCACATAAATGCACCGAGTGCAGCTATGCCAGCGTCGAACTAACTAAGCTGCGACGCCACATGACCTGCCATACGGGCGAGCGTCCGTACCAGTGCCCGCACTGCACATACGCCTCGCAGGATATGTTTAAGCTGAAGCGTCATCTGGTCATACACACGGGCGAGAAGAAATACCAATGCGATATCTGCAAGTCGCGCTTTACTCAATCCAACTCCCTCAAGGCGCACAAACTGATTCACAGCGTGGTCGATAAGCCAGTGTTTCAGTGCACCCTATGCCCCACCACCTGTGGCCGCAAGGCGGACCTGCGCACCCACATGGCTAACATGCATACCTCAGAGAAACCAATTATATGCAAGCGTTGCGGCCAGGAGCTGCCCGATCGCTATCAGTACAAGCTGCATATTAAGTCGCACGAAGGCGAGAAATGCTATCGTTGCAGTCTGTGCAGCTATGCATCGGTATCTCAACGCCATCTGGACTCACACATGCTCATACACACAGACAGTAAGCCCTACAAGTGTGAACTATGCTCTCAGGCGTTCCGGCAACGTCAGCTACTGCGTCGTCATGTGAATCTCGTTCACAACGAGGACTATAAGCCACCGGAGCCACGAGAAAAAGCTCACTCCTGCCCCAGCTGCGATCGTGTGTTTACCCACAAGGGTAATCTGATGCGCCACATGGAGACACACGATGATACGCTAAATGCGCGTGAGGAAAAAATTAAGTTGAAATTAGGACGCAGCGTGCGCGTACAGCCGGATGGTAGCATTGTCACGTTGAATAATTCCAATGATATTGATTTGCTGGACAAGAGCGATGTGATTTCCATTGATCTTGAAGATCAGTATGAGCTAACAGATATTCAAGAATTAGAAGAGCAGGAGGAAGAAGTTGAGCAAATCGCAAATCCAGTCGTTTTGAATACATATGCTAGTCCACAGCAAAAGGCGAAAAACGCTAAGAAACTGCTCGACAAGGGAGAACGCGAGCAGAGCTCGTCCGGCAAGCCCGTCATTATAAATCGTCAATTAAAGGTACCACGTCTGAAGCGCGAGATGAAAAACCAAGGCGGCACATTTCGCATCAAGGAGGAGCCGGATGCCAATGACTTTACCGTGGAGCTGCAGAGTGGTGACGGTGATCAGTTCATTGTACAACTTGTCAACGATGATAATGAAGTTGTTGTAAAACGTGAACCCAAGATCAATGCCACGAATTGCTTTGGCTTTGAGGTGAGTTCATGGAACAATCTTGTCTAAATACCACAATTTACATATGTTTATATTCCCTAGGATGATGCTGAAGCGGAATATGATGAAGTGGCGGAAGTGGATGCCACATCGCAGGAGTTTCTACAGCTCATGGACATGATTGAGCAGGATTCGTAAAATTAGTTTTTATAGTGTTTACAAGTGTACAAATAATTATATGTAAAGTATTAAACGAAAACCATACAACATGCATAAATACAATATTTATTTAAATATTTCAAAGATACGTTTCTTATATGACAATATATATATATTTATACTTCCACAATAGGTTTTGCTGAGTGCATTTTTGGCGTGCACTATAAATTCTCCACATTTCTCCAATATAACACGATAAATCTCGTGCTCTTCAGCATTAATATTTTATATTTTTTATTTTTTTACGTGCCATGTATACATTAAAAATATATATTTATGTATATGTATATAGTGCAAAAATGTCTGCTGTGCAGTGCAAATATTTTAACATTTTTTTTTTGTTTGTTTTGTTTATCATTTTAAATATGGTTTCAAAGATTCTTTGTTAACAATGTGTTAGTAAATACATATATATATTCTGTTGTATTCTTGTATAATAGCTGAACGTTAATAACAAATGTAAAATGGAACAACGTCGATAAAGGAAGTGCTTAATAAGTTTCGTTTACAAAGTGAATAAGACATTTAGAAATTTTGGAAAAAACCTTGCTTGCATATCAAATACATTTAGAAATACAACAGTCAAAATGAAGGAACATCTTATATAATTACATACTAGTACCAACCTAAAACCTATCATATAACCAACTTAAGAAAAAAAACATTAACAAATTCATGGGAAGCTGTGCTATGGCTTTTTGATAGCTTTCTTTTTTTGTATAAGCTTGGCTTATCAATTAACTTTTGGCTTAACAATTTTGTTTGTAAGGCTGCTGCTTGTTTTTGTTTACGTTAACTAAATATATAAAATGATTTTAATCATCCTTTCTAATCATAATTCCCATCATAAATAACTAAAAGATCAAACTGTTTGCTTTATAGCAGCTTTGGGAGGCAAAATCAAAAACACAAAAAAAAACAAACCCTAAAAGATTTTCAATTTACGCAAAAATCGCAACAAGTGTGCTCTGATGCATGCGGCTTGCTGTTGTGGCTGCTGTTGCAGTTGCTGTTGCTGTTGTGGCTGTTGCGTTGCTTTCGGAATAGCAGCAAAAGAGGAGGCGACTCGGGCTCGGGCATGGGCACGGGCATTTGCAATTCACAACTGCTCCCTCTTCTGCCTCTTTGGCTGTTAATTGCAATTGAGCGTGTTCTGGTTGGGGCTGCGTGTCACATTGTTGTGATTGATTTGGTTCGACTGTGTTATGCTGGCGCTATCGCTCGTCTGCCAGGACAACAGCTTATTAAGCAGCCTATCCAAATAGGGATTACCGCCAAGGCGAGCCAACTAAGCGAGTAGAGAAAACAAAACATTAGCTTGAATTGCAAAGGATTACATAAAACATGATTTGAAGTAATCACCTCGGCGCGTGCCTCCGCATCAAGCGACTCGAGCACTTTGCGTGTATATTGAAAGCTGCCCAGTTTCTCCAGCAAGCTGATGCAGTACTTCTTGACCTCAATGTCGTGCGTGCGTTGTCGCAAGATGTCTGGAAAATGGAGTGAAACAGCCACATAAAAAAATACACACGTTGCGAGGTTAGTTCAAGGACTTACGCAAAACCTGTTTGTCTTGTTTCTGTGTGCGCACGGCATGTATGACGGGAAAACCGAATTTGCCCTCCGTCAGATCCTCAGCGAAACTCTTGTTCTCCGTGTACTACAAAGGCAAAAAAGTTAAATGATTCTAGTATGGAATAATTGTTAACGTACTTCTTTCAAACTCAAATTGCAGTAGTCATCACGTATTTGAAAATATAGGCCCAAAATGGCTGTTAACTTGGTGTAATCCTCCTTGTTGGCACTAAACAATTGCATTAGGCGTATAGCCAGCATAAACAAGCCTCCAGTCTTGCGTACAGTCATCAGTTTGTAATCGGATTCGGAGGGACACACAAAACTATCACGCCAGTATATCTCCATGCCCTGGCCGCGATGTAGCTCCAACAGCTGTTCCGTATACACCTTGGTCGCCTAAAAACAAAAAAAAATTGTCAATTAACCCAACAAGTTATTGATTTATTGATTAAACACTGACGCTTACCTCTGGATGGCCCAGTTGCTGCACCTTCTCCAAAGCCAGAAACAGTGTATAATTGGCCGCATTGATTGTGCTGGCAACACCATATATAGAATGGGCCACGGGCACACCTCTGCGAAGTATCGAATTGTCTTCAATATCATCAATGCTGTAAGTTAGTGTTAAAATACACACAAATACATAATGTAGCACTCAGTTAAATTGTTCTATCTGTTATCGTGTTATGTTTTAATCTAGTACTACGTTACAGATTTTTAAGTACAAAATAATAATTTAAAAAAAGCCAATTTTGTCTTTTAGTTGTGGTTGAAAGTCCGTTTTTAGGCGCATACATCACATAACGACACATCGGGTAGAACAAAATAACGTAAAAATTGAAAAATGAATACCATGAACCAAGCATTTCCAAGTGCAATTACTAAGGGTCAAAACCTAAACACGATTGGATCAATAGGCTTATCAAATAGGTGAGCTAATCTGTTATCTTGTTGTACATGAAATTTAGGTCATATCAAATAGACTACAACTAGTTGAAGTAACCCTCGCAATATGCTCTACACTGGCAGCAGCAGCAACAGCAAACAAACATGTGAACATGAAATGTACTACACATAAATTTCAACTTACTTTAAGGCCCATATCACTTGAACAACACGCCCGCTGGCTAAATGGGCAGCCAACATTTTGCGTAATTAAAAAAAAAAAAATTGTTTGCAACGCGCGCGCGAAAGGCTGCAAACAACATTTGAAGAGAGAATTGAGGAGGCGTGAGCGTTCAAGCGAGCCAACAACAACAGCTCCATGAGTGGGGTGATGGTGCGAAAGTGTGTGTGTTAGTTGCAGGGATGGATGGGTGGTGAAACGAAGCGGCGCGGCGCAGGCATGTTGCATTGCAAGAGTTTTAACATTGTGACAATGGCTGTCGACAAGCTGCCTTAAATGACAATGGGGGGAGAGCTGACGATGTGGATGATGGTGTTGACGATGACGATGACGATGATGCCGCTGTCGCCTTTGAAGCTATTCATTCTTCTCCACTGAATGCTGGGCATAGTAGTTGTAATAAAAAAGCCCAAGTTTTTGTCGATATCAAAATGCATTTGAACAAAAAGGAGAAAAGAACACACACACACACACACACTAGCACGAGAGTAAAAGAGAGAAAAACTTGTGAAGGAGGCCATTTATAAGCCGGTAAGTGGGCACAGGAGAGGCATACACACGGGAAGGCGCGCACAGAAGGCGATAACAGCACTCAACTGTCAACCCGGCACCATCACCACCAGCACCACCCAGCATCAGAACAACTGGTGCCAGCGAACAATGCAGGATATTAAGAAGCATTAAGGACATTTCAGCACATTTGCATTTGAATAACGAGCGTAGCTGAAAGGCGGGAAGTAGAATGGGCAGAATGAGCGACAGGTGGCAAAGAGACGGGGATTAGCTTGCATGATTGAAGCCAAGAAAACAGAAATGAAGAGTTACCTTTTGGGTTAGTTGGCAATTGAATGCTCTTTCGTAACAGTATTGGAATCTTATGCTAAAGCTAAAACTCTTTTCTTAAGTCAACTAACAAGGGACATGGCAAGACGACCTACTTTATGGGCTTGTCCAAGGTCTTCTTGAACACATTTCGTGACAAAGTTTGAATATCCATTACAAGGGTATGACAAGTTAACAGCCAACAACCAAACAATGAAAATAGCAACAAAAACTTACAAAGAAATATATATTTATAGTCTGTGGGTGCAGATATCTTCAAAGCATTCTTTACATTACATTGCTTTAATTGAAGCGCTTGATGCTTTGCAGAGACACTTTAATTGATGGAGTTCATAGTTTAACTGTTGCGCATCTTTCATACTCTATCTATGTATGTATATCGTATATGTATGTATGTTTCCATCCATTTTCATTCCAGCTACCCATTCCAATTCGAAAGCAATGAAAAATCTAAATATTTAATGCAATTCCATTTCAGTGAATCTATAGCCACAATTTTGCAAATGAATTCAATTGAAAATTTATTATAAACAGAACGCTGCGGGCCTTTGTTAATATTTTGGAATTGATTTCTGAGGCAAACACACACACACACATCAACACACAACGCCTGTGGCAAGTGTTCATATGTGTGTGTTTACGATGTGAGTCATCTACAAAAGTTCTATACAAATTCGCTTAGCTAAGTGCCCAAACAATGATGATAATGCAAAAGTAAAATGTGAAATATATACAAACAAACATATATGTACATATATTCATACATATCAGTTACGATATTCAAGACAGTGGAGCAGCTGCCAGATAACAACTGCTCTAGCGAGTATTCACTGTACAGCAAACTTAGTTTTTGCAAATATTGATTGCCACATGCAATGTGGTTCTATATAAATAAAATGATTTTCAAACAGCAACGAACACACATTATGTTCCTAAAATAGGCATCACAGATTTTAGGGCGTCTAAAGGCATTAAAATTTACTAATTCAACTTCACAAGCATTGAACAAAGTTTTCTAGACCCGTTTCGAATTTTAAATGATTTGGTTTTAGCTTTTTCTGAATACCGAAGTACTTTTAACGCTTTAACCGGAAACTAATTTCAGTTTATTCTAGTTGTTCTTTTTAATTTTACGCGCTAATAAATTTGGAACTAAAACTGTACGTAAACGTAAACAAAGCAACAAAAGGCGAGGAACACAACATCAACAAACATATGTAAATATAAATACAAAAATGTGTAAGTGTGAAATGAGATAAAACATGCAGTGTGGATGATGATGACGAGGTGAAGGTAATGGGTCAAGCATTATATATGGGCAGTTAATACAAAATCAAATCAGGCAAAGGTCAACCGATTAGTCAAAATGCAATACAAATAAACAATAAAATATTTTTATGACAACAACAAAAATTGGCAATAGGAAAGTTGATTATAAAAATTGTTCACTCACAGCAAACTGGAATTATGCAGCATTTGTACAATCTCGCCAATCTGCGTTAACTTTTCGGCCGGTATGAGCAACCAGTGATTGAAGGCCAAGGCCAGTTCGGAGCGAAACTGTTTGCCAGGTATTTGTTGTATGTATGTAAAGGGCTGCAGCAGAATCTGTTTGTGTGTGTGCGTGGGCGATGTCAACAGCATGTAAATAAGTCACAAAATAAAACCAAAAAAAAAAAGAAGAGAAAAGAAGTAAACGCAGAAGGTTAGTGCTCGTTTGGGGTTTTTTGGCCAGCAACACAGACGGGCGACAGCTTCAAAAATGTCAAAGTTCAAGTGTTCATCGTTGCTGTTGCTGGTTAACAGTTAACTGGTTATGGAAACTGTGTTTTGATGGAATGGGTTGGCTACCTCATCCTGCTCCTTTTGCGTTGATTTATCTTTGGTTTTTTGCAGAATGCCATTAAGCTCTTCCATTGTGTGTGGCGCGTGTTGTGTTTGCGTTTACGTTTACTTTATAATTGTTAGTTGTCCACGACAGTTGGGTGGCGCTATGGGCGGCGGTGAAGTGTTGCCGACTCTTGCAATACGCGTGACTAGAAATGTTTGTTTGACCGCACTACGTAGTTAACTTTTAAACAGTCGGTGGCAGACAGACTCAACGCACAGCACAACAGTTGGACCTTTTATAAACAGACTGACGAAGATTGTTGTTGTCTTATCGATGTATCCATATCGATTACCTTAACGGTTTCACTCGATAGTATTGTGATAGTCTGGAGAAACGATATTGTTAGAACGAACAAAAAGCTTGATGGCAACTTAAAAGCAACAAATATACAAATGATATTTCAAACAGACATTTTTTTTAAAAAAAGTTGATAAAATTTGTTTTGCCTTTTCAGAATACCCTTAATGTGTTGTTCAAGACAAACTATAGAATTTGTTTTGCAGCAACTTCGCAACTCTGAAAACCAATGAGGTATCGATAACGATATATAAAATAATAATAAGGCAAGGTGCCTGCGTGGAAAATAAGTAAACTTTTACCGATTTGTTTGTTTATTTCAACCCAACTATAAAAATGGCTGCTTCACCGCCCGTGCGCATGAACTGGCATCCCAATATGAAACATAGCGACGTTGAAAGGTAAATAGGAGCATAAATTTTACTTGGTACAACAATTACACCTGCACTTTTGTTTCACAGATGGATTTGCATATATCCTGCCTATATAAACAGCAAGAAAACCCGCCAGGAAGGTCGCCGACTACCCAAAGAAAACTGCGTTGAGAATCCAACGTATGTAGAAATACGTGATGTTCTTTCGGTATCCAACATGCATTTTGTTGTGGAAAACAAACAGTACTGTCGCGAGAAGAGTAGGGAGCTGCAATTCCGTGGCCGTGTGCGCGTCCAACTCCGCAACGCTGATGGAACATTGTGCAACAACGACTTCTCGACGCGTGAGTCAATAATGCGCCATGTGGCTGGCAGAATTCCGCAGCTGAAAACGCGACAGAACAAACCGAATGAGCAACAACCACAGGCACAATCGAGTGGAGCTGGCGCTTCTGGTGGTGGTGGCGGTGGTAAAAAGAATAAGGGAAAACGTCGTTGAAAGCGACACAACAGTTTCTTAATAACACTTGTTTAGTTGGTTTTCTTGTAATAAATTCTTTAACAAAATACCTCATGTAGTAAGTTCAAGTGCAAGAATTCGACCTTGGTCGAATGTATATAGGAATATTCACACATATTTAGTACGTATGTCTAAGCTGACCCTAAAAGTGAACACAGCTTAAACACTTATATTAATAACAATTGCGCATATATGTGCTCAATTGAAAATGTCTCAAGATCACACGGCGTCAGCATAAAATTCCGGCGAACAGCAAAGCAAAACAAATCAAAATCAAAATTCGACTGACAGTCACGAAGCGGTAGCTATATGAAAAACTAAAATAGAGTCTACGATTTCACCCTGTCAGCGTATAAAACCCAAAGCGTGTCGCCAATGCTTAGCCACAAACGAATTGTAAAGACACCGGGGCGGAGTTCCACATATAATGCAACCGGATCAGCACAATATTAATAACTCCACCAACGCCATTCTGTTAATGGTGCTGGTGTTAGTTACCCAACTAACCGTTTCCGCCTATGGTGTGCCAACTGAGACCACAACGGAAGCAGCAGCTACTACTTCGACCTCCAACTATGACAATCCGCTGGTGGAGCACAAGAATGAACGCAATTGCAAGGCACTCTGTGAGCATTGTGGCTGCATGGGCTTCTATTGCGGCGAGGAGTGCATTTGTGAGTGCAACAATGAAGATTCGGATACGGAATGCATACACACCATGCAGGTGAATGCACGCACGTTGAACACACCATTCGAGATTCTCATACAGGGACCGAGTAGCAATCGGTTTGTGCGCAACGCTCAACAATTTGAGCAAAAGCGGGAATTGGTTACCAGAAGCAGCGATGACACCAAAGCTACACGTAATCGTCGCTCCACAATTACTATCTACAAGCCATCGTCAGTGAGATTGATGGGAAAGCAAGCTGCTTTGTCCCTCAACGCTTTGGATGCACCACTGAAAAAAGCAAAACTATCAGAGCTTGGACGTCATAAACGTTCAGTTGATCATCTGGAGTGGTTTAATGATTTCGCTAGCTCTCTGGTTCGTCCATCTCCATTGGGTACACGTCAGAAGCAACAAAGTGAGGTAAAGGCTTCCGCACTTAAACGTCAAGCAGCTGAGCCAATGTCAATGCCTCATCGTGAGCCCTGGTTCCTGGAGCAAACAGCTCCACTACTGAACCGTCCAGCGCCGCTGTTCAAGCGTCAACAGCAAATGGAAGACAATCAAAGCTCCCGGAAAACAAAGAAAAGTCGCAAAATACGACCCATTTCAATTGAAGATGAGCAGGCGGAAAAGGAGGCAGAAAAGGAGGCGGAAAAGGAGGCGTCCAAGAGGCTGCGTAATGCCCTCAAGGTAGTTGAGCGTATTCCACGCGTGCTTGAGGATACGGTCACTCACTTGACCGCCGATGAGAACAATGGCGATATCTTTAGCTTAAACATCATGAATGATGTCCTGCCTAAGAAAATCAAGCGCAGGGAACAAAAGCCAATGCCTCGACGACGCTTCAGGGCCAAGAAACGGGATAACGAAGTTACGACAACAACACCTAGTCCCGTTACACTTGCTCCCTTTGGCTTGCCCAAGGCAACACTTGCTCCCTTCGTCTTGCCCCCGGCAACACTTCCACCAAATGGTCTTTTGCCTTGGCTACGTCAACAACGTGAGCTACGTTTAAAACGTTTGAAGCTTTTGAGTGGACAACAATAGAGATGTTTTGCCTTTAAAATGGATAACAATTATGTAACGTTTTGTATTTTTAAGGATGTATGGATAAATATTTATGTGTGTATATTTATGGCTTAGGGAAATATGATTGTTTTCCTCTTTCTGGGTATGATGTAAATTAAATCAGCAAATTAAACGGTTCAACACAACTAAAGGGTGGTTAATATGGGTATAATCGCTCTTTTGCATCGCAGCGGCATATTTGCCATACATTTCCAAAAAAAAGATCGGAAGGAATTTAGAACGAACATACAACAATTACGAAAAAGCAACATAAATAAAGTTTCAGCCTAAAATATGCTCTTACTTTGATTAAACCGGCATATTTGCTACAAAAATCGGACGGAATTTAGACGGACATACAACAACCAGTGCACTGGGTAAAATTACAACAACACAGTTAAAAATTAAATTTGAATTTTTAAAGGGTAATTGTGATACCCGGGTTGCCTTAAATAAATAAATAAAAAAAAAAAAAAAAAAATTTTTTAAAAGAAAATCTAGCTCCGTTGCATACCTTGGAGCTGCAAATAAAACAAAATGGTAAGGAAACTGTAATGCATATTTATGGGGATTGCTATTTATAGAAGCCATCGAAAGCAACGAGAGAGAGAGAGAAAGATTTCTCCCTGAAATGTTGGCAACAGACGCCAACGGTTTCCAGTTGAGTTGATCACTTGAGCTGAGCAGTGCGCATTCAGCTGTTGCTCCACGTAGATCGATTTAACGGCGTGTTTAACAGGTAGTTAACAATTTGGTAATAAGCGAACTAAAAAGCAAACAAAATAAAACTCATCATCTACAAAAAACAAAAGCAATGCCGACGCCTACAACGCAAAGAGAGAACATTTTTTGCTTTCCTTAATACATGTGTGTGTGTTTGTGTTTGTGTTTGTAACGTTACAAAGTGCAACAAAGTTCGTAAAAAAAAACAGGCATATACATAGCTGTATCACTCAGCTGCTATGCTAGCCCCACTTGTTTTGGTGGTGTTCACGACCAACAGAAGATGACAATAAGTATGTATGTGTGTGTGTGTCGCCGTCAAGTGTGCGTGTGTTTGTGTTTATGTATTCAGTAACAAAAATAAAAACAAAGAAGTAAATATATATTAGCGTTGCTGTACGTAAGCGAAAGATATTATCAGTGCTATGTAAATCTTTGTGCGTACTCATGCAAGCAATTCATGGGCTCATTGAACCCAAAATGGAACCAGCTAGGCTTCGAAAATACTATTAATAGCAAACATTTCACTGTAGGAGCGCATCTGTCCCCCTTTAAAAGACTTGATTGAAATGGTTAATCAATTAAAACTGAAATCAATGCATGTGACTAGTGAAATAAACGATCTGTTCATACATATAAGCACATAGTATGTAAGCATATACTTTCGAATACAAACGTTTTATGCATATTAGTGAAACGAATTTCGCACCTACTTAACGCACCTGTTGAACTAGTTCCTTTAAATCAAATTTTCAAAGTCACAATTGCATTGCGTAAATATTTCGCATAATAAGGCACCTTGTAATAAAAACGATAGAGCCCCAACTTTACTGCTAAGCATACCGACTAAAGTATCTCGCATGGTTCAGCGATAAAAGATAACAAATACAACGAAAATTGACTAAAGCGCGTACACACATACATATAAACCAATACAGCTGCTGCTGGTACTAAACGATAAGCAGTTAAATTTAAATAGTTTGATGATAAAACTAAAAGAAGAAAACAGCTGAGCATTTGGCATTTGTTAATCTGCATGCGATGAGTTTGCCGCAACGATAATGAACGAATGGACAAGATAAAGTACAGACTGATTAACACACTGACTGGAGTTAAATAAAATCATGATATGATCTAAAAATAATAAAATCGTGACGACATTTTGCCTTAGTCGCAAATATTCTAAAATTGAAAATTAGCTTATTGAGAAAACTAAAGATAAATTATAAATTAAATAAACTATGTTTATAAATAAAATGAACACCTGTTGCTGTGGATAGGCCCTAAACTCCCAAGCAAGCCAGATAAACAATTTGATCAAATCACATATTGGCTTTAAAATTTACTTATATCTTACCAAACTAACGAAAGAACTCTTAAACATGAACAGACAAACAACTCTTAACTATTCGCAGCATGTGCCAGAAACGGTAACGTCAAGGAAATTCAAAAACTTTAACTGCATCCACAAACCAATCATGGAGGCGTGGCGTAAATTTCGCACACGCATGAAGACCACAAAGTTGCCCGCCGATCTGGACGATGGCCTGGAGACGGTGGAGGAGTATACACATCGCTGGCGTTCCGTGCGAATCATTTACTTTACCATGTTCTTGATGGCGCTGGGCTTTAGCATTATATTGACAGGAATTTGGCCATTCCTGAGCGAGGTGCGTGATTATCCATTCTGTTCATAAACTGTATATAACACCCGAATATTTGTAGCTAGATCCCAGTGCGGGCAAGGAGTTTATGGGTCTGATTGTGGCGGCCAATCCATTGGGTCAAATGATATTTAGTCCTATCTTTGGTTGGTGGGGCAATAAACTGGGCACCATACGCCTCCCACTGCTGCTCTCGCTGGCCCTATTCACGCTGGCAAGCGCTGTGTATTCCTCACTCGAACTTGTGGATAATGTTAAGTATTGGATGCTTGCGTCACGCTTTCTTATCGGAGTGAGTTCGGCCAATATTGCTCTGTGCCGCTCCTATCTGTCGGCAGCGACGCGTCTCAGCGAGCGCACCCATGCCGTCTCCATGGTATCGTTAGCCCAAGTGTTGGGCTTTATCATTGGTCCGGGCTTGCAGGCACTGGTGACGCCACTGGGGCGCGAGGGTGTTGCATGGTTTGGCGGCAACATGCACATCAATATGTACACTGCATCCGGTTGGATCAATGTGCTTATGAGTATGTCCAACTTTGTGATGTTTTTGCCGGGCATATTTCATGTAAGTATCAAATTTTTAATCTATTTACTTTTTCACTTTTACGAAACTTGTTTTTTTAGGAACACAAAATCGCCGCTCGAGAGATTATGGTGATGCAGGGCGGCACATCGGAGCGCGATACGTGGAAGGCCATCAAACCCAACTACTATTCCGCCTGGACGCTTATTGTGGCATTCTTTGTGCTTGTCTTTAACTTTGTGCTACTGGAAACGTAAGGTTCCCCTAAAAACTTCTGTTCTATGATTAATCATTATTTGTTTGCAGTTTGGGCACCTCACTTACCATGGATATGTTTGCCTGGACCAATGATGAAGCTCTCTACTATATGGGCATCTTTATGGCAATTGCTGCCATCATTTCATTGGTCACATTTGTACTCATTGAACCGATGTGCAAACTCTTTGCGGAGCGTTATGTGCTTATATGGGGTGGCTTCTCCTTGATGGTTGTTGGACGTCTACTATATATACCATGGGGACCTGATCCTCCAAAGCTGGCTGTGGCCTTTAATGCTAGTGCCAATCTCACAAGCAATGATCCCATATATTTGGGCTGTCCGCCAACGCAGGACTGGTGTCCGGATCTGCCAGCGCTAACATTAACGCAATTCATTCTTGGATTTGCATTGACATCGGTGGGATATCCAATTGGTGTCACATTGATACAGACAATATTCTCCAAGGTTCTGGGTCCACGGCCCCAAGGCGTTTGGATGGGCATGATGACGGGCGCTGGTTGCTTATCACGTGTAATGGGTCCTGTTTTCGTTGGCTCTATCTATACACGCTTGGGCACGTATTGGACATTTGGTTTTACATCGATTATGATGTTAATATCAATGATCTGGCTGCTGTTCAGCAAGTATGTTTCCATTAGCCAATTAAGATTAAAATAATCTCCTAAACATCTCTTTTGAAACCTTTTAGTCGCTTACTCATACCGCCAAAGTTCGAGAAGCCAGCGCCGCCAGTTGCGCTGCAGGAACTTAATAAGAACCAAAATGGTAATGAGTCCGTTTCACCTAGTGACGAAGAAGCAGATGAGCTTCTGGTCGAGTCCAAGGTGATAAAAATCCAACCTGCCTCCTCGTCCCAAGCATAGTAACTTAGTTTGTTGCAATAGTAACTAGATGACTGCCTTTAAGCTACACATTCTGTATGAATTTTTTAGATCGTAATTTACAAATTGCAAGTACTTTTAAATATAGATATATTTTTGCTATTGACTTTCATATGCAATATGTTTTTATTTGTGTATATTTATTAAACATACAATTTATTGATTTTTTCGATAAAGCACAAGCAAATAATTGTGCTTATTAAGTTTAAATGGACTATTCTTAACGTTAAAAATCCAATATATTGTAGTTGTATTCTTTTAAGAATGAACTTTTGTTTTAATGAAATAGTGATGCAAAAATACAATGTGAAAGGCAATCTTTGTCACATGCTAGACACATTACATTGTTAACATTACTATCAGTCAGAAATGCTAGATTATTATATATATATATGTGTATATGAATTAAATGATAGGGATGCCTTGATAGATTATACGATTGTTTCGTCTATCTATCAAGGCGGCAGCAGCAACAAACGGCAACCACTGCATATGCTGACTATAGGGATAATGCGCTGACGGACAGTATATAAGCCAATATGCTTGACCACCGGAAGCGTTATTGATGTAAATGGGTTGATGGGCTGGTGGTGCAGTTGTCACAAATGCACCAACCGAAGCAGCTTCTGTAACTCAACTGCTGCCATTGTAATAATAAAACTCATCTCAGTAAGGCGCATAACGGCGTCCTGGAGGTGATGGACCTCGCATGCCACGCGATGAAATCATACGCTCGTCAAAGGAGTCACGACTGAAGTCCTCGTAACCATGTGGTGTCGGCGAGCTATGACAATAAAAAAACAAACAACAATGAGTATTACAAGTATTAGATATAATAATAAAATTGCCTACCCATAGCGACTCATGCCATTGCTGCTGCGTGGCGGCGGTGGTGAACGCCGACTGAACATTGTATCGTAGCCACGTGAGACGCTGCATGAGCGCAGACTTCCGCTCAACGGTGGGGGCAGCGGCATGGGCTCGCGACGCGAAATCGGCGGCGGTGGGAAGTCTCGCATACGGGATGACTGATACCGACGCTCGTACAGATCGCGTGAATCCTCAAAACGACGGTCATAGTAATCGTAATCCTGTAGTTGTATAAAGAAAAGCAATTAGAATATGACAGTAGTGGTAACCAGGTTTTAAGCACAGTAAATTGTTGATGTTGACACATGCTTTTAAGGGTATTCACGGCCGTTTTTGAAGGTAAACTGCTTAAAGAGCACAGCCTTATTTATAGCTAAGAAGCCTCTATGAGTTTAACATAATGTTCTTTAAATTCTATTGGTGTTCGTTTTTGAAGAAGTTTATATTGTTGTCTTTAAGCAGTGAACTCTTTTAAGCGACCTGTCGAGATAAGCTAAATTGTGCTTTATTGTTCGCATTTACCCTAAAGCCGTCCATAATACGATCACGCAGGAATGGCGGCGGTGGTGGCGGATACGGATCACGACTGTACATGCGATCTCTGTAACCGCCAGCGCTTAGCGGTGGTGGTGGCTCGCGTCCCCCGGTGCCTGTCCAACGTGGACATTCTTTCGACCAATGACCGGAACGGCCGCAACGATAACACTGCTCCGGATCGCCCATGCCCGGCTTGGGGCGCACACGACTGGTGGAGACCTGCACCTTGAGCGGCTGGCCATCGACAACGCGACCGTTCAATTCCTTAATGGCATCCTGCACATCACCGACACAATCCAAATGGACGAAACCATAGTTCCGTACAATGTCGCACTCGACAACAGTGCCATATTTCTGAAACAGTTCACGCACCTCCGGCGCACGCGTTTTATCGGTTAAATTCCCAACGAAGATTTTCGTTGTTGGCGTATTTGGGGCGCGTCGGCTTTTGGCGGCCTCCACCTTGATGGCGTTATCGTTCAAAACGTAACCGTTCAAGTTCTGTATGGCATCGCGACCCTGCTGTTCGGTTTCCATATGAACGAAGCCATAGTTTTTCACCACATCGCATTCGACGACAGTACCGTACTTTTCGAACAGCGCACGCAATTCGGTTGCCTGCGTTTTTTCATCGAGATTACCGATGAACAACTTGAACGTGCCGGCTCCGGGCATCACGGCGGCGGTTTCGGCTACGGCGTCGTCCACGGTTCTAGCGTTTTATTAATATCGTAGGGAAGCTTGTGTGCGTTACGAACGTACGCGATTGTTGTCCGTGTTTTATTTTTACGCGTTTTGACTCAGCGCAGCTTCGAGGAGGGCGACGAGACAACGACAACGGCGACCGCGACCTCAAAGTGAAAAAAGAAGAAGCATGGCAATTTTTCATTTTTTTTCTGAGTGGAGCAGTAGAGCAATTAATTCGAAGCATACAAAAATAAACAAAGTTAGGAACGCGTTCAATTTTAACTGTAAAATCTATATTCACATGCACACAATATACAAAACAAGATGGCGGCGACAACGACGGAGACTAGGCGAACCCGTGGTACAATCAGCGGCAGGACGGCTTCATTTGTAGTATGTAGTATTTCTTAAAATATTTAAAGACTTCTTACCTGTGAGCTAAAATAAGGATTAGGTAATTTTTTCTTTTTCTTCTGCACAAAAACAACAATCTAAATTTTTAACAACTTTTCAGCAGCAAAATGACTTTGTGTGTATTTGCTAGGGATGAAACCCATACTATCGATTGTATAATAGTCTCGATATGTTGTGATATAATTCCTGTTTCGATAAGAATGGCAAAACTTATCGGTGTAACTTATTTCAGGGATGCGTCGTTTCTTTTGAACAGCAACACTGGCATTCTGAATTAGCGGTCTTGTTAAAAAAGCGGGAAATATTATTGTTATTGATCTGGAAGAATTATGGAAACACCAACGGGACGATCTATACGCCCCACACGCACCGCCACACCGCGTCTTTCAGAGCGCAAAAAACAACTCTTTCGCAGCCGTAGCTGCATGCTAGATCAAATAGATTTGGATGCCGATGGTGACGATCCGCTGTTGGGCATATCTCCCCTGAAATCAAGACACCATCCCAAGTCTAAAGGAGACAGCGGTAATACACCCAATGTGCGCAACCTCAATGCAGATAATGCCGATAAACAGAGTCACAGAATGCGGCTGCTGCGAAGCAGTACAAGCAGTTCACCCGAGACCAATAAGGAAAACAAAGGTGCTTCGAAGACACGTGGCTGTGGTGTATCCAACGCCACCGAGGAGCAGCTACCGCATTTGTTTAGCACAACAATGCGAATTGACAGCACTAGCAGCACAACCACAAGTCTGAGCTCCAGTCCACGCACGCCCAAGTCAAAAATGAACAACATGAATTTGGACTCAGACGAATCAACGAACTCTCGTCAAGGAGCTAAAAGGTCACACAAAACGGCAGACGCTAAACCAGTCGACACTTCACCAGACTCACCGCAGTGCAAGCAGCGTAAGTTGCAAAAGGAATGTATCCCAACAAATGCATTTTATTCCCAAGCGAAATCTACTCGGCCTGCTTCGCGGCTCTCTGGTGCATTTCAAACACCATCATTACACAAAAACCAGGGACAACATCAACCAGTCGCTACCCCGAAGGCTATCTCGCCCCCGACTCGTCCAAGATTAGGTATCAATAAGGGCGTGCGTCACAGGATTCGCAAACCGCAGCGTCTCTGGGGCGGAGCTACAAATTTTGATGACATTTTGGGATCGCTTCGAAATGAGAAGTTGCGGCAGCTAATTATTAGCAAGAGAGAGGAACGAGCAAAGGTGGAAGAGCTGCACAAAACAATGCGCTGTGCTAAGAATCCCATTAAAATGGCAAAGCCATTGAGCACAATGATCATGGACGACGCCAACAACAACAATAACAACAACAATATGGAGGATGTAGGATCAATGTCGCCCGTAGCAAACCGTAGCGATTTTTCTGACCTCAGTGATGAAGAAGAACTGGATATTGGATTACGTTCTGCGTCCAGCGCCATGGAACTAGAGCCAGTTATACCTTTAATTCGTCATACAGCGGAAACATCACCAAAAATGGACACAGAAGACTTAAGCAAACGCAAGTTTTTCAAGTCAGGAAGCCGCAGCACCACCAGCATGGAGGTCCGAATAACTGACAAGATACGCGCCAGTGTCAGCAACGGCAAGATCTCTTTAGTAGAGGCGCCAATAAAGAAGCGTCGAAAAGTGCGTGTCAAATCTTCAACAATATTTTCAGCGGAGCAGGCTACCGTTGATGCAATATTACGTAATATGGATGTTACTGTCGTCGATGAGATTGTTGAGTCTGAGCCACAAGTGCAGGCAGTGCCTGATATAAATGTGGAACAACAAATAATGCCACCAGATCCGTATGCCAAGTATCACCAACAATTGCCATACCAAACAACCGATCCTAAACTAATCGAGCAGCAAACGATTTTGCTCGAATTCTTAATTAGCAACAACATTTGCACTGATGAGAACTTTAAGATATTCATTACCGATCCGGATAATCACCAGGAAGAAGCCACGCGAATTATTGATAATTTGTATATGGTGGTCAATGCGGAGGAGCAAGAGCTGGAAGTACCTGAATGCGATAACGCAATAGTTGGTATGGAAGCATCATCTACACTAGCACCGATTCCTGAGCCAGCTTTGGAAACGGAAATAGTAACAACCATAGCTCCTGTTGCAGAACCAGCATTGACCACAACAGAAACACTTGCCACAGAAAAAGCAACAGTCGCAGAGCCAGCACCGGCCGCCTTGTTTCCCATTTTCACACAGCGATTGCAGCCGCTACAAAAGCCATCGACTCGACGTAAGCTGGATGCGACAGCACGCTTAATGGCCAGCGCCTGTGGCTCCAATCAATTTCAAATCGATGCCGGTCAAAAGGCCTTCGGTGCCAGGCAGTGTCAACAGTGTGGATTGGTGTATACTGTGCATGAGCCCGAAGAAGAGCAATTGCATCGGGACTATCACAATTCTGTGAATGTACTGCGCTTTAAAGGCTGGATAGATGAGGACATTGTGGCCGTTTGCCCGGACTGGTCGGCCGATGGACGCATTATACGGCTGACTGATCAAGCACCAGCTGCACGCTTATTGCGACTAAAGGAGCAAATGAGAATAGTGGATACAGAGTTGGGCTGCTCCTCGTATACTATACCAAAGACGTTTGTAGCCTTCTTTGCCGTCCGCAAGCAACAAATTGTTGGCTTGTGCCTTGTCCAGCCACTAGAACGTGCTCATCGCTTTACTCAAATCGATGGTATAGACTACTTTAGCGAGGAAACTTTCGATGCCAGGTAAGCTCTATATGCAAGTTGTATATAATGGTGTAATAACTTATTTTTATATGATGCAGGTGTGGGGTGTCGCGACTTTGGGTCTCACCATTGCATCGACGTCGAGGGATTGCCAGTAAACTGCTTCGCGCTGTACAATCTCATACGGTATTGGGAGTTGAAATTCCACGCGATCGCATTGCATTTAGCACGCCAACAGATGATGGCCGTTTTCTAGTGCGCCAATTTGCACAGAATGACAATTTTCTTGTATACCAACTGTAGGAACTAAAAAATTGGCTATTGAATAGCTTGCAAATGGGATTCGTTGGTTGAAAATTCTTATATTTTATGTTAATTATGATTGGATGTTACATTAAAGATTTTTTTCAGTTAATAGGTGGTTTTTAAATTACATATATAATGTTTTAAAAATGCTGAAAAAGTAAACAAAACAAAACTAACTTATCCTATTTAAAAAGAGCACCCAACCAAAATATTAGTCACGGTTAAGATTTACCGATAGTTGAACAACTATCGATAGTAGACAGAGCTGTAAGTTAAAAATCGATAGTTAAACTAATTTGTGAGCCAGGCTTGGGCGTTGTTTAGCCACGGACAAAAATAATTCATTTTTAAATAAAAAGCGCATATGAATCGCTTAAAAGTTAAATTAAAGTGGTTTAAACTTAATTCAAAGTTGCAATCTATTGAGCGCAAATGGTAAGTGCATTAATATTAATAAAACACTTGTTTAACACAAGGCAACGCGGCACTAGATGCCACGCCCAATATGACGGATCTAATGTAAACTAAACTAAACTAATTGGGGTTGATTGTAACGTGGTGTCGTCAACATTTTTTGTTTTGCAGACAATTCGACACCGCGTTAAGAAAATCTTGCGGATAATAACGAAACGGGTCAGCGACTGCATTAGTCATTGACCAACATACATTCATAGGCAAATAAAGCTCAAACTCTGTCCAGACTATGTCCACAATCGAAGAGGAGCGTACAGCGTACAAATATAATCCATATTTTACTGGTCACATTTACGGCAGTTATAAGCCGTTTTATGTGACTATTGCCATTTGCACAGTTGTACTCGGTTCTATAATAATATTGAATATCATCTTGGGCTGCTGCTCCAAGCATCGCAAGTACTGGCAGGACAGACACACGGGCAATCGCTGGCTAGTTTCCATTTGGTCATCGACGCCACACAAGCAACCACCTCTTGACTTTACTGAGCTTAAGGACGCGTCCTATTTCGATCGATTACATGTAAGTTGTTAGCCTGGCATGCTATGATTTTTAAGACTTAATTTTTATTATTTGTAGCCAACAACACATCAGCAAGTGTTTCCTGACGACGTCGTCATATCTGTTGACGATTTAGAGCCTGTACATCAGCCGCATCATCAGCGTCCACCGCGTCCAGAAGGTCGTACGTTGCATCAACAACGCCAGCGCGAAGAATACGTTGAGCTTCAGAAGCGGGAGAGCGATATTTAAGAAGCCATGGCCTTATACTTTTTATACCCAGCCGTTGCTGCTCTAGCACTCTTTGTTATTGGGGTTATTATTGTTATGCTTCGCTGGGGTCCGCGTCTTTGCGGGCTGCGTCATCATGCTCTACCCGACAATGATGATATGCGGGAGAAGACCTACGAGCATGAGATTAGTTATGCTTGATTCATATCGCCATTTCAAATATACAATTTTCTAATGCTTTTTATACACATTCACGTCAACTAACCATATTTTATATAAGTTTATATTTTCTCTAATACTAACCCTATTATTGGCACCAATCAAAATGGAACTGTGTCTGCTAAAGTTGGACATATTTTTTAAATATGCAGTACAAAGTGCCTTTAACATTTAGCTTTAATCATTTGTCAACTGACTTTTATATCATTCCAAAATATCCGTGCCTTCAAAAATGAGAAATCTCAATAAGAAACGTTTGCCGTCCAAGTGTCTTTTAGTATTGTAAGATTGCTTTTAATGAACGTATATATACCCTTTTGGTAACCAATGTAAACAGTATATAAATTTTTATACAAAAACATATTCTGCACAATGTAAACAAAATATTTCTTTACAAACTATATACATTTGTATTTACACATTTTTACCAATAAAGATATCTTTTCAATAAAACAAATTGTCAAACTAATGTTTTTTGTGCTAGGCTCACCTTGAGACTTCCACGGACAAAAGTTGCGACATAGCGCGAAAAGATTTGCACAGTGTTGCAAAGCGTTTAAGCATATGGAAAAGATTCTTAATACAAATACGGCCACTTTGTTAAAACAGCTGTGTTTTGTGTGTGCTGCCGTTGTTGAATTCAATATTAAATTAGGCACCCACTTGCTATTTTATTATAATGATTATACTGTTTTACATTTCGATTGGTATCGGCCTGCTGCCGTTTACTCAATCATCAATAATTGAGTGTCCTACGAGAAGCGTTCCACAAGTGCGCGATGCAACCGAAGCAGCCGGCGAAATGAATTTATTGTTTTACTACGTGTCGTGGTCGAGCGATGCCAGACAGGCACGTTTGGTATACGATGGCGTGGCGCATTACTACAAGGATTACGCATCCTTTGCGGCCATTGATTGCTGGCATATGCTGTGCAATTGCAGTCGCACCCATCGACAGCTGCCCGGAATGGCAGCTAATGGTGGGTACCCAGATCGGTGGCCAACGCTGATGGTGAACTATGGTCGACAGGTGAGGCTGCAGTACCAAGGCGCATGGCACTTCGAGGATCTGACGCGATTTATGAACAATCTAATACAACCCATCGACCGTGTACATAGCACTGCCGAACTGGGCGCTCTTTGGAAGGTCTCTGATGCAGTCGTTCTAGCCCTGCTGGACTCGGCAGACAGCCTAGCTTACAGGCGTTTTGTAGCTACTGCGCTGCATTGGCTGGAATACGATCCGGAGCGCAATGTACGCTTTGCGGTCACTTTCGGTCAGAGCGCTAAACACATGCTTAAAGTAGAACAACTAACACTGCCCCAATTGGTTGTTATTGATAACCGACACGGCCTGCACAGCTACAACAAAACGAATATAACCGGCTGGCAGCCCATGGAGATTCTGCATTGGGTGCGACCTAAAGTCAATCCTCTGCAGACAGCTGGGTATGGCACTCCAGCAAAGATTGCTATCAAGGCACGTCATATGCCCGTGCTAGCCCTGGGAGTACGACTACACCAGCATTCGCTAGATGAAAGCGAGGGGCTGACACGAAGGGAAAACGTTGACTGCGATCAATACTGGCAGCAGGAACTGCAGGATTCACGTAACATACAGAAATGGACGCAACTGCAACTTCCCGAGGAACTGTATAGTGGTACACATCTGGACAAGCAATGCTATCGTTTATTTCAACTTAATGCAGCTTCGCTAGTCAACTACTACAACATCAATGGCTATCTTAATTATCTGTGGTCCCAGCACACTTACACCAATCATTTGGATTTGGAGGCGCACCAGCTACTAGCGTTGCACACACGTAACCGCTGCTTGGCGCATACGCACGCTCAGCAAGGAACACCTGCACTAAAGATTGGAATAGCCAAGCTGGTCACCAAATATGGTCAGCTAATGTGGCAACATTCACCAGAGCAATTATCTCAAAATCGTTCCCTCGCCGTTGTGCTGTTTGATGCGACAAAATACCGTGACTTCCTACAGCAATTGGGCATCGATCAGCAACACCAACGTAAGAGAGATGCATCTGCTGTACAGGTTTTCATAGTGGATGCCGAGTCTGAGGCGTTGCATGTCATGCCGCAGCATCAGTCGTATTCCTATCTGGCTTTAAAGGAGTTTATTAAGCATTTCTATGCCAGACAACTACCCAGGCTGCAAAAGAACTCTTTATCGATTTCTGTTCCCGCCCAGCAAACAACCTATATACACACATACAATCGCCAATTGCTGCTGCAGGCACTTCAGCGCCCGAATGCAACCAATGTAGTTTTAATACAGAGACCGGATTGCGCACTATCTGCGGTCATGTCACAGGAGCTGATGCAAGTGGCAGCTTTGTTGAGCAGTCCCGAACTGCATTTTATACGTTTCGATAGCCAGGCAAATGATTTGCCTTGGGAGCTAACCATGCCAGAAACACCAGCACTGCTTGTGTTTCCGCAATCTCGACCCAACGCATCGGTTATGTTTCCTATTGATGTGCGAGCGGATACGGCAAATATAATGTCCTTTGTCCTCGCACAGTTGGAGCCGGAGCAACAAATACGTTTGGTTTTGGCCAGCTGTCGACGACGCATGCGGCATGCGCGCAGTTGCTTGGATTTTGCTGGCAAACTGGTGCTGCAGCACGTTAGTCAATACTTAAAATATTGGGAGTTATATGTTAAGGAGCGCGATCTGATCTTGTCGCACCTTAGGCAGTTTCATGAAATGCACGTTGCCATCGAGAGTAGCATAAAGTTATGATTCTTTAGAGTAGTTCAATGTGCTGAAAATTTACTTGAACTTACAACGTGACCATAGATCTACTTAGCAAATAAGTATTGGGTATGTTTTTAAAGAGAAGAAAGTTGCCTATCAGATATTTGTAAGCCAAAACTAGTTTTATTGTGATTAGCCACTAAGTCAAGTATTAAGTAAATAGTAAATATTTATTTGAAACCTTAAATGTCGTGTTTTTACATATATATTCATTTTAACTGTCAGTCGTTAAAAAGTGTGGCCAAATTCAAATTTCTTTAACACTGGAAAATAATAGAAACTATCGATATAGTTATAGCTATGCTAGTATCTGAATGAAAATAGTGCAACTGCATCAAAACATTTGGTTGAAATGGCTCGAAGTTCAGATAAAATTAATATTATAGATCAGAAAACGTATGAAAATTTAAAGAAGGATACCGAACAAACACCGAAAAAAATTCTACGCAGTGCCAAGTATAAAAACAAGCACAAGAACACACAACAATGCACGCTCTTTGACTTTTTAACTGTGCCTCGCGATAAGCAAAAAAAGGTAAACAAACTGCGGCGGCCTCACTCGACCATTGCCAGAAAGTGTCTTGCTTTGCCAACCAAGCGCAAGGGGAAAACGCGATTGCATCCAAAACGTCGTGTGGCTCGTCTTAAGCGCACTATAAAGAACTATCGCAAATGGAAGCAGAGCAAAACTGATAACATTGAATCTGTTGAGCCACTGCAACAGGCATTTAACTACATGTCCATTGACCCAGAACCGACAATTGTAACAAGCGTGAAAACCATTCCATCAGTTGAAGCTCAAAGTTTGTTCTTGCCCAATGTTGAACGAAACACATTTCAATTAATCACCGATTTAGAGAAGCTGGCAATAAATGAAACAGGCAAACCAACGACTTCAGCCCATTCAATACATTCTCGGCGATTTCGAAGGTTTGTTGTTTACTTCTCCTAATCTTCAAGTGTTTTAAATGTATGTTTATATGTATAGCTATTGTGACAACTGCACGACAGCTCGCCTTAAAGAGCTCTCAACACTTCTCCTGAGTGATTTGGAACGTTTCCAGAAGCGTGCCTTTGCCCACAACGAAATCAAAGCTCGCGCACATTTGAGATTGGTGGTGGGATTTCGAGAATCATTGTCCAGGCTGCGTATAAATAAAGTGAAACTACTACTATTAGCACCTGACTGTGAGCAGTGTCCAGGTCCAGGTAAGCATTGCAACAAAATCAAGTCATCTTACCTTCTAACTTTCTTCTTTGCAGGAGGTTTGGATGCTACAATAGATGAGTTAAAGTCCGTTTGCCAACAGCAAAATGTGCCCTACTGCTTCTCACTTATGCGTCGGGAATTGTCATATGCACTACATAAGCGTGCCCAGATCTCTTGTGTAGCCATTTTGGACTACGATGGTGCCAATGAAACATTCAAGCTACTTTTGAAAGAGTTGGAAGAGGCGCGCACTCAATACAGATTGTTGACTGCTGTGTGAATTTATTTATTTAATGTGTATCGAATATTCAAGCATGAAAAAAGTGCAAGAAGGTGCTTCAAATTGTAAATAGTATCTATGAATATATATAAGTTTAACTAATTTGATGGCGTCATCATTGTGGTGGTCACCAAATTGTATAGTGTGGAACTCAAATTGTCATACTCGGTTGCAGCTCCAACCAAACCAGCTGTGTCATTGAAGCTATTAAACGATTGTATAGCTTCTTTGGCCTGCTGTGCCGCCAAATTAAACTGAATGAGGATAATAAGATAGCTTGTGATGCCGCCACTAACACCATACAACGTCTCCATGTCCAGTGTAAAGAAACCGCATGCTGAGAAGTCCACCGAGTGATTGAGTAGCTTCAGCGACAAGTGATTGACAATTTCATATAGCAGGTTATCATCAGCCACCACGCCGCATTTGTGCAAACTAATCCCCGTGCGCTTGGAGGCCAATGAGGTTTTCCAGCTCAAGTATATCAAATAAATGCACTTGCCCGAAGTGTAAACCAGGACGATAACCGTGATAAAAGGATTCTTTGCCGATCGGAACAATGAAGGTATAGATTGAGCTCGCGTAGCACAATATAGAAAGTACAGTTGAGCCGTAAATATCAAGAAACCGTAGGCCATAAGCGATAGAATCGGATAACTCCAAAGGCCATTCATTGCTTTGCCTATTTCACAGATTTCGTCATGCACTTGACACAGATTATTCAGTTTCTCTTCCACCTTGGTAGCATTGCTCAATTCACTTTCGTGCGCCATGTTCATCATATGATTGGGATTAGTTTGATGAGGCTTGCGTGGAATAGGTTCGCCAAAGGAGTTTAACGAGTGAGCAACTAACAAAAAGTAACAGTCACTTAGAGGAGATACATAAATTTAACAACTTACTTGGTGCCACCCTGTTTCTGTTTTTGCTACCCGAACCTCTCACCGAGCCCATATCAATGCCGCCCAGCTCCTTGTACAAATACTCCAAATTAGCATCATACTGTGGCGGTTGCGATTGTGAACTATCCGCAGTTTGATTTCCAGTCGCATCATTACTTCCATCTCCCGTTAAAAGTGCCTGGTGCTTTTCATGATCAGCCACAAGATCCTCCAAAGACGTATTTATTGCCTCAAAGCGTTCCTTCAGTGCGTACAACGAAACTGCAAACCAAATCTTGTCCAGAGTATTAATGAAGGTCGGCACTGCCGAGACTATCCACAACAACGATAGCCATTGCGAATAGTCAACCAGTTTTATATACGTAGTCAGCAGTATGAATAGCTCAAAAATAACTGTCATAACAAGCATTATACGAATCCGTTTTGCAATGCAGCTATTATCCACCACGCATTGCTCCCGATAGAGACGTTCATCCACAATACGAATACGTTCGTAGAGTTCTCCTAGCTGTCCTTGATTGAACAGCGCAGTGAGCTGATCAGTGGCCATCATGATAAGACCAATATAGGTCAAAAATAGTCCAATAACAAAAGTCAAAGTACCTAAAAAAGAAGCATTTACAGAACTTTGTGTATTGAAAAATTTGTTTAACTTACTTTGAGATGCCTTTAAGGTGCGATCTTCTTCACCAAACGAATAAATCAACAAATTATATAGCACCACATAAAAGATCAAAACACCCAGCATGTAGAACATGCCATTTCGCGACTTTTCCAGTACATTCTTGTGCCGAAACTTGCTGTAATCCTGCGGCAATACGCCAAATACTTTGGATAGGAAAAACAGCTGCTGGAATTGAAGCAACAACGGCTTCACCACAGGCATCGACTGGGACATGTTTCGCTTTGGCCGAAACAAACACTAGTGGTGTAATATTATTGTAACATTATGAGCCGTTGCTGGTAAGCACTTTGCCTAATTAAATTGATATGTTAGTTGATATAATCGTTCCGCTAATCGATACAATCAACGCATGCAATCTGTATATAATGTTTGTTGTCCTTCTTTTCCATTAATAGCAGAGTTGATGGTGAAGGAAAATTGTTGTTTATTGAATCATCTTCAATGATGTTTATATACTCTACACAATAAATGTTTAAATATAGATCCGAAATAAATATTACATCATGAACCGTTAATTTCACAAATATAGTATATAGTTACACATATGTATATAAGATTAAATACGACATTTATGTTTTAGAGTCGGATGGGATGTGAATTTTATTGATAGCCTTTAAGGTTGGGATTTGCATGGTTTTTATGTGTACCAAATATTGTGTGAGATAAAGCCAAAAGTAATAACAAGGCTTTTTGTTTGGAAATTTTAAATAGGTTTAAACATAATTAATTTGTAGTGTGTCACAAGTTGAGGTTCCATTTTACTTCCTCTTGCGACGATCGGCCTGTTTTTGCTCCTCCTGCAAGTAAAATGCGTATAAGAATATGTTAATCACAAACTTCCAAGGTTATAAATATAATTTCACAAAAAAATTTGATGTTTGATAAACGTATCGAAATATTAATTGAATTTTTCGTAGACCTGGGAAATAAATATACTGCCAACAAACAACGAAACGCTTAAGATTATATATAGAATAATTCAATGGATATTATTTGAAGAAATTGTAGATAATAGACTTTTGTGAAAGTATATTTATTGCCTTGAATGTACGAAAAATGGGTATACGCATAGAGTGCGGCATACCGTTCGATATGTTAATCTCTTATCTATGAATTTGTATGTCTTTTTGCAGATAGTGCAAGGTAAGTCAATGTTTGTTTGAATTTATAACTGATTGGAAAGTTATCAAACCATGAAGCTCTTGAGCTGTAGGATAGGGCATTAGGTTGAGCATAAACCAACAAACAAGCGCAGCCATATAATATAAGTTTAAGATAACGCACCTTTTGTGTCAAAATAATCAACAGTCGGCGGAACATGCTCAAAACGTCAAAGAACAGATCCAAGGCATGCTGGACCACGTCGCGATTGCCCATGCGACACTTCTCCACAATGTTTTGTGTGTCATAGACAATGAAAGCAGCCATGACAAAGACGCCAACATACAATTGAGTCTGCGGAAGAATACAAATAAGTTAATAAAGCACCTAGTTGTATAACTTATTAACCGATTACTTACCATCTGAACAAAGTACGATCTGAAGAGCATGTTGAACAGACTGAGCAAGGCCATGCAGTTAATAACGCTAACCAAAATTCCGCCCAGGTACAAGTACTTTCCTTGTTCAGCCAGCAAAGCGGCCAACGATAACGAACCGAAAGTCACAAAGGTTCCAGTTAGAGCAGTTAGTATAATTGATGGATTGATGCTGCAAATGTAGCCCAATAGGGGACCCAGAGTTTGTCCCGAGCAAAATCCAAAACCATACAGCATTCCAAGACGTGTGTAATAGTTCTTGCCATCGTCCTTATAGAAATGTAGTCCTAGCACCAAGACCAGCGAAGCAATCGCGGCTAGCATGCCCATATCAAAGAATCCACGCATCTGGACAAGTGAACCCACTGCCGTAGCAGCGGTGGTGCTTGCCAGCACCATATACACCTTGGCCAGATGCTGACGCACGTACGGCTCACTGTAAGAGTTAAAACGGACATGAGTTGGAAGTTTATGTGTACGTGTACGTTTCAAGGACTATTGATTTGATTGACCGACCGACCAACTGTTGATGTGGACAAACACCAAAACAACACGTCAGCCTCATCGTGACGTAGGGTAAGGTGCTCGATACATTTTTCGCAGGTAGCACTTCATGACAAAGCGTATAGTTGACTTTTGTATCATGCGTCGGCACCCGTGACCCGAAAACGTATTTGCTAATATGCATACAAATACATTAAAATAGATATACTTACTAGCGCTGGCCGAGTCCACTCGTAAAACGTTGGAAACGGTCGTTTAGAAACTGTGCAGTATCCGCCATAATGTAACCTGGCTTTTGACTTTTCGATAAGAATTATTATTTATCAAACGGAGGAGTTCTGAATGTGAACTGAAAACGACTTGTTTATTAGATTGACTGATTGTGATACGACGTTGACTACTACGATTATCTTTTCCGTTTCTGTATTTCACCTATATTTATGTATATTGCCGTTGAGTGTTGGCTAACGATATAACAAGGGAAGTTTCCAGATGATAGGGTGACCAGTCGTCATGCAGATAATAATTTCATCGGATTTTTCTTGTCAACCGAACTTATTTATCGGCGCGCTTTTTCAAAAGCCAAGAAGGGATGTCAGGCAAGTGGATTTGGTGAAAGGATTATAAATGTTATGAAATGTTCGGAATAAATGAAGGGTGACGGGTATTGCGAAAGACTTAAGCTAATAACGAAACCCTCTAACTAAATAATTGATTTGTATATTTTATTTTGGGTTATTTGGGTCAAAAGTTTTGGTTCTAAATAGTATTTAAGGATCAATCGAATACGAATGTGCGTTTATATTTGTAAACAATAATCAAAAATATAAATTTAAAAAAATGACGATTTGTCTTAAATATGAATGACAAATATTTATGAATTTTTTCTTGTTATTTTTAAAAATAAACAAGACGCTCACTTAATGACTAGAATGTCATAAACATACATTTATAAAACTTTACCTGTATTGTGCATGATTTACAGTTAAAAGTATGTTTTTTTCAGTTACTCTTGAAATCACAGTTAAAATTGTACAAGACAAAGCTTTTTGTTTGATTAAAAGTAGTAGTAGTAGTAGTAGCCGGCCGTTAAGCTCGTAATACTTCGTGTTAGATCAGTCCTAAGAAAGTTACAGGTACTATATGTCGAAAACTATAATTTACATAAATATCATTTGGATTAGTGTTGCAATCAATTAAATATTGAGAATATCATTTACAAATGTTTTGTGTACATAGTACAAATAAAAATATAGTTAAAAGAATAAAAATAAAAGAAAAGATGTTACATAGCAACTACATAAAAGCATGATCGCGTATAAAATTCTACGATAAATGCTGTTTAAACCTTTTTTGAAGATTATAATTCGAGATTTTTAGCCTAATTATCATCGCATACATACAAAAAATCGCATTCATACCACTTATTTACTTAATATTTATAAATATTGTCACTCTATATTACTTAACCATTTGGTAAGATCAGTCAATATTTAAAGCTATATGGATTCACTCTGACACACACGCGCACAATAAGCTCGCTTAAATGTACATAAATGAAGTGAAATTTAAATAAATGCTTGAATCAGGATTTACAAAAAAAGAATGGTCTTTCAACAATACAATTGCGCTTAAAACGAATCTTGGCCTCATTTGGCAAAAGCTTTGTAAGTTGCAAGTGTTAATATAACAATATTTTTAAGAATTAATTCGTTGTAGTTGTACAATTTTAATATATATGTATATCAATTCGTAAACAATGTATAGATTTTGTTATTTTAAGGTACAAAAAGACACGCAACGCAAGACAGTTTGGGTATTATAGTTTTTTGGAACAATATTTTTGTTTTTTTTTTTAGGTTGGTTTTTCATAGATATATGTTTTATTAAATAAACCGAAATATTAAAGTACAATAATATTGAAATTCTGCGGTGAGGACGACAATGTGGTTGGTTTGGAGTTCGTTCTGTTACAGCATCTTGTCCCGCGCGGCCGACTTAATGTGGGATGCGTGAAGAAAGTGCAGGGGAATCATGCCGTTCATTAGCGTAGAATGTCCTTCGTTTAATTGATTGATTGATTGAGTGTGTATTGGTGTGTAGTGTGGTCGATGCTTGTCAACTTTTCGGCTTACTTTAGTACGTCTAGGAGAAACTATGTTATGCCATTATTCATATCCTACATATTGGTAATATTAGATATAAATCTGAAGTTTTAATCTTGTGGCTGGCATATGTAGCTTGCTGCATAATATTTTGTTAATAAGTGTGTCTACGAGGTGTGTATGTGTTGTGTGTGTGTATGTTGTTGTAGTTGTTACTGTTAATAATTATGCTTTCGCTTGTGTAGCAGTCAATGCCTTGAACGATGTTCTTCACGCCTATCCCGATCACGTTCGCGCTCACGCTCACGATCCCGATCCCGATCACGACGCTCCCGATCCGATGAGCGATAACGTTCGCGTTCCTCATAATAACGTTTAGAAGACGGCGCTTCGGCGGCTTCTGCAACCACTGGTTCTGGCGACTTTCGTGGACGTGCGGAGCGGCTGCTGCTACATCATAGATTGTACATTTGTTTTATTAGCTAAAAGATTTTTGAACATTGAACAAAACCAACTACCTGTCGTCTCTGTAATGATCCGGGGCCTGACGCTCGCGTTCACGACTGCGAGAACGTTCCCGATAGCTGCTGTTGTATATAATTATATATAATAAATAATGTCTAATAATGATTAAGTAGTTAAAACTTACCCTCCATCACGCTCCCGTTCACGTTCACGATCACGATCGCGCTCTCTCTCACGTGAGCGCTCTCGATAGCGTGAGGTCGATCGTTCCCTACGCTGACGGCTGCGATGTGAACGATCCCGCGAACGGGAACGTTCGCGACGATTGTAGCTCTTGGCCTCAATACCGTGCAGTGTGTCCTGCAATGAGCTGATCAAAATCTTACAACGCTCATCGTGCGCCACTTTGGATTGTTTGATTAGTGAAATGGCCGTAACAAGCGTCTCAATGGCGCTCGAATACTCGCCAGCTGCAGCATCTGATACAGCTCTATGATGATGAAAAGAAGTTATGATAATGGAAAACTCTTATGGTATACAAAATTTCAAGCTTACCTGGCTATTGCTGAGCTGCTCACAGTGCGATTTCTGCTCATGACCTCTTCAAACTCAACCTCTGTTAGCTGCGGCCCCATTTGCGGATCGGGGAACGATCCAGGCGGTTTACCTTGTGGTGGTCCTGGCCAAGGATTGCGTGGACCACCCTGCTGTGCAAAATGTGGCGGTGGTCCATGCTGTGGTGGCATGTTCATGCCCGGCTGTGGTCCCGGTTGACCGTGTGGTGGGCCACCCATGCCAGGATGCGGCGGTGGGCCGCCTTGTTGATTAAAGAATGCTGGATTAACGTGCGGTGCGGGAGCGCCATGTGGGCCGCCCGATCCAGGCGGTGGTCCAGGACCCATTTGCGGACGCGGCGGGCCCTGCATATGAGGTGGACCCTGCGGCGGTCCTTGAGGCGGAAAACCGCCATGCATTGGCGGACGACGCCAGTCAGGACCCGGTCCCGGGCCACGTACTGGCATTCCCATCGGACCACCTTGGAACTGCAAAGAGCAAAAAAACAAAACACAAAATTTAAATATACTGATCTTAAATTATAGCAAAAGCTGGGTTAAATGTTTCACCTAGCCATTTTATGGTTGGTGGTGTAAGAGGGTGCCGCTTGAATGACTTAATGTTGTGAATAGTAATGTGTGTTTGTGTACAAGTTACAATCATGTGCAGTTCTTTTCAATGTTCTGAATACAATTAACAAGACCATCTAATGTCTTTAACTAAGTTAACTTAAATTGGGTTAGTTTTGGTTTCGTTTCTCTTGCATATTATAATTAGTTTTGCTTTTTGTTCTTTTGTTATATAAAAGGGATCTTTCTTTTGCTTATTCAAATAGATTTTTGTGCTTGTTAGGAATTTGTTACCATTGGTGGTCGTTGCAGTGGTCCATTTGGTGGACCCGGTCGAGGTCCACCGGGACGTTGACCTGGCCATTGACCTTGTGCTGGCGGATACCTGGGTGGCGGCTGTTGGTTGCCCATTGGGCCGCCTTGTTGATGCATTGGCGGCTAATAAATTAACGTATTTAATGTAGTTGTTGTTGTGGGTAGAAGTGTGCGTAAGCGTTGTCATAAAACACATGGAATGGAATATAAATATAAAGCGTAATACATAAACATTATATTATTTTTATATTTGTATATTGTTTAAATAAACAGTAGATACAGAGTATTTGAGGTACATATTTCTATATATATATAAAGATTGCAAACATTTACAAAATCATAAATTTCTAAGTTTTAATGGTATCGTATAGGGCTTATGCATTAGGTTTGATACAAAAATTGCTCTGAAATTACTATATTTAAATTTTAAAGCCAAAAAATGTGGATTATACTTAAAATCAAAAACAATTATGGTGGAGTCAACATTTTTTAAAGACTCTATTTAGTTATTAAATATTTCAAAATTAAAAAGCTAAACATTACATATATATTTTTTTTAATATGTCTAAATACTGTTAACAATTTGAAACAGACTCTTATAATTTTTTATTTGCTGTTTACAAAAATATTTTTATTTAGTTGAAAATTTTTTGGTGTTTTTTTTTTAAGCTTATAAAGGTTATGTAACTTTAAAGCTTTGTTGAAAAATTCAATTTCAACTTAAATTTTTTTTATAATTCATTAATTATTATAATTCACGACTAGTGTAGAATATTAAAATTTTGCATTCAGAACAATTTTAAACGAGTTAAAGTTAACAAAATAAAAATAATGTAAATGGAGTTTTGTTAATACGGGCCAACGACCCAAATAATCCCACGAACAAATCAAAAAGAAAAGCTACGGCTTAAAGGGTAATAGCAAAATGGGTGGAGCAAAAACAATTCAAAAAAAGCAAAAAGCTCACCTGCATTCGGGGTGGTCCAGAATTGGGTCCAACCTGAGGCACCTGCGACATATGTGGTCGGTATTGACCTGGCTGCATGTTGGGGTTCATACGTGGCGCATGACCCGGAGGTGCTCCCTGCGGTACGCCAGGATGCGGTTGCATGGGCCCACCCATATTGGGTGGTGCGGGACCACGCGGTGGTCCATTTTGCTGCTGCGGTGGCGGCACTGGACGTGTCTTTTGCAAACTTTCAAATTGCGTAAGAGCTTGCTTGCTGGGATAGGTGACTACCACGGTCTGGCCGTGCATCTCCTTCTTGGGTAACTGATCAAGAACTGTGCGGAGGCTGGACTCCGAGCCGAGCGATATAACGCTAAAGCCCTTCGATTGACCATTTGCACGATTTTCAAAAAATTTGACTTCCTGAAGATCGTTGACACCAATCTCCCGCAATACATTTGAAATATCTTGGTCAGTTGTCCACCAGGTCAGATTGCCAACATATAGTTGGTAGCGTCGGTTCATCGTTGGAGTTTGGCTACCACTGCCCTGATGGTAAACTCCATTGGGACCGATGCTCGAGGAACCGTCGACGGATCCGGGTCCGGAAGAATTGTCGCCCGTTGGGGTGCCACCACCGCAGCCGCCGCCTGCAGCAGCTGGCTCGTTGGGCCCGCCGATGTCATCGTATAAATCAACACCGTCGCCACCAAATTCATCCTTTATGCAAAATTCATCCTTTAAAAGGTCAATATAAATTTTATGTTTTTTATATCGATATACGTTTTAATATCAACATTGTTATTTAATACTGCTGCCTTCTTCATATATACACGCACATGCACATATACATAGGTACATAGGTATATACAAATAATATATTTACCTTAACTTGGCCGGTAAAATCTTTGTCCAGATCTTCAGCGTACAAGTCCAGCACCACGCCATCGGCCATGGTTGCGTGAACGTTAACTGGACTACAAAAAAATTGATTTTAAACGCACGCGACCAACGTTTTTAGCGGTGCCGTGCACACTTTTTCTTCACTTTTATACACACACAATCACAAGCCGCTCGTACAGTCGAACAAGCAGCCACCGGCGTGCGGTGTACGTACAAATGTAAGTTGAGACTGTAGTTGTCAAGTAACACTTTTATTTTCCTTCTTTAAATATGCGTTTTTCACATATATTATATTTACATTCTAAACAACACAGTTTTTCCGACTTTGTTGCGAAAAATTTTCTGCAGCTACAGCTAAAATGGCGGAGGTATTCAAAGTGACCATGGCATAAAATAAAAAACTATGTCAAAAACGCCAAATTTAGCACTAATTTCTGTCGAATATTTTCAAACACTGCTTTTAAGGCTTAGTGTGACTGCTTTTATTCAAACTCTAACGGATACTTAAAACACAAATGTTTTGGCCTATTTGTTCATCAAAATATAATTTATCCAAATCTTCGATTTTTAAAACACTTTTTTTTTTATTGTGGAATTTATTTTGAATTTGCATTGATAAGTCATATTTTATTGTGGTAAGCATTCATTTGTATTAAGTCTATATTTTTATAGGACTTGGCAATAAAAGAGATTGCCTTAAGGATTGTAGGTCTTCTTAAGTCTGGGATCGCAATAAGTTATTCCTGGGCCAATGCATGCTGCATATCCCATTAGATGAGGTATTGTACTTTGCTCGTAAACGCCACTAAATAAATGTGCCCAGGGACCTTGAAATTAAGATATATAATAAAATAAAGAGCTTCAATAAACTAGCCCATAACATACCATTAGCATATACAGCAACGTCACCACCGCCATGTGTTTCCTCAGACATAGGCACGCCGTGTGGATACCTTGCTTCCTTGTCACCGATGTTAAGTGAACGGAGATCAACGCGTTCAACTTCGTCATTAGCCGTTACGTTAAAGAACCTTTTATAGTCTGGACCATTGGCGTATGATAATGTTGCATAGGGCAAGTTGTCAACATCGCTTAGCTCTGAGTTAAGACCGGTTATGCTGTTGTCTATGTCCGGGTATCCATTAATAGTCATTGTATGTCCATGATCAGCACTGACCACAATCAGAGTGTCCCATGGATTTGTTAACAATCTCGCTTTTCTAACTGCATTTGAAAATTGCACCGTTTCGTCTAAAGCTTTCTTGGCCTTAGTCTCGTGATGGGCATGGTCGATGCGACCTCCCTCGACAAACAAAAAATAACCAGCAGGATCTCTTGCAAGCACTTCAATTGCCGCTTCAGTCATCTCCTCAAGCGAAGGCGTATCAATGCTATCATCCAAATTATATGCCAAATGCGAAGCATTAAACAAACCCAACAAATAGTCCGTGTTATGAGGATTGTTGCCCAGCAGATCTGAGCGATTGAAGACAACACGTGCATTGCCATACTTGCTACGTTGCCACTCCTCGATCAGATTGCGTCCATCTAGGCGTTCGCCAACATTACCATACACATCCTCCATGGTATTGGGCAGGAACTTCCGAGTACCACCACCCAGCACAACCCTCAAACCTTGTCCCACATTGTCTAACAACTGTTGGGCAATGTCTGGACAGTTGTTAGGATTCTGGCCCAATTCACGAACATCGTAATCACTTTCGAAGTCACGATTTGAGGTGTGTGCATAGAGTCCAGCTGGACTGGCATGCGTCACTCGAGTTGTAGTGACCAGACCGGCTGACTTGTGTGCTCTCATCGCCCATGATGCAATGGAAGACAGACGATTTTGGGGCAACTTTGCGCCCCTACAATCATTATGCTGCACATCAGCCGAAACACCGATTGTCTGGTAATTTGCTTTAATTCCAGTCAAATACGCCGAGGCGGTGCAGGCAGAGTCAGATACTTGCTTGTCGACGCAATAGGTCTGCAATAAAAGAATTGAATTAAGTGTGAATTAGTTCGCTATAATAAATTAGAATTTAAAGTTACCTTTGACAATCCCACATAGTGAAACTTTTCAAACTCCAATCGATTGCGTTCGCCTATTATTCCTTTTATCTGGCCATCGTATATTCGACCTGCTGTCACCGTTGGTACGGACATGCCATCACCAAGGAAGAAAATAATATTCTTGGCCAGATACTGATTGGGATGCTTGGAGAGCTTTTCATAGAGTGTACGCTGGGCATCATGAAACCAAAAATCCTTGCTCTTCATTTGATTTATGGATTGAACATTCCATGTTGGATCTACGAAAAAAAAGCACACAGACAAAGCCATAAATAACACTCAAAAGCGGCTTAAAAAAATCACAACATTTGTTTTTTTGGCACAACAACTCTGATTATCACTCGATTAGACAACTTTCGTTTATTCTTTTAATTCTGTCGTCAATCTTTGCCACTCTCACTTGAATATGTGGCACAACGTTTAATGTCACGCACCTGGCCCATAAATGTATTGACAATAGCACAAAGTAATCTGAATGGAGAGCGTTAACCAGAAAGCACGCATTGTGGCAGCGGTTCTGGAATTTTGATGAACTTCAAATGAATTAATTTTCGACTGCGATCGTTCTTTAGTGTTTTGAAGTCCGCGGCGTTCGAGAACGGATTAAGCCCTATTGAAGAGACTACGTGCTTATTTATATAAAAGTTCATAAGATCGAAAGCGATATGGAATTTATGGAGAAGACGAACGGTAGTTATAAACTTGCTTCGATTCAAAATACCGGTCTTATTTAATAATGTAAACGCAATGCTTTCGAATTCTAGCCGACACATTTGTACCTGCATCAGAATCAGAATCCCCGGCTAACTAATCAAATATGTATTAGTTTCATTCTGATGTGTGTTTGAGAAAGATAATTAAAACCCGCTTTTGTCACCGTTGCCGCTTGCAACTGCACCGGTTTTAAAGTTAAGGCCTTACTAAATGGTTTCAAGCTACTTATAAAAGAAAGGTGGTGAATTAAATATGGAAATGAGCATGAGATTATCTTGGTGTTTAATCTGTCTTTTGATAATGCACCTATGGGTTCTAAGAGTAGAAAATCTAATGTGAAACTGGTTTGTTTTATAGACTTTCAAGTAATTAAAATTGTTCACAAGGGCAATATAAATATTTATGCGTTATTTATTTAATTATCATATAAATCATGCCTGTTTCTGTTTTTAACATTTAGATGTTGAGTGATTGAGTCAGCAGTGATCGCCAGATACGGCTTAGATTAGGGTTAAGGACCTTTAATTCCAGTTTTCAAATGCTTTTGGGTTAATTTATATGAAACAATAATAAATTCCAAGTACCTAGCAGAACACATCAAAACACTCAATATTCTTGAAAACGGACTTAACAGATAGAACTGTTTGTATATCCTAGATATTGATAGGTATTCTGCACGCAAATTCAAGTTTGGGAAGAACATATGAAAATAAATCTCTGTAACTTTAGAATGGTAACTCTCACGGTTAAGTTGCAACAACAAGAATGAATAAACAAACTTTATTTTTGTATCTTCCTCGTACTTGATTTTCTACATACGATTTTCAACACTCATATTCACCTTCCAACTTTGTTGCGATATATCGATAGATGTGACAATGTATTTTGGTAACACGGTCACACCTATCGCTTGTTACGATTGTTTGGATTATCGATTTGCATTTACCATCCCTATACATTCACAAGTTTCTTGCAAAATTTATTAGCTTTTTTATTCAGAAAATTGTTAATGTGTGCAAATAAATATATATAATTGACATGCGCTAGATAAAGCCTGATTGCAAAAGGTCGCTGAATAGGAAGACAGCAGTAAGCAAGGTAATTGGTTTTATGACACATAAGCAAAATGTAAAAACAAAGACTTCTACCCCCTCAAAGAGTAAAAACAGCAAACAACACACACACAGACAATCTCGCATTACAGGTGTATTTGGTTAAAACGCATATAATGATATAAGTGTAACGTTTAATTTAATTGAGAACAAAACAATTTATTGAAAATCTACAGCGTAGCAACAACAACTGGCTCTCAAGACATTGAAAAGTAGTTCGTCAAGGTGTCTGCATACGAAAGCATGGACTTACAGCATATGGAGAACGGCCTCAGCGGAGGTGGCGGAGGAGGTGTTGCTAACGCAGGAGGCCTCAGTGAGATTGACTTTCAGCGATTGGCACAAATAATCGCGACAAGCATACAAAAAGTCCAACAAAATGGTAAGCATTAGTTTTGGGGCGTGAGTTTTAACTATGACTAATCATCGTGGCCTGTTTTTTCTTTCATTTACAGTGTCCACTATGCAGCGTATGGTTAATCAGCTGAACACACCACAAGATTCGCCTGAATTGAAAAAGAAACTGTAAGTATGCCTTGCTAACACAAGGCAAAACTATTAATAAACTGTGCACAACATACTAAAAAACTATGTTTCCCTCACAAAGTCATCAGTTAATGACCTATACCAAGCAGCTGGTGACCGATACAAACAATCAGTTGAAGGAGGTGGACAAGTGCAAGGAGCGACACTTGAAAATCCAACGCGATCGCCTGGTAGATGAGTTCACTGCGGCACTGACCGCCTTTCAGGTATGTTAATCTTTCCAAATGCGATAAGCACAACAAAACAATGAGTCATTTATAATCTATGTCTTTATTTTGGTAGGCCATACAACGCAAAACGGCTGATATTGAGCGAAACGCTTTGCATCAGGCGCGCGCCCAAAACTACAGCATTGCACATCCGCCCGGCTCGACGCGCAACAACAGCAATACCAATGGCAGCAGCAATGACAGTGGCTCCTTCTTTGAGGACAACTTTTTCAATCGCAAATCAAATCAACAGCAGCAACAGCAGCAAATGCAAACGCAAATGCAAGAGGAAGTGGATCTGCAAGCGCTTGAGGAACAGGAGCGTGCCATACGCGAGCTCGAGAACAATATTGTTGGCGTCAATGAAATCTACAAGAATCTTGGTGCTATGGTCTACGAGCAGGGATTAACTGTCGACTCCATTGAATCACAGGTGGAACAAACTAGCATTTTTGTCTCACAAGGCACGGACAATTTGCGCAAGGCTAGCTCCTACCGGGTAAGCATTTACTAATATATGCAAAGTTTGATCTCATTATACGAAATATATTATATTTTGCAGAACAAGGTTCGAAAGAAGAAGCTGATATTGGTTGCCATCCTGAGCGCCGTGCTATTGGCCATTATTTTGATACTCGTGTTTCAATTCAAAAACTAAACATTCGAACCCAACAAACTAGCAGCATCTACAAATTCTATTAAACAAAAAACAAAACAAAATTAGAAAATTGTTGTGAAAAGACAAGTGTTGCCGCATGCAGGCCCCCCCTAATCATAATTTAGACGCATTTGTGGCTTTAAACTACTTCAACTTTACTTCCAATCAAAAAAATTTGCAAAAAAAAGGGAAAGTCGGAAAACTTATATGGCAACTGTTGCCCATTTAGTTGCAAGGTTACACACACATACACATATTAATCGGCGCTTATACACCTACACACCCAAGCAACCATATGTTATGAATACTTATTCTCTAACCAAGTTATTATATATTTTATTATTATTATATATATGTATGTATTATGTTTATAAATTATGCACTTTGTATTGTAATATATTGATTGAAGTGGCACATTCTCAAAAATATGTTAGCTGCAAATCCTTATTCCGTTTTCAAAAACACACATTTGCTAACGCTTTATAATGTATATTTAGTTATAAGAGGAAGGCATCAAAAGTATAGAATACATATTTATGCGATGGTACACGATAATACACATTAAATATAAAATTAACAAAACGAGAAAAAAAAAAACCAATGCAGTTCGAAATCATTACACAAAGCATTTCGAGTACCTCATTTCGGGGCACTGCCTCAAATGAATGGAATCAATGAATGGACTTGGAGTTCAGCATCATTTCTGTTTGGTTATACAAAATGTGCTTGATCATCGTCTCGTACAGCCTTAACGATCATTAAGATTTGTTGTAGCACACTGATGATACGCATGCTTCAGCAGCTTATCTTATTCCCTTCGTCTGGAGCACCGCTTGGCCAACTGGGTGTTCATCAGACATTAATGCAACGGCAGACGATGCTATACGTGAGTTTGTATGTGTGTGTGTGGATGCTTCCACTTGAGCCTCAGTCGTTGTTGAGGTGTGTCAAGTAAAGGGTTTCCTCGGCGTGAATCGGACTCTGGCCTGCATACAAATTGAGTTTAAATTTGTATTTTTGCCAATTCACTGACATTGATAGTTCGTTTGGGCATCGTTTGTGTCGTCGTGCTGGTGGCTTCTTATCCACTTGTTGGCATCGAGTGGTTTTCTCGCATGCATTTAAGTGCAGCTCATTTCCTTCTCTATCGATCTGGAAGCGGGGAGCAGAGAGGGTGGCCAACGTTATTTCATTAGTGCCATGTCATGCAGCTATTTTTAATACTAAGACATCTCGTTGAGCATTCGCTAACATGTGGGTATATCAACATTTCCATAAAGCAGGTAATGTTAAACTTCTGCGTCACTTTGGAAGAGTATCTAAGTGTGGACTTGTGCTGCGCCCAGTTTTCATTTCATATTTTTTCTTGAGCCTGCTTGGCTGTCAGTGGTTGTCCAAATACGTCACCGAAGTGTATTTTATGGAATTAAAAAATATATATTGATTGCTGGTCGACTGATCGACTGGGCGGGGGTGCAATTGGTTATATACAGTTAAAGACACGGCCTAATCACATCGATTATCGGTGCATGTACATCGGATGTCATCCATTCATAACTCTAAAACAAAATCCAGTCTCGGGGCGAGAGGTCACGTTGTGATGTTGTTGCTTGATTCAAGTGCGAAGGTGTTGGACATTAACCGAACTATGCACACCTCGAACACAGCAGGTAGCCAAGCAGGAGCAGCCCAAGTGAGCATGCTGTGTGAGATCTGCATGCATTGTATGTACATATGTGAGGGTGCGGGGTAATGTTTGCATAGGCCTGGCCCATGATAATATTGACACATTCGGTGGTCAGCTCGGAATCTCATTTGCAAAGTCATTTTGTACAAATAAATCCAGCCTCTGTGTTTTTTCTGCTTCTTTTACATTTCCCAAAACCATAAACCGCATGTTTTGACTTTGGTTTTTGGCAGGAAAAGTATGCAAATGGAATTTCCATACGCACCGGATTGACTTACCAACTTAGCCAACTTGCTTGGCCAGGATTGGTAATCCTCTGCACACACATTTCACTATAGTCTATCTATGGGCTATGGTTTGCCGCCGGTAGCATCCAAGCCAAGCAGCCAAGACATAAACATCCGGCAATGGCCTTCTTCCCCCCAAATAAACTTATTGCCTCTTGCATTTTTATATGGAAACGAAATCTTAATTAAGCATGTTTGCTACGTTTTTATGAATGAAATGATGAGATCCAACAACACACCCCCCTTACCCCCTTCCACCCTCCGCTCTGTCCAGCATTCTTAGTTCCGCACTTGCTCTTTAATATTACAGCAATTTTAAGTGGAATTACTTGTGGGCTGTAAATCTTTTGAATTTTTATTTAAAACAAAAAAAAACCTGAAGAACAAATGGAAATTCGTTTGATTGTTCTACCTTGGTGTGGGTGTTGGTGGGGCAGCAGGGTGTTGTGGCTGCTGCTGTTGCACGTTCCACACTTTCGACATTTTTATTAATGAAATTCGCAGAAAAAGTGATACGTAGTGAAGTGCTCTCTCACCTTGCCACGTCTCATTTTAATGAACTACGTCTGAGTACGGATCACTTCAGCATCAATAGATAGATATAGTATGTGTGTATATGTATATATTGGGGGCTGTTACACTTCTAAACAAATTGGGTGTCAAAAAGTGCGCACATTTCAAAAGATTTAACCGTTTTGCAGCATGCTTTGATCTATGCCGCCGCCGAGTCGTTTATGTGGCAGCCACTACTGTTGCTTGCTTCTCCTATGCACAGTGGTTGGATATTTAAACAAAAGACAAGAGTTTTAGTGTGTTTATAGTATTTTTAATTGGGGTTTTCCAAAGTTCATAAAGTTTGCTGATTTCCCAACAAACAATGTTAGAACGTAAACTTAACTTAACAAAGTTTTATTTAACGAAATATTAACCATAAACCACTGTGGCGCATGAAGCACATATCGTTTGTGCCACTCTCAATATAAACACGTAGTAGTATATATCGTTTTATCTGATTTAGTTTTTTATACCACGCGCCGGCTGTGAAGAAAAAAAAGCGACAACGATGCAAAAATAAGAGAAAAAACTATCAAACGGCCCCTCTTGCAAAATTGTTGGCGCTGTTTTTTATAAATTAACACCATCAGGCAGGCAGGCAGGCTGGCTGGCAACAAACAGCATACATCCACAATCCCAAGTCCCCTTAGTGTATTTGTAGTTTCAAGGAAGATCAATCCAAGCGCAGCGTCGGCAAAATTCGCAAAACGCAGTGGAAACTGTAACATATTGAGTTGTCTGCCGCTGGCCGGGATTAGGGGTGAACAATTGATGATTAGAGGATCGTATAGGAGGGGATGCCACCGTGCTTGAGTTTTTACTCTCGCTTTGTTGTTGTCTATTGTTGAGTATTTTGGTAGGTGTCTCCAGTTGTATCTTTGGGCCATTTGCTGATGCTTTGTTGTGTAATTGTTTGTTTATCAGGCTGCAACAAAGCCAGACAAAAGGCCATGGCCAAAAGATTTCATAGTTCAGCGGTTCACACACGTTCCACTAAAAAACCAAAAAATGAGCATTGGAAAAGAAAAACTGTATCAAAATGTAAAGCTGCAATAACAACAAAATAATCATCTTCTGCTTCTTGTGGCACATACTGCTTGCCTCGTTTATCGTTTTTAGATTTTTCTCCGTAACATTTTCCGTTTATCCATTGGCGCTACGAAACGACTAATTGTGCCTGACATTAATGTCACTTGGTATTAAATATAGCGCCCCTTCGGCAGCTCCATTTCATATTTGGGAGTCGTCTGAAGGCGTCATCTGCCCTATGATCACAGATCAGGGGGGAGGCAACGTGTTGACAGCGAGTGACAGACACATTCATTAGGCAGAATGATTCATAATCTGTTCACCCTCCGGATGCAATGGGTCTCTATATATGCTTTATTGGTTTGATATGCCACTGAAACATTTAAAATGTTTTGGGGGCTCATTTGAAGTGTATTAGAGCTAATGATCTATAGATCGTTGTGGATCAATCGGAAATGATGAACAGTTTGTTTTGATTCGAGTTATTTATGCGTTCAACAAGAAAAAACTTAATTTATGTGTTCTAAAGCACATACGATTAATCGGAGTGGGATGCTTGATTGCAATTATAACCGAAAAATTTTTTTTTTTTTTTTTTTTTTTTTTTTTTTTTTTTTTTTTTTTTTTTTTTTTTTTTTTTTTTTTTTTTTTTTTTTTTTTTTTTTTTTATTTTTTTTTTTTTTTTTTTTTTTTTTTTTTTTTTTTAAAAAATTTTTTTTTTTTTTTAATTTTTTTTTTTTTTTTTTTTTTTTTTTGTTTTTTTTTTTTTTTTTTTTTTTTTTTTTTTTTTTTTTTTTTTTTTGTGTGTTTTTGAGAGAGAAGGGAAAAAAAAAAAAAGAAGGAAAGGGGGAAAGAAAGATGGTTTTTTTTTTGGTTTTTTTTTTTTTTTAATAATTTTTTTTTTTTTTTTGGGGGGGGGTTTTTTTTTTCTTTTTTTTTTTTTTTTTTTTAAAAATTTTTTCCCTTTTTTTCCCCTTTTTTGGGTTGGGTATAATAAATCTCGAGAATAATTGTTTCACTTATTGCATAAGAGGCAAACCAATTATGGATTACAACCTCAAGTCCATATGCGCGAATAATATTATGATTGTAAATATTGCCCAACCAGGGCCAAAGGGGTTGCGGATGTGTGTGCAGCACATCATTTCATATGCACGCTGGGGGCAACACTCGGACACAAAGAGGGCGCGGCCAAGTAGCCTCCGGTTGCTTACAATGTGAACGCGACAATGCGAAAAATTGTTCAATCGATTGACGACGACGACGACGACGACGACGATGGAGGAGCACAAAAAGCCACAAGTCCAGATGGATGGAAGAGTAAATCAAAGAGTGGATGACTGGAAATCAAAGGTTCCCTTCCATTCATATATTCAGTGTGAAGCGATAGGGAGTGAGAGGAGAGGAGTAAAGCTTGCATATATGTTCGTGTTTTTTTTGTGCCTGATTGTTTTTTATCCATAACATGCCCCGAGTTACATTTATAATAGACTCCACATACGTGTATTTGTAACTGTTGCACAGGTGCATGTGTTCACATAGACCGACGGGACTTGGACTTGTATCTTTGGAACCTTTTCAATTCTGTTGAAATTCAATAGAATTTTTTTTTGTCGGTTGCTCAAACTCGGCATTCCCCGGCTTCCCTAACAAACGTAACATGAACACAACATCTGCATACAGTAAATTATATACATATACACAATATATATATTGAATGCGTAACCATAAAACCTGTCCCAGCCATTGGGCTGTAAAACCAATCCAAATTCAAGTGTCATGCTATTTTTGGGCTGTGCACAACATAAAATTTGTCGCCCGTTTGGCTCAAGTGGTTTGAATGGCCAAGCGATGCTCATGCTAGACTGCCGGGCGACACTATTTCCAGACATCATTGCAGTGTACGCAATACACTGAGAGAAAAACTTTAGCAGGTTTCATAAAATTTGTAGTATTTTGGTAAAATTCTTAACTAATTTGAGAAAAGGAAAAGATTTTTATTCTTTGCAGTTATTTCTCTCACTATATATTTGCTCATATTACATGCGTTTTGTGCTGCATCCAATATCTAGCACGATCATGAGCCTGTCCCCCGGTCTCTCTCTCATACTTTGTATGCCATTGGGACAGCTCCTCGCACTTAATTGTCGGTCATGCCACTGACGATGCATTTATTTATGGGTTGTCTTAATGAGTCTCATATTTATTACCACTACTGACATTGGACGGACGATGGGCACGCTCTGGCACTAGAGGGATAGGCCTCTGCTCGATCGGACTTCGTTCCTCTTCTTGAGTACAACATCCACATCAGATGCGACGGCAGATGCAGGGGGAAATACGTGTCATATTTCATTAACGGGGTCCATTTGCTGCCCATTCAAATATTTTGGGCCGTTGGTAGTATGTGTGTGTGCGGGTGTGTGTTTTTGAGTAATTTGAATATGCACTTGAAATTGCATAGAAAATGATTATTTGTCGCGCCTTTCTTACACCTTATTCCGGTCTTCCCGCTCTACTGCAAATGCGGAAATACTTAAGACTCTGCTGCTGACCATAACCCAATCTTAAGTGGCATAACTATTTGTTTTGGGTTACTTTTGTGATGGTTTTCACTGTAGGCAAATAATAATAAGAGGGGATAGGATCTTCTTCATGGCTAAAATATGCAGAAACATGTTTAGGTGTTGTAATTTCAGGGAGATTGGGAACAGAAAAAGCTTTATATACATTAGAAATATGATTAATAGAAACTCTCTCGAAGTTTCTGAAAAGGTACAGCCAAATATAATGCTTTAAATTATAGGTTTAAGCCTTAACTTGCACTTTAACTGGAAGCTTAATACTTGATGCCAATTTTTATGATGTCATTTAAATAAAAATTAGAAGGAAAATTCGTTTTCATATTTGGTTTAGTTTGCCTGATAAAAGCTATAATCAGCTTCTGGCTTTGTCATATGCCAACAATGAAATAAATTCCACAGCTCCAACCACAATCAATTAACTCTATCGCTTTAGCCTACCCCAAAGTTCACCCACTACTTAAACCCCCCCTGCGTTTGTGGATTTGGAATATCTTTAGGGCACACACCTTTAAGCTGCAGCTTGAGCCACAGTTGTTGGCCGCTGGGCCCAAATTGATAACATTGTAACATTGTCCGCAACAACAACGAATTTTCTGCATATAAATGAATTAATTTGCCAACGATGTTCTCTTCACACACACATAGACAGGGAGAGAGAGAGAGTATCGACAACAGTCAGCTGGAGGCTGTGTATAGGGCTAATTTCCATAAACCCCCTTTTTGGAACGAACAGAAGAAGTCGCAACGCCATTGTTATGTTAAGTGAGGAAAGTGAATAAAGGCAGGGTGAGCTCAATACAGATACTAGAGCAAAAAGGGGTTGTTGAAGGACCACCAGGTTTTTTTGCAGGAAAAGTGAAGTACTCAATTCGGTATGCGAAATGAGAAAAAGTGAGTTTTTTTGTTGAGTTAGCCAGCGGCTAGGCTTAACTCACCACCAAGACAAATTGTTGCACAATAACAATAAAACAATCCACAAACAAAAAAAAGACAGCCAGATAGAGTACCCATGTAAGCACCTTAAATAGCTGAACAGCCTGTGTAACTGTAACTATTCAATTTTGGATTCTCAGATCGGGCCTAATCGTGCGCATACGTTGGTATAAGGGTGTGCTGCAGTTGTGAGCTGCTTAAGGCCCATTGTGCAGTTGGCTGGCAATTGCCTGTGAAATTGCATTGAAATGCGAATTGCATTAGGCCAACAACAACGGCAAAACGGTAGCTGCAACATTGGCAAGGCAACATGATGGGAACATCGACGCCCCTGCGGTCCTGTCAATCACAAGACGTAAGGTGTTCGCTGTCAGATTTGCTCTTTTTTGGGCGCTATAAATTTTATACGCTTCTCGAAACTTTATTTTATGGCTATGTGGCTAACAATGGTGCAGGGAACGCCGTTAATTTACGACATATACTCCCCATGGTTTTTTCCTTTTCTTTCCGATCGTTGTTTTCGCCTCTGTTAGTTTGTATACAAAAATGAAATCCAAATCGCGTGCTCCATTCGTGTGAATTTGAAATAAAACACACTGCACACATTGGCATTGGGTATTAGGCGGGGGTTAAGGGGTGTAGGGGCTTGGGGTTAGGGGCACAAATGCAAAGTGCTGGGCGATATATTTTTACAAAATCATGTAAATCTCGCTGCTCCACAGATGCCACCACATAGCGACATGCCACAAATGGACTGACTGACTGTGCCACACTGCAGCCAAAGCATTTGTGACAGCCCCATCCCCCCTAGCCCCAGATCACCCTCTAAACTGAGAAGGAGCGGAAAATCGGCTTGGCTGCAAAGACATGTGTCAAATTGTTGTGCGGTGGTAAATGCCCATCCGTATAGTGTTTGTGGAGCATTTAAAAAATATTTTCTTGTAATTTGGTAAACTAATTGTTGCCGTTTGTTTTGACAATAAGGCATTTGTAGCTTTTCAGCACAGCTCAACTGACGATTTGATTGACTTGAAGCTGACAGCGCACAGCCTAAGCGCAATCTGTTTCTAGTTCCTGCCACCGATGACTACACTGGGCGAAAAAAAATGGGTAGTGCTTAAAAGGCAGCTTGTTTCGTTCTGGAAAGAAAAGAATACATCCGAAAAATGTGAATTAAAATAGTTTGTCAACATTTAAAGCAAGGAATTTTCTTTAATTTTTGAATGATTTTTCATTTTTTTTTTTTTTTGGGAATGTTAGGTATTGTAGATTAGCTTGAGCCCCAAACACAGTATTTTGTTCTTTCGTATGATAAAAAAGTATCTCAATAACAAAAAATTCCCTAAAATAAAACAGAAAAAAAGTATCATTATACAATTTTAGAAAAATTTTCCCTTTAGAATAAATTAATAAAACATCCTAGGATCTCTATGATCTTTTTGACACTTTTCTTTCCCAAAAGATTCTCAGTCGTTTTACAAACAAATGATCCTCAAAAAGATTTCTTTAAGTGCAGGCACTTTTCCATGTTTGTTGTTGCTGCCATTTATGTTGTTGCTTGGGGTTTTCCGGTAGTCATTGGCATGCTGCATTGCATTATATCTTGCATTATGTTCGACATCGACATGTAATTGATATATTGGCCACCTCCCTCTGCCCCTCTGTCTAAACAGATGTTGATGTTGTTTGTTTACATTGTATTGTTTTAAAACTAATGCTGATCACAGTCGGGTTTTTTCGCTTTTGGAGTGCAATTAGCGCATCAAGTGCTTAATGTGGATTAGTTAATGAAAATGAAGTTTGACTATATTTTCTATATACTTATACAGTTTCTTACAATACGTTTTCTATATCCACAATCCATGCAACATTTAGTCTTTGCAGCAGTAATCACTCAAAATTTCTTTAGAAAATGCATTAAAGAAAAAATCTCAAGCGTGGTTTGTATACACAAATTTGTTTGCTGGTAATTAACAAATTTAGGGGAACAAAATCATTAATGCCAACAATATAAAATCCGAGTTTATTTCCAACAATAATACAAACATTCTGATGCTCTAACCATGCCCCCATTTTCATTATCGCCCCCTCTCCTCCTCTCCCACAACTTCATCGTTGTTGTTGTCGTCTTCGTTTCTGTTCACATACATATATCAAAAGCCTAATAAGTGTTGAGTACATTTGCCTGTGGCCTGCTAAATGTATCTGTATCTTGTACAGTATCTGACCAGGGGGCTGGCTGTGTGTGTGTGTGTTTTTTCTGGGAAAAAACTGTCGACGCAACGTCTACGGTGTGCATGAAAGATCCATAAAATGCAGGCAAGCGCATAACTGCAATGAGAACATTAAAAACGACTGCAGAACCGTTTGCCAGTTTATGGCCACAACGATTTATATGTGTATGTACGTATATATATTTATACTATATATATATTATATAGGCATTAATGTTAATCACACCAATTGACATTTTGTGGCGTCATCTTTAGTTAGGTTTGCTAAATTGGTAGGAAATTTAAATGGGAAATGAAAATAGATAAGCATTCAAGGCTCAAGATCTGTTTAATTTAGTGTTTCAATGATATAGTGTTGCATTCAAAAGTTTTGTGCAACTTCCAAGTCGATTTTTGGTTACAAGTTTTTGGGATGAAAATCGAGAAAAAATTGCGTTTCTAGATTTTAGTAAAAAATCGCGTTTCCAGATTTATATGCAGATTTATATTCGAGCTCAAGACTCATGACTTTTTAGGTAATGCATTCCAAAATCGGAAGTTTTCCCAACTCCAAAGTTTATTTTTGGGATAAAGTTGGAGAAAAAAACACGTTTATAGATTTAAATGCAGTTTTATAAAAGAGCTTAAGCCATAACTTTAAAGATATTTTACTTGAAAATCGGGTTAATTTTGAGGAGGCAATCCAAAGTTTTTTCCAAGTCAATTTTTGTCACACATTTTTATGTTGCAAATCAAGTAAAAAACGTGATTCTAGATTTTAATGCAATATTATTTAAAACTTAAACCATGACTTTTCAGGTATTGCCTTTGAAAATTGGCTAAAATATGACGGAGTTATGAGAATCGAACGTCCCATCTTCAAAGTCAACTATTTGGGATGAAAACGAATTACAAAACTCATTTCTAGATTTAAATGCAGATATTATTAAGCCAAGAACATAATATTTTGTGGTTCTTCACTTAAAATTTCTTCAATTTCTTTCCTGTAAAGATACTTTTGACCTAGAATTGATTTATATTTTCTCATCTTTTCATGGGTTATATTTTCTACCTTTTACAATTCAAAAACTCTAATTACTATGTTTATTTTACAAGACTTCTCAACTAAGCTCACGTTGATTTGGTTTTCACACTTGAAAGCTAGAAGAGTGCCCTTGACACTTGACACTTGGCTCTTTTTTGTGTTGCTGGTCGGCTGTGTTGCATGCAACCTAAGTTCAATTACAACCTGAGCTCGTCTTCCTGTTTATTTAACTGATTTTCTGTGTTCCATTTCCACTTACAAGAGGTCACAACATTTCCTCCATGACAATTTGTACACGCAATGATCACGCTGTGCTCCAACTTCGTTATTATCATCTTCATCATCAACACCATTTTAGAGTGCGCTTTTTCCACCGCAAACACACAAAATGGCGGACAGTAACTAACCATGAGATAAAAAACACACCCTCTAAACGCAAGTTGCCCACAACGCAGTAGATAAATATTGAGTTTTTCAATTAGCACCCCCGAAAAAAAAGTTGCACCTTCTCGCTCTCTCATGTGTGTGCTATCTCTTTTGCTCGCATAGTGTAAAACTTACCCTCGATTGCTTTTTTGCTGCGAGACTTTTGTGTTTCGGGCTGCGTGAAGCGTTTCAGTTATCTTTTTTTTTGTGTTTCCCCCGTCATCTGTTTGTCTAAAGGATCAGGGCTGTGTTTGCGTATGGGCGCGTTAATTGCCCATAGTGGCAAACGTTTAAAGCCGCCACAAATCCTCGCCCCAACCAAAATGTCAAGAGAGCAACTGCTGCTGCTGATGCTGCTGCTTCTTTTTTTTTGTGTTACCTTAAAATCCTCTTCGGTTTGTGTGCTAAAAAGATAAACTGACGACGGCGCCTGTTCAACCTATATACATAGATCTCTGTGCAACATTGTTGTTGTTGTTGTTCATGTTGTAAAGTTAATTATAAATTAAATATTGACTCTGTGTCGTGTGCTCGGTCTATGTTCTTAGCGACTCTCAGCGAGCTCAACTCCTGCCAGTTGCTGGCTCTCATCAAATCTTTAAAAACACATTTACGCATGTATCTTTGTATCTTCTGGTGCAGTTTTTTGTCGTTGTTGTTGTTGTTGTTGTTGCATCCCCTCTGTACGAAATTGATTGGTCACGTATGATTTATTAATATTTTCTTTTCATTACGCATACGCTGCGTTGGCGTTGCCGTTGCCATTGCAGTTGCAGTGTGAATGGGCAACTGTGGCAGCTGTTTTAATTGGTTTAAAATTTCCATTTGTCGCGCTTTTCAATGCTCGATTGCAATTTATTCTGCCTGCAGTGTTCGGTTGTGGTTTAAATGGTCGCCAGCTGTGATCTATTTGGTTTACTTATTGCTTTTTTTTCGCAGGGCATCAAATTTCCGTTATGATTTTGGAATATCTTAAGTATAAATGGATGCTCTGTACTTCATCTTTGGATCATATGAGGCGGGAATCAATGCGCTAGTATTATAAAACATGTTTCTTTCTGAAGGATATTTTTAGGATTTTTTTTGAAAGTTTTTTTGTGAACCAAAAGGTTATTATTTGAAAAACATTATGATAATATTTTGAAGCATCGCTTCTAGATCATATAATATTGAATTCTACATTGATATCATGTATACTTTAATTTTATTGATTCGAAGTCAAAAATAATAGATTCAAAACATAACCTTAAGCTCTTTATGTCTACAAGTCGGTTCCCCAACAGAACCTACAGCTTTACCCAAAGGTTTAAGCCAATACCTTTTAACTATATCATAAATACATTTCAATCGCTAGGCTTTTACAAAAGTTTGAGAATCCAAAAGCAAACTCACCTCAACGAAATGCAAAAGAAGCGACGGCAAAACAGAAGGACCAGTATCAGCTCCACACACAACAACAAGCATATGTATATATGTGTGTGTGTGTGTGTGTGTGTGTGTGTGTGTGTGTGTGTGTGTGTGACGACAGGTAAGGCAGGCAGCCAGTCAGTCAGTCAGCCAGATGGATAGATGGACACACGGACAGAGAGATGCAAGTAATTTATGTGTGGACTGATTGTGTGCTGGCGGCCATAAAACGAGCGGGAGCGAACTAGGCAATGGCAATGGCAGCACACCGTCGTGGCGATCGACTGGTCAAAACAAAGACAACAACAATAATAACAACAACAACAACAACAGAAGTAACCACTGGATATGGTGACTGTGGCTTCTGCTGCTGCCCGAAACGAGTTGTTGACGCGACGTCCGCTGCTTGCTGCCCGCTGCTTGCGTCGACTGCACAACGTTGACTGCGCGCTGTCGAGGTGGTTATTTTCATAAATGCTCTAAGCAGCAACAGCATGCTGTTGTCTGTGTATCTGTGAGATACAATTGTACAACTGCGGTCTGCAGTCGCTGCGCGGCGTTGACGCTGACGCCGATGCTGACGCTAACTGCGCTGCTGCGCTCTTTTTGTGGGCGGAGCCAGTTGGCAAACAACATATTTTGGCGAAACTTTGGCGCTCATTTAAATGCTAAAACTTGTTTCGTTGTTGTTGTTTTTGTTGTTACTCTCTCTCTCTCTCTTCATTGCTGTTGTTGTTGTAGCGGCACGCCCCAGTTAGATACATAAATATTTATGCACGATAGATACTTTTGCTAAGGTTTTAGCCAAGGTGTGAACTACTGCGCCTGAGTGGGAGAGAGAACGATAGAAAGAGAGAGCGATAGCAAGAGCGAGTTAGCTTGCATGTATTAGCAGCGTGTGTGCGAGTGAGACAGCAAGCTGCTGCAAAAGGTGCAAAAAATGTTTTGAGTTGTTGTGGTTATTGTTGTTGTTGTGTTTGTGGCTTGTTGAAGATTATGAAAAAGTTTGCCAAACGACCCACAAAAATGCAAATGGCAAAAATGGCTGCCACCCAACACCCACCACCCCCACGCCCACCCGCTTTCTAGCCATGAAACCTGCTTTTTGGATATGTAATTTGATTAAATTTTTAAAATTTATTTATTTTTCTTGCGATTTTTGATTTTTTACATGCCAATTGATTATTGCTTGTTGTAGTTGTTGTTGTTGTTGTGCTTTGTGTGTTTATTAACGTTTAGCATAATTTTGCTAATTTTATTGTTTATTTGCACGCAATACACAATCGATTGCGGCCCACCTCCCCTAATCCTTCGCTCTCTCTCTCTCTCTCTCTCTCTGCTTGCCCCTTTTTTTTTGTTATTTGTGATTCAAATCATTTTATTTGGCTTTGTGTTTGTGTCAATAATCGTTTATTTCTATATCTATTTTTTTCGATTTTGTCGATTGCGCTAATTTATTTTATTGTATTTGAATTCGTGTGTGTGTGTGTGATTTTTGTTATTGTTTTGTTTTTTGTTGTTTTTTGTACGGTGTGCTGTTGTTGTTGTAATTGCTTTGATTTCAGCTGCTTTGCTAAAATTTATTTGAAATTTTAATTGTGAAAATATTATGCTTTGGATTATGCGATTTATTTGTTATTAAACGGAAGTCATGAAAATGAACATTTTCAAATTGTAATTGTTATTTAGCATTTGTTTTTGTTTTGCACTTTTGCGCGCCTCGCTCTATTATTATTATTATTATTATTGTTGTTGTTGTTATTTATTTGAAATGTATCCGCCGGATCAATTTGTATCTGGCTTGTGGTTAGGCAAATTTCGACTGCATTTCTGATTTTTATAATATTTGAAATGAAGCTCGAAACATTTTTACATTTAGTGTTTGTTTGTTTGTTTTTGTTGTTTTTTGTGCATTTTGTGAATGATTTGCTCTAACATTTTATGGTGCAAGCGATTTGTAATATTTTTCAATTAAATTGTCAGTGCATAATTGAAATCTGTTTTGTTTTTGTGTAGTTTAATTAGTTTTTGAAAGAGCAAAAGTGAGAATCGATTGATTTGTTGGCTGTTTTTGGGGTATGATGTGAGTTTTGTGGGGCTAAGATAATACTTGCTTTCTGTATCAACTGATTGACTGCTATCATGGCTTTAACATTGCATATAGACCAAGTATACACCAAGATTGGATTGAATCGAAAAGCAACTGCAACTGGTTAGATTTTTCAACCCAAGGTGAAATATCAGTGGTAGAAGCCCCTTAGTATATCACATGGGGTAATCACAAATTCCAGAATACATTAATATGAAAGCAATAAGTACTCCAACTCCCACCACATTCCATAAGCAATACTCAACTTCCATCACACAAATTGCATTTTTAGCCCTCCTCCAAACGTTTCTCTTTTTGGCTTTAGAGTAAACAGCATAAATCGATTATTGATTAAGGCAATAGGATGTCTTACACACACACATACATATGAGCCTTTTAAAGTTGCAAACTGTTTTGAAATTGAATTTCCCGGGCGTAAAACTAATTAAATGGAAGCACTTTGGCTGGCAACTGGCAGCTCACAGAAGGCAAAAAAGGAAACGTCAGATAGTCGCCATTATGAATGTGACAAACATTTGCTCAAAGAGCAAGAGCGAGAAAGAGAGAGAGGCAGAGGGTGAACAGGAGAAGTGATGGCAACAAAAACTCAAATTCGGGCATAAGTGACAATTCAATAAGCCATGACGTGGCCCAATGTTTATTTAGCATATTGCGACGGCGAATGAGCGACGCTTCGTTGCCTGGGAAGTGCTCGGAACAGGGAACAGGGAGCGGGGAGTGCGGAGCGAAAGTGCACAGAGGGAAAGAGGAGATAGGGCTGCGGTTAAACGGTGGTATGTTTGGCCAGACAATTTAAGCAGAGTCTCTCCCTCTCTCTCTGTCTCTGTCTCTCTTTGCGATGCACGTCGCGCGCCACTTTCGAAACGCTTTAACGCCGAGATGTGGAGGCTGCCACATAGTCAAACTCATCGTCGTCGTCGTCGACGACGTCGTTGTTGGTGTTGAAATGTTTATTTAGGACAAATTGTCAGTGTGCGTCTGCATATTATACACTCAGAGAAAAACTAAGCAGTTAAGCTAACCTAAGAGTTAATATCAGAAGCCATTTAGCCGAAACCAAATTAAGATCAGTTAAAACCTTGCCATAGAGTAAGAGCTGGGATAGGTTAGCGGCAGAAAAGAAAATTTTAGATCTCCTGAAGTATACGTATGCTTGATAAAAAATAAGAATCGAGTCGAAGAATGAAGAATCGACTTTTTATTACGTGGAAAGCAAAGTGGCAATGCATTCCTTTTTTTCTTTCATAAACTTGCCCTCCCTGCTTTGCCTCAGTGTAGTCAGCATCAGCATCATCAAAACCCAACCAAAAACATCAGGAAATTGCACATTGTACTCGAGTCAGGGTGCATAAATGTATATGATAAGGCAGCTCGTACCATCGAAAAGTTGTTAAAACATATATTTCTACTTTGCAGTTAACCAATTAATATGCACCATTTTGGTTATGTTTCAGGGTTAAAGAGTATTATTGATGTCTGTGTCCTTCCCACCACCACCACAAACAACAACAACCACAAAACACGCGCGTCTTGTAATAATTTCATGGGCGTTTTCGTTTTTTGTTGTTAAATTGACTGCGAAATCTTTGATGACATGTGTCTAAGTGTACGTGTGTGTGTGTGTTGTTTTGCCTTAAATCTTCCTCAATCAACCGCACAACCCACGCTGTCATCTATATCGCTTCTCAAGGCCTTGTCTGCATCTCTAGTTTTTTTTATTTCTGATCCGCTTTTTTGTTGTTTTTTTGTTTTTTGTTTTTCTAACCGCGCACCATTGACAACGACACATTTTCCCAGCTGCAACTGCCGCTTGCAACGTTAACAGAACTGCCTTATAGATTATAGATTGTTATTGAATTGTTTGTCATGGCTTATCATAGCTCAATTTGTGGCATAATTAATTAGTTGCGGCCAGGTATCTGACAGATACGTGTTTTTTAGCTAATTGTGTAAGGGAATATGGATATGATTAAGGGGTATTTGTTTATGTCATGTTGGATATCAAATGGGTGTTGATGAATTGATTATTTTATTGATGAAAACTTAAGCCCAATAATTGCTAAGTTTATGAACTTTAGATACACTGCACTTTTGCCTTAACACAAACTAAACTTCCTAAAGTTATGCCACAAAAACTTCAACAGATGCTTTTGCTCACATGACAACTGCCTTGAAGACGAAAGTCTTAGAAAAACAGCTACCTGCCTTGACCTGTTGCAACGCCGCCCCCTTCAAACACACACACACACGGAGTATGTAGAAAATTCTGCCATTCGCAGTTTCTTAAAGAGAGACGGTTAGCATCTTGGTTGTCATCATCATCATTCTCATCGTCGTCGTCTTCGGTTCGTTGCAGTTGTTTTCACAATGTAAATATTTAAATATTTTCAAGACAAACATTTGATTGTTGTCTCTGAAAATATGTTGATAAAATATTTGCTCAGTAAACTGGTTAAAAATTACAACAATTCCCTCGCTCTTTGGTGCGAGTGTGCGTGTGTGTGTATGTGTGTTTTGTGTCTTGACTTTGGCATTTGTTTTAATAATTTTTCTCAACACTTTTCACTTTTCATGCAAATGCAAGGCGTGGAAAAACAACGCACAGCCTCATCTCGGGGCATGTTGCATGCTTTTTTTTTTGAGTTATTTACCATTTGCATCTGGATGTTGTTGTTGCAGTGCCTAGAGACGCGTGTGTTTGTTGTTGTTACAATTATTGCCACCGCTGAATTGTTGTAGTTATTATTGTGGCTGCGGCTCGTGCAGACAGCGCGGCACCAAGTGTTTCACATCCCATGAGCAAAAAACAAATAAGAATGGGAATAGGCATAGGAATTTCCAAAGGCGTACTCGTTGGAGGCACATTCCACATATCATTTCCTTCTTTCAATAAGGATTACTTTTGCATTTGTTAGCTTTTGTGGGTCAAAGTGGCACAGCAGGTGATCTTGCACTCGAATTCCTCTTTCCAGACATCATCATCCATGAATCAAGTAACGCGTCGGGCAACAACATTCCAATTGCTGTTGTGGCTGACATTAATTATAGCGCAAACGATCGATTAGAAGCATTTTAAAATTCATTAATGAATTGTTTCTCAAACAGGCAGGCAACAACATGTATGTACATAAATAAGCAGCTATACATGTATGAATGTATATACGCGCCCCAATGTCTAAATGGGGAAGAGCAGGTTGGCAAATGGAATAAAAAAGAAAGCAAAACAGTGGCTAGCAAAAGTTTATGGTCAATGGGTATTATGTGCAAGATAAGCAAGTCATGAAAAAATATAGTGTAATCAGAAGTAAGAAGTCAAGATATCCCGGCGAGGACATGCCTAGCATGTTTAATAACCGATTTTGATCCAATTTCTTTTAAATGTTAACTATTTTGTTCCTAGTTTCTAACCTGATTTTCACAGCTTTGATATTCAAGACTTATTTTGTTCTCTTTTACATTATATGTATATCGGAAACGAGAAGTGTTATCGATAATTTGAGACAAGTTTAGGAGAAATAACGTTTTGAATCAGAGCACTCCAGTTCTTATTCAACTGTCTGCCCACTTATTGCGGCCACTGTATGTTGCTTTCTCAGCCCATAACAAATTTTGTGGGGTATAAAAAAAAACGGACTGAAAAATGACGAGCTGACGATTTGTTTGGTATTTTGATATCGACAAAACCACAAAATATCTCGAGACCGTTGATGGCTTCACCCACGCACCAGGCTGGCGTCTATGCCACGTCTATCACCCGACCCACCCCAGCAACCCGAATGCTCCAAACTCAAAAACTTATTATGCACAAATAAATAAAGTTCGAGGCGAAAAGAAAAAAAAAATGCCTCAACACCGATAAAAATGTAGAAATGCTGTTGCTTTTTGGTTCAGCTTTTTTTTCTTGCGTTCAGTTGATTTATACGACGAACGGAAATCGTAGACTTTTCGACGCTCAGCATGAGTGCAGCAGCAGACATTGAGGAGGCCAGAGATATAGAGAGGAATCTGTGGCTGCTGCATGTTTTGTATCTGCCAGATACATTTGGTTAACTACAAATTGGGCAAAGCGCATGAAATGTGTTTGCAAACAAATTAATATCCATCGATCTGAAAGCAGCCAGACAGCGTTGCCAGATCGTGCTATGATCTATGACCAAAATCAGTTTAAGAGCCAATTTGCTGCTGCTGTTATAATTTTGTTATAATTTGGGTTAAATAAACAAAAAAAAACAATAAATATTATTCGAGATGCAATGAGTGCTAAATATGTGTGTGCTTCCAATGCCAATTTGTTGGCATTTAACTTATGCGAGGGCTGATCGATGCATTTTCACTGGAAGCTGCCTCGTTATAGCTGCCATATGGCCACGGATAGATTTATTCTGCAAATGCGTCTTGTTGCGAATTGCAATTATTATATTTACAATGAAAACTATTTTTGCTGCTGCTTCCGTAAACAAGGCCTTGAGGCATGGTGGCAGCAACTAGATTGATGACTTGCAGTGGAATGGAGTGGAGTGGAGTCAACTCAACATTGACCACATGCCAGAAAGAGTAACTGTAGTCGGTGTGTTAAGTAAGAATAGAGCGCAGCATGAGCTGGCGCTATATGAAAAGTTTCGTATTGACTATATACTTTTTTGTTTTTGGGTTGAGTCTGTTTTATAGCCAAGTTGCAAGATGCGTTACCACCTCCGTGGGCGATAAATCTGCAGTGCGCCTGTGGCGCAATGAACTCACTAAAGCAGCCTTCTTCCAGCCACCTCCAGCCCTGACTCTGTTGCAGTTTGTTTAGTTTGCAGGCGACGATAAACACCTTGGCGCCAGTGTTGTTAGAGTTGTTGTTGCTGTTGTGGTTGCGGGTGCATATTTAAAGTTGAAAGCACTTTTTTTGGCGTTGCACTTATGATAACGCAATAGATTTGACAATGCCAAATGCCACTTGAGCCAAGTGCCTACTACACCTGTTGTTAGCCAGGGGGAGTTGGAGTTGACGTCTCGTTGGCGGGCATCGTGGGGTGTTGGCTTCCGTTGAATACGCTTGAAATTACACACGATATTGGCTGGCAATTATGCATGCATTTATGTTATTGTTAATTGTTTAAACAATCGACTTTAGCTCGATTTGTTGCACGTGGGTGCCGCCACATGAGATATTTTTAATCCCCCTTCTCGTTCTCTCTCTTCCTGCTTAATGTTACGAAATTCTTTCGTTTCTGTTGAATGGCTTTCGCTTTTCATTCATACAATGGAATTAAATGTGTGTGTGAGAGTGTTTCTAATTTAATTCATAGAATATATTGCGTATACGCATTATCTTCGAAGAATATGGATTATTTGATTCTTAGGTTTCTTTTAACTCAAAGCTGATTTAAGTTGTTAGTTTTAAGTAAGCTTTACTACAATATTTCAGTTACAGACTCAAAAAATTCAATTTTTAACATTTTTACCCGAAAAAATTCTGAAAATGATTTATAGATGAAACTTTTATGTCTCAATTAGCACATCGATAGTTGGAAACTTCTATTTACAAATTTTAATCTATAGCTAATTTATTTGCTTGAATTCCAGCAAATATTCAAACTTGTAAACATAATTACGCACAATGTTACAGTGGAAGAAATGAAGCTTTCATTTGATTTATGGCACTTCCATGGAAATTGTCGACAATTTGTCTGGCCGTGCAGCAGCTGAAGAAATCTACAAGCCAAACGAGTTGGAAAGAAGTCGTTTCCGTGATTTACGCGCAACAAAATTCGAAAATAAACAATGGGATTTTTTTCGTAAAGTATTTGCAGGGTGCGTGCTATTATTCTCTCTCTCTCTATCTTTCGTTAAACCATATCTGGAGTTAAAGATGTTGATTGTTGATTATTTGACTTGGACCAGTCGTTGGCGGCCTGGCACTTTGATAGTGCTGAATTTGCTGAATTCTATTGCTATTTATTTGCTTATGTCGCACCAACTGGCAACTGGTTGCTTGCTTGCCAACAACTTCGTCGGCAGCATCAAATGGGCCCAAAACACAAGAACGAACGCATAAACATTAAGGAGAGCGAACACGGTGCCGAGCTAATACGATATGTGAATGTGACATCAAAGCCTTGCAGAGCTGTGATAAGCAAAATAAACGGCACATCAGATTGCAATAATCAAATATTATGTATTCGCAGCGATAGCTTCATTCGATCGAATGATTCGAAATGGGGGACGTCGCATCGTTTTAATCACCGTTTGAGCGCCATCTGCTGGCGTCAGTTGGCACAAACTGTTGCATCCAGTGCTACGCTTCTGCTTTCCTTCCCTCCCCTCCATCCCAATCATCCATCCATCTATTCCCAGTGGCAGATCAAAGCATTTCAAGCGCAACAGTCAATCAAAAAAGAATTTTTTTTCTCTGTTTTGTTGTTGCACATTTTTGTTGCCATTTTGCTTTTGTTGTTGGCATCGTCGACGTCAGTCAACCTAGGCCAATAAATTGCCTGCACCCGTATCTCTCTTTCTCACCCCTCCCCAACCACCCTGCCGTACTGCCTGCCTTTCTGCTGTCGGAGCTAATTTACTCAAATGTCGACGCCTGGCGCTGATTTTTATTTTTCGCTTTTCATTTTGCATGATCGTGATTTTTGCTGTTGCTGTTGTTGTGTTTTTCGTTTTTGGCATAAATCGATCATAAATTTAATTTGAAAATTGCCGAGTTTAGCTTTTTTCGCTCGATCCAAGGCGATTCGAGGCTAAACAACTCCAAAGTCATTTTGCGTATTTATAACTCAATAAAACTTCAAAAGTGTTCGAAAACATTCGCTCTCAAAGTTTGTTTAATGCTATTAAAATGCATTTGTTGTTGTTGTTGTCGTCGTTGTTGTTGTTGTTATTGCTGCTGCTGCTGTTGTTCAACATCGTTGGCACTAAAACTCGGCCATTTATGGACTCTATAACTGGCAAAAGGGAAGCGGAAGTTTACTGTATACCCAGTTTTGTGTTTGGGATATCAAATTTTATTTGCTTCAGCCGCATTTTGTTGTTGTTCTTTATGATCTTCATTGCTGTTCGATGATCGACTACAAAGTGGGATATCAAGGGTTTCTTCTTCTTTGTGCTTTGATCTTGAAAGTTGTTTGAGTCGCAATATGGCTTTAATGCTACGCTAACAAAATTTGTATTCCAATATTGTTATCAGCAAAAACTTAATGGCTTTCCACGAAACCTTGAACCTCAATCTGTTCTTTTTGATCTTATCAAGCATATTAAATACTTCTCTTTAAACTTTAAATGTATCATTTCACGCGTTTTGCCGCCGAGCGTTAAATAGTTTAATAATATTTATAAATTTACTTTAGATCCTGCTGTAGGTGTGTGTGTGTGTGTCTATTATAGCCAGGTTAATTGCAACGACAGCTGCCAAAACAACAGCAAGAACAACAACAACAACAACTGGTGCAAGAAGGACAACAATATACGCTTCTGTTGTCATCGTCGCCGTCGTCGTCATCATCATCGTTGTCCGCGGAATTTATTGTTATAACGGCGCAATGATAACAGGTCATCAACACAACTGGCCAGGTAAATAAATATGTATATATGTAGTACGAACATAATACAGCGTTGAGAGGAGGAGGCGGTGAGGGGGACAGTGATAGCCACGAAAAATAAGCAGCGTTAATTACAAAAAGGAGGAGCTGCTCGACGAGCGAAGCAAACAAATTCATAGAATAATATATTGTATATCCTTCTGCAGCTGTTATCGTACGATGGGGATGGGGGTGGGGAGGGGTGGTTGCAACGCCAGCTAATACTTGCATTTAATTAGGCTTGCAATAATATTTATGTAAATCGGGCCTGGCTCCAGGACGCGACCACAGAGCCACAGCCCAACGCAGCGGACAGCAGCTGTCAATATTTATGCTTGGCGTTTTTGGGTTTTGGACTTCGTCAATGATTTTGATTACAATTACACACACACACACAAACACACATATGTACGTACGTATGTTGTTGTCCTGGCACACTGCCCTCTTCAGTCCTCTCCTGCATCTGCATCTGCTTATGCGAACGTATGTGTATGCATCCTTATCGTTAAGCAAACAGTGCAACATTTTGCTGTTTGTCGCCATCGCATTCTGTTTTTCTTGTGTCCTCTGTCCGTCCGGACGGCCTGGACCACCCGCAAAAATCTGCGTACGCTGCTTGCGACTGCCACTGTTTTGGGCACATATATTTGAGTATTCTCGATGGTTTTTGTGTTTTCGCATTTTATATTGTTGCTTTTGACACCGAATGGTCGCAACACTGTCAACGCAGCAATCGCACATGCCCCAAATATTGATATCGCAATTGAATTTAGCTGATTTTGCATGGGGTGATTGAGATTAATGAAAAGAGAGAGGGAAGAGAGATGTAACTTAAGCTTAGAAGAAAGAAATTTAAAAAACAGATCTTATGTTTTCATCGCATTCCCTGAAAACTTTACTGTAGGAACAGGCATAGGGTCTGAGAGAGTGTGGGAGCGTGAGCATATTAAAAATCGTTAAATTTGAATCAAATTTAAACGGACAAAATTATTAACTGAACCCAATCAAAAGCAGCAGACCTTACTTAACATTATGAGAATCGAGAAGAAGGGCTTGATCTTTACATCGTTAAATTTGAATCAAATTTAAACGGACAAAAAAGGCTTTACTTTTCAAGTCGTTTAACATGAATTAAATTCAAACGGACTAAATTTTTTACAAAACCCATCAAAAATTTGCATTTTTTTCATGTATGCGTCTTAACAGCAAAACGCGCAATGAGTTAAAGCTCGCTGTCGCAAGCTAACCTAAGCCTGAAGCCAGCAGGCTTGAAGCTCACTTTCAGGCCTACAACCACTAGGCTCCACAACATTTGGCACACTTTCCGTTTGCACTTGAGCGCTCATTTGTGTGTAGTATATGATGTTGTTGATGATAATAATGACTATGCCCACCCAGAAAGGCATTGAGTAAATGGCTCAAGACGTGTGTGCATGTATGTGTGTGTATGTCATTGAAAACAATGGACGAATGGCCCTTAGACAAGCTCGTGCTTCAGCTGAAGCGACACCTGAACATAGTTTAGGCCACATCAATAAAAAATATATCATTGTTGTCTAGTTGTAGTTGTAGTCTGTGTAGCGGTGTATCTGAATGCTTCAATGCCGCTATGGCGCCAGGCGCGTTTCTCAAGTGACAAATGGAGCTAAAGACAGACTCACCACACATCAGCGAAGACCATGACAACAATCTACGCATCGACAACATCATCATCATCAGCAGCAGCAGCAGCAGCAGTTGTGATTTTTAATTGACAGGCAGCAGCAGCTACAAAATACTTTTTGGCAGTTATATGGTTGGGTAACTGGTTCGCCAAATATGGCTAATAAGTAAGCTGGCCATCATTAGCGTTACGCATTTTCAATGACGCTTTTTTTATGTTTTACTTTCTACCAATTAACTGCAATTGTTTGGCAATTAGGGGCGTCGCCATTGGCTTTTTGGCCAGTTAGTTTAACTAAAGATTTGTAATTTACTGTTTGATTGTTTGGTTATTAAAGTGTTCCAAGTGAAAGCTAAGTATGTTTTAGTAAATGGCTTTTAGCTTCATTTTATTTGTTGTGTCTTTTATTGTTGAGTGGAATTTTACAGCCGTTCTGAAGATCATGGTGAGAAAGATGGACAGAAGATATGGAAGAGGAATTTGAGTATTATAATCGAAACAGAAGTAGAACAAGTTTTAGTATTAGTTATGGAAAAGAATCTGAGATTTGATATATTAAAAAAATTATTTATATTTCTTTAGGTTTAGTTGTACCAACAAAAATGTACTTAGCTTTTACCAAGCCATGACCAAAAAATAATTACATTAGTAATGCCTAAAGGAACCTGTACTTAAACTTCAAATTCCCTCTAGTTTTTATGCAATTGCCTTCAACTTTATAACTAAAATTCAAAATAAACTATGAATAACAAAAACTATCAATGAAAACAAATCATGTTTACTTACAGAAAACATGAATCCCATTTCTAAATTCAACTGAATGAGTGTATTGAACGCTGATTCAGATCATTCAGAGCTTTCTTTCCATGTTTTTATATGCAATACGATCCAGCTTTACGCAATAAAAGTTTTTCTACTGCGTATTGCAGAAATTGCGTGCTGTTTATCTGATATTCAATTGTCATATTTCCAGATATTGACTCATGCATTTAAATTGAAGCAACCGCTTCTTCTTACCATCTTTTTCAAACTGGTCTGGTTGTCATATGATATCGTTTGATAAGTAAAGGAATTTGCATATGGGATCGAATTCAATGGAAAAATCTGTTTTTGAAATAAAAGCCATGTGGAAGTGCAACTACAATTCTGGCTTAGAATGGTAATAAAAACTCGTGGACAAATGTTTTTTTTTTTTTTTGATATTTAACATAATTTTTTTGTTCGTTTTTAATACACTTTTTGTTATTTGTATGCTAATTTGATAATAATATTTATAATTTATTATTGCTTACGTAGTCTAGGCTAATTAATTATAATAATAATAATATTACTAAGCGATTCACTATCATAATATAGTATGTTAATTAAGTTATTTATTATGTTTAAATTTTTATCCTCCTAGTCGGGAAAAGTGAAAAACTTGTTCGCGTAGCAAAAAACTCATCACAAAATTGCATACCAGACATAACTACGCTCTAAATTTGATAACAATTTATTAATAGTTAGTTAATGTTATGTTTTTTTGTTGTTGTTGTTGTTTAATACTACTATTATGATGTACATTTATGTGTATAAGGTTAACAAACTGAAAACTAAGCTCGCTTGGCCAACATTTCGTATACGCAATATGCCAAAAAACATAAGAAACAAACAAATGAGAAAACAATATAAAATTAAACATAATCATGAAATTCATTGACATTGAGATACATTTTGTTGTTGTTCTAGTTGTTGTTGTTGTTTTTGCTGCTGCTGTGAATCATGCTTGAAAATATATTTACAGGAATATACAAGAGAGCACAGCGGCCAGCACAGCGCCTAGATGACGATATGATTTAGACGCCATACTTAATGCCATACTCCTGATAGTGACCCACATGATGCGGCCGATAGTGACTGAGATTGCTCAATTGACCCAGATTGCCCAGATTCCCGCTCAGATGCGATACATGATGATGATGATGATGATGACTATTGATGACAGCAGCGGCTGCTGCAGCTGAGGCAGCTGCCACACTGGCCGATGCCGGCGGACTGGCCGATTGTATGGAGCCCGTCGGGCTGCCCGTGTCCAGTTGGCAGGATTGGTTCTGCTCGAAGATCATGTCGCGGAAACCCAGCGCTGAGCTTGGACTGCTCGTAAGAACACCATTGTTGTTGTTGTTGCTGTTGTTGTTGTGGTTGTTGTTGTGCATGCTGCTGTTGTTGTTGTTGTTGTTGCTGGGATGTGTAGGTGTATTGGTAGCAGCACCACCATTGGTGATGGGCTCAGATGGCGGCGTCTCTGGCGTATACCAGCCACCATGCGCCGGTCCATGTGGCGTTGAGATCGTTGTGGGTGAGCCGCCCGATGATTGGATGCCACCACCACCTGCACCACCACCACCACCGCCGCCGCCACTACCATTGCCGGGCGTCAGGGGATGGGAAACGTGTGCCACATGCCGCAATTGCTGGGCATGATGTGCCGCCGCCGCATGATGCACATGATGCATCTGACTGCTGGCCACCGTCAGATTGTCATCATTCAAATGATACGGATAGGCGCTGTGATGGATGCGCGGATTATAGACATTCATCAGGGAGTCCACAGTGAAGCCGGCATGCTCGACGCCACCCGTCAAATGGTTCATTTGCGCCAGGCTATCATGGCAGGAGTTCAACATGGCATGCGACACATCCTTGCCGCTCAAGCAGCCCAAATCCATGAGTGGCTCCTTCTTGAAGTGCGCCGCATGTGCAGCCATATGCTTGGCATCCAGTATGCCATTGGTCATCAGCTTCAGTGGCTTCATCTCTGCCAGCTTCTCGTTCATCATGGCCTGCCGCTTAATGGCCTCCTCCTTCTCCCGCATCACATCCTTCTTCTTGAAGCGACGACGTCGCCGCAAAAACGAACCATTATCAAACATATTATACGAGTCCGGATCCAGTGTCCAATATGAACCCTTGCCCGGCTTCTTATCATCGCGCGCCACCTTCACGAAACACTCATTCAAGCTGAGATTGTGCCGTATGGAGTTCTGCCAGCCCTGCTTGTTATCCCTATAGTACGGAAATCTCTCCATGATGTACTGATAGATGCCATTCAGGGTGACCTTCTTGTCCGAGGCATTCTGTATGGCCATGGCAATGAGCGCAATATACGAATACGGCGGCTTCACAATCTCCTTGTTCTGATGCGGTGCACCCAGCCCATAGGCACTGGCCGAGTACGGATAACGCGAATACTGATCATAGGCATAGTGTGCTGCTGCCGCCGCCGAAGCACTGCTGGCAGCTGCCACCGCTGAGGCGGATGTGTAGCCGGCGGCCGTTTGCGCATAATGGCGCGAAAACGAATTCTGATCACTGAACAGCGTGTGCATAATTAAGTTTATTTAAGTTTTCTTTCAGTTATACTTTATATTCGATATAGAGATTTATTAGCGGACTGAGCCGCCACACCGAAAAAGTCAACTTTTTTAGTCGACTTTGCTTTCTTTTGTTTTTTATCTGCTCAACACTTCACAAGAAAGAGAGAGAGAGAGAGGGGATATTTTTTTTTTTTTTTTGGGTTGCTGCACGTTTATTATTTGTTCAAATAATATTTACTTAAACAAGTTGTAGCACAGTGTATATTATATATAGTGTTTGTGTGTGTGTCTGTGCAATGCGTACGTGCAGCGGCAAAGAACCGTTCGGGATAGTAACACGTCTGATACTGAATCTGTGTAACTGAAATAACATACAGCTCGGCAGCAAACGAATCTCGGCAGCGACTGTGACGCCAACAGCGACGTTAGCAGCAGCAGAGCGCTCTCTCTGCGTGTGTGTGTCTGTGTTTGGCGTTGTATTTGTGACCAACCACCGACGGCAGCAGGCACGTTTCCCAGTCAGTAAGTGAAGACCTACAGCTATACACACATATACAGTTACACTCTCTCTCCCCATACAAGGTGGCCGCCATTCATGATTTTTGTATGCGTTTGTATGTGTATGTGCGACCGCCTTTCGCCTCGGTGTAAAGTGGCATTCCCTTTCTACTGTTTTCTTGGTGTTTTTTTTTGGGTTGGAGGTGAAAATAGTTGGTGCTGGGTGTCCTTCTGTTTATGTTGTTCAAACTAATGCTTAAAATGCGGCCTAGCCTAGAGAGCGACAGAGAGAGAGCGAGCGAGAACAGTAGCAACGCACTCTCTTGTACAACCTGCTCGTTTCAGCAGGAGTGAAAGGAAGCGCAATATATGTACTCAATTGCCCATTGCCACCTGGACAATGCTGACAAGTTTAAGGCCCAAAAACAAATATATATGTGTGTGTGTGGGTGGCTTTTGGTAAGAGCGTTAACTGGATTTTTCGTTTTGGCGCATAATTTAGGGCCAGGAAACTCTTCTTTTACAAGTTCAGTTCAAAGATTCTTAAGAATTAAGTTGCGAAAAAGTTGTTATACGATTTTTAGAGGAAAAGTGATGTTAAATTTTAATAATTGAAAAGCTTATCCTAACTCCAAAGAGCTTTAATTATAAGGAAAGTGAGCTCAAATTAATTTTCAAGCTTTATTTATTTGAGATAGTTTAAGAAACTTAATTTTAATTCGCATATTTATCGCTTGAAACTTTGTAAATCGCTTTTAATTAAAGATTGCAAAGTTAATCGTGTTTGTTATTGTTTATTTTTCAACCCTTTTTCGCTAAGGGAGTAAAAACCAAAAGCTCGTATTGCCTTGCCTCCTTTCTCTTCCTCTTTTTTTTCGCTATGTTCTCACGCGTTTTTTTCTTAACACTTTGCTGTTTGTTTTTGTTATGAGCCCAAGCAATTTTTTTTTTGCAGTTGTGTTTTATATTTGTTTTTTGCTTATTGAAACAATATTTTGTTGTACAACAATATTTATTGACTTTGTCAGCTTTAAAGTAAATTTTGTATGTTTATTTGGGCAAATACGTGTGTGTGTGTGTTTGTATGTGTGACGGATCTTTGACGGTTCTGTTTGCATATGTGCGTGTGTGTGTGAGAGTAAAAACACTTGCGTATATAAATATATATTTTGATAATTTAAAAGTATAATTAATTTGCATTTGCATTCAATAAAAAAACCCAACTCGTGCGTGTAGAAAATAATATTCTCTTTCTCCCTCTCTCTCATCGCACATCCTTGTTCAACTATGTTCCATCTCTCTCTCCCTATCTGTCTGTGTTTTGAGTGCGTATTTCGATAACCTGGATAATTGATACAAGAATAATATTTGGCTCTATTAGCGCAATCGCATTATTTTGACAAATATTTTTATTGTTTTAACATAATTTTTCGTATGCGATGCCGAGTTAAACGAAGTGAAGGATGCTCATGCTCATGCTGATGATGCTAAAAACCAAAGGTCCTTTGAGCCTTTTTTGACCACAGACACATGTGTTTGGCAGTCCATGTCCATGTCCGATCCATGTCCATGCTCGAGAGTCCTTGGCTGCATTTGAAATTCGAATGAGGCTGCAACGACGACGACGACGACGACTTTGCCTCTTCAATTTCTCCACCATATCAGCTCCTCTTCTCCACATATCAGTTTTTTTTCTTGACGTCGCCATCGACGCTGCTGATTTTACAAATTTTTTGTCTTTTGGCATTGGAGCTTTGAATTTGTGTGTGGAGAGTGTGATTGTGTGTGTGTGTGTTTTCGCACAGTTCATGTTATTTCTTTTGTGTATTTTGTCATTGTTCCGTCTGTCCCAATCGGAGTCTCCACTGCCACCATTGTGACATTTGTATCTTCTCAAGCTTTCGTATTCGTTTTCGTTTTCCCGTTAACCTCGCCCGCTCCATTTTGTCTGTCATTTGACCTATGAAAATATTGTTTTAATCTCTTGCAATGCTAACAAAAAAAAAACTTAAAAGAAAGAAAATTGTTTAGTGAAAGTTTAATCAGACTTAAAGCTGAAAGAAAATTGTTCATTTGATAAAGCTTTGGACAAAAGTCATTAGAATTAATTGGTATGCCCTTTTAAAAGGAGAATTTTTGTCAAAAAATCGTTTTTGTACAGATTTTAGCCAGTTTAGAGTGGTAAAAATTCTGGAATTGAGAGATCACATTTGGCTTAGAAACCCGAAAAAAAAGAAAGAGAATCTTGTAACTTGTTTTAAAACATCCTAAAGGACAAATCTATGAAAAAATCTTACCGATTTAAGAAATATGTATCAGAAACATATCTATACAAATCGGAACTAATAACATGGCCGTTCCCTCTTATATACATTTTTTTATAGATCATATCATAGTTTAATGAACTTAATAGCTTTTGCAAAATGTGGATTACGCAATTGAAGTTCGTTGGTCACGCTTTTTGCATATGAAACATTTTAATGTGACAAACATTTTCATACTGGAACCAAACTTCAAAAAAATTCGCAGATATGCATGTGACATATTCATGCCACAAGCTCAATACACAGTTGTGGCGCCTGTCGCCAAAAAAAAAAAGCAGCTCCGGCTTGATTCGTGTCGCAATTTTGCACGCTCAATTTGAGGCAGTGAACAGAACGTTGACATCGCCATCGAGATATATATTCAATTACTGCTGTATGAGACAGGAGGGTATGGAGGGAGTGTGACTAGACAGATAGTTAACAGTATAGAGGACAATTTGCAACACATGTTGGCTTGAAGTGAGGGGCGTGCAAGCGGTCAAAAGGGAGAGGAGAACATATGGCAATTCATTGCCTATTTTTGGGCAGATTTTTAGTATTTTTACTAGAAGTAATCTAAAAATAATATTGATTTTAAAGCGTTGAGTGCACGAAGTGCCCTAATCAGACAGTTAACGGCACTTGAACCAAGGCACACACACACATACATGGGCTCACAGACAGAGAAACAGGATTTAAGCTGCAACAATAATAAAATTTCTAGCAAAAAAAAAAAAATGAAAAGAAATTGGAAAATATATTTCGCTTGAAAAACGCGTACTCCTAAAAATGCTGATAAGGCGAAATATGCGCACGCACACAAATACATATATACACACACATACACTCTGCTCACGCTGCTTCGCTGCTCTCTCATGAATATGCATACGACGTCGACGCAGCGTCGCTGCTCGCTCTGCTCAGGCCAATAAAGCAGAGACGAATACAAGCAAGCAAATGCGCAGCCAATGATAGGCGTGGCCTCAACTGCACAGACAGCAGCCGCATTAGGTGTGAGAGTGAGATGGCGAGCACAAGAGCGCAGCAATGGCGTATGAATTGCACTGCTTGCACAACTGCACTTGGATGATTTTGTGGTGGCTTTCTGCCGTTGGACAAATGTTTCCCAGGGTTGAGTTGGATGGAGTGTGTGTGTGTGTGGGTTGGGGTTTGGGATACACTCAATATTGGCCACTTATTAAAATTTATGATTTGTATATATAGTTCGAGCACTCATTATGCATACATAGTTTGTTTCTCTCTCTCTTTTTTATGATTATTTTGCACAGCCAATTTAGCAGATTAGTTGTGGATACAACAAAAAAGTTGTGATTTTGTTTTTCCAGGAAATGTGGGTTGTGGGCTGTGAAGGGGTTTCTGGCTGGCTGGGAAATTTCAGCCATTAGTTTAATCATAATAATAATCATAATCGCAATCATAATCATGTTGAAAATCTTCCGGTCTTACAGCCATAAGCAGTCGGAAATTCATGGCAAGACGGCGGCGCTAAGTCGCCGGACTACCTGAACTCGACAATCCAATGTAATTCCTGTCCAGCACCGGATGCTAATCATCATAATGCCTAAGCACGAACGCAAGCAAGGGGAAAACTTTATTTTGGCTGCTTTCTGGGTTGGCATGTTTAGACTTTAATGCGCGCCGCGGGAATTCTTAATGAAAACGAACCGATTTTCGATTGGGTTTTTTCCAGCTAGGACTTATTACCTGACGGACCCTGACTTCTGTTTAGGGTCTCGTGCTTTGCTTCATGTGGTCGGTTTTTCCCCCCTGCTGCTGCTTTTGCTACTGATAATGATGATGATGATTATGTTGAAGTCTTGCTTGAAGCTGGTTTTTGCTTATGCCGCGCGTGTCTTGCGGTTTTTGTATAGCTTATTTGCGGTTTTACAGTTTTTATTGCCTGCTGGGCTGTGGGTGTTCCTGACTCCTTCTGGCTATGGCTGCTTCTCTTGTCATTCCTTTCTTCATTTGCTTGGGAGCGGCATTAAGGTGTGTACTTTTTGCTTAAGTAATGAGCCATGATGCTTGAGTTTTTCCACGAACATTTAATGTTATATAAAGTGTATCAATTACATTTTTGAGGGATTTTGGGTAAGAAAAGATGTTAGTAATGAAAGCTTGAGATCTTTAGCCTTAGAACCTTTTGATTGTCTTTTCACATACGCAAATCTTTAAGCTAAGTTTCATATCTATTCCTCTCACAACTCTTAACTGTTCATTGAATCATTCATTCTGTCTCTTATTCCTCGAAAGCAAACACTTTGCATTACAACGCTTAATTCATTCATAAAAATATCCATCATATCCAATTCCGTCTCGAGGTATTTTCATTCAAAACTGTTACTTGCCTTGCAACTAGTTGTTGCTCTTGTTGTTGTTGCTGCTGTTGCTGGTCTAATGTTTATTTTATAAATATTCGATGCCATGTTATTTCAACAAGACTTTTGTTTATTTATATGGGGCACAAAATACGCGCGACATACTCGAGACTTTGTCTCTACGTACGTTTCGTATGTTAAATGAAATTGGCAATAGAATATTATTGTCTATGAATATTCTTTATAAAATATAGACAGACATATGCATCAACCATTGTTGTATCGAAATTGTTTGCAATTTGAAACGGATAGATAGAATATTTTTTTGCCTGAATTCTGTTGTATAGCGAGCCTATAAAAACATTCACCAGTTGCAAAAATCCTTGCGAAAAAGTGTTTTTAATTTCGCATAAATTTAAAATAAATAAAAACTCTAAAAAATTGTTTATTTTAACGCAAAGGAAAACGAACATTTTGCTCCTTTATGGCCAAAAACTAAAAATGTTCAAATCATTTTATTTATTTATTTATGCAGGCTGGTTGGGTCGCTAGCTGCATCTTCGTATCTATGTTGTTGGGCTCTGTGGTCCATGGGCAGGATTCGTTTTTGTGGCATTGTGTTCGTTCGTGTGTTTATTTGACGCACAAATCCTCTTACGCCGGACTCTCGGACTCTTGGTCTATCGGTTCGATTCGTAACGGAATGAAAAGGACAATTGCATGTTTTGATTGCCGCCTGCAATTGTCCTGCCACTACCACTGCCACTGCCACTGCCCCAGCATCCTGCTGCCTCTGTGCACTTGTGACAATATTTTCATAATTTTTGCATCTTTTTTTTGTGTGGTGGTGTTGCTGTTTGCTGAATCCGGCTGCCTTTTGCCGTTGTCATCGGCGCATCGCCAACGGTAGGTGCGTGTGTAAACATTAACTTTTCAAGAAGATTTAATCCCGATTATCCTTTGACTGTTAAATTTTTCTTCACTCAAAACTTACCTGGTCCACTGATTCTCTTACGCTGTCTGTTTCTGTGTTTGTTTTACGGTTTTGTGCAAAGATTGAGTCGTCTCCCTTGTCCTGGACTCCTTGCTTGTGTCCTTTTCCGTCGTCGACTGGCTAGCGATAATTATCAATGGCGACGACTTCTTGATGCGATTTCTGCTGCTTTTCTCTCGGCTCGCACAATGGTCAACTTTGTGTTCCATTTGACTCTGGATGAGATTTTAATTTGCCCATAAAGGTGAGACAATTAACTGAATAATTGGATTGCTAATCTTCTCAACAATGTTCAGGGGCTGGTTACTGCAAATTAGATTTGTATTTACACCCAACGCAAACTCTTATCCTTAGATCTGTTTGAGTTGCTTTAAAAGAGGGTGAGATAAATGCAAATAAAGACCTAAACCTATTTGCCTTAATTAAAATGCTAACTGGGAATTATATAAATATAGTCGAACAACCATTTGGCGATCATAAAAAGGTCAACAAATGTTTGTTGTAGGGAGAATACGAACTATCCAAAAATAAGTTTAACTTATAGAAAACTTTGTTGTAAGAAACTTTTTAATATAAAAGTTCGACTGCAACTAACATAAGCACGAAAGTTTGAATTTAAGTTAACCACTTTTAAACTTTTTAATGTTTTTAAAAACATTCTAGTCCTTAAAAGCCTTTAAGTGCTCAAAAGATCCCAAAAAAACAATTTACATACAACAGGACAACAATTTCTAAAAATATTTGCAGTAATGTGAGAAAATAATGTAGACAGCCAAAAGTAACCGCATTTCTGCTTTCATTCTCAGCTATTTGTGTTTTTCAAAATGCGTTTAATTTAAAAATATTTTCGGCCGCCCTTTCTATATTGCCAGACTGCTGAAAATACATTTTAAAATTCAAATGATAATAACGAATTATTTTTAAGCAGCGCAAATTTAAGCAGTGCACTGCTTCATGTTGACCGCGCACTGCTTGCAAGTCACAATAACACGAAGCACAGCCAGCTTCATGCAACGCACATTTTGTACTCACGTGAAGTTGGCTGTATGCAAAACGATTAAGAAGTTGCGCTCGAAGTGGCGCACTTTTTCAAATATTTCAAACTAACTGAATAGAGCTGTTTATGTGGGATTTGGAATTTAATGAAAGCAATGCGTAAAACATTTAATTTCCTTAACTTTTATATTTTACAAATATTGAATAAATTTTACACTTTTGCCACATTTTGTTTATTTGCTTTGTTTATTTCAATTTAAACACTTGATCACAAATAATGCTTGACTATTTGCTTTATAAATACTAACTTATCCACTTCTAGTTATTATTTAAATGTTATTTATTTGATAAGAATCCCTTTTAGTTTACACACTAAGCAACTTCTAACATTGTCGTCTACTTCTTAAAAAAACTAACTGTAAAAATTGATTATCCTTTGAGGTAATTATGTAAAATATATAAAAGTGTAACTAAAGCTAGATTTAAAGGCTTATTGCATTAATATTTCATTGTCTCATAGTATTCGCCATTCGGGGGCGGAGTCATGGGCCTCAGGTAAACCGGTTTCAAATCGATGGGCGAACGATCTATGGCATGATTGCCCGTCTGCGATGGCGGCGGTGTCATGCTTCCATGATGCTGTTGATGCTGCTGCTGCTGTTGCTGCGGCTGCTGCTGATGATGCTGATGATGAAGGTGATGATGATGATGAAGATGTTGCGTTGACTGCGAATGGGCATGCGACTGCCCCGTCTGTATGGAGGACAAAGCGGGCAGTTGCTGCAACGACATGGAGCGCAGACCTGAAACGACAAACAGGAGTTGAAAAACAAACATTCGATTAAAATGCGTACAATTTTCATTTTTATGATACGGCGTTAAAATTCACATTGCCAGCAATAAAAAAAAAAAACGACAACGACGACAGAAAGACAGACTGGCGGCAGTGTAACACCATGTGTTGCTATGCGGTGGTAATCCGAGATCAAAATGATTCTCTCGGCCGCACACACACACACCCCCACATGCAGTGTGAACTCTGTAAATGACAGTGTTGCCAGCATTAAAAGCTAGTTTTATGAACAAGCAAGAGAATATTTAAGTATAATCAACCGTTTAATGTTTTTTTTTACAGCGTAATGCTTTTCTATGCTCAGCCTCACACTTTTCACCCACAAGAAATCTCTTCTCAACTCGTTCCCAACAAAACAAGCTAGTTTTGGCTAGAAAAAAACGGCTAAGTGGGCAACACTGGTCACACAATTTGTTGTCTCTGATTGACATGAACACCCAAGCGGATTAGCTGGGGCCACTTACCGTTATCCAAGCCGCTGCCACTTGTTGCATAGGAGTAGCCCGCCGCCACGAGACTGGCGGCTGGCGCATAATCACTTTGAAGCGCCGCCACCGGCGAACTGGAGGAGCCCAAGGCGGAGTGAGCCAGCGGTGGCGTGATCGAGCCATTGAGATGATTGTTGTTGCCCACCGATGTGAGGCAGGAGATGTTCGAGTACTGGGGCAGGGTGGCAACGCCAACAGCCGGTGAGCCACTGTGTGCTGCGTGCACATTCCAGGCATCACTAAAGCCCTGTGCCGCCGCCGCAGAGCCCGGTCCGGAAGCAGCACCATAGTCATAGCTGGCATACGCCGGTGTTGCATAGAAGTTGGCATTATCCTGCAAGGATGCAAGTATAAGAAAACGTTTTCGGAAGTAAAAGTATAGAAGTTTCTTTCTTACCATGCCCGCATCACCATAGCTGCCACTGTAGAAACCATTCGCACTGACAGCATACGTCTTGACCTTAATCTTGGAGCGATAGCCACGTGGACGACGTCGCAAACTGCCCTCATCCTCGAACAAGTGAGCAGAGTTCTCATCAATTGTCCAGTAGTTGCCCTTGCCCGGCTTACCCACACCCATGCCCTTGGGCAACTTCTTGAAGCACTCGTTCAGGCTGAGATTGTGACGCACGGAGTTCTTCCAGCCGACATAGGGTCCACGAAAGAATTCATAGCTGCAAGCAGACAGGCAGACACAAAAATAATGCAAGTTTATTTATTTGGCATCAAATGAACAATATCCCAAAAAAAAAAAAAAACCCAACATTCAAATGAGCTTTGAGTGTCGGACACAAAAAGTCAATTAAAAAACTTTTTGGACACCGCAGACTTGGCAACAAACAAACAAACAAACGATGTCAGCATGAAATCCTCTCACGCATTTGAGACCATCGCCAATGTCGCCAATATCCAAACACATAAAGTGCCAAGCGCTAAGAAATATGATCAATTAAAAGGATGCGCTCGGCTCATTGGATTCAAGTTTGGGTCTGATGGGGCGAGGGGGGGGAAGTGTTGAATAAATAATAAATGAAGGCAAGTAAATAGAAACCAAGCGACATGCACATAAGGTGCCTGTGTCGTATCTGTATCTATATTTGTGATGTTTGTTCGGTATTTGGTTGCGGGGATGGTGTCGATATCGGTAATCGTTCCCACTCGACACATGAGCTTGCTGGAGACGCTTGTTTCGGCGCATGGGAATGCGTACGAATGTACTACGTTTGAGCCATTTTCTTTTTCGGGGGGGCTGACAACTTGAGTGTCTAGAGTCTAGACTGGAGCTGAGCTTGCCAAAAGCTACGATAAGAGCAAATATTTGCGTATACGTAATAAAATAAGGTCAAAGATATATATTTTAGATTGAATAGTTAGGAACAAAAGAGAATTTCCTATGCTTTTTCAAAGCCCTTTCTCTTAATCTCGACAATAAGCCTTCAAGCTTTTAAACTCAACACATGTTCAATTAAATTGTAACTGGATATTCAATGTTGAAGAACTTAAACTCAAGTGCTTTACGCATTCGCTTACAATTGTATAATAACGGGATTTAATTAAGCTACACAGTGAGAAATGACTTCCAATCTTTTGTTAAATTCTTCACAAAATATTAAAAATGGGCATCAAATGATTTTATTATAATCTTCTTTAAGGAGAAAAGATTCTTGCGATCTACATAAGATGTAGATTGATAGATAGTATAGATACCTCATTGATCCTAAGTAAAACTGAACTTGAATAAGGATCAACATACTTGACTTTAGCAAGATTTTTCCGTAGACAAAAACTTTCTTTTTACTGAAATTTTTTCTCACCTCTTTTGCAGATAGGCATAGATCTCGCTGAGGGTCAGCTTTGCCAGTGGGTGATTCCTTGATGGCATGTCCAATCATATTGATATAGCTTAAAGCTGGCTTCTCGGGACGACGAGTACCCGATTTCTTGGTCGTATCCGGCGTGCTATTATCCTGAGCACTGGCAACACTTGGCTTGGGACTCTCATTATTGTTGTGAGAATTCGTTGGCATCGGTTCGGACTTGGTTGGCGAGGAACTGGCACTGGAGTAGTTGAGCACAGACATATTAGGATGTCCATGGGCATTGGTTATAACTTGTGCAGGGGATGCAGACATCCTTGGTAGATAGTTGGGAGAACTTTGTTGTTGCTGCTGCTGTTGTTGTTGATGTTGCTGCTGTTGTTGCTGCTGCTGCTGCTCGGCTTCATGGATGGCCAGCTGATGGTAGTCATTGGCACTGAGTATGGTATTGTTGGAGCAGTACTTGATCGTGGAGGCATATTGATGATTCATGGGCTGCAACTGCAGTGGCTTCACCACCGGCGAACTCACATACATCTCCTGATCGGTGGGTGTCTTCGAGCTGGAATTGGGTGACACCGAACCAACAGAATGGGTGGACATGAGCACACCATATGGAGGTATGGGACTCGAGGATGCCGGCGGTGTTCCCATGCTGGGCAGAGCACTCAGGCCATAATGCTGTGGCGTGCTGGTCGTAACTGTGGTGGGCGTCACATTGCCCGACGTATAATATTTGCGATCCATGTAGCCAATGTGTGGCTTCTCATCCGCCAGCTCTGTGGGTGAATCGCCGCCGCCCATCAGTTGGTGTGTAAATGTGTGTGGATGTGTGTGCTGTGTGGTCAAATGATGATGTGGATGATGATGCGATGGATGATAGTGCGACGAGGCACTCACAAAGCCACCCAACTGATCAACGACCATGGTGCGGCTATTCAAATCCGTAACAACTTCTTCACTTTTAATCATTATTTCTGGTTTTTTTTTTCTTTTTCAAGTTTGTAAAATTTTCTTATTTGACGCGTTTTTGTTTTGATTTTTATTTCGTACGAGAAGGCCTTTTTTACCCGTTCCGATTTAAGTTCGAACCGTGCGGCTTCGCTATTCTCGCTAAACTGTAAACGTTCTGTGATCTTAACGCTCCTGCTGCTGCTGCTGCTGCTGCTGTCACTGGTACAGATGCTATATAGAGCGTCGATCCACTTGAGTTCTGTGCTCTATGTTCTTTTTTTAGTCTCGCGCCTACGCCTTACGCAAATGTATTCTCAGTCTTGCTCTCATTTACAGTTACTCTCATTTGCGCTCAACATTTCCAATTGGCTTGCTTTGCACGCTCAACTGCTTGCGCTCTGCCCTCTCTTTCACTCTCGCTCGCTCTTGGTCGCATCTCTCGCGTTTTTTCTTTTCATTTACGATGCGAGTCAATGGAATTTGGAGCCATTGGAGCTTCATTCTAATGCATTGGTATGCAAAAAGAAATAAAATATCTAAAGACATGTCTTGGGAATTCAAGTAATTTGAGTTATTTGAGGGTTTTATATAGTGAAAGATGCAGTGGAATAACTGTAAAAAGCTCTTAAGTTTCCATTATGGTATTTTAAAGATTATTTCAATAAAATGTACGAAAAATAGAGTCATAAGTGCTTATTTTCTTAAGAAATTAGATCTAGGGTCGAATCCAAATAGAGAAAACTAAGATTTTTTGAAATATTTTTTTTTAATCTTATTCATCTTTGATTCCTGCAAAGCCTTATAAATCCCGTGCTTTTGTGCTTTAAAGCAGTTTAACTAACCTTAACAATACCTAACAATCTTCAATCCCCAAATGAGCAAGATCATTAGGATCTCAGCCCAACCTGCAAAGCATGTTTGCTCGCCTCGTCTCCTTTGCACACTCAACAGTTAATAAATAGGCAACAGAACCCAGATCTCGAAACCCAAATTACTGCGAATGAACAATTAACATTTAGCGTATTCATTTGTAAGAGGAAATTGTGCAGCCTCCGTATTTCTGTTTCTGTTTTTTCCTCCAATTGCTGCTTCTTGGCGGCATACGAAACGAGCTGTTAATTGATTTAGTCTCGTTCCTATGCCCGGCTACGGACCTGGCTCTCTGCCGCCTGACTGCTGCTCCCTGAGTGCCGCCATTGCTGTCAGCACTCGCGACTCGCGACCGTGACGACGCAGCGGCGATGGCGCGACGAGGCCGCTCACACTCTTTCTACCGTTCTCCATGCTCTTGTCTCTCGCTCTCTCTACCAATGTTCTGGTTTTCTTTTTTTTCGGTGCCAAGAGATCGGGCAACGTTTCAATCCCCCAAACAGACAAACACACACACGCACGCATGAGAGACACACACGGAGGCGGAGTTTTGTTTACATTAAAACGAATTCTATTTGTCGAAAGCGTCAGGCACGATTGGCGCTGCTTGGCGGCAGCAACAACAACCTTCTTCTTTTTTTTTTTTTGTTTTCATGATTTGACTTTTGTGCGAGCCTGAAAGATATTTTAATTTCGTTTTGCAAATATATATCACGCAGGCAGACAATTTCAACCAAAACACTCGCCATTTTCATCGAATTTTCGTGGAATCCACAGACAATAACCACACAACAGCAACAACGACAACCAAATTGAGCAATTGCTGAACATTTTTGGGTTTAATATGTGGCTGTACCAAAATATACATACACATATACATATTTATGTATATAGATTCTTCTCTTCTTATTTTGCTACAGACAGGCAATAAATTATTTTTACTTTTGATTATTATTACTTCTTATTCGCGTTCCAGAACTTATTGTTGCATGTGAGATATAAATTAAACAGGCATCGAGAGATATTAAACCGCACACAACAACAACAACAATAAAATACTGAATCACAAAAGTTTAAAGCTTGCCGTTTAATTAATTGCCCAGGTGTGGAAAAATTCAAAAGAATAAATTCTTGTGGGCTAATAAATGACATTGTTTCAAGCAAGTACGCAGAAAAGTAGCCAAAAAATTAATCAGTCAAAAAAAATATTCAAAATATTCAAATTTAGCTTATTTAGTAAGTTGCCAACTTTTTCAATGTTTTTTTGGCTGTCGCATTTGTTGGAAAAATTTTATATTTTCTATTTTTAACGTTGATTTGGCAAATATCGATTATACATCCTACATCCCCACATCCCCCCACCCCCCATCCGCACATATTTTGCCTGCTCAGATCTTAGCCAAAACCACAAAATATCTTTGACATGACATCGTTGTTGCCTTGTATTTATAGCCAACAAAGTCCAAACAGTTCCATGTGCGTCATCTTAACTGGGTCAACAGTTCCGCCAACATTTCCAGCCAATTTGACGTTGTGTGGTCCATTAACTGATGCCAACTCTTATGCTCTGCCAGCTCCTGTTTCTTAAGAGCAAAATCATAACAAAACAAGACGAGGGAATTCCCAAACAAAAGTCGTCATCATCATCATCATCAACATTTTCAAGTTCAAATAATCATAATAAAGATAAGCATATATACAATACATCTTGCTCTTAATCTGGTTGTTGTTTGTGTTGTTTTTGTTGTTGTTATGGGCTTCTTGTACGGCGTTTGTTTTGCTTTTAATTTTAATGTTAATGTTATTAAATGGCCAAATTGTTTACTATTATGGACGTTTGTAAACAAAATTATGTATACGACGCATCGGCCGCAGCAAAAACCAACCAAGAGTTGTAGTACACAAAACGAAAGATTCATTCCATTCAATCCTCTCTCTCTCTCTCTCTTGTACCCTTCCTCCTCTCTTTGGCAAAAGAATACCAAACAATACTAAATGCCGGCCATGGCCAGGCATTGTTTAAACTCGTGCCTCGTGCCTCATGCCGCATGCTGTAGTTGTGTTGTAGTTTAATAAACATTTAACAATTAAACACACACTCTAAACACACTCTCTCTCTCCCTGTCTACCCCGAGTTGTATACAAATTGTTGGAGCCGCTGGGCCTGGCGCATTTGTTTTTGCACACTGACCTACAACAACAAATCAAACAACAATTGCAGCTCCTCTCCTTGCCACCTGCACACACCCCGCTCCCTGCAACTGCTCTGATTTGCCGGACAATAAATAATCAAATAGTCCAAAAACAAAATTCCAAATATTTACAGTACAAGCTTTGAAGGGGTGTAGGGGGTATAATTATGCCGTCTTTAGTTAACATTTTTTTTCTTCTCGCCTCTCTCTTGTTTAAATATTTACACTTTTGGTGTGCAAAACCTAATAGTTTTGGGTTCTACTTTATTATTATTATTTTTCAACAGCATACTTATTGGTTTTTTGTTTATGCAACGCACTAGAGAGAGAGATTGAATCACGTGTTTTGTGGCCAAACTCATATGGAACGCATTTTTATTAGTAAATGATAAACAACAAGAAGCTATATCAGTAATACAAACATTATATATGTTGATGTTTTTTCCCACGACTATAATTGTGCTTTCTTTTTGACTAAATATTTATAAAAAGAATTAAAACTGTTAAAGTGGAACAAACCGCTTTTTGGTTTGCCTTAAAAATGTTTGAATAAACATGAAGTGAAAATGTTAAGATTATTTATAGATATTTAAAAGATATAATTATGCATTAAACATTAGCTCTTGACTAAGAAATTCTCGGTAGTTGGTATGACAAAAAAGATTTTCTAAGAAAAATATTTCTTCTATGTTGCATAACACAGCATCAGTTTCAACCTTTAACAGCTCAATTCGCATTTGTTACATCGCAAATGATACAGATTTTTTGATTCTTCATACAGTTTCATTAAAGTGATTTTCTGATGAAGACATATCGCTTGTGACATCATTATACGGGCTAGAAGTGGCCTACAGGAGTAAAGGCTTCCAACTTCTCACTAGCGCTCAAACCTAACCTTTAACATTGTATAGCTAAAATCGCATTTGGAACATCACAAATTATATTGATTTTATGACTCTACATAAAATTTAAGTCACAGAAAAGTATTTTCCCGATTTGATATATGAAAAATTTATAAGTTAAATCTTTTACCTGACTATTTTAATGATGCAAATGATAAAAGTAAATTCTGGCGTCAATGAATGCGATATTTTGTTGGTGTTTGCTACTGCTATGAATGTTGCCACACAAGGGTCATAAACACCTTTTGCCTCACGATTACAAATTGTACAAAATGGCCGTTTAGCTGGCTTTTGCGCAAGATGGCCAACACACACACACACACACACACACAGAACGTGTTAGTTTGCCAGCTGGCAGTTTGGCAGTAATTGTGCGATGTGGATGCCATTGCCAAACTACAATGCAAACTAAGGCATAAATACATATAATAAAAGCTACCACACACACACACACACAGACATAGATACTGTGCCACAATGGGGCGCCCCCGCGCTGCCTGACCGTGTGTGTGTACGCCATTCAGCTGTCGAAGCTGGCGCAATAAAATTGAACAATTTATAGACTTGCGATCCATTTGGTGCGCAATAATTGCGCCAAAATTGAACAGAACAAAAAAAAAGGAAAAAAAGCCAACAACAAAGTGAAACGAGGCACAAATGGAATGGTCGAAAACCATTTTTACTTTGCCACTTGGACTGGGGTTGTGTGGATTTTGCCTTTTGTTTAGCTTTTAGTTTAATAGCCGTGTACTTAAAAATCCGTTGACTCACGCACAGGTGATCGCGGGCGGAAAGGCGGCAAGGGGGGAGGAACACAGGAAACACACACAAGAAAATTATATATTTTGCAATGCAGTCGGCAATTAATCTTTGTAGAAAGAAGAAGAAGGAAAGGCATTGCTGATTATGTGATAAATGCCCAAAAATGCTTGCCAAGCATGTGGCATGTGGCACCACGATAATGCTATGCCGCTTTGACGGCATCTGTTTCGTTTCAATTGACGCGTATTGTCGTCATTGCTTCTTGGTAAAAAACAAATCATGATGTTGTTGTTGTCGCTTTGTTCTTGGCTTTTGTAGATTTAACGGCCTTCGTGGGGCAGCGCACCTGCGAATATTGAATGGAATTGAAACGTTCTTCTATTTTTGCCCAAAGCAACGTTTTTTTGTAGCATGTTCAAGTGGCTTGCAGGGAGTCAAAAACTAAAGAAACAATTTGGGTTAATCGTTGGCGACATCCTGACGCAGCAGCATTTGTCTAATTACCCCCGAGGCTGTAAATCGCAGGCGCTGACAAATATTTTGACATGGCGTCGCCAAGAGACACATTGTCGTGGTCCACTTGATGCTCGGACCAGAATATTGAGGCTAATGTGTGGTCGGAGCACTTGAGTTTCAGTAGTTCAAATTGAAACTCAAAACCGAATATATTTACAAAACAACAAAAATAACCATATTCAAATCTCAGCCGCAAAGCAATGAGCATGACATGTGTCAAGCTGAGAAATTAATCGAGTGATTTGAAAATGACAAACTAGCCTCAAAAGTCAGTAGTTAGTTACAACATATACGCTTCAGATTCAAAATACAATAAATTTTACGTTTTCTTTTTTCTTTTCTCTTTTTTTTTTTGTAAAATTCCAAGTTAATAATGAATCGTTTAATGAATATATCTTTCTTGAAATTGACAGAGAATCTGTTGCACTCGCGTCGTCCAGCGAGTGGCAGTGGTGATAAGAAAGATCCTAGCGCCAACAAGGATCAATGCGGTCAGCAAAATCAATGCCCAAAGGAACCAGCTCGTCAGCAAAATAAGTGTCCACAGGATGCTTGTAAACAGCAGAATCAGTGTCCGCCGAAGGATCAGTGCGCCCAGCAAAATCAGTGTCCGCCAAAGGATCAGTGCGCTCAGCAAAATCAATGTCCGCAACAAGATGCTTGTGCCCAGAAAGATCCCTGCGCCAAGAAGGATCCCTGTGCCAAGAAAGATCCTTGCGCCAAGAAGGATCCCTGCGCTCAGAAAGATCCCTGTGCCAAAAAGGATCCCTGTGCTAAGAAGGATCCCTGCGCTAAGAAGGATCCCTGTGCCAAGAAAGATCAATGCAAAGGGTCAGGTGCGGGCGCGGGCTCGGGTTCAGGCAACAAGGAACCCAAGAAGGCTGCCTGCGCTCACAGTAAGACTTCCCCATTATATATCATAACGAAAGCTTAAATAACGTTTTATTCTACAGCTGAACAAACGCCAACGAATCCGCGTTGCAAGGATGGCAAAGCTCCAAAGGGAGCCAAAAAGGATGACAAAGCTGCAAAGGCAGCCAAGAAGGATGCCAAGAAGCCAGCCAAAAAGTGAAGATCCCGTTTGGCAGTTATGGTTTATGAACTGACCCGACTGGCGCCATCTTTACTAAAAGTAGTTCACAAAAAGAAGAAAAAAGAACATGAATCAGTTTCGGGTTTACGGCACTGAGATCATAAAAGCGAAACGCTCACCAGACATTATAAAGCCATAAAGCCAACAAGTAAAATCGGCGCAAAAATAGCAACAGCAGGGAGCAACAACAACAACAAACCAGAAAACAGTGATAAAAGTCAAAAAAAAAAAAATATCTGTGAATTTCCATGGACATATTTAATGATTTGTGAAACGGCCTTTGTTGCCACTAGTATCCAACGGTGTATTGTTGCAGAAATAAATGAAACAGATTTCGATAACTTTCGATAACTTATTTAACTGCATAGTATCAGTTGACAGGTGCTTAAAAGCTCCCACTCATCTTTAACTATATAGATCTGTGATCTCTTAACCTTAGACATCAACATTGTTCGATAACTTATTGTGATTTGCATTATTTCTTGAGAAAACTGCATTCTATCCACTTGCAGGTGCTTAAAAGCTCCCACTCATCTGTAATCTCTGAACCCACGACATCAAAATATATATATGTATGTTCACGATAATTCCCCTTTGAGAGTGCAGCATTGAAGCGGGAATTCATAAATTTTCACACCCATCCACACCGACAGAATCCGTTTTTATGGCAATTCAATTGCACTGCCACTGAAATTTGTTTCCTGCTGATCCCGATACCCGTTGCCCGTTCCCCGGCAGGTTGCAGCCGTATGGCCATACGACTTTGGTTTTTCCCTTATATATATGTTTCATGTAAACAACAAAGAAATGTAAATCTCTAGCAACACGGGCCGCACTTCTGTCGACTGCTGCTGCTTCTTCCTTTTGGTGTGCCCAAGACTCAATAGGTTACCCCCTTCCCCCTCCCGACCAATCGATCGTTTGTGTGTGTGTGTGTATTTGTGCCGTATTTTGGGTAATTATTACTTGTTCAATGTAAACAAATTCAATGCTGCTAATTTTAGTTAAATACTTTCTGTACATATTTCCGGATTTTACGATTTTGCGCCCCTTTAGAATGTCGTTGGTATTTAACAAACTGTTTAGAAAATTAAGCAAGGAAGTTTTTTAATTGGACTAGAATAGTTTTATTCATTCAAAGTTTTGCAATCATTGCAGCACTAACATGTCTTAAGTACTTCTATATATATATACAATCTTTAAACCCTGCTATTTATTTTCAATACTTGTCAGCCCATTGACTTCATGCTCCGATGGCTTTGAAAAGTGCCGAAAATCAAGCACAATTGACGCATTCGACGATCGACGGGCGATCGAGCATCCATCAATAGAGTGTCTACAGTCTCCAGACTTAAGATAAGTGTGGAGCTATATATATATATATACGTTCCGATTAACAGCCGGGCCGTGTGTCTGTTCAACCTTTCAACGCATAAAAAGCCGATGCGCAAAGTTTTCGAAAGTGTTTTTTTTTTCTTGTTTTTTGGTTCGAATTATCGACGAAATTAATCTTAATCTTGAGTTTGCCCAAGGCAATCTGGCAACACATGTGCTAAACTGTCTGTGTGTGTGTGTGTGTGTGGGTGTGGGATTGTACACACATATCTATTTCAAGGCCTTGGCGTCCTTTTATTGTTGTTGTTGCTTGCTGCTTGCTGTTGTTTGCTTTGGTTTTTGTTTTTGTACGCGCACGCCGATTGAAGTTTGGCCGACGCCGACGTCGACGTTCGTCAAAATTGTTGGCATCAGCAAACGGTTTGAAATTCAACGAAGAACAACAGCGCACAGCAATGTGAATGATGGAAGGCAAGGCAAACGACAACGACAACGACGGCAATGCGATGCGAGCGTAAGAGGAAGACGGCATGCGCTTTGCATGCGCCGGCATTGCACCAATTGGACCACCCAAAGCGATAAACGTCGTCTACATCGCCTCTCCACGCTCCCCTTCCTAACCGCATAATTCCATAATTCTCTAGCTGCTGCTGCTGCTGCTTCTGTTGTCGTCTCTGCTGCTGTTTTACTTTTTACGATAAATTACAACACCAACATTGCAGCAAATGCTGCAATCATTCATTGATGCGCGTCTAGCGTCTCTCCTCCCCTCTGCTCAAACACCGTCCTCAATCGTTGTGTAAACATGTGTAAATCATGACCCGTTGATGGCCTCCACGCCAGCAGTTCAACATGTGACGTCCTCACCGATGCGACGTCAACGCCAAGACAGGCAACTTTTGCACTGCGACCCCAACTTGTTTCCAGTACCGTTTTCCAGTTGATGTATTAGTTGTGGAAAGCTGCTTCACCTCACAACCTTGCCAGATTCTTTTCATACCGACTGCAACAGCTGTCATTTGACCGCCAGCGTAGACTGGAATTCCAATACATACAAACATTCTTATAATCGTATTGTTCCAAAAGGCTAAAGCAAATAATATTTATGTATGTATCTGCCCCATCGGGCCCTGAGAACTTTTTTTGTGTCAGTTTGTGTGCATATTGAGCAAACTCCGTGCACTTCCGAGCCACACATATTTTTGTCAGTGTGTGTATCTTGTTTGTTTATACTTAAAGCGTTATTTCAATAAACATATCCATGGCAAAGGGCAAAAATTTTATATTGAAATGTGGAAACATGTTCCAAAAAAAAAAAAATACAAAAATGATGCATCGCGTAATGGCAAATATATTTGATGTGCAACGTTTGTTCTAACTTGGTATAACATAACTGTTGATAATTATAATAATTTAGCAATTAAATATTTTTTGCATAACATTTTTTGAATTCCAACTTTCATAGCAATCAGCAAACTGTAAGGTATCAACAACATTCTGGCAACTCCACAGTTGATCACAATGACGTCACAATTGACTTGCTGCGCTGTGCTGCAAAACGCATAACTGTTCGTCGTTTTTCAACACCAACAAGCGCCGATCGCCTGCAGTGTGACCAATTCACAGGGGTTATTGGTCTGTTTTTTTTAGTCGCAGAGTGAGAACCGCAGTAGCAGCTAAAAAGTGATTCACGCTCTCGAACGGCATAAGCAATTTAAATAAATAGAAAATAATTTGCGCACTGCCGCTGGACATAGCGTTTTAGAGAATTAAAACATATATTTTTAAAAAGCCGCCGTGAGTGTTCTTCGGAAAGTGCAAAAAAAAAACCAAACGGGCCGCTACGTTTGCGTCGGCTCAAAACCCTGGTGCGCGTGTGCATGTGTGTGTATGCGTTTGTGTGAGAAAGGAGGAGGAGAAGCAACACAAAAAAAAAGTGTACAGACGACGCGCAGACGCATCGAACGATCTGCAGTGGGTAATTAAAAGTACCGAAAAAAGCGCGAGTGAAAATTAATTAATCACAGGCGCAAATAACGCCAAACAAGAAAAACCTCATCACGAGTTGGTCAACAAGCAGCTAACCAAGTTAATAACAAAATGGGTTGTGCCGTGAGTACAGCACGAGATAAAGAAGCCATCGAACGTTCGAAAAACATCGACCGGGCGCTCAGAGCTGAAGGCGAACGTGCCGCCTCCGAGGTTAAACTACTTCTTTTGGGTGCGTTTTACTACACTTTCTTCACAACTTCATAAAAATAAATTATAATTTAAAGTTTGTGCACTAAAATTGCGACGCCATGCACAAAAATGTGTCTGTTTTGTGAACTACATTTCCAGTGGGGTGGGTTTCGCAATAGCAAGGAAATTGTTTCTCTCTGCTTTTTCAATTGAATCAAACGATTTTTATGTGCTGTTCAGTTTTCCATCTTGGCCATTATGCAATGCACATGTCCATAGTAATTCGATTGCGATAAGAAATCAAAAGTAAATTGAAACCAAATGTCGAAGCTGGCTGGCGGCGTCGGCGGCGGCTCCAACAAGTGGGGCGCCATCAATCCGCCTGCCAATAGATGGATACATGATTCCACTGCGGTTCTGTTTCTATACAAACAAACATAACAAATATGATTGTGTGTGTGTGCGTAAGAGTGCGTGATGAGTGGCACTTGTTGTATGTTGCGTTTTGGGTAAGAAATGTGCATTGAGGCGTTGCGACGCCATCAACTTCAACTTTGACCTCTGCAGTGAAATTGGAAGCCGCATTGCAGCGCGTCTCGTTTCGTTTCGTTTTTTTTTTTTTTTTTGGCCTTCTGTAATTAAATTTCTATAGAAACAACACGCCAAGAAATTATTTATTTTAGTGAGTGCAAAGCCAGCGCACTTATTTTTTCATTCCATTCAATGTTGCGAACAATGCAATGAGATTTCCAGCTAACTACAACAACAATAACAGAAAACAATTCACCACACCACACAGCTGCATTTGGCGGCTTTTACATATAAAGCGGCGCCCCGTTAAACTCACTGATAGATGACTCAAAAGGGGGCTGTCGAGTGTTGAGTAAGAGAGCTGCGGGGGGGTGTACGCACGGAACATTTGGCATGACCAGTTAAATGATATCTACTCGAGATGAACTCACACTCAGCATGAGCACTCGTCAACAAAAAATAAGTAATTACCTTAAAATTTTTTTTTTTTTTTTTTTTTTTTTTTTTTTTTTTTTTTTTTTTTTTTTTTTTTTTTTTTTTTTTTTTTTTTTTTTTTTTTTTTTTTTTTTAAAAAAATTTAAAATGTTCTATAAAAATTTCTACTAAAATATCGTGTTTTGTTTTTTGCTTTGCGCTACTTCCACATTTCAGCTTTCCAAACAGAACAAACACACCTCAACCAGAATTTCCCAAGCAGCTGTTTTGCCAAATCAAACAGTAACAACAACTGTGCTGGCCAGTGTTGCTTACGGGTGTAGAGTCGAACAAAAAAAGCACCTTGCACTAGTTGCTAACATTTGCGCTCGTATTTATTTTATTACATACACACAAACGTATATTGGTTGTTGTTGCTGTTGTTGTTTTGTTTATGTTTTCATTTCTATGGCATTATCTCTGCCCGTTTGTTGAATGTTGGTTGTTGGCTGCTGTGGCTGTTGCTGTTGCTATTGCGGCTGCGCACGCTCATTATTCAAACCGCATACAACATGCGCTTGCTATCTCGTTTTCTCTCTCAGGGCTAATTAACAGTGGCCTGTTGTTGTTGTTAGTTTGTACACTGACATTTAAAGTGGGGTGAACGATATTAGCGCAAATAAATGGCCCCCAACATCAAATGCAGCTGGGAGACTGTGTGTTTGTGGAGATTATGCTTGTTTGTGCCTCTGCTCGTTTTTATTGTGTAGATTTAATAAAAATTTTTGCTATTGTGTTGCAGCTTGCTGTGTCTGACCATTGCCCCCTTCTCTGCAGTAGCAGCGGCATCAGCAGCAGCGACCTCTTCAGTTAAATTATGGCACTTAATTCAACGTCAATTTCACTCTTTCTCTCACTTTTTGTCTTTCTCTGTACTACTCCCTCGCACCCTTTGACACGCCATTCAATTGAAAGTGCAATTTTTATTTGGAAGCGCAGTTTCTTTTCGACTTTCCAAACATTTCAAGGCATTTTTAATTGTGCTCAAATATTTGCATAATGTGTTTCACATTTAAGGCATGTCTGGGGGGGTGCTGCCCATGCAATCATATATACATACATATGTGAATACATATATAACACTGACAGCGAGTGATAGGGGGAGAAAATAAGAGAAGCCCCTGAAACCCACAGCCAACTGTCAACACAAATAACTTAATCAACAAAATTTTAAGAATTTTTTTATACACACACAATTATACATATGTACGTACATATATAAAGTACTTTATGTGGCTGTTCTTCTTGCTCGTGTCGCCATAATTCATTCCGTTCCTTATCAATATTATCAATAAATGACCTTTGCGTCAAGTTTTTAAACAGCGATTTTCAACTAATTTAATGAGCAAACCGCTCTGATTTGTTTTAAACAGCCGCAGCTAGCTTGCTCTAGCTACATGACAGCGATAAAGTTCCCTATAAAACATATCGAATAATGTGTGTGCACTTCCGATGGGCAATTTTGAAATGATTAAATGTCGGTTGCTGCAGCCAAAGTGTTTGTTTACTGCTCGCACACATACTTACGTCTGATTAACACATTTCTTTTCTCACTTCACTTATCTGAAAGTACGGTCGCCAGCCGCTTGGCGGCGCCAATATCGCTCGATAACGATTAGTCATGCAGTCAGCAAAATGTGAGCAAAATGCCATGGAATGATTATTACCGACTTTTCCTGTCCAAATCTGTGTTTGCCTTTAGTCACCGTCAATGAATATATACACGAATGAATGTTTGTATATGTATATAATTGCCCAGGAACTGCAATCATAGAAATAAACGTTGAGATGTTTGACACGCCCCAAAGTGTTGATGGGGCGCTGCTGATTGTCTATGTGTTTGTGTGCTAATGAAGTTAATTTTAATACCGCTGATTATCATCATGATGAGCATATTTATTTATTGTTTGTACTCACCGCCATGCAAATGTTCTCCGCTCTCTTTCTCACTGTCTTCTTCTTCTTTGGCTTGTTCACGCGTATTATGGCACAGCTAACGGTGCATTGATTTGTGTGTCTGTCTGTTTCACTCGCTGTTGCTGCTGTTGTTGTTGTTATTGACCTTTTTTCGCCATTGTTAGTTTTGTGTTTTTGTTTCATTTTGCTTTATTATTCGGTGGCAAGCTTCGAATTTTGACTAATTCATATTCAGATTGGCCAAAAGGGTGCCTATCATTATGGGAGCTTCGTCTTTTAAGCCACTTAAGCCATTACTTTATTATAACGACATAAAATATATTTTTGTATGGCCGAATTAGTAAGCATTGTTAGTTTTGAGTGTAGCCAAATATAAACATCAAACACACCAAAGTGTATCTTAAAGTACTGCAATTTCAAATCGTGGGGAGTACTAAGCTTTATTGCAAAAGTGAAAGTACTCTGAGCTGAGCGCACTCGCAATTACCTAATCAACAAACACTTTGCGTCTCCCTCTCTCTCTTTCTGTTTTTGCCGTCTGGGAATAGTCGACACACACAAAAAAAACACATGCAACAACAATAAAAAATAACAGCAGCGACAAAAGCATCGTCGAATGTTGCAAAAAAAGTAAAGCTGGCTTAATGTGCCATTGTTGCAATCGTGGACTTCGTTTTATAACTTAAATAAACTTATACCGATATAGCTGCAAAAGAAAAGTCGCGATAACATACAACACAATTTCATGCGTTTTTTGGGGGGAAGCCAAAAAAGCACGTAACATCGCTTGTCGGTTTTTTTTCATTATCTATTGAACTGATTAAAACTACAAGCATTTTTGTATGGTCAGCTGATTCTTTTGTTTACTTCTGCAGTTTAAAGGTTTTTTTTCTTCTTTATAAAGTAGGGTAAAATTCCATTTTCTTGTGAACTATGTTTTAACTTTTTAACGACTTTCGATAATATATTTATGTTCTGCTTAAGTTCAATGAACTGCAAACAATTGGAGTAGAGTACAAAAACTGTATAATACAATAATCTAGATATAGTTTAAGCAACAGTTTGGTTTATGATTAAATAGAGAAAAATCAATTACCTCATGCATTCATAGTATAGCTCAATTACTTACGACATTACATGATGATCCAACATGACCAACGCAATTGAGCCCAGAGTTGCAAGAGTAGCAAGCTTTTTGGCCTCTTGAACCCAAAGACAATTGAACAATTTGTGGCATCCATCCCATTCATTTCGTTCCATTCATGAAAACAGCACGTTATTTGCTGCCTGCCCCTCCCTTTTCGGTCCAATTGATTCATTCATTGGCGCATTTTACGCAAACGGAATGGCAAAAGTGTCAGTCTCATTCTCATTCCACATTACAAATTCAATTGTTTGCTTATGTGTTGAAAAGAAGGGAAAGCGAGGGAGAGAGAGGAAGAGAGAGATGAGCTCATTTCAAAACACATTTCCCACCTGCATCCGTCAGTTTTGCGCAAAAATATAACTGTTTTTGTTTTGTGTTTGCTTCTAGGTGCCGGCGAATCTGGCAAATCGACAATAGTCAAACAGATGAAGATCATACATGAGACGGGCTATTCACAGGAAGAATGCGAAGAATATCGACGTGTCGTCTACAGCAACACCGTACAGAGTCTGATGGTCATCATACGTGCAATGGGTCGACTAAAGATTGAGTTTGCGGATCCCAGCAAGACAGACATTGCACGCCAGTTCTTTACACATGCCTCGGCGGCAGACGAAGGCATTCTCTTGCCGGAGATTGTGCTGCTTATGAAGAAACTGTGGTCGGATGCTGGTGTGCAGCAATCCTTTTCGCGCTCACGTGAATATCAGCTGAACGATTCGGCTGGTTACTATCTGAACTCATTGGATCGCATTGCGCAACCCAATTACATTCCCACACAGCAGGATGTCCTGCGCACACGTGTCAAGACCACAGGCATCATTGAGACACATTTCAGCTGCAAACAGTTGCATTTTAAGTGAGTTTTCATACAAATTGGAATATTTATTGGGTTTTAATCATAATTTCCTTACCTTTGCAGACTGTTTGATGTGGGCGGTCAACGTTCGGAGCGTAAGAAGTGGATCCATTGTTTTGAGGGCGTTACGGCCATCATCTTTTGTGTGGCACTCTCAGGTATGACTTGTTGCAAGTGTATATTGTTCAATCTATTAATTTGCGTCATTATATTACAGGCTACGACTTGGTGTTGGCTGAGGATGAGGAAATGAATCGTATGATTGAATCACTCAAGCTCTTTGATTCCATTTGCAATTCGAAATGGTTTGTGGAAACGTCAATTATACTTTTCTTGAACAAAAAGGATTTGTTCGAAGAGAAAATCAAGCGATCTCCCCTTACGATATGCTTTCCGGAATACACAGGTTTGTGCCCAAACATCTTGAAACTAAAACTATAATAATTAACTTGATGCTTTGTTCATTTTGTAGGTTCCAACACTTTTGAGGAGGCTGCCAGCTATATACGCATGAAATTCGAAAATCTCAACAAACGAAAAGACCAAAAAGAAATTTATACGCATTTAACCTGCGCCACAGATACAAACAATGTGAAATTTGTATTTGATGCTGTCACCGATGTCATCATCAAGAACAACCTAAAACAAATTGGTCTGTTCTAAGCTTCTAGTACAACGATTAAGGAGTGCGTCTTAGTATTAAAAGGAAAACGCGCAAACACATTTCCATTACATTATAATTAATTAATCATAAAGACATACGTATATACAGTTATGTATATTTTTAATCAGTAATTTGTAGTTTTTAGGTATATGCAAAAGTATATGCTTTAAAATTGATAATGCTTTACAAGCTTACGTATATAAACCGATTTTGTTGCCAATAGTCGAGGAACAAATAACCAACTGCAATTAATTAAGTTAACATTTAAACACACAAATGCTATAAGTGAACTAATTAAACTATGTATCAAAGCTTATTAAAACAAGTGTAAAGTAGAAATCAGGAGCTTGCTAAAGATAGCTGTACAAATTTGTAAACGCCAAAAAAAAAAAACAAGCCCACAAATTTGCCCAACTAACTTTGCGCTGTAGATTAAGAATAACAATAATACACATGTGTGAGTAAATTGCATGGCGCAAAATCAGTGTACTTTTGACACAGTTTCCAACACTCAGTTTTACGCAATGCATTTTGATCACGTTTTTTGTAACACTGTCGACGCCGCCGCCGCTTAGAATTTGCCAAGAGCTTAGCGCACCTTTAAGAGTGAGCGTGGGCCTCATTATTGTATGCCCTCTATATTTAACTAGAAATTTTACTAATTTGTTTAGTAATAGCCTAAAAATAAAGACAAATTACAAAAAACAACCTAACAATCCTGCGTGTATGTTGAATTTGGTGTCCATTTTGTTTTCTCACACTTCACAGCACTGCTCAAACTTAGTGTGGTGAGTTTCTGAACAGATGAAAAGTCACTTCTTTTGCTGTCAACTTTTGTTAAAGTAGGTTGTAACTTTTCGATTTTTGGCTCCTCAAGTTAAATTTATATAAAAACCATTTTTTGGTTTTGTTTTCAGTTGGATTTATCGTTGTAACAAGCATCAGATTATCAATATGTTGCGCGCCGTACTAACGATCACCCGTCGTGGCAATCTGTCCTTATTGCCGCTGTCCTCGAAGGGGCTTGGTAAGTATTAGTATTGCAAAAGAAAAGTACAATTTTGCATAAGATTTCTCCTTATTAGCACCGAACAATCTGCGCCAAGCTACGCTTGTGTACTCCCAATCCATTATGCGCTATTCCAATGATAACAAAATTAAGGGCACTGTTGCCGACAATCCGGGCGACTTTATTGACAACTTTGGTTCATCGAAGGGTATGGCTAGCAGCGAGCCAACTGCATGCGCTCAGGCACCGACTGCCGCCATGAGCAGTAGTGAGAGTGACTTTGGCAAGCAGACCGAAAAGAAGCACTTTCAACCGGATGAAGATGATTTTGTTGCTAAGCCAAAGGCACGCTCAATGAAGGCAGAAGGCTTAAGCAAGGAATCAGCTGGCAAGCCTGAGACTGGTAGTAAGTTGAGCGAGGATACCATGAAGCAGTTGCAAGCTGTGGCTGCCAATTTGCCTAGCAAGGAACAGGTAGAGAAGTTTGCCTTTCGTGTGCTGGCCTTCATCTATGACATCATCTATTTGACGGGCAATTGGACCATACGTTTCGTGAACGAGCAGATTTTGCAAAACAACACATTTAAGTATTACTGGAAGCGTTTCCACGAGAAGATGCAGGCGGCCAAGAAGGACTAATGTGTAACAGTTGGCAGCATATCAATATTAATCACACATGTTCAGCATGTCCAGATATATATAGAATGTCATTAAACGCTAATAAAGCTCCAATTACAAGATACACTTATGTATTTTTATATGCTTAAAATTTATTATATGCTTAGTTCGCACAATTGCATTTGGTGTAGTTGTTGTGTATTTGGTTTCAGATAAAGCTTGCAAAGCTGGCATAACCGTCCAATGATTTGGCTAGATATTTGAGTATCTTATTGCGGGCCGACTTCAGCTGTGGCGGATCACTATCAGCCGGCTCGTACATGTTGGCGCAGTGTGCAGTGCCTGGAAAAGTTTATAAGACTCGATTAAATTTCATAAGGCGTGATTAATTTTGATTCATATACCTTCAATATAGATGGTTGGCGTGTTTACATTTGGTGAAACGTAGAGACCCAGCGCATGCCACGGATCAATTGAGCCATGCACGTAAAGCACTTGAGTTGTCTTTGGATTTAGGGCACCATAATACTTATTCGTCTTTTGTACAGCTTGGTTGACGAAGTTTGCGTCCATGCGATCCGAAAAGATATCACCGCATTGACGAATGAAAAAGTCCACACCAAAACGATCGCCGAACGTGTCAGATTTGTTCTCCGAAGTCTGATAGAAGCCGAACTCGGTGCACGTCTGATAAACCCATTGACGCATGCCCTTGGCAACCTCCGAGTCCCATGAAACGTTCTTCATATCTGTAATCATCTTGTCATACTTGTAATCCAGACACTTCAACTCCGATTGCTTCAGCAGCATATCATTAACGGCAGCCAAACGTGTTACCGGTGGTCCCATGGTGGTGTTCAACATAACATCGCAAATCTGTAACAGGGAAACGTTAGTAAAAGTGAACGATTCAAATTGTGTTTCTGCTTTACCTGATCAATGGTTATTTTGGCATGTGGGCTATTGTCCTTGTTGTATTGTACAACGCCTGCGAAGTTGCCAGCCAGATTCTCAAACAGATTTGCAATGTCCAATTGATTCTCAATAGAGTCTTTTAGGGGCGTGCATGTTCTGTTGAAAAAGAATTGTTAATTAGTATAAAGTAAACATAATATTGCTGCATAGTGTAATCTATTTGTTGTTTACATACTTGAATTTCTCATCGAGATTACGCTGACCAATCATGTGCTTTAGCAATATCTCGACTTGTGCAAAACTGCGCGTCACAGCCTCCACGCAATCGGGCTTGTAGCTGGCCAGCGATGCCTTGACCACCTCAAAGTACTGCGTGAAATCAACTTGTGCCAGCAATGGACCACTTGAGCTGATGGCGCCATCAATCAAATGTGGATACTTCTCGCGTGCCCAGGCAGCCAAGGAGCCGGGATAGGAGCCGCCGAATGCAATCCATTTCTGTGTAGCAGCCATATTATATTTGGCTTTCATGGCCGTCACAAAGCTAGCCAAATCGGCCAGAGCCTGTTCCGAACTGAGATAAGCCAGGTTGCTGGTGGATAAATCGGCTGTGGGATGGCTCTTGCCGTAGAAACGATGCTCCAGCTGAATGCAGAGTGCACCAAAGTGCTCTGCATAGCGTATCCAGGCGCCTTCATGCATCCATTTCATGGTTGCCTCCCCCTCGCCGCCGATCATTAGAAACACTGGAGCATGGCTGTCGTTGCGATAATGTTCGTCGTTGATGAAGTAACGTTGCTTCCATGTTTGTTTATTGTTTGACTGGAAGTGATCTAACTGCTGCTCAAACCACAATTCTTCCACATCCAGTGATCGCTGCAGGCTCTTCACCTTGCTGGGTTCACCCAAGAATCCATTGACATAGCGGCCACGGCGAAAGTTCACACTGCTGCACTGCGTAATTATTACAGAGAGCAGCACAAACACATAAATTCCCTTTGGAATTTGCAGCATTTTTCAGCTTTAATCAGACGCACTTCTGTTGTTTTTGTTGTTTTATTGTTGTTTGGCAAGGGTCAAGTCTGCTCCTGTTTGATTAGCACAAGTGCTGTTTGTTCGACTAACTGTAAAAAATGCCACAAGAATGCAACTTATATAGGTTCTATTTCTGTGCGTTTGTGTATGTGTGCTGTATATATACTCACATATATAATTGCTTATGCTTTTGTTATTGGTTTTTGCTTGTTCACTTGCCGGCTGTACTGTTCGGCGTTGCCACTCACTTGCAAACACAAGAGAGTTGCTCACTGCTCAAATAAATTTTTTATGATGTGACGTTGCCACTTTGTTAAGAAACGGCTTCCAAGCAACCGTTGCTTGATTTTCAAACAATCAAATAAGCAGTTTGCTGTTCGCATTGTCAGCACCCGGTAATATTGTATTAACACAAAAATTATTTTAGATATATACATTTAACATAATAATGGAGAACCCGGCCAAAGAGTGCAAGCAGCTGCAGCCTCGCGCCATTTTCGGCATCAATGGCAAAGTAGAGAATGGTGTACGCCAACATCCCATTACCGGAGCAGCCATCTTTCCATTGGGCAATAAGATAGCCATTGCCGATTTGACAAAGAACACACAAGAATTCGTGGCTGGGCACACAAACAGCATCTCCTGCCTGGATGTCAGCAAGAGTGGCACATATATAGCCTCTGGCCAGGTTAACCATATGGGATTTCGTGGCTATGTCATTGTTTGGGATTATGCGACACGCAAGGAGATTGGACGTCATGATCTGCACAAAGTGAAGGTTCAGGCCATTTGCTTCACGGCCGAGGATCGCTTTGTCATATCCATTGGCGGCAAAGACGATGGCTCCGTTATTGTCTTCGATATGCAGACATTGTAAGTGCACTAAAGATTTATCTCTTCGTTCATTAAACTTTCCCTTCTTGCAGCTCACCCATATGCCGCCAGCCGGCATCACGCGCTATCTCGGGAAATGCTCTTACTGTGCGCCCAATGCACAATAATCCTTTCTTCTTCCTCACTGCCGGTGATCGCCATTTGCGCTTGTGGAGCATTCTCCGTGAACAGAAGAAACTATATGTTCAGGACGTGGCTTTGGCCAGCAAATCGAGACTCTTCTATTGTGCCCGCATCGACAAGAAGGATGAGTTTGCCTATCTGGGTACTGGTACTGGTGATATTATCAAGATTACCATAAACTGCTGCGACAGGGATAATGTCACTCGTCCGGGCACTTCCAGTGGTATTCTGGGTGCCTTTGGCACACATAATCCTAGAAAACCAACTGGACGCGATTGCGATCGTTATGTGAATGGAGTGCGTGCCTTATACGTATTGGAGCAGGGTCGTCTCTTGATTGGCGCCGGTGATGGTGAGGTGCAGCTGGTTGAGGAACGCACGGATGTGCCATTGATCAATTTCCGAGATTATCCTGGACCCACCTGGCCCTACTTGCGCACGGTGAAGCGCACACGCGTTTCGGGACGCATCTCGTCCTTTGTACGCTCTACGCCACAAAAGTTTTTCATATGCACGGACACCAATGAGATATATACCCTCAATATTCAGAGCTGGGTGCTGAAGCTATTGCGCACTTGTCATGCCAAAGCCGTTTACTTTATTACTTTTCCCAAGTATGTTCAGATCAAAACCCCTATTCGCTTCACTTTCATTTTTTACTTTGCTGTTTTAGAAACTATGCAGCTGTGTTTGCCACTGCAGGACATGAGAGCATTCGCATCTGGTCCTCGTCACGCAAGCAGGAGCTCCTTCGCATCATGGTGTACAACTTTAACTGTGCTGCAGTTCGTTTCTCTCAGGATGGCACCAGCATTGTCTCAGTGTGGAATGATGGCATCATTCGTGCTTTTACTCCCATCACAGGGCGTCTTATCTACGCCATTCCCAATGCCCATAACAAGGGCTGCAGCGCTTTGGCTGTGGCATCAACTGGACGCTTTATTGTCACTGGCGGCATTGAAGGTCAAGTGCGTGTGTGGAAAATAGAGCCATATCGCCAGGATCTAGTGGGTGTGCTTAAGGATCATTCGGGTCCAATAACATCCCTTGACATTAATAATCTGGACACTGAAGTGATCTCGGCCTGCACTGATGGCTCCTGTGTCATTTGGGACATTAATCGCATGACCCGCAAGCAGGTGGTCACAGCCAATACACAGTTCATGTCCGTTCTGTACTTTCCAACTGGAGTACAGATCTTAACCTGTGGCTCCGATGGCAGAATTATCTACTGGATGGTATACAATGGCGCCTTGATACGCGAGCTGACTGCCTCCAAGAAGTCCTCAGTTAATTGTTTGACCATGAATGCCACCGGAGACTACTTCGTTAGTGTTGGCAGCGATTTGCATGTTAAGCTCTGGGATTATAATAGCGGCGATGTGGTTGGCTCCGGATCAGAGCATGCTTCGTCCGTGATTAGTGCAGCATATAGTCCATGCGGCAAGACGTTTGTCACTGGCAGCACTGATGGCTCACTGATCATTTGGGATGTGCCCGAGGAATTCTGGGGTCAGACCAGTCCACCTGGCGGACCCACATACACGCCGACCAAGGCTCCATCCAAGACCAAGATTGTTGCATCGCGCACCGATTCCGGCACAGGCTCGAGGCCTGCTCCTGGCGAGAACATCAATGGTCTGCTGAAGGCAACGCCCAAGGACGATATATGCTGTGTCGAGTGTCCACCGTGTGCCAAGAAGGAAGCCAAGGCTGGTGATGCTTTCGCCGAATGTAAAATTGTACCCGATGTCAGAAAATGTTAGTTTCCTTTTTTAGTTTGTCTATTTATTTTTGTGAATTTTATCTGAATAAAAATTATGAATTATGGTAAAGAACTCAATAAATCTAAATAAATAAAGATTGCATTTCAAGGAATGTTTTTAATTATACAATAATTTGGATTTTAATCTTCAGTTGCGGTTCTGAAAAAAAATGAGCTCAAATTCTGAGCTTCTTTTTCCCTCTTCTTTTCTTCCGCCTCCTCTTGCTTGCGCAGCTTTTCAAACTCAACTCGTAGCTTTTTCTCCTCTTTCTCGGCCTGGGCTTGTAGCTTCTTGGCTTCCTTTTCCGCCTCGGATTGACGCTTCTTTTCCTCCTTTTCGGCCTCAGCCTGACGCTTCTTTTCCTCCTTTTCGGCCTCAGCCTGACGTTTCGTTTCCTCAGCTTGACGTTTTTTTTCCTCTTTTTCTTCCAGTTCCTGTTGTTTCTTAGCTTCTTTTTCGGCATTAGCCTCCGCTTTCTTGGCTTCCGCCTCACGTTTATCATTTAACTTTTTCCAATCCTTTTGCACACCAGCAAATTCCTTGAGACGCTCTTCGCGCTCCGAGTCTGTCTCGGGCTTCTTGCCAACGGCTTCCGGGTCGATTTCATCCTCATAGCCATCTGGAGGCAGGGCGTTCCAATGGCTATTGTGAAATCTACTGTGGTTGCCATCGCCAAAGTAGAATGGTTTCGTGCGATTGTACATGTGTGGATAGGGTTTAAACGGAGGACGCTCGCCCTCTTTGTGTGTAGTGAATACAAGGATCGTTAGGATTGCAACCACTGGCAGTACACCCATTAGCGTGATCCTGCCCCATTTCTTTGACTCCTCATAATTGGGCTCTGCAAAGTAAGGCCTTTATATATGTGTATTTTTATGATGTTTTTGTATTAGACTTACTTGGTCGGCAGGGTTTGCAAGGACACTTGGGTCCGCCACCAGATACTTTCGCTAGATTTTGACAACCTTTCTTTGGCTTGTTTAATCCTTCACGCTCCAGGATAAGTTCCTCGCAGCTCTTTTGCTTTCCTTTATTCTTTTCACTCGCGGGTGGACATGGATCTTTTTTATTTTCAACGTTACATTTGGTACCACCAGCTATTGCAGATTCACTCTTTTTCTCCGCTTTAGGCTCGGGCTTTTTGCATTCAGTCTTTTTAGCTTCTTCAGGCTGTTTACTTTTGCATTCAGTCTTTTTAGCTTCTGGTGTTTCTTTCTTTTTGCATTCAGTCTTTGCTGCGGGTGCCTCCTTTTTGCATTCAGGCTTTGCTGCAGGTTCCTTCTTCTTGCATTCTTTCTTTTTAGCGTCCGCTTTAGATTTGTCCTTGCAAGAGGGCGAAGTAGGTTGGGCTGAAAATATAAATTTAACAAATGTTTCTTTTTAATAATTCTATTGGCTTTACTTGTTTTGCACGGTTTCTTGGTTTTATCAGACATGTATCGAAGGTTGCCACTGAATATTTGTGGCGTTATTTGATAAGGAAGACGCATGCATCTTATATAGTTGAATAGCTGCAACATGGTGCTAACGAAGATTCTGAAGAATTTATAATTTTGAAAAATACAATTTTGATATTAACACCTGATGTCTAAAGTAAATAAACTAAAACTAAAGAGAAGAAGAAAGCCTTCGCTATGGTTGCTGTTTAAAGTCAATAGGTTTTATCTGTTTTTAAATTTTGAAGTGTTTATTTGGCGCTAAAAGTTTGTCTTCTTCTTTGTAAACTGTCATTATCTTCTGTTAGCTAGCTCTGTTGTCTGTATGTTAACCGGTCTGTAATTTTAACGGACTTAACATAGAACGTTATTTTACACCAAATAATTTTATACCTTGATCCGATAAAAATGGGGTATATAGAAGTTTCCGAGAAATAAAATGATGTGGTTCTCACAATCGTATCAATATAACTTGCATATAGCATATTTATATGACCACCTTATTGGCTGCAATTTGATTTTTAAGGTACTTTATGAGAGGGAACAAGGCACAAGCATGCCAGCTTGAAACAAAAAAACAGTGAGGGGTATTTTTCTGTTAGCATAACACCCCTGCAAAAATCGCTTTTAACAGTCCATTTGGTCTTTTTGCTAACAGAAGTTATTCGGACGCCGCGGAGGAAGCATTAAACATTTACATATGCGTATGTATTGTTGTTTAAAAAAGTTGCTGAGCGTAATTTGACGGTAGTAGTTGTGCGTTTTCGGGCGTTATTTTAATTAATTTGTGTGTGAAAATCGATTTAAAAACAGCAATGAAAGTGTGTTGCATTGGCGCTGGCTATGTTGGCGGCCCAACATGTGCGGTAATGGCGCTCAAGTGTCCAGATATTAGCATAACGCTGGTCGATAAAAGTGCCGAAAGAATAGCACAGTGGAATTCGGAGAAATTGCCCATTTATGAGGTTAGTTAAATTAATTTGCTGGGCGGATGGATCATGTTTCACGATTGTTTAACAAAATGTATGCACGTATTTGCACGATTTCTGTGTCTGTGTATATATGCATTAAAATAATGCCTCTCAGTTTGTGAGTGTGTGTGCGTGTGTCTGTGGGCTTGAGATTTAACACGCTTAGTGCTAAATAGAATGAAAATATATACAAAAGAATAATCCTAAACAAATACATCAATCAGAAAGAAGTACAGATACGAATACCAAAAACGTCGATGAACTCCACGCATTGACCATGTTTCAAGTAGCCCGTCTCTCAAACCCTAAAAATACTCGAAACCAGTTACCCCAACCAACCGGCTGACGACTGTTTAACTGTTTGAAACTGATTTGTATACAAAGCGCACCTATTTCTGTTGTTGTTGTTGCCCAAATAGCAGAGTGCGTGTTAAGAGCGAGAGCGACAGAGACAGCACATGATCGCATCGCACAGTTATAATCACAATTGCAGGTGCTCGTAGCAATTTTTAGGCCGTAACAAGGTCAATGGTCAGTTTGTTACCGCGCGGCGGTGTGAAGCCCAACAACACATATACGAAAGTTATTAGTCATTCATAAACAGCAAATGTGTTGACAATTACACTGGCTAACAAGATTGCAACTTATTGGCCGATAAAATCGATTTGACCTATTGAGGCTAATCACTAATAAGCTACAGCTTTTCTATGTATTTGTTGTCGCATTTCCGTTTTTTTTGTGTGTTTGTGTGATATTCTTCACTCTCATTTCCGCCCGCCAACCCCATTTAACTACCCAAATCCTTATCAGCGGCGACCACATTACGTCTTGTGAGCCAGATAAGCAATATTCTGCGCCTACTATCAGCCCCAACGGCTGGATAATGTCAAAATTATACACACACACACTTGTGTGCTGGCACTTTTGTTTTTTAAACAATTAGAACGGATTGCGTCCTCGTTATCGACTTGCTCTAAACATTAGAGGCAATCTTAAGTAAATATATATATAAATGTAGAGTTCTAAGAATTATTATCTGCCTCATTGGGCCAAGGCGCAAATTGTTATTATTCTTAATTGTATATTTATCGCCATTTTGCTTAGATTGCATCATCATTTTTTACCATTGGCACAAATGCAACAATATATTAAAAGAGAATAGAATGATATACTATGACTGGCACTGACATCGTTTGATATTTGCCCAGGTGCTTGTAGTTTTGCTGCATGCATGCAACATTATGTATTCTTCTAAGTTGCAAATTTTGTAATTGCTTTTGGTGTTTTCTTTTCTTTAACTTATCAGCAGAAAAGAAGAGACTTCTTCTATATGTATTTATTTGCTCAATGCATTCTAACTTTGTTTTTTAAATCATGCCTGAAGAATCTTGGAAGGCAATTGGAAAAATTTCCTATAAGTTCTTTATACTTCTAATAAGGTTTTCGAGACCAACCAAAATGATCCAAAAATCTCAAATCCATTAAATTTTATCACAAACCGTTTTAGGAAAAACCGCGTTTGTTAATAAACACATCCGACAAACTAACATACATTCGTTTTGGGCAGAGATAAGATTTCCACAAACTTCCTTAAAGAAATGAAGCGGGAGTAATCTTATCTATGAACAACGTGATACAGAATAAAAAGTTTTGCAGAACAGCTAAAACTGTGCCAAACTGTTTATCTATATATATTTCTTAAAATTACGTATCTTTTATTATCTTACAGCCCGGTCTGGATGAGGTGGTCAAGAAGTGCCGCAATGTGAACCTGTTCTTCTCCACGGATATAACAACTGCCATTAAAGAAGCTGATCTGATCTTCATATCGGTGAATACGCCAACAAAAACCTGTGGCAGTGGCAAGGGTAAGTCCTGAAGTTCTTCTCCCATATAATCTTATTAACTTCATTTTGTGTTTCACAGGTCGAGCTGCAGATCTGAAGTATGTGGAGAGTGCGGCGCGTATGATTGCCGAGATTGCGCAATCCAATAAAATCGTTGTGGAGAAGAGCACGGTGCCGGTTCGTGCTGCCGAGAGTATCATGCACATATTGCGTGCAAATCAAAAGCCTGGCATACACTACGATATACTCTCGAATCCGGAATTCTTGGCCGAAGGCACGGCCATCAATGATTTGCTGAATGCGGATCGTGTGTTGATTGGCGGCGAGGAGACGCCAGAGGGTCATCAAGCGGTAGAGAAGCTGTCGTGGATCTACGAGCATTGGATACCAAAGAAGAACATCCTCACAACCAACACATGGAGTAGTGAACTTTCCAAGCTGGCCGCCAATGCATTCCTAGCGCAGCGCATTTCCAGCATCAATTCCTTGTCGGCGGTCTGTGAGGCAACCGGCGCTGATGTGTCTGAGGTGGCACGTGCTGTGGGCCTGGATTCGCGCATTGGCTCCAAGTTCCTGCAGGCTTCAGTTGGCTTTGGCGGCAGTTGCTTCCAGAAGGACATTCTCAATCTTATATACATTTGCGAAAACTTGAATCTGCCTGAGGTAGCTGCCTATTGGCAGCAGGTCATCGACATGAACGACTATCAGAAGCGTCGCTTCTCCCAGAAGATTATCGAAAGCCTCTTTAACACGGTGTCGGATAAGCGTATTGCAATACTCGGCTTTGCCTTCAAGAAGAACACTGGGGATACACGCGAGACGGCGGCCATCACGGTATGCCAGACGCTGTTGGAGGAGGGCGCGAAGCTGGACATCTATGATCCCAAGGTTGAGCCGGAACAGATCATCGATGACCTAACGCATCCCAGTGTGACGGAATCTCCTGAGAATGTTAAGAAGGCCGTGCAAATACATAGCGATCCGTATAGCGCTGTGCGTGCAACACACGCTTTGGTCCTTTGTACGGAATGGGATGAGTTTGTGGATCTGGACTTTGAGCGCATTTACAAGTCAATGATGAAACCGGCATATATCTTTGATGGACGTAAGATACTGGATCACGAACGATTGCTTAAGATTGGTTTCCATGTGCAAACGATTGGTAAAAAGTATCAGAGGGCAGGACTACTACGCTCCTGGGGCATTGTGCCGCAGCTGTAGGGCGTACACAAAGCGCCTGGGCGTGGCATTTAAGACTTAAGAACTGTCAAAACATTTTCCAGTATTTACAAAGACTAACTGTGTAAATATGCGTGTTTATGTTTGTTTATATTTTCTATACATATATATAAATAGTAGTTCAAGTATTTCGCCTAGGCACGTCTAAGTATTCCTATTTCTACTATTCCTACAACCAAAAGTCGATTCCAGTTGCAATATATATAAATAATAACATTACCGTTGCAAACGGATAAAACCCAGTTAGTAAACTATTTCTGTAACTTTTTAAACATGATTTTACACACACCCCACACACACACACACACACACAAATAAAGTGCATTTACACGACCATGTAAATTTTATAAAAATAAACAACAATACAATTTACAATTTGAGACATTCCTAAATATATTAAAATGGTATCCTCTTAACAATCTGGCGATACCAAAGAAATGATGTCGCTGCCGATAAACTAAACCAGGTTACCAAGTATGACATATGATCGTTGCGTAGTGTAACACGCGTCTGTCCGCCAATGGGACCAACTACTTGTTTTGCATCATAGACAGCATCCAGAAAGACGGCAGCTGCTCCGCTGCTGGCGCACATTCGAGGCAAATCACGATATAGGTATACTTTGTTATCCTTGTGATCGGGCGTAAACTGCGGACGATTCTCGCCCTTGCGCACCACAGCTGTCAGTTCCACCTCATTTGGCATCTGTCCCGCTGCTCGCGACTCCTTATCCACATGTTTGCGCGAAATCCAGCCGCGATTCACAAGCACAATGTCACTGCAAGCATAATATGAACTTAAGAAACCTTTTCGAAGGAATTTATGTCAACTTACTCCCTGTCCGATAGCTGGAATGGTGTGACGACCAGATAACCATTGCCCGAATCACGCTGGGAAAATAGACCACCTTGTGTTTCAACGCCATCTGGTCGGATGAGGGAGCGTGGTCCCATCAACATTTCCTTGTCGTGCAGGAACCTTCCCTTCAACTTGACCAAACGGTATTCCATTTGTGACAATTGACTGAGGCTGCAAGAGTTAAAATAGTTAATACAAAGAAGAATAGTATTTTGAAGATGGCTTACTCATCGGGTAGTTCCTCTGGCGCCATATGCAGTTGCTTGTCTAAATCTTTGATTAATTGTTCCTTCCAGATTTTACGCTTCACCTGCCAGACACCTAGGCCAAATGTTGTGGCCGGTATGAGCTACAACATTATAATAAATTATTGAAGGAAATACTATACATTATGCAACTCACAAGTAGAAACCAGCCCAGTGGTGTGATTTTCTCCTTATCCTTAGCACCGATGGGAATGCTCGTCGTCCAATCAACTTTTTGGTGCTGTTGTGTCATCTTTCTTGTTACGAGCTGAATTCTGGTGTTGGGCATCTTAGTGGCGCTCCCAGACAGGCGTAGTAGGGCAAACGATTGCCTGCACATTTGGGCATTTAAACGTTGCATCTTTATATGTATTATTGTTTTTATCTAAATCCGGCTAAAAATTGAAAACAAATATGCGATTATGTTAACAGTTCGGTAATTCTGTGAGCGGTAAACTGCTCTGTTACATCAGCTGTTCGTATGCTGCACCGGTTTTATTTTTTGACAAGTTGGCAGCACCGTCTTTTATTGTAACATCGAGTTTTGTTTTTACCAAATTTTTACAACAATACAAATTAAAGCATGTTGTGCACACGCACAGCAACGAGGCTATTTAGCGGATTAACCACCAACGCACTGGTATGTAAGCCCACAATAGCAAAATATTATATTGCGCTTTGGGTTTACTTATAATTTCACCAGGTCCACTCTTATATAAACCACATTGACTGTTCTTATTCCATAGAGAGCGCAACCGACATATAAACAACATGGAGTGGTAGCTGCGACCGCTAAATTTACAGACCAATGCAGTTTCTGTTCCACCGGTGTCGTAAATAGTCCAAATAAAGCAGCAAAACAAACAGCCGAGGATGGCAGCATATTAAAACGCGTTTTGACCAAAGTGGGCTTTACGCCCAACACAAAAGCCGTGAGTAAAGCATTAATAAAGTGTTTAGAGACTAAAAGCTGATTATCAAATCTTTTACAGCGCCTTAAGGTCACCAGTCATCTTCTGTACGAAAGTGTGGCAGACAAAATCAACTATGTTGCCTTCTTTCGCGACTTCAATCTGCCGAATACGTTTAACTCATGGTTTCTGGTCACAGAGCTGCATGTGTGGCTATTATTAATGCGTTCAATGGCCGAAGGCTCAGAGACCGGTGAAGATGGACGCTTTTTGCGCAACTGCATTGTGGAGGCTATGTGGGGAGATGTGAATACGCGAGCCAAAAAACTTGGCGTAAGCTCTTTGTTGTCTTTAATCATTGTCCATTGCTTAATCCAATCGTCCTTCTTTAGGCAAACAATCCGTCACGCACCAGACAACAAATCGAGACGCTCTCAGAACAATTTCAGGCAGCTTTGATTGCATACGACGAGGGCATCATGTCCGATGATCGAGTATTGGCCTGTGCTCTGTGGCGTCGCTTCTTTGAGATGGACTGCGATGATTATGCCCACATTGAGCGATTGGTCAAGTATGTACGTAAGCAGGCAGTCATGTTGGATAGTTTAACACGCGACCAGTTTGTAACGAAGCCGAATGTGGCTTGGCTTGACCTTGACAAGTGCAAGGTAAATGCATAGATGTTTTTTTTTAGGTTTTGTTATTAAAGTCAATCTATTTACAACTTTTTTGTCTTAGCCTAACTTAAACTTAAATAACTAAATCATCTATGGGCTCATCAACTAGCGCTCTCAGTTGACACTTAAGTGCGAAAGCGAAAATGCGACGCTCCGCTAACTCTTTTTGTTTGCCCTTTAGTTGGTCAAGGATTATTTTCATTTTCTGGTAACCGCTGACTGCCGGCAGGGCAAGCTGTTCGGTATGAAGCACCCTCGCTTTCGCAGCGGGTTCAATGTATGCTTTTTGTTGATTGTCATCCTCCTCGACTTCTTCCTCGTAAATGATTTCTTCTTGTATGAGTTGATCGTTTTGTTGTTCAATGATTTCCTCAATTAGATATGTACTGTCGGCATGCTGTTCCATATCTTCACTGACTTGCATTACTACGCAATCATTAAACGACTGCAACTCGTCCTGAACAACATCTGTTACATTTGCAACCTCCATTGTCTGTTTCTTTGGTTTCAACCTATATTTTTGCCGACACTTCACATCCTTAAGAAAATGTAGGCGCTCAAAATATGGCCATGTTGAACCTTCTGGTCGCCGTGATTCCTTTCGATACTGGTAAAGTAAATTGTTCCAACGCATTATACAAAAGTCAACTGAAAAGGTAAGGGCTGTAAGTACTTTTTGTGATCAAAACAAAGCCACAGCTTACCATCGCATTCCATAATTTCTGCTATTTTGGACCAGATTTCTGTTTTGACTTTCATAAAATGATAATTCGTAAGTCCTGGCTTGCGTTTATACAATATAGTATTTGGTTCGACATGGTCAATTAGCTTAAAATCAAATGGTCGATGCTTTTTATAGCTGGTACGCATAGTAAAGAAAAACATTTTCAACAACTTGCTTTGATTTGTATGCTATTATGACACTACGTATTTCATTAAAATTAAGTTGGCAGAGTGGATCTGGCCAAATTTTTAAAAAGTCACATAGGTTTTATTATTTTTTTTAAACGATTTGTGTAATGTTTTTATTTGTATTTTTTTTTTTAAGTTGTAAGCGCTAAATGCTTTCAGCTTGGCAAAAACTTATATTTAGTCAATTTTAGAATAAATTTAAGTGTCATTCCACTACAACGGCGCTGCCTCGCATTATTACAACAGAGTTGCTTTGACTTTTAAGTATCAAGAACATTCGATACAAAGCAGGGCTGCTGCCGTAAAAATCGTTGGTTTCTTTCATCACTAAATACTGACGTAGGTGCAAAACCTGGAAAATTTTAGTGTGAAGTGAAAATTGCAAATAAAAAAAAAAATAAAACAGTAAAAAAAGATATAATATTTGGCAATTAATTGTGAAACTCAAGTGCTGATAAATATGAACATGTAAGTAGTAAAATTATTAAAGTGGGGCACGTAATTTTGAGTTAAATCTACATGTGCCGTTCATGTAAAGGGGGGGGGAGACGAACGGGACTAGAGAAAATTTTTCTTGAAGCATTGGCTAAAAATCGATAATTCAAAATGGCCGAGAGAGTAGCTTATGAAAATTACATCGAAAAGTAGCAACATTAATTTTGGAACTGCTTTTGATTGATTCAAAATTATAACTAATGGCACATTACGCTCGTTCTAGGTATAACGGACAGGTAAATGGTAGTTATATGGGTGGTGCACCAGCTGGTGGCATGCCCAACAATCGCATGGGCGCTGGTGGCGGCGGTGCTGGAATGTTCCAGCGCAATCGTACAGCTCCATACATTCGCGGCGGGCCCGGTGGCGGCGCTGGCGGTGGTGGATTTAATGGTGGTCGCATGAATATGAGCGGACAAGGACCCCGCAATGATTTTGGTAACCAAAACAACAATCGCACAAATAATACGCATGGCGCTCATTTGCCATCCATCGTTTGGGCCGAGGTTTCGCTTACTCCGTTCCGCAAGAACTTCTATAAGCCGTGCGAGTCTGTTTTGGCTCGCACCAAGGGTGAAACCGAAAACTTCTTGAGCACCAACGAGATAACAATCAAGGGGCAAGAGGTGCCCACGCCCAGCATTGAATTTGAAGAGGGTGGTTTCCCCGACTATGTCATGAATGAGATTCGCAAGCAGGGCTTCACTAAGCCAACAGCCATTCAGGCCCAAGGCATGCCCATTGCCTTGAGTGGACGCGATTTGGTGGCTGTGGCCCAAACTGGCTCCGGAAAGACACTGGCCTATGTGCTGCCCGCTGTGGTGCACATTAACAATCAGCCACGTCTGGAGCGCGGAGATGGACCCATTGCTCTAGTGCTGGCGCCCACTCGTGAATTGGCTCAGCAAATTCAGGCTGTGGCCAGTGAGTTTGGCTCCAATACGCAGGTGCGTAATACTTGCATTTTTGGTGGTGCCCCCAAGGGACAACAGGCTCGTGACTTGGAACGTGGTGTTGAGATTGTAATTGCGACACCGGGACGTCTTATTGATTTCTTAGAGCGTGGCACCACCACGCTTAAGCGTTGCACCTACCTGGTGCTCGATGAAGCCGATCGCATGCTGGACATGGGCTTTGAGCCCCAGATCCGTAAGATTATGCAGCAAATACGTCCTGATCGCCAGGTATTGATGTGGTCCGCCACTTGGCCCAAGGAGGTGCGCCAATTGGCCGAAGAGTTCCTGAACAATTACATACAGGTCAATATTGGCTCTCTGTCGCTGAGTGCCAATCACAACATCCTTCAGATTGTCGATGTCTGCGATGAGTCGGAGAAGATTGCCAAGCTGATACAGCTATTGACACAGATCTCAAGCGAGAACGAGACCAAGACCATCATCTTTGTGGAGACCAAGAAGCGTGTGGATGAAATAACGCGCAATATATCGCGTCAGGGTTGGCGCGCATGTGCCATCCATGGCGACAAGTCGCAGCAGGAGCGCGATTTTGTGCTGTCCAGTTTTCGCAATGGACGCCATTCGATATTGGTGGCCACCGATGTGGCCGCACGCGGATTGGGTGAGTCTTTCGTAGCTTTTGCGCTTCCAGCTGGCTGAAAGCTTTTGTGCTCGGCCAGCTGTTGTCGCGCCTGTTCTCTTTTTTCGATGCGCTCCATAACCAATAACCGAGCAACACTTGCTGTGGATCAACAACATGCCCAAAACACAAAAAAAAAAAAAAAAACAAATGAAAAAAAAAAAACAATGCCAAAAAACCAAATTTGGTTTTGTTTCATTATTTGATTCGTCGTCGTCGTCGTCGCTTGGTTGCGATCTCGTCAGCGATGAATCCTATGGCCAACACCGACCAGCCTTTAACTCTTTACTGTTTCCTTCGCTTTCACTTTCTCTCTTAAATCTCCAATTTTTCTGTGACTCAATCGCTTTTTTCTCACCGTTTTGCGTGAGATTCTACAAATTGACCAAATGTGTTTTTACTACCAGGTTCAATTGTGAATTGCATGTCGAAAACTTCAACTAAATCCTCCAAAAAATCCTCCAGCAATTTTAATTCTTTTTGTGTTTAATCCCGATTTTATTTTTGTTTTCCCCACTTATTTTTCTGCTATATTAAATGAATTAAGAAATGGTGTGGTCGAAAATAATGAGAGGGGAATGTGTTCTCCATGCATTTTGCTGGTTATATGAAGAAATATTTTTTCGTTTTTTGGTCGTATTTGCATATATGTATCTCTATACTATGTATCTATTATTGTACTTTTAGTTTTTGTTGCCCTCCTTTTTATCTACATATTATATAGTGTTTTAGTTGTGCTTCGTCAAGTTACATTTGTGTAACCTAACGTACCATATTCTATGCAATTTGTTGTCAGTCAAGGACTCAATGGCCTAGCAAAATACGTGTTAATACAAAAATAATTATACTAATATATTTGAAGATTGTTAAATAGTTGTGTTTTTGCAACACAATGCTCTTTAAAAGGACTGCCAGCTGCTGGAACTTTCTGGAACTGCTTGCCTTTGAAGGGTTTTTCACCTTTTCTTTTCTAACTTTTTTTTTTTGTTTTATTTTTAAAATTCGGTTTAAGAGTTAAGAAAAAAGAAAGAAAGAAAACCATTTTGCGGCCAAGAAATTTTTGACTGATGCTTATTTTTCGTAGTTTATTCGTATTTTAAGATTTAAAAAAACAAAACCGTATATGCTATGTATATTGTATTATTACGTCGCTCCTATATGTATAAAACCTAAATTTGTGTGTGAACAAAAATATCATCAGCACTTTTTGAAATGGACTTCGATTTTTTTTAATGGCAAAAGTAAACAAAAAAAACCAAACAATAGATAGATTTAAAATATTTAAATGTATACACAAAACAAAAAAAAAAAAGAAGAAAATGTTAAGCTTTATATACAAGTTGAGGGTTGAATTCTTAAGTTTTTAGCAACGCGGAACTCTCATCACTTAAGCTCCGCGGCCCAGGCTACATCGACAACAAAAACAACAACTGATATAAACCAACAACAGAGCCGTAACAACATTTTTTATGTAAGCCCTAATCTAATATAATCATAGATCGCACACGGGGTAAGTACTAGGCTAATTATGAACCAAATCTCCTTTTTCTCTCTCTCCACTCTCTTTCTTGCTCTTACACTATCACCTAACCACTCTTTCTTCTTGTAACTATCAAAAAAATCAAATGATATATGTATATGTATGTCGCAATCCTAGATCAAGATCATATCTCAATCCTCCCAGCTTCATCCCAGCCCCAGATACTAACTACATCATTCATTTATTAGCACCCTATCATAACATGATTATTATTATTATTATGATTATAAAATAACCTACATCTTAATTTTAATCAAGCCGTCTCTTGTATGCATTAAGCTTAAAGAAAACAACAACAAAAAATAAAAATATATTATTAATAAATAAAAGATTTGTGTATTTCAAAAAAAAAAAAAAAAAAAATATATAAGAATGAGAGAACACAAAGGTCGAGGTCCACATTTCCGCAGTATAGAAAAAACATATATCTGTTTGCCAAAGATGTATAGTTGTTAATATACGCTAAATAGTATTGATGGCGAAATTTTTGTTCAAAGTACAAACCAAATCAACAAAAAAAATAAAAAAACAAAAAATTTTTAATAACTTAAATTATTCAAGTGCTTATTTAAGTTTAGCAACAGAAAAAAAAGAAAAACTTAAAAAAAAATCTATCACACACATAAGTTTCTGTTTTTGTTTATAGTACTTTTGAGTATGTATATTTTGATGAAATGCATTAATTTGTATAATCTGTTTAACATATTGTTTAATTCTTCAATTTTCAAATCTCGATCATACGAAACAGACGTTGACGATGTCAAGTTTGTGATCAATTATGATTATCCTTCCAACTCGGAGGATTATGTTCATCGCATCGGACGTACCGGACGCTCCAATAATACAGGCACTGCCTACACCTTGTTCACGCACTCCAATGCCAACAAGGCAAATGATTTGATTCAGGTGCTGCGTGAGGCTAACCAGGTAAAAAGAAAAACCGAATACAATTTCGAAACTCTTTGTTATAAATATTTGACTGTTCTCTTCCTGCAGACCATTAATCCCAAGTTGATGAACATGGCCTCCAGCGGTGGCTATCAGAAGCGCGGTGGAATGGGTGGTGGCTATCGTGGCAACAATAGTGGCGGCTACCAGGGACGCAACCAGCAAATGGGCGGCAACAGCAACTATCGCAACCAAAATCAGAACAACAACAATATGCATCGTGCTCCCAATCCAAATGGCGGTGGCTACAACCCAGGCGGTCCGCCACGCTACGATCAGAAGCCGCAGCGCAGCTCGCCACCAACTGCTGGACAGGGCTATCGTCCCCCATACCAACAGCAGCAGCAGCAGCCGCCACAACAGCATCAGCAGCAACAGCAGCCAAATGGCATGCAGTTCTCACGCTTCAATCCGAATGCCGCTTGCTTTGAGCCAAAGACACAGGCACCAGGCATGCCGCCACAACAGCAGCAGCAACAGCCGCCTCAACAGCATCAGCAGCAGCCACCACATATGGCCGCTGCTCAGGCAGCAGCAGCTGCAGCCGCCGCAGCCGCTGGCTATGGCTATGGCATTGAACAGAAACGTTCGCGCTTTGCCTTGAACTTTAATATGCCGCCGCCACCCATTCAACAGCAGCAGCAGCAGCAACAACAGCCACCACAACCACAACAGGTACCAGCGGTTGGGGCTGCTCCTATGCCGGCACAGGCCTACGGACAGTACAACAGCATGTCCAGCAGCATGGCGACAGTATCGCTGAACGGAGGCGCCCCAAGCATACCGGCTAATGCCTACCGATCCCCGTATGCGATGCCGTATGTGATGCCTCCACCACCACTACCCGTACAAAACTAAACAATAGTATACAGCCAAATTGTACGAGCTTAAATTAGGACTAGACCCTCGTAGTTAGTAGGTCTACCCTTCTTTTTGCTCTAATGTAATTTCCTTTCCTTCTCACAAAACAATAGAAAAGAAGAAAAAAAAACAGGAGAAAGCACACAGAAGCAACAAAACTACACACACACCACACCACATACACATACAATATCAGCATCAGTATATATAGATTATATATTTAACAATCTTAGAGAGACAGTCTCTTAAGGTTAGAGACTTGCGTAGATCTCCTTCGTCCACATATATTAGCAATATAATATGGTTTAAACTGGAATCAAATACGCTAAATTTAATGAAAAATCTTTATATTCTTTCTTGTTTCTATTATATATGTATATGTAAAAATTCTAAATGTAGTTTATTAGGCATTGGATAAGCCAAAAATTATTTGGCATATAGCATTCCAGCGCCTATTTGTAGCGTATTTGATTACTGTAACTATTCTCGAATATATAAATTATATTCTATATCCTAATTCTAATTCAAAATGCAAAATATGTTCATATTTGCAATGCTCCAAGCAAAACACACTTGACACTGAAAGAACACAAAAAACATTACATGTTAATTTCTTAGAATCAAATGCGTATTATATCATCTTAAACCATATTATGTGACTAGTCTAAATGCTTAGCTCTTGAACTCACACCACAACAAAAACAAGTTTCACTAAAAAACAAATTAAGAATTAGAACAAAACAAAACAAACAAAAATATTGAATTAAATAAATGTATAATTCCATTTAATGTAAAACATATGAATTGATTTACAAAACTATGAATAAAGGAGTTAATTAGAAATCAAACTTATTGTTTTTCTTTATAATACTGCACGGTTTATTATATGGTATACTCAACCTTTCCACCAATCAATAAATATATCTTTTCTAAACTTAATTGATTTGCTTTTATTTGCATTTTTAAATATATATAAGTATATATTTATATATATTTTATATAAGAAAAAACTATTATACATCCAAAATGATTCATAATAATAAATAGAACTAAAGTATACAAATATTATCTAGACAGCAAACACCATCATAATCATCGGTGGCTATCCTCCCTTCATTCATCTTGAACTTTATCTCACATTACCATATTTTTCGCTTTCTTTTTTTTTTTTTTAATATTTGTTTAGCTGAATTTAGTTATAAAAATTACACAATGAATAATGGATTATGACTAACAAAAGTTGTGAGAATGTAGAAGTCATTAGTTTGTATTTGGTTTTTTGTTGTTGTTTATTTGTGTTTGTAACATTTCCAACGGGGTTTTGTTGCTCTTAAGTTTTGTCGTATATAGCGTATAATGTATTATACTCGATCCTTAAACTATTTTGTCTGGCGCAAACTAATCGCTCTTTGCTCTTTGGCTACCTGTTGATTACTTGACTTTTTAATATATATGTTGCCTTTTGTTTTTGTAGTTATAATGCAATTCATGCTCTTAATCCGTATATATATCTTTCCGTAGTTTGTTTGCTTTTCTAAGTTTTTGTTTTTGTTGGGTGTATATATTCACCCAGGGGGAGGAGGACTGAAACATTGAGTGCAGTTTTACAATTTTCTTATCGATTTTTTTGCTCGTTTTTGTTTGGTTTTTTTTTTTTAATTTAGTTTAATATAATTTTGCTTAATGTTGTTTTTTTCTTTGGCGCAGTTGACTAATTCTGTGTGAAGTATATTTTCTTTTTTTGTTTTATGATTGTTTTGTTATATATTTTGTTGTGTTTTGTTGCTACGGTGTTGCATGCTGCTTGCTGCTTTACATATATAGATATCACGAGAGTTCCTGCGAGAACTGCGTCTCCAGGGTGGGTCTAGTTCTAGTTGGATTCCGGTTGGGATTGCGTATCGGTGGTCCTGGGCTGCCATAGCCCGCCGCATACAGCTGCGGGCACGAGTCTTTTATAAGTTCCTGCGTCTCGCGCAATTGCCGCTGCACCTGTGGCGCCAATCTCTGCACGCTGATGGCCGGCGGAAATTTATATTCCGTTGGTGGCGCAGGCTGTTAACAGAAGATTAAAAAGGAGCATGAGTGGATTAGGACTTGTTAACTCTTTGAGTCTTACCTGCACGTTGTGCATGACCTCGCCGTAGTAGGCGCCGGCTGCATGTTGCAGCTGTGACGTTTGTGGCTGCAACGGCAACAGTTGCTGCTGCTGCTGTTGCTGCTGCTGACTTTGGCTGTGTGGAGCGGTTTGTGGTTCGTAAGTTTCGGAGGCAATGGGAACGGAGGAGGCGGCCGCTTGCACGGCATTCTGTGGGGCAGTGCTCGGCAGTACGCCGTAATAGGAGAGCTGCAATGGAGCGCGTCCGGCTGTTGTGCCAGCGCCAGCGCCATTTAGGAAGCCCGTAACGCCCGACTGCATCAGTGGCGAATTGCTGGCAATATACTGAACGGGTACAGGAACACCAGGTGCAATGCTCACGGGCGGCGAGCTGCCCGCTGCTGCTGCTGCAGTTGCTCCAGCGCCATACAGCAGACGCTTGGGGCTGACGCTTTGTGGTTTGGAGCCTGGTGGTAGCGACAACATGTGACCGCCATAGGCAGCCAGTTGTTGTTGCTGGAGTTGCTGCTGCTGCTGTTGTTGTTGTTGCTGGTAGAGTAACAACTGTTGTTGCTGCTGCTGTTGCAGCTGGTTGAGCTGCGCGGCGGCAGCTGCATTGGCATTGGACGTATTGACAAGATTGGCATCGAGCTGTGGCAGCAACTGTTGTTGCAACAACAATTGTTGCTGCTGCTGTTGCTGTTGTTGATACAGGTTTGCCACTTGTTGCTGCTGTTGCTGCTGCTGTTGTTGTCTGCCCGCCAGGACGTGCTGAGGTAGATACTCTGTCGTGGCAAGCGTGCCGCAAACTGTTGTTGGCTGCAACATTAGTCCAGTGGCACCTCTCGCCTTGAGCGGCACCTGCACCTGCTGCACCACCTGACGTATGGGCGTCGTCTGCAACGATCGACTGGCGGAGGAGCAGATGGATGCGGTCAGACTGGCGGATTCCCAATGCTGCACCAATGCATTCAGTCGCGCCTCCTCCAAGGCAATTTCCGTCTCGCTGGCCGAATCATAATCGGGACCCTGCAAAAACACATATTACTCGTTACTTTCTTTGTGCATTCGTTACTTTTTGTTTGGAGCTTACCTCATCGATCTTCTTGTCCAGCATGCGAAAGAAATTCTGTTGGCTTGATGATATTTCTCTGTAAGGTGCAGGCAGTTTTAGTTGATTGGGGTTTAAAGGGGAGGGGGATATAAGGGTCTATTCTAACAGTTATTTGAGTACTCACTGGCTTTGTAGTAGCGAAAGGTTTTTGGCACGCAACAGCGATACAGCCACATCCTCATCGGTGTCCTGTATGTCCTTATTGCTTAGCTCCTCGGTCTCGTCATGCTTCTCGCGCTCACGTTGTTGCGCCTTCTCCGCATCCTCAATGTGACCTTCATCCTCATCTGTTTCCGCATCTGAATCGGCTGCAACAAAGTACACAGAAACTTTCAAGTGTGAGAACGGGGGCCAAAACTAATGTAATAAAATGTTTAGCAACTGTTGTGCGAAAATGTCATTGAAAGTGCTCAAAACAAAAAAAAGTTTTCAGAAAAGTGGAACAAACAAGCCATAAAATATAATAAATAATGTTCACAAGTGCAAACTGTATCCAATATGTAAGCTAACTAAAAGTATTTCATCTATAAGCTTTAAGTTTATATAGCGTATTCGCTTTCCTGCTAATCCTAAGCTTGTGGGTCAACTTTCCGCAGGCTTTTGTTGCCTTTATAAATTTAATTACGACAAGTTATGCATTTTAATGCAATTTGTTCGCTTGGCGTAACAAAAAAAAAAAACAACTTTATAATTAATCTAGCCAGAACAAAAAAAAAAAAAAAGAGAAAAGCACAAGACCTGCCGTCGAGAAATGAAGCTAAGGCCATCAGGATTTGGGTCTTTTATAGTACAATGGCGCCTTTGTGTATGCTACACTTTTGTTAACCCGTTTTCAGCGAACACACACAAACACACATACATATACATATTCAATATAGAAATAAAGGGCTCTGCCCCAAAGGGTGGGTGGGGGAGGCCACGCCCTGTCAACTGGTGAGCGCCCACTGCAACAACAAGTTGCCTTTTAGTAGTTAATTACACACAAACACACGCACACACACACACATATAGGAAGAGAGAGAAAGGCAACAAGAAGAAGAAGAAAAAATGTAACACTCGAGGCATTTGCCGAAACTTTTCTTCTTCTTGTTGTATGTATGTATATATTTTACAGTGTTTTGTTATACACATGGCAAACAGATGTGTGTGTATGTATGTATGCCTGCAGATTTTTAAGCCTAGTGCTTTAGTTAGTGAATGCACGGTCTTAGCTTCTGCTGCTGACATATTAATCAATGATGTCCTCATTGTGCAAAACAGGTGGCTTATACACACACACACACACACACACACAGACATACGCACACAGATACTCTATATTTACGCATACAATGCTGCAGGCAAATTGATGTCGTCATGCGTGTAAGCTTTTGTTAAATGTATGCATACAAAAATACACATATACATATATATACTTCATATGTAAAGAACCTTAAGGCACTATGGGACAAATTGTGCGCTTTCTAAGAACTTATTTACTGAAGCATAATTAATGTTAAGAACAACAACAACATCTTCATTTGCTGCTTACCATGTCCTCCTTTCTTGCCATTCGCTTTACTCTTCGATTTCCTGGGATATAAATGTATTTTGCTTTGTCCACAGCCCATTTTCGGACTGTGCTGCTGCTGCTGCGGCCGACGTTGGCGTTAACTTTAACGTTTTTGTTTTTGTTATTTTTGTTTTCACGTTATATTAATTTGTTGCTCGACACTTTCTGGCGTACGTCTTTGACGTTGATGACCTGTATCTGAGATATACTTTCGCTCTCTCTTTTGCTCTCTTGTATTTTATTTACGTTTGTGTCACACTTGTGTGTGGCTGTGCCTTGTGTTTTTATTCAATTTTCACTAATTTAACTATGTGTGTAAATTTAATTTATTTGATTTCTTGTTGTTGTTGTTGTAGCTGTTTGTTTGTTGTTGCTAAACGTTTTGAAATCGCGTTTTTTGTTTTTTTCGTTAATGCGACAACATTAATAGCAACAACAACAACGTAGCAGTAGCGAGAATGGAACATTCCACGTTAGCCACTTGTTCAAGAATTTCATTTGTCGACATCGACATGAACGCCGTCGTCATCGTCGTCGTCGTTGTCTTTGTCGATGCTTGTGCGTAAAAACGCCCACCCACCCCACTTCCAGTTTAAACCAAACTGACACACACGCTCGCACTCACACACACACACACGCGTACACACACCGAAGAGCGCAACAAAAACGAAACTTTTTAAGTGTAGCGGAAATTAACTTTTTGCCTTGGACCCGTGGCACAGGAACAACGGTGCCCAGACCCAGTTAGAGCCACCCAGCCTGACCCACTGCGGTGGATCCAGCCAACCACTTGTTTTGCACCGTGCTGCTATAAATTCAATTTGTAGCCGTCAATTTGTAAACATGCACAGGGATAGCGCGTACGAAATTACAAAGAACAAAAAAACACGCAGAAAACCGTAAACTCTTAAAAGGGTTTGGCACCAGGGCTGCACACAAATGCTCTGGTTGTTGTTGCTCTTGCTGTTGCCGTTACTTTTTATTGGTTTCTTTTGTTTTTGCGCTGTGTTGTTGAGAACGCACGCCGTTTTACAGCTTTCAACACATCGCGTTGTTGTTGTTGTTGCCCGTTTGTTGTTGCTAATTTAAACAAATAACAATAATAAGCACAACAAATAATGCAACAAAAACACTCGAATTATATTCAATTATTCTCACATATAGCCAAAGCAAAGCAGAGCAAAACGCAACGCTGACCAACAACAGCAGCAGCAGCAGAGCGTCAGCCTCTTGCTCTCGCACACAATATTGCTTATAATAGACACACACGCACACACATACACTTGCATACACCCACTAACATAGAAATGTAAGTAAGCAGGCGAATGGGGCAGGCTGCGAGGCGCCAAACACATAAAAAGAGCGACAGAGAGCCATACAAAAAGAGAGAGAGCAAGCTCCAGCGCCGCCGCTCTCTCTTTACTGCCCTGCTTCGGTGTATGGGTGTGTGTGTGTGAGTTTGAGTGCGCGCTGCGTGCGAAATTGATTTTTCTATTTATACAAAAAAAAAATCAAAATATATCTGTATTTTCGTTTGTTGCGCGGCGTTTCGTTTTTTTTGTTTTATCGAATATTATTTTGGTTGCCGCTGCCAAAAACATAATTTATGTTTTATTTATGATTTTCGTTTCCCATTGGCATTTTATTTAATTCAAACGATTTTTTGAGCGTTTTCATATTGTGCGGGTTTTTTTTTTTCGTTCTTATAGAAACTTGTTTGATTTATATACGCAGCGCCACTTGGGCACAAACACTCGGGGTCTTGGTCTTCGATTCGGGGGCCTCGGCCAGGCGCGTTTCCCTATACACAGATTTTGAACTAATGAATAGATTGGTGTACCCCTTGGCAACATTTGTTGTGCGGCGGCACATTTGCTTCCGTGCAGTATTTACCGCTTACTTTTATTTACACTTCTGCTTTTATGACTAGAGGAACTTTTTGCGCATTCTGTTTTTCATTGAATATTTACACTAGTTTCTTGCATTTTAGTTAGGTTTTTATTTTTATTTTTTTGTGTTGTATATTTTTATGGATTTTCTGCGAAAAACTCGCCGAAAAAGTTTTGGCTGCGACGCGTCGCTTGTGTGTGGAATTTTGTATGCTGAAATTTATGCTGCCTGACACTCCTCTTTGTGTCACAGAGCACAGAGCGCACACACACTTTTGTGCTTTTCTCGCGTTGCCAACGCTGCGAGAGCGCTCTCAACTGAGAGCGGAGCGCAGCTTACATACCAACACATGCACGCAAAAGCATTTTGCGACAGAGCTTTTATGCTTAAGACATTGAGCGCGCTCTCATTAACTGCTTGAAAGGGTGGGTTTTCGTTCACTGCGGCTGCTTCTGCCAATGGGTGGGGGAGAGGAGGGGTTTGTTTTCTTGCAAGCTTTTTAGCGCTGTAGGGCAAGAATATGCTTGCTTTTTTTTTTTAGTGGTATTGTGTAAATGCAGACAGATACATATTGTTTTTGAAGTGGGGTAGAAGCATACTCAAAACTTAAAGCTTATGTGAGCGCGCGAAAAGCTTTTAATTTGAATTTTGTTAAAGCTTGCTGCTAGAAACTTTTCAGTGTTGTAGTTGGCAACGCCACAAGTTTGTTTCACAACCCAACGTTTAAAGCTTTTAGCAAAGACCCGAATCTAGTTAAATATTTGTAGTTCGTTTTTTTGTGCTCTGTCATGTTCAGCCTCATTAATTTTCACAATTTCGGCGTCCAGCGAAACGCTCTATTTCCGCTGTCACCCGTACCAATACCATAAGGACAACCCCTCCATAACTATTTGGAAAACTCGCCCTTGTCCTAACATATGAGATACGATGTTTGTGGATGCCATTATGCGAGTTTTGTCATCTGAATTTATTGCATAATAATGAAGTGAGAAACGTTACAAATCAAAACACTCGACTCCGCATCGAGATAAAGTTTGTCTTCGTCCTACTTCATATCTATTCTTTTTTTTTATCATTATAATATTTTTTTCCTTTTGGGGCAGTTTCGTTGGCAATTCATGTGCATTTGTCAGGCGCAACGGAATTGAAACGTTTGCTCTTTTATTGCTGTGGACGTGTGTCGTCCTTTAGTCCTGGCAGGGGGTGGACACTTCACAGGGGATGCGTGTTTTGGTTGCTGGGAAAATAAAAAGAAAGCAAAATGTACACTGTGTATATGAAATGGATAGCTGTGAACAGGAAGTAATAAACAACAAATGCGTAACAATATCATAATATTGATCTAAGAAAATAATTTTTATATCAGAAAAGCGAAAATTTGATGAAACTTGATCCACTCAGGGGTTAGAAGGAAAAGTTGTAGTTCTAAGCTTAACTAAAGTTTAAATGATCTAAGGAACAAATCCTTTTCCTTGGACTGGTTTGATATCTGAAGTGATCCAAAGATTGCATCGAAAGATTCCATCTAACATATTTTCAATATCCGCATGTCAATTTGCAGAATCCCTTGTTCAATATTTTCTTTTTTTGCAACCCATTGTAAATGTTAAGCGACTCTCGAAAAGGGTTGCGCCACCATTTACACGCTTTGTGGGAATTTGACGAACAACGAGCTGTGGATGTTGATTGTGGCAACATATGTTTCTGTCATGCAACAGTTTGGAGTTTTGGCAAATGTCCCCGAGCTCGAAAAAAAACACAGATTGCTGCCATGTCAGTTGGAGGCCATAAAGCATTTAGGCAAATTTTCGCACTCCTTTTTTTTCCATACAATTTACATAATTTTCGACAATTTACCGTTTTGTTTCGTTGTCGTTTGCAGTTGGCTGTTGATTGGCGCCGTTCGATGTTTTGTTGAGTCGATTGCGACTATCATGAATGTGGGCGTGGTTGATCGTCTGGACCGCTCGCCTGTCCCGCCCCGCCCCACGGCCACGTGACCGCACGCGTTGCGTTGAATTTTACACGCGCGAAGTGACGGCCCCAGGGACCAAAGCGATGGCAGGATCTGGCTTTTGGCTTCTCTGCTCCCGTTCCTGTTGCAATGTGTACATAAATGGGGTGCGATTGTTTAAACTTTTCTTTCTTTTTTGTTTTTTCGGAGGACGCGTGCAGCCAATAAGTCCTGAAGTCCTGAAGTCCTGGTCCACACTGAAGTCCTTCATCACTTCCGCCTCAGTTCAGCTCCGTGATTTTGCACAAATAATGTTTTGATTGCGTGGCAGCGTGACGTGTAATTATTATCGCCACACACCATCTACGACCATCTACTAACACCAACAACAACAAAAGGCTTCGAGTGGGCGTGGCACTGATGCTGCACAAAAAAAAAAAAAAATCGCAAAGCAATTAAAATGATTTAGCCAAAAGCAGGCTTTAAGGCTCATAAATTACTTTAATTAAAAACCGCACGAAAGAACTTTGCCACAAGATGATGAAAAACTTCCTTAAGGACACTCACTAGAAAAATCACAAATTAAAAATGGCTGCTGTTGGAGCTCAAAAAAAATGAATTTATGCAAATTATGCAAAGAAATCCTTTTGGCCAAACAGCGCCGACAGAGAAAATTTCATTAAAAACAGCGCCGAAAATCTTTGATAAAAATTAAAAACTTTCACGCTGAAGGACAATTGACAGCAAATGCCAAAAAAAATAGTGGAAAAAAAACGGAAAAAATAATATGAAATTGTGAGACAAGGAATTAAAACAAGCAATAATATGAAAATATTATGACGGGAGAAGTTTGTCTGTCCGCTGAATTATTTAAATACGCTCAAGCTGCTTTCATATCATCATATTCCTGAAATTTTTAATGCGTTTTTTAGCGCCTCCAAAAAAAAGGTCCGAGCTGTTGCCCACCCACTGTGTGAGGCAAGTTCCCGTTCGTCCTTCCTTCCCGGCCTGCTTTGCATAATTATATTCATTGAAAACTTATTTCCCTTCAAGTTTTCAAGCAAAAGAAATATTATAAAAATGCGACAAAATCTGAGAACTCTCCGTGAATTGAGTTACAGTTGCACATGCATGGGCCAAAGCGGGCGAGGGGGGAGGTTGGAGAAACGCTTTTGACATTTAATTGCTAGATGTTGTGCAAAGAACTTGGTCAACTAAATGTCCAGCACTTGCAGTTGCGCCTCTTCTGGAGGCACAAACTTGTTTCCAACTGGACGCCTGCCCCGCAGCACGCATTCAACTAAAGATGTTGAAGATGGGGCAGCAAAGAGCGAGAGAGATAGACACAGAGAAGTGGAAAAAAAATGTAACATGATTTAATGACATGAATTATTTATGAGTTTCCTGTCAATCAAAAACCACGTCAAAGCATTTTGATGGCGATGTCAACGCGACTTCTCTCTCTTTCTTTCCCTGTATAGAGAAATGCTTAAAAAACAAGTCGAGTAAAGAAAGATATATCAACTTAAATAAATACAAGTGGCAAAAACGTTATGTTTTTGGCCAATAAAATGACTAAATACCTGGGAACCCATAATTATTCCATGAGCATAAAAAGTTCCCTCTCTGCCCCTCCAATCATCTATACTCCTATTGATTGATATGACTACGCATCTTGCACTAAATGATATGCTAATTTGGTAGCTTTTTAATCAAGGCCTTAAGCTCAGAGCCAAGAAAGAAACGCATTTGCATTTTGTTTACTTTCGTTTCACATTGTTTTCTCTTGTGCTTACGCGCTGTGTGCTCTGTTCCTTTGCTCCGTTCCTCCTTCTTGTGCTCTTCTATATGTCTTCTATTGAAATCAATCATGTAATTTATGTTAGGATAATATGTATATCCAACAGTTGGAACAGTCGACAGTATCTCCCCTCTAAAAATGGACTTCGTCAAGAAATAAATATTTAACAATAATTGATTTAAAAGGCGCATGCAAATTCACTCTAACAACAGCCTAAGTAAGGATGAAGGACGACGCACTTTTCTTTTCTTTTTTCTTCCTTTTTTAAGCCCATGGCACGTGGGTAAAGCAACGGCTGCTCTTGACTTCGTTGGCCAAAGGTCTCAAGTGTTTCCTTTTTTTTTTTCCAATTTCCTTGGCCGCTAAAGCAAACAACTTGGGCGGACTTTCGTTCGTTCGTTCGTTTTGTCTCTTGAGCGTGAAATTATATGAAATATCCTTTAAAAAGCTTTGTGATTTCGCTGCCGTCAAAAAGTGTGGCCAAACCTTGCCGGGGACTTGTATGCAAATCTTGTTCATCTGCTTAGCGTAAAAAGTTGTTTTCTTACAACTCCGCACCCCCCTTCCCTATCCGCCAGTCAAATCGCATTTGCATGCCTTTGTATGAAAGTTGACCTCGCCACATTGCTGGCAGGTGTTGCGGCCAGGATGCTAATGCTATCTCACTCTAATGTCATAGACACGACTGCATAATGGAGTTGCCAGCTCCAGCTCTCAGCTCCTGTCAGCTGCATTCATTCACCTGTTCTCTAATGTTAATGACATCTCTCACGGGGCAGCAGCACGTCCAGAGGCATCAGACCATTTTGGGATAACCTTAGAACAACAAATACAAAATAAAAGAAAAAAAATAATAATTAATACAATTTATTACAAAATTAGAAAATATTACGTATTTGTTTATACTGACAACCTAAAACCACATTACAATATTTGGCGGTCCATTCAACTTTCGCGGTCCGCAAACGGCGCCGCCTGTGCGACCGTTGCCTAGAACAACAACAAAAAAGTAGCTCAGCTGCTGACTGACCAAGTGAAAGGAGTAGGCAGGCAGGCAGGCTGGCAGGCCGGCAGGCCGGCAGGTAGGTTGGGTTTGTTGCCGTAAACAGAAATTAGCATTACTTCCGACTGATCACAATCTGCGCATACTAATTGCTCGGCTGGGATGGCTTTGTTCTTGTTGGTCTTGGGGCTTTTCATTCATGGCAATCATTGAGTAGCTGACTCCAAACTTGGCATTGCTGAATGATTCTGCTGTGATTTTTTCCAGCCCGTCTAGACGAATGTCTCCTTCGATCACATATATGGCAACGAGGCGACGCACTCTATAGGAGTCTGTTGCGATCTGCGATTCACAGGAAACGAGTTGTGGCAAGAGTTGAGGAGAGGCGGAGGCAGGAACGGTACGGTTACCCTTGCTTCTTACGAAAACACCAATCATGCACATCATTGTCAACACGCCATCGTCGCCAGTCAGTCCATAAACGGACGCACCTTTTTACCATTTAAGGACACAGGCTCTTCGGCCTGTCATAACTCTTGGTAGGCGTACGTACGTACGTACAATCTCGTCCCAGTCTTAGTCTCAGTCGCAGTCTCCGTTACTACTTCAACATGAGGTGCACTATGCCTAAGACTCTTTCTCCTGGCCATTCTTATTGCCAAAAAAGGCATAGACGCCGCAGCTTCATGACGCGCGCTGGGAATATATCAACCAAAGTCTTTCTTTCTGTCATACTTTCGCTGAACCAAACGCACACAGCCTTATCCAGCGTTAAGCAGCTGTCTTCAGCTCAATTCTCCAGTTCGCAATTCTCAGTTCTCAGAGCGCTCTCAAGTGTCAAGCGTCAATTGCCGTTGAAGTTTATTGCCTTGGCAGCAATTAAAGCGTTTTCGGTCTTTGGGCCTTTGGGGGCTTTGCTCAAACTTGGGCTTGGCCATGTGTAAAGCCAACGATTTGAACATTTGATTTGATTTTTGATTGGCTGTCAGCCGGCCAGCCGGCATTGATTGCAGAATTGAATTATCAAATTAGAGTGGACGGCTTCTCTGACTGCCTTTCATAATTGGTTTGCACAGCCAGAACGAATGCTCGAACTAATAAATATGGACTGTCAAAACAATGTCATACGTATGATTGTGGCCTGCGATTGTTAAATGTATAACAAATAACGTAAGGCAATCGTTTTTTTTTGAGAGAATTTTTATGTAGAACTTAGGGCTTGAAGAGTTTAATGCTTGATTCCAGTTTCTTGGTATTAAAAAACGATAGTAAATTCTTCATTACAATCTATCTTCATTAGTTCTTCATGCGAATCTACTTAAATCTTAAATCTTTTTAAAAAAAATTGTCTAAGACTACATAATTCTCTTTATGCCATAACTGATTTGGCTGCCAGACTTTTATTAGGCAAATTTTTTTCAAATTATCTTCATTTGCTTTACTGCAATTTGGCTAAGTAAGTTTTTTATTGCTGCTATCGCAGCAGGCGACACCACTTCTTGCACCACATTCTGACTGCAGCAGCAGCAGGAGCAGGAGCAAAAGCAGCTTGTATATTCCTGCATAACTCAAAGAGAAAAATTCATCACCGCAATATGCGCAACACATATACAGCAACAACAACAACTAAAAGTAAAGTAAAAATAGAAAAGTGGCAAGCAAGGAAAATTGTCATAAAGGTGCAACTGACAACAGCAGCAAACGAGAGAAGCGAGTGCCTCGTAAATTTCAATTTATATGCAGAATGAGCAGTGAGTAAAAAAATGGCAAACACACATACACCTACGCACACACACACGCGTTCATGCAACCAAGGAGCAGCGAAAAGTGTCAACGTGATATTTTCTCGAATTTTTCCAAGATTTCCTTTTTATATATTTTATTTTTTTATTTTTGGCATCTTTTGCTGCAGTGCAAGTGGAAAAAGCAATTTCATTAGACAAATTGAAAAAAATAAGTGCAAGCAACAACAATAATAATAGACATGACGACGTTGCCCGTTATATGAGCACTATATGTACCAAACTGTATATATATCGCGTGCTATATACTATAGACATATAGGTACATAAGGCTGGATGGACGCCATGTTGTGGCAAAGCTAAAGATTTTCGTTGGTCGTTTCCCATTCGTTGCATGATATTTTTTTCTTGTTTGCTGACGCGCGCATATACGAGTAGGTGCCCCAAAGCGCCACACACACACACACACATACATACAGTTATTGGTGGCATGCATGATGAGTGCTGCCATCCAACAAGGATGCTGCGCGCGCGTTGAAAATAGGCGGAGACTTAACAACCAACGGCGCCTTTCACACTTCACAAGCGAAAAAACAGCACCAAAAGCTGAACAAAAGCTGGCGAAACGAAACGTAACGAAAAAAAGTCAAGTAAAACAAACACACAAAACACACAGAAAGAAATGCAACCGTTAGCTGTTTGCTGCTCTTCCTTATCAACGCAGAGGCGGCAGAGAGTTCGGCATTCGGAATTCGTTTTACTCGTCGCTGATTGGAAGCTTCGGCGTTTTGTTCGTTTTTGGGGCGGAGCAAAAGCACAGCAAGCAGTGGCGCCGTCTGCCATGGCTGACATCAATGGGGGAACTTGCTTTCAATGGGGGTTTCAACTTTGTATCTTTATTGAGTGCTAAGCTGGTGCTTACTACAAGACCCGAATTCCACGGGCAGCCGCTACCATACCCACAAATCCCTCGGTGACTTCACGTCCCACAGGTAATATATACTCTGGTGGCAATAGGAAACCATATTCGCCTCTATCACGTAGCTCCAGGGTGTACGATATGTTTATATTCTTAACAGCATAGGCCCAATCCTTGCCAGAACCCGAAACAGCATCTAAAGTATTATAAAGATAGTAAAAAAAAACTTTGGTAAACTAAGGTCCAACTTACAAAGTGTTGTGGCACTGGAACCGTAGGAATATTCGGTTTCATAGCGTCTAAATGCTGCATCGGCAAATCCTTTGGCAACACCCATCATCTGGGGATAATGTTCGGGAAACTCGACAGCAGTGTGACCCCAGGGCGAAAGCAACAACTGACTATAGGAATGCAAGGATATATAGATCTTAATACTGCCCTCTGGTATGGAGTTGTTTATGTAGCTTGTTAACTGTTTTATCTCTGGATCGGACAGAGCATGGGGACCTGCATAGTTAGAAGCGCAGGGATCTTGGGAAGCTCCAGCCTCTAAAGGAAGAATAAAGAAGTAAATAGATTCTTTGGTCGTACTAAAATGTCACTCACCATTCCAGCGATAGTCAAAGTTTCGATTTAAGTCTGTTCCCACGCACTCTCCAGTTGGATCCGAAGGCATACGAGACCTACGCCAGAGACGTTCCTAAGAAGTTTTATCTTTCATAAGTAGTTGATAAAGCTATATAGCATGTCGTAAAACTGTTTCGATATACTAATCTTATCTTATCGAAATTATTTCTTTTATACGTGATTTTTGATTTATGACACTTACCGCTTCATGCGAATAGGTAAAACCATCGACATTTAGCACGGGAATTATATACCAATCAATATTTTGGGCAATATCCCGCACTGCTGGATTGCGTGGCACCAGCATTTCATCTATGACATATGTAATGGTAGCCGATGTGATCCATTCGTTTCCATGAATGTTAGACTCAATGAAGATGGCTTTGTTGCCCGGCTTATAGGATATTTTGATGCCACGTATAGGACGTCCCTCGAAGGACTTGCCAATTGTAAAAGGTGTCACAATGTGTGGATAACGTGCCTCAATTTCATCCAGCCAGGCATAGATCTCATCCAGTGTGTGGTACTGCGTCCATTCCATGTATCCTGTGCGTTGTTTTGGTCGTTGTGCATCGATCAAGTTCTGTACATTGTCAATCTTGATGCTGTAGTTAAAGTTCTGACTGTTTAGCAGATCCTCGAAAGCTTTTTGACTTTCAGGTGGCAGCATTATGTCCGAGTATTCACCAGGATGACGAGCCTCTCGCCAGTTACTGAACTGTAGAAAAGAGAATACTTATCAAGGATTCTCGAAGGTGAAGTTACTTACCTTCAGACTTTTCTCATTGGCACTAAGCAGCTCATATTGCTTCACATCATCGATATGCACTTTGTATACTTTGAAGTTATCATATCGTACCTGCTCTATACCCTTAGCCAGGCTAAAGGAACCTAAGAAAATCAGCAACAACTTATAACTCATACCTCTCCAACGGGCGACTTCTTAAGAACTGGTTTTTCAATCAAGTTATTGTTAAAATGTTACCTGATTAGAAGACGTTATCGGCAATAATATCGTCTTTATGGCTCATTGAATATCTAAATATTCTTTATCACAGTTGTTACTTTGGGCACTTTGATTCTTCCAACTGGCTTGGTTGTCAACGAAGGCAACGGCAAAGGCTTCAAGTTGTCTGGCCAAGCCCCTTCGTACTTAGGCTGTCTCTCAACTTTGCACATAAATTTTGTGCAACGGCAGCCCATTTCATTGTAGGTCATTGCATAATGAAGTTACCGCCCCGGAGCACATAAATTTAGCGCCCGTTGTCGGAGATTTTCAGAGCCTTCAGTTTGACTTGTCGCCAGGCATTAGTGCGAAATTTTGTTTAGGCCGTTTTCTTTTTCATTTACTTTATTTTTTATGTGCCTGGGCGCTGTCCTGTGTCCTGTGGCGAGTGCTTAAAGGACTTTTCCTTGCTGTGGTCATATTTTGCGCGAGTCTTAGAGTGTTGAGCCTGGCGTTTGTAGTTTCTCTTGTCTTCTGTCGTTGTCACCGCATGAGGTGTGCCAACGTGTGTTTTTTATTAACGCTCTGCCAGAGTGTGAGGTTTTATTAGATGCGGCAACAAAAAATGAGTTCTGTGACACTTGAGAAAACTCTTGTGCGTAGGGGTAGAAATAAAGTGTTGGGCTTTGATTTCTTGAGAGAGCTTGATAAAATTTGCTTCTTATCGCAGGCAATTGAGAAAATATTATATTTTTTTACTAGCCAGCAAATCTTATCTTGAATTTTGCAGAAAGTTTTAGTAATGACCATGTGGAATCAATTCTTAAGATAAAGTAATTTCTGATACAAATATATTGTTCATTATATTCGACAGTTTGGGGTTTTTAACTATTCCCATTCTTTCTGTCCGTATCGTTTCAACGCAGATAACTTTCAAGATAAGAAAATGTATAAGAATATATGTATGTATGTTCTGTACTTAACTTGAGCTCAAGCTGAAACTGAGACCGCAACAGCTAACAACAATTAGTTGGGGCTTATTTGATTAGCCTGCTAATTGCCAGCAGCAGCAGGCAGCGACTCGCACCAATAAATTCATGCACATTAATTTCTTATCAGCGCAATAAAGCTGGCAAGCCGGATTAAAGCCCGTTCTGGCTCGTTCACGTTCTCATCCCACTGGCGCAAAGTTCCGCCAAAAACTTTCAACACCTTTTGCGTTGGACTTGTAAAACTTTGAAACCAAAGAAAACTCGTGGGTGCGCGTGCGATAAGCCAGCGCCGCATTTTTAATTGGTATTGCGCTGGAAAAGGATACTCTCTCTGCCTTTAAGACAGAGACTCTTTCCCTTCGCTCCGTGTATAAGTTGCCGGATATAAGACTTTAAAATGTCATAAATATCACGGACAGCCGTTTCCTGACGTGCATTTGTTTTCGCATTGCTTTTGTTAATTGTGCAAACAAAGAATGAAAAAAAAGAAAGAATAAAACCATTCACATAACATAAATCTGGACTTAACATGGTTGCCTTGTCTGCTGGACATGGCGTATGCGCAATATTTACTTTACAAAAAAAAACATGTCAATGCCGGAAAGTGTTTAGCATTTGCCCTGTTTCCCACTGTGGGTTTTTTTTTTCGTACTCACATGTTGTGGATTTAATTAGCCTTAAAATGTCTCAAACAGCACCAAAATGGCAACTTTGCATGCCATGCCACAAGGATAAGCAAAGGAAAGCCAAGCTAGGAAGGAAGTTGCATGTTTGCCTCAAGTTCAATTTGCTTGTTTTAACATTTCGGACAGCCTTTCACATATGAAGTGACCTCAATGTTAAGCTGGGGGAAAATGGTTGGCAGGATGTCAAGGTTTTTGGCTATAAGTATGAAATATGGCCAAGAATATTTATAATTTTCTCGCGCTAACTTTATTGAAGGATTTTTATTTTGGAAGAACATTTAGCTGCTTATAAGACACCAATTCCTCGGGCTGCGGTTATCATGCCCACAAATCCTTCGGTGACCTCACGTGCCACTGGTAAAATATCCTCGGGAGGCAGCAGGAAACCCAACTTGCCCTTATCACGCAGCTCAATGGTATATGGTATAGTTATGTTCTTCACCCCATAGGCCCATTCCTTGCCAGATCCAGAAACAGCATCTAACATAGGAGAAGAATTATTAGTATTAAGTTAACGGGATGGTAAAAATAAAGCTTACACAGCGTTGTTGCACTCGAACCATAGGTAAAAACTGTACCATAACGTCTAGCCAAGGCATCTGCGAATCCTTTGGCAACACCCATCATTTGTGGATAATGTTCGGGAAACTCGTCAGCAGTGTGACCCCAGGGCGAGAGCAGATACTGACCATATGAATGCAGGGATATATAGATCTTAATTGAACCCTCTGGTATGGATTTGTTTATGTAAGACGTCAGTTGATTGATTTCCGGATCAGATTCAGCAAAAGGACCTGCATAGGTCTCTGAGCAAGGATCATCTGAAGCGCCAATCTCTAAAGTTCAAGTTAAAGATATTAAGAAACGTATATTTTCTAAAGTCTTATAAATACTCACGCATCCAGCGATAGTCAAAGTTACGATTCAGATCTGTTCCAATGCATTTGCCTGTGGGATCAGATGGTAAACGCGATTTGCGCCAGAGTCGTGCCTAATAAGCAATTAATAAACAAATCATAAAACTATTAGTAGCAATTTATGGATGTTTAAAATAACGTAAAAGTCGATAAGGCTGAAACGCGCCGCGTTATCTTGTCGGCACCTAAGTAAGTTATTTGGATACAATATCTAATCATTTAACTACTTAGCAGTTTATTAGCACTTACCACTTCATGCGAATAAGTGAAACCATCCACATTTAGCACCGGAATTATGTACCAATCCACATTCTCAGCTATATTCCTTACAGCCGGATTCCGTGTCACGAGTAGTTCATCGATGAAGTAAGTGATGCTGGCAGATGTAATCCATTCTCGAGCATGTATATTAGACTCGATAAAAACGGCACTGTTTCCTGGCTTATGGGATATCTTAATACCTCTTATGATACGATTCTCGTAGGATTTGCCAATCGTAAAAGGTGTCACAATGTGTGGATAACGTGCCTCAATTTCATCCAGCCAGGCATAGATCTCATCCAGTGTGTGGTACTGCGTCCATTCCATGTATCCAGTGCGTTTCTTCGGGCGTTGTGCATCAATCAAGTTCTGTACATTGTCAATCTTGATGCTGTAGTTAAAGTTCTGACTGTTAAGCAGATCTTCAAACGCCTTCTGACTTTCAGGTGGCAACATTATGTCCGAGTATTCGCCAGGATGACGAGCCTCTCGCCAGTTACTGAACTGCAACAATGAGAATATTTATCAAAGGATTCCCGAAGGTAAAGTTTCTTACCTTTAGACTTTTCTCATTGGCACTAAGCAGCTCATAATGCTCGACATCTTCAATATGCACTTCGTATAGCTTGTAGTTGTCATATCGCACCTGTTCTTCGCCCTTAGCCAGGCCAAGACAGGCTACGAAGAGTATTATTTTCAAATGCATACCACTCGATCGGACGTTTACTTACCGACTGGCTTTTTGGCTAGGCCATCGCTTGTATGGTAGCTGATTAGCACACGTTATCTTTAGGTTTTTACACAGTCACCAACTATATGGCTCATTGAATATCTAAGGGGTTTTAGTAACAGTTGAAACTGTTTTGGTAGCAATTCCAAGTTGTCGAACAGCTACCAAATTCGTCTATAAAGTAATGACTTTGTGTTATCTTTTGGCATAATTGGATAATTGGGTTCAGCCAAGGGGCATTTTTAGTTAACCCTTAACGTAAATATATACTAGATATGTACATAAGTAGCTATCCACACTCGTTATGACTCTGTGTTGGCTGCGTGCTTTGGGGCCATTGCTCATAAATGTATAATAGTTGTGGTTATTATCTTGATAATTACAACAGCAGCCTATTGTAAGCCGCCTTGTTGTTAATTAAGGCCTAGATAAGAGCAACAACAACAAGAAGAACAGTAGCAGCAGCCAGTGCTGTGCCACCGTTGTAGGTTGTTGCAGCAAAATGCTCATGCGTTTGCCTGCACCCGATGCACGCCCACTTTTGTGTGGCAATTACGACATGGGGCATAATTAATGGTGGCACATACACTACATACACACACCTGTTGTAGTCGTAGTCGCGTTTGGCATCCATTTCTAATTGCCAAATATGCACGCTTGTGTGATCTGTGGCACGAAGCGTGGTTCAACTCACAAGTGGCACACTTGGCTTTTGGGGGGGAGTGGGGGCGTGGCACTTTAACCGTGTGTCTTTGTTTACCTCAGCGTCGGCGACGTGTTCAATAAGCGATTATTTTTTCAGTTTGCAAATGCTTTGTGCCGTAAATTGTTTTTACTGCCATTCGAACATTGTTGATGTTGCTGCTGTTGTTTGTTCTTTGGCATTGCTGCCGGCAGCTATTATTTGTTAAATGAAGCGATTTGTTTGTTGTCATTATGCGGCGAAGCGTTAAAACATTTTCGCTTTTATTTTTTCTACTCTGGAACATTTCGGTTTTTGCTGCCGTGAATATTGCAGCTTTGTATGTAGTCTATAAAGTGGTGGGATTTATAGCGCACACCTTTCCATCAAGTGGCTATGGGTGGGAGTTTTTCATTTTTGGCTTCTAAACATGATTGTGAATGTGAGAAATCCAAACAAAGTCTGCCAGCTGTTAAACAACACATAAAAGTGTTTCTTTATTTCAAATATATGCAAAGAGATAATACAACTAAAAGGTGGATCAAGGTATAAAACTATTGTTAAACCAGAGATATCATATTTGTTTTGGGGAAAGTCTAATATATAGACTTTATATCGTCCATAATACTTTCTTCGCCACTCTCTCCACTTCACTTTTCTCAAGACTGAAGTTAGTTCTTAGCTTTATGGACTTTCTTGCATACCCAACTTAGGCATCAGACATGCACGTTAAGCCTTTTCTCTTCGACTTCATGCCACCGTGGGCGTTGTTTCTCTGCCTAATCCGCTTTTAAAGTAAGTAACAAGAAAAGAATAGAATGTGAATAAAAAAAACCGGAAATCACAAGTCAAGTTGATGAACTGTCTCTGTTCGTTGTTGTCCTTCTTGTTACCGTTGTTGTTGCTCGTCTGCATTGAAACTGAAATCGGCCAGACACACACAAAAGACATGGCACCTGCAACAAAAAATGCAAAAAAAAACTTTGCAGACACATTTACCATTTGCCCGTAACCCCCCCCTGTACCCCAAACCGCGACCCCAAGAGGTATCCCAATGGCAGCTGCTGTTTGCTACTTTTTGGGTCCCTTTCCTTTCAGTTAACCGAGATTTACGCATTTATTTTGCATTTTTTATATGTATGCCATGCCCCACACAAAACATGCGCGCAGATTTAACCAAATATCCAAAATACCCGAAAAAACCCAAAAAGCAAAAGAAATGCCAGCGACAAGTTGAGTTGGTTAGAAAAATGTTCGGTTACCTCTCGATTTGCCTTGCGTTGACATGACAAAAGCGCAGATCTGCATACATTTGCATGTCATTGGCCAGTCGAACCGTTGAACAGTTGAACAAGAACCAAACAGTTAACAGTCAACGCATCATCAGGCAAGGACATTGAAATCCCCTTAAGACATCGGTGTGCCCACGTTAACAATATGTTAAGTTTGTACCAAGTTGAGCCTCCCTCCCCCTCTCCCCCCATCTACATCGATGAACGAGTTAATCGCTTAATGTCGCCCCAGCTTCTGGCCATCATTTGTCAGCTGTCTATTTGTGCAAATATTTTGGGCTTTTCTGGCATTGCCAGCATAATTGTAATTTGTTTGAATTCAACTCTAAACCAACCACCAGCAGGACTTGAAAATACTAAAATTTATAGACCAGCCCATTAGTGACTGAGCTGAAATTGCTTTCGGCCAAGGCACTTAACTGCTGCTGACCAGTGCTATCAATACGAACAAGCTACTTTTCTCTAAAAAGGTAATAAATATCAAAAGCACCCTGGAGGCAAATATTTACTTTAAAATTGAAACACTCTCACGCTGCCGCCACAGCCCCTTTTCTCTCACAATATTTTTTCAAGCTGCGTAAGTGCGTGAAAGGGTTGAATAAAATAGGAAAAAAAACAACACATGAATCGCCTTTAATGGTCTCACTGAATGCTTTTGGCTTTGATGTCGAGCTGTGGGTGTTGGCAGCCAATTGCTAAAGGATCCAGTTCAGATAATATAACCACTCTATATGTATGTTAGTTGATAGCATGACTTGCCCCATCTAGTAGTATCAATAAAAACGTTGCACGCATCTTGAAAAAAAAAAATTCAATTTGAAGCTATTTTCGGCATTTTATTGCCAGCTAAATTGCTTTTATAGGCTCGGCTCCTTCTGCTACCAAAGCACCAGGCACTTTAATTTCTTCATTTTCATTTCTACTGTCTCTTTGTCTGTTGTTATCTGATTGTTGTCGCTGTTGTGCATTTGTTGTTGTTGTGGCAATTGCCAGACCATAAAAATTAACAATTAACAGAACGCTTGAAACGAACAATCGCAAATCGCGGCTTACAAAAAATGCCGTGCAATAAAAAAACAAAAAAAGAACTTGGAGAAAAGTGATCGACATATGAAATACCTTGTAAGTAGGTTAATGCAGTTTGAAGTATTAATAAAATCTTGAGACCTTAACAAACCTAAACCAACCTTAAGAGATCTAGGTAAGAAAATTTGTCTATCTAACCTTCATTTCCAAATCATTGCCTTTTACATACTTTAAAGTGATTGTTTCGCCTCAACTTACAGGGTATTGCACTCTTCGAAAACTTTTAGAATTGTTTTTAAAAAAATGCCTGTGCATACAGAGCATAATTATGAGTCGGAAGACTGGCAGCCGGCCAAACGGACATCCCGTAACAAAAGGGTTATGAATGTGAAATTGTCATGCAAGAATTAGCCATGTTCTTTTCTGCTTTAGCCACATAACGAGGTATTTCGTTACACTTTGTGTTTGTTTTGTGGCCAGTCGTCACGTCAGCTGACCTAGGCGGGGGTCTTTCTCTCTCTGGTATGCCAGGCAATTATTTGTGAATTGTAGAAACATTTGCTAAATGTTTGCTTGACGCTCAGGAAAACATAAACATTTAGTGTAGTTCGGCAACGAGTTTGAGTCTGGCTTAAAGAGAGCTAGATATATATATGTCTGAATATTCTCATATGCATTCATAACTAACATCATGTAAATGCATTTTTAATGTGCGCAAAAATCCAATTTAAATTCAGAGCGTTTCTTTTGCTCTTGCTGTCGGTTTTATTTTTTGGCTTTATTCGCAGCATGCAATCACAAAATTAGTTGACGACGAGATAAGAATTTGAGTGCCAACAGCAGCAAAAGGAGATGAAAAAGAAAAAAAGAGAAGAAAATACACATAATGCGTATAAATCAACGAAAGAGACGCTGCAAACAAATTCCAAATAAGTCCTGTGTGAGACGTGGAAAATTCATTTGACAAAATGCACAAAAAAGCAATTTTCCAGTTGCAGACAAATTGAAATATACGTGTAGTTGTGGAGCAGGTGGATGGCCGTGGGAGTGGGGGCGTGCTGGTGCAGTGACAGTTGGTAAATAAAAATATACATAGACCATATATATAATCTACACAATCTGCGAGTATATAATGGCCGACAACATTCTCGTCGTTTGGTATATAGAGAAAAGTGTACGAAGATGCAGCCACCACCTAAAAGTATGCTACGAAAATAGTCGAAGCTGCTGCTGCCGTATGTGAGAGCTCCTATTTGTATGAGTGTGCGAGGGTATCTGCGAGCTTTCTGTTTTCTCGGCAAGTGTGTGTGTGAGTGTAGTGTGCGCTTTGCCATTCGCGCGTTGAAAATAGGAGGAGCTCCAATGCATAAAAACTTTCCATGCGCAGTTCCAAATGACAAGCAAAAAAATCAACAAAACAAGTTGAAAATTAAAACAAAAAATAAAAATATCGGCTTTAATATTTGCAGTCTTTTAATTTTAAGCTCTTATACTTAAAAATTGTATGCATTATGAAAAAATGTTTTGAATACGCTTTATTGTCAGCTTTAATGAATTTTTCAACATTTTGTAAGCTCCAAAATTTGCTCAACCCTTTTTAGGTTTTAAACACTTTTATGCTTTGCTTTTTCTTTTTTTCTGCTTTGCAAACTAATGTGAAAAAGGCGGAGCTGCTTTGTAGTCAATTTTATTTTTTTGTTGGCATTGGAAAATCCTTTGGCAGATGTTGCCAGAGATGTTGTCACAGGAAAGTAGGCGTTGTCCGTCGGTTGCTCCGGTTTGCCTCATCGATTTTTGCCATTTCCCGCTGTGATATTTATCTTTAACTATTAGTACAGCAGTCGGCAGAAGGCTGAAGATCTGATTTTGGACAGAACTGCATCCGTTTGGCACAACAGGCCGTTTAGCGCCATTAAACAATTCCCGCTGGCTCAGCGGCATTCACGCGTGCGCAAACGGGTTCCAATGTGGGGATATACTACAGCCACGATCTGCGATCTGCACAACAACAGCAACAACAACAATCAGTCGATTGTCACAGATATTTGTCATGTTTCTCAAGCAAACTTTCCCTGCTGTGTTCTTGGTCACAAAATCGCGACATGGTTAGCGTTCCTTTGTAACAACAATGTTGTAAAAATGTCAATTGCATTTTCTGTGTTGTTGCTGTTGTCTGTTTTCTTGTTTTAGTGCCTTTTGTGCCAGTGGCACCATGTTCATCGATCGGATTTCATGTAATTACATTGTTCTCTGATTCATAATTAATTTGCTTCGCTCAACTCAATGCAACTCCACACCCCACACCTCACTTGCCTTAACTTGCATTTTTGTAGCGCTTCAAACTGAGTTTTACATGAATATATCAAGCAGGGAGTAAAGCTGGCAGCAGGCTGCAGGCAGCTGTATGTTGGCCAATGTTTGTAGTATTGGCCAGTGGCAAATCGAACATTGATAGCTTCTGAGTGATGATTTAATGAGGCAAACGTGGCATGTTGTGAATGAAATCAATTTTGTGAATGTGCAGAATGGCTGGCCGGCTGGTTAGCTGGCTGGCTAACAAAAACTACAACAATGCAATGCAATCGTTACGTTTGCTAGCTAACCAAGCTCATGATGGAAACATCTCGGGTATGCTTGGGGCAGGAAGAGACGCCCTGGTCAGCAAATATCTCTTTGCGTGTGTGTTGGGTGTCGTAATGAGGCTTATGAATCAATGCAATGTTGATTGAGCTCCTTCAAGCACAGAGCTCCAGTCTGGTCCCGACTTATTAATAAATCGGTTCAGTCATCCGCAGTCTTCACTCATTGTAGACTTGCAGCTACGATGATAAACTACAAAATGATTTTATTCTCGATGTTCATTAAGTGGTTGATACTAGAATTAAAGAAAGTCATAGATGGAAACCGATATTTTAGCACGTTTTCGTTTGCCTTTTAATGATATAATTATGAAATGATGTCTACTTGTATTATATTACGGATAAAAAACCTAATCAAAAACCTCACTTAATCCAAAACCCAATAATCCATTCCCCCATCGACTGTCAAACCTCGAAACGCACGACTTGTGATTGATAAATTAATGCGGATCAGAAATCAACACCTCAACATGTTTATCATATCGACAAAAAAAAGGAAAGATAGGCAAAGCCAAACCCAAAGAGCTGTCAACCAGGCCGCCGGCAACACTCCCCGACTCAAAATTAATTAAAAACATCAACAGAACGCGTCGAGATTCACAAATATAGCTGTATGGTGCTCGTTGGCTCCTGGAATTAGTGTAGATAATTTGACAAACGGATTGCAGTTCAAAATTGAGCCTTAGGGTTTGGGTTCAGCGCTACTGTGGGTGGTTGAGTGTTGTCGCACCTTTAGAAACGTCAACGCATCCGACAACCACAAAACTGAGCCATTCATTCATGGTTCACGGACCCTGAACAGGCTCTAATCAGCAGCAACCCTTTTTTCTCCGTTGTTCGCGAGTTTCGCTTAAAATTGGGGTACACTGGGAAGTTTTTTTTCTCGTGGGTTCTTTTTTTTGATATGCAGATTTCTGACAAGGTCCTTTGGCTGGAATGGATGATGATGATGATGTCACTGTGTGCGGCTTGACAAAACGCTTGACTGATTACACTTGTATCTGTTTTGTGTGTGTGTGTGTGTGTTTGTCCTGGCCTCAATATTGCTGAAGGATTTTAAATTGCTGTTGACTCCCCGACCCACGGACTAGCTAGAGAGAGCAGAGAGATTGTGCGCTTGTGATAAATTTGGTTTATTGAAAGGCGTCAGTGCGTAAAATGATGTGTGTCAATTGCATGAAAGCCCCTGCCCCAAAACGTCTGCATACGGGCCGTGAGAGTTTTTGGGCTTTTGCATTGTGGATTTGGGGGCTTTTTGTGAGTTGACAGCGATTATGCAAATTCACTAAAGAACTGCATTAATTCCTGTGGCTTGTCACACAGCCAGATAGATAGTGTGAGCTAGATGGGCGGGTCGGGCAACAACTTGTGGTCTGCCTGTGGCCAAAAACTTTAAAAGTTTGACGCTAAGAAATTTGCATTTGTTGCAAAAACGTTTTTCAATTTATATGCAAAACCAACTTAAACACATCTCAATTTCGCAACACTTTTAATGAGCAATTAAAACTTGATAAATGTTGCTCGTTTTCAATTTAAATGGCTTATATATTGCTCGCTTGGCTCATTAATCGCTGTTAACACATTGTTCGAACTCCATTTAATTGATTTGGCTGAGGCGTCTGGGTCTCACCCTCAACACTGAAAATCTAAACTAATTTATTGTTACTGTTTTGAAGCGTCAACCGCAAATTGCTTAACAAATTGTTCAAATTGTTTAAAATTGCATTTTCGTCCGGAGGGTTGCTCACCTCAATGCCTCATTGCACAGTGCCCCTGCCACTCCCCCACACACGAGCGTGTAGTCGATAAACTGTCAATTGTTTGACCGCCTGTTAGAGGGGTGCATCATAATGTGGCCAGTGGACAGTGACCATCATCGGGGTTCGCCCCCTTTACTGCTTTCTCTCGCACTCATTAAAATAATTGATTCGCTTGTCCATCGACGCCTTCTACAGCAAATTAAATAATTGCCGCGTGTACGCAGTTTGATTTTATGGCCTAGAGTCAGGGCCAGCTCCAGCTCTAACTCTATTAATTAGTTAATAGATTTATTCACAATTTTCTAAAGTGAAACAGCAAACTATTTGTTTCGATACATATGTTGGCTGAACATTTTTATGATGCTCGTAAAATTTGTTGTTAATTTTGTTGATAAATCAAGGCAATCAAGTGGAATTTATGTGGCAGAGATTTTAGGCGAAACTTTTATACGCTTTGAAAAGGAATTGTTTGAAGATAGCTTGAAAAGAAAAAAACTAGTCGAGAAATCTCAAAATCGGCTTTCGATTTTCATAAATTCGTCAACGTTCAATGAAATTTCAAATGCAATACACCAAAAGACTTGGTTTGAGCTCTTAAGCAAGATTGCATTTAAATCTAGGAACTTAATTTTCATATTTTTGTGACCAAAAATCGACTTGTTTGTTAGATAGAGCTTCCGTTTGCCATAACCAAGAAGCTCGATTTTCATATGCAATACACCAAAAGTCTTGGTTTACAATCTAGATTAATACTGCATTTAAATAAATACAAAAAAAGATACTTAATTTTTAGTCGATTTTCATGTACATTTTTCTATCCGATAACCGACATGGGCGTGGAACGGATCTTCCGATTGCCATAATTTCCTCAAAATAAGCTCGATTTTCATATGCAATACACCGAAAGTCTTAGTTTACGCTCTAGATTAATACTGAATTTAAATAAATACAAAATAAAGAAACTTGACATTTAGGTGCAAAGAGATAATAATAGAACGTTAAGGTTTGACATTCAATCCTTCAAAAGCATAAAAACAAAACAAATATGATGTTTGTCTAACATTTGCACTGACTTCTTTCCTTGATTTCACCCATTACATTCGAATAGATTAATCTTTGATTATTTAGCAGTTGGATAATTTTAGTGAAATTATTTTAGTTTTTATGTCGGCTCCAGTCAGTCGGTCTGAGCTGAATCCAGCGCAACGGGTGAGCTATAAAACTTTTTCTCCAGCTTGCTTTTTAATCTTTTGCAATTTGTGTTTGTATTTATGTGTGTGTGTGTGTGGGTGCTCTTATCAGTTGCGTGTAATTGCTGCAAAGAAATTAACAGAGACGAGACGAGCAAAATGGCGACTGCCAATGACAGTTAAGCCAAAGGCAGAAAGCTGACTTAAAGGGGAGTTGGGGATTCGCTGAGATGCGTTCAAGTGGCGAGATAAAAGCTCTTGAGCTGAGTTAATGACTCGCCCGCACTGTTGGGGGCGTCAACAGAACACAACGCAACACAAAACTGACTTAAGACGCCATTTTTATTATATAACTGTTGTTGTCTCCGATTGTACTGTGTATGCTATGGATTTTGTGTCCATGTTTGCAAGTGAGCGTGGCGAATGTTTTAATGGCGACGTCGCGACACTTGAGTGCAGTCAAGTGGGTGAGAATGGTGGAGAGCGAAGAGTGAAGATGTTGAGTGCGACCATAAGGATAAGAACAAAACGAGGCGAACCCTCAAAAGCAGTGCTGCTGCAATGGAGCACCAGTTCCAAAGCAAAGACTCAAGTATGGCCATTCCGACTTTGATTTTGTTTCTGGTGCAGATTTGCAATGAAATGAAATCACGTACAACAAGCACTGAGCAACGCCTCTCTCTTTCTGTTTTTTTTTCTATATTTGAATTTTAATTGCTTCAATACGCAATTGGTTTATCAGATGTGCTTTATCTTGGTTTGATTTTTTTTTTTATATATTCTAAACATCAATCATAATCGATCAGCTCTGGATTTGGTGGCGCAGATTGTGCTCGGCATTTGCAAAATGTATACAAATCCTAGCGTGATGATAAATGCGTTTCTAAATGCATTCTAATGTGATGTTCCTTGATGATGTTGTTGATGGTTTCATCATCGCATTCGTTCGTGATGTGTGTGACAAGCAAATACAAAAAAAAAAAACGGAAATCATAGCCCCAAAAGGCGAGCTATGCTTTTTTTTCACACATTTCTCACGCAGTTGTGAAGCATATCAAATGGATATGTGAACATGTCTGCTGCAGAGCCTTTGTCTGCCTGAAGAGCACTCAGCGGCAACAACAACACAAATTATTTGCATTTCAAACTTTTGTTGATGACATTTTTCATGAAAATTTTAATGCTTCTCTTCTTTTTTTTTGTCACTTTGAGTTTAGATATGTGTGAGTGTGTGTACCAGGTACATTCGCATTTGGGATATATATTAATATATGCAGACCCCTGGCTTTTAACACCAGTCCGTCTCAGTGCTGAGTGGTTGTGGGGAGTTGGGGGAGAAGTGGAGCTGTCCGCTTGTCAGTCGGCCGCAAAACTTTTTCATATGAGATGCGTTTTTCGTAATGAAAGTTGAGCTGCCAAAGGCAAGAGTAGAGTAAAGGGGGGCAAGAGGTGAAACACACACACACACACATTTTCAATATTCATACAAACATGCATGTGTGTGTTTGTGTCTATGTAAATGCAGCACGTGAAACTTTTTTTTTAACATTTGTATGAATATAATTTAGAATAAATTGTTAAAAAAAAGTCAAGTCAAAAGCCGAGTTGTAGCTAAAGACTGGGAAAGCGAGTAAATACATTAAAATGCCATTAAAAAAAAGTGACGTCACTTATGCAGGATTCATAAAAACCCAATTGCTAATGTCCTTTAAGACTAGCAAGAAAAATGCTATTGAAATCTCGAGTTAAATGCAATGTTGTTTAAATTAACTAACAGCCTGAATAGACAGATACAAGGAAGTTATTTTAACGCGGTAGCCTTTGTGTTGTGTCCATGGCGAAATGTTGGTCCTTGGTCCTTGTCACAATTATTGTATAAATTAACGTCACAAACAAATGTTACAAAAGCCGCCAATGAAGTGGAATGATGCGACCGACGAACGCTAAACTCTGTCTCCCTGTTTCTAGACTCACCCCCGGGCCAAGGAAATCAGGACTCTAGGACATTTGACAAGCTGACATCCCTCTGTCCGTTTAACCGCAAATGTGCCTAATTTTTCGTTGTTATCCTTTGTGGTATGTCCTTGTTGTTGCTACTGCTACTGCTACTGCCATTGGCTTCTTCTAATAATGCGTAAAATTTAATGCGCCTCTTTCAAGTCCTTGATGTTTTTGCCATGCTTGCAAACTGAAATCGCGACAAGTGATTTTCAGATTTACGACTACTACATGAAGGTGGGGCAAGGAGTTGGGAGTTGGTGGAAGATGTGCTCCCGGGTCGCTCTTTGTGTCCTTTTTGTTGTGCTAATGTGTGGCGTTTTTATGGCTTGAAGCAAATTTGATTTATTGCCAAAACTTAAGCGTTCAAGTTGTTTGCCAAGTTGTAAAAGTTTTTTTATTCCGAGTTCATCTTATAATTGATGCGATTTGCGGTTCATAAAGTGCAATTGTCTGTAAACCTAAGCCGGCAGTTGAGTTGAGCCAAGCAGACAGTGCTTTAAACATATGCGAGATTTTTTTCTGAAGTGTTCTTTTCGCTTTCCGCTTTGCTGTTTTAGTTATTGCTAAAGTAGTTAAGTGTTGATGGAATGTAGTGTTGAAATGTGTTAAATGATGTTCTGATAGGTCTTAAAAATACTTTCGTTATCTTTCAGTCGTTCTTTACCCAATTTCTGTTGCTTTCTAGTTCTGAAAATAGTTCGGTTCTTTGTCGCATAGCTCATTCTCATGCCAGACGACAGAGTTGACTTAAAAATCGCCCTCATTAGTTGACCCAAAGTGTCTCGAAACTGTACAATTTGCATGCACAGAAGGCCGCGTCCGTTAAGTGCCCATAGATAAGTAAGTACTACGATGAGTTGATGCCCCAAAAGCCAATAGAGCATGCAATATAGCACCACCAAGTGTGGAGGAACTATGTCTCAGGCACACCGCACCGCAAAACATGAGCTCAGCTCACATGAAAGGTAGTCAGCCAAATGGCTAGCGAATTATGTTGTTGGAGTAGGAAAGGAGATCGTTGCGGGCGATACATAAAATTTGAATGCGTTTTGCATACATTAACCCACTGTTGCCGTCACCTGGCTGTTTGCTGAAGGGTGAGCTAGAGTACGTTAACGGTCAAGCCGACGACCAAACAACAAACGAACAAACACAAAAAAAATACCTTTATTAAATTTTATGATTATTGGCTGGAATTGAGCTGCCGCCCTGGGAATGTGTCGCTTTGCTACATCAAACTTGGTCTATCTTTCAATCTATATATATATATGTGTAGTAGCTGTGTTGTTGTATTCTCCTTCTTCGCCCCATTCGATTTGGAATTGAAATTTTATGCGAAGATGTGGCTGAAATTCTCACGCGTAACTGGAGCAGTTTGGTGGCAGAGTCGCTTACAATTTGTGTTGTTAATTCAATTTACGTTTTTGAAATTTTAATTAACTTACCAACGAGTTTCACTGGGTGTCGTCTGGTCTGGTCTGGTCTGGTCTCGTTTCGTCTCTACACATGCAGACAAGCAGCTCCATGACTCCAGCTCCAGTTTCAACTCTTTGTTTGTATATCAATTACCAGCTGTTTAATGTGCCACAAATTGAAAGCCATTAAGATTTTATGTTACGAAAGGTGAACGGGCGGGGGGCAAGAAGCGCTCTCTCTCTCTTTCTAGTTCTGACACACATCAATCAGTTTTTGGGGGCAGCGATCTTTTGGGTCGTCTTCGGTCTGCAGTCTACTTGGGATCTTCTCATTAGATATGCGGCGTGGCGCTTTAACACAATTTGTGTGCTAGTTCTTTACAGATGCCATCTCTCTGTGGACAGCTGTGCCACCTTTTGTGGCATTGGGCAAATTAATTAAAGAGCTGTGGGCGGCTGGGCGTGGCCATACGCGTCGCTGACCACAATTGAAGGCACAACGAAATGGCAACTAAATATATTTTTGAATTCAACTTGAAAGTTAAGCAAACGCCCCAAAAAAAAGTGGATGGAGCAGAGCTGGCTGTTGTTGTTGTAGCTGCTTCGTTATGCAAATCTGTGAGGAGGAGAAAGACAGAGCAACAAAAAAAATATATAAAAAGTAAAACAAAAATAAGGAACGCGAGCTTAAATGAAAATTTTTGAGCGACGTCCACATAAAATACTATATAGTAGTGTGTATATATGCAAATCGTTTATATAGAAAGGAAATGCCAAAGACAAATACAAATAACAACAGTAGCAACAACAAACAGTGGACAACAATTTGGCAAGACAAAAGACCACAAAACGAGAGAGAAAGAGAGAAACGCGACGGTTTTTCGGAATAAATAATAAACGTAAACGAATTAAAAACGCTGCCAAACGAACTGTCTTCTGATGATGATGGTCCTTGATCTAAAGGGAATGGCTGTAAGGGCCAGCAAGTTCCAAGGAAGCTGTCCTCTTAATATTGAAAAGAAGTTCGTTCTTCTTCTTCTTTCAACTGGTTTTGTTTACTTACAGCGCAGACAAAGTTTATGCGCTTTTCAATTAGTTTTAATTGAAAATTCTCATTGATTGGGGTTGAGATTTGTGCGTTGTTAGTAAGCAAGAAGAACCTATAAAGCAAAAAACAAATAATTAAAACTTGCTATTCATTCAGTTTTCTGTATTTGAGGCTCTATCAAAGCTATCAGATACTAAAACTTTGATAAGGAAGGTAAACTTAACGTTCAAAATCTTTATTATAAACAAATTACTCTTACACTGATTATATTTATTAAAAATAAGAAGGATTTCCTTATGCATTGAGATTGCAATCTTAGCAAGCACGTGTAGATCAATGCCCGGAAAATATGGGATTGTTTTGGAAGTCAAGCATGACAATAAACATGATGCGTTGCCTATAATCAAACAAATGGGCATATTGAACTTATTTATATACTCCAAAACAATCTTTTTCATATGAAGATTGGAAAATCTATAAGACGTCTTAAGTATTTATCTATATTATTACAATAATATTCATCATATACAGGGTATCTCAAAGCACTAAGCTGCCTTTCATCACAAAATCCACGCTTGTTACGTATTTTTTTGCATTCGACTTGTCATGGCGATAAGGGCCCGTTTGCCGAGATAAGAATATGCGAGGTTCACATGATCTTTATAGGTTTCCCATGCCTTGCGCTACCTTTATCTGCAACATATTTGGCATTTACAAAAAATAAACGGTTTGCCATTTGCTAATGAAGTTATTCTTATGCTAAAACCAAACCGAACACATACACGTTTGTGCCCTATTGCCAATGGATATTGGCTAAAACAATATCTGAAAGTGCCCCTTTTCGACGTAACATTAAAATGAACATTTTATTCAATTGTGGCCACACAAAAACAAATAAAAACTTTTTTTTACTTTTATTTTTTACACATACATATTTTTTGTGTTGGCCACTTTGAGCACATAAAATAAAATCAAATGATGCGTTGAAAGCGACGCAGCCAAAGGCTACTATTGGCAGAGGGACAGAGTCATGTGTGGTTGGTTGGTCAACTGAGTGGCTGGGAGTTGAAGGTGGGTGGTAAAATTTTTGGTTGAATAGACAACGCAGATGCCACCAGCCACAAGGCAAGTGCCTCGAATCCCCTTACTCCTTATGTGGTTACTCTAGCCATTTGATGATTTTTGCGTCACCGTTGGTCAAAATCATTTCGAGCGCAAGCAACTGGAAACTGTATAAAAATAATGAAAAAACAGAAAAAGAAGCGACTGTACGCAGAGTGCAGAGAAGAAGAAAGAACGACGAAACCAACTTGAAATAAATGGTCAAAAGAAATAAACAGTCCCATAAAGAATAATCATTCAGAATTCTGCTGAATTATGCATGAGGCGAGTCCCCGACCCAAGCCCAAAACCCAGTCCTACATGGACAACGCAGGGGGGCGCTTCACATATGCGAAAAATCCACATGACCCTCGTTTTCTTCTACTCCCTTTCTGCCTCTCGCACTCGTTCGGTTCGGTTGGCTTTTTTTTTTGGTCAAAGCATCATTTTCCTCTTTATTATCTGTTTGTTTAGTTTTGTGTGCTGGATTTTTATCAGGCTGGCTGCTAAGCAGTTAGTTGAGTTAGAAGTTGGCCCTGGTTGCTGGGTGGTGGGCGCTGGGGGAGGTGTAGCGAGTTTTTGGCAGAGCTCCCGCGGTGCTGCTGTTTGCCACTTGCCAAAAGTCAGCAGCGTTCGCATAACTTTCGATAAAGCTTTTCGCCAAATGAAATTCAAGTGGTTACACATTTGGTGGCATTTTCTCCACCCATACACGATTCAAGTTCATCCATTGCCATTTTTGGCTGGTCATCTTTCTTCTCTTCCACTCTCTGGTCCGCGTGGTCATTTTCATTTCCACATTATGCCGCATCTTATTATCTCAGTTTGTTCTGTTTGTTTTGCTTGCCTGGCGCTTTGTTGTTTTATTTATTGGCCAGAGGAGAAGCAATTCCTCACATTAAAGTCTGGAACTGTTTCAATGCCCAAAACCCAACTGATCAAATCTTATGCAATGCAGTCATTAAATATCATCACACTTATTGTTATCTGTCTGACTTTGATGCTCTCAGCTACTATTTTTTGTAAGCTTATCAGATTGGCAGCCTCAACAGCAGCAGCAGCTAATTATGGCTGCTGTTTGCATCGATTGCAATGGAAATCAATTTAACGATCGACAGATCACACTGTCTGACAGGCAAAAAGTTGCCAAGCGCTGTTTATAAACAACTTGTTTGTAAATACGTGTATGTGTATGTGTCTGTACTAAATGTTTGTGCACTGCCATGCTAATTATAGATTAGCCCCAATTGGCAATAAACGCCTTTTGTTCTACCTTCGATTAATACAGTTGTTTTTAGTTATACTTCATTCAATGCGTTTCGAATTTTTGTAAGTATTCTGTTAAACGAAAGCATACTTGACCTAAAAAAGATTTTTTTTGCAGGGTGTTAAAATTTCGTTGCAACTATAAACTATAGAAAATGATTTGTTATTTTTTGTCCAAACAGCTCTGTTAGAACGTGATCATCTGATCGACTATATACACAAATATTATCGCTGAGAAATCACGAATTATTTTTACAGCGACATTTATTAATCAACCCGCGTTGACTTCACTGGGGGGCCGACTACGAATTAAGTATTGCGATTCGTGCATCTTTGATAATGCAGCCCATTTAAATTTTTTCAAAAGAAAAACAAACATTAATCTGTTATTGTTTACGCAAAATAATATTGCGTCTAACTGGCATGCGTCAATGCACGCATTTTCCACTACAACCCATTGTGATAAGGATGCAGTGTGATGATAAGAGCATAATGCAAGACCATTATGGAAAAAATATTTATTACCATGGTAAGATTCAGGCGCAAAATACAACATAACCAGACTAATTGACGACTTGGCTATATTTTTTGATCGAATATTTGTTTATGTTTCTGCATGGTATTTGTTTATTATTGTTTGGCGAGCTGCGAATGGAGAGCTGTATCAAAAGTATGATCATTTGCGATAGGGGTTGGGGGAATGGAACCTTCCGCGAACAGCGGCTTAAACTGCAATCGAAGCAGTTATCAGTTTGTGTGTATGTTTATTTACGATTGTGTATACTATATGTTTATTTACATACATATACGCATACATACATTCATCGAAGATCAGTGTTTTTGTGAATTTATTAAAGCTTTTAATATGCCGACACTGTAACTCGAACACTCATAATTCCACTGGCATTCAATCAATGCAGACGTGAAACAAGGAGAACTCAAATCGCAAACAGATCTCGTGACAAGTGTAATAATATAAGGAACATCAACAAGACATTAAGGAATATAATCTATTTCGGGTGCAGTGAACGATTGCACAAATAAAAATAAATTTGTATTAATAAACACTCGTGTTGAATAATATGGCGCAAAGTGAATGTGGCAAGTTTTGTGGTAAGCAACAAATACCTAAAGTGTAAAAACAAATATAACAAATAGTATTTATCCACCAGATGCGGGAGGAGAAGAGTCCTGTTGCAAGCAGGAAACTGGAACTGTTGCCAGCTGCAGTGCATTAAAAGTATTTCCCGATAAGAAATACAAATCCGTGCAGGCAAAGGGTAAAGATGTAACGGGCATGACCTGCGAGTGTGGTGTGTTTGGCGCTATTGCCTGTGGGGAGTATCCAACTTCGGTGAGTAAGGTGGAAAAGTAGTTCAATAACTTAATGCGATGGCAACTGAATAGGAATATTTATGAATACTTAAAATGTTTGATGGGAATTTTACAAGAATTCAAGTAAACAGGAACATGTCCTGTAGGAAGTATCCTTCATTGGTTCTCAAATCATTTATATCAGCAAAGAATATAAAAACATTTAGATTTGTGATGATCTTATATTGTATTGAACTAACATAAGACATTAAGAATCTTAAAGTCCTTCAATCCTTATAAAGTTTAGTGTTTCCATTGTAGAAACATTTCCATACTCAATCGATCAATCACGCTATTGATAGCCAGTTGTTTGGCATTGTCAATGCGGCATCGATAGCCATGTAAACTGATCGCAACTAGGTCATACATCATCAATTTGTACAGACCCTCGTGCCCTGACATGTTGTATTTGGAGGCTATGGCCAACGCCTTCCATCAATGACGTCAATGAAAAACGCAGCATCCGAGGGGCATTTCTGTCTCGTTATCAACTGTAATCAGTTGTTGCCGCATTGATGTCGTCTTCGCTGCTATTTGTTTGCGTGATTGTAATGAAATGGAAAATAACAGGAAAACATTATCAGTTGTTGCCAGGGCATCCAAAATTGATTAAGCATTGAAAAACCAAAAACATGTGCGCCAAAAGCCATAACTGATATTGATATTGACTTCCCTTTTGCAGCTGGACATTGCACAGATGATCTGTTTGGGCCTGGTGGCACTGCAGCATCGTGGCCAGGAATCGGCAGGCATTGTGACCAGTTTGGGCAAGAGTTCCAAGAACTTTGCCGTACACAAAGGCATGGGCATGATCAGCAACATCTTCAACGACGAGGCCATACGCAAGTTAAAGGGTAATCTGGGCATTGGACACACCCGCTACTCCACATCGGCTGCCTCCGAGGTGGTCAACTGCCAGCCCTTTGTAGTGCACACGGCACATGGTGCCTTGGCCATAGCCCACAATGGTGAGCTGGTCAACTGTGAGTCGTTGCGTCGTGAGGTCTTGGAACGCGGCGTTGGACTCTCCACGCACAGTGACAGTGAACTGATTGCTCAGTCGCTGTGCTGTGCGCCAGAGGATGTCTCCGAGCACGATGGACCCAATTGGCCGGCACGCATACGTCACTTTATGACTCTGGCGCCACTCTCCTACTCCCTGGTGATCATGCACAAGGACAAGATCTATGCAGTGCGAGATTCCTATGGCAATCGGCCGCTCTGCCTGGGCAAGATTGTTGCCTTCGATGCGGGCCACAAGAACATTGAGGATCAGCATGCCGAGGGTTGGGTTGTGAGCAGTGAGAGCTGTGGCTTCCTCTCCATTGGCGCACGCTATGTGCGCGAAGTGGAGCCAGGTGAGATCGTGGAGCTATCCCGCAATGGCTATCGCACTGTGGATATTGTTGAGCGTCCCGACTACAAGCGCATGGCCTTCTGCATCTTTGAGTATGTTTACTTTGCACGCAGCGATTCCATGTTTGAGGGTCAGATGGTCTACTCGGCGCGACTGCAGTGTGGTCGCCAGTTGGCACGTGAATCTCCCATTGAAGCCGATATAGTTAGTTCAGTGCCGGAATCAGGCACTGCAGCGGCACATGGCTATGCCAGGGAGTCGGGCACGCCGTTTGGCGAGGTACTCTGCAAGAATCGCTATGTGGGACGCACATTCATTCAACCCTCCAACCATTTGCGTCAGCTGGGCGTGGCCAAGAAGTTTGGCGCTCTGGCTCAGAATGTGGAGGGCAAGCGTATTGTGCTTGTCGATGATTCCATTGTGCGTGGCAACACCATTGGACCGATTATCAAGCTGCTGCGGGATGCCGGCGCCAATGAGGTGCACATTCGCATTGCCAGCCCGCCGCTGCACTATCCTTGCTACATGGGCATCAATATACCCACGCGGGAGGAGCTCATTGCCAACAAATTGAATGCCCATCAGCTGGCCTGCCATGTGGGCGCCGACAGTTTGACTTACCTGAGTGTGGAGGGTCTGATCAAGGCCGTACAAATGAACAAGACACATGTGAATCCCATTAAAGCTGGTTACTGCACCGCTTGCCTCACTGGCGAGTATCCGGGTGGATTGCCCGAGGAGCTTAGCTGGTAGAATCGCTAGCGTTTCAGTTAATTTAAGTCTAGTTATTAGCTAATCATCAACATCATCTGAAGTTTCCATTATTATTAGCAGTGTTTTCAATAAATTTTAGTTGTTCGCAAAAATGATTTAATATTTATAGAGGATGCTCTCTTTGTTCGCTTAAAAGTATGCAGCATATTCTAAATGCAAATTTTGTGCAAATAAAAGTGATGAGAAGAGGGGTTTTTCAGGGGGTTTTAGTGCCTGCATGTCATGTGATAATTTCTTTTTTGGAAAACTGTCTAATGCCATAACTTCAATTCATTTCAATTTATATATTTTCGAAAAGTTTGTTTGCCAAACGAGCCGACGTGTCTCCATTGCCGTTCCGGTTATAGTCGCATATCATACAATATGGTAATCGTGTTTGCTATTTTTTTCTCTTCTCTCACAAATATATACTTTTTTGTAGCTTTGCCTGTCTTTGTGTCGTTGTCAGCGTCAGTGGAGGGCGTTGCAGTGTCTAAAGCGGGGCGTTTAGGGCGTTTAATCCTGCGGAAGATGTCCTTGCGGTTATGTGTGGGGGTTTCGTTTTTTTCGCTTTTCTTTGTATATGAGGCGCGGGGTAGTGAAGTCAACAATGTCATCATTATTCTTGAATATTGTGTTGTATTTTCGCAAACAATTTCGCTAAGCTGCGCTGCTTTGGCATTGGGGGATGGAGATGGTGCTTTGGCTCTGGGAGTTTTGGGTTTGGGGACTGTGCGACTTGGCGCTCTGGTAATGACATGAAGAAGAAAATAATATGCGCTGTCATTGTAACTCGCTTGATTAATTCTTGTGTAGGGTATTCATGGGTTTTTCAAAGTTATTTGCCTATGTTAGGTGTTTTAGACGAAAAAATTATTTATAAATCTGTTTGAATGTAAATTTAATTCAGCAGAATATCAAAGAAGCTGGCCAAATCTGTTAAATGATCGGAAATGAAGTATTATTTTCGTATTCAAGATAAGAAAGATTTTTTATCAGACTTTTTTTACAGTTTTAGCTTAGGTTTATGGCTAAACACATTTTCCAATAACCATACTTATTTCTTTTAAGCCCAGCACAAGCAATTTCCTAGTTTTGTAGCGCATTCACTTAGCTGATGTAACCCAAGAAGTGGCACGTCTCTTTGCCTCACACACATACAAGTGGCTACAAACGGAAATGACTCTGGCAACATTGAAAACAGACGCTGGCACTTCTCTGACACAATCGCCGGTTGCTGCTACAAGGATATGAAAGAAGAACAGAGTGAAAAAAAACGCAAAAAACAACAACGAACCTTTTGCTTATGTGCGCAGTCGATCACAAACACAAACATTCACACACACAGACACACATACACATATAGAGTGGAGGGCGGTGACAACTAAGCAGAGCCATATTGCCAGTGTTTCCATGCGCTGCGCTTCGTACCTCTCACTCACTCTTTCTCTCTCTCTCCTTTCGTCCTTCGTGCGCCGCAAAACATGCTTTAAATTTTTTAATAACGCCGGGCTACAAGAGCACTGACGCCTGCGTCCGGACCCAGGATCCGGCTTCTGTTTCAGCTCCGCCAGCTTACCCCTCCCCACCCACCCACTTCTAACTGCGTCAACACCGCCAACGTCGCCCACGCTGCCCGCTGTCGTCATTTGCACAGAAGTTATGTAAATTAATGTTTACTTAAGTTCCCCATGTTATTTCTTCTTCGCTTGATTTTTTTTTTTTTTTCGTATTTTATATTCGTATTTTGCGCCTTGCACTTTCACAATGCTACCTACTTCAAAAACAAAAGCAGACAGAGAGGGCGTTGAATGGTAGAGGGTAGGGGCGGGGACAGGTGACTGCTAGGCTTTTGGCTAATGGCAGCGGCAATGGTTGAAGGTTAGCGCCAAAGACGTTAGAGACTGAATAAAAAAAAAACTCAAGAATATTGCAATAAATTTTGCCAGAGTTGCTTCTGCAATTTAATAAAAAGCATTCAAGTGCGGGAAGAGCAGTGGGAGGGGGGTAAGTATAAACAATCATGCTTATTATTGAGTCAAATAACTGAGTAAACATTTCGTGTGTGTATGTGTGTGTGTGTCTGACTGGATGTCTGCAAAATTATGGCAACGCCATGCAAATGAAATGAAAATTCCAACAACAAAAGCTGTTTTTTGGCATTAAGCTTAATAATAATAAAGCCTTTGGCCAAAGCCATTAAATTTAAACATCCCATGGCCTGAAGCACTTGATGCATGCAACAAGTCAACAACAATTGATGGGACAAACAAAAGGCACCTTACCAATGTCCTGTGGCTGAAAAACACGCAAACGTGCCTGGCATTGCTGAAATGGCCCTCAAACTCAAAAACACAACAAATCAAATGTGATTTTCTGGCCAATATACTTTTTGGGGCCAACTAACGTTCCGTTAACTGGACAGGACATCCCTTTTCAGTTCATTAGCAAATCAAACTTCCGCCTTTTGCTTCAAGATATTCATGCGATTCTTGTTCCTCGTGTTTGGCCAATAAACAAATTCTATTTCTTGGCATGCCTTGGCTTGGAATTTGCATTTCTGACCCCTTGGAATGTTTTACAAGACTTTTAACTTGACCACAAAATTGAGCTGTGTGGGGCAAGAGTGAGGCGGTTTCCAGCTAGGAGTTAGGAACATAAGGTATAAATTTTATTTATAACATGTTATCAAAGTAATTGTTCATAATGTGAATTGTATATAATTAGTTTTACAATTAAATCAAATATATTCATTCAAATTTGAATTAATAACTGTGTGCAACGAATCGATAGATGTTTTTTTTGGCTGTTGTTGTTGTTGTTCGTTGTGCACCTTTTCCATCAAGTTGTCATAGTATTAATGAAGCGATATTGCATTAAGCTCATCAACCATATAATTTACGTGCCTCGAGCGCTTTGCATTGATTACAGCTCACAATTAAAATAATATAATTAAAATAATAAATAAATACAAGTCCGTAACTGACACAAAATACAAAAAAAAACACAAAAAAATCTTCACTCAACGGGAAATTGCAGTTCAGAGGAAAAATGAAGAGAAAAAGAGAAAAATTAAAAACTGCACAAACAATTTTCAGTTGAGCGGCCATGTAGAAATTTGCAATGGTGGCCAGACAACTGCGACGACGACGACAGCGAATTGTTGCGGATGTTGTTGGTCTCGATGTTGTTGTTGTTGGTGTTGTTACTGATGTTGCCTGTATCAGGCACACACGATGAACAACAAGATTACACTGAACGAAAGATGACAAAAACGATGGAAAAAATGTTCCAAAAGCAGATATTATATAAAAGTTTGGATATATTTTTTTTCTCATAGATATATACTAAAGTTAATCGTTTGATAATATGTACTATATAATCGTTAGCAGACACGGTTAGAAGTCCTTTAACACTTATCTCAATATCAAAGCATTTGATTCTGATCATGTTTTTGGCTAATATAATCTTAAACACTACGGTTTTCTCACCGTGTACGTCGCATTACCCACAAAAATAATGAACTACACGCAATGGGAAGCATAGCAGATGCAGTTTGTCTGACTACCAAATAACAAAAACAAAGACAACAATCAAATGTCAGCTGCCTCCAAATGCCCAATGGAAAGGCAATGGGCGAAACTTTAAGCTTATCAAAGTCCAGCATTCAAACGTTAGTTGCATCACGCTTTGTCACACATTCAGGTATGTTTTTAATGGTGGCCGGAAGTGTGGCGCCCTCCCCCAAAATGGCGTACGAGGGTGAGCAGCAATCTCTGATTGTTGTTGCATGACATACGCTTTGAAAGATTTGAGAGATTTGCTTTGCCGCTGCGCGTTTTAATTATTATTGTTATTATGATTTGCAAATAAAGAAAAAAGGGGGGCAACAAGCGTGCGCCTTTAGAATTGGCCAATGCAACGGCGGGAAAATCACCCGTTGGCACGCGATGTCAAACTGGATGCTTGCACCTCTCCTCCCCCCAAAACAGCGGGGGTGTGTTAGAGAGAGAGAGAGAGGGGGCAGGCATTGCATTCTTTTGTGCACACAATGTTCATGCATATTTATCAAGTCGACGACGCGCTTTTGCTGCATTTGTTGTTGTTGGTGTTGTTGTTGCAAACTAACTTTATATAAAGTATAATATAATGCACTCAATTTCCTGACTGCCCACACCTGCCATCCCCCGTCTCCCCATCCCTGTACACCTGCCATTGCCCAAAGGCATCATCATCATCGTCGTCGTCGTCATTGTCGACGCCTCTGCGTGCCAAGCACTAAAAATTAAATTATTTTAGTTCATAATTTAAAATTATAAAATTGAAGCTGAAGGGAAAAGTTGAAAAAGCTGGAACGTGGCAAACTTCTAGACTCGTTGTTCTCTCTATACATATTTTTGCCTTGCGGCGGCACATTGCTCGCAAACGCAATTTGAGTATTTTAGAAAATATTTAGAAAATTAACGCAAAGTTGTGGAAAATGTTGCGTCTGCAACGCCAAACGTTGTTAGTTTAGTTTGTTACATCTCAAAACATTATGCTAATTCCATTTTTTATTTATGAATTATTTTTGCTGTCTGGCATAGGTACAAATTATGTTCCATTGAAGAACATGGGAACATTTCAGAGTTGGTCGCTAAATATGTTTTTTTTTTTTTTTTTTGGGTAAAATGGACGTGTGAAAAGAGGGGAGATTAAAGAGACATTTTGAGTTAGAGTTTAAAATGCATTAACGAAAAGATAAAATAAACTATTTTAAGTTTCAAAATATTAAAGTAAGGTTATTAAGGAAAGTATGTGATAGAGCATAACGAAGTTAAAGTAGATACATTAATTTTTAGGGATGTTCCATTGGTTGTTATTATCAAAATTTATATATAGAAAATTCTTCCCTTCAATTTAGCTAAAAAATTTTAGTTAAAACCCTAAAAATAATATAAAATATAAAAGCAAGAAAAAAATTTGTTTTTAGTTTCTTAGGGAAGTTTGTAACAAAGTTTGGATATTATTTTATTTATTTATTAAGGAAGAACTAAAGATCTGACCTAATTTTGATTATTGAAAAATATTTTTAGAAAATGCTCCCCTATATTATTAAAGATGTTCTTAAGATTACACTAACTATTCAGCTAAAAGTTTAATGAAAAAGGCTAAAAATCTAGAAAGTTAAAAGTTTTAGTTCAAAAATTAAAAATCTTCATAAGCATAATCTTCATTTTGTCCGACAACCACATAACGTAACGTCCGCCTTGTAGACGTTACTAATGCAGACTAAATCCACAAATAACTTCAGCCAAACTCCATTGAGTTTGTTTCGTTCTCCAAAACCGACGGGGTTCAGCTCCAGCACGCATGTCCTTAAACATTGAATTTTTTGGGGGGAGCTGCAAGGTTTGTGAACTCACTAAAGCAACGCCATCTGGCGGCGTGTTGGGTCTTAAAACTGTGGATTTGAATTTAAATGTTGTTGTTGTTGCTGCTGCTGTTGCAATTTGCACGATAAGAAAATGAAATTTATTTTTTTATATACAAATAAAACGCAATGGAGTTAAAACCAAAGAAAGAAATCACGTAACTGTCAAATATCTTTTCATATCTCATTTTATGTTGATGGACTGTGGGAAAACTGGCGAACGCTTTGAATAAACATTTTTGTTGCTGCTGTTGTTGTCTCTCTTTTGTTGTTGAGACGAGATCTTGGCTAGCAGATAATGCCGCAAATTCACACATGTCTGCCAGATTATGCTGCGAACTGGTATAATTTTTTGATGAAACCCTGTGGGTTTCAGTCTTTGTACTCCGCTCTCTGCTGCTGCTGCTGCTGCTGTGGGTGCGTTTTGATGTCGTTTGAAGCGAATATTTATATTTGGCAGTGTCAGAAAGTCACGTTTAAGTCAGTTACTTTTCGCTTCTTCTGTTTATGAAGTTTGAATGATGATCATACATCAAGCAATGTATTCTTTTCAAGAAGTGTTAGGGAGAGAGAGTGTAGACTAGCGCAGGTGTTTTTTAGATTAGGAGCGGACTTTCACATCGAAGTGATCTAAAGACTCATTTGGAGTCAAAGTTTGTTAAGGAAAGATCCCTTACTATCACCACCAAGACAACTGGATCGAATTCTAGTGGTCTCAGAAACTAACAAAAGGGCCCAAAACTTAAACTCATACTCGGCTAGAGATTTCGTTTATGCAAACTGTTTGCTATCTAGATGCTAGAATGATTTATTACTTGAATTCGAGGTCATTGCGACCGAGTTTGCTTTTTCCTGAGTTGTTGTTCGCATGTCTGGGGATTAGCACAAATCGCATTTCTAATTGAACAACTTGGCTTATCGCCTTCACCATTCTCCCAGCTAACAAAGCATTCTCCCATTCATGGTGCCAGTGGCGGCGAGCCAGGCTACAGCTACAGCTCTATCCATTTGGATGGAATGCATGGCACGCTGCGCTGAACAGACAGAGACCAGAGTTACATGGAGCGTAACATAACCGGATCGGAGCGTGAACTTAAAACCCAAAACTGCACTGGACGGCAGTTCCAGCTCCTCCTTGGTCAGTTCACTGGAGCGCAACACGGCAACGCGACGGGGCAGCAGCATTATTAATGGACGCAGGGAGCACTAGGAAAATTGCCGGTGCAAAAGCAGCATCAGAGAGAGCGAGCGAGAGAGAGAGAGAGAGAGAGAGAGCAATCGAGTTGAGATCTCTTAACGCTGATAGCCATGGTCAAGTTCACGACGTCGACAGCGGCGCTGGCAGCGTGTCATTAGCATGTAATGCGACCAAATTGAAAATGTAACGGATCTCCCCAACCCCAGTTGTTGCATGGAGTTGACCTCTTGCAGAAAAGCCAGTTGCAGCTACTGCCGCATCGACTCGACTCTTTGAGAGAGATAAGCATCTGTATTAAAAAAAAGGGTACCCTAAATAGTTTATTGATATGCTATGGAGAAGCAGCAAAATAATAAAGGACTCGGCACAGGACTCGCGCTGTGTCAAAGCACCTGCCCCGAGATAATTAAAGGGCAGCTCCCATGACTGGCATTTTGTTATTGTTTCTTGTTGTCTTCGTTTCATGTTCTCGATCACCTTGAAAGTAAAAGTCGCCTCAATGCATTTTTATGTTAATCAGCTTTAGCTTGAGTCAAGACGAAAAAAAAAATAACAAAGTTTGCGCGCAAAAAAGCATTAAATTAAAACAAACAAATAAATGAATAATAAGCTTAAGCAAAGAGAGCGCAATTTGCATACGCTGCGATCAAAAGAGAGCGTTAACGAGAGAGAACAGCTGATCAGCTGTTTTATAGCTCAGTTATGCTTAAATAATTTTTTAATGAGCATGCAAAGTGTTTATTAAACATGCCAACAACAACAACAACAACAACAAGAACAAGATATTCACATGGTAATTCCAGTTTTATCGTTACACATTTTATGCAGTTTGATTATTACAAAAAAAGAGAGCAAAAAATAGCGAGCCGCCGCTGTTTGTTTGCATAATTAAGCTGGACTTGCAATTTAAAATTCATCTTAAACATGTTTTAAATACATATTTATACGATTTGGCGGCATACAATTTCAAATTTGAATTTTAAGCTTTGAACAGAGTTGTACATCGTCTTAAAGAGCGCACAAAGCGAGCGCCGCCAGCTGGCGTGCGCTCTTCTCGCACTGGAAACCACATTGTGTGAGAGCGAGTGTGTGCGGCTTGTCGGCGTCTCTGTCTGTTTGTCTCTGGTGGTGGGCGTGTCCCACAGCTGAGCGTCGGCGTATCGCAAATGCGCAGACGCTGCGCTCTGAGAGTGGGCGTTGCCAGATCGACGCAGTCGCATTGAGCAGGTGACTGGAAGGAGTGTGATGGCGTTATGTGTGCAGCGTGTGCCAGAGCGGGACGAGCATAAACAAAATGGCTGCTATCATTAGCCAACTGCCGGTAGATGGCGCCAGTGCCGGCATTTGACTACAGCTGGCTGCAGCTGCTGATACATTTCAACTATTGCTGCTGCCACTGCTGCTGCTGCTTCTACTGCTGTTGTAAAAACTGTTAGGCGCGCTCGCTAAGCGATTTGGGTTAGGAGTGTCGTCGGCTTGGACAACGGAACTCCTTGCGAGCGGTGCTCCCAACGGGCTTGTAGGCGCGCACATTTCCGTGCCGTTGGCCCAACGGATAGTTGAGCAATTTTTCACTCGAGCACCAAGGGCTGCCGCCTTGCCGAAGACTGAAATGCATGTTGCTTAGGCGCATAGTGTTGGGATCACAGGATGTTGTTTTTTCGACTGCTTCTACTTTAACTTCTTCGTCTCTTGCTGCAGGTTGGAGGGTCGTCTGGTCAATAATTTGAACATTGTTGCCATAATGAAAGCTTTGCTCTTCATTTAAAAAAGAAAGGCAGCAATGTCCTGCACAATGTGCACACTGTGCACAACCAAGCCTCAGTTTGTAAGGTCCTTTCTGTGTGTCCGAGACACAGTGTAAAACATGCTTCCTGCGCTCCATGCTCTTGCTTCTTTCTCTATCTCTATCTCTTTTGCTCTTTGCCGGCGACGATGCCACGCAGCAGTTTGCGCAATAAAATTTGCATAATTTAAAATGTATGTGTGTGTTGCTATGTGTGTGTGTCTCTCGACTGTCTCGCATATCCTTGCTCTGGCATATCCTTACGCATTGTCTACCGATTGCTGCACACCCACACACACACACACACACACAAATGAGTCTCGCGGCGAGGCAACATAAAAGTGCAGCAAAACGCCAACAACAGCTTTAACATGCACCTTTAATGTTGCTGCAGGCACTTTTCAAAGGATATATTTACACACACAGATACCTATTAGTATTCTATTGAGCTCTTTAAACTTGCGTGTCTGAGAGCTTTTATAAAAATAAGCAGATGTTTTAGCTAATCGCATCTACTTAATAATAGTATACAACTTTTTGAATGGCAACAAAAGTTGATAGAACTTAATGAAGAACATAGAAGTTATAAGGCAGCATTTGTTGTAAGTACACTGAGAGCAAAAGGCAGTAAAAAGTACATATTATCCAATCTTAAAATCGTATAAATTTTCTTACTGTGTAAAAAGAATGTTGTCTTTTCGGTTGGGCAACCTACTTATGAAGCTCATTAGACATGCTTATTGGGGCTATCAAAATGAATCAGGAAAAACTATAAAAGGCAACCCCTTCATAAAATTCCCTACCCCCCATATCGCCCCCCATACACACACACACACACCCGCGCCATAAAAAAACTAAGCTCTGTGGCAAGAAATGCGTCAAACTTTGTTGCGTTTTGGTTCATTCTTTTCAATTTTTTCCTCCTCTTCATACTTTTGCGTTCCTTAACGTTATGGCAAAGTTTTTTGGGTTATATACATATATAGATATTTTTTTGTTGACTCTTGTTATTGTTATCAACATTAAATCAAAGCACACAGACAACAACAATTACAAAAGGCTTTAGCTTGTGAATATACAAAACAACAACAACAACAACAAGCAAGAAAGAATCGGAATACATATCTATAATGGCGAGCACCAACAGCCGAAAAAAATCCAGAAGGGAGAAAGAGAGAGAACAGAAAATTTACAATGTCGCCGGTTTCCGTTCTGAAGGGGGGTTGTTGCGGAGGGGGGGGGGGTAGGGTTGTGGCACTCTATGAGGCAGGTTTATCAGAGGGGGCGTGCCGTTGCGTTTGCGTTGCTTTGGTTTTGTTGTTGTGGCAATAAAATACATCATAACGGTATCATAAGCGAGCGAACAAAGCGAAAGGCGATACAAACAAACATACACACACACACACACACATACACAGGCCAGCAAGAGTAAAGTAAAATAACAACAAAAAAGGCAAACGAAAAATCTGTGGAAAAAAAATCCATTTGCAGAGCGGCGGCGAGAAAAAATATTCAAATTTTTTTGTTACGATGCGCAAAAACAAAAACAACAGCAACAACAACAATAGGGACAAAAAAACAAAGCCTAAAAGAAACAACAGAAACAGAGGCGCGCTATTATGACAATAACAACAATAACAGCAACAGCAACAACAATGGCGGCCACAGGAAATAGTCACACATACACACACACACACACACACACACACATGCACAGACATTCACACTTGTGTGTTTTATGAAAGGGTTTTACGTACCGTTAGTTGTCTCCTGTTGCCCAACAGTGTAACCCCCCCACCCCCACCACCCTCGCATGTTCATGTCCTGTGTGCGTGCTGCAGCAAATAAAATATTAAAATTGGTTCAATGAATTTCAATAACAACAACAACAACAAACACGAAATCAAAACTAAATTTCGCTTTATTGATAACGAAACACAAGGTAACGAGCACAAGGGGGGCAAGGGAGGGAGTTAGGGGGAGTTGTTGGTTGCGTGTATGCTGATGTGGTTATGTATTATTGCTACCAAACATACACAAACACACAAACATAAAGACAAACATACCATGGCACTTGAAATATTCGAATGTTTGATGATTGTTTTGTGAGTGTCGACGCTAAAGACAGTGGCGTCGTTATGAAAGGGTTACACAAGAAGAGGGGGGGGAGTGAAGGGCATAAGGAGGTGAAAACCAGAGGAGTAATGTGGTGATAATGTTTAACAATCTATAATATCAACATTTTTGGATTATTAATTCAAGTTATTAAGAACTTTACGAGTTCGAATTTGAATTTGGTTTAAACAATCTCAAGAAGATCTATATGTATTTAAATTAATAATAAGTCACAGTCGAACTTCTATTCAGCGAAGTTTTCTATATGACGATATTTCTATATAATATTTGGCTCCATTCAAAAACTAATATATAATATGCATTTTTCCTTGAACTTCAAAAGGTTAAAGCTTGTTACCTTTATACTCTCAAAGTCTAAAAATTTTTATGACACAAACATTTTTCCTCTGGGTCGAAAAGATAACATATGATTACTTCAAGTTTAGAAGTTATTGAAAACATTTCTATTACTGATCCCCTTTTAATATATTATACTCTACCTCCCTGCTTCTTCACATATGGATGGAGCTGCAAACATATATGTGACATAGCTACACTTATGAATATACATACAAACACACACACACACACACATATGGAGATTCAAATCTGCACACATTTGTATATGTGTGTGTATTTTTGCAATGCCGTCAATCTTAACCCTTCTGCAGTCGTGCGTGTTGAGTACTACCCCCTCCTCGACCCCCATTTAACCCCCTCTATCCATCCAATTGAGCCTATCTATATGGAAACTTATTTGCATGTTGTGCCATTTCGAATGGATTGTGCACTTTTGTAGGCAAATCGATAAAGTGCGTTGATTTGACAACCCTGTAAAACAGATTTGCATTCTTTCTAGTTGTTGTTGTTGTCGCATTAATGAACAAATCTCTGAATCCAATCGATGATTAACCAACAGAAAGAGAAACTGTTTCAGCCTACAGATATGATTTCCAAAAGATACAAAAGATATAAATATGTATTTGAATATGTATGTGTGTGTGTGTTAACATACGCATAGAGGGTTTTTTTTTGCTTTCTATTTGGCGACAGTGTCCAAAACAAACACACACACACACTCTTACCAAAAGAGAGAGAGAGAGAGATACACAAAATGGCAACATGGACTTTGCCGCACACACAAGTTTGCTATCAATTTTCCTTTTGCCCAACTGGAAATACTACCTACAGTGATGATGGAGTGTGGGGAGAGGGGGTCACAAAGTGGGTGGCAAATACAACATGACAAGGCAGACGAACGTGCTCTCGGGGGTTGAAAGGACGCACAACGAAAGGACATGCCAACGCACGCTTTGGGGAGCGACAAATAACAAACAACAGCGATAGAGGGGGGGGGAGGGCAGTAAGGGGAACCCATTGGGGGAATGTCGCGTATTTGCATGGCAAGGTGGATGCCTCCCCCTCCCCCGCTCCTTTCCTTTATAGTATTTGAGTTTATTGTATGCGTGAATATTCAAATGCTGCGTGTGTATATTTGTGTGTGTGTGTGTGTGCTGGTGTGTGTGGGGGTTGCCACAGCAACAGGAAATAGACGCATGCGTATTGCTGCCGATTTGCCGATTTCTATATATATTTTTTGCCTCTGCTGTTGCCTGCCTCGTGGACAGCCCATTGGGGAGCTCTGTGCACGTTTGTTGGCCGGCGAAACAAAGCAAACGCCAAATAATAAATAATTGCTAGTTGGCATTGAGGTGTAGCACAGCGCCAAAATGCGATCTCCCCCCAAATGCACCCTTAAGCCACACACACACGCACACACACACACCCTACTTTTTGCTCTCTCTGCGTGCGTTTTTTTTTTTTTTGTGGCCTTTTGTGCCATTTTCTTAATTAAAGCTTATTTTTGGTGCTGGAATGAAGCGTTGATTGAAAAACAAGCGATACATACAAACATGGCGTATGCTTGATATGCCCCATCTCTCTCTATCTCTCGGTCGAACTTTAAATATCGAAATTTAAGCTTATCGATTTGTGGCGGCTTTAAAGCCGTTTACCTCAGCACCCACAAAAACACAAAAAAAAAACTGTCGTCAGTTTTTAGATTGGTTCAATTTCAGTTTGTATCTGCATCTGTGTGTGTGTGTGTGACACTGTGTGTTGTCATTTGAAATGGCGTGTCTGTCTATCAGAGGCAGCTGAAAGGGGTGTTAGGGGTGTTAGGCCCGGTGCTAGTTGCTGCAAACCTGTCTACATAAATACTGTGTCTGCGATAAGGCCTTTTGTTTTTGTCATAAATCTCATTTTATGATGAATTGATATCAGACAGTGAATGCAGCCAGACACAAATTGGATACACACACACACATCGAGAGAGAGAGGGAGAGAGAGAGCGATATGTGGCAAGTAGGAAGAGTTCGGGATGCATCGGCTGATAGACAGCCTGATTTGTGGCAGCATAAAATATGTCCAAATAATTACTATATAGTTTAAGTTATTAAAGAGAAAGGAGAAAGAGAGAGATAAACTTTAAATATATAAATCATGGCTATACAATATTAATTAATGTTATTAAAGTTCATTATTCCCTTCACTTCATCCTTTATCAATCAACAAGAACTTAAAAACCTTCACGTCTACTCCTTGGCTCCCTAGACCCATAATATCTAGTCCAATTCATAACGTAATTCATCTTATTTGAATGATTGTTTCATACTTCTTTTCCGACTTCTTTTGCTCGGAGGAGCTCACTTCAAAATGGCGCACAAATCACACACATTGTCCTCGTCGTCCTCATCGTCATTGTCATCGTCAAAACAGTTTCAGTCTGCGACGTCAGTGAAAGTTATGCACAAAGCGAGAAAAAGAGAGAAACCAAGCACTGAGGATAATGTCTGCCTGTTTGTCTAACTGTCCCTGCCAAAGGCGTCTCCCGCCATGTTTGTCTGCCCTCTCATCCATCCTTCCTTCTTTCTCTCTAACTTCTCTACGTCTCTCTCTCTCTTGTGTCTTTCGGTTTTGCTGTGTGCATGCGTTTGCACCTAATTTGCATAAACGCTCTGGCAGCAGCAGCAGCATCGCCAAAAACTTTTGCCCACATTGCACAAAAGAAGAACCAAAACTGTCTCTCGGCCCAGACTCAACCAAAACCAGACCAGATCCAAAACTGGGGTAGCTGGGATGCTGGCAAGCAGTCGAGTCGAGTGAAAAATGCGCAAACTTGGTAACCAAGTTAGCGCGTTATTTTAACATTTTCCGCTTTGCTGCTACTGCTTTGCCAAGTGACTCTTTTACGTTTCTCGCTGTCTCTGTCTCTGTCTGTTTCTCCCTGGGAGATTGTTTAAGGACTTGGTTACAAATCACAGCCAGTTGGAAATTATGATCGATGTGGCAGCAGCCGTTAGCCCTTGTGAACTTATGTGGCTGCGGTTTGTCAGGGAAATTTGTTAAGTTTTTCGATTGCAACGCGTTGATTTTCCACAGCATGATAAGTGTTTGCAAAGTTTTTAAGAAGTTAAGTTCAAACAGGACAAGCTGGATGAGAAGCATAAAAACTCCTTATCAGGTATTGAAAAGTGTTAATCTTAGTAAAATCACTACAAATCAATGCTTATTATTCTATTCAAATCTTAGGTCAGCGACTTTTTAGCTTTCTTTTCTTTCTCTCTCTGAACTCATATATGCTTTCTAGGACTTATGAGCCTCATTCTCTCTGCTCATATTCTCAATAGGTAGCAATCCCCCTTACCCAATTCAAGAGACTAAAGTGTGGAGGGGGGTTTGGGCAATTCATGCAAATTGCCTAAGGTCAAGAGCAATGCTGCATTTGCTCTGGCTCTGGCTCTGTCTCTGACTCTGTCTCTGTCTCAGTTCAGTCGCTTCCCGTTGTGTGTGCGCAAAGTGCATAAAAACTTTCAATATCAGTGGGTCACATGCTCGTCTGCATCACTGATGAGCCACAGCAACAGAGTGTAAGAGAGCGAGAGGGAGAGCACAGATAGAGAGACGAGCCTCCTCCGAGTGTTTGCCACAATTCAAACTCAACCGACTGCCGTCTTACTCTTCCGATATTAACAACAAATTATGGCCCGCTCATAAAATCGCACAATAAACAAAAGCATCTGTCTGTGTGTTTGTGTTTGAGTTTGGCAAAGAAAGAAAAATATAAAAACGTAACAAATGAGTAAAAATAAAAGAAGAAGAAAGGAAGAAAAGTAAAATTTCTGTAATAAAAACTTTTTCGTGATCTACCTCAACGAAGGAGGCGGCCAACAAGTCTGGCGAAGATGTGTGATGTGAAATGGAAAGTGGAGCGCATCCAGATGACACTCTATATGTGTATGTATGTACGAGTGTGTGTGTGTGTGTGTGTGTTTGGGGTTACTGTACGATACGCTGAGGGCATAAAAAATCAGCTCTCGTGTAATAATCATAAATTAGTTTATGAGTCGACGTCGTCGTCGTCGCGTGCGCGTAACCTTGCCCTTCCACACACACACACACACACACACACTCAGATGCAGCATAACACATACATACACACAAATATATTTGCCTGTGTATCGAATTTTATATATGTATATTTTGCGAATTTCTTCTGCTTTTTTTTGGTATTTGTGCAAACTGTTGAATTTTAACGGCTGCAACAGCATAAAAACCAAAAAGTCAAAGCTAAAGGCAGCGCAACAGTGTGTGTGTGTGTGTGTGTGTGTGAGAGGGGAGAGGTAGATAAAGAGAAAGGGCTACAAGCCAAAAATAAACAAATTTGAAATTCTGGAAACGCGCCCGTGTGAATGTCGAAGTGGAAAATGTATTCGAAAGCAAATTTTGAATTACAAATCGACGACAAATGTTGCCGACACTCTCTCTCGTTGTCTGATGACGTCATCGAAAGGATGCAGCAAGGACGAGCAAGCGAACGAGACAGCCGAGCAACAACAACAACAAAGCCAGCAACAAAATTTCGCACGAGTTTTGCATTTGAATTACGAGCAACGAGTTCCGCTAGACGAAGGTCCTGATTCTGTTCCTGCTGCTGTCTGAGTGTGTGTGTATGTGTGTGTGTGTGCTTTGCTCTGCTTGTATGTGAAATCAGCTGATTATTGTTTTTGGGCCACTTAAGATCTTAACGGCCTTTTTGCACATCTTTTGTTTCTGGCTCGTTTTCCAAACACTGCGCAGACGCCATTACAAAGTTAGAAGTTTAAGTCGAAAGACAAAATGGCCGTAAATGCCAAGAGTCTTGAAACCGACTGTCAAAAGCAGTCATGGCCTTAAGAAATATGGCCATAACGTTCTAACTGTTTTCAATTAGCTTTGGGCATCTTTTGCACAACTTCCCTTCGGCTTTTAAGGTTATTTTCCGCTTTAAGTTGCTTTCGACTTTAATATTTGGCGCTTCCTCTATATCGACCCAGGCAACTCACACACACACACACACATACACTAAAAAAAAGTACAAAAACAAATACACACACACACATATATACTTGTGTACATGCGCCCACTTTCATCATCATCCTGTGCTGAGGATTCTCGTTAGCATTCGGCACAGCGCTCACATCGCAAAGCGCGTCTGGAATACAAATGAGGATCGCTTTCGTTGGCTGCCACTGTTGTTGGTGTTGTTGTTGTTGTCATTGTGGCAAGGGCAGTGGCAGCATCCGGCATTGACAGCATATACACACACACACACACACACACATACACACTTGCTTATATTTTGTGTATTTGTTTTGCTTGGCTTCGTTCATGTTTTCGTCTTTTTTTTTCTCGTTTTTTTGGTCATTTAGTTAGTTTGTATGTTTTTGTGGCAAGCAGTGTGGCATGAACTGTCCGGCATTGCGCGGCACGAAGGGTAGTCTGTGGATATGGAACTAGTTCATTTTGGAGTATAGTGTGTTTTACGGGAATTGTTTTAAAATTCTTAGGAAAAGATTGATTCCTAGAATTTTCACTTTCATTTGCCAACGCAAACAAGAGCTTAACAAATTCTTAGTATCCTTAGTAAAAATAATTCTATTAAGCTTTATCATAAAAATATCCTTTTATCTAAACATACAGAATCCTTTTGATCAACATATTTAGTTCCAGCTAGCGTATTTGTATTGTGTGTGGGTTTTCATTGGACACACATACACACCCCACTCGATGGTCATGTCCATGGTCACTTCCTGGCCAACCACACACACACACACACTTGATGTGTTGTGCTGTCCTGGACTGAGTTCGCCTCTTGATTTGCACTGTTTGACAAGCAAAAATTGTGCTGTTTGTTTTGCGTCGAGCTGCAGCAGCCAGAAAAATAAATACAGAAGAGGGAGAGCGAGAGGGAGAGAGGAAGATAAAGATATAGAGATAGGGATATTGCACATATATTGTATTTGTTGATGTCTCGCACCCCCCTCGCCCCCTTTCAACTTGCGCCTAATGAGGCAAGTGCGGAGCGTTGACAGTTGAGCTTGATAAGCGTAAAACCGTAACGAATGCCGATTGCTGAATGCCTAACCAGAACACGGGCCATGGCCAGTGAAAAGGATAATTAAACGTGAGCACAGTCGAAGCGTATTAATCATTTAATTTACTCCTTTCACGGCAGCCAAGTCGGCCAAAGCCGGCGGCACTGCGAAGCTCCAGGCACTTGTCTGCGAGAGCATTAACACCGTAGTCCTTTCGCAGACAATCCTTTTCACGTGTCGTCGCAACCCTTTTTCGTAAGTAAGAGAGAGCTTAATTCGTTCAGGCAGGAAATTCCTGCGTGCGTGGCCTTCCCCACCTCACCCATTCCGTTCGTCTTTCAGAAAAGTTTCAGTTTGCTTGTTGCTTCATTAAAATAAATTTAAATAAACTGGCTCTTGTTATGAAAATAATATAAACTGCTGCGAAAACTTTCGGTGCCTAAGCAGCTCAAAAACTTTCTTGCCACTTTCGCTCCAAGGTCGAAGTATTTCGGTCAAATTATTTCGACATTTGTGCAAAATGTTTGCATTAGAAGTCAATTTATTAATTAGTATAATTTAAACATTTGCGCATCATAGAAGAACCCAACCGACCATCCCCTTCTCTGCGCTCGCTATTCACTATTCAACCCCTCGTTACGCCTAAAACGCTGCAATACAAAATCGATGACAAATTGCGGACACGTTACGCGTAGTTGAGCCCAAGACGAGTTGAGCTGCGTTTCTTTCTATCTCGTTCTCGTTCTCTTGTTAGTTGGGTGCTTTTGGCGTGACTGCTAAATACGCTGACAATGCTACCCCGGCGTTGCCAAAGACAAAAACGACGACAACAACAAACAATCTCTGACAGTGCCACCAGCCACCCTGACAAAGGGACAAAGTCAGTCGAAACAACAACAACGAACAAGGATATATCAATGGGCAAATTAAAATAACAACCTAATCATCGTTTTAAGACCGCGAGAAAGGCGACAACCAGACACACACACACACAGAACAAGGGGTGGGTGAGGGAAGTTGGTTGCAGGGCTGCTAAATGAAACGGCAAGGCCTTTTGTCAACGCTCAACGGCTCAGCGGCTCAGAAGTTGCCCTCCCCGCTGCCATCTACTACATACAAACATCCCTTTTTGTATGTATATTTTTTTTCGGTTGTGTTCCGTTTTTGGCATTTTTATGTTCCGGCGTTTGTTCCGCCTTCTGTTCCTGTTCTCGGGGGCTCTAAACAATTGCCCAAAGTGTTGGAAGTCAAACGCAAGTGCTGTCACCCACCGACCCGCCACTAATGCGTCCGTCCATATCCATCCATTCATCTGTTGGCTGTTGAGATGCAACAACGGCACCAGAGACATCGAATTGCTCCCTTGTGACAGGCCAATATAATGCGCTGCGGGGCAACAGGCACATGAGGAGGAGGAGGAGGTTGGGGGAGGCAGAACGCTTGGGCGATTGCACAACAGATTGCTGCGCTCATATCAAGTTGCAACCGTGCGGCGTCTCCTGGTTGTCTCTGGGCCCACTCTGATAGGATATGATGGATCGCCTTAAATACCTTTAAATTAAAAGCGATGCTCAAGCGAAATGAGTTGAGTTGAGCTCAGAGGTTTTGGGGTTGAGCCGCTGCCTCTATCCCCCACCCATTCCATTCTCGTTTTAAATGCGTTTTAATTGAACGCAGCATGAAGCTCCCGGCGCGTAGAGATTGTCGCTGCTCTGTGGATTCCAGTCCTAGTAAGCCGCACAGTGTAACAAGCTTAAGCGATTTTATGGAAAGGAAAAGTTTAAGGTATAGTCTTGCCTCATCTATGTACATGCTTTATAACTATAGTTTTGCAGAACCGCCAACAATTGGATCTAGTTAGGAAATCAAACCGCACAACACGCCTAATCATATAGAGAACACCACTCATAAAGTGCTCATCGACAACTGGCACGGTTGGCTGTCAGCTCTTTCTGTCTGCAATTGAAGCGTTTCCTTTATTTTTGACACTAATCAGATTAGTATCGCAATGGCGATGCACATGCGAGCCAGACGCATCAAATTGCAACGGGGTCTCTATCGAAACACCCACACTCGCTCGCGCCGCCTAGATAGAGCACAGCGACCAACAACTTGACATGCAGAATGGTCGTTGGAGTTGGGTCTGGGTATTGGAATTGGAATTGGGATTGGGACTGTCTTGTTGGTCTGGGGTATTGAATGACTGTTTGACAGACACTGATGTTGATGAATATCAAGTGAATCCTTTTGTGACATCAACAAAAAAAAAAAAAAAAAAAGAGAGAAAAAGGCCTCCCGCTGGGCAATGCCACATTTCGCTTGCCTGCTTGCTTGTAAGTACATATATATAGCTTTAAAGCTTTGAGGGCAGCGAAAGTGACAGCGACTGCAAAAGGGCCCATTGGGTTCGGGCACGGGCACAGAGGCCATCGCGTACTTACTTAGCCCACAAAATGCTCAGATTGAAAAACGCAAAAGTTGAGATATGTGCGCCGGGCAGATTGATTGCCAGCGATAGCGTGGGCAAAAGCAAGTGTATAAAAAAACAGCTAGCTAGAGAGACAGCGTATATTTGGCGGGAGGGGTTGAGACTTGATGGCAGATAAGGCAGCCCCGCTCCGGGTATAGACAGCGACCAAGGACATGGTAAAATTATGAAAGTGTTGGCGTAGAACAAATCGAATTAGACAGTTGCGTAAAGTTGACGCCATGGCAACGAACAACAGTAAAAAAAAAGAAAATAAAAAGCAGGCCGCCATTAAGCGAGGTTGGCAGGCAAAAAGGAGTCCTTGTCCACTCTCCGTCTCCGTCTCAGTATGTGTGTGTGTGTGTGCCATTAGTGCGTGTGATTTCCATTTCATTTCGCTTCGTGACAGTTGGCAACTCCAACAGATTAAAGGCATTTCCCATCCAGCACGCAATTCGCCTGAATTATTGTTGTCGGCAACCAGTCAGGGCAACCAACAGGACAGCACAGCACAGGACAGGACGCTGGTGCTGGCGATGCTGATGATGATGATGACGCCCACCCAGACAGATTCTCGCGCGACATGCGTCGATGATACGCAAATGCAAACAAACCGAGTTCACAGCCAAAAGGAACAAGCTTTAGAGCGGGGTTGGCGGTACGGAGGTTGAGACCAAAAAATAATGCCATGCACATTGTCACAAAGACAGAGCGAGACAGTAACACAGAGAGAGAGAGGGAGAGAGTAGATACTGGGTGTTTTAAGGCATATGCAAAAAGGAGCAACCGGTTTTTGTGTCATGCCTCGTGCCTCATGCCGCACTTTGCAGCACAATCAGCTGTGAAAATTTTGAAAATTTTCCACGAGGATTTTCGCGACTTTTTGCGTATTTTGCATCAATTTTTATCAGTTGGCATCACCACCAGGCAGTAAGTGGGGGCGGCACGTTAATGGCAAAGCGACTGCGTAAGTGGCAAAAAACACGAAAAACAACAACAACAACAACAGAAACAGAGACAGATGATGAAAAGTGCTCATAGGCTGATGCAAAGTAATGCAAATACGATATTAACAGGAGGGGGAACTCTTGTTTACTTTAACGTAAAACCAGAAATCATCGTCATCAAATTCTTTCATCTAACATTCAAAGAACTTGGGAGATTAACTCACTGTAATAACAAATATACAGCTGGTTGCACATTTGCAACTGTTTACGACGCAACGTCGACGCGTCGACTTGCTCAACTCAATGAAACTAATACGAACACTTGATTATGCCCAAATGAGGGCAATCATTGCGCTCTAATGAACCAAAACTTGGCCAGCGCACGCACGCAGACCAGTCCGAACAAACCACCCAAAACGCCACCCACTTTGGCAAAAGGCAAAATATTTTGGGTAACGCCTTAGCGCGTCAATGTTAACCCTTCTTCTGTTGGTCTGGTTGGTGGAGGGAGGGCAGGGGTTAAAGTAAAGTACCCGCTGTCGCCGTTTGTTTTCTGAACATTTGCGTGTGAAAGTGCCGATATTTGGGTGAATGTGAGAGACTGTGAGACTGTGTAACGTGGTTGTGATGTCGCCAGCCTCATCTCTTTAATCACGTGGAAAGGCGCGAAAAGCAGCGCTTAGTGTTTGCCAAAAGCTTCAGCGCGTGCAGCACTAAGAACTAACAATGAAGGGTTGCTTGTTCGCTCTCTCTCTCTCTCTCGCTTACCTTCTTGCAACTGGGATGCTTATCATTAATCATTAATAATGAAAACGGCGGCGGCAGTGGCAGCGGCGGTGTTAAATCTTGTCGATGTGCCATGCCAAATGCTGGTATTTCATTCATGGTCTCTCCCTCCCTCTCTCTCTTTCGTTTCCCTCTAAAGCTCAAAATATAAAAGGGGTTGTTGTTTCCTCCATGTGGATTCTGTGGAAGTGAAGTACCTGTTAATGGGCACTTCGTCAAGTGGCTTTGCAGTTGCGTCTGTTTGTAATTTGACCCGGGGCTATAAGTTACGCAATTGTGTGGCACTTCAAAAAGCGCAAATTGCACAACAGCGACACCTATGGACCGGTTCTATAGTTCTCAAGTGTGAGAACTACCATTGTCAGCGGTATGTCAAAAGTGAAAGCTGTGTTAAACTTGAAAAAAATAGATGCGAAAGAACTATATACTCTGTTAATGGTAAAACTCTTGAAAGAAGGAAGCATTTCCGACCCTAAAGTGTATATATTCTTGATAAGCATCAATGGCCAAGTCGATATAGGAATATAAGGAGTATGTAAGGAACACCAGAGATATCGCAGATTGAAGTTTAGTGCATGAATACTACGTATGCGTTATGTAACGAATTAAGGGTATGTCCAAGCCGGGATTTCTCACTTTCTTATTTGTTTCCAACTACAGTTTTTCCAACTGTTCTGCTTTACTTCTTTTCGTCTTACGCACTTTTTAAATTGAAAGTCCTGCGGGACACTTTCAGGCCTCTGCGCCTGCCAAATTCTGGCATATTTGACGCGCGTAAATGAGTCCTAATGTGTTTTTCACGCAGTCTGTCAAGAGAAATAAGAAAAAAGCTGAAAAACAGGCAAACAGGCAAACCAGAGACCATGTCAAAATTCCTGTAAATTTCATATCAAAAGCTGGACGTGTGCTAACAACGTGTCCAGGATGGAGTGGAGATGGGGATGGGGATGAGTCGGGGATGGCGTCAAATTCAATTTAGAATTTTTAAGTGCGTTCGCCTTTGATCAGCGACAATCGAATTTGCAGCAATAAAATACGAAAGTGTGTGAGTGTGCGATGAGAACGTAACGAGTGTCCTGTCCTGCCCCAGCCTAACTGATTACGCTTGCCGTTTGATCAAGGGCTAGCTGCTCCTCCTCATCATCCATAAATATTCAATCGAGTATCGCACAAATCCAGCTCAGTCGGCCTACTCAAACTTCTGTGCCCATAATTACGAGCTCACTAACCATGTATATAGCCAGTAGGCACTGAACGGCAAGAGAGAGAGAGAGAGAGAGAGAGAGAGAGAGGATATTCGCATACTAATACGAGTCGAGGACTTTGTCAACAGGAGCGCCACACGGCTCATTGGCTGCCTTTAGCCGCAGGCCAAGAATCGAGCACAGATGCTGACGATGGCAAAACCAAAAGTGGCGGTAATTTGCCAACTACTCTCGCTTTACACACAGCTAGTACTTGGGCTAAGCATTGCCTGCATCTTTGTCAGAATACAATTGAATGTCAGCCGCTCGCTGCCTCTTCACATTCATGCAGTGTGGCAATTACAAGAAGTGGCCAGGATTGGCTCAGTTTGCCTTTGGGCTATCTCTGAATTAAATGCAAGTTTCGGCGCTCAACTCAAGTGAATCCGCTTCATTATACACTATGGCAAAGGTAAGGGTTTACCAGCTACAGCAGCTGATTTGTGGATCACATCCTTATAGTGCAATTCCCATTCGTTGCCTTTGACAAATCTAACTTTTTGTTCTGCGTTTTTTGCGACAGATGTTTGTCTATAATGTCAGACTACGACTGCCACGATGACTTGGCCTACAATATTTTGGCTATTTGCCTTTGCGTGCATAATTATATTGCAATTATTTATTAAGTACACGGAGTTTGTGATCGATCACAGTTGAGGGTGGAGGTTGTTGCTTCATGCCTCAAGCCAGGGGTTGAGCCCATATGTTGTTGCTGTTGCTTTTGTTGACGGGGCAGCTTATGAATTTCACATTAGTTGACGTTGTGGGCCTCCAACGCGTCGATGCTGCTATTGTGTCTGTGCGAACCCAAAAACTGTCGCGTGCATGAGCTGATTTTAATGAAAATTCCATCTGGAATAGTTGAGACCGTGACACAGCAGCAGCAACAAATCTGGCAACTCAGCGTATTAACTTCCGATTAACTTTGGCCCGGTCAAGTAACCCCTTTTGTTGGCAGCTTGTGAAATTGCCAAAAATTCGATTGGCGAATTCGTTTAGACGACATGGACATGGACATGACGCTGACGAACCTTCTAATAACTGGAAAAGCACGAAGGCAGCCGAAAAATGTGCGCTACTACGCTGCCACCCTTTGTGGCATGCCAAATGTGAATCCTTTTTGCGCTGTCGCCTGTCACAATATCCTTTGGGCGACTGTCACTTTTTCGCCTCCATATGTGCGAGTGTGTGTGAGTGTGGAAATTGAGTAGCGTTGCCTGCCCTCACGCATGACACAACCACAATGCATGAGATGGTAAAAATACAAATAAAAGGAGTAGAAGAAAGGAGCGCTGGCAATGTCGCCAGGACATGGGACATGGCGAAAAACGGATTGCAGCCGTGCTGCGATGCGTCCGTTAATCCTGTACGCCGGCAAGTGGCACGCCTGAGCGCATTGCCAAAAGTGCACAAGCAATGCGTCGTCCTTCGTAAGGACAACCAACAGAGTGAGAGAAGAGAGAGAGAGAGAAGCACCAATACCAACTCCAACTGCGACCAAAGGCAGATGTCACAATCGAAATTGAATTAAAGCGCAAAGTAAGATTGATTGTCTGCAGTTCGCTGAGGTTATTGCGTGCCCCGGATAGCTGCACAAGCATATCCTTACTGCTTGCCACCCTACACCCACAACCAACAATTGGCTCTTCGTTTTTTAAGCGCCTTAAAGAAGCCGACGCCACTACCATTTTGGAGCATCTGCGTTGGCGTCTGTGTCTGTGTCTCGTGGGCTGATTAACATGCGCCAATTCAGGCAAATTGAATGGCCCGCATATCCCGGCCCGGATCTGTAAGGAGTGTAGTGAAAAAGTAGTTTTGTCTTTCTTCCTTTCTCTTCTCGCCAACGATTGTAAATCGACAGCAAAATTCGGTTTAATCAGCGAAGGCACAAATCCCCCAGAGAGAGAGAGAGAAATTGAAGCGTTTCAAAAACAAATGAAATGGCAACAAGCATTCACATCGTGGCGCCTAAATTAGACCTTAGACCCATCGTCTCTGTTTGGCTCAGTTGGCTGCTGTAATTGCACTAATATATTTTTATTGCCAATCCAGGCCTTGCTTACTTTCACTGTTTCGCCCCGGAAGTAACTAAATCATCTTTGACGATTGCTTGCTATCCACCTCCCGCACACTCCCTCCCTCTCTCTGTTAATAAACATAATTGTGCAAACGGAAACGGCCATAAGATATCCTGATATCCCTGCCTCCTTTTGCACTTTTGCATATTCATTTGGGAATACTGTGCCGTGCGCCACCCCGCTGGCAACTTATGACAGGCCATAACCATTTAGCAGGGCGCAAGCCCAGTCAGTTCCCTCGGCATACAATGATCATCATGAACATAATGGTGTACAACAATTTCGAAACAATTGATTGCGATACAAATGCCCCGTTTATTAGTTGGTGTCGGTGGTCAACTTGGTAGCTAATACTGCCGTTTCACCCACTCCATCAGCAATGTACATCCGCCAGGTCGTGTGTCTTGCCACGTGGTAATCGTAATTAATGGCCACTGATACTGCCAATGATAGTAGTTGGTACTCTCGGCTATCGGTCGTGGGAGTTGCTTACTGGAAAAGATTTGTCTTTGTTTATCCTTTTGCCTGGTGCTATCAGTGCGATTTTTCAAAAAAGCTTTCGCCTCTGAAGACTGGCTGTCAGCACAGGTTATCATCAAATGCGCAATTGAAAGGAATTGCTAAGATTTATCTTCATCGCAGCTTAAAGAGCTGTTGTTAAAGATATTTAAGGAGATATTTTTGTAAGCTCAAACATATGAATTATCAATATTTATTTAGGCATAACCCAGAAATGAAGTAAATATGTTTTTGTGAGATCTTTTGACATGTGTGAAATGAACTGAAGATGTGAAAAACAATCAGTTGTGAGGCAAGTTGCAACAACTTTCATCCAACTGGCCATCGATCAATCAATCAATCAATGCATGCGTCAACATGCAGGGAATGTCAACGACCAAATGTTGCAATGTTGTTCGCCTCAATGCCAAAAAAAAACCACTCAAAACTCTCAATGCCAACAGTTTTGTTTGCAGAATCAGCCAGGTATAGCCTGCATGTTTTGCCATGGTAGTCAACATCAGCTATAAAGATTATAAACAGCAATTGGTAAGCGAATAGAGAGGAGGCATGTTGCAACTGAAGCAAGCAAGCTGGCCAGCTCATTATAAGGTCGGCAAACACTTAGCGCCAGTTTGGGTTTTGGTTCTTTTTGGGCTTTTGGTCGTTGTTTCGATTGCATCTGGTTGCAGCTGGAGTTGCTTCTGGTTTTACTGGGCTGCTGTGCACGCTTTTTGGGGCCGTCTACAATCGCGATTTGACTTTGTAAGTCGTCGGCTTTAATTATGCCCGCGTGGTGTTAATGAGATCTTTAGGAGTTCGCCGTCGCTCCTGCGGACTTCTTCATGGCTTGCATGCTCTCGCTCTCTTCTGACTAGTTGTTGTGGCTCAATCTGAGGTTGACTTTGGTTTGGGGGGAGGAAGGCAGGGCTGGGCTGCATTCTAAGTGGCGCAAAAGTTTGCGTGATTTAAAGGGCTTCATTAAGTTCGTGAATTCGACTAAATCACGCGCACTCTCAACGCCGTCGCATGTCTTCTCGACACCCCTTTTCACAGTGTGTGTGGAGACCAAGGCCCAGTTCGAGTTTAAGCATTATATGGCAGCGATAAGGTCGAGACCCAAGACTGCAGCCAACAACAACAAGAACAGCAACTGCAACAAAAAACTGCAGGCCATGCAACAGAAACTGCTACGCACTTCCGATCTTGGCCAACACGCCATCAAGCCAACAAGCCAACAAGTCAGAACAGGCTAACCAGAAATTCTTTTGCCATTTGACAGCTTGACGATTTATGTGCCTGCTGGGAGCCTTCGAAGCTCAAACCAGCCCCGTTGTCTGCACAGTTTGACGAGCCCGGATGAGTAGGAGCCCTGTCTTTCAGATGCGACTGCCTGTCTCGCTGAATATGACAAAAGGCGATAAGATCTACGAGCGCTTGTTAACTCTGTCCGTCAGCTTCGTCTGCTCTGTCTGATTTGTATTTTTGTATTGTTTCATCAAAAACTTAACCGTTATGCTCATTAAATTTGCAGCAAGCAGCAACAGCTCCCCATTGTTTGCAACGCCGCAATCAAAGGTACACCAAAACCAGCAAAAGCAAAAAAAAACGAACATTTCTTTTTAAACAAGCGCTTCCGGCGTTCTGCGAAAAATGCGCGCCCAAAAAATAAATACAAGTAGAAAAAAAAACTGCAATCGAAAAAAAAGCTTCGAAATGCGAGCGCAGTGGAAGTTGTGTCAATCAATAGAGAGGTTGTGCTGGGATGCTATGCGTCCTGCATGTTAATGTTTAACCCTGGCTGGAATCCATACTGACACTGGCCACATGCACAGGCAGAAATCGATATTGAGAGATTCTTGGACATCTCGCACGACATTGTCACGCGCTTAGGTACTTGCTGATATGTGGGGGTTTAGTATGTGCTTGGTTGGGGGTTTACCTCATATAGCTTGTCTGTTGGTTTTAATGTGCACGCTTGGAATTTGTAAATTTAAAATGCTTCACATGCCAAACGCCAAGCCAGAAGCCCCAATCCTCCTTAACTTTGACCTGCTTAAGAACTAAGCAGCTATCAGATAACTATAGCTAATATGTTTGGGGTCGATCTGTTACTCCTGCTGCTGTCGATTACTTGTTTACCAGCGCCAAACAACTTAACTACTTGGCGTCGTTGTCGTCGTTGTCGTCGTCGTCCACCGTTTGATTGCTATCATTCGGCGAAAGCAACTGTTTATTTGTCAAATACGCATTACACGCAGCCAACAACAACAACAACGAGAACAACAACAGCAATAAAACCAAGAACTCTTAGACAAACAAAGAAAAAAAAGAAAGAAGTAAAGACGTCCTTTGAGTCAACACACAAATAGCTGACACTGCACATATGTATGTTTAGAAATGGAACAGACCTTTGGGGTAAACGCCCCCCATATCAAAGACGTTGATATTTTAGGCGTACTAAAAAACTGACCCCAAAGGCAACCAACATTGTTTGACCCACGCCTCTATAAACAATTTTCACTTCTTAGTTTTTTTTTCTTCCTTTTCTAAGCTTGACCTGCCCTCCCCATCAGGTCGGCCAATTCCTTTGGGCAGCGCATTTGTGCTGCACTTATGTCAACCTAATGAAGATAACAGCATAATTTGCCAAGTTTTCTTTTACTATTTCTAATGCGTGTGGGGATGTCCACTGTATGGGTCGTCGTCACCACCAGAAATGAAATCAAAGTTCAGGGCGCGTATTGGATATTGATGGCGAATTGGTTTGGTGGCATTGTTTTTTTCTTTTTGTGTTGGGTAGTTTTATGTGACCAGCTTGTGATTTGTCTATGGTTGGAGTTCATTTCTGATAGCGGAAATCTGTTAGGTGTTAAATGTGTCACTAGATAAGTTTCCTGTGGCAGTAACTTAGGGCTCATTGTGTTAATATGTGGGGCAAAAACAGGAAAATGAGACAATTGAAACAGTCATTGATGCGAACAAGATAATTTGTTTGTTGGATGATGGCTAAAATGAGAATCTTAGAAGGAAGGTACAGTAATCATTCATAGTTTGTTTCTTCGGGTGGCCTTGTTGTTACTTATCCCATGACTCCCCAAACTACACACATTTTGGCCATTGTTCTCATTGCCTTTACCTTTATCCACATACATAAGCAAATTTCTGCTGACAAAACAGAAAACACAAAACCTCGACGAAATCGAAGTAAAATGTTGCTGGCAATTTTAGTTCATGTTGTTGATGTTGCTGTTGCTGTTGCCGTTGCTGCTGTTGTTGTTGATGGCATCTTGGTTGTTGTTGAGCCAATTTACTGACAATTTCCATTCACTCTGCTCTACCACAACCCATCCCACACCCTCCCCCCACATCGACAATCTAGTTTATGCTATATACATGCTATATATATATACGTGTAACTGCCATGATGATGATGATGATGACGAGAGCACGGAGACAAACACATTGCTCAGCCAATCTACCTTACAGCGTGTACACCCCTCTATGGCCTCACGCCCACGTTGACGCCTTTGTTAGCTGAAATTTAATGAAGTTGGTTTAATTGAAGTATGGCTGCTGCCTCTCAGTACTGTTATACCCTCAACCCTCAATCAATCCTGTGTTATACGTTTTACACTGGGCGAAAGGGGGAATGACACTATGCTAGACTATATCCATATCATTCATAAAAGAGTTAAAGTTCTTGACTAAACAGTTTGATTTAGATGTATAACGTTATCAACTTACCATAAACAAATCCTTATGCCTTTTTCTCTCAGTGGATGTCTACCAATTCACAGTGTATGTTGTCTCTTGGCCCCCCTTTGGTTTGCTGTTGACTGTTTAATTTTACAAATTTGCTACGCAGACAACAGTGTAAAGCATTTTTGTGCCTTGCATCCTTTTGCATCCATTTAAGGCAACTTGCTTTTGACTGCTTGACTGTGCCTTGTGTGTTACCTGGTAACTGAGTGAGCGAGTGTGTGTGTGTGTCTATGTGTGTCCATTGTCCGTTAAGTGTGACAGTAACCATACGACACACACGCAAATATTTTCACGATTTCATTCTCTGTCATTTGCTGCATGCCAGAGTGCGCTTCAAAATTATTTTTTGCCCACTGATAGAGAGGAGAAAAGACCTGCTGCTGCTGCTGCTGCTGTTGTTGTTTTTGCTGAAGCCAAGCCACAGCATCCAGCCAGCCGTCCATCCATCCAGCGAGGCATCCATCAGTTTCACTTAATATTGACGCCAAAAATGCGCGCAATGCTGACAAACGATACGAGGATGGTGGACGCAGACAAGGATGAGGATGTTTCGTCCAGTCGTTCATCGACGACGACGACGACGACCAGAATGGCAGCAAAACATTTGCTGTGACATTCATTAATTATTTTATATGGAATTCTACGCATTGCCACGTACACGCTGGCGACATCGACATGAAACATGTCTAGGTACCTTCTATCCATGCAGCTACAGCTTCAGCTTCTTGAGTCTGTGCATCTGTTGCCTGGCCCATTGGCCACATAGATGGCCATTTAGCCATATCAATTAGAGGCAACATTGCTGCTGCTGCTGCTGTTGTTGTTGTTGTCTGCCAGAGCAACAGCCATTGATAACCAAAAAACTTCTCGCTGTTCTCGAAATTAACTTGGTCATCTTGCTGCACTTGAGAATCGAAATCAATGTTTGGAGTTGCATGTAGAGTTGGCCGGGTTGGCGTCACTTGGCTCGGTTTTGTCTTTCGTTTCTGTAGTGGCTAAGCAAACAGTTGAAACACAGCCAACAAACACAGCAAACGGCAGCCAGCTACAACCACAACCACAACAGCAACAACAAAGACGACGTACGGTGATCTTGTCGAGAAGTGTCTTCTGTCTCGGCCGAGTCACTAAATAAGCACTTTTGCCACAGTCGGGAGCCAGCATTGAGTCATCAACCATGGAGCTGACTGCATGCACTCAGAAAAAAAATGCATGACCTGAAAAATATAAGACGAGAGTCACATTTAGGACATACATATATTCGATGTGGCTGAAAAGAATTTTTTACAAGCTAAACCTATTTTTTTTTTTCAGTGTCTGGTAGCCTGGCTGCAATCAAATGCACTCCAAATACGAGTACTTGCGAGGTGGGGAGTCAAAAGCCAGAAGAAGAGGAGCCAGACAAAAGGCGTGTAACAAATATTAACAATGAAAATAATAACACTACAGTTTTGGTGAATGAACTGAGAAAGGCTGAAAAGGGAGCTGGAGAATACGAGAGCGATCGCCTTTAGAGGATGCTGCTCTCAATTGGGGTTAGCTTCAGGGTTTTTGTTTCTTACCCTTTTTTTTTTTTGAACAACACTTGATTGCCGAGCATGAGCTTGCAGTTATTGTTATTGGCGTCGATCGAACGTTTATAAGGAGCCGGCTAAATAAACACGTGTTAATGAGTGCCAATGGCGACTTTGACTCTAGACCACATTGTGGGTGGGCCCCCAGCAGCAGCGACAGCGGAAGTTTGTCCACATTGAAGCACTCACAAATTGATAAACGCCATTGGCAAAACCCCCCGCCCCACCACCAGTTTTAGCCTCTTTAGTGTGTGTTTGTGTGTAGCCAACGAAGCATGCATTTGCCAACAACAATGCGAAATGAGATGAAAGATGAGAGAGGTTTTTTTTTTGGAACGAAACTCGCCGTTTGCCGTTATGAAACATGTCGCAAAAGATTCCAGCGCTCGAACAGGTAATTGGATTGACACTTTTGGGTCTGGCTGGGAGGCAGCCTGGCTGGGAGTCAGCAATGGCGTCAAGTTGATGAGGCCTTGCTCGCTCGTTGTTGGTGGTTGCTTGCCAGCCAGCCAGCCAGTCAGGCCCGATGATTGCGTTAGTTGTTGATGAGTTGTGGGGACGCCTCAAAATTGTTGCTCGCGGGCTTTGGCAGAAACACCCCACAAAATGCCTGCAGGCGCCCCACATCTCAATCCTCAACAGAGTCGAGCTGGTATGGTTTTAACTTTGCTTGATTGGTTGGGAGCAGGGGCGGGTAGGGGGGTCGGAAAGAATAAGACACGAATGTTTGGTTTTAGTTTTTAGCAAGCGGAAGTTTCTCATGAAAATAATTGTTGCACTGTTTTCTAATTTGAGTGAACGTCAAAAGTTGACAGCCGCTTGTTTGCACAGCGCACACGACACACACACAAACAAGCAAACAAACAAATAGAAGTTTGGCAGCATTAGCTACAGTGTTGCCAGATTGACATGTGACGCATTGTTGAAGTGAAAAACAACCCTGTCTTTTAAAACAGTTGCACATTTTGGGCAGTGTCTATTGTTTCAATATTTTGTGATTGCTTTTTAATGTGCCGCTTAAATATTGACTTAGCCTTGTTGCTGCTGCTGCTGCTGCTGTCCGCGAGGGCGGTTCGGACAGTGGGCGTGGCAGCACGCGTTTTTGCGTGTGAGAAATTTGCTGCGTGACAACGCAAACATTGAAAGGATTTGCAAAAAAAAAAGGAATGAAAATAATAAAAATAATGGCAAATGATGAGAGAGCGAGAGAGAGAGAGAGATGTAGCGAGTTTGGGTTGTCTGGAGTCCAGCAATTTGTCCATTTGTGTCGCCGCTGACGACACTTTTGCATTTGCCAAGTGGCCGAGTGTCAAAATTTATGGCGATAACTGTCGATAGTTGCCACATGTTTGTCTCAATGTTGCTCAACAGGCGGCGGCGGCAAGCGCCCTGCTGCTGCCAAAGCTACTTACGTAAGCAACAACAACAACAACAATCCAAGCCAAGCAGCAGCAGCAATTCAATGTTGCTGTCAGTAAGGCAGGCAGGCAGGCAGGCAGGCAGTTTACCCGATCCCCACTAGACGGCATAGCTCGTAATACAGACTCAGACTGAGACTCGGACCAACTTCAAACCAGGCCCAGTCGACACTAGTCAGACAGCCATAGAGATAAACACAGCAGCCGTGGGTTGTTGTTGCTGTTGTTGTTGTAGATGCAGTTGCAGTTGCGCTTGTGCGAAATGAAGGTCAAGTTGTTGTTGCCGTTTGACATTTCATATTGTATATAAACTTGTACGAAAAAAAAATCAGAAAAATAAAATCTACTAAGCAAAGCAAGCAACCAACCAAGTCGGCGTCTCTGGCTATGACTTGTCTAATGAGAAAATATTTTAAACGTTTTACACGCTTCCTTTGCAAATTTTGCTAAACATTTGACATTGAACGTGACATTGTTGTTGTTGTTGTTGCGATTGCTGGCGCTCAGCTGCAGCGATTACGCGATTTATATAGTGTTTTTTCTGTTTTTTCTATACCTACATACTAACTGCATTCCATGTCAGACAAGCAGCCAGCAGACTGAGTTGAGATTGCAATAAATACTAAATGAGGCCATAAACAGGACCACAAAGTGGACCAAAATGGCTTGCAGAAGATGGGTGGAGAGTGGCATGGACTATTAGTGCACTTCCTGCTGGGCAACTAATACAACATAAACAAGCGTTTTATGATCTAGCTGCGAGTTAAGCAAATATAATCATAAAATACTTGGAAGCACTTCCTCTTACTGTTGAAGAAAGGTTTCGATTTTATTAAAAACATTAAAATGCTTTTACTTAAAAACAATCATTATATTTTTAATTCAAAATAATTATAGATTGTAACCTATAATTTTTATCAAGCAAATAAATCATTTTTTAAATATTCTTAACATAAAAGCTTTAAACCAATATACATTCCCAATCTTTCCAACTTTCATTCTTTCGGTTAAGTGAATTTTCTTTTCACTTCCAACTGGCCAAATTAGACAAGACATTGGTCAAGTGGCACTCAATCAACCGGATGGCAGTGTTAGTTAGGTCAAGTTCCGGACTAATCAGCCAAACTGTTTTCGCTTGGCTCATAAATAAATCACAGAAGATACTCCAACCCCAGCGAAAAGAATAACACCCCATTCATAATGCGAGCACTCCAGCTATTGCCAATAAATACTCGAAGCCAAACCGAAAAATTACGTCTTTCATTAAGTTTGGCCCGCAAGGTCATTAATTATTTTGAACTTTGGCTTCTTTGGCGGTCAAGGCGCAGGCTGTGCCTAATGAGCATAAGATACGGCAACATAACCACTATGAATAACTGCGTGTATGTGTGAGTACTCGTGCATATTCCTGTCCAGATTAATGTTAGTTTTGGGGCTCTTAATTACCGTACGCGCCCGTGCGATAAAGCTTATCACTATTCCCCATTCCTCCTTCCACCTCCTGCCGCCTTTGGAGGCCTAGCCTACAATTTGGCACTCACTGGCCTCAATTGATTTATAGAGCGCTATATGTTATTTATATCTAACGTGGGCCTTGTAATCGCCTGGGCGCTTACAACTAGCAGCCACTGTGTAAGCTGTTGTTGCTGTTGCGCCCCCGGGGGCGGCTTAGTCAGCAGCAGCAACAACAAAATAAAAACCAGTTACAAGTAACGCTGTTTTTTTCTCATGTTATTTATTGCTAATTAATATTACTTATAAATGCAATTCTATAATTTAGAATATATAGCCTATTGCATTCTAAATTAAAACGAACAAATAATTATCAACAATAATAACAACAACAACAATGGTTTAGAATAGAAAAAAGCGACAACAGTCTCTAAAACATGTTTGCAGTCACGCTGAACAAAAAACTATAGAATATAAAAATGCAATAGAAAAGAGAAAAAAAAACTAACAGAAATATCTTCCTGTTTAATCACACGATAAATCATCTTTTGTGTTATTGTTGGCGATTTATTGTTTATTTGTGCTGTGAAAACAAGTTTCACATTGAATGAAAAACTAAAAACCAAAAACAAGCAAACATCGCAATGCACTTTAGTTAAATATGTTAAAAAGCTAACGATGTAAGATTAGTGTAAACATGAAGTTATAGACAACAACTTTAACTTCAAAAAACTTTAAGTTTACCATAAACATTTAAGCTTATTCCTTTCCCAACATTAACTGATTTACTAAGAAGTTTTCAAACACTTAACAAACCCCAACCTCAAGTCAATATTGACCAAATTATTGCCTAGATGGATAGTGTATTGTTTTTCTATGTCGATGCCAGTATTAATTGATTACCCCTACACAGAGTTATACATATATTTTTTTATGGCTTTCCGTTAGCTTGTAACGCGCATTTAAAAGCGCAATACAATTGCTCAATGACCCTGACACTGGGATTGCAAATGGAAAATTGTGTGTGGGAGCTGCTCGAAAAAACACCCAAATCCCAACATCAACTAATACAGAATCCATTTGGTAAACAATAAGCAGTTGGGCTAATTAAACGCTCTCTCTCTCTCTCCCTCTCCTTCTCTCTGCTTAAACATTGATTGTGCATTAAACTGCAGGCCAAACAAGCCAAACAAATATGTACAACAATTGTGGGCAAATTGTGGGCTGAATTAGGCACAAGCGCAAATATTTGTAAGCCAACAATGACGACAATTGAAGTTTTCAAAAGCTAAGCAGAAAGGACAAGGAAAAAAATGTAACAGATTGCACTGAGCAACACCTCAAAATCAGAGTGAGAGAGGAGTCAACCCTCAAGAACTGGCTGTGGCAATAGGAAGTAACTAATTTGAGCAACCCTTGTGGCAAACACCTCGACGCACAAAAACCAAAATTGAAGTTGACATGTGTATCCTTTTCATTAACTCGCGACGCTACGGTGTTGCTGTGCGGCTGTTGCTGTTGCTGTTGCTGCTGTTTCATGTCCATGCAATTTTCGAAAAATCCAAAAAGCCAAAAACTCAAAATTGAGTTGTACACTCTTTTGGCAGCATACTCAGTCGTGGCAGTGTGGGTGGCTGTCAGCTCGAGCTGGCAAACTGACGCGCACTGACAGCTCAAAACTCATGCCACACCACCCACAGCATCCCCCACCATGCCACACAGCCTACGCTTTAAAGTTCTGGGGGGTTGGCGAACGCAATATTTGCCATTTGACGACCGCAAATTTGATTGCATTTCATGGTTTAGTGGCGCGTAGGTACAACACACAAAATCCAAGGCCAGCAGCAGCAACAGGAGATGCTACAACCACCATTCCACATTTATTAGAACATAATTCAAAAATTTCCACCCGCATCGACAGAGAAGAGAGCAAGCCCATTGGCAATCAGAATTGTGTGTGTGTGTGTGTGTCTGTAGCATGGACTTGATACAATGCCACTTCGTTCTGATGTTTCAAATTTGATTTAAACACTTTAAATTGGATTATGCTGTAGGCAAATTTCTTTGACCGAAGCAACGTAATTGCAACATTGTTGTATTTGTGTGTGTTTGTGCGGGTGTGTGTGGGTGTGTGTTTGGCCACATAATGACAGTGCTCGTCTAGGATTTTTAGGTTTTTCGTAATGACACTTAGTATGCGGCATGCAACGTGGCAGCAGCTCAGTCACGAGCCCAGGGCGGCCATCAACGCCATCGTCGACATTCGCCGCATGCATTTAATTGCCAAAATAAAAACAAACAAAACACAAAACAAACCAAAAGCAACAAAAAAGGGCGCCACAAAAATGAAAAGCTTGTATACATATGTGTGTGGAACGCAATGAGTGGCGCCCCCAAAAGCATAAAGTAGCACAAATGCATGTGACACGCCAGGACATCAAGCGAGGAGCAGAAGCAGGAGCTAGAATCCACTCGAGTCAATGAGGCGTCAAAGTTGCTACGCGCGCGCTCTTGCTCTCGCGCTCTTGCCTCAAAAAGTTGTAAAATTCAACATGGCCCCGTCGCACAGGTGCCCCGTTTTGACAAAACCCATTGCCACCCCCTCACCCCTCATCGCTCTCTGTTTTTATATAGCTCTCTACACACATGTGCGCTTAATTGCATGCGCCTTGGGGTTGGCATGCCAAAGAAAACCAAGAAACCCCCTCAAACCCCCCCGTTTGCCCAACAAACAGTGCCGACTGAACTCATAAAAGCCAGCCGCAGAAATCAATAAAGCCAAGGTGCCACCTGACGGTCGACTGCAGTGGGTTTTGATGCGTGTGACGGCGGTGGCAGTATGGGGAGACGTCTCTAAACTTTAGAATGTACTTATTTCAGCCGCAACACGCATTATGGCCACATATCACCACATATATGAGACGGCATACGGGGTAGACGTGATCAAACCCCAAAGCCGAAGCCGAAAACGTAATCGTAAACGTAACCGTAACCCCACTCCCCAAAGATTTAAGAACAGCACACACACACACAACACACACACACACACACCCAATTAACAATTGCGTCGTGCGATTTAATCGAGCAATCAAAAGCGTTTGTCATTTACTTGTCAAAGGCAATTTTCAATGATACAAAGCGCCTAATTATACGATTCGAATAGATTACGATTACTTATATTCGATACTCACGCTGAGAATGGCGACTGCCTGGCGAGCCACTTTTGTTTTTGACAGCTTCTGTCAACGTGCAACGACAATTGACAATTGGAAAAATTTGAAATTTTTGCCGGCTGCACAGAGAATCACTTACTAACGGAACGGAGATTGGAGAATGGCAGCACACAGAGAACCCGCTTTGTGTTGAACTCTATGCGAACACGTGCGCATTTGTAATTAAATGTGGTTGAGAATAAATTCCTGGCCAGGTATTTTGCTGATATCTTAAATCAACAACAAGTTAAGAGACAACGGCTGGCGAGATCAGCAATAATAAGTTTCCAAACCAGCTTTAAAGCACTTGGAACTTAACAATTAACTTTGTTGTTCTTTTTTTTAACCCTTTCGATTGCTAAGACGCAAGGATTTTCACTTTCGTTTCTTGGGTAGCAGTTGTTGGAGCATCAATAAACGCAAATTTTATGACTGCCTGGGCGCGTTAATTTCACAAGGCTGCACAGTTGCGTGACCAAAGGACTCGCTAATGAAGACATCGCGCCAGCGTAAAGGGGTTGCTGTTGTTGTTGTTGGGGTTAAATGAAGTCTGTAACGGGCATGGCCAAAATGAATTGGCGGCGTTTGTTTTCGGGCTTAACAAGCATCTTCGACTAGGCATAAATTGTGCCAGGACTAAGGCGCGCTAAAGCTAATGCCAAGGCTCATTTGGTTGAGGGCTTTTCGCCATTGTGCCATATTTCTTTTGGCAGTTTGGCTTAGAATCCTTGACTAAAGCTGGAGCTGGAGCTGAAGCTGGTGCTGGTGCTGGAGTTCGTGTTCGAGTCCTCGCACACAATTGTTTTAATTTCGCTTATTGTGCTCGACTGACTTTAATATTTTAGGATTTGCCAAAGCAGTTTTTTCCTTATTTCCCGCCAAGAACTCTCACTCTTCGTCGCTGTGCTCGACATTTATTACGCATATCGTTTGCCTCTCGGCCCCGCTGCTCTATTAATGTTTAAGTGGCAGTGCGTCCCTTTAGGCTGACACTGCCACATCTCCCACACACCCAAACACACACTATATTCGCACAGCTGCCTTTTGTTGCTGTTTTTGATTTGCCTGAAAGCCTGCGCTGAGGATTCGGCCTACGAGGCAGCGAGCTCATATTTTGTACGACGTTGCGTCCCGGAATTCCCTTTTGCGTACGTGATCAAATCAACTTGAAAGGATAATATTTGCCGCCTTGTTGTTGTTGTTATGGCTGTTGCTTGCAGCTAGCAGTTTCAGGCTTCCTTCCCCCCCTCAACAACCCATTCATATCTGTGTCTGGGCCTGATTGGCCTGGCTGCAAACGGCTTAAAGCTGCAATTTATTTACGAATTTATTCATATTCACACTTGCAAATGAGTGAAAAAGGGCTAAAAGTCTTTCAACGATAGCCAAAAGTGGGTGAGAATCGCAAGGACAGAATGGAAGACACTTTAATGGCCAAATCAAACGCAACCAGATGGTCCTGGACAAGTTGAATGTGGGGATAAACAGAAAAGCCTAAGGATATGAAAGTCTGCAGACAAAACTTAATGCATTATAATGTATAAGAATTCTAAAAAATGCAAGTTTTTCACTTATAGCATAGGTTAAACAGGGGTTAACAAATGGAGCGTACGATAACTAGACACACACACACACACTAGAGAGATAGCCTTGTCGCATGCCTAAATGCTATCCTGTCCTATACTATCCGAGTTTGGTTTTCGGGCACATGTCGCACTAATCCGCAAGGACAATATTGAAAAGTAATAACCCACAAAAACAACACACACACACACACTGAGACAGAAAGACAGACAGAAATGATAAGGGTGCAGGGCAGCAAACCGCAAGTTGCAAAAACATTCAGCTATCTTTTTAGCCAGAGCGCAACGACTTTAAATCCTTTTAATTCACGACAGGCGTAAGGATAAACGCAGCCAAAAGCAAAACCACACAAGAAAAAAACGAGGCGAACAAACGCACGAATTGATATCGAAGGATGAACCCAACGAAAAAGAAAAAAAAATAATACAAAAATTGGGCATAAAATGCGGCATGGGAAACGTAGCACAAAATAAGATCACGTAGCAGCCTGCTGCCCGCCCAGGACGCTCAAACCAAAAAAAAAAAAAAAAAACCCAGCCAAAAAGAACTCAAACCCAGCGTAGGCGCAAAGAATGGCGCAATCGAAGCATACAACGAATTGAGACGGGAAAACTCTGTCAGAAAAAGGGAGAAATAGGGAGAGAGAGGAGGGAGGGAGCGTCTGTGCTGGTGTATTTGTACACTCAAAAAATAAGTGACCTAGAGTTCAGGGGAAAGGAAAGACATGTCTGTTGAAGTTATCGATTACTCTGTTACTGTTATCGATAGCACTAAAAACATAGTTTTATGACCTTTTTGATTCCATCTTCTCACTTGAACACTTTTTTCAAGCTCTTTTTTCGAGTGTATTCATGCCCAGCGGCAAACCAGGGCGGACAGGAACTGAGCGGGGCCAACGAATTGACTGCAATGGCATTCAAAGTAACGAGGGGCAGCAGTCAGAGTCAGGACTTAGCCAGTGAGCCACAGAGCAGAGCGTGTAAGTCAATTTTGACCGCGGGCTATTGCGTTAGCTGATGAGCAGCAGCAGCGGAAGAGAAAGAGGGAGGCCGGGATGAAGGGCAAAACGCAGTGCAGTTGTATTGATTTCCTATGAGCCAAATCGCCAGGGCAGAAGCAGTTTCGACTTTAAGTTTTTTATGTGCAACTGTTGCAAATAAAGAAAAAAAGCAGAAAGGAAATTCATATAAGAAATCGAAAGAGGGCGGACCAGAAAGGGGTTGCCAGTTGATCATGATAAATCAATGCGTGCAAAACGCACACGTACGTTAAGACGAAGAAGAAGAAGCAGACTCTTTGCAACACACACACACACAACCATACATCTATATAGAGAGCGTGCCGAAACGTGACGCAATTTACTGCCAAGAACTTGACTTAAGTTCCACTGTGTTGTGTTGTGTATAGTACAGTAGTGTGTGTATGTTTCACCCTCGAGTCACCCCGAAGGAACGTTCGTCTTCCGATTTTCTTTTTTTTATATTTAGAATAACAGTTACAGTTATTTTTTTAAGGTTTAGCTTAAGCTTTTGTGTAAATAAACGACCGCAGTCGTGCCACCATCCACCATCCAAGTTTGGTCGAAACTCTCGTTTCGGGCAATTCATTCATTCAATTTACGCGACACCCCCTGATATTAGAAGCCCACCCCCCCCTGCCTCCTTAAAAAATGCATATATATTTTATATGGCAGCAATTTATATGTCTCATTGGAAAGTGTATTTGTTGTGCCTTTTAAAGTTGACTCGCGCGCTTTTCAAGTGCGAGATGAAGTTCGAGCTGTAGTGCTAGTGTTGCACGTGCAACGTGCCACAATTGCGGCCACGTGTGTTTTGATTTGCAGCACAACGCTTCCTAATGCTAATGCCAGGGCCAGGGTTACTCTGTGTGGCGCTTCAGTTTTGTTGCCGCCGGCCAACATGATGCAGCATTAAATTGCCGCATTGTGTCTGCCAGGCGGGAGATTGAAAAAACCGATTCCGCCAGCAACATAGCTATTTTTTATTTGATTAGCTTAGAGAGAGGTAGAGAGTGAGAAAGGAGAGAGTCCTGCGGCGACGTGTGGCCGAAGGATTTGATGAACGGCTGCTAGCTAGAGTCCTTGCACTTGATTAGTGGCCCTCACGCCGTTGTTGTTGGCTTTCTTTAGCAGCTTAACGCTGTCAAAATATTTTTCGTAATAAATTCACTTTTTGTGTACAGAAAGTGTGGCAAGAGTCAAAAGAAGAAAAAATTATTTAGGTGCCCCCAAAATAGAAAGGAAATTAAATGAAACGTAGCATGGCGCAAATGTGCAACAAGCACAAGCTAAAACTTAACTAAAAGCTTAGTTTAGCCAAGCTTACGTTTGTTTGGGTTCAACGACCCACAAGTTAAACAATAAACAACACCCACACACAAACACTCAGAGAGAAACTGCAAAGAAATTCAAATTGACCAACGGTATGGATTATTTTAAGCGCCATTTAATCAACGCTTGTGAGCTTTGGCGTTTTGTATTTAATTTGTCTTGAAATTAGAATTTTAAATGATTTTTCACATGTGTTGGATTTTTGCATATTCAGTCGCAGTCGCAGCAGCCACAGCGTCGTTGTGACGTCATCAGCATAATATCCAAGTCACATGCACGGTTAATTATACGCCATGTAGTACGCTCGCCCATTAAGCAAGCGTATGGGTGTATGAGTATTGCCATCTCTTTCTCTTTTGAAAAATTATTAATTTTTGTCTGCACGCTGTCTGGGTCAGCGTCAACGTCGTCAGCGTCGTCGACTGAGGCTCAGCATAATTTAATTTTGTTGCGAAGCGACGAAGAAAATTGAAATTCAAATTTTACAGCGACGCTTGCAAGCGAGCGCAAAAAAAGGCACAGCGGCAAAAAGCGTGTGGAAAACGGAAAATTTAAATGCGCGCCACACACACATATACACTGAGACACACACACACATATATGTATTGTAACTGGCATCGCAGTCGGCTTCCCGCTCGCACTCGGCCGGCCACTTAAACTATTCATTTATACAAATTAATTCAATTATGCGTATTACGTACGCGCCTGTAAAGCGCAGTCGCCGGCATCTCTTCCCCTCCCGCTCCGCGTTTCCTCCAGCGCCTTTACAATTTCTGCTCGCGTACGAAATTTCACTTTAAGTTAATTGTTCAAGTTCAAGTTCAACGTAACATAATAATGCCATACACACACACACACACACACACACACACTACAACAGACTGTTGCATTTTGTGCCAGAGAGCGAGAGCGAGAGAGAGAGAGAGGGCAAGAAAAATTATAATAAATTATTATTCCTTTTCGTTTGATTTTTATGCAGATTTTTGTTTTTAGGCGTTCCATTTGTGTTTTTCTTGCCTTTTGCTGTTGGCAGCAGTTGTCAGTTGCCAGTTGCTAGTTGCTGTTAGCCAATTGCTTAACGGAGTTTTGGATTAAGCTGTTTGACGCATTTGTGGCATTGTGCCTGATTGGAATTATGCCTAAAGGCCTAAATGTGATGATTAATACGGCCCAAAGCAATTGCTTTGAATAATTGACTTTCGTTAGTTATCACGATTTTTATGGTTTGCATTAAGTATTTTTATGTTTTAAAATTAACTTTTAGACAGCTTTTAAGTTAAATGTTTCACTTCCTGTTGCTGTTGTGTTCTTGTTGTTCTTGCTTGCAGGCTCATCAGACAAAACACTCGAGCAATTGACCACCCGACAGCAACAGCAACAAGCAACAACTGCAACAAAATTCCCGCAGGCTTTTGCCAGGCAATTTGAAAAGCGAAATGACGACGACAACAACTACTGACGACAGCAACAACGAGAACAACAGCAGCAACAACCTGCAACAGCAACTTGCAACTTGTAGTGTAGGCCATTTGATTAACAAATGGCCAAACGCAAACGAAATTGATCGAAATTCGCCAAAGGAATACAAGACTGTGGACGAGGACAAGGACGCTGCTAGATACTAGCAGTGGGGCCTAGAAGCAAAAGCCCAAGTAAATTATGGCAAACAAGTTTTGGCCGGCGGGCAACAATTTTTGTCGCTGCGCATACACGAGGCATAGTTTATGTTAACATACACTTGAAGAACAAATATGTTCAATCTTTTTATAGACTAGCTTAAGTAACAGCATTTTCTCCAAGTGTAACCAGCTAGATAGTACGCTGACCAACGCCAACGAGAAGAGATTGCTGCAATTAACGCTAATTAAATGCGCTTCAGTTTATGTTTCATGCGGCGATATTTCAGTTGTCTACTGCGATAATTAAATCGCTGGACAATTTGCATGCAACAAATTTGCTTTACCAAACACACAATCTCAATGAAGCTCAAGTCTACAGGGTGTTGTTATAGTTGGTGTGTGTCTAGATTCTGGGGGCATGTTGCAGGGTGCAGGCTGCATGGGGCATCATTTTCACTTTCACTTGGGCCGTCAGTTGGCGAAAACTTTGCTGGCATCGCTGCGCAACATCCTTTGCATACGGAAACAGCAGCACGACACATTGTCCTCCATTCAACTCTTTGGTGTGGCAACAACTGCTGCTGCCGCTGGTGCTGCCAACCTGACCGAAATTCCAAATGGCGTGTGAGCAAGCGAGACAGCAGCTATGATGACGTCGACGAAAACGGTGCCAGCGCGAACGCCGCTTGCATTTCAAAGATGGATTTTAATATTCTGCATGTGTGGAAAGGTCGCTGGCCGAACTGGGGAACACGCTGATAGCTGCACGCCTCTTGGCTGCCTGGCTGCCTGTCCTGTCTCCTTGTTGTTGTTGCTATTTTAGTACAACTTTTTGTAGCATTTCTTTTTTGTAGACGTCACCTTGATTTTGCCATGGCAATGACCATGAATATAGATGGTGTATAGCCCACTTTGCATGGACATTGAGGGAAGAGCAAAGTCCTGGCGCATCGTAAAATGACTTGAAAAACGAGCAATGCGCACATTTTACAACACATATTCTTTAAGCTCTGGCCAACACTGGCAACTGGCAACAACAGGATTATGTTGCTCAATTTGTTGCTGTCATTGTTGTGGTTGTTAAATTTTGATTTGAAAATATGGAAATACCGACCACAGGACACACACAGAGCTGTACACAGGACACACACACAATAAGAATGAGACCAAGCGGAAAAAGCACAAAATTAAACTTAAACGCTACAGGATGCACGGCTGGAAGCCAACACATAGAAAGAGATAGACGGTAAGGGAGGGGGGAAAACTAAGGAGTGGTCAAGTCTAACAGGATAAAGGACAATGGGCAATAGTCGCACACACACACACACAATGCAAGACAATGCCAGTTAATATATGAAGATATAATAACTTCCGGTAATTTCAATTTTACGACTACGCTCTCTGGAGATGTCAAGTCAAGCTTTGCTGAGCCTTCCAGCTACTCCATATATCACACAGACCACATAACAACAGAAGAAGGATGAGGGGTGGAGTGGGCGGTGGGCTGTGGGATGGACAGCATTTAGAGCGCATAGTAGTAGTAGTAGGCAAATGAATAGCGTAGTGTTTTGCGTTTGAAAAGCGTGAAAAATTTGTGGATAAAAAGAATGGAAAAACAACGAGCGATAACGAAAACGAAAACTGCACATGTCAGTAGAGAGAGAGGGGGGGCAGGGGGAGAGGGCTAAGGGCGGGCAGGGTCAGAGGCAGTGGTAGGAGGCTGGCCATGACGAACCCAGGTCGATGGCTGTCAGTAGCAAGTCAACTTTCAAGTCATTTTTTTCTCTTTTAGCGTATTTTTCTTTTCTTTTTTTTTTTTTTTGCTATTTCTGGCTCAGGCTGCTCAGGCCCATTGTAGAGCTTCTTCAGCGGCAGCAGCAGCAGCCTCGACACTAAGAAGCAATAAACCTAAAGGGAAATGTAATAAACGAGAAAATCTTGTACGTGACCAACCGCACCAGGGGTGCACAATCCTAGCACAGACAGAAACGATATGGGAGTCGTATTGGGGTTGGATTGGCATTGGGTTTGGGCGGCAAATGGACTTTTACTGAAACGAAATTGCAAAACGAAAACGAAACAACAACATAACAAACGGCAGCGGAAGCATTTTAAAGCGTAACAGAAATTCTTAAAAAATAAAAAACAAGAACAGAAAGGAATATATATAATCGATAACGTGTGCGTGTGGCCCACACGGAGCGAAAAACGTCACTACTTAGGCACAATTTTTTTGGCAATGGCACTCCAGAGACACCAAGTGGCAAGGCATCCCAGCCAGCCAGGAGCGGCAAATCGATTTCACTGAAGCGTTTCTACGAATGAAGTTTCTTGTTCGCTTGGGCGTTAAACAAACTTCAAGCCAGCATCGCTGATAAGCCAAGAAAGCGAGAAATAGGGAGAGAGAGAGGGAGAGAGAGAACAGTAAAGTCTTACGTGGAAATCAAAACGAAAAATGCCAAGCCAGCCAAGTTGGCCATATGGCTCTAACTGACCAAACGAGCAGAGCCACGAGACAGACAGTTTAAGCCTTAACTGTGATTTCTTTTTAATGGCGTGACACTAGAAACAACAACAACAACAACAACAACAACAACGGACACAAACTGCACAACAAGGCTTAATTACTCAGTTGGAAATCGGCAACGAAGCGATCGCCTTTTGAGAACACCCAGGCAGGATCTCTCAGGAGCCAGCCAAGATTTGCATGTGGACAACGATGTGGAATGGACTATGCACAGTGGACAAACGTTTATTCCCCTCGTCTGCCGCTGTAGTAACAGTAAAAGCCATTGCAAGGCATTAAACGACCATAAAAATTGTAGCCGAGGCTTTGGCTAAATTGTCATAAGGCGATTTGTACAATCGCGGCCATTAAACCGAAGCGCATTGTTAATAAAGCGTAACGAACGAAAAAAGTGAAAACTTTGCATAGCAAAAGAAATGGAACAGAAAATAAAAATGTAACAGAAAAAAAAAACAAATCGTAGAAAAACCTCCCCAAACAGTTGTAGAGGTTTTTTTTGTTTCTTTTTGTATTGCGCGCGCGACAATTTTAATTTAATGATGCGGACTTAGTCCTTGTAATGGGCAAACGTTTGCATCCTTGTCCTCATCCTGTTAAATTAACATCCGCGTTTGTCACAAGAATCGAAAGCGAAAAGAAAGCAACGCCAAATCCGCAATGAAAATAAAAATAAAAAACAAATAAAACCATATGGAGCCGCACTCTGGACAACAACAACAACTACAACAACGGCAAATTAATTTAAATGATTTTTATGATGTCATTGCGCAACTGAGCCACAATTTACCACATCCCCCTCTCCCCACAGCCAACTATGCCTAGACAATAAAAGGCGGCCTCCCAAATTGAAAAAAAAAAAATTTACAAAAATAAATATGTATATATATATAAAGTTTCTTTAAACAAAAAATGTTGCAAGCTGCCCTTTTCGGGGCTGTCGTAGCTTCAGTAGCTACGAGCGGTAACGAAATTCACGGTAGGAGATAAAAATGTAGCAAATCGAAGCGACGATCAACAACCCGAGGTGCCTGCAACAGGGGCTGGACCACAACAAAACAACAACCAACAAAAAAAACGGCTAAGAGACCGCAACTGCCAAGCCAAAACCAAGCAATTGGATGCGCAGCAGCCAACATGCAGCAAAAATGAACTAAAGATGTATGCAACAACAATGTTTTTAATACCCTGAAACACCAAAAATAAAAATTGCATACCCTTTAAATATATTAATATGTATTTAAAGGAACCTTGTTCAAAAAGATAATATTCCCAGAAAACGTTACAAATCACTTCGCCAACACATTATACCCTTTTTGGTTAGTGTATACCAAGTGTATGCTTTTGGTTCTCGCAGGCAAGGAAACTGAGACAAATGTGATAACCACGCTGCGATATACGCTGAGGAGTATTCAGGTCCGAAAGCCCAAAAGACACGACGACAACACTGAAGCCAACAGCAAAAGCAAAGCACTGACTATGGGGATTGGGGCTGGGAGGGGGATGGGCAACATTTCATGCACGGCCACTGAGAATTTATTGTCGATTTGGAGAGAAGGTGTATCGACAAGGCAACTGCTACTGGGCACACACAGAATGCAATCGGGTATGGTGGAGGCCGCTCCTTGGCTATCGGGCAGCGTAAATCTGCATCCGAAACTCAACTCTTGTGCTGAGGTTTTAATTTGTACGCCGCTGCTGTTGCCGCGGCTGCTGCTTCTGCGCACGGTGTGGTGGCATGAGGCAAGGTGATGAAGTTACTGGGGCTTCAGCCTCGTCCTCTTCTTAGTTTGTTGATGTGCGCGCACTGATAAGCGGATCGGGCCAAGCGGTGGCAAGTGGCGGCAACTCTGCTGCAACTGCAACTCCTACTTCATACAACATTTTGTGTCCGAGTTCGAGTTCGAGTTTTGAGCCTAACTTAGCTATTTGGGCTTGCGGCTGCTCTTCGGCATGTTGATAAAGCCCCCAAAAGTGTGGATTATTTCATTTTGCAACGTTTTGTTGCCGCCTGGGTTCTCGGCCAGCTGCCGTCGCTGCTGCTGCTGCTGCTGTTGCTGCTGTTGTTTTGCGGGTAATGAATAAATTTGCGCAATTTGTTAAGTGAATTCCTTTGTAGCGCGATTCGTTCGCCTTGCCTCTTGTGGCGCCTTGCACACATCTAAGGAATCTGCTTAGAATGCGGCATAACAAATGTGTAGAGTGATCTTTAAGCCTGCTTCAAGTTGCATACAGTTTCTGCCTTAACCCATGCTCACAACTGCTTCATTAGCTTTAAATTAACTCATCAAAACCCAACACACCTAACTGCAGCACAACTGATAATCACCACAATATCTACTCAAGAACCTAACCTTCCAACCCTTTGCTTGCATTTCCTATAAAATCTGAGCACTTCCGCACAACAACAACGACAACGACAATGCCACCCTGTGCTCTTCCTGCAACAATTTCCGCTTTGGGTGCAGCCGGTACTAGTTGAACAACAAATTCAAATTAGAAAATCCCAAACATACATAAATATCTATGCATGCGCATAGTTCGCTTGTACAACAATAGATGTCGCTGGCTGTGATTGCCGCTCCGTTTACCACACTTAAACACACACATACACCGACAAAAGGGTTGTTGCAAAATGCACCCCTGTGTGTCTATGTTTTAGTTGTCTGTCTCGCTTACTCGCTCTCTGCATATGTGTGTGTGTGTTTGTGTGTGATTTTGGTTGGAATTCAAAAGATTTACAAATACTTGTGCAATCCTTTAGTTGTTGCGCTTCTGGCTGCACTCAAGCAAACTGTGCGGAGTGCTGCATCTTTAAGTGCAACCCCCTTGCAACAGCAGTAACAGCAGGCAGTATCACCTCCATCTCCCTCTCGACTGTCCCCTGCCCTTTTTCTGGAGCGCGCGCTGAACCAATAAAAATGTACGTCCAAGTCACTTTTTTTAAAGCAGATACTTGTCGTCAGCAGAAAATTTTTACCTCTTCACTTTGGCTGCTGTTCACACACACACTGGCACACACACTCTTAGTCCTTGTGCTTGTTATCCTTTTGAGCGGTTTTCTGCTTATTTTTTACAGCACCCCAGCGTCTTGTTTTCTAGAGCAGCCTGAACCTGCGCTCAAAATGTTTGTTTTGTTCGGTTCTCCACTGTATTTGTCTTTCGATTTTGTTTTTTCTCGTTTTTTGTTTATTTCGCTGACGAGGCAAAAGGCGCCATGAAAATTGTCAATACACCGAGCAAGAGACAGGGACCTTAAAGGAGAAAGCGTTTGCGCGACCCGCACACACATATAAAAAACACACACAAGCCAAGAACCAAAAGGATGCACCCACAAACAATGTGTGTGTGTGGGATTTTTATGGCGGGAACCTCAGCAAAGCACTCGAGGAAGGGTTAACAATGATGCTCCCGTGCAGCTTCCTTACCTTGCCTCCACTACCAATTGCCGCTGTCATATGCAAAAAAAAAATGAAGGGGAGACCAGCAGACAGGGACTGCCAGAAGCGGACTGGCAGCAACACTTTTGATAACATTTTATTACAACGTACTCGTAGGTGTGATTTTTATGGTTTTTGCTATGCTCAACGATTTTCTTCTCTTCCCCTTTTTTATATTTTATGTCCCAGCAATATCTATGGAAAATGAAGATTCTTGTTCTTGTTTTTCTGTTGTCTATGCTGATTGCGTTAGGTTGGCGCGTTGCGTTGGTAAAGGATGGGTTGATTGCTGGAATGGGGGGGATTGGTGGGCAACCCTTTAGTTATCTAACGGACCGCATTTGATAAAAATGCGCTGATTAGGAAAAATAAAGTGACTTTAACTTACCACAGAGGTTAAGGTTTGGCAGCAAAGACTTGGCGAAGTTAAAGGGTCAACAAGCGATTTACTTTTGTAAGTGAAATTTAGGGTTGAGGAGAGAAGATAGAAAAATATTGAAAATCTAAGTATTTTAATGGGTTTAAATAGTTAAGCAAAAATTGGAGTTTTTCACTAACAGAAAACTAGAAAGTTTTGGCATATTTTGTAATAAGAATGAATATTGAAAAACCATTTTCCGAAATACTTTTTCTACGACTGTAAAAACAAAGTGTAGTAAGATTCTAAAGTTAAACTCGAGCTTAAGCCAATAATCGAATTCTAGAAACTTTTGTAGTACAAAGTACAAATGGTGTAATGACTGGAAAAAAAAAACTAGATGTTTTTGCTAAGGATAGCTTTACCTGTTTACTTTGCGGCTTGATTAACATTTCCTTATCGCAAAGTATTATGTAACTGCTATGGATAACATTAGAACGTTTAAAAATACAAATGTTTATTAATGCTAGTGGTAGGGTAAAGTACCATAGCTAGAGTTCAATACAATAAATTAAACCCAGTTATAACTGAATTCCATTTGCAACTATTTTAACTTTGTACTTTACACAAACATATCAAATCCCCATAGATTACAGCTGCTGCTTGGCAGTTAATACATATTTATACTTGGCTAAGTAGACTTTCTGGTAATTTGTCAGTGTAGCTGGCCGGCCTGCCCGCCTGATCTGTATTTACTAATTAACTGAACAATCAAACCATAAATCACTGACAATACAAAACCAGCTCTCATGTCAACTGCCTGATTTTCACAGCAATGTTTTTCACTTTTTTGTGCTTAGTTTTTCTTAACACTAAATATAAATATCAATATGAATTTTATTGCATTACAAACTACAGTGTTTTTATTTTTTGTTGTTGAATTATTCATGTGGCTAACACAAAATAATAATTATTCATTATTATGTGCAAGAAAACAAAAACCTTCTGACCAATGCGCCCCTATCCACAACTCCTTCTGCTGCTGCTGTCTGCTCTCTAGTTTAGTGGGTCAAGAAATCCAGTTTTCCAGTTTTATTAACATTCAAATTAATACATACAAATGATGTCTCCCTCTCCTATGGTGCATAATAATTAGCTAACACGTCTGTCTGTTGATGCCGCATTTGGCTGCTGCTGCTGCTGCTGTGGTTAAGGACCAAGAACAGCAGCATTAGCATAAAATTAGAATTTGTAATTGCGGCGGCGCAACAGGCTAAGCGCGACAGGACAATCGCTGTCTGCCCCTTTTGTTGGCCCCTTCGTCACAACTGAATTTGTGTGGCATGCGTCGAGCGCTTTGCTTAATTAAAATGCAACAGCAGCCGTAGCAGAAGCAGTCAGAGCTAGGAAGCGCCTGCGCAAAAGGACAACGCATTCAAGTCAATGTCAGCTTTTGAATTATTCAAATGCGCAGCCTTTTTCTCTCTCTCATTCTTTCCTTCGGTGTGTGTTTTGACTTTTTGATTATGCGCATAATTGTTTAAGCATCTCTGTTGGTTTCTTTTTTGTTGTTATGACTAGGAACAGGCGGCGCGAGCCTAACTCCTAATTAAGCCATAACAATTAGCCGCAAGTTGCGGCCAGGCAGACACGACAGTAGCCGCCTCAATCCTGCTGCCAGGCAGGATTCTGAAATCAAATCAACTGCCACTGATTCGATTTCCATGCAATTTTCAATGACAAAAGCAGCAACGTTTGGAAAATGTCAGCCATAAACAAATGCCGCCAGGTAAAAGGGTTTCGCCAGCAAATATTGTGCCCCAAAGTGAGGGAGAGAGCTCTAAGCTCAAACGCTTGTCGCACGACAACATTTGCATGTGTAAAGTCATAAATAACGAGACAACATAACACTTAAAATACTCACACACACATATACACAATGGAGGATATATTGTTGGCGCTATCGAGATGCGATGTATGACAGCAGCCCCCAAAAAATGCATGAGCTACGAGAGAGAGAAAGAGAGATAGAGAGTGTTTGTTTTGTGTGGCACATACACAACATAACGCAGTCTGGCCCAAGCTTATCAAATGCAAAATAAAAAGAAATTTATTTTCGGTTAGGAACTTTTGCTCGCGGGTTATGCAAAAGGATCTGGCAATAGGTGGGAGCTGCATGTGGGGCATAAATAAAAATAAGTAACGAGCGCCACACAAATTGATAAAACAGTGAAAAGAAATTGCCGCACACAAAAAAAAGAGAGAGAAAAAGCAGGAGAGATAGAGTTAGAGTGGGAAATTATTGAACAAAAGCGTACGGCAGAAAAATGTTTGAAATTGAATTCGATAAGAATGGTAAAAACAAAATTGCGACGAGAAAATACACTGCAAAAATTGAAAATATTTACAAAAAAGGATTCTAATAACTAATTTCTTAAACAATTTGACAGATTTTAAATATTTTTGCAAACTCAAATTTTTTTTAAGATCTTTCCCATGTTAAAAGAATTCTCTATCACAAAACTTGCATATTTCCATTATGCTCAAATAGCTTGCAAAAACGAAAAAGTATTTGAAAATAAAAATATGTGCAGGGCACATGAGTTAAACCCTTTTTGCATACCACTACAAAAACACAAAGCACACACGGCAACAAGAGTAGCAAATGGCAAAAATTTGTTACTGCCCCCCGGTAACAACAACGAGCACAGAAATTGAATGGAAAAATTGAAAAGTAAAACTGAAAATAGAATTGGAAAATAGAAAAACTGGCTACAATATACTTTGGCAGCAACAGCAACTGCGAAATAAATTAAATTTTCTAAACGATTGTGCGACGACAAAAGCACCTAAGGCTGCTGCTGTTCGAAGCCGGGAACCTTCCGGAGTTTGAGCCGTTCACAGGTTCACAATGGGATTTGCATACGCGAAAAATTGGGTGACAGACCATCAAGTGTTGTTGTTGTAACTCTTAAAGGAAATGCAAAAAGATTTCCTCTCGTTTCACTTTTAGGTCTCGAATTACGCTAAGGAAGCCCAAGGAGCTGCGAAAAAGGAGTTGCAGGCGATATTCTACGTGTGTGTGTGTGTGCGTGTTTTGCATAAATTAAAAATTAGCGAAGCGAACGCATAACCCTCGAATGCCTGCCAATCCGTCGGGCACCCAACCCATTCAAGCAAAGGTGACGCACATTTATGCATAAATTAAGGATCAATACCGCGCGGCGTTCCAACACTGCCAGCCCTCTGGGCCAGCCTCACATTTGCATCACAATGGCACAAGTTTTGCCAAAAAAGACGCTCCCCGGCCAACATTAATAATAGGTCAACCATTAGGGGCTGTTGTTGCCGAATATTTCGCTGGCTGTTGACGTCGCCGAGCAAAACACAACACAGCCGCAAAGAAGAAAACTCGCGAGGAGCAACCCTTAAGACGTGCCCAAAAGACAGATTAGGCGTTGAACCCGTCCGACCCCGACCTTTCATACGATCTAGCATCTCGATCTGTTGTTCGAGTCGCCTTTGATGTCACATTTTGTGTTATTTATTTCGGGGCAGCAATTTCTTGATTTGCATGAGAATGAAGAAAATTGATATTTGGTCTACGGCGTTGTCTACGCTGCAGCGTCTTCTTTCCGCCTATGCCTCACATCCTTCCTATGCTTGTGCGTCTAGGGGCGCACGTGTTGCCACAAGGGTGAAAGCAAGGGTTGATCACCACACATTGTGAAAATTATGCAGATGAAGGCAGCAGTCGAGCAACCTTTTCGTTTTCTGCTTTTGCGCAAACGGAAGAAGCTGAAGATGAGTATTCAAATGGGTTGAGGCTTCTTCTCGTCTCAATGTGGCATGCAAAAAGGGGGTTGCTGAGGTAATTTGCCTACGTGGCAGATAGGGCAAGCAGCGTCTCGATCATCGGCACCTAATGGGATGACATCTGTGCGCAAAAGGGTTTTTTCTTTTTGCATATTATTTAATTTTCCCAAGCATTCGTTGAGCCAAAGGGGTTAAGCTGGCAAGCCAAAGATTTTACTTTCCCATGGAAATGCGTTAAGCACAAAAGACAATATTGATCGCATATTGAAGATGCAATCAACTATGTTAAATATACCATTGAACCCTCTCTCCTCTTCGGTCTTTTGCATGCGCAAATTTAAATTAATGTGCAATTCGTAATTTGAATTTTTGCTATTTTGATCGAGGTAGGATGATAGAACGATGACAATATATAGATAGGGTTGCGCTGTCTGTCTTCTTTTAAAAGGTAAATGATCATTGGCATTTCTGGCAATATTCAACCTTTGGCTCATCTTCAGAAGTGATTAAGATTTTTTAACGTACTTTTTTGGTTTTGCAAAAAAATTCTCACGCTTTGAGCTAGCAGCAAAAGCAAAGTTTGTTCAAAGGGTTGCAACCCTTTTACTTGGCAAAAACTTGAAAGACGCCCCCGCCTTTAAACCATTCTATTTTTTTTGCTTACAAACTCAAATAAGGCAACAAAGGCAAATAATAATTTAAAAGGTTTTGTTGACGTTTCGAACTGCTTTGTTGACTTTTTGCCGCGCGCGAACCAAACACAAAAACACACACAATACAAAAATCAAACAGTCAAGAGACACAGCAGCAGCAGCAACAGCAACAGCAAACTCAAACTGCAAGTGGCTGTGGCAACCACCCGCAACCACCGACAAGCACCAAAAAGAGCAAACAATGCTCTTAAATCACAGCTCTCAACTCTCGGAAAACACAGCATTGATGGTTGGCTTGGCTTGGCTCCTGTTCGGCATTCAGTGCTTCATTATGATTATTTGCGGTTAAATTTTGTGGCGCTTTTTCGACTCGAATAATGATTTGATACGGAAAGGATTAAAATTAAGCACAAACTTTGTGCGCAGAACAAGAGCAAGAAGTTGAGCATTTGTTGATTAACTTTTTTTTATTTGATTTATTAGCGTAAACACAAACGCGCGTATTTCCGTTCAGGTCATGAACTCAACCCATGTGAGTCAGCCTCTTAAGTCTCTTGTCTCTCTCGCACTCTAGCCAAGTGCTCTGGCCAAGTGCTTAGCGCGTTAAAAGTCGCGTTGTAGCTTAACGACAACGTTTTGCGACGTGTTGCCGGCACACGCAGATTGCTATCTGCCAGATACAAAGATACGAAAAGTATCTACGTCTAGTACACATGCAGCTTTTGTTCAATGTGCGGGTGTTTTGCTGGTCTAAACAATTAGCGGCTCCACACAGCAATCTCAACATTACATAATTCATTAACATTCGATGACAAAGTGTTGGAATTTGCACTCGAAGCGTAAAGCAAATGTTGCTGGAGACTGGAGAGTCTAATTTTTTGAACAGTGTACGCCAATTTGAAGTCAATTGCCGATCACGCCATCCTTTATCACCCCCCCTCACTCCACTGTGCGTGTGTATTGTGGGTGTCTTACGCACCCAAAAAGGTGTAAATCATGATCATGTCAATCAACAGGGCACAAGCGGTGCCCAACCTTTGGTGCACACCTCGACTCCACAGGCAACAAACAAAAAGCAAAAAAAATTCACTTTTCATTCATTAAAAGGGGCACGAGATGAGCCACAAGAACGAGTTGAAAAACTGTTGCAATTGTCGCGCCTACTTAAAGAGACGCAGACGCGCCAGTTTATGTGTATAAAGCCTGGCTTAATGATATCCGTTTTGCCAAGGCTTAAACACAACTTAACCGTGGGCTGCAGCAAAGACTCAAGACTGAAGACTCTGCAGTCAGACAGTCAGCCCCAAAGGCAGATCATTTCTGAATGAAAGACAGACGTTGCTGGGCTTGTAATGATGCTCTCTCTGGCTCATGGCCATGCCCAGGGACAAGCTTCAGACTTCATTCATGAAGCTTGCCGCAGAGTTGAGGCAAGAGTTGTGTGTGTTGTGTGTGCGGCTGTAATCAGTCCACGCAATAAAATTGTTTGCAACTTTGGTCGGGTTCTCTTTATATTTATTGGCATTGTCGATTGTTGCTGTTGTTGTTGCTGTTGCTGGCTGCTTTGAAGTTTTGCTTTTTTGACAGTTTTCGAGGTGTGTGTATTTTATATGTATATATACGTATGTATGTATAAGTATTTTTTGCCAAGATCTTGTCGTTGTTGCCGTCATCGTCGCTTTTCCTGCGTGGCAGTCACTCAAGAGTCTGTCGAAGTCGCCGTCGCCGTCGCCGTCTCCGCCTCAAGTCTCTGTTCTCAGTCTCAATCACAGACTCAAGACCGTGCCTCAAAAGATGTCAATTAAATTAATTATTGCTTTTTTGAATTTCTTTTGTTTTAGTTTTATTTTTTACAATCTTACACATAAACCATATTGTTTGCCTTTGCGTTGTCTCGTTAAATGCAATGCAAAACTGTTGCATGCCACATACACACAACATGCGTTGCAAGCAAAGGTCGCCGCCTCAGCCAACACCTAAGCCACTTTTCGTGTAAGCCAGTTTTTTTTTTCATGTTATCGTTTTGTGTTTGGCTTTTTGGCCAGACCTCAAAAGTATGTCAAGCATTTGATACCCGCGTAATTCTTTGTTTTAATTAATCGCCAGCCGTTGACATGTGGCTTGGTTCCAGTAGAGCAACCCACTCACACTGCCCAAATTCATTGAGGGTTGATAGCGATACGAAATGTTTACAACGAATACTTGATGCACTTTTGGCATAGTTTTGGTAGCTGTTAAGGAAAAAAAACTTCCAAAGTGGTTTATCTATCTTTCAAATCATTCATTTAATCAACTTTTTCGACTTTTTTAGTCAGCCAAGTTAAAACTTAAGTACTTCAAGTCAACGACCAAGCAGACTGTGTTAAGAAAAGCTTATACCCTTAACCAGGAACTGTACCTAACAAGCCAGAAAGAAAGATAGCCGACTAAAAGTGACTCCACATAGAAGAAGAGTGACACATTTTCCGCCCCTGTAGGCGCGATATGCGCATAATTAATGAGCCTTTTATGGTTTATTGAACCGCAACCAGCGGCAAGTAGTGTAAGCGTCAGGCGACAGCACGAAAAAGTCATGGCTATAAGTTTTGGCCAAAGTGAGCGACACAGACGCTTCACATGATAAGGTGGCCACCAGCAGCAGCAGCAACAACAGCAACAGCAGCAGCGGGTTGCGCTTGGCTAACTCCTGACAAAACAGCAGACAACAGAGACATGCGACAGAGGAGACAACATTCGGAGAAGCGACGAACGCACTTGACTTGAAAATTTATGTAGCCGCCTTTATGGTTATTACTTGTAGCCGTTGTAGTTGCAGTAGTTGCCCTGACCACAGCTGTGGCATTAACAATAATTCTGGGTTTTGTGGTCTCGCATTAGTTAGGCCCAAGTGACGCCAGACAAAGCAGCTCTAATTGCTTGACTCTCTCCTGTTACAATCTCAATGAGATTTCCTCTGATTTAATACTCATAACTTGTTCGCTGCAGCCATTAAAATTAATAATTTTCATTTCCCCTCACCCATTCGACAACAATCAAGAAACTGTTATCAGCAAACTGAACTGCGCTTAATGAGTGAGGCAACAAAAAGCGCGACGTTAACCTCTCCCTCCCTCCTTCACTTAATTTTTGAATTTCTAATTTTCAAGTGTTTTCTGAAATTAATTTCCACACACACATACACACTAACCGCACAACCCTTAACCCTTGTTTAACAACTGAGAGAGAGCGAGAGAAAACCACTTTAATTTTTGGTGGGCGGGCAGATAGCTTCAATTGTTTGTATTGTTGTTACTGTTACTTCTCTGCTCATCATCATCATTTTATTTCATTTTATTTTTCCATAAATAAACTGCGTTGATTGTCGTTGGGGGCACCCTCACTCCCCCACCTTTTAACCCTTTCAATGCGTTACGGACCAGCCCCTTGAGTGCTTTTAAGCTGATGTCGTTGCGTTGATAAAACTGCAGACGCAACTCAAACATGAGCAGATCCTGCCAGGGGGTTCCTGGGGCAATGGTAACGCTTCGCCAACCAGCTCCACAGTTCTCTCTCTTTCTCTCTTGCAGTGCACACCAGTTACGGTTACGCTTCGTATCTTTCAAATTGTTGCCAGTTGCCGGCAGTTGCCTGTGCTGCTTTGCTGATTGTTGATGGGCAGCTGGGTTGAAAGGCGTTCGGTTAGGGGTTTATTTTTAAGGGGGCGTGGCACTCGCATGTGTGTTTAACAGACCGTTTGCCATTTTTGCATACACACTGATTATATGTCGCCCATACACACACACACACACACACACACACATGCTTTCATACATTTAATTGACTGTGGACATGTTTGGGGAGGTTTGAGGTTTTTGGGGTTCGGCACTGTGATTCTTGAGGTTACTGTGCGGTTAAGTTTAAATACTCGACAGCCATCAACAGCGCATAAAACATTTAACAATATTATTACGTGCACATAATGTGCAAAGTCAACTGTCATTGAGTGAGTGTTGGGCAAAGTGTGAATGAAATGGGAAAATATTATTGCATATCCACAGGCGCTAAGCAGCTACAAAAAAGGGCTATGGGTCAATCAAGTAAGTAGCAACTAATAAAGGATATTTGCTTACTTGACAAAATGGATAACCGATTCTTATCGATTTTTATCGATAGACATCTTCTTTAACATATCAACAACGATTGATTTAAGAACCAATATCACACACCACTTGTTGTCTATTGATCAATTTTGATAATAGCCAATTGATTGGCGTCTGCTCATCAGCATGCGTCTGCACTCTCTTCCCCTGCACCTCAGTCAACTTTTACAAAGACTAAAGCGAATTTGCCGCCAAGGATGCCCAACGTGCCCAAATGTGCGGCAAATCCACCAAGTTCAAGTGAGTCCAACGCAATTGCCTTACGCACGTACGCAGCTCACTCATCTTCCTCTTTACATCTACTATGGAGTCGGCATTTTTTTGGACCCTGCCGCAACCACAGGCAGGAAGGCACATGGTCGCTGGCGTTGACGTCAGCTGACAGAGTCTGAAGAAGTTACCTTTTTTACGCAACACGTAAAAATATTTAAAAAAAAGACACCAACGCATTATTTTTTTCTATATGATTTTCTTAAACATTCATCCATCCATCCAACAAACAATGCGTATTGCATTTTGCTTATAATCTGCCTGTCTTTTGGTTGGCTCGAGGGGTTTGGAGTTGGATGGCAAACGAATTGTATTGAGTGCCACTAAAAATGTTGAAAAATGTGCGAGTGCCAATGGCTTGACATACATATAAGTTCATATATGCACTGAGAACAATTTTAGGGTAGTTGAGGGCGAAATTTAAAGACAGTATTCCAGTATTGTTTAGTTTCTCCAAGTGTTCTTAACAAATATGTACACACAAAACGCGGCAAACCCAACGCATCCACAGTTCACATTGCTGGTGTTGTTGTCGCGTCCAAAGTCAACGTTCCTTCTGTGGCAGCACGCACGTTTTTCTTTTTACTTCATTCAAACGTATGCGACATGAACGGACGCTGCTGCTGCTGTTGTTGCTGCTGTTAAGGTATCAGCGCTCATCGTCAGCAACAGCTCACGAATGAATGGCCCATGCCCATGCCCATACCCAAAACCCAAACCCAAGCCCACTGCCAGTTCCAATCCCATGGATATGGATGGAGCAAGCAGGCAGTAGCTGAAAAGGCGAGGGCGAACGAGCCGCAAACCAAACTATTGATCACGTTTGGCGCAGGCTTCCGGTTAATGCGAGAGAGTAAAAAATAAAAAAAAACCCCGAGCCCGAGCCTCAGCTCAACGTTATCACTGCTGCTGCCTTTGAGCTCTGTCTTTTGGTCATACAACAAAAACTGTCTCTGACTGACTGACGACTGTCGACTGATGACTGAGTATTATATATATATACAATAGCTTATACTGACTGAAGACAGACGACGCCCGCGCACGTTGACGGATCGCGACGCACGCACGCGCGCCTCTGTCCCACCATCTTTATCCCATTGCCAAGTGTAAGAAATTAAAACGTTCCCAACTTGGACTTTGTTTGGCTTGCTACGTGTTTGGCAACGCGGCGCGGCGACGATCCTCAATTTATTTATTGTATTTTTTTTTGTGTCTCTAGCCTCAGTAGTTGAAAGGGGGGAAGTCATAAATTATGTAAGTACCCTCCCCCAAACCAAACCAAACTCTCTATACAATCTTTGACATGAAGCTGCCTATTCTTTTTATTATTTTTTATGAGCTGCTGCAGCTGCACGCCTTCTTATCAGCTGAGGTCACAATTGGGCAGCTCGTAAATGTAACGTTCTTTTGTCTTAGGTTTACGACATACAATGAACTCTCGAGTTGCAGATACAAATGTATCTGAGCATTTAGCTACACTCGGCGAACTGATAAACAAGCGAACTGCTAAAAACAACGAGAAAATATGCAAAACAGACAACTCTCTGACGACTTTAAGGCCTGATAAGACACAATCACAAAGACAAACACAACAGCAACAAAGACAACGAAAACATTTAACAAGTTGCACAAAACATTTGCAAAAGCCCGCGACTGTCAAACAACTTAAAGTCTCATTTATCATCTACTGTGCATAAATATATGTGTCTGTGTGTGCGTGTGTGTGTGTGTGAAAACTTTAAACAGGAAAAAAAATATTTGACAAAGAGTCAACAAATTTATGCAGCAGCGAAAAGAGAAAAAATGCTTTCGTAAAAAAAAATTATTTTTGCATAATTTTTGAAGGTTGTTTGGGCGGATGGGCGAGGGGGGTGGTGTCGTAAATGAGACATAAATACATTTAACAGTGCCAAAAGACATGACCTACAGCAAAATAAAGATCAACAAGTGGTTACACACACACCACACACACACAGACAGAGTGCCATAAAAATGAATCGCAGACGATGAGAAATCCATAAGTCAATTTTTCAAAAATTATGCAAAATTATTTAAATTGCATGAGAACCGTAGCCAAAAAATCAACAGGAGCAAAACGAGAGAGTGAGAGTAGGCTCTCTCTCTTTCTCTCTCTCTCTCTGGAGCGCTGCTCTGCATGCAAATGCGAAACGGAAATGGCAAACAAACCATAATGTGCCAACGACAACGATGGCGTCGCTGCCGGCTTCGACGTCAGCGCATAAGCAACAACTTCCGCTGTCGACGCTGGCGTCAACGTTCACATCATTTGTGCCAAAATGAAGTTCTTCTTCTACTTGTTGTTGCTGTTGTTGTTGTTGCCACTGCTGGCCTGGTGAACAGACAAAATCGTATGCAAATCAGTCGACGCTGTGGCAGGCAAAAGTTCAGCGTACGCTTAACTTTTAGCCAACAAAACTGGGCATGCCGCCTCTCTTCGATTCTACTCCTACCTAACCACACCTCCCCCCTTCCCCTTCACCATCCCCCTTAGCTTATAGAGCGCATGAGCGCCGACATTGTCTGCCTCATTTGCGCCAATTTTTTAACATAAAAAAAGAATCGGAGTGCAAAATACAACAACAAAAAAGTAAAGAAAAGTTGACGCCTCAGCAAAGCTACCCCTCACCACAGCTCCATCAGCTGCCCCCTCAGTTCTACTCTCTCTCTCACTCTCTCGCTTTACGTTCGTGCCACATTTACATTTTTTACTGCTGTTGAACTTATTTTCGCATTTTGTTGGTTACTCTCACTGTTTATGTGTGTGTGTTTGTTTGTTTGTTGTTGTTGTTGGTTGGTTGGGTTTTTTTTACATCGATTTTGCATAATTTTTCAAGGTCGTCAGTCGACGGCGGCGGGTGTTGCATACATTAGCATGTTGCCGACGTTGCAAGCGCAAAGGCGCCCGCTGCGACTTTGCCAGTTGACGCCAGTCTGTGCAACTTCAACTCGGTAGCTCTCTGGCAGTAAAAGTTGTTGCCACAGTTTCGCATAGTTGGCATATTAAGCAAATGTTATGTTCAGTTCTGTTGATGCCTCAATGATTTGCGGCTTAACTCGAACTCAGATGGGCAGCCAGAAAAAAAAGGTGGCGCAATCATCTCAAGTTCAATTGATGATGTATCGATTGAAGCAACAGGTTAAAGGATTGAATAAAAGGTTGTTTGATTGATAAGCTCTGATGATTGATGGCAGTTGAGGATAATTGAAAACTATTTAGACAAATATTTTAATGTTTGTTGCACAAAATGTGATAAAAACGAAATTATTTTAACAATCAAATAAATGATATACCATTAAAAAATATCTATGAGCTGCTTAATCTAGTCATATTAGCGGATTTTTCTACTTTTTTTTTGTTATTTTCTCACACATGATTTGATTAATAGACAAATCCAAAGTTGTTGTTCTTGTCGCTGTTGTGTTCGATATGTGTGGTTGTTTTGTGCCCTGGCTGCATTTCAAAAACCACTTTGAGCGCCAGGTGCGCATTGAAGTTGTTCTGGTTCTCCTTGTTGTTGGCGCTTTACACACGCGGCAAGCGCGATTAGAGCCGAAAGCGCATAAAATGTTTTGCGAACCTTGTTAAATGTCACCATTTGGTATGCGACCTGAAATTGATAAATCGCCCCGAAAAAAAATTGTTTATGCGTGTGCGTAAAATCGGCAGCTAATTTGCTTTATAGTGGTCTCTATATATCTCTCTCTCTTGCAATTTGTGGGCCTTGAGATTGCAACTGCAACTGGTTGTGTGTTGAAAGCTCAACCAGTTAATTGAGTTTTTATAAGCCAATGTAGTACTCGACTTCTAACTGCAATTTCTCTGCCTCTGACAAAATGTTATTAATTGTGTGCCGAGGACAATACGACACTTGGAACACTTGAATCGCGTGTGGTTTTGGCTTTGGTTTCCAGCCACACCAAAAGTGCTAATAATTGGCCAACAATGGGACACGCCAGATGATTATCGATCAGGCCAAAAACACCAAACAGCAAGGAGCCAAGCAGCTTGACCAAAACAAAAGGCAGCTACAGTGGTTTTTGGCCAAGCAGCGTAACAAAATAGCCTGCTTACCTGTATTTTGAAGTGTGTCTGCCTGTGTGTGTGTGTGCGAGTGTGTGTGTGTGTCCTGGTGTCTGTTGCTGCTGATGTGGGGCTGCAACAACCTTTGTCAGCGATCAACTGTGCGCGTAAATGCCATAAAAATTGTTCCACAGCCACGGTAATTAGTTGTTGTCGTCCTGCCGTTCGTTGCAGTCGCCGTTTGGTCGCCGTTTGCTGTTGCAAGGTGTTTCGTATTTTCTCTCTTCTTGTGGTAGATAGCCCACGGGGGCAGCGTCATGGCTGCGATCGCGGTTGTAATTCATTAACGCTTCGTTGGGTCGCTGACATGGCGAGAAAGTATGCGACTTTTTTTTTGTATTTATCCATTTAGTTTCGTCTTTTTATATAACTTAAGGGTGCAACGGTGGCAGGCTGCAGCTGCCTAAAAGCAATTGGTGGCAGGTTCAAGGCTGAGCTAGCCAAACAACTAGACAGTTGCTAACAGTCTGAAGATATTAAAAGGAAAATTGAATTTATGTTGTTTAAGGTGAACTGAAAGCTAATAAATTTATGTGAGATTTTGTTAAATCACAAACTAATCGAACATTTTAGTAGATGTTTTAGCTACTTGAAATGCCAGGCTATTAACATTTAAGCAATCATAAGACCAGACAAAAGACTGTGAAATCGAAAGAGTTCCTTTGCTGTTACAAAAAATTCCAATGAAAAAAAAGAACGTTGTCAACAACATTTCGAGTGCGAGAGAGGAAAAGACTTTGGAATTGTCATGTTAGACTTTCAGGCATTTCGATGTGCAGCGCCCAAAGATTTCATGCTATTTATGAAGAGCAAACAGACGAACAGAACCAAACTGTCCAAGCATTGAGCACTGAGCACTGAGAACTGAAAAACTCAAAACTGTGTGGACAGGGCGTGCAAACAGTAATAAAAACATGACGACGACGACAACAACAACAAGGAGAGTAAAGACCAAAAACCAAACGTGGCTGAGACGTAAAAGGTCAACAATTACTTGGCTAACTGTCCGTCCGTCTGTCTGTCCGTTTGTCCGTTTGGCTGTTTGTCTGTTTGTCTGACTGACTGACGAATTGTTTGGCCTGTCTAAACTTTGGCTGCTACCAAAGAGTCTAGCACGACCACAAGCGTTGAGACAGACGTCGAAGTCGTTGTTGATGTCGACAAACATGGCCCAAACAATTGTCAACGCTCTCAACGAGCGTTTAGAGCAAATTGTGGGCAATGTTGTAAGTCTCTGTTAGTCGTCGTCGATGTAGTCGTTGTAGGCTCCAACCAAGTCAGTTGTTGCCAGGCACGCACATGTAAACATCAATAAATCAATTAGGCAAGCATTGGCACAACAAGCAGCCAGAGTTGTGAATGCTCACAGTGCCAAGAAGCGTTGATTGCACTGAGAAAAACTGCAGAGTTTCGTTCGAAACGAAAGCCCTTTCAGGCATCTTTCATTTCTTCAAGTGCATTGCTGTCGTCTGTGAGCGAAGGAATTCAGCGCCAATTGCCGTCAACAAAAGTGTGACAATATTTCCATGAAATTGTTCATTAACCGCTTTGGCACACATTGCACTTGGCCATCAATCGACTGCTGTTGATGTTGATGCTGTTGCTGCTGCTGCCCCATTCTCCATTCTCCATTGTGCATTCTCCATTCTCCTGCAGTTTTACAATTTCTGGCAACTGAATGCACACACTAATTGCTTGCGCCAACAATTGCTCCATCTTCGAGGATGTCAGAAAGAGAAAGGAAGCGAGAGAGAAAGAGATTGCAGCGCCATGCATTTCTTCGGAAGCTGCACAGCTCACGTTTGTCCGACAATTCAACGGAAGTATCTGCCTCACTTTTACCCCGTTTGTGGGTCGTGCAACAACAAAAAATAAAATAAAAAGGTGTGAAGATTAGTGCGCCTCAATACCAATATGAGATACCCAGCCATACCTTGATACACATGTACTCAAGTTGGACTTGGCGAAGAATTCGTGGAAATCTCTCGTTTCAGTTTGAGTTTGAGGCAAAGTGTTAAGAGATATGACAACGGTATTTGCAGACAGACTGGCGTTTAGTAGAAGAGAGATTAGGAAGCTTACGAGGTGGTCAGACAAACAGAAGTTCGAACATAGTTCAATGTAATTCAACTATAAAGTTAAACATGCTTAAAATAATTTTAAAGCTGTTGCGCTGACAAAATGGTTTGAAAATTTGACACATTTATCATAACAAGTGGAAGTTGAACTCCAAACTGATAGTGCTCGTACATAACTGTTCAATAATAGTAACGCCCTTTTGTTGCAACAATGCCACATAGTGTCTGTTCGCCGCTTGCAACCTTTCATGCCACAAAAAACATGTACCAAAATCAAAGCACACACACACACACAAACACATAGCCAAATGACAGCCGCAAAAATTATAACAAAACTTCTGGGGCATGTTTTTGGGGTTTTTGAAAGAGTCGGGGGGGTGGAAGGGGGGTCGGGTCGGTTGGTTACTATGTTCATTTTGCCAACATTTTCAACCAATCAAGCGCGCACGGGCCAGCAACAGACGAGCGACAAGCGGCGAGGCGAGGTGAGTTGAACAACGCGAACAACACAGCCAAACAACGACAACAACAACAACAACAACATGTGTTGCACATTCAGCGCTCTCGTATTCCCATATGCCCCTGGGCCGTGGCAGCAACCGTTGCCGCTGACATGTGGTAACGCGGTTTTGGTTTTGGTTTCAGCGCGGTCTTGTAATGCGTATTCAATGTTCCCGGACAGATTGGCAGACAGACAGACAGACAGACGGCTGACAGGCCCAAGTCCTATAGCCTGACCCCCAAAACGGACGCAGGACACACGCGTTGCCACGTTGTTGTTGTTGCTACTGCTGTTGTAGAATTTTCCACATTATGCTGTTGTTGTGTGTGTGTGTGTGGCATGTAGCCTTTGATTGAGTTTGAGTTTGGAGTTAGAGTTAGAGTTCTGCCTGCCAGCTTTTCACGACGCGTTTTTGACATTTCTCTTTTTTCTGCTTTTTTTTTTTGCTATTTTGCTGTTGTTCGGACAACTTTGAAGCGTGTTAAAATGTTTGATTTTGTCCGAATGTCATTTACAGCTGTTTCGTTGTGTTGGTTTCTAAATTCTGACATGAGCTGTTTTGTGATGGATGTTTCATGTTTTGCCCAAGCAAAATGTTGAAGTTTTCTTAAGGGAATTTGTTTTGAATGCAATTGTATTGAAATACTATACTTTACTTGTTTTTTCGTGCTTTACCCCGTTTTTAAACTATTGTTAAACCATGGGCTTTATATGAGGTTCATGCTGTTTAGTATGCGGCAAGTGCCTATCATAAATTGCAGATCCTTTGTGTGTGTTGTGTGCTCTGTTTTGCATGTTTTCCATCGCCTTTTGAAGTGGTTGCGCTAATGTTTGTGTGTGTCCCTTTCTAGCGTTGCGGCTTAAAAAGGACAGTGCTATTATTGGCTGGCCACAGTTTGAGAGTTTGGGTGTCTAGCGTTAATTTACGACAAGCCCTTTGCACTTTGCGCTCGACACCCCTGCGGCAAGCAAGACCGACCACATGCGTAACTGGTTGCAATGGATTATGGCCCGAAAATGCAGTGTGCAGGATTCTATCTATGTTCTGGCCTCGGAGCTGAGTGCGCCTGAGTGCCACCTGATGTTTGTGGTCGATAACGATTTATGACACCAACAGGAGGCGACACACACAATGCAACAACAGCAGACAACAACAACAGACTGACAGACGGCTTTTGTTGCTGTTGTTGTCAGCTTGACATTGCGCCTGTCGTTGAGTTCCGTTTTGGCTTTGACATTTCCACCACAACTCAAACGCTGAAGGATATGCGAACGAACGAATGAACGAATGCCGCGGCTTAGATGCTTATCAGGAGTCAAAAAAAAAAGGGAAAATAAAGAACAGGACAATACAAAACGGAAGTCTATGGCCAAAAACGGCTTAGCCAGGTTTCCAAGACTCTGACACTCCATCTATTTAGCTGACTAGAGGTTAGCTTGAAGGTTAAGCAGGTGTATTCTGTAAAGTATTCTGCAATTACATTGTATTTCAGTAATTTAATATGGTTTATAACACAACTTGTCACAAGGCATTCCATATAAACCCATAGGCATTAACTACATTTATAAAGCCAACTAGTAGCAAATAGTATACAACCTTATCTTCAGTTAAACAGTCTGACAATCGCATGGAAAATTCTTTTACAAAACAAGTTTAACTCGTTTCTCAGCTGTTCTTCCGACCCAGAACGTATTCCGTTCGGTTTAAGTGTGGGCAGACGGGTGTGTAGAGTACGTAAGCGGCGAGGAGAAAGGGGTAAGAAGTATATATGTATATATAAAAACAAAACTTGAACGCGCTTTAACTAAGGTGATTTATAATGGAAAACAAAAAGGAGGAAGAGAACATTTTTCCAAGCACAAAAATATTTTTAGCGGCTTAATTAAAAAACATAAATTACAGTTCTCGACATATTAGGCTGACATTTTTTTGCTAGCCATATTTATTTATATATATTTTTTTCTTTTTTTTTGCCACATTTTTCTACAGTTTTCCTCGCGTTTTACTTTTTGTTATGTCTCAATTTTTAGCCAAGCAGCAGGTGCAAAATGCCTAACCCTAACCCTAACCCTTTTGGCTGAATGTATTTGTGTGTGTGTTGCTTTTCGGGTACTACAATTTGCCACGCTGCCAATTCATTTGACCCCCCCGGGCACTATAATTAACAGCTGTTGGCTCAAAGCTTTGGGGGTGGTGGCAAGGGTAGAGTGTTAGAGACTTACCAAAAAAAAAAATAAGTTTTTTTATGTTGTTGTTGTACATTTACTTCGGCATCGACAAGCGGCGACTGCAGCGTAAAATTATGCAAATTTCTTTGTTGCTTTGCGTGTCAATAAACAATTTTTGACCTACATAATTATGCCAAATGCCGTGCCATAAAAATCTCTAAGCTCGAGACGCAAAAAGGAAGCCAGCAAGTGGCATAATTATTTAAATTATGAAGGACGCCGCTTTAAGGGACGACAACAACGGCGACGACGACGAGGACGACGCGTGTTCCTCGAGTGCCAAGAGACCGAGTTAGACGCAAAAGCAAAACGTACGAAAGAAAGAAAAAAACTTGGTATGCAAATCAACTTAGTTCCGGCACAGCTTCTATGCACGACGGGATAATCCAGCGTCTGGGCTTATTTACATAATTATTGGTCAAATAGCTCAAGCGAGCGAAGACGCTTCGATTTTTGGTCTACCATATAGGCCAATGGCCGTCTGATACCCGACGGCAAATGGCGGTGTCTACAAAACCGTTTGATCAACGAATGTCTCAGGACAAACCTGCAACGAAATTTATGGACCAAGCTAACATGCGTGCAACAGCTAACGTATTTTGATTTTGGTTAAGGGCACCGAGCACTTTGTCTCTAGACTTATTTCTTTCACCTTTCTCCAAATGCACGAAGAGATCAACTCACGGCTGGACACTTTTTTTATCCATTATGTTTCGCTCTGTTCTGTGTTCTCTAGTTGCCGTTGTTGTCGTTGAATTGTCAATAAATTTTAGTCTTGGCGCGGCTTGTGTTGTTTTTTTTTTTATTGTAATCGCCAGGGTTTTTCTCGTCGATAAAGTCTTCATTGATTTGTGACCTCTAATAATAGCGTTTAGCTCAACCATCTCCAGATAGCATTGACCTTTTTTCTCCTCTTGGTGTTCTTACTTTTGTGGGATCCGCTCATGGCTCTCAGCGTGTTGTGGAAAATTCAACATCTAAGGGATGCGACCGACAACAGCGCCCAGATCCCAGTGGAATCCACACACTCTCTCCATTTAGTTAATTAGATGTATTTGGGTCTGGACTTTTGAGTTTGCAGCAGGTGTGCCTTTGAACTATGCATGTATGTGTGTGTGTGTGTGTTGCTCTATCAATTAGCAAGCTGCGTTTAAATATATCTGCTTAGAGTAATAGTTGCTGACTCAGCGACTCTCTTGAAAACTTGTGAATCATTTGGTTGAGTGCAAAATTTACTTCCAGCTATCAATAGACGATTTGATAAATGAGCCAAGATGCGATGTTGTTGTTGACGCTGTGTGGTTAAGAAACAGGCTAAAGACGTAAAGATGTCGAAAGCATCTGCAAAATTCCACAATCAAATTGGCCGTCAGCTATGGGCCAAGCCAAAATACATAAAAACCAAAGCTACGCACTTTAATTCAATACATCAAAACGAAGCTTAAATGCTCTAAAATTTTTTTTATTCAAAATTCAACTTGTTAGTTTTTCGGATCCTAAAGCTTTCCCACAAACATCTAAGGAAGAGATTTGCCTTTCATTTGTCACAAACCTCATCTCGATCACTATAACCTTTTCTTAAAAATTGAGGTACCTTGTTTTTGTCACTACTCTATTCAGGCAAATCAAAGTGCGCTCGCTGTCCATCCGAAAGTTAGTCAAGCTTGTAGTTAATGATATGGCTACCTTGTTTGTTAATCGCAAAGATCGCAAGCTTCTCAAAAAAAAAACAAAACAGTTAACAGCTGCTTGGATTTTTGAGTACCGTAAACTATTTGTCCAACTTTTTAGTTTTCAACTACAAGACTTTTATTTTGGCCTGTCTTTTTGGAATCTCTTTTAGCTGTCTCTCGCTCTTTTTCTTGTCTTGACGTCATCGTTGTCATCAGCGCTTTTGGCTGCTATCTGCGCGAAATCAAATGCCAGCGTCTTCTTCTTCTGCGTTGTTGTTTTTGGTGTTTCTTTAGTCCGTCGTCAAGCACTAAACTTTCGATCGAATTTTATGTATTTATTTCAACAAACAACAACAACAACAACAGCAACAAAAAATAAATAAACGACGCAAAAACAAAGCCAGGCCAAGCCAGACAACGGCCAGCGGCAACAACGCATCACCAACAACAACAAGTTGACTGGAAACCTGAAATGTCTCAACACTTGGACCCCCACCGAACAGCAGCAGCAACAACAGCGGCGGCGTCGACAGCGGCAACCGATCGCCCCGATCGAAGCGTGCAATCGTCTTACACACACACACACACACACACACACACACACAATCAGACTGTGCGCGTTTCTAGCCGCGCCAAAGTAAAGGTCTACCGGTGGACATAAATTTAGCTGTAATGCGACAGGTGTATTTTTTATCTATGGAGCGGCACAAAACGAGCGAGCGTCTACAACAACAACAACAACACTGCCTGCCTCTGCTAGCGCGCATGTGCAACGCATTCAAAACTTTTGTTATAATATAAAAAAAATGGAAGAAAAAAATACGTTGTTATTGGCTTTAGTATTTCTCAGCTTAACAATTTCAATGCTATAACTGAAATAAATTCTTGATGCCAACTTTTTGACAGGCGCCGCCAGCTAACTTGGCTAATGTGATGGTGCGGATCTGATGATGATCAGTCAGGCAGTCAGCCAGTCCGCCAGGCGCGTTGTTCATGAAGCCACCATAAACAACTTTAAGCTGCTTGCAGTTTTTTTTCCCATTATCTACACTTTCAATAGTCGTTGATTTGAAGCGAATATCAAATGGCTTCCGTGATGGCTACAGATTCCAGTTATTGCATAACACTCGTTGAGATTGACCGCACCCAAGGACAACCAGATACATCTATGTAACAAACTGATGATAACAAAGCACAAACGATTGATAAGGAAAACTTAGCAGGTGGGAATAGTCATAGGAAGTAAATGTTAGAGTAGTTGAGCGAAAGAGTATTGTAACGAAAGTTTAGAAAAATCTCTCCCGACGCCTTTTTTATTGATTTTGAAATCTATCTATCCTAACCAACTGTAAATCAATAAAACAAATCCTTTTTTCACAATCCACCCACAAAATCCCAACTCGAAAACAGCAAATAGCCCAAAAAACTTACAACCACTTATACATATATTCGAACATATGCGATTTACACATACTGACAATAATTAACCATAGCAAAAATCTATATAAAAAAAAGATGAGTTGAACAAAAACAACAAAAAATTGAAACGCCCTGGCTACTTAGTGGTATATTGGCTCTGGTCACAGTAGCCGCCAAGCCATGTGTCAGCGACATATGTGCACAAACCACCACCATGTGTATGTGTGTGTTTTTGTGTGTGCGATGAAAAAAACCTAAAAGTAAACACACATAGAGAGAGAATTTTGCGATTTTTATTTGCAATCAATCATAAAATAAACTGCCTTTGGAGCTGAAATGAGGGAAAACCAAATGGTTACAAAAAAAAAAGAAAAGGAAAATGCGACTAAGGCGTGTTAGTGCGGATTACCGCAGTTCACACAGCATGTGATCGATCGCCTGACCAGAAGCAGAAGCAGGAGCAGGAGCTGGAATAGAGGCCGCCTGTGACACGTTTTGCTGCTTAAATCCAACAAACACACAAAAAAAAACTCCTAAATTGAAAGAGAAGACAGGAAGTGTGGGTTGTTCTTCGCGCTATAAGCTAAAAGCAAGTTGCCACCGTCTGCGTAGCCGAATACATACAACATGCAAATGCGGCTTAATTAACTTGTTGCACGTCGCCTCAGTTCGCGACAACAACAGCAACAACTCGAACAACGACACGCATGCGCACTTCGTATCACAATACTAAAAGGCTACGACGAGGCAGAGTTCATTTGAGGTCTCAAATTGAGGCAAAGCGAACACAACACGGCCGCCAAATCAGCGCCAAATTGAAGGCGGCCGCACAAGGTGCCACATACAGCGTCTGCAGTTGCCAATCCTGGCAACTAATTTCGCCAAGCGATGCCTCATTTACATTTGGCGCCAGCTTCTTGTGTTTTCTTCGCTCCTTTTGCCTTTGGGTTTTTAATTAATTCGATATCACAGCAGCATTCGCTTTTTTCGGCTACCGGTCTTTACTGAAAACGCTACCCTTTTTGTCCCAAAAACAGATCCGCGCGCTTGGCATGCCATTTGCATTTGGACAGCCCGGACAGACAGCTTGGACAGTTGGACAATCGGGCGGTCATCGATACGAATTTCGGCAAACGAATTTCATTCAGAAATAATTTTTTATGTCCAAATGTTGTGAGCGGTTGTCGGGTCCACCTCCTCTTCATGCTGATGCTGCTGCTGCTTTTTTTGGCCTTATCCTTTTGAACTTAATTTGCATAAACGGCATGAAATAAAATCAACAGTTGCAGAATCAACAGACAGACCAGAACGACACTCGTTCAGGCCACAGCCAAACGACAACGACAGGTAGCAGATACCTCAGCAAAAGAAATAAAAAAAAAAACAAAAAACCAAACTCACAAAATAATAATAATAATAAAAAATAAAAAGAAATGTGTCGCATGACTCAAGATAAAGCGGTTCGGGAGTAAATAACTGGCTCAGATTTCAGTTGTTGCAGCTACTGTTTGTCGTAGTTCTTGACGGGCCGGGAAATATAAGAGTTGAATGTTGTTTAAGAAGCTCTCCTAAGACACTAAGAATCGGTTAGTTAAAACATATCATACTGGGCTAAGGATTGTGCCTCCTGAAACCCTTTAAAGGCTCAAAACTCATGTTTGTAATATATTTTTAAGAAATCGACCATATTAAGTATTTTTTCATTTATAATCTCCAAAACACCCAACTGTTTCATGCCAGACGAAGCTCTTAAGATTAATAATTAACAAATCTCTTACACAGCATCATGAAGCTACTGTGCTCTCAGCATGTGGTTTTTGCTGCCTGCTAATTTACAGCATTAACACTTCGGTTTTTTGTTTTGCTGCCTAGCCATAATCCTGGCACTTTTGCTAGCAAAGAGACCCTTGGCCTATGATCACAATGATCAATCAGGCGCATGTCAGCAGAGTGTTTGAGTACAGGACAGGGCCAAACAGTTGGCACGGCAGGAGGGCGTGCAAAAGACATGATCACGCCTCTTAAACGCATTACCGCATGACCGAAGAAACCACAACAAGATGATGATGATGATGATGCGGTTGCTTGCCAATTAAGAATGAGCTGAACGAGAACAAGAACGAGCCAATGGGCTAATGTGTCAATTATGCGGCATTCAGTTAGCCGTCAGTCAGTTGCAGAGACAAATGAGGCGATAATATGGGAAAAAAAATGAAAATGTCGAACCTAAAAAAAAGTATATCTCAGCACTAATTCATATGTTTTTTTTTTTTTCACTCTCCATATCTCATTCTGGCTAAAAGAAGAACAACAAAACGATCTTTGGCTTATCAATCTCGAAATCTAACGCTTACATTTCCATAGTCATTAAGTTGAGAACGGTCAAAGGCAACAGGTTTTATACTTGATTTCATTCGTTTGTTTTTTGACCTCCTGATCTTCTTGAAAATCATGCACGATTTCCACGAAATTCATTTTCTCATGATTCACTTTCGTATGGGGAGCAAGAAAATCGAGAGTTAAGAACATAGAACATCTCTAATTGAAGTCGTTTATCAAGTGGACACAAAAAAAGAAGATGTGGGGAAGCTGTTTAAGTTGCAACAATTGTGAATTTGTGGCCCGTGGCAAGTTTCTATTATGCCAAGGAAGTTGCATTTAATCAGTTGAACACCAAAATATTGTCAGACAGCAACACACACACAAAGAAACATAGAAAAGCTAGTATCTATGTGTGTGTGTGAGATACAAAGTACTCTATAAAATATAGCAAGGCGGCACGCTAATTTTGTTCGCGTGTTTCCTCAAGTGGGCAGCCACTATGCCACTTGCGGCGCGGCAATCGCATAAATACAGCTGAATAACTCAAGACCCCGTTGGACTTTTTTTTCGCTGCTGCTGCTCGCTGCAATTTTCCGCTGCGCTTTGTTTGCTCATTGGGCGCATCCGTTGCCGGTTGCTTTGCTTGCGTCTTCGTCTACGTCTTTGGACTACTATCAGTGCTCATTGTTGTGTCAATTGTGTCGTGGTTGTTGTTGTTGTTGCTGCTGCTGTTATTTGTCATTTTGGCTGCCGTGCAAAAGCGCAAAAAATCTCAGACATTGCACTTTATCAAGTCATAGGCAAAATGTGTTTGTATTTGCAAGCGCCTCCTCCTTCTTCTTAACTGGGTCAGCCGGCACTTAAGCATAAAAATCGTGCGTCCATCTCTCATTGGCATTGGCTGCCACTTGAGCTTTTTTGTGCTGCGCTGTGTTGCGCCTAGGTTAAGGAGGCAAACGTCTTGTAATCATGGTGCACAGAATCGACACTGACTGCCCTGCTGATACAGAACAGTAGCGCACAACAAATCACAAAATCGTTTAACAATAATTTCATAACAGCAGCAGCAGCAGCAAGCTGCGGCAAAGTCCAGCCAGCAATGTTGCACGTCCAAAGATCAGAGCGTAAAATTATAGCGCGATCACTTAACTCACGATCGCGATTAGTTGGGGGCATTAAGATTACCGGCTACTGCCAACGGAAGCTGCATTTGGTAGCTGCTGACTGCTGCTCTTGGCCCTGGCTAACAACGCCGCCCGATCAGTCGTCATCGTCGTGTTTTTGGGCCGAACTGAACGCACGAACAAGCGCGAAAGAGCTAAGGAAATGCTTTAGCTATATAGCTGAGCATCTTTTTCGCGTCGTCCACGCGAAATAATTTTTATTGAATAATTTTTCATTATTTTTCGTTTGAATTGAGAGGCCGAACCGGCTGGTCTGGTCTGTGCTGGTCTTCGCTGGTCTGGCATGTCGGGAACCTAGTCTGAGCCTGGCTGCGGCTGCGACGTAACCGTCAAAAACAATAAAGTCCAAAACGAGCGAACAATGTAAATGGCAAGTCATGATTTTGCTGTTATGCGCTGTTAAAAGGGGGCGCTCGCCGTTCGACACGATCAAGAACAAAACCAAAACCGAACCGAAAAAAAAAAAGAAAGAAACAACAACAACAAAAGTGTAGCTCTCCAATAACCCGAACCTGGACCTGAACAGTGGACTCTGTCTGTCTGTGTTTAGTCTTCCAACTTCATCGTCTGGTCTTGATGTGGAGGATGCTACCGTTCCTACCAACGCCAACAACAACAACAACGACGACGACGATGAAGACGACGATCAACATGACCCAAAACAATGCAGCGAACAGAGCCCAAAAACGAACAACAACAACAAAATACTTTACTCATACTTTATGCCCAAAATGCAGGCAGTGGAGAGCAGCAGCCGAGAAGACCCAGATCAATGCAATTGTTTGCCCCTTTTTAGTCAAGTTGCGCACTTCATAAGCAAATACAACAACAAACCAAACAAAAACCAACAACAACAACAGATACCAGGGGCCAAAAGGCAAACAATGGAAATGGCCACGGCCCACGATGGGTGCATAAAAAGGGGCAACAGAGAAGAGGAAGATGAAGTGGGTGAGGGGAAGATGAAGCAACTTTGGCACTTTGATTGGAACTACCAAAAAAAATAAAAAAAGAAGTAATGAAATTTGTTCATATTAGAAATGCGAAGAGATTAAATATTAAATAATAATACGATCTCAGTCAGAGAGTGATCCTAGTATAATAGGTTTAAAGCTTCTCGGCATTTCTTAAGTTTATTATGTTCGAAAGTCAATGTTGTGCTTCCCCGAATCAAGCTTAAGATTGTTTGAGCGTAACTCAACCACCGCATTTGACACACTGAGGTGCTTATACACAGAGAGTTTCTCCAAAGTATCGTCTGCTTCGCCAAAAACTTCATTTGACCTTGAAGCAAAAAGAAGTTGAAGTATCTTAAACATTTTTTTGCTTTTTGTCTTTATCATTTGGAACGGACATTTCATTCTCGAAACGTGCGCGCACAGGAGATGAAACAGAGAAAAAAACGCAACACAGTGCAACAATGAAATGCGGCGACAAAAAGCCACAGGCTATATACACTGCTCTCCCTCCCTCCATCTCCTCCTCCACCTCCACCCTTGAGTGGTACCCGCTAGCGGTACCGTTTAGTGCGCATGCGTTGCGAATGGCGGTTGCGTCTCAAAGCAAATGCCGCCACCGATTCAGACATGACGTTCCACCAAAGCCATTCACCAGACGGAGGCAGAAAATTTACGCGTGTGCTAAACACGAGACTTCCACGAACCGCTTTGCCAGCCCCGAAGTCAGGAGTTTGGAGCCCTTCGCTGCTTGCATTTATGTGGCGTGGCCAAAGCTACATGCGTACGTTGTTGTTGTTGTTGTTGTGGCTGTTTGTCTCTTATTGTTTTCTAAAATGAAAGAGAAATTCCTCACAGAAAAAAAAAACCCAAAGGATTTCTATTGTTTCAGTTTTAGGCGCAAGCAAAGCGACATTCGTCAAATGCGGTTTGTGCAGCTTTTTTTTTGGTTCCTTTCAACCATTTGACCCTTTGGCAAACGAAATTCTTTTCACTCGAGACAGCAAAATCAATTTCAGTTCAAGCATATTTCCAAAACAAACAAACCAACAAACCGACCAACAAATAACTATTGGCTCATTAAAACCTGACCAGAAAGACATTCCAATAAACAGACGTTGCTGTAGGTTTATGGGTCTGTCTCTAACGATTACAACGCGAAGGTCGCTCATTAAATGCCGAATAAAAATTGGTATACTATAAAAAAACATCCAAAACACACAGCTTGCGTGATCAGTTGTGGTCGTAAAGAGATAGCTGTAGCTTTTATGCCACAAGTGTTAGCACGTTCTGTGCAACCCGTAAGGCAGACACTTAACCCAACTCTGACTAACTTCAGCTAGACTAGCGCCAGTTTAGCTTCCAACTATAAATCATAGCCAGCTTCAACCGAAAAAAAAAACCAAACATATAAAACTAAATCAAAGCGTGCTGCCTGAAGATTTCAGAAAGACAAGCAATAGGGCCTCAAGCGCATCTACTAAAAATCACACGCACTAACGGCAAACAGTATTGCTTCGTTAGGCTGAACAAGTGATTGATAACTCGACTTGCTGTCCATCATAGCGTGTGCACACTGTGCTCTCTTGTGTGTTTGTTTCTATTATGCTGTTGGCTGTGTGTGCGTATAAATCTTCTTTTAATTTGTGACAAGATCAACAAGTTCAAAGTTGTTTCAATCAATTGACCTCGCTGCTCCCAGAGGCTACAAAAAATATTGTAACAGATCGCGCAGTCCACCGTAGCCGCTGCCAGCGACGTCAGCAGCAGCAGCAGCTATCAACAATTTTTTGCGCAATTTGATCGGCGCGACGCATCGCCTCGCATGCTGCACGTGTGCAACATTGTTGAAGATCGCGAAACGCAGCTGAGGATTGCAGTTGACCTGCATATTGTGCATCGTGCGCGGATTTTGTGTGCAGCGGCAAACTTAAGCTTATTATTCAATTAAATGGCTAGATACGTTGACTCAACGACAGTGGCAACGACAACAATAACAGTGAAAGGCCATTGCGTATACGACACGAGTGCTGGAACGACTGCGTGCAACCTGTCCTCAGCTCTAAAACAGACCCATTAACCCAGTTTCTTTGTGTTCGACTCAGTTGCTGTTGCTGTTGCTGCTTTGTTTGACTCAATTTAAAGTTCAATTTCATTGGCCCTCGTCGCAGCGTTCAAATTGATGTGACAGTTTCAGTTACTCTCGAAACGTGTGGGTCAATGAGCTCAGCTGCAATCGTTCTCTTTCTATCTGTTTAGTCTTGCTGAAAAGTGCGTATTCTTTTAGTTTCTGGTCGTGTGGTGAAAGTAAAAGTTAAATCGCTAAAGTTGCGAATAATTTTGGTAAAGTTTTATTACAAGTGCCAAGAAAAATTCATTTCTTAATGCGTCAACCTCAACTTTCTCTAGAATTCACATGCAATTAAAGAACTTAATATATGTACAATATGCAACACACACACACACACACATACACACACTTTCTCAGTTGCTCATTAATCAGCTACGTTTTGGGGCAGAAAACGCACGCAACCGATTGACGAAGAACGCTGCATGCAACATGCGATGCGAAGGCCCCCAAAAGCACACACCACAAAAAAATGTTATACAGACGTCAACTCCACGCCCTCCCTCCTCCGACGGTACAGTGAAACGCCATCAACTTTAATGCATAAAATATTGAATTTTTGCAGACGGATTAACCTTGACTTTCACTTTCGCCTCAACGCCAGCTGCACTGCGTCCTGTCAAAGGATATAACTTTGACTCTGCAGCAGCAATACAAATGTTGCCAACCAGCCAGCCAAACAGTTGTGTGAACACAGACCAGAACCAGACCAGGACATTTGTATGTACGACGACGACGACTGTGACGGCAACAACAACACAGTCTCACACCCACACACACACACACATATGTAACAGGGCTTCGTCTAACTGGCTAAAACCAAAACTGGGTAGCAAGAGCGACGTCGTCGTCGTCGTCATCGTCGTCGTCGTTGTCGTGCCTTTTTTGTATGCCGCGCAGCGCTTCAAACATTCGTCCTTGGCGGCGACGAAAAATTGTGCCTTTTTTGAATAATTCATATCGTTACAGGACATTCAAAACACACACACACACAGACACACACGCGATGCGATGCAATCTGAATGCCAAACGAGTTGCCCCCAACCGCTTCAAAAAGCAAAAAAAAAGTTGTAACTAGTGTCTCCAGGATAGTATAGTATAGTATGTATAGTATGTATATACGTTATTCACATGTTGCTTGTCAAATTGAGACGCATTGTATACAATTAACAACAAACAACAAGATGAGAAAAAAAAGTGCAACTAACAGTGCTCAAAATAGTTGCTGCTGCCAGAAAGTTATCGATAGACAGCAGAAGCAACAACTTCCGGCATACAGCTATTTGGTATGCAGGATGCGTTCCCCACACAGACACACAGATAGACAGCAGGCAACGACCTCGTTACGAAACTGGAGCTGCCAGAGAGAGAGAACGAGCGAGTGTTAGGTCCTTTTGCACGTCCCACTTTGGCTGGCTGCAGTTTGATTTCTATTTTGTTGTGTTTTTATTATTATTTGGAGTGTCTCGTCCTGTATTTTGGTGTAGGTGTGTTTCGTGTTTGTGCATTTGAGCATATGATTAAACTACATTTTCGTTATGCGTATTAAACAATGCCCGTAAGGGTTAATGACACCTCTTGCGGCATCCTTGCTGTGTGTGTGCATGTGTGTGTGTGTGTGAAACACACCTGCTACCTGACACGGAGAGTTGTCTTTCTTGTTGCTGTTATGCGATAAGCATCAGTTGTGTATGAAGACAGGTAAAAGGGGTGCTGCAAGCAGTTTGGAAACTATGTTTTCGGGTGTCATTATCGAAGTTGTCAACTTGCAACGTTGCATTTGAAGTTCTCACGCAGTCACATAGGCAAATAATATACCGTAGCAATAAGTGCAATAATGCATGCACCGTTAAAGGATTGCCAAAAAGGAGCGAGAACAGTTAGACTTCGGGAAAAACTGCAATGATATGCATGAGAATATCAAGCCTATGAGATTCCTGTATAACTGTTGCATAATTGATAGAGGAGGAAATGGTGTTAAATGTGAGAACTTGTGAGACAGGTCTTTGTGAGAACTTGTCTCAACAAACAAGTCTTCAAATGAAATGAGACATTAAAGATTCAGATATGATCTAGATTTTTGGTATACAGCTCAGTTTAAATGATGGGAAGATTGAGATGAGATAAACCTGTGGGGAATGAACCTTTATGGGCTTTGAGTTGAACTGTTTACTAACTGAACCTTATAATCAAAGTAATGCAAAATTCAATTTGTTAAACTTTTGTAACATTTTTCTTTCCCATAAAAGTTGAATGTTAAAATCGCCAAAATATTGGTAACACCTAGTTCCTCACATACGTTATCAAAAACTAAATCGATTTCAACCCAACCCATACCCCATCAATGTTGAAGCGAACAACACTTTGGATCAAATGTAGCCCGTTTATATTTAAGACTTTGAAAGAAGCTTCATGGCAGCCCCTCCCTGTTGGATATCATGGTCGCATAATTTATGACATTTTTGTGCGTCTTTTGTGTCGCGCTTGTATTAAATTTTCAACAAAAAAATACCAAACAAGTCCAAGTTAAAGCCAGATCAAAGAGTTGGGCCAACTAACAACATTTGCCTGCCAGTTTTCACTGGCACGGTGCGGTGCCGTAATATGCCAGAAAGACGAAACAAAATTTAAAACGCACGAACAAAATCTAAAAAACTAAAGGAGGTGGGGAAAATAACTAAGAGACGATCATTGAGATTTTTGGATTTTTTTTTTTGTGTTTCGGTTTTAGGTTTTGATTTTCGCTTTTTGGTATCGATTTATACTACTCTTAGTCTTCTACTTGGTTTGGTTTTTTTGGCCCTTTTGCGTTGGCCCCGGCCAACGAGTAGATATAATAATAATAATAATAAAAATAATGATAAGGTTGACCTGTTGTTAAAAGGCATTGAATGCCCTTTGGGTAATAATTTATTTGTGGGACACCAGATTCAGATTCGACTTACCAATGTGTGTGTTTCTGTGTGTTTGTGTGTGCGTGTGTTTATTTATTATTATTATTTCTGTCTTCTTCTTTTTATTCTCTCTCTGCTGTGAAAAGAAGAAAAACAAAAACTTGTTTTAAGTTATTGGATTGCTAGCTGAACACTATGTAGGTAAAGGTATCTTAGCCATAGATATCAGAGTTAGGTTTTTTTCTTTTTTGATTTTGTGTTTAACCTCTTTGGCGCTTTGTTAGTGAAAGCTGTGCAAGAGGCACTTAAAGACGATATCACCTCCGACTGATATATAGCATGGATACAGGTTTCCCAATCGAAAAACAAAAACAAAAATAATGTTTGTTAAGGGGTTGGAGGGAACGATATGCAACAACGAAAATTGAATTGGATCGTGTGACAAACTTCAACAAAAATGAATTCAGAAGGCCTTAGCCGAAGAATCCTGACTTCGAGATACCAAGAAGCCATACTTATCGACTGAACCAATTTTTCGATTGCCAAAAGTTTCTCAAAATTTTGCCGATTTTCATATGCAAAACCTCAAAAGTCTTGGTTTGAAATCTTAAACAAAACTGCATTCGAATCTAGAAACGATATTTCTACTCGATTTTCATACCACTTTATGGGCTTAGGCTTAGCGTATAAAAAGGGGCTTGGATCAAATCTGACTATGCGGACTCGTTTCGGGTCAATTTGATTGGATCGTGCAAATGTCTGTGATTATATGCAATTAAAGGAAAACGTTTAAATCGTAATGTGTCGTTACAAATGACAACAACAACACCAACATCAAACAAGAAAAGTAAACAATACAAAAAGCAAAATCAACTTGGCAAAGATCATAAAAAAAATGAGTTGTTATGAGGCTGGACCAGCTAATTGCAGGTGCCGACTGCTACAACAAACGTGAAACGTTTAGAGACTAAATGGAATTAAGTACGTGACACAAACTATAATTGGATCTATTAGAGTGGCAAAAAGCATTTGATGTATAATTGTCAATGATTATTTTAAATTTTTTGACTTTTGTAAAATACAATACAGCAAGATCAAATGGTATAAGGCATGAGGAGGTTGCAGGAATGTTTAAAGATCTACTTGCTCGAGCATCATGAAAAAAACTATTATTTCGAGCAAAGATAAGATGGTTAAATCTTTAAATAAGGTTTATAAGTTGATAAAATTGTTCAAACTCAACTATCATAAGTACTTCCCACCATAATTCGCTTAAGATAAACACTTAATGTATATCACAATAAAACATAAGCCTAGCCAAACAAAACAAACAAACAAACACATGAGCCTTTCAATTAGCCAATAACAAGCACGCCTATTTAAATAATTAACAATTAAATAATAAAAACAAAACGAAAAATGAAATACAATAAACTGTGCAAAAATGCGTCACAGTTCATTTGACAGACATAGAAGATACATGTACATATGTATGTTTGTTTGTATATGGATATACTTAACTATGCGAGTGCCCATCCGGAGATGATAATTATTCACCTGCTGCTGATGGCGGCCGCCCCAATCAAACCAAACGGGCCAAAATGCTGACAGACTGAGAAATCATTCATTAAAACAAAAACAGAAAAAAATTAAAACAAACAAACAAGCAACAAACATGTGTTGTGCCCCCATATATACATACAACATATTGTTGTTGTGTTCTGTGTGCGCTTGTGTTGATATTTATACAAAAAATTAAGAAAATAAAATATACAAGAAAGACGCGTGCCACAGCTGCGTGTATTGCTTAAATAATTAATATTTTAACACTTGGTCAACACACACACACACACAGACAGAAATTTTTAATTTATCACAAAACAGTGAACAGTGAACAACAAATGACTGCGCTGTATTTTACATTTATTATAATAAATTAAAACACAAATATGGCATAATTGCTTTGAATTGGATTAGTCGAAAATGCTGATCGATCGCTAAATCTTTTGCCATTGATTGATATGCCAAGCAGGCAAAAACCTTTATTTAATATTAAATATGCAATTAATTAGGGTAGAGAATATCTTTGCTTTCCTAACTAACCAACTACTCGCATATGCATATATGAATTTCTCAAAAACGGAAATGAGCTTCATTACCAAAACAAACAGAGAATTAAGTGGAGTCCAAGCCAGGTTGACTGACTAATGTGTAGAATGGGTAGGTAGAATAATAATGGAAAATTCGAATATATGTATACCTGTTTGCTCCGTTTAATTATTTCGTTTGCGTATTTTTATTTTGTGTTTGACTGATTGTCATTAATTAATTTTGTTTGTGTGGCGAGGCAGAGGAGTAGGTGGAGGCTTGGCTGGGTTCATTCATAAATGCCCAATGCTTAAATTGAATTGTTTTTTAAGTGCAAGCCATTTCTGGGGGCATTCCTCTTTTGCCAGTCATTAAGCGGCGTCTGCGCACGCGCCTTAACCACCACAGAAGAGGGAAGAGAAGAGTGTGTGTGTGAGAGTAGATGATTGCGCAAATTGCACCTACACATAACTAACATACACACATTTCTGGCTAAGCAAGCGTTAAACAAAGTGCGTGGTACTTCCACCAGACAATGCTGAACAGAACGAACGAAAAAATCAAAAAAGAAGGCAAAATGCAGACTCAGACATTCATCACAGAGAGATCAGTCGAGGCAAGCACAAACTGGGCCGGCCAAGACATACATATAGCAGACAGGCAACGACGACGACGACGTCGACGGCGACAAAAGGCAGTCAATTTTTCTCGTTGCAGCAACAGCAACAGCAACAACAACAACGCAACACAAGAAAATTAGTTAGCAAAAAGTGCAGGCAGGGCACAGGCTTTTGAGATTGGCTTTGAGTTTGGAGTTCGGAGTTTGGGTTTGGGGATTTCGACGTTGGCATAAATCACTTGACAGGAAGCGTTGCGAGCCTTGTTGCGCCCACAACAAACTTCTATGTGGCCATTAAAAGACGTTTGTTTGTTTGTCTCCCTGTCTGTCTGTCTGTTTTGGCCTTTTTGCGCATTCCACGCGCCACTGGACGAGGCCATTGCAAATTGAAATCGAAATCAGTTAGGGCACAAACCTACAACAACAACAACAACAACTCTCATCAGTTTTTCACTCTTTCATCTCATCATTTTGTTGTTTGGCTTTTCGCGCTGCAGGGCAATTCAACTGTTCTTGTCCAGTTGACGATCCTTTCCTGTCTCTGGACCCAGCCGCGTAAGTGCCCTGGTCGACCACAGACCACAGCGCTTGGTTGCTTTTTTTTACTTTTTTGCACTTTGACTTTACATCAAGCGAAAGGGCAACACTGGACACAGCACAAGTTGCCCCTGGAGACAGTGCCAAAAGCACTGAAAATGCCGCAAAAATAATTATTTCTGCTTTGCCATATTTGTTCACCATAAGTTGCAAACGCATTTCAAGGGCTTGGCTTGTGACTGTTGTTGTTGTGTGTAGGTGGTAGTATGTGTGTGTGAGTGTGTAGGTGTTGAGTTATGTATCTAAGTAGATGGTGTGCTGAGATAAGGCACTAAATGGTGTGATATGTGAGCTGAGGCTTAGTAATTGAGAGCCAAAACAGATGAAGTTCATTATGAAATATCTATTTTGTATATATTGCACATTATACTATGAAAATGTGTCTGAGATGTTGCAAAACCTGAACATCAAGTTAATATTGATATATATAGGTATATAGTAATTGTAATTCCCGCAACTAGGGCCATTTATTTTAAGATTTCTAATGGCGATAAATAAGCCACGGGTTATACACCGCAACTTGTCTAAGATCTCAGAAAACTGGGAGTGTGGCGGGTTTTTCCAGCCAATTTACAGCTTGATTAATTACAGCAGCACACATTTAATATGGTCTGGGATTCACGATCGCATAGTTTCCCAGCGCCAGCTTGGCTTGACCACAAAACTTTTCCGCAAAAAAAATCCCAATCTCATTGCGTATACGCTGCATCTTAATTAGCAAGAATACAATATAATTGCGCATACGCCGCGTGTTGCAAGCATTCACATTCACGATAATTGCAATCTAAATGTTACAGCGAGCATTAAATATCATAAATCCAGACATTTAATAACCAATATGACAGACAGACAGACAGCTGGTTCATGAAACGCATTTTGCATAATTTAGGCGTTTCAAATCGATAACGCGTGCGCATCACACATCACACTAAATACTGTTTCCGAGAGCGAGACAGATAGCTGTCTTGCGGCGGCATCATCCCAAAAACGGGTGCGCTGCGCACGCGCCTCTGATTACACAGCAATTCATTTTCAATTTCAAATGCGATCATTATTTTGGTCGTTGCCCACGCAACCTTAAGTTTCCCTTTCCTTCCTTGCCTCAACCAAATCAAATGTGGCATAATCAATCAACAGTTTGTTTTGACGTTGCAGCTGAAACAAATATGCCACTAATTACAGTCTCAGTCTCAGAGTCTCTGAGTGTTTCTCAGTGTTTGTTGGCTTGCGGTTAAGAATGCCAAGACATGGCATTATGTGCATTATGCAACGACAAACCCAACCTATGTGCAATATTGTAAAGATACAAACATATTTTCTTACTGCTTCTGTCGTCCATTGTTTCTGCCGTGACTCGCCGCAGCGTCTGTGTAATCGCCTTTTTGTATACACAATTACATTATTTATCGTTTAATTAACTCAACTTGCAATTATTTCAATTATAAATGCTGCTCAGACGCCGCTGAGTAATGCACACGGTTACAATCTCAACCGCTAGCTAGCTCAAACTGCATTTGAAGCCGGGGCCATTGTTAGCAGCAATTGTTGGTTGGTAGTTGGTCGTGTTGCCAATGCGGCAAGGGCTGACACTGACTCTGAGATTGATTCTCTGGCTCGGATTCTAGGCGTGTGCCTGAGTCACCAACAAACACTTGGCGCTGACATCACAGATTCTTTCTTCTAAACCAACTTTCTGTTTGTTATCAAACTTGTTGAAAACAATATCTGAAGCATAATTCAACCAAAACAATCGCAAATTAGAGCCACGCAAATCTGAAGATCAAAACGTTTGATTGGTTTTGTGGCTGCTGCAAGACACTTGTTACCAATGAGAAAATATGCCTTTTAAGCCTTATCAGGTTTGTCTTTGTGTTTTGTAATTAAGCCGGGCAAAGCTTGGCTAAGCCTAACGAAGATTTTTTTCTAAACCGATTTTAAACGAATATTTATGATAGGCTCGTACTGTGACTTGGCTTGGTCATGGTGTTGATTAGGCCGCTTCGATTCGGATCGAGCTGAGTTTGGGTCACCAAACACACAAGTGTCACAGCATGGAGCAGCCGTCTCTGTTGCCTCTTTGTGTTTTGGGACATTTGCCGCCGTTTGGCCGTGTGTTTTTTAGCTTTTCGTTTTTTTTTTGGCTTTGGTAAATTTATGTCTCATCGAGTTGACAACCTAAAGAATGGCTCCCCCGAAACCATATACAACAACTATCAATATTTAAAAAAAAAAAGGGGTACCGCTAAGTTCGAAAGTTACATTTTTGGAAACCGTAGAAGAAGAAAGAAAGAAACTAAAGCAAAGATCTGTTGCCATCAGGTTTCTTTCTCATTAGAGTTTTGTCTCTTTTTTTAGTTTAATAGATTTGCGCTTTTTATTTAACGATCTTAGCCAAAAAGTCAGTGTGTGTATGTGTGTGTGTTTAGTATAGAAATATTTATATAAACTAAACACTAAAATGAACTAGAAGTCAAGTTCTTTTTTGGCGCGCCCCGAAACGACGCATAAATTTGCAATTCATTAGCAGATTTGTGCTTAATTTTATCAACTTATTACGACTGTTTGTTGTTGTTGTTGTTGCTGCCACAAACATAATTTATGCGACAAGTTCGACTTTTTATTTACGTGATTGGGATTAATCTTTAATGGGTTCATTGATTGCCACGAAAAAAAAACGAACTTCTTCTTTGCTTTATATTTTAGCCACTTTACACGTGGCTTCAAACCAAAGAAATTCATCAATGACCACCCAAAGAACAACAACAACAAGAACTCAAGCCACAAACAACTAAGCAAAGTGCTTAATAAATTTGTTAGCTAATTTTGTTAAATGCAATAAATTTGAACGAAAATGTGATACAGAAAACATCTATGAGGGGAACGCAAGCAAAAAGATTGCCATGTACGCACATTTGCTTAACATTTTAAGATACCCTGTAAATAAGTATTCACTCACTTGGGGGCTATGATGATTGCCTAGATGTAAAACTCTTGAAAAAACTTCTTCTTGGGCATTTTTCTAGTCGAGGTTGCTGCTCCAAATATATTTGTTAATACATATTTGTTAGTTGCTGTTACTCTTGTTTGTTGTTGCTGTTGTTGTTTTTGGTGAGCATAAAACAAACTACATGTGTAGCAATAAAAGAGCTGGCCAAAAAAATATACAAAAAAAAGACACACTTGGGCCAATAAAAACAACACCACAAAACCAACAAACAACACAACACAAGAAGAGCAAAAGCAGCAAACATCAAACACGATTTACTCAAATGTACGCAATTATTTATCGGAACCAGAGACCGTGGCCAAACTATTGGCAAGCGCGAGCACTCAACTTATGAAGTTGAAGTGAGAGGGGGGGAACTGCACTTGAGAACAAGGCAAAGAGATTTATGCACTGTGGCAGGACCCTTTTGTTGCCTCTGCCACCATTGCAATTGAGTAGTAAAAAATAATTTCGCCTTATGAGATTTATGTGGCTTGTTTGCACATTTGATGTACCATTGGGGGGCAACAAACCGACCGACCGACACCTCAACGCCACAAACATGGCCCAAAAGATGCAAGCTGGACTGGCATATAAATTGCCGCTAAAGAAGAGCGAGAAGCTTTTTGCTGAGGTGGGCTGGACACGCCCTACTTTCTATTTCTAAACGGCATATTTCTGTGATCAACACGAAAACTTTCACCCAAATACTTCAACTCCATTTCTTATCAGCTGCTCTGTTGGCAGAGCATGTGACACTACGAAATTGGCCTTAGTTAATGGCCGAATAACGAGCAATAAAAAAGAAGGAACAATTGTTAACTAAGTAGTCAAATACTGGGGCCCCGAGGAATGTTTATAAAAACATATAAAGATTTTTAGTGGTAATAAAATGTTGAAATGAAAGACGATATGCAAATGAGCAAAGGGTCAGAAAAAAAGAAGAGTATTAAACAAAGTGTAATTAACTTACAAGATTAAAGTGCAATTGTTTGTTAAAAGAAGACATAATGGAAGTAATTAAAATTAGTAGCACTCAAAGTCATATTAGTTTTAAAAAACTTTTTTTCTCTACTTAATTAATACAAGAAAAACTTTTCCCTCCAATATAAATGCTGTTATTAAAGCTTCAATCATTTAATCGCATGACAAATTCCAATACTCTATAGCCCCAATAAGCGGGCAATCATATAGCTATTTAATCGATTTTAAAGCGTTCATAAAAACAACAACGAGACAACAGACCCCATAGAGTTACAGAATGATATTCGCTTCATTCGCCGTTTTGTTGCCAAAGTCAAATAAAATTTTGTTTTTTATATCGTCGTTGACCTTCGTCTAATAACAACAACAACAACAACAATGGAAACAAGAAAACTAAAACTTTAGCTAATGAAAGAAAACAAATTTATAGGCATCAATAATTATGCGAAATTTCAACGCAATGGCGTTATCGAAACCCCAAAAGAAAAAGAAAAAAAAAAATAACAAACGGCAGATGATAAAAGTTGAGATGAGTTTTTGGTCTTTGATATACAAACAAATAAACATATAAATATATTTTTATCTGCTTCTTTTTTTTTGGCTATAGCTAATGGTAAGTTATGAAGCTGTGCTTTGGTGAGCTCGACTTTAAGCCATAGATGTTAGCCGTTTGCGGGCCAATCAATTTCTGGTTAATAAATTTCAAAAGCAAAAAAAAAAATAATAATATTGTCAACGGCAAGCAAAAGGTATTTACGATGTTTTTGTTGCTGTTGCTGTAGTGAAATTATTTGTTGTCTCCTTCGTAGGTTTTTTTTTCTTTATATATATAGTTTGGCTTATTATGTGTGTAGTGAGGCGTTGCGATCTCTAAGCATTTCGAAAATGGCACGTGCGCCTGTGTCAGGTTTTTAACGATCGGCTAATTTTGTGGATGTCGTTTGTCGCTCATTCGTTCGTTCGCTCGTTCGTTCGTTTCTTTGGCCAGTTCTCTATTCGAATGTGTCGTAGTATCTGCTAAGTGCTTTCTGACTTTGTCTAAGCGACTACTAACTAACTAAATACATACATTCAATAAACATGGCCAAAAGTCTTTCATTTAGCTGATGGATTGATTTGAGGCGTTTCTCCCTCTTTTTATCCCTTAAAAATAAAAACCAAAATATTACCGTCGACGTTCCCCCCCTTTTTTCCGTTTGTAAAAACGCGCCGATCTCAGAGACAAAGAGAGAAAACAACCACCAACAATCATTCTTTAAATTTTCAAACACGCTGTAATACACATTTCGAACAAAAATTCTAATAAAATGAAAATTTAAACACAAAAAAAAACATTTAAAAATTGATCAAAACGGTTAAAACGAAGCAGTGTGAGGACTATTAATACACAAAGTAACTAAGCGAAGACGGGTTAAATGTCCTAGTGATTCTCGACTAGAGCCTTCTTACTTGTTCTTTTTATATAAAAGCCTCCTTACTTGTTGATTAAGTTGTTGCGGCTTCATTCACAATCTTGACTTTAAGAAGAATATCGCATTTTATGGCATACTATATACTTCATCTTCTATATATGTTTTGGGGCCTGGCTTGACATACTTAGCTAGTTTGTATTGTGACATTGATTTAAATGCCAAATACGAAGTGTAATAAAATAAATTATTGTTATATGGTGAAGATTATTGCCTTTATTGATTGTTGCGTTGATTTAAAGATTGATTATTGTGTATTTTATATAAATTTACATATAATATTTAAGCACCATTTCTTAAACTCTGCATAACTAGTTATTTCATCTTGTTTATCATCCGTCTGTCATATATGCTGTCTTTTGGAATTGATTTGTCTACATGCTGATTGACATTGGCATTGCCGATTTACAAGCTGACACAACACTGCCACCACTTAGCATCTCTTTGCCACAGCTGATCACTTTATATCTTTATGAGTTTGCAACAGCTTCCCATTCATGCCGAACTCTGGTAGCCGTAGCCAATGCCAATGCTGATTCTTGGCAATAAAATTGGCCCAACGATTGCTGCTGCACGTTGTTGTAATTGTCAACTGGCACGATCAGCAGCAACATCATCAGCTCATCATCAGGCACTCGCCTCTCTCTCTCTGCCCTGTGGCACTTTGCATTTCAGCCAGACAACTCAATAAACACACACACACACACACAGAAAGCTTTACACCTGACCACAAAAAGCCATTGCCAGGGCCAAGTCTTCAGTTCTCATCAGGAGCCAGTTTGATTTCATTTCGTTTCGTTTGGTTTTTTTTTTTGCTCGTTTTTGATTGCGGCGCTACAACCAGCAACAACAACAACATCCAGCCAATTGCCAGACCATTCCACACACTGGCTGAGTTGCCAGTGCGCTCGGCTGTGTTAAGAAGGCGTTAAATGCATGATTTGTGGCCACAGTCGCTCTTAATGGTAATGAAGCTGATGGTCAGTAAGCCAAACAGTCAAACAGTCCAAACGAGCTGACGGCTTTTACCAACCCCATCCTCAACACCATCATGCCATACGATTTTACTTTTTATTTCAATTAAGCTGCTTTGGCGAATTGTTTTTACACTTTATGTTCAACTCACGAATGTAGTTTTGTTGCGGAAATGTCCAGCCAGAACGAAGTACGACGAACAAAGTGCTAGAAAGTTAGTTCAAGCAAGGGAAACCTTAAATTTAATACTAGAAAAGAACTGTTTTTGGTATGAGAGAAAAGTTAAAGAGTAGAGTTAAGCTCTGACATCATTCCAAATATAAATGGCGCAGTTTTCATAGCTAGTCAATACGCAGAGAGACACAGTGAACACTGTTTAGAGTGCACCCAGGGGCGTCATGGTCGATATGTCGGCATTTTGTAGGTCAAGTCTGCAGCGGTGTTGATGTTGAATTGAAGGGGGGAGGGAGGTAAGGGTGTGGCGTCTCTCTGTGTAGGTGTCGCCGCCGTCGTCGCGACGCTGCATAAACTTTTCGCAGCCGTCAACAACGCGACGCTTGTTGTTGTGGTTGTTGTTGTTGTTGGCCAACCTTGTGCAACTTTTCAGACAGCAAAAAGAAACTGCAACAACAGCAACAACAACCACATAAACATTGGCTGCACATTTAACTGCAGTCGGCGCGACGCGACAACTAAAAGCCAAGAAACTACTACCAACAATTGCAATATGGCTTGTGCTTGATGTCTTGGGCTGGCCAAATAGCCAAATGGCCAACTGGCTGCCACGGCATCATAAAATTTAATTTCCTGCGCTTAAAGCTGCCCCAAATACGCCTTGACTTCAGGTATGTCTATACCCCACTATACCCCCCTTTCGCCCACTCTCGGTGTGTGCTGGCCGTTTTAATTGCGCTTTCATTAACGCGACTTTGATTTATGGCTACCGCGTTGCCAAAGGTTTATTTTTTTCATTTTTTTTTCTGCTTCCAACGATTTCTTTTGCAAATATTTAAACATTTTTATATTGTTGTTGTTGCTGTTGTTTGCATTGATTTTGGACGCAGTTCGTTGGGCGCGCGCTCTTCGAGAGCTTTTTGTTTAATACTTTTCAGTAGGCAATTGCCTCAAACACACAAACAACAACAACAACAACTGATCAACCGCAACTCAAATGCGTTTACAAAACTTCTTCTTCCTTTTGTTTTTATGTTGACTTTTTAAGCCCCAAGAGAGGGAGATTGTATGAATCAAGTGATATTTTTAGAGCTGATGATGATATATAGTTTTTGCCTTTTTGTTTTTTTTTTTTAGAATGGAAAGCCCAGACTATCTGTCGACATGGCAAAAAAAAAACAATATCTGCTTCTTTTTGGATAGTTGTGACAATAGAAACATATAACTAGAATCCCTTCACTTAAATCTCACAAGCTATGACTAAAAGCAAACTTCCAATGCAACTTTGATGGGTTTTCAGTAGTATTTTTTTTTTTATAGCTAATACTAAATATATCCAATTTACTCATTATATTGTCTAGGTTAAGTTTGTTAATTTGAATAGAATATCTTGCTGCTGGCGCTATAAAAAGTTTTTTCCCTTGATTAATAACGTTACGGCAATTTCTTCGAATCATTCAGTTGGCAATAATTCGATTTTACAATCATTAAATCAAACTTGAGCTAGGGCAACCTCAAAATTGTTAAGATCGAAACTGGGAAATGAAGGCAGTAAATTTTCCTAGTCAACAAAGGTATAAATAATATTTTAAAGCAGCGTTTAAAATCAATTACGGAACACTAAAAAGTTGTAGCTAAAGATTATAACTAATTAGCATAGAATAGTGTAGTTAAATATATTGTAATTAAGCTGATTAAAAATAGGAAATATGATGCGAAAGATTATTGAAAAGTATATTAACGTTTAAGGATAGTTAGTAATAAGATTCTTAAGAGTTTTTCGAACCAACTTTGGAAACTTTCAGACTTTGTTTTTGGACACATATCAACGAGATACTTTTGTGGGCTGTGGTCAGTTTTCTGGCAGCTTAAATAAACACACAGCGCTAAAGCCACCTTCGCAATTTCAAGTTTCGAGCATCATTTGTTGCCACACGACGACGCGGCTGCCACACACACAACAGCTGAGAGGTTGTTGAATGCAACGCCCCCGACGACTTGCATTGCAATGCAAATATAAAAAACGAACAAAAATTAGAAATGCAAATGCAACGCAACTAGTTGCTAGACGGCGCTGCCTGAAGCGCTGACAACAGCAACAACAACGACGACGTCTTCTTCTTCTGCTTTTGATGATGCGCATGCGCAGAGCTAAAACGTGCGGCCACGTTGACGTTGCTGCTGTTGCTGCTGCTGCTGGCGTCGCAGCGCACATTAAGCGGCAAGCACGTGCGCGCATGCGCAGCAAATAACTTGTCCGTTTGCTGAAAGGCGGGGTAAGGTGAGCCAGGGGCATGGAGTGGACCAAGTACTGCCTACTGCATCCCTGCAGCAAGCGGAAGGGGGCGGCTGGAGTGAGAGAGAGATAGAGTGGGCATGCCAACATGCTCAGCTACTTTGTTTATTAATTCTTTTGCGCATTTTTTCGCGCTTGGCGCGGCATTTTATTTTATTTTTATACTTCGTCGTTTAGCCGGCGGCGTTTTTTTTTTCGCCAAGCTTGGCCAAGTTTATTGCCGGTTTTCATTAAGAGATTTATGGCAGCAGCAGCAGCAGCTGATGCTTGCACTTGACCGACAACGCCGCTGGCAGCGCGTTCACGGCCTGTGCAATAAAAATTTAAATTTGAAATTCTATGCTGCACATGATACACTGAACGAAAATGTGATGCACCGATTATGTAGGGCTTTGCAGGTTACTTACTGTGTCTGCTATGCAATTCCTAACTCAAGATCATAAGAAAAAGATATTATTCCTATTCAAAAATCATATAAAAATAGTTTTTCCCAAATAGACCCGAAAATTGGCAATCAAATAAAAGTGCTTTGAAAAAAACACACTCCATTTTTTTGACAAGTGTAAGACACTTGCTGCTGCTGTCTGTTGCTGCCCGACAGTATTTGCCAGCGATAACCATCTCATGAGCTCTGGGCGACCTTGTTGCCTGCCATTTGCTTGCCAAAATGTCAAGCGCCGCCCGTCGCGACTTCGTTTGCATTGCGCGCTGCGCGTTTCGCGTTGTTGTGTGTGAGAAATATTTCTTGGCTCTTGAAGCGGATTGCGACCTGGACACAGGTTGGCCCACACAGACACCATACTAGATATTACTGACTGCTCCTCTCACCATTCAGCTCCCCTTTCTGCGACGCGCTTTTATTTATACGTTAAAAATGTGTGCAAACAACAACAGTAAGAAGAAAAAAAATATATATTTTTGTTATGAAAACGCGCAAAGTGGTTGGCTTTGACACTGCGGCGCCGATCAGCAACGATCAGCAGCGATCAACGATCAGCTTGACGCTTTTGGCTCTTTGGCTTATAGCTGCTTGCAGCTGCTTGTTGGCCCGTCCAATTTGCTTGCCTAAGTCTGCATTATATATATGTAAGTGTGTGTGTTTGTGTGTTTGGCAGCTTATAAAGCCATTAATAACCCGCGCATTTTCAACAGTTGAGTCGAAACTGCAGCACAGCTCGGCAGCACAACACGAGACAATGTCATGGTTCATACATCAATTGAGTTTGCTTATTAGACAAGATTGAGCGAAGAGTGAGAGAGAGGGGCAGTGAGATGATGTTTGCTGTGTTGTGTGCTTGCTCACAAGACAGAAACACTCGACAAGTTTGTATAATGTGTATAGTGAATGTGTGTGTAGGTGTGTTTGCTGTTAATTGACTGAGAGGGCAGCTTGAAAAGTAAGGCAGTGGAAGAACGATATGATAATGTAAAAACAAGAAGAAAAGACAAGTGACAAAAAATGTTTTTATGACAAAAAACTTAAGATCATATTCGAATGTAAAAGAAGAGAGGGCAGCTTAAAAAGTTTGATATTTATAACTTAGGCAATGGGAGCACCGTAAGAAGGTGTAGAACCAAGAAGAAAAGACTCTATGAAAGTGAATAGATAAAGATTTTTTTTCGTGACCGAAAACCCTTCAGATCTTTGAAAATATCGAAACAATAACTACTTTAACCCAAATTCCAAGTTAAAAAAGAACTATCTTCGAAAAAATTTATATACTAAGAAGAAGAACGAGTTAAAGATTTTTCCACCTACCTGTGAATCCTTAAATGCCTTTCTAACCATCCAATTCCTCTCCTTTCTTTAACTTATCATTCCTAAATTTCCACATTTTCCACCTTATAGCAAACCCCAAACGTTTCTACCAGCTCTTTCCAGCTGTATCACAACAATCTACCTTAAATAGCATACCCGCACCGCAGTATTATTATTATTATTTGTCTAGGTGTCTGCTGATCAGCTTTTGTGTAAGTGCCTTGTCGAAGGTGTCGCCTTCTATCGCACATCTCGCTCTCGCCACCTCTCGCTCTCTCCCTCTCTCTTTCAACAAACATTGTTTTGCTTGCATTTTAAGTCAGAGATTAATATGCTTGTGAGTGGGTGCTTTAATACTTTATTGTGGGTTGTTAAACGCCATGTGTTCGTCACACAGCATTTTCGACGCATTTCGCGCATTGCAAATTTACGAAATGTGCGTTAAGAGCTCATCAATTTTTGTAATTACTTCGAATAATGCTCTAATACTCTATATATAGTCAGTTTGTATAAGTAAAAGTTTCGTTACGTTTTGTATTGTTGTCTCTGCTTCTACTTCTTGTTGTTGTTTGTTTTTTGGACTGGAGGAAACTGTCGCACATACACACACGAATGAACAGCGTCGAAACAAGAAGAAGAATGAAACAAAAAACTTTAAAAGAAATGAAAATTCCCAAAGGAAGCATAGATAATGAGCAGCACAATGCCACCACCCCCACTCCCCGAGAAGCAAAGTGTGACCAGTCGGTGCGTCAGTGCGTCAGTTAGTCAATGCGACTGTTGCCCAGTTTGTTGGCCAAGTTGGTGTCAGCCATTTTGGCCACAGTCCGTAGCAGCGGCAAAACGGCGACCAAGCATGTTGCCGTCGCCTCCCCCACCACTTGTCTCGTCTCGATTCGACTCTCTTGACTGGGTCGCAGTCGCAGTTGGCGTCGTCGTCGTCGTCGTCGTCATTGCCTGTCTCTGCTTTTTGTTTAAAGCCATTGTTAGTTGGGGAGCTGTGTGGCGGCTGCCGCTTTTGCAACATTTGAATGATTCTCGTTGGTCGTGCCAGTCCCACGGGTAATTATTGACACGGTTGTATGCACGCAGCCCAAAAAGCATACATACTACACAGAGAGAAAACGAGCACGCGAAATAATAAAACACACACACAACGAAACGAAACGAAACCAACTCACAATAATAATGAAAATGTCGGCAACGAGTGTGAGGGAAAGGGAATTCGGTGACGGGTGACCGTTGTTAAAGGTGCTACCAGTAAGCGGGGGTGGGGTTGGTGGTGCTTAGTTCTATGGTGGTGGTGCGCTAGGTGGTGGTAACTTTGAAGTCGGTCGCACTTAACACGCACGGCTACATTAAAACCAATGAAAACTACAATTTGCCAGCTTATATTACTACATTTTTATCATACATATCGTATGTATGTATGCCCTTAATGTGGATAAGCATTTATAGCCTGCCCCAAACCCCCTCTACACTCTTCTAGTGCTGCTGGGTATTGGAACTATGTCACAAGACTTGCTACAATGAGAATGTGCGTGTTTTCTGTAAGGATCTTAGAGTGTGAACAAAAACTGCATCATTTTCACCGATAAAGTAATCAACGTTGTATATGGGTTTTCATTAGTTCCAATTCAAAAACGGATTTTGTCAAGTTTTAAGAACAAAAAACTCACAAACTTACATAAAATAGTAAGAAAAAATTATTTAGAGTATCTAAAAATTCGTTCAAATACTTTTTAACTGCTAACTTTGTTTAAAAAAAAAGAATGTACTTAGCCTAGGGGCAGGTTTTTATCTATTGTGGGTGTGTTTGGAATGTGTGTGTGTGTGTGTGTGTTTGTGCTCGCATCAACCCCAAAAATGGCAGGTGGCAATAGATATATGGTTAGGGACTGTAGGCAGCCATGTTTTATTTGTGTTTTTCATTATTTTTCTTTATGGCAAACACAAAATTTCATTTTATTTTCTGTTAGATAGTAATTAAGGTAGACGACCATAAATACATATGTATATAATTCAAGTGCATAAGGCGCAACGTGTGGGCGTTTCGAATATTTTTCTATAAATATACAAATTATATATGGAAATTGACTAGAAAAAAAGAAAGAAAAAAAAAACGAAAAACAGTTTGAAAATTTTAATAAAAATAATAATAATAATATGTGTTATTATATTTTGATTGTATATAACAAAAAAGTCGATGCATAAATAAAAATAATTGCAATTACCAATGTGTGTGTGTGTGTGTGTGTGATGTGTCTGTGTATATATATAATTTGCTTGTTTACATACAAATTTATATATTTTTATTTAATTTTTTTTTTCATTTTTGAGGCCTCAAACTGGCTTTCAATTATGCGCATTTGGAATTTGTTTGTTTTATTCTGCATTTAATTTTTTATCACTTTTTTTGGGCCTTTAAAAACGTTCATTTGGCTGATGCAATTTTTATGCAAAATTACTAACCGAAATTTTGTTGTTAATCAAAATTCCCGATATCAAATTTATGCATTTTAAATTATGAACTTAATGCAAATATCGTGCAACACATTACGAGTGACAAAAACAAAAAAAAGGGCAATGAGTTGAAAGTCGAAAAGAACTGATTCCCAATATGACCTTGACTTAACAAAAACCATAACAATTCTAACGAAAGTACTCTCAAAACTTTAGGCTCGCTTTTATAAACCACAAATTGACGTAAGTTGCCAATAAGCCATGGACATTTACAATATATCAAGCGAAACATTTAAGACCCAATAAAAAAACAAAAATCAACGCTTGTTAATGACAACTTTCATTAACGATTGTGAGGGTTATTAGTTAATTGTGACGTAGGCAAACGCATTCAACTGTTAATTGCCTTTCAAACACTTTAAAGTACAGCAACAATTATTGCAATGGCCATTGATTGGCAAAAGGCAATTCAAACTGTGTGTAAAGTGGCTGTAAAACTGTCAGATGCAACGACGACGACGCCTCATAAACTGTAAAATAAAAATATCGGCCATAATGAGCTGCGTTAACCGCCAATTAAATATAAATAAAAGCAGGACATTTGCCAAATAATAAAAATACTCTTTTTTTCGAATAATATTCTCTTTTATTTGTTTTTTTTTTTAAGTTTTTTTGTTGGATTTTTTTCTTTTTGTTTTCTTGGTTTTTTGTTGTGTATGTGTGTGTGTGTGTGGGGTGGAATGTACCGCTTTGTTGACTTGGTGCTTTCCATATATGTATGTATGTATGTATATGTTTGTAGCATAATTTATTATACAATTGAGGGCATGGCTTAAACATTAATATTTTTTTTTGTTGTTGTTTATTTTATGTTGGGACAAGTTTTCTCGTCTCATATTTCTTCATCTTCTTCTTTTTATCTCCTTTATAGCATAGTTTTCAACATACCAAACAAAATAACTAATCAAAAAAGTTTTTTTTTGTTTTTTTTTACACCCAAAAAAGAAAACTAAAAGCAATTTTTTTTATGTAATAGTTAAAAGTTTTTTTTGCATATTTATGTTTTGATTTTTTGTTCTTTTATACAATAAAAAATTAAAAAAATGTTGTACGTATATATATCAAAAAACACGAAGCACGTTTTTTTTATTATTATTTTTTACATCTATTATTTTTTGTTTTGAAATAATTTCAGTTTTTTTCGGTTTTGTTTTTGTAATGTATTTAGTATTTAAATTGTTTTTCAAATTTACATCAATTTTTATATTTTACAATTTAGCATTTGATTATTTTCGTTTTTTAAATTTTAAGATTTAGCTAAGTGTGTGTTGTTGTTGTTTTTGCTTATATAGAAAGTACAGTACTAAGTAACTAAACTTCATGTGCCTAATCATAAAATTTATCGCCTAAATATTACAATTTATATTATATATATATATATTTTATGCATGCAATTTTGTTGCTTTATTTTATTTTTTATTTTTTTTGTTTTGTCTGTATTTAATTAAAAAATCTACAATTGCATTTAAAGCTAAATATATGACTTAACTGTAGTTTTATTTACAGAATATTTTTTTTTTAGATTTAATATATTTTTTGTTTTCTGCGCCGCGCTTTAAATTCTAAGTTTAAATGGGTTTTTACTTGCATATCTGCTTTATCAGATATATATATATATATATATTTTTTAGAGTACATTCTACAGGCTATATATATATATCAACTAAAAAACCCTAGCTAGAACCGAGTCATCAGTATCTTTTTGTTTTTTTGCGGTGGCGGTTCAAACCACTTGAGCTCTACTCTATATAATATATATATAAATCGATTTATTATATCATTAATTTACTGGTTTTTTGTTTTTGTTTTCTGGCGACAAGGTGTTAAGAAATTGTGATTGGAGCAGGAGGAGGACGTGTTCAAATGGTTTGTTTGTTTGTTTTAGATTTACCTTGCTTGTTGGGAAACGCAGCTGAAGGCCCAAAAAAGTTGTTTCAAATTTGGTTTTTTTGTTTAGCTTTGAACATTTCTTAACACTTGACGCACTTTAGCTAGTTATCGATAGTCGATTCGTTAATCGAATTTTGTTTTTTGCATTTTTTTTTTTTAACTTTAATTTAGATTTAAAAACAACATCACTTGGTTTCACGTTTGATTTGAATTGCGTGTCTTTTTTTTTTGTAAAATTAGTTTTTTGAAAACTTTAAAGTTGAAAACATATATATTCCTATACAAAAAAATGAAAGGCGGCGGTGACAGCAGGAGCTGGAGAGAGACAGAGACAGAGTGAGAGAGAGTGTGTGTGTTTTGGATGCCTTAACTATTCTTGTATGTTTTGTAACACAGATTAATGCACTGGGTAAAATGTTAAAGTATGGGGGAGGAGGGTGAAGAGCAGCTACGGCTGCTCGCGCTTAAGATGCGGCCACCGATCCAGCATTGAGTCCTAGGAGGACTCATAGCCAAACCAGGCGGCCGACGTATGCTATTCACCGCCCGCACCGCCGCCCCCAAAGCTATTGAAATGACGCACAGCACCCGGCGCCGCAGCGGCACCAAATTGCAGGCTCAGCTCGAAGAGACGTCGCGCATGCAACTGTTGCTGCTGCTGCTGATGATGATGATGATGCTGCTGGTGATGATGGTGCTGATAGTGATGATGCTGATGCAATGCCGCCGCCGAATGTGCATTCAAATTGAGATGGCCGCCAAGCACACTCGATGCCGTTGAGCCTGGTGAGACAGCGCCACCTGCCGGCTGCAATGTTAAACCGCTATTGCTGCCCGCTCCGGGCGAGAGTTGGGAACTATTGCTGCCGCCACCACCACCAGTACCACCATTGCCAATGGAGGATTGCTGGGACTGCAGCTGCTGGGCATGCGTATGCTGCAGTTGATCGCTGGTGTGGAATAGATGCGGATGATGCGCGGGATTCAAATGTGGATGCTGGTGCGGATGATGTGCATGATGCGCATGTTGATAGCGCATTGGATCCATGTACATGGCAGCTGCTGCAGCGGCTGCAATGCTGGATGCCTGTTGCTGTTGTTGTTGTTGTTGCTTCACTTGCTCCTCATTATTATTATTATTATTATTGTTTGTGCTCGTATTATTATTATTATTATTATTGTTGTTATTATTATTGTTCGTCTGACCACCAGCAGAGGAGCTGCCCAATGGACTCTGCGGTGACATGACCTGTCCCTGGCTAGTCATTGTCACCGATGAGCCCGCACTTGAGGATGGTGTATTGGGCGTATGTTGTTGCTGTTGTTGTTGCTGTTGCTGCTGCTGTTGTTGTTGCTGCTGCTGTTGCTGTTGTTGCTGTTGGTGTTGCTGTTGTTGCTGTTGGTGTTGTTGCTGCTGTTGGTGCAGACTATTTGCAGGAGTTGACGCAGCTGCAGCTGAGTTCGACTCCTGGATTTCTGATTGCTAGTGAGCCGCCAACTGATGCGCCGACTGCATATTCTGGGGGCTCAGCATGGGCGGACTGTGGCTATGCGAATGATTGCCCATGGGGCTGCCATGCATGTCGTGGTGCGAGTGATAGCCGCCATGATGCATATGACCCGGTGGCATGCCATCCATCATATCGCCGCCCAGCGTATTCGGTGGCGTCATGCGTTTCTCCTTCTGTCGCCGATTGCAGAACCACACACGCACCACTTCCTTCTCCAGCTGCAGTGAGTCCGCCAGCGATGTGATCTCCTGTGCCGAGGGCTTCGGTTGCTTGTGGAAATGCTGCTCGAGGGCACCCTTGACGCTCACCTCGATGCTGGTGCGTTTCTTGCGCTTGCGGCCCTGTGCCGCAATCTTGTCAATGGAGGTTGGCGAGCCCGTGGTGGAGTCGGCCTCCTCGAGCCACTTCTGGAGCAGTGGCTTCAGTTTGCACATGTTCTTGAAACTTAACTGTAGAGCCTCGAAGCGGCAGATTGTCGTCTGGGAGAAGACATTGCCATATAGGGTGCCCAGGGCCAGGCCGACATCGGCCTGGGTGAAGCCGAGCTTGATGCGACGCTGCTTGAATTGCTTGGCAAATGCCTCCAGATCATCGGATGTGGGTGTGTCCTCTTCGCCGCCGGAGATGGCATCGCGATCACCGCCACCGCCGCCCATGTGATGGGCATGGATGTGCAACTGCGGGGATTCGCCGCGCAACGCATGATGCAGTGGCGCCACTTGGGCGGCATGGTGGGCCGGATGATGATGCAGCATGCCGTTCATGGCCGCATGATGATACTGCAGCGGTGAGCCACCGGTGGGTGCATAGTGTCCGGCATGTGGTGCATGCCACGCGGCAGCCGCATGTGGCGAGGCCATGCCCTGCTGTATGCGTGTCTGTTGTGACAAATGTTGCGACATCTCCTGCTTGACCGAATCGACGGCGGCGGCAGCGGCAGCGGCGGGATGATGATGCGTTGCATGATGTGTGGGCAGCGACCAGGGATCTGGATGGAGGGCACTCCAGCTGCCCAGGCCGGAGCCGGGCGTCAAGCCGCTTAAGCTGTTGCCCTGTCCGCCAACCTGGCCATTGGGCGATGGCGACGATGGCAACTGCTGCTGATGATGCTGGGATGCGGATGCTGCTGCTGCAGCCACGGCGGCATGATGATGATGATGATGCTGCATATATTTCATTTCGCCCGCATCGGCTGCAGAGCGGGGCGATGAGGTGTGATAGCCACCACCGCCACCGCCGCCCAGTGCCATGTCGAGATCACCGCTTGGCGGTGTCATATAGGAGGTAGCGGCCATCCCCACCGCTCTGGGGCTGTTCAGGCCCTCCACGCTGGCGGGGTAGGGCTCCAAGTTGGGGCTCAGTTTAACGACTTTGTAGACCGATCGATCAAAAGGAAGACCTGAGTCCCTATGCTCATTCCACTCGAACCGTGAGGCAACCGTTTTGAAGTCTTTTACTGGCAACGTGGCGATGTTTAAATATGATTCCACTGCTCCTTTGGCTTGTCGTTGCTGCTGCTGCTGCTGCTGCTGTTGCTGTTGCTATTGCTGTGGTTGCAACAACAACAAAGAAAACACGCTTTCAACACGAAATTAACAATTTCATAAAGAAAACACTCAACAAGTTTCGTCACCGACGGCAAAAGACGAATCGAAAACTTTTTCGTTTTATTTTTTGCGCAGTTTATTTAAAAAACTTTTTTGCTGTTGTTTTGGATTTTGGGATTTATTTTCGTTTTATGTTGCACTTTGTTTTGCTTGAATATATTTTTTTTTTTTATTTTGTTTTGCTCATAAAACACTTGGCACTTGGACTAATTTTTGTTTAATTATTATGATTTTTTTGTATTTGTTATTTATTTGTTGTTGATCGTTTGGTAAGTTCAACAAGCACACGATTTTGTATTATTATTATTATTTTTTTTTTTGTATTCAATGATATTCAGAATATTGTGATTGAGATTTGCTTGTTGTTTTCAGATCGCCAAACAGCGCCACACATAATAATAATAAAATACACACAGAGAGAAATTGAAACACACAGAGACAGTACTCTGCTGCTGCTTTAGCTGCTGCTGTATGATGATGATGAGTGGAGAGGCCTATTGGGACAAATTCACGTGCAAACTCGTAGAGCTATCGAAGTGAACTAACGTCATGCGGCGGCCAGCGGCGCTACGTAGACGGGCTCGCTCTCGACAGTCAATACGACGACGAAAACAACACACACACGAACGCTCACACTCACACACAGAGACATACAGAGACACAGTGGCGAAACCAGTTTAGCAACCCGTCTTCCAATACGCCATGCGTGCGAACGAGATGCCACACTGACAACTAATCCAGTGCTGTGTGTGGAAGCAAGCTGGCTGGTGAGAGCGCACTGAAACTGGAAGTCGACTTGCGCTCTATTGGGCTCACAGCACAACGACTTTCCAGTGACGCCCACCAAATGGAAAAAAAAAAACAGCAGCAGCAATGCTTGGCACATTCCCATGCAAAGAGTGACATTTTTAATTGCCATAAGGGAGAGCGAGAGCGATACAGCGAGTATAGAGGAGAGGCCTTTATCTGACAACTTGAAAGCTTTTCCGGCAATACACAGCTAGTCCTTGCTGCTACAAGGAAGCTTTGTTCAGTTCGCTGTCGCTCTTTGGCCGGCCAACTTTTGCTTTCATTTTGTTAGTGTGTGCGTCTGCGTGTATACGACTGTTTGTGTGTGCGTGTGTGTGTGTGTTTGTTTGTCAATTTTTTAGTGGGGCGTGTGCATATGATGATGGGGCGGGCAATTGCAATGGGTAACAACAACACTAGCGAATATATCGCTGCCCGATATCGGGAGCATCATCTAACAACTGTAAAAATCAGTCGCACATTAATTGAAATGTATCGCCGCAAATAAATTTGCATTCAAATATGTTTACAATGTTTCAATCTTCTTCTTCGTTCAGTATTTTCCGTCTCTCTCTCTCTCTCGTTTTCGCTTTGTTATGCATATCATTCTGTCAGTTACTTTCAAAGAAATGCCCATTGTCTGGTCTCTAAACTATTATTAACTGTGCATTATGTTCGTTTTGGCTTTGGTTTTCCGTTAAGCATTCTCTTCACCCGGCAATTTGCGTGAGCGTTTTAATTTTTATTGATTTTCTTCTCCTTTTGTTTGCTCTTATCAATTTACAGTATGCTTTTTTTTCGCGCGATTTCGCAATAAAAAAACAAAACACAAAGTCTTTAGGGTCTATTGTTCGAGTTATTCGATTTAGAAGAGCTTTAAAGATACAAAACAAACTGTATTATGCCCATTGTAGCCATTCTCTCAAACTGCTCGACTTTCGGACAACAGAAACAACGGTTAGCTACACAGAGAAAAATTATGTTTTAGTTTGATACGAAATGAAAAAAGTAAAAGTTAATGAAGCAAATGATTTTCACGGTATTTTTGTCTACAATAAGTTGAAAATCTTAACTATAGTGAGTTTTTGATTTATTTTCAAGGTTTTCTAAAGATTTTTAACCTATAATAAACGAAGTAAAAATTTTCTAACAGTTCTAAAGTTTTTATAAGAGGTTTTATATTTTGCAAAAGTGTTCTTAATCTAAACCAAATTCATAAAATCAATTTTTATGCTTTCATTACACTTTTTAATGTTGTAAATATTATTTAAATATGTTTTCGTATACTTTGTTAAGATTTCCCTTGAATAATCACTCAAAGAATTTAACATAAAACCGTTTATTTATGCATTTGTCAATCAGTAATATTTAATTATCGATTTGTTATCGTACAACCTGTTCCATATTCCAACCAATTGCGACTAATTGCTTAAACCTGTCTTAATGCATGCCATTCATAAACAAATTCTTTTGGCTTTAATTGCGTTCCACTTTAACTGCGCCTCTGTCTCGCTTCTTTACGCACTCTATCTCTGTCTTTGTTGCTTTAAGAATCTTGTGGCAGGTCAAGCGCGTCCAGGTTTTGTGTCAAAAATTATGCTAAAACTAAGGTCAATGCCATCAAGAACAAACAACAACATTTGCATCACTTTGTTTACATATTTTTTATACCTTTTTTTTGTGGTATATATATCCTTTTGGCCACACACTTGGGCATAATTAATAAGCCGCAGACCAGAGTCAAAAGTTTGTCACTCAAAAAACGCTCCTTGGGCAAAAATTTACATGATAATTAGAGAGGCAACGGCGTTAAACACCACAAAAAAAAGTGAAAAAAAAAAAACATATTTAAATTTCAAATGACGAAATCCTGTTTTTTGCTGCAGGTCTTCGTTCCACCCCGCAGTGTGCCCCCTTTAGCTTGTTCCTTGTTATATGCTAAATGCGCACGCGTCGCGTTGCTTTTTTATTGTTATTGATGTTGTTGTTGTTGTTGGCCGTGAAAGGACTTGTTGCATAATTATGCGCCGCATGCGAGTTAATAAAAAAACAACATATAAACATGAGCTCGCAACCAACAGCTAAAAAAAAACGTTAACAGAGAAAAAACCATAACTAAGCGTTTGTATTTATGAATGAAGATCTCTCTTTCTCTCACCCTGCCCCTCTCTCTCTGTCTCTCTAATTTGGTTGATAATGAGCTTGATTAGCATTTTGGCTGCATTTTTTTATTGTCGCTTCGGGTTGTTTGTCTCACTCGCGCTTAGCCTTAGCTTAGCGCACTTGTGCTTATAATTATTAGCATAATTTTTTTATCTTTTTATTTTGCATTAATTTTCAAACGGTGTGTGTTTGTGCGAAGACAACAACAACAACAGCAACATAGACAAACTTTGGCAATCAAAACAGGTCTGGTTTATTTTGGGTCTTTAAAGCGTTAAGAGGCTGACTAACAACAAGTTAACTTCAAAACAAAGACATTAAAGTGCGCTTGATTATGTGATTAAAGGATTTGATTATAAGAACTTAGTTGCAAATGAAACTTTAGAACAAAATTATGAACTTTTGTTGATAAAAACAGTATCAACTGATTATCATACTTAACTTTATCCCATCGAAGCAATAATCCTCAACATATTCCTACCTACTTTATATGCATCTTCTTCCATGCCAATTCCATAGACAAACGCTTCATTAAATCAATGTCAAGCTGCAAAAAAAAAAATCCGGAAGACAACAACAGCAGCAGGAAGAGCAAACCATCCCAGGCCAGACAATCGGTCAACTCTTTTTTTACCATATGCATAAAAAAATAACAAAATTGCGCGCCAAAAAAAAAGTGAAGTAAAAAAGAAGCGACTTCAATTTGAAAGACAGACAACTTGAGTACACACACACAGCGAGAAACCCTTTTCGCATTGGGCTAACCCTTTTTGTGGCAAGGTCAAATGTGCTGTACACGTAGGCAAATCGCATAGGCAAATGCAAAAGAAGAGGAACAAGACTCTCACTTCAAGCCCCTTGGCCCTTGCCGCTTCCTGCTTCTTGCTCAAATGCAAGCAACCATTTATCATCTTTTTTTTTTTTTTTGAAATTTTGTGCAATTTGGCGAATTTTGCATGCAACGGCCGTTAAAGTCTGTGCAATCAGGGCCGCCGGCCCGCTTATCCTTTTGGCCTTTTATCCTTTCACTTTCGCTACCTACAGACACACACACACACACAGATAGAGAGAGCACCCCAGCAGTTTTGGCAAATTCCAAAACACACACTCGCATACAGGACTCGCTGTCATATGCAAATTAGCTTGAGCCTAACAGACAAAAAAAAAAAAAACGAAATAGAAAATTTTTTGCGTCCCGCCAAAAAAAAAAAAAAAAATACGCAAACGGCGCACAAAATGGCAATTGTTGTTGCCCTAACTACACAACTACTTAGGCACGTTCGTACATACGTATGTGTGTGTGTGATCCTGCCACTGGGTTAAATGCATTTTGGTGCGCCTCATTGGCTTTTAGCTTTGGCTTTGGCATTGGAAACGACGCAACTGTCAATGGGCTATAGAAAAAAAGGGCAAATATGCAAATTAGTTAGCGTTTTGTGTTTTTTTTTTGTTATTTATTAACTAATTTATCTCTGCGTCGCTGTGACACGTTTGTGTCCCATAGGCAAAAAAAAAGTATAAAGCATACCCCCAGCCAGGGTCGTGAATTATTGGCGATATGACGGAAACAACGAGGCAACTGAAGCAAAAACAGCATTGCAACACCTGGACACAATTTTTGTTTTGGTGCGCGCTTTTTTGTTACTTAATAACTAACGCTTTTTATGTGGGGTGTTAAGTAGCTTAAGTAGTTTAGTGTATTATTAAAGTTGTGTTAGGAGAACATGTTCAAGAGCTAAAAAGGTTTCATGGAGAGGTTTTTTGGTAGCTAAGAAGTGCACCGCCAAGGATTATAATAGTTTTTTAGGTAAAAGCATATCTTATTTATCATGATTTAAAATACAACTAAAAGTTGGTATAAGAAAATTCCTTTAAAATCTTAGAAAACTTAGCTTAAAATCCGCTGAAAACAACTTTAGCTTACTTCTAAATCCTTTTTTCGCATTTCAAACATTCTTAAATACCCGGAAAGCTGATTTGATATACAATTTTAAGCTGATTTTAGGTTATTCCTTTAAGAAACATCTATAATAAAGCAATTAATTACTTTTAAGAGCTTTTTTGAGCCTAAAACCTTTCTAACAATTCAAAAATAAATTATGAAATACAACTTACGGTTGATTAAAGGTCATTCTTTAAAAAAGTCTTAGAAAACTAAACTAGAAAACCCCAAAAACAACTATAATAAAGCAATTATTTACTCTAAAATCCATTCTCCAACTCTCTTGCCCAACACAATCATATATAAACATTTTAGTACTTAAGCATTCAGAACTAAACTTCTCAAAAACTTCCAAAACACGAACACAATAAACACAACACTAACAACAACTATTTAGTCAAATCATTTTCAAGTTTTCTTTCGCTGCAAGCGCCGCAATGAAAATGAAAATCAAGAAAAAAAATAAATTATTCATTGATACGTTAAATATAACCCATAAAGTTCACTTTTGTGCTTGCTCTCACTTTCAACGCTGTTATTTTAAATGCCATGCCAGAGAGTCACTTAATCATTTAAGACCTAACCCAGTTGCATTTGCATTAGTATGAAAAATCCCTGTTCACACCCACTAAAGAGCTTCGATGTTGAGTCGAGGCGACAGGAAACCACACGAACGTACCCAAAAGCAAAAAAAAAAAAACGAAACCAACAATAAAAAAAAACAGAAAAAAAAAACATATGTCAATAAAAATCTTTTAGAAAATTCATTTGCATAATGCAGTCAAAAGGGCAAACGTTCAGTCGTCGCCTTTCCTGTCCCAAAACGCGAGTCCAGGTGATAGCGAGAGGCGGAGAGGGGAGTGGGGGGAGAGATTGATAAACAACTAAGCAACATCAAAAAGACGACAACAAATGCAAACTACAACTACGACACGCATGTTTGTTTCCTTTAAAAACGCGAATGATATCCGCCGGGGGGCACAAGGGACGGGTAGAGTAGGCCATGCCAGGGGTGCATATCATTAGCTGCTGCCACAGCACAAAAAAAAAAACTGACAAAACGAACACGAAAAGAGGTACAAGCAAACATTATCCCGTCTGACACTGTTTTTCCAGGCACACACATCAAAGGCCAATCAACTCTTTCTAATCGGAAACGGAAGTTCACCCTTAACCCTTGCCTTAGCCAATACGCAAACCACACGGCATTAGTTCATTGGATTGTGTGGTGAAAATTTCGTGTTCGTGTGCTATAAAGTTGTTGGTTTTTGCAAGTAAAAAACTCACCTTGTTGAGTACAAATATCCTTTGAATGTGGGTATGGAATTAAAGTTAAGATTTTCTGTTTAATAATTGCACTGAAAATAAAAAAAAGGATGATTTATAATTAATTGAATTTAATAAAAAAATATGTTGATTTTTCAATAAGAAATCTTGGTGTTTTGTGTATATTTTATAGTACAAAATTAATACAAAAATATGTTAAAAAGTTCTCTAATTAATTTCTTCAATTTAAATATGACAAATTGGAATTACTTAAAAAACCTTTAAACATTTTAAGCATCCGAAAATGCTTTCACTTTAATGGCTATATCTGCTGGTCATGTATGTAAGAAAGAAGTCTTTTGGTAGCTGCTCATTAAAGACGAAAATTTGCACTTCGATTGCATAATTTGGTCGACGCCTTTTAATTGAAACATAAACGCCATTTTTATTGCGCAAACGCACGCGCCAATGATTGAGGCATTTTATTTACCGTAAAAAAAACAGCAACAACAACCGCAGCAGCAGCAGCAGCAGAAGCAAAGCAATTTGCGCAGAAATTGCAAATCGCCCCATAAGACATAAATGAAATTTTTATAATCGAAACGAGACACTGACGGAGGTCGTCCCAAGTTGCGCATGCGCCGAATTTTATCATCATTGCCAGTTAATTTTGTGTATTTTTTGCGTTGTGAGTGATATCATTTTAACTGTTATTGTTATTAAGTTTTGGGGCCGAGTGACAGTTGCCGCCGACAAAGACTCTGATTTTGTTTTGTTTTTTTGACGCCCCAACGTGACAGTGTCCAAGGATAAGCACACGCTTTGATCTTCGTCGGCAGGAAAACAGCGAAAAAAATCAGCAAAAAAAAGGTTAAATCAACGGGGGTGTAGTAGACAGCACGTGCAGCAGTTCTCTTTTGGCTCTCTGGGGGCGATGCCTATCATTGCAGTTGCTTTCTTTAATAAGCTGCAGCCGCAAAAAAAAAAAGAAGAGAATCATATAAGAAACTCGGCATCAAAACAAAAGACTTAAGACACAAACGCGTTTTGTAGCTCGCTCGCCAGATGCTTTACACCTGATAACAAAAAGTTGAAGGAAACCACGCATCGCATCGCAACGCATACACTCATTGAGAGAGACCGCCACAGGATTGCTGCGATCTGCTGCTGCTGCTGCTCTGTGATGTAATCAGGCTTCTTTGCTACTCTGCTTCTTTGCTTCTGCAACAGCGTCAGCTTCAGCTTCTTCTGCCTCCTTTTGGCCTCCACAACGATTTGCCGTACGTGATATTGTTAAAAGCTTTTAATTGAAGTCATCTTCTTGCTCAAAACAGGTAGCTGCCTCTAGAGTCGCTTGCCTGCTGCTGCTTCTGTCGATGTCGAGCATTTTTATGATTAAACTAATTTTTCTTTGCCCTCTCTCTCTTTCTCTCTATACGGCAGGTGATGTGGCTTGGCTATCCCCCCTTGCGGCCAGCGCCTGGGCAAAGTTATTTTAATAAACTGCGCGACGTGCCACGCATTTTTAAGAGACGATCGGTTTCAATTTTATTATTGTTGTGGCTGCTGTTGTTGCTGTTGTCGTTGTTGTTGCTCCTGTTGCTTTTTAGATTATTTCCAGCACTTGTAAGTGTTGTGTTAGAAGGGAGTGCCATCAAACCAAAACTGGCTGTTGGTCAGCCGCAACGTGCTCATTTAACAGTAGCCAACAAACGTCTCTCTCATATAATAACTTAAGCCAACATTAAATATTTTAATGATTCAACAGTGAGTCCCTTAAGAATAGCGGCGCTTGGCACACAAAAATATAACGTAAAATGGATTTTGGTCTAACTTTCATCTAAAAGTTTATTCACAGATACGTATGCGTAATGCATATAATTTGCAATCGGCGGGGCACTTAAATAAAGTTGTGAAGTAGCGCATAAAATGAATAACAGACACTTGACCAGTTTTGCCTTTAAGGATTCCAAAATCAATATCTGCACAAGTGCAGCTTATGAATGTTGGCCCAGAAGCAGGCATGATGCCACAGACCAGATACGTGCCACAAGATGCCAGATTGTGTTTGATTCAGAGCCATAACTATGTGCAAGAACATTTCATTTTTCAACAATTGGCCAAAAGTACGCCTCAATAATAAACATAAAACCGAGCTCAGTGAGGAGGGCGTATGCGGTTTGGGGCCACAACAAAAGTAATGAGCACTTGGCCACGCGCTCCTTAAACAACAAAAACAACAACAAGGAGAGAATGCAAACAAAAAGGCCGCAAGGCAGAGCGGGCCAAAAAGGAGCTGGATGTATGGAAAAAACTGCACTCGAGCCTATAATTATAATTGAAATAAATTGATTTATTTGCTTGGCCAACGTGCTCGAACTCTATGCCAAAACGCATAAAGCCATAAAGAAAAATGGCAACAATACAATTCGAATATCGTTGTTGTTGTTTGGTTGCTTAATTGTTGTTATTGGCAATGTGTGCCGCTGGCCAATGAGTTGTTGTTAAAGCCCCGGCCTAGACAACGATGTCGTTGTCGAAGACGTCGATAAGGTCATGAACAAGTGTCATTCCCGAGCATAAATTATACGTTTTGGGGCGTTTGCAACACGCTGGCTTAAATAAATGTTGCAACGATTGCTTTAATATGTGTGCTGCTGAAGGGCAATGCGAGCAGCATGATTCACAAAGACAAACCCACCCAGACACGAGAACAATCTATTATGGTCAAAAGGCGAATAAAGGTGAACCAAGAACATTTTTTGTGAATGTGAATAAAAATATATAAAAATACATATTTTAAGCTTAATTTTAGTGAACAAAGTTCTATTCCTGGCAATCTGTTTAACAAATCTAAGCAACTAGCTGCACCTGCCGCTTTGCCTGCCCCACAAAACACTTGCCACCGTCTCTCTCTAGCTCCATGTTGTCAACGCCAGTAGCTTTGTCGACCCGAATGCTTGAATGCCCATTGCCCATTGCCCATTGCCAACCTGTCTTACATTTCAAAATACATAATTAAGTATGCACAGCGAGTTTGTTAGATAAAAATCTTAAAAACCCTTAAAAAGCTTTAAGCGCCTAAGCTAAGAGGGGGACAAAGCAACAACAGCAAAAACAACAAAGAAAGAAAAAAACCCAAAACAAGAAGAGGAAGAAGCAGCAGCAACAGCAGCAACGTAGGGGCAATACTTGATGGATAACTTGATGAGTATCGGATAAGTTGTGGAGACTTTGTAGCATATACATAAAAAAAAAATAGTCAAAAGGCAGGCAATCACAAATACCAACAAAAAAAAGAGACACGTAGTTTCGATGTATGTATATGATACGAAAACACTTTGGCGACAATCATGGGAAAGATTTGGTTTGGTTTGGTTCGGTTTCGTTGTGGCTATCATTTTAGGCCATTAAACGAACCGGGCCCAAGAGGTCAGACGCGATAACGAGCGAAAGCTAAGGTGGTTCAGCTTGCAGGTGGTGCGGCATATTGTGCTGTGGTGTGGGTTAACATCGTTTAACGAAGCCGATTTGTAACAGAGCTTTCACATGTGTCTCCGAAATCGAAACAAAAACGAAAAACCAAAAAACCAAAAAACAACTCTGCCCAATCAGTTAAAACTTATAACGCAAATCAAGCCAACAACAACAACAAGAACAACAGAAAAACCAATAAAGTTCCCAATGCCAAATCAGAGACTAAGAGAAGAAACTTAATTAAAAGGTCGCTGTTAATGTTGTTAATTTGAAAATATTGTCAAAGGAAACGGCTTACACACACACAAACACACACACTCGAGCACACACGCACAACAAAAGAGTCGGCATTATAAAATCGTAGAGAAACGCCAATAAAAATCCAGCAGCCAGCAGTCGCTGCCACAGCTAATTTTTAATGGATCTCCACACTAAAATGCAGGCTGTATAGGCGAACTGCGCTGACAGACATCTCGGCGGGATCTGAACGTCTGAACAAAACATGGTCGGTCAAGCTCTAATCAAGCCTACAAGCCAATGCTGTCATACAAAGCGACACAACGCAGAAAACAACAACAAAAGCTAAATAAATAAAAAATTAAAATATATTTACATTGGACAACAAGTTCGTTGCCTAAGTCTTTCGTTTCAAGTTGCTCCAAATGTTGAACTTGCGTGGTTTTTATTTATAATTTAAGGCTTGTAAGAAGTTTGTTGCCTAAGTCTTTTGTTTTTTTTTTTTTTTGCTCCTAAGAAGATCTACGAAAACATTATAGGAACATTCACTTTTTCTGATTTTTTTCTGTCAGGAAGGAAATTGAACTCATTTTTAATACACAATTTTTTCTGGGCTTTAGTTAAAACTAATATTCCATTCACTATTTTAAAAAAATTCTTGGTAAAATGTCCCACTGAATATTAAATATTTTATTCCATTCACAATTTAACAAAGTTCTTAAGTCAATCATAATTGTCATTAAGGCATACAAATGAGTTTTTTTTTTCAGTTTTCTCATGGCCAATGACAAAAGAAAGTTTTCGCTGCATTCTCAATGTGACATACGATGATTTCCTCAATCAAAACAAAGGCATTGAAGGCAAACGAAGCGAACACGATACGATGGCTTCCAACAAACAAACTTGAAACAAACAATAATGTAATAATAATAATGCATATAAAAAGGAAAATGGAAAAAACAAAACAAGTTAAAGCAAGGGGTCGTGCGGTTTGGGTCGATTGCTGCGTGGCCTCCGCTTGGGTTTTTGGTACGCCCGAATGGCGATGCACGCACACCATAACACACACATACATACACGCATAGGCAATGTAACTTCAACCTTCAATTGTTGTTGCTGCTGTTGCTGTTGCTGCCTGTCACGAAACGTTATTCGTGCGGCCATGCGAGTTCACTGACTGCCGCCCAAGTGAGCCAGTATGTGTGTCTTTTGGTGCTTTTCATACGTTCGCTTTGTTTTCATTGCTCTTTGCTAACAACAACAACAGCAACAGCAACAATTACAACTAACCATGGCGGCCATATTATAACATGCCTGCGAGTACAGTTTGCACCTGCAGCTACGTCAAAATCGTTAAAAACTAACGACAAAAAGATTCTATTGTCGAGCATTGCACGTGATTCTCAATCGCGCTCCCAATTAGACAATCCGCTCACGAACACTTAACTACAAGAACGCAAACAAGCAACAAGACAACACAATCTTCATAGATAGAGAGAGCGAAAGAAAGAGAGATAGAGATAATCGATTCCAAGAGAAGCTTTAGCTGGAGCTTAGATCGAAAACATATTTTAACGTTTGCCAGTGCTAATTGATTGTGCACACAATAATATTTTGGCAATTTGCCTCAACCAACAACAACAACAATTGTTTTTCATGGCCACTCATTATTTGTGTGTATGGAAGGCAGGCAACAACAGCAATAATAACAACAAATATTTCGCATGCCTATTGATTTTGGTTGAAGCGCCCCCGCTGCAACGACGTCTCGTCTCGTCCGTTTCGTTGTTTTATTGCTTTAAATGTTTAAATATAGTAATCAGTGAAAGAAAAGCTTGAAGAAACATGCGGCTCGTTGTTGTTTAATTGCCGCTGCTCATGCAACATCAACGCCACAGTTTGCGAGGTGTGTGAGAAAACTGCACTTTAAATTATTGTTGTTGCTGTTTTTGCTGTTGCTACTGGTGCAATTAAAATTAATATATGTATATGTGCATTTGCTTGTAAAGTATGTTTGTGTGGATTAGCTGTAGCAACAACAAAAACACATACACACACACACACACACAGATAAATTCATTAGTTATTGTCTAATTGGCGCATATAACGCAGAATAACATTTTCACAAACAAAATAAAAAAAATACACAAAAATGTGGAAATATCTCTAAAATGATGTTGTACTTTTGCGGAACATACACGGAAGAAAGTTGGGTTGAAAGACATGTTCTGCAGGCGGAGATCCTAATCGTATTTGAGGAAGGGTTAAATACCTGTCTACTTGTCTAGACAGAAACTGCAAACCTCCAAAATTAATGTTTGTTTAAGGGAAAACTGTGGATTCTGTTTGGGAATTGAGTTCGATATGTGTTAAAACTTGCATATGAAATTTAAGATTTAATGTATGTGGTTTTTGTGTTCTTTATAGTTTTCGAAACGAACTTTTCAACCAAAGGAAGTTAACTTTAACAAAACATTGATTGATTTTGCCCCCACTTAAACCTATAGTTCTATAAATTGTTTGGCTTCAAAAACTTAAACCAAACCACAACACTGTTTTGTCGCCCCAAAACTTCCACCAAATCAAAGCGCTATCCATAAAGTCAACAGCTAAAATGTTATTGGGCAATAGAATTGATTGATGACTTCCTTTTTCATTAAGCATTGCGACCTTCTGCCTTCTTGCTTCCTACCAGCATCCTCAGAGCCACACTAAATTAATTGACGCCAGTGTTGGCCATTTTATGATCGTCATTAAAAACATAAAAAAAAAAAAAAAAACAAGAGTCCCCGCTTCAAGTTTAACGATCAGATTTGAAAATCTAAAAATTGTGCTGCAACAAATTGAGTCGCATGCAACTGTGCGCACACAAACCTTATCTACAGAGATACACCAGCGCCAAACAATCCGAATGCCTTGGTGTTAATCTTTTGCTTAATGTGCGAAAAATGTGCAAAGCATTGTAGAAGAGTGTCCCCTGCAATAAAATGTATTTTATTTTCAATTTGGCTGCACATAAAATCCAACCAAGAAAGAAGATATCCGACAGGTTGTGCTGCTTCTACTCCTAATTAATATGCATGAACTCAAACTTCTTTCACAGCCTGCGTCTCTTGCGCTACTTGCGCACGTTTCCATGCCATTCGTGGCATCCCTGCTATCGCTGCTCACTGATCTTTCGCTTTGATCCATGCCATTATATATGATGTGAGGCGTCTGCGCGTTTAGAACTCAATTAAAAAGCGGAAGTTTAGCATGGCTTAGGTTTACTCTTAACGGGTATTGGATCCATGCAATTGTCCACGCCCTTGACAGACATTCCACTGGCATAAATCAGCCCAGACACACAACACACACATAACTCACTAATCGCTGGCAATTGTTGTCAATTTGCTCACACAGAAAAAAAAACAGGCGCGAAAATGCAGACAAAATTTTTTTTTCTTCACTCTTTTTTGTTGTTGTTGTTGTCCTCGCCCCACTGCAATTGTTGTTGCTGTTGGTTAACACACCTTGACAATTGGCTGCATTTAAATTGTTATATAAATAGAATTTGTCCCAAAACACGCGCCGCCTCGCTAAGCCACAAACTCAAAAGCCAACGCATGCAGTTGCCAGTTAAGCCAGTTTGTGTCTTAAGTCTTTCGTTTTATTTCGGGGAGACAATGAAAGCTAGCATTGCACTTTGCCCGCACTCGCACCCAGAGAATCAGTCTCTCTCTCTCTCTCTCTCTCGCTCGTTCTCTTTGTATGCAAAATGGCATTAAAAATTTGCGCACATAGCGCCAACAACAACAAAAATAAGAAAACAACTTCAAAATCATAAAAAGTGTTCCACGCACCAGAAGAAGAAGAAGGAAAAAAACCACAACTGCGTCAACAACAGCATACATGAGTTTTGAATTTATTTATGTCGGCAATTATTTTATTTATATTGTCATCACACACACACACACACACACACACACTAACTGACTGTGATTTTTGCATTGCGCCGTCTGATTTCGTAGTCAAAATATGTTTCCAACTTATGATATGCTATTCGCTTCTGTTGCCACTAAAAGCTACTGGTTTTTGAACAACGACGACAACGTTGATGGCGTCGCGTCATCAACTTTATGACACACACACACAGCCAAAAGGGGGAGGCACAAACAGACAGTTAAGAGCTGAGTGCTAGACATTAGTACAAACACGTTAATGTGGCAGGATTATTATGGCGTTTGTTCAGTTAATAGCAGTTCTGCAAAGCATTTGAATATATCTGGTTAAAACTTATGGTTAAATTGTGGTTTCGGTTAGCTGAGGTTCGAATCATCTTTCAAGTTGTTGCTTCGATACAAACGATACAAACAGAATGGGTTGCAGCTGCGATGACGACTAAGAATGTCATGAAAGTAGTTTAGTTCCAAAGTCCCCATTGATTCCTCTTTTAACTTCCAAAAGCATCATCTAACAATCCTAAGTCAACTCCATATCTAACTGTATCCAAATAATACCAAGAAATCTACAAGCAACACCTTTTGCTTGCATTGACGCCTCCACAAAATGTCATCAACATTGGATGACAGACGGACAACGGACGATGAACGATGTCAACAACAGACAACAACAACAACAGACGACCACGTCTCAACGACTGTCACCAAAATAATGCCCAGCAGCTACAAAAAAGCAATACGTTGCTGTGGTTTTGGTGCCTTCATACTACCACAGTAGCCCGGATTCGAGCTCGAGCCCAGCGACAGCCAACAACAACAACAACAATTTTCGAAGCGAAACGCCAAAAAATAAAAAACTCGCATTTCAAATTCAAAACGCGATTTTTGCCGAGGTTAAACTATTTTATCATTGTCACAAATGGAATTTTTCACCAGCAATCACCTCGATCCGCTGTCCACCTGCCCAAGACGCAGCTCCTCATGACACCCCCCTTCCGCTCTCTCTCTCTCATGGCAGGGGCCACCGTTTGGCGATGCGTGCGAAAACGCAGCAACCACAACAAAAACAACAACAACAAGAAAGCGATCGCGTTGTACGTTTTAGGGCGTTTTCTGGCCACGGTTTTCTTCTGGCCTCCTCATATAAGTTTTGCGTACGCAGACAAAGTCGCAAGACGAAACGGAAAAGGGGGATGGAAGGGGACTGAGACGTAGTGGAACTTGGTTTATATCTCTTCATTTGCTGAGGCTCCGTCCAGTTATTTATTGTATTTTATGTTGCTGTTGTTGCAGTGTGTATGTGTGTGTGTTTAATTGAAGGCCAAGAGCTGCCGCATTGCTGCATGCATGGCAAGCATGTCCTGGTTGCAATCGCAGCTGATGGCCACTGGCCAGACATGCCCTTATTTGCGCTGCCAGCCAAAACGGCCAGTGCATAAATTATATGGACAACACACACACACACACATATATACCCTTGACACAACGCGATAAACATATATCAACAGTAATATCTATAGCTTACTTTTTATCATTTTTGTAACGCCCAAGGCCAAAACTATGCCAAAAAACTATTGTAACTTGATACGGTTAAGGCTCTAATCAATCTGTGATCAATATTTATGTTCAAGAAGTTTAAAAAGAGATTAAGTTTGTACACATATCAAAGAAAGTTTAAAAGTTTAGAACAAAAATTTCCATTTCAAACTTGTTTCAAGTGTTTTTATGGCATATTTATTTTGTTGGCATTGAGATTTTCGAATGACAGTTTTATAAAGGAAATATATACACAACAAAATAACTGATAGACATACATATAGATCGTGTCAGAACTTGCGCAATGCCTGATCCGCACTTAGAATATGTAGCAATTGTATATTTTGACATCCATAAAACATGCGCTCGATTGGCCTCTTTAGGCAAAACGTCGCTCTAGATCATGCAAATTCGTCAATCGCCATCCGAAAATCAATTAAAATACAGCAGCCCCCGATGATAAACAGATAGAAAGAAAAAAGCAACGTTAAATCGGTTGAGTGCGGTGCCAAATATGTCGTTGTAAGTTCTCCTCCTTCTCGAGGGCAACAACAGCCCCTCGCCTACCCGCGCGGTTCCCCTTTCGCTGTCTTGTGCTCTGTGTGTGATAACAATCGAGGTACTTTATATAAGCAGTCAGCATCCGTAGGCAGTGTGATCGAATGACAGACATCGATCAACGATGCGACCAAGCGACATTAACGCTGCATACATTGTCATAAATTACAACGATAGAGCACAGATCGTTTCTCCTCTTGCCCCTCCCCTTACAGTCGTTTAGCCCTTTGTGTTTGCTATTCGATTGTGTGTCTGTGTTAAACGATGAGCCCCAAAAGTCATCGGCATTTAAACCATAAGCAGTTGTTCCAACACCCCAAAGACTTAGCCCTCAATCCACAATCCACATCCCCATCGCCAAGTGTGCGTCAAGATACGCATCAACGTTTGGCTAAACGCTATCCAGTTTTGGGTTTTCTTTCTTTTTCTATATATCATGTTGCCACAGAATGTGTGTACGCCAACATTTGATCGATATGTTAAAAACAGCGATTAAATGCGTCAAGCGACGGCTGCGTCTTCAACTGCAACTGCAACTGCAACAGCAACAGCGAGAGTTGTGACAAAACTTTGATTGACATGCCTTTTGTATGTTGGCAACAACAGCAGCAGCAACACTGTATATGTGCTTGGGGCAAATGGTAGCAGGATGAGGCAATTGTTGCAGCTGCACAACAACAACAACAAAAAGCAGATCCTATCTATCGAGTACTGTCGAGTTTACTTCAGCTCCACATCTGCAGTTCTAATGTTGAGTACGGATTGTATATTCTTATCTTTAAACGAGGTATTCAAATGATTATAAGTATGCTCTAGAAAGTATGCTATTTAACTATAGTATCTAACTTTAATCACAGCTTAACTCAATACCGTTTATCTTTAAAGCTTAGCTAAGGTTTTCTCATAAATAATCATTTCAAAACCTCCACACAAACATAACTTAATAAGTTTACTACACGCATCAGGAACAAAAGATCCAAGTTCCATTCAAAACTCGCAATCTTTTGATATTTCATTAAGCACTAATAACGCATGACTCAGACAAAAACTAAAAATCTTTCTTCTTTTATCTTTTGTTTAATTGATGCTTTTGCAAATCTATGCAAAAAGCATTTGTTTTTGGTATATTATAAATATATTTTAATTTAATGCACAGATCGAAAATCGAGAAGATAAAAAAAAAAACAAAAACGAAAACACAATCAACTGGCAAACAAAAGCAAACTTGGCAGGCAACAGGCATAAAAGTCGTGATACTAACAAATTTCATTAATGTACAACAGCGGCAACAAGTTGCAAAAGGCAGCAGCAACAACTGGCTAGCATCCTCCGCAGACTCCTTGTGGCGATTCCATTCATAAAACGAGCCAGAACACGTTGCAGCGGGGTTTAAAAGGTGAGAGGGGGGGAAGCTACAACAGACACTAAGCGCATTGCATGATTTTGCATAATTTTATGTAAATTTTTGAGCAGGCGGCTCGAGACTTGCAACAGTCGAGTCGAATGCGCGGCGCAGGCGCGTTGCACACACACACACACACACGCGCAAGGCGGGGGCGTGGCAGTGTCTGATTTTCCAATGCTGAGGCTGCGCCTCGACGACATGATATATGCCACATGATGACCACGACAAACAGTGCGGCAAACAGTAGCAATTGCTTTTGTTGTACAAGGACACGATTATGCACAGGATATGGCACAAAGAACGACAGAGTAAGAGAACGAGCAGAGAGGGAGGAAAAGATCTGAATTCAATTTATGCAAAGTGCAAAACGTGGCTTAATTCAAAGAATAGACCCCAAAAAAATAACAAAAGCTGCGCAAGCGCATTTTGATTTTATAAAATGTTTTCGAACATTGTCAAAAAAAAGAAATTTACGAAAAAAAAACATTTTGAAGGCGCAGAAACATCCATATGACAATGTGATATGGAATTTATGTGCCACAAAAATATTGTTTAGGGCATATCGAAACGTAGCAGCAACAGTTCCAAGTAAAACATCCAGCCCCAACAACAGCAACAACAACAACATCAAGAATCAAAACCAAAACAGACTTAAAGATGTTTTGCAGCCCCCACACGGTAACAATGTGCACAGTGGAACCACTCTGGTGGCACAATGATCAGTGAAAGATTTTTGAACGTTAAAAAATATGTTTAGCATAAGAAAGTGTTTTAAGCAGAAAGTTTTAATAGAGACAAATATTTTTATGCCCAAGCTAAGCAAAAAGAAATAAATTTGAAAGAAGTTTTGCTTAAAATTATTTCTAATCCACTTTCATTGCATGCACAACGTATAAAAGATATTAAAAAAAAATTTTAACCTAGATTTCCAAACGCAATATACCTTATTTAAGCCCAGTGTGCAGTAGTCCAAAGGGGCAAGAAGAGGGTTGTTTGGCTACCTTCCTTGAATTGCAGTTCGTTCGGAGGCTGCACGTCAACGTCAAACTTGAACGACAACGAGTTGGGCTACTGCCACTGCCACTGCCACTGGGCCTCTCTAATCAGATTCAGATGTCGTCGAAAAATGCGCGACGCTCTGGCCATTTTAGAGCCCTGTCCTGCCCTGCCCAGCCGCCCGGTTAGGCGGCCTCGCGTAACACGGTAGTTGCAAGCTTGTGTGCAGCTTGTTGCAGCAACACACAAATACACACACACATAAGAATGACGAAGTCATAGCCGCGATGCGTCAATTTTAGATTCAACAAAAATGATTGCAATGCATGTTGGGCTGCCCAAGCAGCAAGAGGAGCAAAGGCAAAGCGGGAGGTACACTTAGAGAAACACAAAGCGAACTCTTAACAAATCAAATGATGTGTTGGAATTTAAAAGTAAAGGAAAATATGATATGATGCAAAAGTTTGCATTTTTGTCGATAGGAAAATGTTGTTGAGTAGAAGAAACAAAGTCCAAACGATCAGAAACATAAGAAATTAAAGATCGTCTTCCCTTTCTGTTAGTGTATAAACCAGTTTGTCCAGCCCAGGCAGCTCCTTATGCTGTTCAGCCAGGGAGTTACAGCCAGGAGGCAGTCAGTTGGCAGTCGTCTGTCAGGGCAACTTGTGAAATGCCAATTTATTCGTTAGCAAATATTGCATCTGATAGAACAACAACAACAACAGCAACAACAACAACAGCAAAGACCCCTCGCTACAGTGCTGACTGTGATTTGAGTGCCAGTGGAACATATGCAGACATGACTGCCAGGACACAAAAGCGCAATGGAATGGAGAATGGCAAACCAGTAAAACTGTCTGCATCTCGGAGTTGGACTTCTTCGACACAGGCTGAGCTTCAGTCAGAGTTCCCTGCTACTGAATCATGTGTAAAAATCTTAAGTGCAAACAATTGTACGCGTTTATCGTGTCTCTGGGGCGACGACCACCATTGAAGCTCAAGCCACAAAGGCAGCCACAAGCTGCAAGCCATCAGCCAGACGGAAGGAAGGCAGCCAGATGAACAGAGAGATGGAGAGACGAGGGAGGCAGAGATTCCGTTTAATTAAGCGCGCTTTTGTGAAAATTGGTTTAAGCATTTTTCGGAAAGCCCTAAAGGTAGACACAAACACACTTACTTGCTAAAGTACTACCCCTTTTTTTTGAGCTTGGGATCGATTGCTTGTGCCAAAAATATCCAAAAAATATCCATCAAATTGATCAAAGCTAATAAATCATAAGATGCCACAACTTAAGCACATGCACAACATGCCAACAAACATCAACTTCTCTCAAAGCTTAAACATTTACTGGAACTACCGCCATTGCCACTACTACAACAACAACAACAACGTCAACGATATAGCCCCAAGAGAGAGAGTGGAGACAGGCTCTGGCAACAACAACAACCGAAATTAGTTTTGCGTTGCGTCCGTTATGACGGCGCACGTAGCCCCAAATGCTGACCCAATAATTATATGCCCCTTCTGCAGCGATCCAAGAAACTGAGAGTGAAACCCAAGCGTTGCGATCGCTAAGAGCCTAAAACCACCAACAACAAACATTCTTCTATACATATATATATATAAAAGATACATTTTATGCTTCTTTTTATTTTGATAAAGCCCGCAGGCGAGCAACGCACATTTTTGCTTATCAGTCAGAGACAAGCCGCAAATTTTTCATGTTAAGATACACTTAAAGCTAAGTTATATGACAAGCAGAGAAGCTTAGATTAAAGGGTATATATTTACTAGTGGCTCAAATACTTTGACAGAAACTTATCTATTGTGTTTTTGCTTTGTTGTCAAACAAAAACGAAGCTTGAAATGTTCTAAAATGTTCTTATAAAAAAACAAAAAAAACTTTCCAAGCCACAAAAACACATAAAGAGCATTAGAACTTCGTCTTAAACCAAATCAAATACATACTACTTGTTTTTTCTCTTTGAATTTTTGGCTAAAATACAATAATTTTATATTTTTTATTTTATAGCACGCGACACACAACAAGTGAGTTGACCAAAGACGAGAAACGAAGGGGAAAAAGCATCCAAAAAATATATATATAAATGTCATGGCCCCAGGGGCAAATGTCACACCGAAGCCCATTTGTACGTCTAGACATCTTCTATGTTTATAAGGTGGATTCCATTGGGATCGACGCTGCCGACCGCTGGACTAATCAATTTTAAATGTGTTTTTGCGTGTCAATCGCTTGTTTGCGTGCCAACTTTTATTGATATGTTTCGTTAGTTGTTGCTGTTGTTGTTGTTGCAGTGATTTTAGTGGCTATAGCTTAGTGGCATCAGGCATTTGTTAATAATTGGATGCTCGCCTTGGAGCTTTGATTGCTTTTGAGTGAAATTCATTTGATTTATTGCACAAATTATGGAAAGTTTTCATTTGTTTGACGCCAAAAGGCCTGTTCAGATTCATCTTATGCAAGCCTTGCAACAACAACAAAGATCGACTTTACACTTGTCGCTGACGCATTTTACAAATTTGGCACGCTTGACCATAAAAAATGGTCCGAACCATGGCAGAAAAAAGTGTGAAACTGCAAATGGCGTCGCCTTGGTTAGACAAGCTCGCCTCTCTCTCTCCCTCCCTGCAACATCTTCTTATAACCAATTCTGGTTCTAGCCCCGTTTGGCATGCCATCGATTAGCATAGTTGTAGCCAGATATTGATATAAAATACACTCAGAGAAAAACAACTCTGTTATTCTCTGGCGCGTTTAACTATACTTAATATATTTCGTTAAGTGCATGGCACATAAAGATATAGATATATATATATATGAAAGTGTCATGACAACTGCATTAGTGCCATATAGGCGTGGCAGTGGCAGTGGCAAACACAGCAAACAGAACTTGGGCCACGCGCTGCAACGGAAGTTCAACTCATTTGGCCAGCGGCAAACGGATGGGTTTTCTTTTTAAGCGCATCCTGGACACACGGCCAGACTTTTGTTGCCCTTCCAACCAGGACAACTTCATTGATATATGCCTATGTGTGTGTGTGTGAGAGAGAGTGTTTTTTGGGTGCTTTTCATGTGCGTCTTTTGTTTGCGACAAAAATGTCATAAATTTTCTTAGTGTTCAAGCGCGATGTTGCCTGTTTTTTAATCATCACACATAAAATAGTCGATGTATTCTTTGTTGTACATATAATTAAAAAGCGCTTTGGCCAAAATCCAATCAATAAAATCCAAAATTACGTTGCCAGTAAATACAAAAGTTGTAAACCAGTCTGGAGACACTTAACGAATAGAAACCCCACGCAGCGCCACCCAAAAAGAAATGTTGAAAACAGTTCATTGATTGGTTTTTTTTGACTGTTTAATTTCTTGCATAGGTATGTTTTTTTTTATTTTATGGGGCAACAAAATGACAATAAAACCAACAAGATGCCTTGTTGAAAGTTTGATGAAGCGAGATAGTTCCGTAACAAATAGATATATGCTTTATGATATTATAGTTATAGCTATAAGAAAGGGCATCATTAAACATCAATTTGTATGCATCATAAAAGCAAATCAGGGTGGGGAAAAAAACCAAAGCAAAATGCCATAAAATTCTAATAATTTTATGAGACTAATTGAGGAAACTACTGTTTATGCGATGCATAATGATGTAAAGGATAAACATTTAACGCTCTCCAATTAGCAGAAGATTGATACCAAATCGAGGTTATTGCAGTTCAGTGTTTGATTTTGTGTAAACAAATCTTAAAATGTTTTTTTATTGTCTTGAATAAATAAATACGCTATGGCATTTTATATTTTTAGCACCGAATACTATATTTATTCGAAATTCCTTCAGTTTTTTAATGATGTGATATAAATTTGGAATACTTAATGATTTAATCAATATGTATTCTGAGGCATTTTTAAGATCTGTAAAGTAAAAACATAAATTTTTGTAAAGCTAAAACTTCCGTTTACCTCCAAATTTTGTTTTATAGCAAAACTGGCTTATCTTTTTAACCAAAACCGATCGCAGTAAGCAAGACAAATTGTTTGTTGCATTGTTCAATAGTTCATACAGTAGACAGTTCCTTTTCGTCAGCACACGTTTCAAATCTTTATAGAGAGACAGAATCAGAGAGTCCCAAAACGGAACACACGCCTATTCGTACATTACGTGACACATCTTCATATCATTCATTTGATGACAGTCACGCACATCCTTTGGACACTTTTTCATTGGTAAAAATTCCAATAAAGGAACCACACATTTTCCACACTTTTCAAAAACGGAAGTGACATCGAGGCTACTACTACTACTAACTATTAAATATTGTTATTGTTGTGGTGTGGTCAAAACACCCTCAATGCAATAACGGCACACGTATAGTTTGTCTAAACAATTTTCGGACTAATTGAGTTATGACCAAAAACAAAACAAAACAAGATCGATTACGATCAAGCAATAGCTCGATCATTTCCAGGAAACACACACAACAAGTGAGAGAATTGCAAGTGCAACAACAGGTAGGTAAGACTTCTGGGAAAAGGAAAATACTCTTCCAGGACACAAAGTGAAAGTGTCAGATGCTTATCGGCTACAGGTGGTGGCGCCTAACGGTGCTAGAGCAGAACCCTATAATTGTTGTGTGTGTTTGGCAGGTGTGTCTGTGTGAAATGAGAAACTTGTTAGCAACAAATGGTCACAATAAATAAATGAGCGCACCCAAATTATAACAAATATTGCTTGACTTTTAATGACAGCCCACATAAAAAACTTGGCTATAAGAAATGCAAAGCACGCAAAGCTCTTTTTTTGTGGCTTTGTTTGTTTCTTTTGGGACAGTTTGCATGACTGAAATATCTTCTGGTATTATTATTGATTACCAACATTCTCCAAAACAAATGGCTTTTTAACTTTTTTGGCATTTTGTTCGTATTTAGGGGCCTGACAAATGTGCAAGGTAAGTGAATATAGCTCAACTATTCTACAATCAGTCAGACAGTTAGTCAGCTATAGAGTCAAACAGACATTAGACATTGATAATGCCCCGGCTGCTCCCTTTGACTTGTTGTGTGGAAGCTCATTTGCATTGGACTCGGCGTTGGGTTGCGGGTCGGGACTTGATAACAACACACAGAGAACACACATCGATCGCTTTCAAACTACAGAGCGGAATAAATTTAAACTGCGTTTATTTGAAGCGTTGCGCACAAAACAAAATCCACAGCCAAATAGAAAATGAAATAAAAATATATATATAAAAAAAAAAAACGCGATCGTCTGTTCGTCAACCGCTACAGTAAAACAGCAAACAGTAACAACAGCAACAGCAGCAACAACAGCAACAAGAAATGGGAATAAACAATATAAATGGCCGCATCGGAATTGCTAATTTGCTATTGAGTTTTGCTTGGCTCGCTTTGGTCGTTGTGTGTGCGTGCGTGTGTGTGTGTGGAGTCTTGGGTCTGGGTCTGGGCCGAGGGCCTCGAACACGTCGGGTTCCTGGTACGTTTCATGTCTGTCGATTTTGACGACAATTTTTTGATTTTTGTGCGACATTTTTGACATGCGGATGTGCCATGTTAACGACAGCCAGAATGAGATAGAGATAGTAGGAGAGCGAGAGAGAGAGGGAGACTCTAGAATACAGACACACAAACTGTTTCCAAAATTAGGCCCCAAAAACGCACAGCTGCAAACAATTTCACAATGCACAAATCCTCGATTCGCAACAAATCCTATACCATTTACAATAAATTGAGTTCGACCAATGCTGTTGCGGTCAAGCGACTGCCAACAAACCCCCCCGGAATACCCCAACCCCAACACACAACCCTCTTCTCTTAAGACCCCTGCTGGCAATCAAAGTTGCAACTGACCCAAGCAAAACCAATCCAACCAACCAACCGAAATGCTTCAAAAACCGCAGGAAATTCGTCGAATTTGCCATGCGGTCAACTTGTGGCTCTTGCCACAGCACAAAAAGGATGCACAAGCTGGCCATCCTTGCATGCTGCAGGCCATTGTTTCTATGTGCCAACTTGCCAAACTCTCCATTCTCTCTCTCTCTCTCTTCTCTAGGTTGGATCTGTGCATCTGTGTGCCAAAATGCCGAATGCGTTGGCGTATGCATAATTGATGCCAATGTTTGCGGCAGGGCACACAGCTTAGAATGCAGAAACGTTGCTCATAATTGAGTCCAACTACCACGACGACGAGCCCTTACTAAACGCACCACAGAACTCAAAAAACCAAGAAAAAGTTGCAACTAGCTTAATTGAAACACACAGCAACAACAACAAGAATATAGTGTGTAAACTGAGATTTCGGGCATTTGGGTCTAAAATTTGATGCGGTTTTGAGGAACAAATTCCGACAGTTGAATAGAATTTTTACTCAAAATGATTAAAAATATATTTTTTGGAAATTTTTTTTTATTTATTTTCAATTATTTATTCTCTTCTTTTATTAATTCCAACTATGAACTTATTTTTTGTGGTTGATATCTTTGCTAAATCGAATTTGGGTGGTAAAAAGGGATAAGTCCCACACTTATTGCTATGATTTTTTAATAATAGGTTTGTATGTATGTATATTCTTTGGCGCCAGCAATAGATCATAAAAAACGCAAACAGCCCGCAGAATCGAACAATTTCTTCTTGGGCAATAAATCAATCACAAATCGAGTGCAAGGAACTTCATTTGTCCCAAAAGGAGAAAGAGTCCGAAGCGAAAAGGCGAGTTTGCTTGTTGTTTAAGGTTCTTTTCTTTAGAAAATTACAGCTCACACCTACATACATACATGAATTGAACAGAAAAGATCTGTAAATGATTTGTTTGACAACAAACACACAAAACCTAAACATTTTTTTTTCTGACCATTTCGCAGAAAGGTAGCCCCGTCTACCTATCATTGCAAATGATCGAAGAGCAACAACAACAAAATGCTTGTGGAAATTGCAGTCAAAAGATTATCAATAGCCTTGTCGCCGTCGTCAGAGTTGTCTACTGTGTCGTCATCGTCATCGACGCTGTGTGCCTGTGTGGCCGTTCGAGTGGGCATCATTAACCTTTTAAATGCCAAACAGAGGGAACGGACCTCTTTCTTACTGTTTGTGTGCATTGCTAAATGTCAAACGTCATGGCACTTATTGATGTTTGTTTGCTACGTCTCGGCCCATTCCCTGTGATCTTATTAGGCAGCACATACGAGTTTATAAGTATTGACACAGACAAAAGGGGTATGGAAACAAAAGGATACCGGAGGCGAGAGCCGGGGCGACACACGCGCTTACCAATTATCACCCACCCCCATCAACGAACAAATCCCTCTTCCCCCTCCCGCACTGTGAGTTGAGCATAAAGCCAAACGTCATCGTTGACAGGCGAGTCATTGCTCAATGAGATGTAGCCCCTTGACAAACGCGTCTCAATGTTAATGAATAAGCAAAACAATATATATTGTATATACGAAAGTGAGGCAATGTAATTTAAACAAAACGTTCTTGCCCCAATATAGTACGACGATCTGATTGCAAGGGCTGGTCAAATGACAGACGTTTGAGATTATAGCTCATATCGAATACAAAGTAACTTTGGCAGGGGAATCTAATTAATAGTAATGAGCAAAGGTTTTTTTTGTGATTTTAAGAGAAGCGATATCAAATAAATGTATTGCCTGGCATAATGATATTCATAGATTATTCTTCAATTATGTTTGACAATGCAACATTTTCGAAACTAATTCGTTTTATCACATTAATTCTTAAGGTTGTATGGTAAATTATCCTTTGGTTAGTGTGTGCCCCGAAAAGTATGTTAAGATTTCGATTTTGATAACCTAACCACATAAAACGCGCGAAAAACGCGTGCAAAACGCTTGAAACCCTTCAGAACTGCGCACATTCATGTACAAACTAATGGTGTAAAACTTGGCTTAAGTGCAGTGAGCTGCTTTCAGTAGGTGTGTAACATTGCTTAAAATTGCCTACACTCAACTTTAAAGCAGTGCAACTGAAAAACACTGCTTGCTGTTTCGCTAAGCAGTGCCAAACGCCAATTTTTGGTTATTTTTTCTTCGCATTTATATCATCGCAAGGATAGGCCATATCTTAATACCCAAACCAAGGAACATCCGCGTAGAGGCCGCCCAAAACCCACACACAAGGCAACAGTTTGAGACAATGCAACAATGCCGACAATAAATAGCCATGGTAACCATTAAAATTCCGCAGTTGTTGTTTATTTTAGATACGACGCAGTCAAACAAAACAAATCTAAGCAAATCAAAGAAAACATTTGTGGAAACTTTTGATTAAAGTGCTTAAACTAAACGAAACCTTGCAAAATGTGTCAGCTCATAGACTTTTTGTATACCTAAAAACATTTAGCTACAACTGTATAATAGAAAATATAGAGCTTTAAAATTTTATATAAATAACAATAAGTGTGGAGAAAAAAAATATACAAACACGATGCCAACGATACCAAAACGTGTGCCAATGGGCAGCAAAGGCTCCGGCATGGAACTACTCAGCACGGGCATAACACGCACAGAAGTCACCGAGATGCAACTCAAGTGGCAGGATAAACCCTGCCCTGCCCCACCCTGCAGACAGAGCTTCTGGTGGGCCAGCCAGCCAAAGCCCATCAAAATCAAAGGTTGCCCCAAGTAAGTACGCACAGATTTTGGGTGGAAGGGTTGGGTCCGAAGGGGCAACGTGTCTAATAAAGTTGTGAGGTCAATGAATCCTATAGCCGGCTTGCCGGCTCATTGAGCAAAGGAAAACAGAAAACGAAAGTTTTGTTGGTTATTATTTTTTTTTGTCCCCCATGGAAGCCAGTCATAAATTGCGTAAATAAATTATTTACAACAATGGTCAGCTGCTGTCCAGAAGCACGCAAGCGGACAACAATTGTGGGACGTGTCAAATGGAACGTCTCCACGGCTATTGAAATTGTATTGAAACCAAAATTGACGCAGTTTGTAAGTTATTACTGTCAATAGGTGCAAAAAACGAAGAGAAATAGACAACTTAATATTGCCATAATTGTGTGAATGGGTCATTTAAAGGTCATTGAAACGATGTGCTAAGTGCTTAACTATGTGTTAGTAAAAGGTTTTATTACCATTAGGCTATAATAAAACATGATTAAACCAACGAAAGGCAGTTCTAAGCGTTTAAGAAAAGTGTTTTTAAAGCCAGCAGGAATATATAAATAACTAGCTTTATGGAGATTTTGTTTTCAAGGAACTGATTGTTTGGATTATCAAGGTGGGTTAGGGAAATGTGAATACTAAGAAGGGATTCTTCGATATTTAGATAATACTATCTAACATTTCCCATTCAAAAAGGTTCGAACTTACTTTAAATCGCCTTTAAACATAATAAAAGAACACTTAATGAAACAGATTTAAGGAAATTGTAAAATAGAGAACATCTTTCCATATCTTACGATCTACATGTTTCCCAAAAACACACCTATAGTATAATATATACTTTTCCAACATAATTAAACCATTGTATCCATACTATTCCGCTAGTATCTATCAATCTGTGATCGTAATTAGTGTATGACTTTACAAGAAATAAAATTCCTTATCCTTCAAATCAATTGTCCTAACATATGCTATCACTCTATAATATAGATTAAGCATTGTTTAAATAGAACCAAAACTAGTTGATTGTCCTTGAAGATAAGAATTTCTATGGATACATTTGCAGCTACATGACCTTTGGCAACAGTTCACGCCTTTTACATGTGACACCTCGATAGTTTCCAAGAAACAGACTTGGTTTTTTCGCTCTACTTCATTAATTCCGCTTATCAGGGGAACACGTCGACCAAAGCAGCTTAAGGCTGAACTGTATATATTGACCTTGGCCATTGACATTAGCGCTGGACGGGACACTGGACAAACAGAATTCCGACTAAGTGCCACCCACACTCAATTTCAATGTCAACTGCGAAATGCGTGTGGTCATCTTAGGCTTCAAGATGTGAACAATGGAAAGGTGTTTTGGGCTTCAAGGACGAGGTGCCAGGAAACGCTTTTAATTGGAAACACGGCTTTCGGCAGAAATTGCCAAAAGCGAATATCGGAATACATAATGCGGCATGTGGCATGCAAAAAGGCGTCACTTCAATTGTGCGGCAACAGTCGACAAAAGGCAGTTAACCTCCCCAGCGCAGGAGGGGTGAACGGGGGGTTAAGAGGTTCAAACTGACCATGCGATGGCCGAGTTGTGGCCGAATACCAGCACGAGGAACGATTGCTGGCAGCGGTCATTTGACGTTCGCCACCTGAACAGCGCGGTAACGTTATTACGCGTGCTCCTTTTGCCGTCGTCCTGTGTGTTAACCAGGGACATTAAAGGGGCAGCGAAAACATATAAAGTATTGATTAACTTTTTCGTGTGCGGTGGTGTGTGGTGTTGTTATTGTGATTGTTGTTGTTGGCAGTGGCTATTTATAAGAGAAGCAGTCAGAGAAGCGTATGCCATGCCAGAGACGAGCAGCAGCAGCGAGCAGCACATAAATCCAGAACACTTCCACGACAATAGACCGGAACAAGAGCAACAACGAGCACAAAACTTCAGCTTTGCCAGCAGTTATCCCTATGCACCAGGACGAGGCAGCAGCAACGGCAACAGCAACTTGCAGCACTTGCAACCTTTCAACGTTCAACGCTATCAGAGTCCATACAATTTCCAGCACGTGGTCACCAATTCTTTCTCGGTTCTACACAATTCTGTGGAAGTGGACTACGACCATAAGCCGCCAACAAATCAGGCTATAGTGCGTCCCACAATCCGTGAACCATTAGCGTCCGAACATGCGGACAGCACAGCGAATCCACCAGCACCACCACCATTGACGACTCGTTCGTTTTTCTCGCGCAGCACACAGGAGGTACGCAGCTTTGCCGATGAGCTGAGCCAGAAATTGCGCTTCCTGGCGCCGGAGGAGAACTATTACGGACGCGGTGGCAGTGGTCAGAGCAGCGGTGGCAACCAGAGCACTTGGCTTTCAGCGCGTCATCAAATGGATCGTCCACGTTTTGAGACCACTGTGCCTCAGGGCATCTTTTTGCCGCCGCCACATGAGCTGCAGATGCTGCCGCCGTCCATGTTGAGACGCCATGTTTATGCGTACTCCTCCTATCCCATGATTTTGCACAACTACTACAATAGCAACACTAGCCACACTAGCCACAATAACAATAGCCAGAGTAATAGCAAGATTCCGGTTGCCGATAAGGAAAATAAAGCCTCTACACGTCTAAATGGAGTGCGTGCCACGGCCGCTTTGGCAGCTGCCACTGCTGCTGCTGCTGCGGCGGCAACAACGGCGACGACGACGACGGCCTCCAAAAACGATTCACAATCGCTGGCCGGTGGCCTGCACATAACCAAAGCACAGTTCCAACAGCAACTGCAGCAGCGACGTAACGTCGACAAAAGGTAATAAACAACCAGAAGGGGTCCTTAACATAAACTCCAAAGAATGACGACGTCAAAATGCCCTGTCATATGGATCTAAAAGAAAAAGATTAAGGATTAAAGCATCAAAGCATATAATATTCATCGTAACATCCATTCAGCATTCCTGGACGTTTCAGCCAAATATTCTTCCCAAAAACATTCTCAACAAGCATTCATAATATTTATAGGGTATCAAAAACCTCCTGCTAGCTGCCTTAGAACCTTACAAATATTTCCATAAATTCAAATGCGCACTTTGGGGCTGCTAATTTTAGTGGTTTAGTGGTTGGGTTGTGTCCTGGTTTTTAATGTTTCCCCATCTCCAACCTCTCGACTAGCTATCGATTGCGACGTCAACAATTGAATTCGAAATGTATTTTCAATTTGCTTGGAATTTTAAAGTCCAGCGTTGATTAATTTATTTGTCCCGTCTCACTCTAGTGTCCTGCGCAAGGACATTGGACCGACAACGACATCGCATTGTGTCATGCAACCTGCCCACAAATTTCCCTACATTCTTTACACTCTCGTTCCCTCCTCTTAAATAATTTAAATCAAGATTATATTATCGCTGGCAACAACAGAAAAAAAAAATAGTCGGAAATTTACCTTAAATACCACATATAAAAGAAACAAAAACAAAACCATCAAAGTAAGGCAGCAGAACGTTTAATACAGACCCACAAACATATGTGTTTACGATTTAGTATGAGAATATAAATACACAAAAGTCGTTAGCTTGGCATACGACGCATTATTGTATCTGTGTGTTGGCTTTATTTCAACATATAGTATTCGTAAATGGACTCAATAAATTATATTCCCAAACTACACTCATATATAGGACAACTTAACTGGAGCGTATAGCACTAACTACACCAAATAGCGTGAGATGGGAATATTCAGTACTACGAAGGAAACTTTATAAAACCTATTTCCTTTAAAGTATTTTCTTTAGGAATTATTCACATATCCGTCATCTGTATAGCATTTGATAAAGTTACGAAAACTGATTTATTGCCACAATACACTTAGAAAAACGTATGGACGGACATACTCCCCATGCCACCTGAACTTCACTTCACTTCAGCACCGCAATTCCGTTTTTTTTTAGAGACGTTACTTTAGTTGATTACTTTGTACTTCAGGACCCAGACCCAGAGAGCTCCTTCCCGTGCGGGACAGCAGGCAGACACTCGCCATTTGCTTGGCTGGGAACTTCAATGTGACTTCCTGTTAGTGGGCCAGTTTCAGTACCAACAAACTGAAAAATTTGCATAGGTCATGAGTTCAGGTTCCAGCGCATAAAGGAGTGCAATGTCTGACAGTGTTATATACATGTTTCTGCATATACATATGTACATATATACTAAGTATGTATATATATGCAAGTCATAAATAACTGGCCAGTCCAGTCCAGGGGCAACTGGCTCTTTAAGCTGGTTTAGCAATGAGTCTTTAATTTTGGATTTGTTATACTGAAAGTGGGCTATGTGCTACTCTTTTACCCATCCAATTGACCCAAAAGTGTAGTGAACTTAACGGAAATTGATTCGAATCGGAGATGACTTGACAAGCGAACGCCTCCCCCTTGAGAGGGCGTAATGCAATGCACAAATTTGATATTTATCGCATTTCAAAGTGCAACAGATTTAGGTCTTAACAAGTAGAAATGCACCATAAATCCTTAAATACAACAGCTATAGTATAAGTAGACCTTGGCCAGATTTTGACACAACTTTAATTTAACTCTGATTATGCAGGGTGTAATCAACACCTTAGTACGTTGAACTGGGTCGAGGTTTACTAATTGCCAGTATGTGTTCTAACTTATTGCAGGCCCGTCGTTCCGCCGCCAGAGCCCTACATGAACATGATGTATGACCGACGCGTCATAAAGGGCAGCAACTTTGGTACACCATCAATGCTTGTAAGTAGTTGAAGTTGACAGCAGCAACCCTGACCCATGACTAATAGCATACATTTTTGCCTGTAGGCGGAGGTGGATCCATTTGATAAAGCAGCAGAGCTAAGGCGCCGCAATATGCTGCGCAAGCGAACAGTGCAATGCCGCAATCAGCGCAATGTTCTGGGCACACCGCCACCAGTGAAAGGGCGCAAGCATGAGAATATACAAACAGAGAAATACCTGGAAAAGCTGGTGCAACGTCCGCCAGAGTATTCGGTGGATACACAAACCGATTTGTTTCTGGAGAAGCCGCCAACGCCGCCTTATGTGCCCGCCAAGGTGGGCGTCGATGTGGGCACTGAGATTGGCGAGGGTGAACTGTTTCACTTTGATGCGGAGGCTCAACCAATTATTGATGTTATGGTGGATGCATGCATAGAGCAGAGCATGCTGGAGGTTGCACACGAAATGGAACTGGATGCGCTGCGTCGTAAGCAGGAAGAGTAAGTCCTAAAAAAGATTCTTTTGAAATTATACAAATATAATTTTAAATTTACATCGTTCTCTTACAGATTCCTGGCTCAACGCGAGGCAGAGCTGGCCGAGCTGCGTCGCTTGGAGGCTGAAGAGCTGCGTCTGCAGGCTGAGAAGGAGCGCCGACTGCGCCAGGATTCGATTGCCAAGGAGCTGGATATGGAGATGCAGAAGAGCGTCACAGCAGCTAAGCTACTCCAGGGACATATTGCCAGCTTGGTGCCTGAGGTGCTGGAAAGCATTGAGCCGGCCAGCGATGCGGTGAAGAAGGAGCAGCTCATGAAGGACATTTGTCCCTGGCTATCCGCTGAGGTTGCTCAAGAAGTGGGCCACATTGTGGACTCTCGCGAGATTCTTACTGCCATCATAATGGAGATCATCAAGCAGCGTGCTTCTGCTTATATTGGCTACAAAGAAGACGAGTCCGAAGCGTCGGCATCAGATGTCGGAGTTTGCGAGGAGGAAGGCTGCATGCCAGATATGGAGACATGCCCATGCGAGCCGGAAACTGAAATGTCCGAGTGTCCAACACCACCACCAGAGCCTCCACATCTGTAACGCGTGAAAGATTATTAAATGATAAATGATTTGGTTAATTAAAGATTAGAGTTTGAGAACCGATCGGTCGGTGCTCATTAGGTGCATACTTCAAACAAATCCAATGTGTGCTGCCTTGTGGTTGTGTCTGGCAGCACACGGGCTTTTATTATCCGTATGCTGCCACACACAATTGCACTGACGCCAAATCGTTGTAACAAAAGTAAGCAAAATATTGTTAAAGTTTTATGTTTTACACGAATATTCAACCAATAAAGTGAAAAGTGTGGAAGAAAATTGTATTTTTTCCAAATCCCGTTACGCGACAGTGTTAAAAAACAAAGAAACAATTTGGCGGCCTTAAGTGTGGTAGTCTTATTTGAAATGGTATTTCTCATAACAAACACACATAATCCCATATTAAATTTGGTATTTTTTGTATTTCTTGCGTAGTGTTTTTCGGTTTAGTCACTTGCAGTCACACTAAACAATCAATCCAATCAGCATGTCCAAAATATTCACACCCACAAATCAAATACGTCTTACAAATGTGGCCATTGTAAGGCTAAAGAAGGCCGGAAAACGCTTTGAGATTGCTTGCTACAAGAATAAAGTGTTGTCCTGGCGCAACAACAGGTAAGCGATAACAAAATCATATTTTACAGTAACACCAAAATTGTGAAATTCTCACAGTGAAAAGGATATCGATGAGGTGCTTCAAACACACACAATTTTCACAAATGTGTCCAAGGGACAGGCAGCTAAGAAGGATGAACTGCAGAAGGCATTCGGTGCCAAAGATGAAACAGAAATCTGCAAAGAAATCTTAAGCAAGGGCGAACTTCAAGTCTCAGAAAAGGAGCGTCAGAGCGTGCTGGATACGCAGCTTAGTAGCATTGTAAACAGTGTGGCCGCACTTTGTGTAAATCCAGAAACACGTCGTCCCTATTCATCGACCATCATTGAAAAGTCCCTGAAGGATGCTCATTTCTCTGTCAAGATGAACAAGAACGTCAAGCAAAACACACTGGAGGCCATCACGTTGCTGCACGAACACATGCCCATTGAGCGCTCTCGCATGAAGTTGCGGGTCAGCTTTGCCGGCAAGGAAGGAGGCGGCAAGTTGAAGGACGCTGTTATAAAACTGGCCAATACTGTGGAGCGCGAAGAGTGGGAGGAAGCAACGCTGCATTTAACACTGCTTATCGATCCTGGCCAGTATCGCGTCATTGACGAAATGGTGCGCAATGAAACCAAGGGCAAAGGCCTATTGGAACTTCTTGAACTCAAGGAAGTTGTCGAGACCGATGAGGTCTTCTAGATGCCAAACGCCTTAATATTTTGTTGTTTAGATTTGTTAACAAATTTTGTGAATGCATTGTGATTAAATCGAACATTTTTTTGGAAAAGCCAATTCAATTAACATAAATTTGGAACTAATTTTACAACCATAACCATGATGCCGACAGCTTCTCGTTGGGCTTTATAAAATATATATGTATGTATTGGGATTAATTATATTAACAATATTTTGAATGCATAAAGATTAAAAAGTGCTCCCAAGCGGTATCTTCACTTGCGCCTCTTTAGATTCTCAAAGCGACGTGACAGTTCATCAAAGTCGATCTCATCATCATCGGCCTTGCCGCCGGCGGCGCCACCGCTGCTGCTACCGGGCACATCGGGCAAATCGTTCGGAACATTGGGCAGCGATGGGAAATCCATGGCTGGCGGAGCGCTGGGTTGCGCGGGTCCTCCAGGCGGCAACTTGGAGCGAGGTTGTGGTTTCGGTTTATTGGCATTCTGCAGCAAAAAAAGATTATTGTTAATACAAACGTTTACAATTTCAATACTGCATTAAATGTCAATCGTCAAGCTTTTATTATTAAGGTCAAGAGCGAATCGCTGACCTGCAAATTAACGGGATTAATCGAGGAGTAACGTGGTGGTGGATCATTGAGCGGTTTTTGGCGCTGTTTGCAAAATAAAAAATTCAAATAAAAATCATAAAAAAATGAAAATATTGTTAAAAACAAAGAGCAGCAGCGATAGCAGGAAGACTAAGATACATAGATAAGCAGACACACAACGACGACGATAATTATGAATCATTTTTGGTTCTACACTTACAGGCACATTGTGACGTCACAGAGAATAACGTACGACGTATACGATAGCGATTTGGGTTAGAAATGAAAAGCAAGTTAGTTTATGGACCATGTCCAAGGCGGACGACAGATAACATACCAAAATGTTCTCGTCCGGACTGCCACAGCCGGAAGACTTTGGCTCCTCAGTGCTCGGATTAGTTTCGTGCTGAAATTGCCCAAAGATCATGCAAGGCATGCAATAAGCTCAGCTCAAGACAAGTCTACATACTTTATAATATAACTACAATGATAGCTCGAGAGTACAAAAGTTCCATCGAGCTATCATAGTACTTAATCTTGGACTTACGTTAATGAAATGTGTATTCAAATCCTTCTCCTCAGCACATTTGCCCTGTGCCGAGGTTGACGGCGGTGGCTGATTGGGCGGTATATTGTATGCGAATGGTGGTGGTGGTTGGGCTGGCGCTGGAGCGGCACAGGCACCACCGCCGCCGCCTCCTCCGCCAAAGTTTGGATAATTAAATGGCTTTGTGGTGGGGGGCATTGGCATATCCGGCAATTGTGGCATTGACGGATAGCCTATGAAACCCATTTGCGGTGGATGAGGCGCACCAGCACCACCACCGCCACTGAGATTATTGCGATCCGACAAATCAATAAGATGTGCCTGCGGATCGGGCTTTTCCTCCTCCTGCATGACCTGAGGATCTGGCTCGTACTCAATGTTATAGTTCTTGGCAATGGCCACCAAGTAGTTTTCCACCAGCAGCTTGGGTGGCGCCTGCAGTGTCAGCTTGTGCATTAGCTTCTCCGATACATAATGATCGCCGGTGGCAGTGCGCGAGTGCTCCGCAAACTGTGGACCATACTTGTGAATAAAGATGTCGGAAATGACCTTCAGTTCGGCAATGTCGCTTTGCAAACGGGGACAGACCCAAACGAGACTGGATACGGGCTCGGCAATGCCAGCGTCCAGTTCCTTCATTTGCTGTATGAGACCGAAGCGTGCCAACAACAAATCGCAATACATTTCCACTATTTCCATGGCTTCCACTAAATAATCCTCACTGGAAACAAAGGCAGCATGGTTATAGCTTTGCTGGAATTTTACTGCAAGCTGGATTTACCGTATTATGTGCTCCACACGTATGCGTGCTCGCTCCGTTTTGCCTGTGGACAGGTAATCGGCAATTTCCTTGCGAGATTTCTGCGCTAATTCGGATTTCTTTTTTTCCAACAGTTTGAGACGATTTTGCGCTAGGCGCAGATTTGTCTTGAGCTTATTGTAATTGGGGCCACTGGAGAACATCTTGGCACCTGTAGCTTTATTTTATAACTAATTTATATATTTTTCTCGTTGTGGATGAATCACTGATTAGGGAAAACAAACTGTCTGTGACGTCATGAACTGGCGATGCCAACTATCGCAAAATAAAATACATTAAATACAGCTGTAAAGCAAATCAACAAAAACACATAGTTCTTCCACTCTTAAGAATTTTTCAAGTTGCAAAATATTAATAACTATTATTAATACTTTTTAATTACATTCTTTATGCTAAAAGTGTATTTGGAAAGATTTAAAGACCTGATTAAAGATTTTATTTTAAAAAAACCAACATCATGTGTGCATCAATTTTAAAATTTTACATTTCCACTTTTTAATTAAATAATTTTAAAAACAAAATTCTTCAAAAACTTTCCGCTTTATTACTATTAAAACTGAAATCCCAAATTTTAAGCCCTGCCAACTTGATCACACATATTGTGACTTAATTTTACCACACTACTTCGTTTTGTGTTGTTGCTTCCATCTTCCTCTTCCAAATAATTCGCAAGAGCTGCGCGCTCCTTTCGCGCTGCCCAAGACATCGTTCAAAAAGGCAGTAAATCAAACTATTTAAATAAAACCGCGTGTGCATTGAGACAAGCTTAGAATTCTGATCATGGGTCATATAAAGGCAAAAGTGTCGCTTTCGCGATTTGTCAGTAAATGTGTGAAAATTAAGAAAACTCCAGTGATAAGTGGCTTTTGGGCCTTTAGTGGTACCACAAAAATTATTCAGTGCTCTACATGGCAAATAGAGGTACCACTACACATTAGACGTAAACGCACCAGAAGCAGACGTCGATAAAGTGCAAAACAAAACGCAACACTGAAAATGTTTGTAAACAGCTGATAACCAAATGGCCGATAGATGGCGATGTCCGCCTCGCTTGTTGGCATTGCCAGCAGCCAGCAAACGCCATATTTGATTCCTCCTCGTCGCTGTGGTGTTTGTTAAAGAAAGCGAATTTTCATACAAACTGCGATTATAATTAGATGCTTAGGCATATTTTGACTGAAATCGCAGAGGAAAAGAAAATGATTTGAGTGATTAGTGCGAATACGCTGCGTGGGTGTTTCAATTTGTGTGTTGTAACGCATAGCAGCAACAACAACAACAACCAGCCAAGGCCCACAAAGGTAAAAAGATGATGCGAAAAGGAAAAATTACGCTGCTGCCTTAAGAGCCATGTGACGTCACAGACACACATGCCTGCATGGCGCACGAAATAAATGCATGACGCTAAAAAATACAACAATTTCATTTCCTTTGTAGTGTGCTCCACAATGGAAGGGTACATAGTACACAGCAACAGCGAAGATATGGAAATGAAGCCAGTTTACTCAGACCTGCAGGTGGTGCAAGTGCCGCACGACGACGTTAGCGTAAGTACTACAATAGCATTACAGTGCAAATCAGTTGTAAAGAGCATCTTTTTACAGAATCTAGTGCTCCAGGATGATCAGCAACTAGTGTTTAGTGATCAGCAGCAAGTAGTTTATCAAACGACAGCACCCGCGCAATACCAGCCACAGCAGCAAGCGGCAACAGCGAGCCACTATATTATAGGAGCTGATCTGCAACAGCAACAGCAGCAACAACAACAACAGCAGCAGCAACAGGAGGTTCAACAGCAGCAGCAGCAGCAACAACAGCAACAGCAGGTGGTTATGCATCATCAGCAAGTACACTATCAGCAACAAGAGGTACAGCAACAGCAGCAGCAACAGCATTTGCGTCTGGAGCAACAGCAGCAATATGTGCAACAACAACAACAGCCCGCCATTCAGCATACCCAACAAATCTACTACACATCGGACCAAGTGCTACAACCCAGCACAATAGTTCAACATGCTTCCATGCAGCAACTGCAACAGCAGCAGCAGCAACAAAAGAAACAACAGCAGCAAGTGCTGCAGCAACAACAACACCAGCAACAGTATCAACAACAACAGCAGCACACTGCCTATGCACAGCAACCAACGCCACTGGTGCAGGGCAGTCCACAACAGCAGCAACAGCAACAATTGCTGCAGAGTCCACAACATCAACAGCAAACGTTGCAGCTGCAAACGTCACCCGCCCAACAGCAGCAGCAGCCACAGCAGCATCCACAAATTGTCTACCGTATGACAACAACGCAGCAACAACAAAGGCAGATAAGCGTAAGTGTTAAACATATGAAATGAGTTTTAAATCATATTTGAAAAATTTGTAGAATAAATTTTTAGAGAGAATTTGTAAATTAAGAATAACAATTATTTTCCATTTACCAGCAAATGCTCAATAATACACATGTGATTGTACAACAGCCGACTGGACAGCAGGTGCTGATACAAGCTCCACAGCATCAGGAGCTGATTATGCGACAGGCGACCGCAATACCGCAGCAAGGAATCAATATACACGCATACAACAATCGTGTGGTTTACACCACTTCGCCACAGCAGCAGCAACAGCAGCACGTACTGCAACAACACGTGCAGCAGCAACAGCAGCAGCAACAACAACAACAACTGCATTTGCAGGCACAAACAACACATCTTGTACAGACGCGTGTGGTGCCGCAGCCAACGGGTAACGTTGTCTATCAACAAGTTCAATTGCCCAAGACACAACTGCAGCAGCAGCAGCAGCAGCAGCAACAACAGCAGCAGCAGACGGTACAACAGCAACAGCAGCAGCCACAGACGCAGGTTCAGGTACAGCAGCAACCACAACTGGTGACAGCCACCGGCACACAACTGATACGTGGTCCTTTCCGTGGCAAGGCACGTGGTGGAGCCGTCATTGCCAGACAGCCAGCAGGAACTGTGATTGCAACACGTCCAACTCTAACGCCCACCATTGTGCGGCATATGCGACCGCGTGGCGGTGGTGTACAAACCGTATCCGGAGGCATTGTGAGAACTGTGCGGCATCAGGGCGTGCGACCAGCACGTGCCCAAGTCCTGGTACAGACCAGCGCCGCCGGCGAAGTTAGTCAGACTATGCAAATTGTGACCCAGCCACAGATGGCCAAGCAGATAACCATAACGAATCTGGGTCAGCCGACCGCACCTGGACAGCAGCTGCAACCGCGCCACATCTATCGTCATGTCGTAAGCGATGCCAGCGGCAATCCTCAACAGCAACAGCAGCAGCAGCAGCCACACCAACAAATGATACTTATGCGTCAACCTGTGCGATATCGAGCAGCGGCACCAACACCAGCAACTGCGCCCACACCCAAACACCAACACAATGGGTCTAGACCTGGAGGAGAGCATCCAAGCGGTGGTCGTTAAGAAGCAAGAGCAGCAGCAACAAAAACCCACCACAGGCATTGTGCCCATGCAGCTGCCCACCGCTGGCAACACTACGCTCACAACCTACTACCAACAAACGTCGGCGACGAACAGCAGCAGCGAAGAGGAGCAACAACAGCAACAGCAGCAGCAAACACAACTGCAGCAGCCAGGTTTGAGGACAGCGGGTGGTGCTAGCATGTCGCTGGCCGAGTATAAAAAGCGTCAGACGATGGCCAGTTCGCCAGCACCAACGGGTCCGGCTGGATTGACGCCCATGCGACAGGCAACGCCTGGTACTTTGGTGCGAACGGTGCCCAAGCTAACACAAGCCTTGCCCCAGCCACAGGTAGCCCAGCAACAACAACCGCAGCAGCAGCAACAACAACACCAACAGCCTCAGCAGCAACAACAGCAGCAGCAACCAAATGCAGGTGCAACACGAATTTTTCAACCGCAACAACGTGTCCTTACAGCAGCTGCAGCAGCAGCGCCACCACCAGCACCACCACCACAACTGTCATCCGTGCAACAAACATCGCACAACAACTACGAGATTCATTCACAGCATGTGCTTAACAATCGTGCCGGTCAAATGATTGCCGATCGCGATCGTAATAGCGCCAAAATGTTGGTCATCCTTGCCTCGGGCGAACAGCGTCTCATAACGTTTACATTGCCACGAGAGTCGTGCACAGTGCAGGATCTGCTGGAGCAGGTATGCGTTCCCTTTGACAATACCACCGCCATCCAATGTGTGGAGCATCGTGCTGCCAATGTAGACTTTGTAGTCACCGTCGGCTTCCAAGTCAGCGAATCGGCCAGCGAGCTAATCTCGCGTGCCGAGGAGAGCCTGCAAATAAATAAGAATGCAGCAGCGGCCGCAACCACAACAACAGCAGCATCAACAACCACGCCAGCCTTTAGCAGCAACAGTCAACAGTCTGCCACATCCAGTGCAGCAGTAGCTGCGGATCAGGTTAAGCGCGAAGCAGCTTCAACCGCTGCCAACTCGAATGCTACGGCATCCGCCGCAGTCGCTGCACCGGCAGATGGACCCAAGTTGATTGATGGTTACTTTGCCGTTTGCCAGCTGTGCGGCTTTACGGGCATGGATCATGCCAAGTGCGAGCGCTGCAAGCGCGTCTTCCAAGAGCCACCTAAACGCAAATCCTATGTTACCAAGACGACTGCTCCAGCCGCAACGCTGAGCAATTCGGCAACGTTAGCCGGCGAAACGGCAGCGGACAAAAAGCGTGAGCTGGTGCGTCTTAAACAGGTTGGTGCTTCCTTTGTGCATGGCACTGCCAACGTTAGGGGTAGGGGCATGGCCATTAGAGGTGGTCGTACGCGTAGCGGTCGAAGACCGGCGGAGGCGGAGCCTGTTGTCCTCCTAAGCAGCGAGGACGAAGCTGAACCGGAAGAGCCCAACGGCGACACTAACAATGTAAGTAAAAGATCATCCAACTAGATTTATGATTTTATAACTTTTTATTACTTGTTTTTCCTTAGCTCACTGCCAACAATGTGAATCGCAATTCAAATGGAACCAATAATCAGCTTCCTACTGCATTTGCCTGTGATCCAACGCTACCCGATGTCGATGAGGAAGCGTTTTATAAAGGTAAGCAATTAAAACTTTTAATAATAATTCGTATGTAAGCAGTTACTAGCAATATATTTCGAAAAGGCAGATCATTTTAATGATAAATAGCAAAAATATTTAAAATCACCTTATTTAATTAATATCGTGACTTGGTCACACACTTATTCACTGCTTTTGCATCCCTGGTACAGAGTAAATCGCTATGTAAATTTTTGGTTTCATCATTTGAAGCTGGCAACATTTTTAGCTGTAGTTACCAATAACAGACGCCAGAGTGCGCTGCGGCACCACGCCATTTTTCACTAAAAAGTATATAAAGAAGAAGCAGAGCGCAAGGCAAAACGTTCCCGTATTGTACAAGTGTCTCGGCATTAAAAATACATTTTTAATTTTGCTGCTGCGTTTTTATTAGATTTTTAAAGTGTTATGCATTTGATTAAATAGATATTGGAAAACTAGTTTTACAATGAGTGACGAAGGTAAGCTGCAAATGCCTGAACAAAACAACAGCCAATGTGAAAAAATGTGACTATACATCGGCGAGAGCGGCAAGCGGTAGCCGCCACATGTATTACAAAACAGCGCGATTAATAAGGAACTTGTGTGAATTAACAAATATGGTTTGTTTCTTGCATTTGCAGACTTTGTCCGTGGCGATGTTACGGATCAGTCCGATGTAGCCGCTGGCGAAACGTTTAAAACCGAACTAACTTGCAAATGTCTGCGCCTTATGCCCTATCGCTTTCAGATAACAGAGCCGGTAAGTTCCCTATTCCTTTGCGACTAGTGTTATTTGTTGCTTATTATATGACGCATTTGCAGGTTGCGTTTACATCGAAGGGCGTACGCATTGCTGGCGTACTGCAGGACAAGGACGAAAAGTTTGTTCTTCACATACACAGACACGAAGTGATCAAGGTTGTTGCACATTTTGCCAGCTACGAAAAGGCACAGCCTTTAGTTACTCTCTATTTGCTGAAAGCGTGTGCACAGTACGTAAAGACTCAACTGCAGCTACCCGATGATACGCATAATGAACGTAAGTATATACTATATTGCCAAGTTTAATATAATATATGTTAATTAACTTTTTCTTTACAGCATTCGGTTTCAAGCAGGGCAGCTTTCAGCGCCGCTTAATACTACTCTTTGATGCGATTAGTTATTCGGCACGTGAAACACTCAAGTCTATGTTTAATTGCATGGACGAGATATCATCGCGCGATGCTGCTGAGATCTTTGAACGTATAGCAGACTCGGATCGCAAGGCACTGGACAAGCCAACACTAATGGCACCACGCCAACTACGTCCCGATGAGCAAGTCAGTCTGCTGATGTATCCACCCAAAGGCACTGGTGGTCTATGCATACGCATGGAGGACTATGTTTGCCTGACCAAGGAGTCCTACCTAAATGATATCATTATTGATTTTTATCTGTTGTGGCTGCGCAATACGCTCATCCCGGAAGCGGTACGTGAACGCACGCACATTTTTAGCACCTTCTTTTATAAGCGTCTAACAACGCTGACACGTCCCACGGACGTTAAGCAAACAGCGGCACAGAAGCGTCATGCACGCGTGCAAAAGTGGACAAAAGTGGTGGACATCTTTGACAAGGATTTTATTATAGTGCCCATTAATGAGCAATCTCATTGGTTCCTTGCTATCATATGCTTTCCCTGCCTCAAGGGTCCCGTCACCTTTGACACCAATCAGCCCGTGGAGCCGCAACAGCTCAAGCGCCCGCGCGGCAAGAAAGTCGCTCTGCAGATTGGCAACACAACCATAACGCCGCTGTCCAAGCGCGAATCCTTGCCAGCCATACCCAGCGATATCTGTCGCATTGCCGACGATGAGAGCGAACGTGATGAAGCCGAGGGCGATGATAGTGATATGGCATCGGAGACTAGCGAAAACTCGAATCCACCACCTAGCAGCAAAGAACCGGCTGCATCGCCGGCAACAACAACAGCAGCAGCACCAGCGCCAACACCCACAGCAACACCATCTTCGGGCCCCGCTCGCGGCTCCAACGAGAATGTGCCGGCTGTCAAGCAGCCTTTGATTCTAATCTTTGACTCGCTGGCTGGCGCCTCACGCAGTCGAGTTGTGGCCACACTGCGAGATTATCTCACATGCGAGTACAAGATTAAGAAGCCGGATGCGCAGGCGCACATATTCAACAAAGATAATATGCCGGGACATTGTGTTAAGGTGCCGCAACAGAACAACTTCACCGACTGTGGCCTGTATCTGCTGCAGTATGTGGAGCACTTTTTCAAGGATCCCATCAAGGATTACAGATTGCCCATCAAGCAGCTGACCAATTGGTTTGATTATCTCACTGTGACCAAGAAGCGCGAGGATATCGCTCAACTCATACAACAGCTGATGGACGAAAACAATACGCAGCAGCAGCGTCAGATATTGCCCGTCATTGAGTTTCCCACACTCAATGGGCAGCTAGTCGAGTATCCCGAGGATGCGGAAAGTGCCGAATTCGAAGAAGAGGAAGGTCACGAAGATGATGAGCATACAAGCGATATGGTAAGCAAGAAAGCAACTTAAAATGATATAAAACTAATTTGGCTTCTAATATGCAAACAGCATGACGATAGTACGGCTAATGAGATGGAAGTGGATCCAACGGCTGAGGAGCTGCAGCAGGCACAGACTGCTAAGACGGCAGCACAATCAACAGCGACAGCAACAACTACTACAACAACAACTGCAACAACAGGCAGCGGTACAACTGTGATGACAGGACCAAACGCACGTCGCTTTGTCTTGAAGCGTCGCCTGCAAAACGGCGTCGTTGCTGCCAGTCCAAACAACAACAACATCAACAATGGCGGCAGCGACAATGGCAGCTCTGGCAATCAGCTGATACCACAGCTGGTTAGCTCGTCGGCCGCACTCAGTAATAGCACATCGCCCGCAACCCTTATATCGAATCGTGTGGCAAGCGTTGGCACTGGTCTGAAAATACGCAAGATCGAACCATAACATACGGGATCAGGCGGCACAATTGTGGAAATGCCACCGCTGCAGATGCTCCAAATGTTGCGCCCATTGTAAATAAGATAAACAATCATAAAACAAAATATATTATAATTTGTAAGAAGAAGAAAATTTGATAAATTAAAATATATAATACTTAACACACTTGTCAAATACAATGAAAATCCGAAACATACATAATTCGTATTAAAATTTATTTGCAAATATTCATAGATTACATGGCGCATCTACCTTGTTAGATTGCAGTTTTTGTTTTAGTGGGGGGCGGCTTTCTATTTCTTAATACCCCCCTCTTTTGCCCCTGCCCAAGAACCAGTTTTTTTTTGTTGTTTGCCATGTAAGCTAGAATGGCTGCCATGTATACGCTGCATGCATACATGGTGAGACTCTCATAGGCATACCCATAAAATACACAAAACTAAGTAAAAGCAGCCCCGCTATATGTGCCTTACAATTCCCAAACTTATTAAAAATCATTTTAATAGCTTTAAATTAAATCTCACATTAAATTTCTTGTAGTTTGCATTGCGTTCACCCTGCGACCGTTTGCCATGTAGCTGCTAATGTATACATGGCAAGCTACATGTTTTACACGCACACACTCTCACTCACACACACACGGGCACACAAATACATACACAGTTGAATGCATGCGTCATGTATTGTTTGGCCACAAAAGTTGGGTTATGTTACAAGCAGCAGCAGCAACAACAACAACCGTGGCAGATGCTCGAGGGCTGAATGACGAATGACACGCACAAAGCAAAGGGAAGAAAAATGCGCGAAACGAAATAATTTCAAATGTAAATCATGTAGATGTAAAAAAAATCAATAAAACCAGTTTTGGGGAAAATATTCAAATGCTCTAAATGGTTATTTTATAATATTTAAATGTTGAAAGCATTGAGAATTTTGAAAGATTTATAATTTTGTTTTTGAAAGTCTTCATATACTGACAAAATCCCTCAGAAAGTGTTCTTACCTTTATTTAGACTCCCTTAAACCCTTTTCAGACCCTCTCCACCCAGTAATTCCAACAGAATATTTATTTTTCGAACGATATGTTAAACACGTAAACATTTATTTAAAACATCCAATAGGAATGTGGCTTTGTGTAAGCTCATTGCACATCCAAAATACATCCTTGGCTTAGAAGTAAGAAAAAAAAGTATTGTATTACATTTATAGACATCGAAACATTGAAGAAAGTTCCAGTATTGGAGGATTGCACTAGAGTCTTTGGTATGCAGCAGCGTTCAACAGGTGTTCCAGTAGCCCCTCACGTAGTTATCTGTAACAGAAAAAAAGAGCAAAACAAAAAAAGAAAAGAATGGAACAAAAAATATAACGTTCCTAATACTGTCCAAAATGTCTTAATCAGGTGTTTAACAGTCTCTTGGCATTTCTCTTATATACTTGTTTTTTTTTTTGTGTTTTGCTCCACAAATGGAACTGAAGTGCAGTCTTGACAGTCTTGCAGTTTGTGGAAATATCTTAAGATCAACTTGAGTTGAAATTCGATGGGAACCAGTATATATATGGTAGTATTCTGGTATGAGCAAAACAGCTGCTCTAAAATATATATCACATAATCAAATTGTAACACTTACCCAAAGAATATAGTATAATATTATACACATATCTTTGGAAGTTGTTTTCACTTTCTTTCTCTGTCGCTGAAAGACAGAAATTGTTCAAGATATTTGGCATCTTGATTAGCTTGGATTGCAGTCCGGTTGTTAGATATGATTTTTTTCTTTTTTTTTTTTCTTTCAATCAATAATCGTTAAACGATTAAAACAGTTTATGCATACTTGTTGTTGTTGTATGTAGTAGAAGCATGAGTGCTGCCGTCTGCTTTTTTTTCGAATTTTTTCTTTGCAAAATGTCCAACTCTCGTGTGGGGGAAAAGCACAGAGGGGGCGAAGGGAGGGAGTTAGGCTTTTTTTTCGCACACACACACAAACAGATTTACACATACACACACAGTTATTGCACTGCTTTGATTTAACGGTACGTTCATGTTGTTGTTGTGCTGTTTTGTTGTTGTAGGTTTTGTAACGTCTCTTCATATATCAAAAATAAAGTTCTCATTTTGTGCTTATTTTTTTTTTTCTCTCTTTTGTGTATTTTTTTTTTTTCAATATTATTAAGATGATCTTTTGTTGTTGTGTAATTTGCTTATTTTGTAAGTTTGTTTAAAATCATATAGAACTTTCGCATGTAAAATAGGCTAAGCAAAAAGAGAGAGGATAAGAGAGTGTATGTGAGAGAGAGAGTCACTTCAAGGAAGACGCCGCGAGAACTCTTTATTTTTGTTTATGTGTGTTTTAGGAGAGAGCAGTTGGAGTGTCCCCCACTCATATGTTGTATATAAGGGACGAAATAGTTCTTTCGATTGACGATTTACGATTATTGGCGCTGTTGGATAGGACCTGCTCACTTAGATTACGTTTACGTTTACGTTTTTTTTTTTTTTTTTTATAGATCTTTTGCATTGCATTTTGTTGAATAACATCTTCTTAGATTCACACACGCGACACTTTTTAGCTCTGTGCATCAGTAGGGGGTTATGGGGGGGAGGAGGAATACTTTCGCGCACTTTTCATTTGTTGTTTTCGTTTTGGTTGCGTAAAACACGTTAGACAAATACTCGTTCGTTTCAACGCCTGCCATCCCGATAGCTGCTGCGACCACCACCGCGATCGCCACGAAATTGTCGCGAAGATCCACCGCCGCCGCCACCACCACCGCCGCCGCCGCTGCGATTGCCACCGCCATATTCGCGACGACGACCGCCCAGCCCGGAGCTGTTATTGCTATCCCGATTGCCGGCACTCATGCTGGGTAGTGCGACACCAACGGCACCACCGGATGCAATGCCGCCACCATTGGCTGCATACGCATTGGGAAATCCGGGTGGTGCTGCCACAGTTGGCAAGCCGGCATTCTTCCATGCCGCAAAGTCCTCATAGCTGGGTGCCTTATCAAAACCCGGCGGAGGTGGCCGCATCGGCTGTGGCGGCGGATAGTCGGGCAATGGTGGTGCGCCCGGTCCATCATAATATCGCACCGGTGGCGGCAGTTGCTCGTACATCGATGCTGGTGCTCCTGGTGGCAATGCGCCGGCAACGCCGGCTGACGATGGCATTGGCATCTGTCCAAAGGGCGGCACGAAGGGCAGCGGTGGCAGCTGACCGTGCATGTTGCGTATATAGTCCGCTACATAGGCCTCGGCTGCAGCAGCCGACGACATGTAACGCTCCCATGCTGGTGAGGGCATCTCAGCTGAACTGGAGCCCCCACCGCCGCCCATTTGGCGATAGGGTGAACCACTGCGCTTGAATCCACCGCTGCCGCCACCGCCGCCACCTCCATTGCCTTGCATGCCCATGCCATGATGATGATGATGCCGATGATACGGTCGCTGCTGATGCTGATGATGATGCGGTGCATTGTGGCCATAGCTGCGCTTGTGTCGCATCGGTCCCAGCTGACTGTTGCCACGTCCTCCGGCATGTCCACGCGTCGACAGACTGCGCGGCGCCTTATAGATGACATGGATGCCCTTTTCGCGCATCACACGTGCCGTCTCCTTGGATTTGCGTAGTATGGGCGTCAATTCGATCTGATCGTCTTCGGGAAACAGGCGACACAGCTCGGCGCCAATTTTGGGCTCAATCTCTTGACCATCGCGTCCAATCTTAACGGGTTTGCCCTCGTTCCACGAGTTGTGCAGATGCAGTGTGGAGTTGAACGATAGATCTTTGCGGCAAATCCAATCCAGCTCAATGACGCCACTGAGTGCCTTGGGCGAAATACTTGGCGGCAATACCCAGGCTACCTGTGGTATGTCCCGACGCGATGGCGCCGCCATCCTAGCGAATCCTGCGAACTTTCCTGTTATCAAAGACATGAGTAATATAAGATATTAGATTTTGAATAAATCATGGTCATAACACTACAATCTATACATGCGTTCCATGCGCTTACCGCTCTCGTTGACGGAAAAGATTAGCAGGACATTGCGTGCTTCCTTGAAAGCCTGTGTCAGATTGGCATCGTTCTGGGGCAGTGTGGCCCAGACGCTCTTGCTTTTGGACAACTGCACATTGTCGCTATTGTTGGACTTGATTAGGAAGAAGCGTGTGTCGCGAAACAGATAGTTTATCTTAGTCATATAGTCATAGGATCTCTGAGCCTCTCTCTCTGGCGAAGAGTCTTTTGAGTTGGAGTTTTGCGATAATGCCGCCTTGCCACGCGTGCCGCCATTACGTTTGTGCTGTGTGCCCGAATCCGAATCGGAGGACTCACTGTCCGACTCCAAAGCGGGCAGCAGTTTGGGCTTCACATCCTCTGCATCGCTATTGTCGCTTTTGTTGCCCGCCTCGGCAAGAGCTGCAGCTACAGTGGCACAAGTGCTGGTGCTGATGATCATTTTCTTGTTTCTTTCTCGTGATTTCTTATTGTTTGTTTCACGCTCCTCGCTATCCTGCGACTTGGAGTTGGACTTGTCGTCTGTTTCTAGCGGCTTTATCTTGGATTTGGAGGACTCGCTGCCGCTGCTGCTGTGGCTGGTCTTTTTCTTTTTACCATTGAGATCGCCCGGCGAGGCTGAACGCTTTGAAGATTTCTTCAAGGATTTGCCCTTACTTGTGCTGGTTGTTGTTGCTGATGATGATGATGTTGTTGTTGCCGCTGTATTTGCACTTTTGGATTTGCTAGAAGACGACGTCTTGGCTGCCTTGTTATTGGTTTTGGATTTGGACTTGCTGACACGTTTGCTACTGCTTCTGGTTGAAGATGGTGCCGTACTTACGGAACTTATGCTGGGCTCCGAATCGGAGGCCATGGAACCAGCCCGTGATTTTGAGGCTTCACTTCGCGTGTCAAAGGAATCAAAATCCTGCAATTCCTCGGCAATATCCGCCTCGTTCTCGTCCAGGCCGAGATGTACTGAATCTAAATCAGCCATGTCGCGCATTAGCAACTGCACTGCGCTTTTTGTTTATTGCAATTATAGGGGAGCTCTGTTTGTTTACCCTGCCACTGCTGCTGCTGTTGTTATTGTTGTTTTTGGTAGTACTACAGGCTGTCGGCGGCTGCGGCTTTGCTATTCCCTCTTCTGTGTAGTGTTCGTTCATTCAAGCGCGCATGAATGAGACAGCCAGCGGAGCAACGGAAATAGACATAGAGAAAAAATGCCAATCGATTTAGCAAACCGAATGTGCAAAACAAAACTTGTGAAAAACATTGTACAAAACACTCACTCTCTGCATTTTCCGTGCTTAGTGTATGCAGAACTTCTGTGTACACTTTTTTAACACTTTTTGGGCTTTTTTCACCTCATATATTTTTCAATTTTATTTGACAAACCTTTTACACCGATTTTGCGTCAACAGATACGAGAGACCAATGGCGGTAGAGGAGTGCCGCTATATAAATCTTAATAAGCGCGATGCAACGCTGCTTTATGGTTTTAATCGAAATTATGCATACATGGCCGTCGGCATTTATCGAATGTTTTAGCGGTTGCTGCATACCCATTTAAAATTATAAATACGTTAAATACTTGCTGCACAAAAATCTTTTTATGATTTTAAGTGTTCAAAGCGAATATTTTTAATCATTTGATTGATTAAAACTTTTAATCTCTAAAATCTAAGTTATTACTAAAAGTAACTGATCTACACTTTACATTTTGCTCATTTTACTTTTTGCTAAACATTTATTAATAAAACGTATGGTGTAATACAAGCAAGGTCGGCATATTAAAAATAGCAGCAGAAAAACATAACCGCAACTTTTTAAAATGCTGCCGTTACGTTTGTATGCGTTACGTGCTCTTTATTGCGCTTTCGCCCATTCGATAATAGACGATCAGCTGTTTATGAATCGATAGACCGAAAGAAGCAATACAAACAAAGAACAGGCGACAAGCTGACACAATAAAAACAACACAATAACAATAACTAATTAAAGCTAAAACCTGCGTATCGAACGCAGTGACTCATTAAGCAAACCTTAAAAAGCTTTTTGTTTTTGCTGTCGTTGTTGTTGTTTTAACCACCATGTCCGCACACACAGCAAAAGAAGCCGAACCGCCCAGCTACGACGAAGTCATGAGAGCCTCAGCGCCCCCAATGCCAGGTAAGTGTTTTAATTGTTATCAAAAAATCAGTCACAAGTCGAATAATGCTTAGTTGCAGATGCCCGACTCATCGCTGGAGTGCACCATGGCGCACCAATGGCACCACCTAATATGGCCAGCTATGGAGCATTTGAGACAACGCCAGTTAGCATCATAGTTCAGCCAGCGAGGCCGGCCGAAATTATTGTGATTGGTGCATGTCCGTCGTGCCGCATTGGCTATCTCGAAGACACATTCTCACCGCTGGGTCTGTGCTGTGCAATATTCTTCTTTCCCCTGGGCATCCTGTGCTGCCTGGCGATGCGAGAGAAGCGTTGCAGCAATTGCGGAGCAACATTTTAAAACTGATTATATGATCTGAACGATCCGTGACTTTATTCCCTCACAAAAAACACACACATTGGACTGTTAAACTTTTGTAAAAAAATCACAAAAAACAAATTTATGCTAACCATTTAGCTTGTTAATCATTAAAACTATATGTACAATATGTAAATTCGGATATCTTAAGGCTTGACGACAGGCTGCCATGCCGCAAAACATTCATCATTACATTCCATTTGCGATGTTGCCCTTGTTTGTGTGTTGTATTTGTTGTTGTTGTTACTTTGTGGACGAGGCCCGCTTCCGTTAAATTTTATTGAAATATAATGGGGGCGGTTTTGAATTACGCCGCTTGTTGTGTTTGCTTGGCTGCCTCTTTTTTTTATATATCCATATACATATACATATATATATATTATTTTGCTCTTTGTGAAACGTAAACAAGTGACAAAACTCAATTGATCGAAACTGAACGACTTGCGCATGCCCTGTAAATAAATAAACATTAAGTTTTCTTGCACAAATTACTAAGAGATTCTTTTATTTAACTCTGCTTACATCTCTTCTTAAGGGTGGATGCCCTTCCATTCTACAGTCTTATATACCCTTTTATGTATTCGAATCGCATCTCAAAGTCGCCGGCATCTCACATCCGCCGTAGAAGCATCTTGTCAGACTGCAGTCGCAAAAGTCGCTCGCTTGGAAATGTCCCATATCTCAGCACTGCTGTTGCTGCTGCTATGGATTGGATGCGCACCCACGTATGCCCACTACAATGTGGTGATGGTCATCTTTGATGATCTGCGACCAGTACTGGGTGCCTATGGCGACAGCCGAGCGAGAACCCCACATCTGGATGAGTTTGCCCAAGGCAGCAGTGTCTTCACGCATGCCTACAGTCAGGTAAGTCCGAAACAGAATGACTAACAGGATAATCCAACTGCAGTTCTCTTTTTTCCGTTTTAGCAAGCTTTGTGCGCGCCAAGCCGCAACTCATTGTTGACTGGACGACGTCCGGATACACTGCATCTGTATGATTTCTATAGCTATTGGCGTAGCTTTGTGGGAAACTTTACAACACTGCCACAGTACTTTAAGGAGCAGGGATATCACACCTACAGCTGTGGCAAGGTCTTTCATCCGGGTCTCTCATCCAATAACACTGATGATTATCCCCTTAGCTGGTCAGCGCCCGCCTTTCATCCTCGCACCGAGCAGTATATGAACTCACCCGTCTGTCCAGATCACAATGGAGGTGTGCTGCGCAAGAATTATCTCATATGTCCGGTGCACTTGCAAACACAGCCATATAAAACATTGCCAGACATTGAATCCGTGACGGAGGCACTGCGTTTTCTCGATTCTCGAAAGAGTAATCGTCAGCCGTACTTTCTGGCATTGGGTTTCCACAAGCCACACATTAACTTTCGCTTTCCCCGGCAATTTCTGGAACTGTTTCCACTTTCACAGTTTGACAACTATACGTCGGATGCAGTGAAGCCAGCGGGCATGCCAGATGTTGCCTGGAATCCGTATACAGACATACGCTCCCGGGATGACTTCAAGCACAGGAACATATCATTTCCATATGGACCCATTTCGGGTCATCAGGCGGCACAGATCCGTCAGGCCTACTATGCATCGGTGGCCTATGTGGATGATCTCTTTGGCAAGCTCATGGCCCATTTGGATCTGGAGCGCACAGTGGTTGTGGTGTTGGGTGATCATGGCTGGTCACTTGGCGAACATGCCGAGTGGGCCAAGTATAGCAACTTTGAGGTGGCTCTACGTGTTCCACTCATCATACGTAGTCCAGAGTTTCCACTGAGTCGTCCACGTCAGATGCACAGCATCACAGAGCTTCTAGATGTGTTTCCCACTCTGGTGGATCTGGCGCATTTGCCACCGATTCCGCAGTGCAACAGAAGCAGTGATGGCCAGCAACAGTTGACCTGCTCCGAGGGAAAAAGCTTGTATCCGCAGCTGCAGGGCTTGGATTTGGGTGAGTTCTTAACAGAAGCTTTCACTTACTTCATCATTTTTTGTTACAGGTGAGGATCACGTTGCACTCAGTCAATATCCCCGACCAGGAATGCTGCCCACAAAACATCCCAACAGCGACAAACCCAAGCTGAGGAACATCAAGATCATGGGCTATAGTCTGCGCACAAATCTATATCGATATACCCTTTGGGTGCGATTTCATGCCCATAACTTTAGTCGTGGTAAGAAGGAAAACTATTTTTTATTAATATTTTCGTAAGATTTGAATTTTTCTTTAACTTTCCAGACTGGGATCACATATACGGTGAGGAGCTGTATGATCATCGTTTGGATTCCGCTGAAGAGTTCAATTTGGCGGCATTGCCAGAGTTTAATAATATTTGCCAGCAATTGCGGCGTCAACTGATTCAAGCCGTGGGCTAAAGCAAGATTTCAACCCAATAAACAATAAATTATATCTATAAAATAATAATTTAAATAATATTTTTGCTAGCAAAATAGAAAATATATCTTTAATTTTTATAATTTTATTGTAGCTTTAAGCAAAATTTCGATTTTTATTTCCAGTTTTTATGTAGTTCGTGCCGCGCATGCGTGACTTGTGTGTCCGTTGCCTTATTCGTAGCTTGATTTTTTTTTGTGAATTTTTTGTGAATGAAATTTGTATTGAACGTTGGCGTCTCTGCTGCTATCTCCGTTGGCGTCCATGACGCCCATGCCAAAAACCCAAAAAAAAAAACACAAGCTGTTGAGCTTTTAATTTCACTGCATCAACAGCAGCTGTTGTTGTTGCCAGGCGGGTGAAAATATGCTGGCGCTGCTCTCCACTCCACTTTGCTCCTCTGCCCTACAATGGCTCTGCTCTGCTTGGTAATTAAATCTGCAGTCGACGGACGCATCGCTTGATCAATCTGTGTTGCTTTGCCAACTCCTCTCTCTCTCTCGCTCTCCCTCTCTCTTGGCTCAGCATTCACCATTCAGTTTTACTCTCTAATTGTGCATATACATACATACATACTCGTGCATACATCTGTCTACTCTTTGGCGTGGGCTATAGTTTGTTGGGAGTCTAGCTAGCATGTGTGTGTGTTGGTGGTGTGCGTGTGTGTATGTTGCCATATGGGCTGTGTCTTGAGGTGATTAAACTGAATTTTGGCAGCGCTTTTACTCTGCGTGCGCGACTCGCGCATAGGCGTTGTGAACCACATTTTCCGCTCGCAATGCAGCTGGTTATGTTGCATATTGTATGTATGTGTGTGTGTGTGTGTGTGTGGTGGGTGGGTGTGGCAGATGTCATAAATTGCAGTTATATGTAGAGTGTGTGTGGTTGTGTACAGTCGGTTTTTAAAAGCTATACTTAAAATAATCATATCTTCAAATTAGCTTGGGAAACTTACAAACTTTTCGAGCTTAACAACGCCCAAGCTTATTTATAGGGTAACTAACAGTCTGTCACATTAGCACAGTTCTTCATACTGAATTGCAGCTCACGGACAGCCCATTTCCGGCGTGGAATGGAATCGTTCAGGTCATAATATGCCCTAGGCCTTATAGAATTTTCATATTGCTCTGTTGAGTTTGGGTATTGAAGAAGTTTAGCCATCATTTGATAGATGATGGGCGTGTGTGCTGTGAAAATCGTTGACATTTAAAAGAGTTGTAGTCGAAAAAGTTTGAGCTTGTATTAAAATGCATACAAAATATAGAATCATAGCAAAAAACAAGTCTGGCTATAATGTATCTAGGCTTAAAAGCAAACCACTCACATGGCAAATAATGTGAATATACATACAAACATACATATATACACAACAACTATAATATGAGTTTTGTAGGTTGTTGTCGGCGATATTGTTGTTGTTGTTGTTTATTTCTAAGCTAATTCAAATGCGTGGGCGTCACAAACGAAATTGCAAAATATGCGTAGGCAGTTCTGAATATATACGTAAATATATGAGTGTGTGTAGGTGTATGTGTGTGTGTGTGTGTGTGTGTGTGTATGATGCCTCAACAACAACTCTACATTATTACCTACGCACAGTTTGTCAAGCAACTGAACTGAACCGAACGTAAAACGTGTTGTTTGATGCTGCTTTTGGCTTTAACTGTGCTTCTAATTTTTAGACAACGCGTCTCCGCCATCATCATCGTCGTCGTCGTTGCGGTCGCCGTCGTCGACGACACACAACAAAAAATGCTAATTTTGGTTGACATGCCATAGTTTGGCTAAGGCTAATGACGAAGGTTGTTTGTTAGCTTTGTCAGTTTGATTTAATTTTGTTTTTTTTTCTTCTTTTCATTTCATTTCGTTTCGTTTTTTTGTTAGTCGGCTAGTAAACTACTACAACTACTACTCTGCTAACTGGTTGAGAAATTTCTTCATGAATTAATTCTACATCATGATCATCAATGTGGCCTCTCCTTAGGCGAGATACTTTTGCCTTTTTAACAGATGTCAAGCTGTGTCAAGCTGGGTGATTACTTATGCTGATGATGATGAGGAGCTGCTGAGACAGCTCAAAATGCCAACTAGTTGGGCATCATTAAAAGATGTGTCTTTAGTATGATTTGGAATTTGATGATCATAGGTGTTGGGAGCTTACATATAATAGTTTTGTTCATGTTTGTTCTTTAAGTGATCTTCAGTTCAAGTTCTTTTCTAATTCCTCAACGCTTCATACTTGGCTGCAACTCAATGTCAAGGCCTGATCGCTTCATCTTCTACCATGTTGACAGCCTTGGCCAACAATGGCCTTAACAATAATAATAAAAGCGAAGACGACAATGCCAAAAAAGAAATTGGTCAAGCAATAAAAAAAAATTTTGAATGAAATTCCGTGTGATGAAGAAAAAATGAACAAATAAAATCATGCGGCGTTGAAGATACCCTGTAATGTTACACAGTGAAAGCTCCAGTGGGCGGACAGCCATGGTTCCAGTATTTTTGTCCGCCTGCGGAAACTGTCCGTGTGTAGAGCTTTCACTGTATATCTTTAAGCATAGACAGCTCCTAACTCAACTTCATAAGTATCGTCTTTTTCGAAACTTCCTCAATTTTACGGATCAACATACCCTTTGTTCCTTCGCTCTAAACAGGGTATCACATACGTTAACCATTCAACAATTGTGTGAAGAGGATTCCTAACCCATTCGCCTGTCTTGAAGCAACAAAATAATTTATTGAAATTCAAATTTATTATCGGACTCTTCGGGCTTGGCTTCAGCCAAGACTCTTCTTCTCAGTTGTCAGATTGTTCGCTTTTTTTTTTTGGCTTGGTTTTTGATTTTTTCCCGTTTTGGTTTACGTTTTTTCGGGTTTTTTTCTTGTTGCTTCGTGAAGCGAACCCAATTCGTATGGAATGCAACACATATGGCCGTTATAGAGCGTTAAACATAACTAAACGAAACAATCAAGAATGAGTGTAGAAATTCCAGAATGAGCCCACGCAGCGAACACTCTGGGCAGTTAAAAACAAGGGAGAGAGAGAGCAAGATCACAAGGTGAGGGTAGGGAGGGGAGGCTGTGTGTGTGATCAACGTTTAGCTGAAACGGATTACGAGTAAAACGAGAAAAAAAAACAATTTTTTTTTTGGTTTTTGCTTTTACATGTGGCATAAACAAATACAAAGTGCGCTGAAGCAAGTGGGCGTTGCAAAGAGTGGGCTAAGGGCAAGAGGAAGGGAGGGGGGAGGTTGTTCTCGGGGCTGTGAAGAGTGACCGAAGGCAAATAATTTGAAAAGCAAACACAGGCAGCCGCTGTAACGCGTGCTAAACAAGTTTCTTTCGATCTTCGATCCAACGAAGATCGTCTTTTGTCTTTTTGTATTTCAATGTTGTGTCCTCTGCTCAGTTTGAAAGGGGTTGGAGTTGTTTTTTTGGAACGAGGGCTCGGACTGTCCACAAACATATATGTATGTATGAAAGACATTGAGAAATCGTTTACCTTTAGTGCTGCTGCAGCTCCTTTCAGCCAAGTTTTTTTTATGATTATAAATATTTATGCGTTTTTTTTTTCTTTCTTGAACTCGAGCTTGGGCCCTGCGCTGCCTCAATTCAAATCGACAACGAAGACGATGAAATAAAATTCTCATTTTTACAGACAAGAGGAAGATCGTAACCCCGCTCTCTGTGCTCCCCGGGTGTTACGTTCTGCCTGGATCCTATTGTGCGTTATTTACGGCCAAATAATTCAAATTAAAAAGCCTTGCGCATGATTCGTTTGTTTGTTGTTGCTGCTGCTGCTGCTAGATATATCTTAACACCACTCATTGTGGTAAATGGAGCTCCCTTTTCAGCTTGAACAATAGAGCCGCGTGCCAAAAGGAACAGTTCTGATGAACAACATTGAGTAGTCTTTGGTTTCCTCAAAAGCAAATACAGCCTGCGACCTTTTGCGAACTTTACACTGACAAAAAAGGCAATTGAATGTCTGACTGAGAACTTAGGGCACAATTTTCTATTTAAATAAGAAACTTCAAATAATATAGTAAGATTTTTTCGATTCTGGCACAGGGGAATAAATCTTTGAGCCTCATAATCTTTACTTTATATAAGCTTAATACCCTTAAATCATCGATCATATGGTTTTAATGTTAAATTATTCTCTTGATCGGATTGATCTTAAGCTTTAAAATAGTTGTGGTTCCATTAAAAAATACTAAAATGATGTTTAATATACTTAAACCAAGTACATACTGCATTTAATAAGATGAGAGCCGTCGTTCATTCAAATTTAGATTAATCTTCTTGATCTTCATAATTTTGAATCACAATACACTTGACTTTTTCGCTGTGTGTAGCTTTGAGCTAAATACCTTGATTGGTTTATCTCTTGTTGCCTCGTGCTGCTGACGTTGCGAAAAAAGAAAAGTTTACAATTAAATGATTTAAACAATGTTTTTGGCCATTTTACGGTTTACACCTGTTTGAGTTCAAAAACTATAAATACCCATGACGTAAATATACACACTACTCTATATATATAAACATAGCCATGGTTCGCCTCAGATCACAACAAAATCACAAAATCCCTACGCCTCCCTCCTGTTAGCTATAGATTTATAAATATATATATCTACGTATATAGATTGTAGCGATGTGTTAGAATAATATCCACTTGGTTGGCGCTCTCTCACTGTCTGTCATTTTTTTTCATTTCCATTTCGAATGTTTTTCCCAAAAATGTTCACGCTTTCAAATTAATGAGGAACATTTTCAAATTTTCAGGTAGCCGGGAAAAGGCAGGCAATTGCCTGGCGCCAGTTTTTCGCGTAAATGTTATTTCAAATATTTTTGTTGATGGCCATATTTTGGATGTTGTTGTTGTTGTTTCCCATTTTATTTGCGGAAAATTTCACTGAGTTGTGTTTAAATATTGTGAACAGTTTTGCTGAAAATAGTTTTTTGCATGTGATATGGGAGGGAGGGGGTTGGGTATCCGTTTATAAAACTGACGGAAACTCGTCTCGTTGGAGTAAAACAAAACGGATGTGAAATGATATATCAAATGTTTAGATATAGGAAAATAATCACATCTTGAAAGTAACAAGAAATATAAAGATTTCAAATAAAAGATAATGTTTATATTGTTCTTGTGGTTATTAAGAACTGATTCGAGCTAATTATACTAATAAAGCGAGATTATGTTCATGCGATCTTGAAGATCTTAAGAGTTTCAGCAAAATAATGATCTCAAATGAAAGCTTTAGAGTATTTAATGTTCCTGAATTGAAAACTGATCAAAGTAAGATCATTATAGTTTCACCTTACTTATCAAATGAATTGAGGTTATGTTCACATATTCATTATGCATCAATCTGCATCCACACACACATCGCATTGCATTCACAATGAGGCAACGGCGGATGGAGGCGGTTCCTCCAAAACCGATAACAACAAATACAACACTAAACATGTTTAGTAAGCACAATCAGGCACATTTTTAAACATATGTACACTATATGTATGGATGTATCTGTATGTATGTATGTATGTTTCGGCAGCTGGTCGCCACTGTTGCACTTTCGAGTGTGTTTTTAGTGGCCCGGGCATGGGCACGGGCACGGGCCAGGCCACCATAGGGCAGCCATTTAGCATGCGTATGTAGATACCGAGTATGTAAATAACAACAACAACAGCAACAACAACAACAATCGAGGACAGCATGGGGCTGAGTAGTTGTTGTCTATCTTTCTGCGGGTGCCGGGATTGATGGCACAGCCACACAGCACAGTACACAGCACACAGCACATCAGAGTGGAGAGGAAGTGCTCTTCCGGTCTTACAAATGAAAATATTTTGTTGTTGTTTTTTGTGATTTTTTATTTTATTTAATTTTATTTTATGAATAGATTGCGTTACGCATACAGATTTGGAATTACAGAATGTGAGTAGATTAAGTGTTCAACTAGACAAATACCCTGTAATAAGAAGAGAGTTATGAGAAGGGAGAAAATATATTAAGTATACGACAAAATCAGTGTTAGAAAGTAAACCAACAAGAAAAGCTTGTATTAATTGCAGTCTAAAGCTTTACTTTTAACGGTTATTAACTTATTGATTTGTAGGATATTCAAAGGAGACATCTATCAATATATCTGTGCTTGAGTACCCCGTCGAATGCTTGAATGAATGAGTAGAAGAAGCTTCTACAGATTCTACAAACTTATTCATGTAAGGCACACACACACACACTCACACGATCACGTACTTATCTAGTTATGGTGGATCGACCTTATATGGATCGTTCGGGGGGTAAAAACAAAATGCGGTTTTATCTGCTTACATATTTAGACAGCTAAACTAACTCTACCTTGCATATGAGTTGGATGTACGTATGTATGTATGTATGCGGTAAATGCGATTTATTTATTAGCACCCCAACAAGCAAAAAGCTCACCAAAAAGCCAAAGTTGCAACAACATCAACATCAGCAATAATCGCAACTATTACTTTTATAAAATGCCGCAACTTATTTGGATAAACATAAATTCAAGCGACACACACAGACACACGAGTACACACCATATCCCACACACATACACACTCGATCCGAAACCGAGCCGAGTGTAATTTGATATTCAGTAAGCATCTGCGCACAACAACAACAATAAGTTAACAATTTAAAAATTTACATTCCCATTTGCATTGATTGTGCATGAATCTAAGTACAATACGAATTGTATGTAATTTTAGTCACATACAACATAAGGGAGTTCCTGTTATGTATGTATGTATATTTTACATCAGCATAACTACTTATTATAGATACTCCCCCCACTCATGTATGACTGTGCGTATACGCTATCATTTCCGTTCCACACAGTTGGGGGTGGCCCTTTTTTTCATTGTTGTTGTTGTTGCATTTTACAGTTAAGCAGTTAAACAGTTAATTAAGCTGATATTCATGAACATTTTTCGGAGAATATACAGAATGTCGTACTTTCGAATTGACCCCCTTGATCCAGACTCCGACTCAGACTCAGACTTAAGAATGTATCTTTTTGCCTTTTGTGACTCAACGATCTTTGGTGAATTCCTTGCTTGACCGATTTGATTAATTAATTAAAGCGCAACCCTTTTGTGTTACGGATCGAAGTGTCGGCATTTTGTCACAAAAACACGCATTATGACATTATTTTTGTTTCAAGAACGATCTTTGCGCACGACCTTTGGCGATCTGAACTTGAGCAATGATGCAAGCGTGAAATCCAATGAGTCAGATCTTTCAATGTAAGAGATCACATCATAATCCAATATTTTGAAGCTTAGGTAATGGTTTTCCAAGGGTTACTTTTGAACCTTGTTGAATGACCTTTAAGTACGTTAGCAAAAGTGTTTTTTTGTGTGTGTGATTTTTCTAGAAGAACTTCAAAGAATACAAAACACAGAGAGAGAGGCGCAAACAGAAGCAAAAGCAAGCAAGCAAAGAAAAAGCGCATAATAATAAGTGCAGCCCTCCAAAAGCAAAGCTGCCACACTCCAACAGCCAACCACAATGACAACAACAACATCCAGCGACAACAACAACAACATCCAGCAGCAACAAGAACAAGCAATTTTTATCCAAATGTGCTGGCTGCTGCTGTTGCTGCTGCTTTGGCCTGATGGACCGAGACTGGAGTTTCGAGCCTTTGCTTTACAGATTGTGATTGAGCAGAGTGAGAGTGAGAGAGATGGAGAGAGACAGAGATCAGGTTGTTGTTGTTGTTGCTGTTATTGCTCTTCTTGGTGTTGCTTGCTGTCAATGCCTGAGCCTCAGCCTCTCTTGCTCTCGTCTGCATCGCCCATTTCCTCCCATTCTCGGACCAGTTTCTGCTGCAGTTAAGCCGCACGCACTAAAAGACGATGACGAAGCTTTGTGTTTCTGTTTGGTTTTGGTTTTGTATTTTGTTGTTTCTTTTTTTTTCTTCTCTTATATGCTGCTCGTTTTTTTTTTGTGTGGTACAGGTTTTATTTGTGTTTTTTATTATTTATCATTATATTTTTTTACCAGCGTCATCGTTCACACACACACACAGACTAACAAACTGGGCTACCGTGCTACGCTTTGCCGTTCAGCTGCCACAGCTTTGACTTACACTGTGCAAAATTTGGTGCAGCTTTCTTGGTTATGAGCACGTGCTCTGCACAAATGTGAAGTAAAGATGGTGGTTTCTTAATGTTTGTTTAAAGTTACAGTCTAAAAATAAACTAAACTCTTAGATACATTGTTAGTTTTGGTTGTTGCACTTTTCAAGGTGCCGGGAAACGTGCCAGCTTTAACCGACATCTGTGTGTGGATTAGACTGTTTGCCCACATACACACATACTTATTTGATAACTTATTAACACCAGCACATGCCGGCGAGAAGGCGGCAGTTATGCAGCCAATCAGCACCTACAAGGCGGCTTAACACGTGTAGGTTGGCAATGATGTCTTCGCTGTTGACAGTTAGAGCACATATAGGCAGTGAGAGCGAGAGCGAAAGAGAGCGGGCGATAACTCTGAAGACATTCGATAGTCGATAAAGAGCATTTTCGACACATGTGAAGTTTTGATTCGAACTCGAATTTGAGTTCGAATGCAGCGCAAACAAACACATGCTAACATCAAATTTTACAAATATGATATTTTGAACAAAGCTCACAAAGTTAAAAATAAAATAAAAAGAAGGAGAACGAACGAGCCAACAAGCAAAACAAACTGTATCTCTGTGGCAGTCGCTAACAATTTGTGCAAACATTAAGCGGCAGCAGCATACCCGGTGTGTACAAATGACGACAGTTCTGCTAAGAAAGAGAGAGAGAGCAGCGAGCCAGCGTTTTCAGTGAGGCCAGTCAAACAGAAACCGCATACCAACTACAATTATTTGTTTAAAGATTACTTGGCTTAAATATGAGTAAATACATACACAGATACATACCCTAAACACATGTACATATATACAAATTAAAGATTGTATATCTATGTATGTGTGTGTGTGTGTCGCCCGCATGACCTTGTGAAGGATGTAACTAAGAATGTGCGACTGTGCAAAAATATTTGTATCGTCAACTAACCAAATAAAGCAAAGCTCACGATGCCAATTCACAATAACAACTTTGAGAGGCAGTCATAAAAAATAACAAGAAGAAGAAAGAAGAAGAAACAACGACCGCGACCGAGTTTGAGACCAAATTGGAGTTGGAACCTCTTAAGAATGGGCGAAACAGCATTGAGAAAGCCAGACAACAGACAACATGGCTTAAAAGCAGCTTCAAGTCAAGAGATCTCTTGAGTGCGTTTCCGCTACTCAACAGCATACAAACAACGATCATAATGATGAGATGTTGTTGCATGTTAATGATCATTAGCGCAGAGTATACGGCAGCAACATAAACTGCCAACGCCATTTAAGTCATAATTTAAGCCACATTCCAGACGTGATCCTTTACAGATTGCAGCAGATCGCGTGTTCGCGTTCGTACGTTCGTTCATTCTCGATTTCTCGATTCCCTTGGCTCGGATTTTCTTGTGAAAGAAACTTAACTGATAGAACTGAAAACGGCTCGTAATCGTGGCACATTCATAAATTCACATCGTTTCACATTCCTTATAAAGATTGGATTAGATCATCGAAGGAAGTACGTTCTCCAAGTTTTAAATGTATTTCCTATATAACATATAGGAATTCTGTCGCCGCATACATAATTTGGCACATTAACAAGTCTCATATTTCTCTCTCCTTACAAGCCCAAGTAGCCCAGACTCAACCACTTTGTTCCCATTCTCATTCTTGTTGATCTTGGTTCTGCTTATTGTTGCTGTTGTTGTTGTCCCACATCATTCCCACGCATCTGGGCACGTACGCTACTCAAGCGGAGTGTGTGTGTGGAGTGGTAAGACCAGATATCTGTAGGAAACGAATGTCAGGGGCGTTTATGTTACAAGTGCCTCCAAAAAGAGCAGCGCATCGAAACACATCGAAACATCCGTTAAGCGGTTTTTACTCTCCCCTAAGTGTGTGCGCGCATGCGTTGCAGTCTCCTTTTTTGTTCGTATGCCAAGGACCTTGCTTGTCTGGTACTTCGTCATGTTGCATATCCTCTTGTGCTCTTGAAACAAACAAGTATGTACTAAAATGTTATCAACAAATTCTGAGTGGGCGTCAAGCAGGAAAGAAAGCATTATCTATCTCGCTCTCTCTTTCATACAGTGTGTAATTAATTAAAGAGTCGCTTTGTAGGCGTTTTTTTTTTTTTTTGAATTCCCCCTTCTTTCATGCTATTCATGTGTAGGCATATAAAGCTTAATTAAAACAAATTAAAGTGATTGCCATTTAGTTTGAGGTTAATTGCATTAAATGCGAAAATAAAAGCAGCGCCATCGTTAAGTTTCTTCAGGGAATATTATCTGGAACAATTGCAGCAAACATTTCTGGCTACCCCAGATCTCCCAGATCCCAGAGAGATCCCATTTGTTGGCCTGTCCTCAATTCTGCATACGATGTCGTGAGAGACTTGTGGCAACTTTGACCTCTTCTTACAGTGTGCAAGTGATTCATAATTGCGTGCCACATGTTGCACTGCAAAGACTCTTGAGCAATGATAAACACTTTTGGATTATCTAAAAGCTAAACCTAACCTCACTTTGCAACATTTGCCTTGTTGACTAGTGTAAATTTTGCAGTTTGCATGTTCTATTGCACTTTGGGATCGTTTCCACGTTAGAAACTTATGTGCATCGGTGTCAGCACATAAATTCTCATTACGCAAGTAAAGTGAAGGGGAGGTTAAATGGGGGGTGAGGCGGGCTATGGACCCCAAGATGGCACTGAACTTTTGTGCTTAATTTGTTCGATATACATTTGATGCAATAAATTGAGTATGCCAATATATATCATAAAGAACACAGTATATAGCATAGCAACATGTGACCCGGCAACCCTGGCAAGAATTGTATAACAGCTCTGTCTATGTGTGTGTGTATATGTGTGTGTGTGGATGTGTGAAGCTTCTGCTTTAGCTTTGGCCGGATGAGCATTAATTGCGTTGATTTTGATTGTCGATGTCGAGTTTTGTCGCTTTTGTTGCTGCTGTTGTTGCTGTTGTTGTTGCTCAGTGTGTGCTGTTGTCGCGAGTTATCGACGCGTGCTTTTGTTGTTGTTGTTGTTGCTGTTGCTGTTGCTGTTGCAATCGCAGCTCTGGCAAAAGCTGCGGGCTGCAAATGCGTGGCTGGTTCATTGGACTGCATGCAACAACAACTGTTGCTGCTGCTGCTGCTTCTGCTGCTGTTGCAGTCGGCGCAGTCGCAATGCTGCTGTTGCTGCTGCTGCTGAATAGGTAAAAGTTTTATACTAAAGTCGTCAATGTGATGCTGTTGTTGTTGCTGTTGCTGTTGCCTCTGCTTTAGCTGTTGCTATTGCCTGGCTGCGTGACTGTTGCTTCTGCTGCTGCTGTGGCTGCTGTTGTTGTTGTTGCTTTTTTAGACACAATTTCCGGGTCATTGACTTGGACTTGGAGCATTTCTTCATTGAATTGCGTATGTAACTGCAACTGTGCATGTGCGTATGTGTGTGTGTGTGCCGATGTGTGTGCACAGCAACACGATCAATAAACGAGACAAGGCAACAACAAGCCACACACAACGACGATGGGCTAGAAGAAATACGATAAAAAAATACCATTAGGAATATTTTATAAAATTTTGAGCAAGAATATAAAGATACCCTGTTTAAAAAGGCGTGGATGTTCATATTACTATTTTTTATTTTATTTCTTTAATGTTTGTTGTCTTAGAACTTTTTTGTAGGTCAACCGATCTTAATGATTCTTTTATTATTTGAAAGCTATTGTTTTACTTGTCGTTATATGAAAATTTGATAAAGATCTAAAAAGAGGTTCCTGAGTTCTCATAGAACATTTTAGAGTTTATCATATAAAAATTAAGGTTTTTCCTTTTATCAATCAAAAATGCTTTTTTACAACAACTATACTTAGTTCCTCTGTCTCAAACACAAGTTCTCAAGCCTTCAATCATCATGTAAAATGTATTTACAAAACAAGCCAAATGAACAATAAGCCAAGTGTTCATTCAGTTGATCGTTAAGTGTGTATGTATGTGTGTGTGTGTATTAACATACATACATATACAGCCAATAGGTGAAAAGGGTCTGAGCTCAATGGAGGCATCAATATTAACGAGAACTCCAACAGCAATAGCAACAACAGCAAGAAAGAAAAATCCTTTAAATTGCAGAGACGTTGACTGAAGGTGGGCGGCTGTTGCCGAAGGGGGGCGTGGCAAGCAGTTTGTTGTTGTTGTTGTTGCTGCTGCTGTTGGAGGACGAATGCCGTGTGAAGAGTAATGCCCGAAAGAAATACAACGAAACCAAAGAGAATTATAAAAAAACAACAATAATGGAGAGGAAGAAGAAGACGACGACGCTGCAGATAAAACCATGCTGCAACTGGCGTGGCGTGGCGTGGCATGGCATGGCATGGCGTGGCAGCAACAACAACGACAGCACACAGAAAAAAAAAAAACGAAAAAGATCCCCGCTACCCACCTGCACAATACCGCGCGCCCAAAAGAGAACCTGATCCCTAATGGCCAGTATCAGGAGAAGTTGCAGTCTCTCTCTCTCTCTCTCTCTTTCATTCTGAGATTGCGTTTTGAGTGTGTATATGTGTGTGTGTGTGTGTGGAAATCAAGTGTAGCAAAGAAGGCAAAAGAATAAGAGCAGCGGGCTTGAAAATAAGAAAGAAGTAGAAGCAGCAACATAACAACAAAAACATAAAGAAAACAAGAAAGAAAAGCTAGGTGCGACAAGTCGGCGAAGGGATACCCTTACTGACCAAGGTTCAAGCTACTAAAATTAATGAAAGAAGAAATAAAAAGTATACCATTTTTCTTACTTCTTATTACATAGGGTATGAATTTTGTCTGAAATATTTTTGTAATATTTTTTAAAATATATTTTAACAAATTTTATTTCTAACCAACAGATTTAATGAAACTTTGCTTACAAAATTTGTACAATAAATTTCTTAGAAATTAAGGGTTCCCTCCTTTTTCTCTCTAATTTCTAAAGTTCTATATATTTTTTTAAATTTTTGAAGAATAGTTTTAAAAAAAATATAGAGATATAGATATAGACTACATAGATAAAGATAACGATGTAAAGATCTGAAAGACTTTCCCTATAGAAATATGTATTTATGTGGTACAGTTTAGGTATAAAATCCTAAAGCACTCAAATAAAGAAGAGTATAAAAATGAACTGAACGCGTCACGGAAAACTCGTTAATGCAGGCGAAGATTTCACTTGGAGGTCGGTCTGGCAGTGCTGCTGATGCTGCTTCGGCTGCTGCTGCTAGTGGTGCCACAGTCAGTGCCACAGCCGCAGAGAGCTAGAGCCCGGACCAGACCCACCTAAGTCCCAGGCATTTTAATCAGCGTGTCGCATAATTACCGGATGCTGTTGAACGATGCTGTCGGGGAACGGTTGCGGGGGACACAACATGCTCATGCCAAGCGTAGAAAGACAGAGAGAAAGAGAGAGAGGGGTAAGAGGGTATGTTGCTAGTAGGGTGGGGAGGGGGGGGGAGCAGAGTGAGATGAAGCGATATCCAAAATCATAACAAAAAATGATGGATGAATTGTCGCGCTGCTTGACTCCAATAAAAATAACTGTAAATGCCGCTAGGCTCACTGTAGATTTCTAGGGGGAGATCAGCAGCAGCAACAACAGCAGCAACAACAACAGCAGCCACAACCATAGCCGCAACCAAATTAAAATTATGTTGCATGCTCACAAGATGAAAAAAATAAAAACAAAATTTAGTTGTTGTTGTTGTTGTTTTATTCTAGTTATCTTTTGCGAGGAGAGTCTGTGTGCAGTGAAAGTTGCCGCGACTCTGTCTGAATTCGAAGTATTGAAAATATTAATAGAACAAACTTGTTTTGACGGAAATGCACTTTACTTTATTTATCATAGTCCGGCAGCTGCTGTGCATTCAGTTTGGGTTGCAATGAATGGAAGCAACATGTGGAGCGACAGAGACCGAAAGACAGAGATGGAGGGTGCAGCAGCCACAACAGCAACAGCAACTGCAACAGCAACTGCAGCAGCAGCGACTGCAGCGACTCCTATGTCGATGGTTCTCATTCTGCTGATTCTGATGATCGTGACGGTGTTTGTTTGTATGTGTGATGCTGTGTGTGTGTGTGTGTGTGTGTTTCTCTTCGTGCTCGTATATATTTATGCAGATAGATGGCCGGAAAAGATAAAGTATCGGGGCAGTTTTTTTTTTCCTTTTTCAACTAGAAGTGCAAATAAGTATCCATATGTGAATTATATTACATTTATACGAAGCTAGATATGTTTTTTTTTTAAATATCAAATCCTTTAAACAAAACTCACAAAAAATGATGTTAGATCTAAGGAATAATTGTGTCCTTTTATAAGGAAAATAATTGAAAATTTGAGTATTTTTACTTTGGATCTTATTTTGAAATCGAAATCGTCAAAACTAAACAGGAACACTTGAAGCTTTATTTTAAGGATCAAAAAACGTTTAAAAATTAATTTTTTTAACTTAAACAAGTACAAATATTTAAAAATTCTAAACTGCTTTCCTTTCAAAGTGTATTACATCAGCAACAGTGCTTGGAAGAAGCTTACTTTTTGTTGTTGTTGTTTGTGATTGTCAGATGTCTTTGTTAGACACTTGACATCATCAACAATGCTCATCAGTTGCCCCGCGGGCTGCCCCCGTCGATTCTTGTCAAGGTTTATTACAATGTAACCACAAAAGCTTTTGGCTTCAAGCGGCTGTCATGAAATATTAGAAACGCCAAACAGCAAAAGTGCTTAAAACAACAACAGCAACAACAACAACAGGAAAGTTGTTCATGTTGCACATGTTGTTGTTGCTGTTGTCGAGTATGGCCCATAGCCAAAGTTCAAGTAAGGTTGAAACCATTTGTCGGATTAAATACGCGCCGCGGTAATTATGTGCTTCGACTTCAAGCAACAACATAGCAACAGCAACAACAACAACAACAGCAGCAGCAACCGCAATATACTCGCAGCAACATAGACAACAAGACAAACAAACCGACAAGATCCGACCCTGCGTGCCCCAAACCGTCTGCCATCATGCAGTCGAGTCCGAAACTAGTTTCCAGCAAGCTTGGAAAAATTGTACGCAACGCGAGCAAGCGATAAGGCAAACCGCACGAAAAGTGTCAAATGAATTTGTCGCACTCTCAACGGACTCTGCGACAACAAACAAACAGCCCCAAAAATGACGAAACACAGCGACAATCAAACAAAACAATCACGTGAGATTCTCTCACCTATTCCAAAAAAAAACAACAGTACATACATACAGTACATACAGGTGCTTCCGTTGCAAGAGCGGATGTGCGTATTTGTTGAATTTCGTCGTTTACACCTGTTGCACATCGTGAACTCAGCGACGACGACGACGAACGAGCAATGCATACAAAACCACAAGCGACTTCCGCCGCTAAGCCGATGCACACACACACACATACACACACAGGATCAATCACAGAGGCTCGAGAATCTGTGGACCTGTTTCCAGTTTCCAGTGAGTTGGCGACTTTTTATGTGTTTTTGCTTCACATTTTTCCAACCGATAAGATCGTATGACAACGAACACACACACACACATGCGACTGTTTCGTGTGCGAATTCGAGTTCGAATTCGAAATTCATTATGATTTCATTGATCTGTCATTTAGGAGCTTCCAGCCGCATGACGGCAAAGCATCTTTTAATATGTATGATTACGCATACGAGTTTTTTGGACTGCAGTACTAAGTATGTTTGTATCACAAGTACTGATAAGGCTTTCCGGCTCAAGAGGGTGAGGGGGGGGAGCGATACTCACCTAAGAGCAACAAACAGAGACAGAGCAGCGTCAGTTTGGCGCGCCTAGCGGCTTTGTATTGAATGCATTTGAAGCAAATGTGGCATGCCACGTACATCCAAGCTATTTCAATGACTTGCCGGAAATGATCAAAAGGTGAATGACAGCAGCCATGATAAAGATATATGTATGCATCTATCAAAGATGCATATCTTAACTAAAAATTGCATGTGTCAAGATTGTTACTCGTGATATATACATACATATTGCAATATGTGAGTGCATAGATAAATAAATCACATTTTTCAGAATTAATTTCCTGCATATTATGTCATTGGAACATTGGTTCATGTCACGACTATAAAAAGCAACTGTGAACTGATCAGATGCCCCACGATACACACAATGGCACTTGGCAACCAATCGTTTGTTGCAACGGTCAGTAGTTTGTTCAGTTTTGTCCGTCTTATCAACTTCATTCACTAGAAACGGCTGTCAGTGAGTGCAGCCGCCATATATATAAGTGTTTGTGTGTGCGTATGTGTGAGAGAGACCGGCAAAGGCAATACAGTTACTCAAATGGCAATACTTGCATGCCAGATACTTGCTTCGTTAAATATAGCACACACTTCAATAAAATAAAATAAAGATGCCGTGCATCAAGCGTTTCAGTTCAGTTCGGTTTCCATTCATCAATATAAGAAAGCGACCCAAACTGTGTCAATCAGCGACAGCAACAACAACAACAACAACAACAAGAGCAGTAGCGACAACGACAGCGATGAGCCAAATACCAGTTTCGGAGCGAATTGGCAGGTCTCGTGCGCTTATCAGAGACCCGTTCGCCATCTCTCAATATTTGTTGTGTTTGTTTGTTGGGTGTGCGGCAAAGTCGCCGCTGATTACAGTTAAATTTGTTTTTTTTTTTCTTTCTCTGTATTCAACTTATTTTTCCTTTTTTTGCATAGGCAAAGGTGACCCGGCGAACCGTGGGGCTATCAGCGGCGACAAACATGCACGCACACTCAAACACACACACACACACTCACTGACATAAACATGCTCAAAGTGAAGAGCGTTTGAAATTTGCGTTGGGTCGGTCTGACTGCCCGCGCGAATTATGATTGAATAATGTGCCCACAATCCACAATGAGGGTCGTAGCCGTTGTCGGTGCTTGCCCAGTCAATTATGCAAAACGGTTACTGCACTTTGCATTAATTAACATGAATAAGAGAAAGAACAACAACTAACAATTAGAATGTCTTCTGCTCGGCTGTCAAATTTTGCACGTGTCTAAGCTAAGCTTTGCAAGGCGAACAGCTGTTCCAGCTGGAAGGGAGACAGAGAGTGAGAGCGAGTTGATGTGAGAGCGTTACCATACAAAAGAGAGGCCAAATGGCAATGCTAGAAAAATGTTGATCTTGTTCTTTCTTTGCTGTGTGTTTTGTTATTGTAGTATGCACAGCCTGCGCCTCCCTTCCAGTGTGAGTGAAATATTTTGCAGTTAAATTTAAATTGAATGCGTGTGTGCCTGTGTGTATAAGTGTGTGTGTATTTGTGTTTATGTTTGTGTGCTTGCAACATTTTCAGTAATTTAAAAATAAGTGCGCCGACGACCAGCGGCCCCAAATAGCATCCGCGAAATGCAGCAGCAGCAGTCGTCGTCGTAGTCGTTGCCTCTGGATGCGTGCAGCAAGCAGCATAAGCTAGAGTGAGAATGAGATAGCAGTAGCGAGTAAAATGAACCAGGGGTGGGGGCTATGGGCTATACGACTGGGGCTGGATCGGCAGCAACAGCAGCAGCAGCAGGCGGGTCTCCGGTCTCTCCGGTCCGTGTGCGCGAGATAAACAAACTGCCAGTTCACTATCAATCAAATACCGGAAACAGCTGCTTTAGTTTTATTTTGCCATAGCCATTTGGCACAGCAACATATACACACACAAACACACACACACACACATACTGAGAGGCAGACAGACAGCGGCGGCGGCAATTTAGGCGACGGCTGCATCCATATCCACGTCATCGTTCATTTCAACGTATGTACATACATACATAATTTTTCATAACGCAACAAAATGAGAACAAATATTGTTAAATATTTAGTATTATATGATTTTTTTTATTTTGTAGTTTTTTAACGGAACATACATTCTAAAAACATTACATAAAGTTCTTCTGCTCTCTGGGTTTTCATAATCATCATCATCATCATCGTACCCAACATCATCTTCATCATCGTCGACTACACTGTTTATTTAATTATAGTAAAATGTACAAATAAAATAAATATTCATTATGTATAGCTTGTATTGTATGTATAGTGCCTTAAATATTAATCGTTTACTTAATATTCATCTTTTTTCATCTCTTCGGGGAGTTTTTTTGCATTTAGTTTGTTTTTTGTATATTTTTAATAGTTAGGATTTAAGCATAGTATATGTTTAATTTTTTTTTCTCTGTATTTCTAAGCTATTAGCTTATATATTACATATACATTTATAACGTATGGTAAAGTTTTTGTTTTTTTTTTCTTTTTAGTTTTAACATAATTTTATTTTCGTTTTTACAAATTTGTTTGTCGCGTTTTTTTGCATATAGAAAAAATGGTTTTTTGTTTTGTAATATTTTTGCTGCATATAAATATGGATTTTTTTGTTGTTTGTTTGTTTTTTACTCTTAAGAATTTGTTTGGCTTTTGTTTTTTATTATTATTATTAGTTTTTTTCTCTTTCGATTTGTTTGTTATTTGGAATATTCTTGCATTTGTATAATAATTTGCTGCTTGGTTTTTGTTCTATGCATTTTTTGGGTTTTTTATTTTCAGAAAAAAAAATTATTTGATTAAAAAACAAAAAAAAACCCTAACAATTTTTATATAAAATACATTAATAAGCAATAATTTTTCCTATCGCGTTTTAGTTTGTTTTTAAGTTTTAGTTTTTTATTATAAAAAGTATGTTATCAGTTTTCGTTTATTTTTCCTGTAGTAAAGTAAACTGTTTATGGCCAACTGACTGTAGATATCATACTTACATACATATATACCATATATATATACGCACACACTCAGACAAAACATAACTACACACACGCACACATACATACACATATAGAAATAAGCACATTTAGACTGGACTAAATTGTTTATCAAAATCAAAAAAATTCCTTTTCAAAACATATATTTTTTAGCCATTAAATTCGTACTGTGTTTTTTGTTTTTTCTTTCTGCTATTTATTCATATTTAATATATAATTGTGCATAATATTTTTTTTATAAATATGTTTTTTGTTTTACTTTTGTCTACAACATCAAAAATGGACTGATTTGGTATTTTTTTCAAAAATTGTTTTTTTTTTGTCTAGATTTTGGTGTCTTGTGTACATATGTATAGTATATAGTATATATATATAAGTTTTCGCACATAAATATTTTTCTAAAAGTTTTCTGTTTTGGTTTTTCTTTTTAATGCTAAGTTTTAAGAAAAATTTACTTTACAATTTGTATTTTATTGGTGTTGTTGCTTTTTTTTATCGAAAATTGGAATTATTTTGCATTAAGAAAAGTTAAATTTGAACAAAATCATATAAAAAAATAATAAAAAATAATTGTTTTTGGAAATCATACTTTCTTTTTAGTATTTTGTTTTGTATGTTTTAGTATTTTTTATGTTTTGTTTTGTTTAAATTAAGCGAACATTATTTTTTAAATAACATTTCTAATAATTAATAATTATCTGTTTGCAGTCTTTGGTTATTTATTTTTTTCTTTTCTTGTTTTTTTTTTCTCTTTTCCATTTTTTTTGTTTTGTTTTGTTTTTCGTTTTCAAATCATACATTAAACATTTTGTGTTTTAAATTATACATTCTCAATATTTGTATATATATATAGGCATATATGTTTAAGTCATACATTTAATATTTGTATATGTATATATATATATATATATATACATATATGTGTATATATTTGTATGTATACATTTTGCCACCTACCAAGCGACTTTTTGTTTGTGCGTTGCGTTTTTTACGCGCGGCAAAAAACGCGCACAAAACGCGTGCGGCGCTTTCTGGCTGCTATGTGTTTAGTAGTCCGGACTGGAGTCAAGCAATCGCTTCTCCGGCGTCAGATCACCCTTGCGCAAGATTCGACTGGCTGCACTGCAGCCATGCTCGAAGCTTTTGCCATTCACCGGAATGCCAGCATTTTGATTGCCATTCACAACAGCAGTGATGCCACCCAGCGGCACAATCGGCATCATGCTGCTGCTGGAGTTGATGCCGCCGTTGCCGTTGTTGCCGCCATTGGTGTTGCTGCCGTTGCCGCTGCTGTTGCCGCCCGCACCATGCATGTTGCCCTGGCAGCGACAGCCGCGTCCCGCAAACCGCGCATAACATTTCTCGCAGAGCTTAATGCAACCACGCATGGGCCAATAGCACCATAGACAGGGCAGCACAATGGACAGAGCGCCCAGCCAGCCCCAGCGTTGGGTGCGCTTGTAGGGGCCACAGGAACAGGGATTATCGACGCAGGGTGTGCCAGTGCCATCATCACAATCCATATCGTTGTCCCGGGCACAGTGATAGAACAAGGCTTTGGCACAGCACAGGCACGAGGCATAATCGATGATGGACTCGGCGCTGCACAGGCACGTCTTGTTGCACACCCATGTCTGGGGCAGGGGTCGCGGACTCTGGCACTGCTCGCAACGGCACTTGCCACAGCGTGGACACACAATGGGATTGAGCAGCGTTGGATCACCGCCGATGACAATGGAGGCGCCCAGCTGACCGCTGGACTGTTGATGCGGCTGCAACTGTTGCTGCTGTTGCTGCAACAGCTCTTCCAGTGCATGCATATGCTCCTTGCCCGACGATGGCTGCTTGGTAATGGGTGGTGCTAGCGGTTGTACGCTGGCCGCTGCCGCAAAACCTAATCCAAGACGAGGTGGTGCTGGCGGCGGCCCAAACTTTGAGGCGGGTGCTTTGGTTTGACCATTTAACTGATGCGGTTGTTGTAGTTGTTGCGCGGGAGTTGTTGTTGCTGGTGTTGTTGTTGTGTTGGTGGTGTTGGTGGTGGTGCTGTGGTGCGAATGTAATAAGCCATCGGTGCCATCGATGCCCGCTAACGTCGCCGTCGCCGTCGATGTTGCCAATCGATGATGAGGTGTTGCTGCTGCTGTTTGCTGCTGATGATGATGAAGATGATGTTGCTGCTGATGGTGTTGCTGATGGTGTTGCTGATGCTGATGTCGCTGGGGCAACAGGAGCAAATGATGCGTCGTCGTCTGGCCATTGTCCTGCTGGCCGGCGGGATGTTGCGATCGTGTTGCATGCTGCAACGGTGTATCTACATACTCATTGGTGAGCCTTTCCGATTCGGGTCGCGGTTGCGCCAGCGTGACAGGGGATACGGGCGGCTGACCCAGTGACGTTGTTAACAGTGACGCCGCTGGTTCAGCGCTTTGGAAATGACTAAGGAAGTTGTTGTTGTTGCTTATGTTGTTGCTGTTGCTGCTGTTGCTGCTGCCAATGCTGCTGTTGATGGTTAGCAGCGGTGCGGGCGGACGGCGACGCGTAAAACTGGATGTGGAACCAGCGCTGCTGTTCGCCGTTGCCGTCGATGAGGATGCGTTGCTGCTGTTGCGGCTCAAGCTGCTCGGACGCTGAGGCAGAAATGTCAGATGATGGATCTGATAATCGTCAAAATCGGCCGTTGTTGGTATTATCGAAATGATATTGTTGTTGTTATTATTATTGGTTGTTGCTGCTGCTGTTGCTGGTGTTGTTGTAATACTCGAAAGTTGCTGATTGTTGTTGTTGTTGTTGCTGTTGCTGTTGCTGCCACTTAACGCTGTTGGCTCCGGCGCCCTTGGTCGATGCACGCGCGGTAGGAGCTTTGGGGGCCGGGGTGGCGCCAAGGGATCGCCGCCATTTCTGCGATCCATGTAGTGTTGCAACCAATGCCCAAAAGCACCAGTTCTTGCCACACTCACACACGCGTTTATAAGCTCTTCAGCCTCGATATTGTGCCGGGATGGGCGGGGTGTATGGGTTGGTTGTTGCTGTTCTTGTTGTTGTTGGAAGGAAAAAGGGGGGCCTGCACCCGCCTTAATATGGCCCTCGGTAATTGCTGTGCCCGAAATCGGTTCGATTTGCCTTCATCCTAGCCACGTTCGCTCGATGTTGCCGGTTTTTGCTTGCCTTCTTGCGTACTTGCCACAGAGCCTCACAGAACGGCGATTGCTTTCTGCAACACACAAAAAGAGAGAAACAAAATAAACATAAATTAGTTTCAAGTTGAACACAGTGAAGCTTTGATAAAGCAAAACTAAGTTTAATACAAGTTGTTTATAGTTTAAAGCTATTTATTATTTTGTCTTTAGAACCCTTAAACATTATCTCATATATCGTCATTCTATTCTATATATATTTTTTTTTGCAACTGTTGCCAAATGGCACGTTCATTGTATACATATGTAAATGCTAAGCAAGGGGCAACAGCGGTGGCAAGCACTACTGAAGGCCCACATGCAACATGGCACGATTCGTTGTTTGTTTGTTTGTTTGTTTGTTGTTGTTATTATTACTGTTCTTCTCTTTCTGTATATAGTTTAAATATACATATTTTTCTTCATATGCCAACATATATTTCTCATTGTTTGTAATTAATTTCTTGCTGTGCTAACAACAACAACAACAACAGCAATAACAATGCCACGCTTTGGTCAGCTCAACAACAACAACAGCAAAAACAAAAAAAAAGGTCAAAATCTTTGGCGTGACTTTTGTGTAAACAAAGCTTGCCCTGTTAAAATTCGGGTATGATCCATTTGGGTTAGGAACAGTGTTGATCGTAGAAAAAACTAACAGTTGTTAAGGATATGAAGGATTTTGGTGGAGTAAAAAGGCAAGTTCTTGAATTTTAATATACATTTTTTACACCAAAAAATAATTTTTTTTGCATAAACAAGAACAATAATAAATACTTCCTGATAAACAGAATGGCATTAACATTGTTTTATAACATTTCAAACTGAATCATTTTCTAACCCCATTTACAAAGCTTTTTTGTTTTTTGAGGGTATTTTTCATATCAAGCACTTTCAGCAAAGTTTTCTTCAAGTTGTGTTGTGTATTGTTTTAATTTTATACGCTGTCAAATGTCTCGCATTGGCACTAAACATTCAAATTCACTTGAATTCGCCTGGACACATGATATTCTCTTCATCTTTTCAAGATTATGGCTCCCCTTAAATGGGAATTCTGCAGAAGTGCGCCATTATAATAATGATTATTACTTAACACTGTTCGTTTGTTTGTTGGTTTGTGATAGAATAGCTAAAGTTAGCTAAACTCGAAATTATTTTTTTTTTATTTGTGGTACAAATTAGATTTTTAGTATTGTGTATTATAATCACCTTCAGGCCAATTTGAACTGTTTAACCTACTTTATCATTATTCGCAGCTCATAAAAATCTAAGTAAAATAATAATATTGTTTAGGCATTGTTGAGAGCATGGGGCACGAGTCAGAACATACAGGAAATTATTAAAGACTCACATAAATAACCATAAAAAGCGTCAAGAATTAATATTATTACACGAACAAAATATATGTGCATAAAACCAGCTAACAAAATGTGTTTTCTAAATGAATTTTTATAGATTCACCTTTACATAAGTATACACACACACACATACATTCATATACATATGTATATACATATATTGTGTTGTTGGTGTACAAAATTAACACAAACGCCCACTTATTGACGTCATGTCCGGTACTCAAAAACAATTTTCGAGAATGACCACAATTGAGAAAAACAAAAAAATCGAAATAAACAGCCAACACAGATGAGGAATGGGCTTTCAACCAGCCAAAACTGAGCGTGGGGAGAGGGGGGGGGTGGCTGGGAGCTGATGCCAGATCGTTGCTGATTGCCAATAAGAACAGCTATAAGAATGAACAAAAAGCAAGTGTGTGTGTGTGTGTGTGCGTTTTAGCCTTTTCTTTCTTATATTGACTGTAAACGTGATTTTTTGGACGCTTTTCATGTTTGATTTGATGTTATTGTCCGAGGATTATCAAAATTATTTGTTAATTTATGAACATTGAACATGAAAAAATCGAAAAAAAAAAGAAAAGCAAGACAGACAAACATTAAATAAATCAAGTCTTAACATGTTTTCTAATTGGTATATTATGATTCAAACATATTTGAATTGTATTCGAGCCACGCCCAATCTCCAAACGGTTTCCCAGCAAAGCAACAACAAAAATCACGCAATGCCAAGATTTTCGATTTCATTCTTAAATTAATTGGCACAGCGCAACAGCAACAACAACAACAATGCCATCACGTAATTTTAAAAATGATTTTTTTTTTGTATTTTTAATTGCGTTAGATTTTTTCGTATTCACAGTTGTTTTTTGTTCGTATTTGTTGCCGCCAAACAGCACGAAGCGTTCAAACTTTAACCTTGGCAAGAAGTGCTGCCAATTTTTGTTTGTGTGTATTTTTCACATTTATTTTTAACATTGTTGTCACTGTTAAGGCTGATCGCTGTTAATGCAGCTCGCTGTTAATGCTGCGCGCTGTTAACGCTTTCGCTGTTCACGTTGTTGTTGTTTATTGAATGGCTGCGCACAAAAACCGAAAAAATTTCGCCATTTCGAATTTGAAACGTTTTCATTAATAAGTGAACTTGACGTTTTTCGGGCGCCACTGAAAAAAAAAAGAAAAAAAAACAAGTCACAAGTCGTTGCTGCCGCTGCCTCAGTCGGCGTCGTTAGTGACGTCGATATTGGCGTTTGTTGTTGTCGTTCATTCAAACGATTTAGACGGGTTTGTTTGTTGTTGCTTTGTTTGTTAGCATCAGAAACAAGTGTCAAGTGCCTGTTGCAAATTCAAATACAATTTATTTAAAGGCAGACAAACTGCAACAACAACAATACGCTTTATATATAGCTTGAAGCATATAAAAATTCAAAAACCGGTTTCAATACTGTTCAGTGTTCTGTGTTCTGTTCTGGCTTATAAGCCGGTGATTTTCGAGGGCTGTGCCGTGGGCGGCGATTGACATTGAAGTTAAAATTAAAGTTGTATTAGGTTAGGAGGGGGCAGGGGATCAGGGGGGAGGTTAGGGGGTGTGTATGTTAGGTGCGCCCCGTTTTGCCATTTGTACATTAAATTAATTGCCACTAAAGAAATGTCAGCATGACCCAATTATCATAAACAATAAAAACAGGCAACAAAAAAAAACATAAAAAAAGCAATTTTATTAACTAAGCTTAATCGTTTTGTACGTTACTAATGAGCATATTTATCCAAAAATTAATTATGGCCTAATGATTTGGCATTAAATGTTAAGGAAACACTTTAATTAACAAATAAAACTAAAGAGAATTAAACTATTTATCAATATTACTGCTAAATAAATTTTTTGTTTTATATTTAAATATTTTTCGAATTATTATTTTAGTCCTAGGATATTTCTTCTTTAAAGAGCATTCGCTTGTTTTTTTTGGGTTTTTGGGAGAATTGTAAAAAAAATTTGTTATCAGGTGGATTAAAGAGGCGTAAAATATTTTTTTTATTTTTTTTTATTTGTTGTATAAATCGCTGATGCTTGAAAATTTACAAAATAAACTTTTTTGAAGCAGTCAGCATTGTATTTTTTTATATATATAAATGTATATAAAATTAAGCCACAGCTAGGCAAAAGATTATTGGCTCGTGTGCTTTTGAATGTTATTATGAAAGCGAAAGAGGGGGGACAGAGAGACGTAAGGGGTATTTTCAGCTGTTGAGAATATGCTGTTTGCCTTAAATGCATTCGGCTAAAAATATATACATATGTGCAGATTTGCCTTGAAGGGCAGAGAAGATACAAAAGCAGAAGATGGCGACAAATGGAAAAACCTACACAGGAAACACTAATGACTCCAAAGCAGCAAAGAAGGGCAGCTCTCTCCCTTCATCCTGATGGCCGTAAATCGGTAACGGAAAAGACTTGGCGAAACACAAGAAAAGGGAACAAGGGAAATCAATCGGCATGCAACGGCAGCAGCAGCAGCAGCCGCTGTTTGCTCTTGCTGCTGCTGCTGCCACAGATCATTAAACTATTTAAATGCTCAGCCCCGCGAGAAAGAGCGACAGAGAGAAAGCGAACAGACAGAGAGAGATGGAGCTCAAGCCAGAGACTAAAACAACTTCAAAACCAGACACACGAGCGAACAGTCTTCTGTACGAAAAAAAAGGCCATATGTTGTTGTTGCTGCTTGGCTGTGCTGGATGCTGCACCAAAAGGGCAGCTAATAGTTTTCAAAGCAAATGAGCAGCACATGTGGCAAACACACACACAAACACACACACTTGCTGCTGTAGCTGCTCACGCATGTGCGTTTGTATACAACAATCTCGTAAAGTGTATTACAGAGCAAGAAAATACTGTCTAAGTTGAAGTTAGTTTAGTTTTATGCTCTACACACAGCGAAAATTTGATTAAAAACTTATGAGTTATCTTGATTTTGATTGAAAAGTAGGCATAGAAGATCTTAAACTATGACTTACAACCTTAATTTAAGTAAAGTTCTAGTGGATTCTATTTAAAAGTATGGACCTATGATTTTTAGTATAAGAAATCCTTGTACCTCACTTAATTTTTATATATGTTAAGAGCATTCGTTCCTCATTTTAGTCTTAAATATCGAAGATTCCAAGATACAGTCGAACTTTCAGGTAACGTACTTTCATATAACGAAGATTTCTTTATAACGAATTCAGTCCTAGAACGCTTCAACTTAGTTCTATCCAAAATCCATTCTCTATTACGAATTTTCTCTATAACGCAGTATTTTGTGTCCCCTTAAAATTTGTTTGACTTAAGCTCAAAGCTATTTGAAGAGCTGCCTTTTTATTGATTTTTTAAGATTTGTTAAAGATTTTTAACTAAAGCTCGATACGAAAAACACAGTAGAGAACAAACTCTTAAATGTATAAAACATACAGTTAAAGGTATTATGAAACTAATAATAAACATACTCTTCGTCTACAAATTTGTTAGACAATTTTTAAAATTTTTCTCTCAGTGTATTAAATTGTACTTAGTAGGGCCTAGACCACGTCTATGCTCTTGATAATGATGCTGATGATTATGTTGGTTGCTTTTGTTCATCTTTTTTTGTTGTTGTTGTTCTTCTTCTTTACTACATTTGTTGTTGTTGTTGTTGTTTTGTAGTAATCATTGAACCTAACTGGCTGACTGAACGATTCAAGTTAACAGAGGGGGGAAGAGAGACCGAAAGAGAGAGATGAAGCATAGGATGAACGAACGCACAGCAAAAGATCAAATCACCAACAAATGAGGCTGAGTTAAGCAACAACAACAACAACAACAACAAACAACAAACTGAGAAAACTGGAAATGTTCGACGGTTAGTTTTTAGTTGTTGTTGCCTGAGTGTGCGTGTGTGTGTGTACGAGTGTGTGTATAAAAGAAGCCCATAAACTACAGATGATCGACCTCAAGATTTTCTTGCACTGATTGTCGACGAACGCAGTCGAAAGAGGCTCTTAACCATTATTCTACGCAGCTGTATCTTTAGCGAGAGTGTGTGTATGTGTGTGTGTGTGTGCTGCGTCAGCTGGTGCCTTAGTATTGTAGGTAAGTTATTGTTTAGGTAGAAATTTTCCTCTTCATAATGGCCAAAGTGAGTTACAGTTAAGTGGCAGCCAAAAAGGAAGCTGCAACATTTGCTTTTGTTGTTGTTGTTGCTGTTGTGCGTAAGTGCTGTTTCATTGTAGTTGTTGCACCTTTTCACTAACAACACCAACAACAACAACACAGCTGCTGCTGCTTGTTGCTTGTTGCCCTTTGCCTTATAAATAGAAAATACCTTCAACAGATGTTTTACCAAACCAAAAAAAAAAAAGCAAGAAAGAAAAAATGCGTTCATTGAAAATTGTTTGGGCGATGCTGCCTGCGCCTTGTATGAAGGAATTTTTGTATACATCGAAAAAATACATTCATGTATGTGTGTGTGATTGGTTCATAAAGTTTTTTTTTTGGTTGACCTGGTTGATTTTTTCAATGGGTTTCAAAGAGACTTGTTTCAAAAGCAGATTTTGATTGTTAACCAATAGAGTCTATTGAATAGACTAAGGCTTATGTTCTATGGATTGGCTCTAGGAAACGATTATATCAAGATCATTTCTGACATATTTTTGGCTAAGTTTTACTTGATTTTAGAAGAGGTTTATTTACTTTTAGCAAGAGTTTTGTGAATTTAAGGAAGATATTAGCTTTACACGTATAGAGCATTGAGATATTAAAGTTGATTATACGATTTTAAAGGTAATTTTTAGATAACTTAAATAAATTTTGTCATGTTTTATTATTATAAGCTTTGTTTAAGTTTGCGTTTATAATCCTAAATTCCTAAGTCTAAGTAAAGTTTTTGATACAAAAATTAGAAGTTCGCTGAGAATGGAACATTAAAATGTTCAATGACTCAAGTCAAAGTCAAGTTTTCGATATGGAAAATAGAAGTTTACTATGGATGGAACATTAAAATGTTTAATCTGATGTCAAGGACAACCTCTAGCATAAACAGTTTTGAAATCTTGAAAAATCTGCTATAAGGCTTTTCTGCTTAAAGTAATCCCAATGCTCTCTTTGTCCTGATTGTTTGCACTTTCATTTAGTATTGTTAAATATTATTTCGTTTCTTATAGCAAACTTTTACCACGCAGTAACGCCCACAATTTTTTGTTTAGGGACAATCCCCTCCAAAACGAAAGAAAGATAAGAACGCTTGAAAAAGAAGCATACTAATAGAGCCATACACACACACACACACACACACACACACTAACAGCTATATAAATTTCTATATCTAATTTTGTGTATGTTCTGCTCAAAAATTTCGGTCACATCCTTACACGCGCAACGCCCACGCTGCAGCAAGCAGCTCGCAGCTAACAGCGACGCCGGCAGCGACTGTCTGCGTCGGCGTTGACTGCGCAGGCGACAGCTGCTGCCTACATACATACAAACATCTATCTATATAACTGACAACGTGCACACACACACACACACACACACACGCACACACACAAAGGCAAAGAATGTTCATTGGCTGGCAAAAAAAAAGGAACGAAGAAACGCCAAAATAAAATAAGCGACATTCATGACATGCTGTTGATGACGTCAATGACACAGACACACACAAAAGCACACACACATTCACACAGAGAGCTCGAAGGAACGCCATCACGTCTGTCGTCTGCGTATTCCCTATACCTACATTTATTTTAACACTTATTGAGAGAGAGCGAGAAAGAGAAAGAGAGAGCAAGAAGACTACCAAAAATAGCAGAAACGACAATGTTTTGTGGCCCAAAGAGCGGAAAGGCAAACCACCCAAAAAAAAAAGAAATGTATCAACCTGACCCGCCTTAACTTGCCCTCAAGTACGAGCACACACACACATGCACAGCAATCCCCATTCACACACACACACACACACACACACAGATATAAACAGCTGAGCTGGCAAAAGTTTATCAAAGCATAGAAACAGGCGCGTGATTCGGGGGCAAAGAGCATGTAAAAGAGAGACAGAGAGAGCGAGAGAGAGAGAGAGAGAGAGCGTCGCAAACACTTGACTGTCTGCGCTTTGCTATTTTTAGCCACAATTTTTGGCCAACAAAAACGCGCGCGCCCCTCTCAACACAGCCCAATGCCCACAACCGCCCTCTTTTCTCAGTGTGTGTATTCGTAAGATACAAGACGACAACAACAACAACCATGATGAAGAAGAAAAGAGGTGAGTGACGCCTAAAGTGTCTGCAGTCCGCAAATGAATTTTGTAATACTTACATTTTGCCCAGGATAACAAAAACCCAACAGCAACAACAATAGCAATAGGCTATAGGGATAAGGAAGGTAAGGAAGGGAAAGGCAACACTGGCAGCGTGGGCTCGTCTCAGGCTAACACTAAAGAAGAAGCTCTATGGCAACAACAACAACAATAAAAAAGCAAAATAATGCCTGGAAAAGCCTGGTCACCTACGCATCAACAACATCCCAAATACCAGCTTACCTTGCCGTTTACACGGTAAGAAATGAAAGAAGAAGTTGTTTTCAGTTTGATTAATATTTCAATGTTTCTTGAAGTAAACTAGAGGAAACTGAATGTTTTTGAGTCTTGAAGATATTTCTTTATAAAATCTAAACACAAAATATAATTTTCTTTACCTTTTAGACCATCTTTTCTTACTATCAAACTTTTTTTTATAGGAATCCCGAAGTTTTCTTTAATAAAATTTTGCTTTTAACACTATTTCCAAAGTTTTTCCTCTTATTGTTATTGAACGTATCTTAAAGTTAATTTGAAGAAACATAAGGTTTTTGAGCCCCAAATATATTTCCCCATAGAATCTGAACACAATATAGACAAACCCTCTCTTTTCTCTCAACGAAGTATTCTTTAAAAAGTTTCTTTTTTTTGTGCTTTCTGTTCGACATGATAAACTATAAGACCCTTAAGTTAATTTTTTTCTCCCAGTGTAACATAGTAATAAAGAAAGGATGTGGGATGTTTGATCATCATAATGGTTGTCACCTACAGGTGGCAAAGATAGCGCCCAGCCATTGTGTGTTGTCTATAACAAATGAACGAACGAACGAACGAATGGACGAACAAACGACGACATCAAAGGCCGCCTCATTCTCATTCATTCCTGGTGACAGGTTGGGCGTCATCTTAGTATTTATTTAGCCATTTCTATCATTTCATTGACGACATTCGGATTTGTTTTTGTCTACGTACATACATATATAATAGATAGATACAGATATAGATATAGATATATACACGTATAGTATATTTTAAAAAGTGCCTCGCTTTAATAAGCATTTTGTATGCGTTTCTCGACATCAACGCGATTTGGGTGGCCCAAGCTAATCAAAACGAAAAAAATCGCGAACAAAACTATGAAAACAGCTTAAGCTTTGGGGCATGCAAAAACTAACAAACGGAAGCTAAAATTAATGCGTGGGCGAGACACGAAGGAATGTGAGGGGCAGAGAGAATAACTAAAGTCGTGCGCTTTGTCTAATGAATTGCTTTGGAATTGTTGAAGAATTTAGGACATTTTGTATGTGCTTAAAACGCATTTTAGGGTTTAAAGATGTCTAAACGAACTTTTTTATAAAAATTTTGTAAAAAACCGTGATCCCAGCATTCTGCTTATTAAAGCTTTTAACTTCATATAAAGTTAAGTATACGACCCTTAAACACATATTTTACATACATGATTCCATTTGGAAAGTAGGCAAAACTACAACGATTTGAGGCCAGAAGTCTTGTGATTCTCAAGAAAGTCAAAGATATAACTATATAATTATTCCTTAAACCCTATAAATAAACATTATAAAAACTAACAAATCCAACGCAAACCTCAAAAAACCTTAATAGATTGCAATAAGCAAATCTACGTAAAACATTTGCTTCATGCTTGTAGCAAGTGTGCCATTCATTTAATCATCATTATCATCATCATTATGTGCAACAACATACATATATATTGCATTGCCCTACAGTTGTTGTTGTTGCTGGTTGCGGTTTTGCTTTTGGGGGGGATTTATTTTTAAAAATTATAATTTTCAAAAATAACAATTTTGCGACGACAAAAATAATTAAAATCACATGTTTGCTTGCGGCATAAAATGTTGAGTATTTTTTTTTCTTCTTATGTCTACGAGCTGTGTGTGTAAATATATACATATATACAAGTATAGTATAGAATATATATATTTATTATTTTGTTTCTTGATTCGTTTTGGGGCTTTTCACTTGGCGTTTGTCGCTTTGCTGGCAGAATTTTCAGCAAAAGTACTTTTTGCACATTTATTTACATATTGATATATAGATAAATATATATACAAGTATAATTTCCATATTTAAGTAGCTTTGTTTAAGGGTTTGTGTATTTTTGTTTGAAGCATTTAGAATACACTTCAAGTTCTATGTTTGATCTGATAATGCGCGTAAATAAGTACTATTATGCATAGTTATTGATTAATCAATCATGCACTGATCTATATATAGATTCGCAGTACTCAAGACTATATATGATTAGGAAAAAAATTAATCAATGCAAAAGATTAAAATGTCAAAAAAATGCTTTCCTAGCATAATCTAACCGCAAATATATAGTAACATGTTCTATTACAAATCGCATTTGCGTAGTTTTGTTTTTCGTGGCTTTCTCGCTTTTGGCCATTTCTCACGTTCGCAAGACTGCGTCATCAACGACATTGTACATTTTTGGCTAAGAAAATGTTTCGGCTAATACTTTAAATACCTGCTGCGATTTGTTATTTATTTGGTTAATCAAATTTAAACATACATATACGTATATATTATTTATTTATTTTTATATGTTTATACTCTGGGAGAAACTTTGGCTACGTTCATGAATGAATTTGGCTAGAGCGCCATTTGTTTTGTTCTCTCCCTCTCTCTTTACTATATTTTTGGCTATGACATAAATAGCTAAGAATCAAATACTTGTATGTACGCGTATGTGTGTGTGCGTTTAAATCAAATGCCAAGTGCAAAATAAAAGTGTTAAAAACAAAAAAACAAAAACTATTGCAAATCATGATTCCATTGAACAAAACAAGAAGACATACAACAGCTAAGAAAGTTGGCTAGCAAAGGCTGGATGGGGTGTAAAACCTCAATACGATTAAGCTCCCCACCCCCTTTAAATCATATCAGAACGAGAAAACAAAGCAACACATAGTAGTATCAGATCGAAATCGAAAACGAGTTCGAGTTTCCAGTCACGAGCCAAAAACAAAGTCAAGAAAATAAATAAACGTATGTGGAACGTCCAGACCATCGATCAAAACTGGTTAAGTGGGGGGAGGGTGTGGGGTATGGGGCTAGAAAAAAAATTGTTAACGAACTTATCGGGCCTTCTTCAATTTATTTTTGTCGTTGCTTTTGATATTTTAAGCTTATGTCAAAGAAAGAAAGAAAGAACGAAAAAAAAGTTAGAAAGTAAAAGCTAAAAAAATATTAAAGAGAAGTACTTTTGACCATGCTTATCGAACGGATGCAATGGTTTCGATGACGAAATTCAACCATAAATAGAACTATTTTTGTTTGTTTGTTTGTTTATTGGGCTAGCACGTGATTTTTGTTTTCCGTTAGTTAAGATTAGAGCCCAACAGCCATAAGACTTTATTTTTCGAAAGTGTGTGCTCAGTTAGTTCAGGTGTGTGTGTGTTTGTGTGTTGTTGACTGGGCTGGAACAAAAACTGATTACAGAATGCGGCTGGCAGATTTAGTGAATGGGAAGTTCAAATTGTGCCTTATCAATTGCCGACGGGAGCAACAATGAAGCAAAAAAAAAAAAAAATAAAAAGCAACAAATCGCAACGAAACGACTTTGAATCGGCATCAAAATCAAATACAATTCGAACGTTATACATATACATATATACATATGTATATATATGTACTGATATGTATGTAATGTCAACATCTTGTTGTTGTTGTTTATTATTCACACACATTCTAATCTTTATTATGTGGCCATACATAGCATTATTATCTGTCTGGCAGATCGGTAAATAGTTGCGCGACCAGACAAACAAACAACAAACAACAACAACAGCAACACAAACCCAAAAGCCAAAGTCAGTTAAACATTTGTGATTGTTTATTGAATTGACTTTTTCCTTAACCCTTTTCGGTTTTTTTTTTTTCTTAAAGGTATTTGGTTTACTTTTAAGGAATTTGTTAACGATAGAAGTTGCGAGAACTTTTTTTAATGAAGTTTATTCTTATAAATATTGAGGTTGAGGTATTTGAAGGAAGGATACCCAATAACTCATTTTAAAGAACTAAACATGAACTGTTAAAAAAAAAATTTCGATAAAAGTTTAATATTTTGGAGCCATAATTTTTTAAAGTAGCCAAAAAACTTCATGAGAATAGAGAATGAAGCAGGAATATGGAAAAAATAAGTTTTTAAGATATTTAATTCAATGTCGAACTTCAAAAAATGAATTCAGATATTTTTCTTGACTTTTAAGTATCTCAAAATTTGTGTCTTCATTCTATTACTTCAAGATCATTGGTTATTTTTTGTATCCAAAAAAGGATTCAAATGTAGAGAATAAAGCAAAACTATGAAAAAAATGTATTTCGATATTTTACAATATGTTGTTTATAGATAAAACATGAATTCAATTTCGTTTATTGATTTTAAAGTATCTTAAGTTTGCTTCTAACATTTTAAACGTGTTGTGCTCTAGATTTGACATGAATTTAAATAGTTTTATTGAGTTTAAAGTACTTTAAATATTTTTTTTAAATCGAAATGTGTTCTAAGACATCTCAAATACTGTTTCAAACAGCAAACAAACATTATTATCACCAAAAAGATCTACTAATATGGAAAGTAAAACGTGTTAAAGTCTCAAATATCCTTCAAATGTTTCCGGCATTTTAAACTAAAACATGGAAGTTACTTATTCATGTTATTTCTTTGCTTTTGTTGAAAGCAATTCTTCCTGTTGATGTTTACTGACAACATAATACTACATATATACTATACTATACTCAAATTACATCATTACTATATAATCGTACATACTATATTATACACATAAATTAACAATTTACATTTGTCACGACCCTGCCACAAATCAGTTGTAAAATGGTAATTGTGCATTTCCTCTATATCTGATAGACGACGACACAAGGCTGCGCTGCCTACCGTTACAATATTGTAAAATTCCATAACAATTTTCTAGTAACTGGGTTGTGCGGGGACGTTTGGGGAGGGGGTTGGGAGGTGAACTTACATTGATTTTCAAAAGCAATCCGTTGTAAAATCCAATTTCGAAAAAATTCTGTATAATAATCCGATTTACTTGTATAAAGATAGATATATCCAATTGAAGTGTAATCCAAAGATTTTGGTGTGCAACTGCAACCGCACGTATTTTCGATTTTCTATATATTTTTTACTCCGATACATACAAACACACTATATATATAGAGACGATCGTAGATTTGTTGTTGCTTTGGTGTATGTATGTATGTGTGTGCGTTTGTGTGTTATTTATTTAGCATTTATGTACATATTAAAAAAATATTTTGTTATTCGCTTTTGCTGGTTTTTTTTTCGCATTTCATTCACAAAAGTAAATTTAATTAACACAAAACGCGGCGCTGACAGCGGCGCAGACAGCGGCAGTGAGAGCGTGCGACAGACAGAGTGCGAGAGAGAGAGACAGCGACGACGCGCTCTCGACGACTGTTACAGGTTTGCGTGCCAAATATATTATTATATTAACAATAATAATAATAATAATAATGAACGTTTGCGGCACAAAACGGCGACGGTGGCGTTGGCGTTGACGGCGACGTTTACGTTAACGTTGACAGCGACTGCGGGCTTACACACACACACGAAAAACACACGCGAAACGCACACATACACTAACGTGGGCACACACAGTTACGCTCACACGGACGCACACTTTAACGGGGGCCACGTCGACGTCGTCGTCGACGGCTTTAGTTGTGTGAGTGTGTCGCTTATTTGTTGTTGCTGTCGTTGTTGTTGTTGCTGTAGCTGTATCTGTGCGCTACGACAAACACACTACAGTAAAAAATATTTTTATGCAATTTTATATAGACAAAATTTCGTGTGTCGTTGTTGATGCTGTTGTTGTTGTTGTTGTTTTATTTTTCGCTTAACACGTTTTGTATTTGAATTGAAATTTTTTTTTAGTATGTTTTTTTTTCGCTAGATATTTTTGCCGTGCTCGTTGTTGTTGTTGTGTTGTTGTTGTTGTTGGACTTTTAAATAGACGTCGATTTTCTTTGCGCAATTTACATTTTTAGGCACATGATTTTCCATTGGAAGCAATTTGTAATTCCAAAATAGATTTTCAATTGCGATTGCAATTCCATTTATAATATATTAACAAACAAACATTTCTCTTTCGATTTGTAAAAACTCACACTTCAATATATACATATAAATATTTTGTATATATTTTGCACACAATTAATGAAATAATATTTGAATATTGAATTATTGCTCTTGTTACTTGGTCGTCGTTCGTTTTGGTGCGATGAATTGTTGTTAAAAATTGTTTAAAGTGAATGTTTAATAATGCCAGGCTACAAAAAAATTTTACTCTTCGCGGCAGCCGCTCTGCTCAGCTCCGTTCACGTTGCACTGTGTACACGCTCAAAGTTTTTGAAGCGAAATGAATGCCGAGTTCGTAGCGACGTACTGGCAACCGTTTGATTTTTTCAACGGCGAATCCATTTCATTCTGAAATTGTGTGTGCGGCGAAAAGAGCGCACTGTGAGTGCGGCTGTGTGAGTGCTCTCAAAAGCCAGTCGGACTGCGAAGCATGTCGGAAGTATTTACTGCTCATGACTTTTTCATGCCTCTGAACTGAATTGCTTGTGAAAGGTATGGAGTCTCGTTTGTTTTAGTTGTTCGTGATTTGTTAAAGATACTTTTCTTAACACATTACAAAACATAAGCAATATTGACATGAAATTGAGACAGGAAGTAGACTTGTTCAAACAAAATTCATAGGTTCACAAAACAAGTTTCGCTTAATGCGACTGGGTGTTGGCATCGGCAATACATATATATTTATATATGTTTGAGTGTGCTACGTTCATCGGTATGCGGTTGATCATTTACGAGAGCGCAAGCGAATTCGCTCTTTGACTCAATGTCAATTCGCTGCACTCTGCGGTTCGAGTGACTACAAAACGAATTTTTGAACTACACAGCATTTGTAAGGCGACGACAACACATGGTCGGCCTTTCTTAACCCCCTGCACACCCGACATCTGACAGCGCCCTTGTTCCACATGCAGCGACTACACCACAGGCCTCAAAAGCGCACGAAGCCTATGCTATAAGCGACAACGACTACAACAATAACAACAGCAACAACGACAACGACGAATTTTCGTACTAAAAACCAACCGGACGTTGCCGCCACCGCCGTTGCCCGCTCTCCCGTTTGCCCGTTCTCCCGTTCGACGTTCGCCCGACGCCAACATAAGCTTTGGGGCTGCGCAGCTTTGTATGTATGTGTATGTGTGTGTGTGTGCGTGTCTGTCTGTATGTTTGAGTGTTGGGGGCTTTGCTATGTGTGTTTTGCTGTTGTTGTTTTTAAAAAAACGGAAATTGAAAATATGCCAACTTGTAGGCGCGCTCGTTCGTTCGTTTGCTTGCTGTTGAGTGTGTTGAATAGTTGGAGTGGGAAGAAGGGGGGAAGGTCTTGGGACAAATTCATGCCAGTTTGTTTTTTTTTTCTTTTTCATTCATTTAAATTTAAAAGCAAACGGCACACAAACAAGCAACAACAACAACGAAGACCAGCCGCCACCCCCTGCAGTGTCCTCACCGCCGCACATCTACCCCCCTCCTATCTACCTTGCTGCTCTACACACCCATTTTTAGGCTCACTGCCTACGCAAAGAATCCAAAATTCAAATTCAATCACTCAAATCATTTTTCGACTCGAGTTACTTTTTCAGCTCGAATTTTTCGAGTGTAACGTTGTGTGTGTCTCTCAGCTAGTTGCATATTTTCACCAAATCGGCTTGATTTTTTTTTGTTTTTTCGCTGGGCCAAAAAAAATAAAAAAAAATCAAATAGTATCTGGCTCAATGAGCGTTGTCTGTGTCGGTTTTTTGTTTCGCGTTGGCTGCCAATATGAATGAAAAATACGCACACATCAAGGCGAAAGTAGCTACAGAGGCAAAAAAGCAACAACAACAACAAGCAGCAAAATCAAACCACGGCGATGTCGTTATTGTTGTTGTTGTCTATGCATGAATAGCTGCAGCTGCCAAGTATGTGTGTGAGTGAGTTTGTGTTTTGTCTGTTTAGGTGTGTGTGTGTGTGTGTCTGTATCTGAATGTTGCATGAGGTAAGCATACGCTGTTGTTGTTGTTGCTGTCTTAGCAGTGTGGTGTGAGTAGAAAAGTTAACATTGAGCGAGACGTTTACATCAAATCATTTACTTATGCGAGATCATTATGTGATGCTAAAAGAAATAATTACAACAACGCTTCAATTAATATACTCCTTTCAATAATTACATGTGCTTTCACGTTGTTATCTAACCTAGTCAAGAATTTCAACAATCGAACCAACTCGAGTGTGAAAGATATTGAAAGGCAAACACATCAACGACTGGTTCAACGTTGTCTGGCTGGCTCTGGTCTCTCTCTGCTTGGGCTGCTGGCAATGCTCTTGCTGTTGTTGTTGTTTCTGTCGTTCATGTTCGGGCAGAGTTGCCGAGTGCTTTGCGCAGGCAGTGTCTGAAGAAAAATAAACGACTCTGCGGCGCGTTGGCAACAACAACGACAACGACAACAGCAACAGCAAACTGTGCGCAGGCAGAGCGACTTTAAAATAAAATCTCAAAACCAGTAGCACTTTTCTTGGGCTTCAACATAAAAAAAAAGTGCGCGGCCACAGCAGCAGCAGCAGCAACAACACAAACAACAACGTCGACAGCGACGTGCGTTGAAAACAGCGAAAAACAACAACAACGAAAGCAGAGACTGAAAAGACGAAGACGACGACGACGAAAAAAAAAAAGTTAAAGCGAGCGTGAAGAGTTGTTTGTTGTCTAATAAGCCAAGCCTCAAAACCGGGGTAGAGATAGCAAGCAGGCAAATCGGATCGACTGTAGATAACAACTAGTAAAAAACATACATACAAACATACATATGAGCATACTTGCTAGCTTGGAACACAGACTATTGGGTGCCATGGCAGAGATTAGCATGAACTTTCCAGAGCAGAAGGAAGCGAATAAAGCATATGTACATTACTACACATATCTATATGTATATGTATGTTCATATAAATTTACTATACGGCATACATAGTATCAAAATGGCTTGCTAAACATATCAATGCATATATACGTAGATATGTATGTATGTATTTCTGTATGTACACACACATACACTCACTACAAAGAGAGTATAGACATGACAATTCGCTCTTGAGTTAAACTCAAACGATACATATGCGGCTACGATTGGGTTTGCTTTGATTTTTGTGTTTGTGTTTTGCACTTTGTTTTTGCGCCTTTGCTTTGTGAGTTTGCAAACTTTTGCGCTTTTCATTTTGGGCGCCTTTGCTTGCATTATTTTCTGACATAAAGTTCATAAAGAAGTAGCAAACATATCTAAGGCGGCATGATAGAAAAGTGCATGCAAAAAAAGACATTGTTTTCTACAATCAGAGATGCATAAATATGTTTTTCCATATTGATTTGGCCTTCATCAGCTGACAAATAACAGGCGCTCAGCTAGCAGGTCGCCAAGTGCGCAAAGGAATCAAAAGCAACGCGGGCCGCATTTGCTTGTTGTGTTTGCAAAGACAATCCGCCATGTTGGCCCAATCTTGCCCGCATTTACGTTCTTCTTGAGTTTAGCTCAAGAGCGCATTGTCATGTCTATACTCTCATTGTCTTTGGCGACAGCGACAGCGAATTTGTAACGAGTCGAGCGAATTTTATTCACAAAAACGAGTCAAAGAGCGCGCAGATGCGGCGAATTCGAATTCATCTTGCTCTCACTCACTCCGCCAAGAGTCGTTTTTATGAATGAAACCGTTTATAATGAATGGAGGCCTGCGCAGCCAGCGACGCTGCCCCGCTGCCAACGTCGCTGTCATCGTCGTGTGCTCTCGCAAAAGCAAAACGACAAAACAAAATAAAAAAGAAACGTTTTTTCTGCTTTTGCTATTTTATAAAAATTGTTGTTGATGTGTTTTCTTGGCGATTTCATTTAATGTTACATATATACGTATACATATTGTGATTATTATTATTTTTTATTTCTCTCAACTCTGACCAGTTGATTTGTGAACAATGGCCAATCTTGGACAGACATGCCGTCGCCATATAACAATTATATTTGGGGCTACCTTAATACCACACATATTAAAAATCTCTATCTTTTGGATATTCATTTTGAAATCTACTCACATATTTGGTCATAATGAAAATGGCGTTAGTTTTTTGGGTAAATAATAAGTTGCCCACCTTTATTTTAACAATAAACGTGGGCGTATCCTGACTATCGAGTATCTATCAGCTTCGACATGTTAACATACTTTTTATAGCTATAAATATATTCAAGTTTTTTGTCTCTTGTATTCTAGACTATTTAAATAACAAGTTCTACGGTTATTTTTTTAGCAATTAAAGGAAAACTTTCTTTAAATATTAAACAGATGTCTTAAAACGATACTCCTTTAATCGTATGGAAAGTGTATTTACCTGATGCATGATTTTTTGTGGACTTTTGTAAGTTTTCTAAGAAAATTTTAGTGAAATTGCTAATAAACTATTAGAAATAAAATTCTACTTAATATTGTACACATACATATATACATTTACAGGAGAATCTCAAAGTTCTTAAGCTTCATTCCTCTTCATACTCCGGAAACTACGTAAGAGTTCTGAGATTGTACTGTAATTATGTATTACTAAGAAAATAGAGGCAAACCCATAAAAGAAAATTGTTTTCAGTGCAAAACTCTAAACATATTGATTAAATTTGTAACATTTTCAAGGAACAAACATTTTCCTTTCCATTCAACAACATTTCCAATGCATTTAATGCAATATTTCTGCCCCCACTAAGTTACACCCAATAAAAAGTGAAGTAAAGATAATTGAAATATTTAAGAAACAGTTAACCATAAAAACAGACAATAATGACTGTTGGTACGTATGTATTGCTTGCCACATTCATTTTCCGACGCATAACAAATGCATATTTAAATTACAGCCAAATTTGGACTTGCCGTAGGTTAAAATAAATATATATCTTTTTTGCCAAGTCAGCCAAAATATGGTTAAATGTGAAGCATTTTTGGCTTTCGATTATGCTTTCAATGTGGGCTTTTTGTCTGCTTTGCATATACATACATATATATATTTAACTTGGAAAGTGGCCGACACAAAAAACCGTCGGCGTTGGTGGGTCGCCCAGAAAACCACACACAACCACACACACATACAAGCTTCAACAATATTTAAGTTAAACAAAAATGTTAACAACAATGACAAAATGACGACGGCAACGCCAACCCGCTTCCGTTACATTCTCAAAACAATATCCAAAAACTGCACATAATGATAAATAATTTGATCTGAAAGGATGATTATTTTTGGAGTGATTGGTCTGTTTATTAGTTAGATCATGAACTAAACGCTGAAGACCTTATATTGGTTTTTGTAGCTAGTTTAATCTTAACTAGGACATACCTTTAACCCGATATGTAACGCGTACAGTACTAGTGACCAAAATGGTCAAACTTCGATATTTTCGGTGTTTCTTCACTGAGTTCGATCAAATTGTTTTAACGTTTATTATTTTATCCATACTTTCAAACCTCATTTTCATCCATACATCCATATCCATTCTTTCAAACCTCATTTTCACAATTTTGAAATTCAAGCTTTTTTTGTTATCGATTCCATGTGTATATCGGAAACAAGAAGTGTTATCAATAAAAACATTAAGCAAACTTATTCTTTTCATGGTATAAGGGAATAAAAACTGTTTTGAACTGGTTTGATATGGAAAGTGGGAGTTCTACATGTTGATGTTTCAAAATACCTAAAGCTTAAAAATAATGTTTAATGGAATATAGTTAAAGGCCTTAAAAAGAAGCCAAGAACCTTGACATTAACGTTTTCAAATAACTAAGGCTTAGCATAACTGCATTATAGCTTGTGAAATATAATATAAAGATACCTTTTGAGAATTTTTTTAAAAAACAGTTTGAATTTTGTACAATAGGAAATAGAGTTTAATAGACAACTCCTTAAAATATTTATCAATGAGATCTAGTAACCAAAGGGTTTTCAAAAGAAATACGCAGAAGCTTTTACCAAAATCAGCGGAACAGCATATGGCTGGGAGAAACGATTTTGGTTTGATAAAAACCCTTTATATGTAGCTCTATAATGGATCTAAAGTGACGAAAGTTGTGACAAGTTTGCAATTTAAGACTTTATGTGATATATAGCCAAGTTCAACAAGAATTGGACAGATGTAGAAGCTTTAAGCTCTATGATTCAACTGTTTCGACTAAAATATCTTTAAATGCCTGAGATTTTGGAAAATTTAACTTTCATAAAAATCGAATTCTTGTTGTCAAACCCTTATCAAAATTGCATTAGCATATATGAAAATCTCAAACTAATGCCTATATTTCTTTCAGTAAACAAAAATCTTAGGTTCGTCTGGACCTAATGCAAACTGAATAAAAAGCCCTCGCATTTTTTCGTATACTGGCGACTGATCAATTTACGCGGGTGTTTGGCAAACAAAACAAACGGTCTGTCAGCTGGTGGCTTATACAATTCGGGCTTATACAAAAATATTTAAATGTATGTGGCAGTGTGGCTGGCCATAAATGGCGCTCAGCATGCAGCTACCGATCTTTTTTGTGAAAATAAAGACAGTTGACACACCCGCGGAATGCCAAACATTGTTGCATGCCTTAAGCCACAAAATGATCGCTGTATAAGGAGCCCCAGGAATGCAACAGGCAACAGTAGCCACATCCGCTGTCAACTTGGGATATTAACGTAGTTATTCACGCAGTTCTACTGAGGAGCCCTAAAACCGAATCGAACCGAACCCGAGTTTTGAGGCTTTGATGCGAGCTTAAATGGCAACGCCCCAAATGTTTTAGCAAAAAGCAAAACTGTGTCTGCCTGATCTTGATTTTAAGTCATTATGATACCAAAAAAAAAATCTCCCTGTCTACCTAAGCGATTGCCTGCCTGATCTTTCAACCCAAAAAAATCATAAGACAAATGGATCGTGAATTATAATTTGTTGTTGTTGTTGTTTCTGAGAGTTATTCAAAGAGATTCGTTCAGCTGTTGGAATTTGTCGACTACTGTTTCGCATTTTTCTTCTTATTTGTTAATGTTTTTTTTTTTTTTTTGTCTGTGGCAAATATTTGAAAGCATCTTTAAGCCCATGGCCTTAACGGATGCCAAACAGCTTCTGTTTTTTTTTCCAAGTTTAACTTAATAAGGTAATATTTTAAAGTCGCCTAAAAAGTGGTTATTTGTTTTATGCGACTAATAATATGAGTTGGGCCTAAAAGGAATTTGAAAATGCAACGTTTTGATAGATGAATGAAGCAATTATTAAAATTGATCAAAAGACTAAAAATATTTAAAGAAAAACATTATTGAAATCACAAATTCGAACTTCTTTAAAATGGATTGAAAAAATTCTTAGATGTACTTATAAAATGATTGAAAAGTTGTTGAACGAATGTCTGGCATACGTTTTGTTTTAAAGCAACATTTTCTTCAAAATCTTTTAGACTTGATGAATTTTTGACTTGAAGCTGAAAAGATCTGATATTATATGTAGACAGCTATTGAAGCGTTAGAAGTTGGATAAGATTTTTAATAGTTTCATTGAAAGCAACAGTTTGCTCAATACTTCTATTATACAAGACTCTTTAAAATCTTAAAAATAGCTTTTAAAAACTAAAAACAATTCTTTTACTGTAAAAATAGTTTAAATGATTTTCTTAAGACTGTTATTTAAATAAATAACTTCAGTTGTTCCATTCATATGTTAAAGCTACTTTTCTATGGGTTACCGGAAGTTGGAATGTCCTGTGGAACCTCCAAAACTAGGGTAAGTTAGGAAGGAAAGACCAATTTCTTTAAATTGCTAAAGCTAATTGCAAAGAAAGTTATGTTTCCGGTTTAAAAAATTTCGATATGACAATGATTTAAGAAGTTTTAAAAGGTTTTTTTTACAAAGATCTCCTGACTGCATATAAGCTATTGTGCTTTTCTTTCAAGTTGACATTTAACAAAAACATTCAACTCTTGTATATATTTTTGAAAGCATAGTTCTCAATTGTATAAATTACTATATTCAAATAAAAATCATTCAAAAATAATTTTGGAGATAATATACCATAGCGATTTCAATGATTTGTGCAAAACACTGAAAGATTGATATGATAAAAATTAAGTGCATTATCTAAAATCTTTTTTGTCTTCTTTTGCATTAAAAACGATGATATTGTATCGGCATAGGTATGTTGTTTGGACATAACGAAATCGATTCCCAGAAGTTTTTTTGTTTAAAATTTTTTTTTGTAACAATGAACTTGTTTTGAATGTCTTTGCTAGGATCTATTGAACTTAATCTTTGATCATAAAAACTTGATAAAGTTTCAGTTTGATATATATGATATATGTAAATAGTTTATTATAAGATCTAAGCAAATAAAGTTTATTTCTTTCAAAATTGTTATTATAAGTTAAGTTAAGTTAAGTTAAGTTACTCACCGGTTGATGAATTCTTGCTGCTGTTGAATCAAATCTTATTCAAATGTTAATTTTTTTGTTAAAATTGTTCAATTCACAATGTTTTTAAAACTTCTTGAACAGCTTCGCGCACTTTGTTTAAGTTCAATTAAGTAATAACACTTTTTTAGGAAAGTTGTTTTTGTCAAAACTGTACTTGCAGTTAAATGTCAATTGCTTAGTTTAATATTCGATTAAGTACACACAGATATATATTAATTAATTATTAATAGTATTGATTGGTTATGGTACAATATTAATAAGTTTGTGCAGATTGATTAACTATATTCGATTATGTTTTAAATATTAACAATATTACACATACGCAGCGTTGCGTATTCGTGTGGAAAGTTTATTTTTGGTGTGTCGTCGCTTTCTTATCTTATTGCGTTTCTAATATATTTCGCATCTAATTGCGTGCTGAGCCTGGGTAATTTCCCATTTCATTTTCATTTTGTGCTCTTTGCACTTTTTCTGTGTTTTTGCTTTGTGATACCACTAAAACAGTATAGAGAGAATGAAGAATCCTTTTGACCAAAAGCACACACACACACACACGGCTAACGGTTTTGTCGAGTATGTTGAATGCTGGCTGACGTTCGTCGAGTGACTGGCACGATGCTGCAGCGCCATTTGCATCGAGAAATGAATCGTGCCTGGGCCTTGCAGTTGTCATCGGTCACAGCAGCAGCACGAGTCCAATTCAAGCTCGGCAAATGGCCGACAGGATGTTAGCTGGACGACGACGACATGGCGAAGTGATGCGAATGCAAGCCGAACACGACTTGGACGACACGATGTGCAGTTTAGGATGCGTTGCGTGGGCTTTCGTGTATTGAGGTTTGATGTTGCAGCTCCAACTCGTGTTATCTGCCCCATGCCTGCACGGCATCTACTCCTCCCCCCTCTCTCGCTCTCTCCCTCTCTCTAACCTAACGCTTCATTCAAATATGCAAAAAGAGCTAATGTTCAATTATCGAGTTCTAAATTGTGTTTCTATTTACACAACTCGAAAATAAAATGAGGTCCACTCTTTTGATCAACTGCTTGACCCTTATTTGGTTCACCCTAAAAGCCCCTCTGGACCTCCCACAGCTGCGTTTTCGTGTTTCGCTTGCTGCACAGCCAATGGATGGCCTTCACTCAAGGTCACACACATTTTGACGGCCATTTTGAATGCTGCTGCTAACGTTCAATGGCCGCCCAAACGCATTTCTGTCTCTCTGTGTATATGTGTGTGTGTATGTATGAGCCGCTTGCAGGCTGCACTTCCTGCCCAATGAGCTTGGCCCTGAAATTGAGTACGCCTGCTGCCAGTTCTGTTGCGTTGGCGTACCATGTTGCCTTGGCAACGTCCTTCGATAGGCGTAGCCATGACATTGGCTCTGAATTCCGGATCTTTGCTTTGGGGGTTGCTTCCGCTGCAGCCAGCATACAGAGCTGCTACTGCTGCATCGTGCTCTGACTCAAGGTCACAGCATCAGGCATCAGGAATACATGTGTATACACCTATTTCTTGTATGTATGCATTGGGACAGCTGATTGACTAGAGTTGCCACCTGGCATTCGGTGGTTTATCGAAGTTGTTGCTGTTTTCAATATGAAGGTTCGTTTTGTAGATGTGAAAAGGCGCGAAACTTGAACTAATGGATTTGTTTTAACAAAAAAAAAAGGCCTTGAGATTTGCTTAAGTCTACTTTTAATAAACAAATGGCTTAAACCGTTCTGATTTTCAGACAGATTTCTTACCCAAATCATAATATTTTAATGTTTTTCTAGATGAACCATTAAGAAATAATATTTAATGGCCACAAAATTGACTTTGTCGTGAAGCTTTTAGGACCTAAAATAAATATAAAAATATACATATTACGTATACGCAAGTTTTTTGTTTTTTTAAGAAAAGTTTAAACAGAAATCACAACTAAACGCATTGTGAATTGTTTAACTGCATTTTTAAGTCAATTTTTAACACTATTCCTTTAAGACGAACATCAAAATAATGTTAAATTTTTTTTAGCATATCAAAGCACCCAATAAAACAACTTTTATTTTAGGAAAAGCTTTAAGAAACATACAAAGTAAAAATCTTAAAAAATACCTAACTTCTTCTTAAGTAAAACATGCCAAAGATTCAAAAGGTTAAACGGAGGTAAATCAATTTGAAAAGGCCAAACAGTTTGACATTCAATAAAGGCAATCGAATATATCGAGCAAATCGTTTCATTCATACATCTGATGTACATATACAAATGCGTTTAAGTATAAATAGCCCCAAAAAAGATACAAAAATAAATGACAATTCATTGCGATGCGTTTGAGTATTTTAAATACAATTTTTAATTACATTCAAGCAAACAATTTTCAAGAGATTTCATGTAAAAAATAAGTACGTACATATATAAGTATGTATGTTTAAATTGGCCATCCAATTTTCTGTGGCTGAGTGGCTTTGACTTTGCTTTTGGCTGGTTTTATTTTGGGTGGGGGGGTCTATACAATAAATTTTGTGCGCCGCCTGACGTCACAAGTGTCCTAGATAATCAACAACAACGTCGAGGTGAAATGTATAAACATGAAATCATGGCAAACACAACCACAACAGCAGCAATAACAACAACACAAATACACAAACAGAATCGAGTAAAAGCACGTTCAATTTACTAAATTATATTTGTATATCCTAAGCCCATTGGAAAGTGGCTTAGATGGGTTTTTCCTTAAATTGTGTAAAGGTTTTTAAGGGGCGATAAGAAGCGTCTTTAAAGACATAAGTATTTGGACTTTAGATTGAATAAGGATTTTTGGTACATTCTCTGGAAAGCTTTGGAAAAGTAAACCAAACTTTCTTGTAAATCTATTTAGCTCTTATATAAAATCGCCTTTTTCAAGAAGTTTTGAAATAAAAGTCTATATTTTGTATAGAACTATATCAACATTGTATAAGGTTCTCGAAATTTGTTTTCAGTTGAAGTAATCTCTTCTGCCATTGACGTTAATTTGATTTCCATTTCACTTTAAAATTGCTTTAACTCTCTTTTTCTTCTCAAATTTGACTTTTATTTCTCCTTTTCATTCATTAGATTCAAAAGCAAACACACACACACGGACACAATCGAACACACATACATACGCAAGCACACACAAGGACGAAGGCTAAGCATTTAAGCTGGCTCGTTCAAGTGGCCCCGAATCCTTTTGCATTCGTTTTTCTCAATGAAAATGCCACCCACACGAGCGCACATCGCTGAAAAGTCAACAACAACAACAACAACAACAACAAGAGCAACAGCAATCGCATTGAGAAGGTTGCGCCCCAAAGCCGCAACGCCGCCTCTTTGCCCTAGTTCCACATTCCATACATGACGCAGCAAACACCTCAAATAGGAGCGTGCCTTTGTGTGTGGATTCCATTTGAATGTGAATGCCTTGTGAATGAATTTTCGCAGCACTCTCTCTCTCACTCTTGCTCTCTCTTTAGCATTGGTTCTGCCTTTTTTCAATGGACAGCTCAATTTAGTGGCGTCATTGAATACGCCTTGAGAGCGTAACGATGGGAGAGAGGGGCAAAAAGTTTATCCTGTCACCCATTTGGAGTAAATTTTAATGCCATTCCTCTTGGCAGCCAGTGTATATGTATGTATGTTTTTCATATGCATGTTTTAGTAGTTATTTGTATATCCTTTATTTATTATTATTTGTCATCTTTAAGTTCTTAGGACTTAGGACTTAACATCTGTGTAAGAAACTGTTAAGCAATGCTTTATAGACAAATAAGTAAGGTCTTGTTCCATTCCAACTTTCATCCGTTAAACCTTTAAGCATCACAAAATTTCATGTCCAAAACTTCTCATGCAGAAACGAGCTACTTTAATGGACTTCAAGTGCATCAAGCAGAAGTGACGCACTTGCAGGACATAAGCCCAGATTATGTTGTATCTACATATGTATGCATGTAGCCCTCTTTTTCTGTGTGTGTGTTGTGCGACACAATTGTCCTTCCATAGCGTCACTGCGTACAGGTTGAACGAACCCTTACGTGCCAGCCTGACCCAGTTTTCTGCAGCGTTCTGCGTTCTGCGTTGCCAGGCCAGCCGTCTCCATTCACAACAACCTGCAGCAGGCAGCATCGTCCACATCTATATATCTACATCCTTGGCGCATTCAATGACAGGCCATGAATGAAAAGGCGCTGGCTGCAATTGCTGCTGCCGCGGCTGCTGCTTGCTGGTTGCATGCCACTGCGCATGCCACCTAGGTCAATACACTGAATGAAGGTTACACGCCCCAAAACTCGGTGCGCTGTGACGTCATTGCTGACACACTTATTAAAAAGACGATTATTATTGGTGTTTCTGTTTTTTCTTTAAATTTTTTTACAACGTTTTAATTTTGTTCTTAATTTCTCAGGCGTAACATAAAAAAAGAAGCGCAGGCAATAAAAATTATTTCTTTTTTTTTTTTGTTTTTGTTGTGCAAAAAGTATTTTACAAATTTGATTTAAAAATTCTTTTTTTTTGTTTTCTTTCATTAACACAGTTTTTGTTTGCGATGACTACAACGACAACCGACGACTGAATATATATATAAATATATATATAAACCATAAAAAATAAGCTTAGCTACATGAAACTAACACAACATTATAATTATTAATTTTTTGTTTTGTTTTGAATCGCATAATGTAAGTAAAGTTGGCCCGAAGCAACGGGCTCAAGCAGTCTGTGGTTAACGAGCTGAGAGTTAGTTACAAGTACTTAATTACTTCTGTTGTTGCTGCTGTTTATGGTTCGTGTGCTATATATGTATGTTGTGTTATTATTTATGCTAGTTTGGCAAATGTTTTGTTTTTTTAGAGAATCTCAAACAATTTCTTCAGTTCAACCATCAACGCCCAATCGGTCTTGATTAAATCATCACGGAAATAGTCCTTGCAGGCATCGATACTTTGCCGGGAAATCTGAAGAGATAAAAGAAGAAAAGTAATAGTTGATTAGTAAAGGTAAGATATAACTTTCATAATAAGTTTAGTTTTAGGTTGAGGTAAGAACTACTTCAAAAAGGTGCAAAAATCTTCTCTTCTTTCACGCTTCGTATACAACGCATTGCCTACTCTTTTATGTAAGGAAGTATGCATTGTTATTTGAAAAATGGCGTTGATCTCAACATCCGGTTGATTATGCAGTTGCTTTGTGTCTTGCAGCGTTGTGTGCGCATTTCTTAGCTTTCCATTTCCATTTAATTATACTTTTTGCCAGTTGCATATTAATTTTTGCAAAGCCAACAATACTACGACTGCCAATAAATACAAATATAGAGAGAGTTGCATACATAATAATAATAACAATAATCCGTCTATAGACCGTATCAATGGACAATGAGTGGCAAATGGCTATGCATATTAAAGTGTTGAGCATTCAGTACAAACGTTTCTATATAGATATTTGTTGGATTGTCCCAAAACTACACTTGATGCATATATGAGTTGTATTGTTGGGATCAATAAGTTGTTCTTTTGTCTAGTTCGAACGTTCATTTTGGTTCTTAAGTATATCTGTAGTTCTTTTGAACAAACTTTAGGATTTAACCGAATGAACTTGATCTTAAACTGGCTAAATGAACTAAGTTTCTTTTGGAACTTGGTTCATATGTTCAACATGTTTGTTTTATGAATAAATTGAACAACTTTAAACGAATGAACAAGCTTCTTCCAAGAAGTTCATCTGCTTCGATCGTTTGAGTTAGTTCTCTTTGTCCAATATAGTTATTTTGAGCGCAAAATGGCAAAATTCAACAAACTGAAGAACAAAAGGTCCCAAATTGAATACTTAATCTTTCTTATCTTTCAATTAAACTTCAATTTGCAACCTAATTTGACAGTTGATGGAACTGATTCCAAATGTCAAACCTCAACTAAAACTAACTAGGAGAGGGTTGTGTATATGTTGCTGCTGCCGCTAAACCGGGTCGCCAAGTGCGTCAGAATCTATGATAAAAGCCGCATTGCATGAATGTCGCTGTACTCTGTACTACAACTAGCTGGCTGGCTGGGTTGTGGCACAATGCGAAAGCTGAACCCCGGCGTTGCACGCAACTGGGTCAAGTGAGTGCCCAAAAACAACGCGACAAACCAAAAACTGGGTTATTGCTGCCGTTGCTGCTGTTGCTGCTGCCGATGACGACGACGAGAACGAGTCAGAAGTCAATGAACGTTGGGGGCAGCAAGTGCGTTGCAGTGGAAGGTGAAACGTGACGTCAGCAGACTAGAGGAGCTAGAGCTGCTGCAGCAGCAGAGCAAGGTTGGAGCTGCTGCGAACTGGGTTTCGGGATGGGTGTTTTTGGGTGCCGCCACCGCCACCGCCACCGCCAATAGCCTCAATGATCAGGTCAGCCATGACATAATACCCTTTTGATAGCATAAAAAGAAGGCATTGAGGCGCTAAAAATAGCAAAAGCTGTGCTGTAAATAGATACAAGTGAATGGAATGAGCGCACATAGACGCATGCCACGTCCTTGACAGCAACGATATACATATACGTACATATATAGATATGTTTATATATTTTTACATGTTGTGGGCTTAAATTTGATTACCCAACTCGGCCAGGCGGCAGCAGCAGCGTTGTTTGTTGTTGTTGTTTTTTAACGACAAATTAATTGAATCAAATTCATTGCAAAGTGAAGCTCAATGAGCAATTAACCAACGGCTCTTAAAAGCACAACCAAGCCCCATCCCACACTCCACTCTGGCTGGGTGGTGGTGTTGACGTCATTGATGCGCCACCACAATTGATAAGCGACACTAAAATAGCGCGAAAATTAAGTTCATTATCGATTGTAAAAAACACGAATCCCCCTTCAATCTCCCCCAATGCTATGTCCTTCGCTTGACGTCAGCTTCGTATATATATATTTTTCATGTAATTAATCAAATAATGGGCTCGGGCCGGATGTTGCAAAGACCTCTTAACGCCATTCCTCCCCCCCCCACACACACACTCATTATAAATACTTAACACTAGTTGGCCATGTAACGTGATAAGCCAAGTTGGGGCCAAATGGGCTCAATGACAAAGATAAAGTTTAAGTGCTGTGTAGTAAGGGGGTAAGTAAGGCATTACCTGACGAAAACGAAGACATGACTTTAAAGGTGTTTCAAGATTGATAATAACTGAAAATCTTTAAACGTTTTCTTACCTTGCTCACAAGCATATCATCGGCCTCAAAGTGTCGTCCAAACATTTTGGGGGATTCACCGGGTATGGGTTCGATTTTAATGCAAATCTCTTGACCTTTGCGTGCTGAATCAATATTCTTGTGATTCGATTCAATTGAGGTGACAATGCCAATGTCCACAAACTGCAATGAAAGACACAAAAGGTTATTGAAATGGTTTCAATATGATATGGGATTATTAAAGCAATTGCAATGCTAAAGCTACAACAAAGATATCAAAAGAAACAATAATAAAGTCTTATCAATACACACACGCACACTCCAATGTGGCGCAAGCCTTTTGTTGTTATTGGGGCCATTTCCTTAAAATATTGCCGACTGCCGCCGGACTGATAAACTGCGCTAGGCTTGTGGGTGTTTTTGGCTAAATGGGTGTTTACCAGTGGGTTAGATAACGCCCTCGAAGCTCTAGCAGCACCACACACACACACACACACACACACACACACACATGCTAGTCGCCACACTCTCTATCTATCGCTGGGCAAAGTCATTGAACCAAATTGTAATATGTTTGTTGTCGTAACTCGTTTGCACTCAGCAACAACAACAACAACAAATTAAACACAGGAAACTGTTGCCAACCCAACAACGCTAACGCTGAACTGTTGGCGGCGCAAACGCAGCGCTGCCAACGTCAACGTCAACGTTTCCTGTGGGCGCCCCAATGGCGGCCACGTCGCCCCGTTCTGCTGCTGCTGCTGCTTCGCGGTTCGTTCGTATTTCATTCAAAACCAAATAAATTATTGAAATTTTTTTCATTCATTTTTGTCGTTTTTGGCTTGTTGCTATCGGTGCAAATAGCTACAACACATTTACATATACACACACATAGGGAGATACACGCACACACACACACACACACAAGAATTGTGGAGGATAGAGAGAAAGAGGGGAGGGGGGCTTGGTTTGGCGCATTTGTCACCATTTCCTGTCGTTGATTACTCATACGCTCCGTTTTCAGTTCTGGTCCGCTCTCTCGTCGAATTTTCATTAAATGTGTTAATTTATTTCAATTTTCACACACACACAAACAAACATTTCGTTCATTGCATCAGTGTTGAATAAGTTATCGATTGTTAACTGACGTTATATTGATTGATGATTGTGTAATCGGCGAAGTAATTAATCAAACCATATGTAATGTATGTTTTTATTTTTGGATTTTTGAAAAACTTAAGTTTAAGGTGTAAAGTTTCTAAAGATAGCCAACAAAAATGGCTGCTCAATCAATATGCATTACTTGTAAGTAGTTCCAGTGTTGTTCAACGCATTTTTAAGTGCATTTCCATCAATACGAAAGATTGATAATGACAAAAGAACAACTCAATCATGCAACGTATACATATTTACGAGTCTGTGTGTGTGTATCAACGTTTATCTAAAAATATGATTTATATATTTATTTATTTTGTTTTTTTTTTTTTTTGTACAAACCGGATGTCGTCTATTTTCAAACAAGAACAACAACAGCAACAACAAGCGCAAACTGACGCTGTTCTGCTTGTTTGAAAACCGAATCACAATTTATTGTATACAATTTATGAGAGCGCGAGACTATATAGAAAAACCGCAAACATATATATATTTGATATAGTTTTGGATCATTTCGTTGTTGCAATTAACTTGCGCTCTCTCTTTCAAGCAAGTATATTTCTCTCTCTTTCGGTTTTTGTTGTGCTTTCTTTATCATGTCATGGTTTTGTGCTTTTGTCTTTGAAGCTTAAACTGCAGTTGTCAGCAGGAAACACTAAATTAGCTGCCGGCTGAGAGAATTACGGCATTTCGACACGAGCAAAAACAAAAAATACATATGTATATGGTTGTGTGTGTTTGAGTGTGTGTGTGTATGTCATGCACAAACAAATCTGAGTGCCAAAAAAAAGTATATATATATTTGCGACATCCGTCACGGAGAGAGAGAGAGAGCGTAGATACAACATCTGTGAAACGCGCTTAGTTTTAGCTTTGAATTATACATGATATCCGAAAAGCTCACTTTTTTAGTCTGTAAAATTTATAGGTAGGTGTTTTAGTAAAAGCTGAAAATCGAAAACCGATAATATCATGGTTTTAGCTTTAATCACAGAAATATGCTGACAAACTTTTGTTTTGTGTTGTTTTTTTTTTTTTTGCAACGTCATCAACAATGCTTCACACATTGCCACTTCCACTTAGTGCAGCTGCAAACGACCCAATACAGCAGCACCAACAACAACAACAAAAACTTCTTGAGTTCTTGAGTTTTTTCTAGCTTCTTTCTGTCCTCAGTTATTCAATTATTGAGTGCTTGGCTGCCGGTCTTTGGGTTCGTCTTGAACTGTTTACGTTTTCTATGCATTTCAAATGAATCTCGCAAAACAACAACAAACAACAATAAGCAATAATAATAACAACAGCAACAGCAAGAAAGCTGCCTACGTCATATGCCTCATCTGCCACAACAGCAACAGTAGCAGCAAACACTTGCCACTGATTTGAGTGCTTGTCTGCGTTGCCCACAACATAAGCATTGAAGACCTACTTTGCCACAGGAAGACTTCAAGATAAGAGTATTTCTTCTTTGGGGCAACAATCATTAGCAAAGCAGAAAGGAACGATCTGCAATCAACAATCAGTTTATAACAGATCACAGGTAAATAAATTTCAAGTGTTTCATCTCAAGCCCATATGTCCAACGACTTCCTTCAGAACTTCAGCAGCAGCAGCAGCAGCAGCATCTGCAACGCCTCGGCAAGGGCTGTCAACAACAGCAGCAACAGTCAACAACAACAACAACAACACCTATTGAATAAAACGGACAACAACGTTTCTCAGCAATCAGCCATAAGTCTAGTCATGCTCATTAGCATCCGCTGTGAATGCAACAACGCCCACATATATTGACTACAGCAACATTAAAGCGATCGTAGGAGGCGCATTCCCCTCCACCTCCACCCATCTTTCTTTCTCTCTTTCTTTAGACACAGGAAGTCTGTGGGCTTCAAAATTGAAGTATCAACTCAGGTGGGTGCTTGGCAACTTGGCCAACAACACACACATAGAGTTGGCCAAGAAACACAGGATTTTCCCCAGATCGTTTCATTCTGATAAGTTAAAAAAGGGTCATTGAAGGTTGCTTCTTTATCGAATCGGAAACACTTCTGGATACAATCAATCAAGTGCAAAACAATTATGAATGAAGCAACAATAAAAAGTCATTATTATAGAGCAAATGCTATTGTTTTCGATTGCATACATACATATAAAGCACTTCAGTGATAAGCACAACAACATCAACTGCAAAATGCTGATAACACCAATTGCAATAGGATTGACCATCGGGCTTGACCGACTGACTGAGTGACTGACTGATTGACAATGCTGCCAATAGGAAGTGAATAAGCACAAATTGAACTCATTGTTTTCAAGGTGACCAGCTGCTTTAGTTCAATGCCAATCTGCCAATATGGTACAAGGTTCTACCCCATAGTGTTCCAAAAGAAATAAACTTAAAGTAACCTTATTGAGAGTGTTTGCTGTTTCTGGCTTTTTGAGAGAAAATTATATTTAAAGTCTTTGAAAAAATACCATAACTTCGTCAAAATTCGCCCGATTTTCAAATGCAATACCTTAAAATGTCAATGTTTGAGCTATTCTTTGATACTGCCATTGAATGTTGAAACGCGATTTTTACAACATTTTTATGCCAAACATTTGTGACCAGAATTCGACTTGGGAGTTGGAAAAAAACTTTCGAATATCATAACTTGCCATAACTTTGTCAAATTTAACCTGATTTTCATATGCAATACACCAAAAGTATTGTTTAACGCTCTAGATTAATACTGCATTTAAATATATTCAAAATAAAGAAAGTTAATTTTTAGTCGATTTTTATGTCAGTTTTTTATGACCGATAACCGACTTGGGCGCGGAACGAAACTTCCGATTGCTATAACTTCCTCAAGATAAGCCAGATTTTTATAAGCAATACAACAAAAGTCTTGGTTTACGCTCTAGATTAATACTGCATTTAAATAAATACAAAATAAAGAAACTTAAATTTTAGTCGATTTTCAAGTCAATTTTTTAAGACCGATAAGTTAATACTGCATTTAAATTTATAGACTTAGTTTTTCTTACCCAATTTTAATTTTTTAGTTTTTACTCTTGGACTAAGGACTAGAATATTACAGCGATAACTCCTATTTGTGGGCATACACAGTAGTAACAAGTGTAGCGTTGTGGAAACCATAATGAGCTTTCTTAACAAAGAAACCTCTTTCGAAATGATATGTTTGCATAACATTTACTTCCTTAACAAATTGATCAAATGACACAACTAAGAACCCGGCCAGACAAACTGTCAGCCCTTTTATTGTTCTACACTGTGAACTGAGCTGGTGGGCGATGTCGGCGTCACATACATATACATATATAAGTATATATATCGTTTTGCCCAAAAAATTGTATGGCATGCAGAATGCCAGACCAGACCAGACCAGACCAGACCAGACCCCACCACGTCCAACACCTCGCCCCGCATCCAGCAATTCGTTTGCTTGCACCACGCCCCACATCATCTTTCGTTGCGATTAACAAACGTCAATTAAGTATATTTATTTTGGGAGCGCGTGTAACCAAAAAAGAAAAAGACAGAGATTGAGAGAGAGAGAGGGAGAGAGAGCACTCAGAAATGCTTTGCTTCAACGAAATAAGTATTTATGCGATTTTTCCGACTTTTGTGCAAATTCAGCATATCCGGCCCCAAGAAACTGAAATGCGACGATGTCGATGTGGATGTCGATGGCGAAGGCGACCGACTGACCGACAAAACGACGACGCGACGTCAATATCAAGCCACAAGAAAGACAAAGAGGGGAGGATATATATATATACATATATACACAAGATATAGCGAGTAATTTGCTAATTACGCTAATTTCTTTTGTTATTCATTTTCATAGTAAAATATATATATGTGTGTGTGTGATTGTGTTTGTTTGTGCTTTAGCTTAACACAGATACAAGTTGAGGAAAAACGAAGCGCAAAAAAAAGAAACAACAAAAACAACTACAGTCAAATAAAAGCGCGTATCTAAGCGGATTTTATTATCTTATCGCTAGCCTGAATGACTTTCGGCGAATGTGTGTGTGTGTTTTTATGACTGTGCAAACTACACTATAAACATGAAGCGCTCTAGGCGGTCTTGCCTAGCCGCCGCTCAACAGGAAATAAGCATTTTTATGAATGAAACGTTGAAACGAGCGAAAAGATAGATAGAGACAACAAATAGATACAGATAGAGATAGTGATAGAGAAGAGCGACAGCTCCACTTACAGTTGACGTGCAAAACTGTTTAGCTTAAGTGAAAAAAAATCCCGAAAATATCATGCACTAGTTAGTATAGTCTACACACTCATACACACATTTTATACGATGTGTGAATCGGTTTTGCTTTTTGGTTAAAGGAAAAACTTGTTTCTATTAGCTTGGTTTTTCATTCATGGGGCTCTCTTCGCAGTTTGTCTATTGTTATTGCTTTTATGGTCTGTTTGCTCCAATTTTACATTATGCGCTTTATTATTATACGTATCTATATATATGTATACATCAACATTTTAGATACACACAACGTGTTGTTGCTGTTGTTGTTTGCTTTTGGACGTCGCCCACGCACACCAAAATTTCACCATTAACAAACAGAGAGTGATATATATGTACATGTATATATATTCTATGATGGGCAGCAGGCATGAATTAATGCTTTACGAAACTAACATACATACAAATGTTGTCTTGCTCATTCATGAAATTCATGCCTCATGGAAATTTTTACTTTTACTTCCGGCTAGGCATGCTGGCTCGCTGGCTGTCTGTCTGGCAGTTAGCACACCTGCCCCCGAAGGGTTTCAAATACTACAACTTCTTCCGTTTTCTTTCTTCATTCACTTCCGACTTTGCCCAACAACAACAACAGCAACAACCAACTGTCGACGTCAGCATATACTTTCAAGTGTTCAGCGTCTGTATCTTATATATATTTTCCTTGGCTCACTTTTCCATTCATTCATTCATTCTTAGTCGACACACATACATACATACACATACTACGTGCGGAAGTATTCACATCCGGTTTTGTCGCTCTGCCAGCGTTGCTGCTTCCGTTCTGAAGGCTGCATCAAATTGCAGCCCGCATCTGCCGTCGTCGTCTCAGCTGTAATCCGCTTCCGCAGCTGCACACAACTTATTCTTCTTATGCATTTAATTACTTGTTCCGACTCTTAACGCTGTTTCTATCGCTTTAAACATATTATCGTCGTTGTTGTTGTTGTTTTTATTGTTGTCACTTCCATTGTTGCTCGTAATGCTCAAAGTACTCCTTTGTGGAACACGTACTTGCCACACACCCCTTACTAACCCCGGTTTGAAACGAATATGACGCAGTTGTGCGATTGATAAGGTCACTGCATGATAGCCGAAACGAGATACTCTTTCAAAATGTCGCTTTTGAAGTACTTGAGTCATAAATATATAGATTTGGCTAATTAAGACTGTTTAATACCTTTTAGACGGTTTTGATAAGAACTATTTGTGGCCTGGGTAATGTGATTCATTGGGGTTCTTGACATATTGAAAAGGAACAAGTCATCTTGTTTTGCAAGAAAAAGAGATTTAACTTAGTTCAAGAAGAGGTTTTCTGGTCGAAAATAAAGATTTATAATGCAGTTAAACTTTCGCAGAACGAATCTCAAGGGTACAAGAAAAAACTTTATAATTAAGAGATGGTTTTTAGGGAAATAAATCGATTTTTTTGATTTATGGGAGTTCGAAAATATTTTAATGAAACGTTATCGAGAAAATGTGGTTAAAATATTATTTTGAAGTTATTTCTTGAGTTTTTGTCTTATCCTTAGCTTGAACGGAATTCTTCATTGGATAAATATTTTTCGCAAACCTAAGATATTTTTCACTAACCTAAGATATTTTTCCATTTTTCCACTAATTTTTTCACATTAAGTTACAAAACTTAACAGCCTAACACTACCCTAACAATATGCCAAGGCGACAAACGGAAGTGTTCCATACGCCCATTTAGGTTTAACAGAATTTCAAAATCTTTTACTCAAATGCGAAGGCACACACACATACATATATAAAGCGTTAAGTACGACGATTTCCGCTATAAAAGAGGGCGCCTTGTTGTTGTTGCTTTAACACACAATAATAGCAATAACCAAAGACAACAAGAACAACAGCAGAAAAAGGGATAACGATGACTAAATACAACAACTAATACAAGCATAAAGTAATCAACAACGCATCGCAAAACTGCAATGCCCCAAGACATTTAATTAACAAAAAAACACCAGCAGCAGCAACAGCAACCGCAGTAGCAACAACAACAACTGCTTGTTGAATAAGCTTTCATTTCCGGTCGCAACGCAACAACACTTGTTCCATATCAGCAGCGCCCAACTCGCGGCATGAATGAAATTATTATTAAAGATATCGATCGCCGCTGTGTTCGATCTCTCACTTGAAAAACTACTGGCAAATGATTGTGGGGCATATACCCTAGGAAACGAAAATATGAAGTTGAAACAGTTTCGTTAACAATTTCTTTGTTTTAAGAAGTTTTCTAACTATTTGAGTGGTAGATTTGAGTCAAAAATAGGTTTTTGAAAGAGATTTTAAGTTAAAGATTCGGAAAAAGTTAAGAGTTTCCTAAGCTCTTGTCTATCTAAAAAAAAAAAAATTTAGCTTAGGATGGGTATAAAATTTGAAATTTTTAAAACCCATGAAATAAACCCTAAAAATCCTAAAATTTCTTCTCTCTTTACTTCTACATAACCCAACGAAAATCTACCTAAAAACCCAGGGTATCTTTAGCGCAAAAAAAAACAACAACAAGTACCTGCAGCTATACATGCCACTAACACATACAAACAAACGTATGTAAATTGATGCAAAACACGTCTTAATTTTTAAAGAAACTAAACTAAATTTTCGCTTTCTTCGGGCTACGCTTTGGTGCGCTTTTAATAACCCCAACACAAGACTATTAAGCTCGTTACCACAGACAGCTAGGCAGCATACAGATTGTGTGTGTGTGTAGTTGTAGTAGACACACACACACAAGCACACACTCCATATGTGGAGTGATTGTCGGATTTGGCGTTGGGTAACGCCTCCAACTTCCGTTCGCCGTTTGGTTTGGGCAACGACTTGAAACAACTTAGTAAGAATGTGAGTGAGAGCGAGCCTAGAGTTAAGAGCTCTTGCATATCAAGTTTTTTGTTTTTCATTTTATGATCTTAGATATGGTTTGGGTCGTAAATTGTGGTTGTCTTCCTCTGCTGGACAACTTAATTAGTAAGTGCCCCAAACAAGGGGTTACAAACAAAAAAAAATCAATCTCTTTTTACACCCTTAAGAACCTTTATATTATGCACAAGATTTACGCTCATTAGTCCACAAAGAAAGAAGCTCAAATTACTATCTGCACACTTTCGACACTTGCGCAACCCCAATTGACCTAAGGTTAAGGGTTGAGCGATCGAACACTGACCGCTGACCAAACAAACGGGAAGTGGAAGTGGTTTGTTTCTTATTTCGGATAAGGGAAAGTCAACGGACTGAGTTTTTGGTGTAAATGCCACGCATGAGAACGGAAGTTTTGGTACAATTACGCGGCTTGTTGCTTGAGACAAAAGAAGGGCCAAAGGTTTGGGGCTGGGGGGGCAGGCAAGTGGTTAAGGTTAAGCCTCTGCCATTACAGATTTAATTAGATAATTAATAAAGGCAATCAATGTGGCAGCAGCAGGGCCACAAAGCGTCGTCTCTGACCATCTGGCAGCCAGTTGGGGCAAGCAAAACACGCACGCGCAAAAGGCAACAGCAACAGCAGCAGCAGCAGCCGCTCCAAAGGAAGTTGGACCCCTTGTTCAACAGTCCAACAGAGAGCGGAGGTTGGCGGAAATCGCGAGGCAAAGGAACAAAAAAAAGAGACGAAAGAACGACAACAGCCGGCAAACATTGGCGACAATAACAACAACAAAGACAACACAACACTCGGCATTCTTCGCCAGAAATAACGTGCACATTTTAAAGTAGAGTTGATTGGGAGTGACTCCTCTCACATGAGAAGGTCACAGAGACTTTATCGACTTGTTGGATGATCTATAAAGATTGAGTATTAAGATAAATCAATGATCTAGCCATAAAAGCTTAGCTAGGAGGAGGTTTTTCCTCTTAGATTTGATGCTTTTCCTTTAGACCTGACTGACTGCTATCAACGGACGCAGGTAAGATCTAGCCAAAGATTAGCTTATAGATCATAGGATAAAAACTTTGATTGGAAAATTTTTAACGCATAATCTCAACAGTTTGCGAATCAAAAAGCAAAGAATTCACTTTCCAGGGTATTCAATATTCAAGATCTAAAACAAACGAAACACACTTAAAAAAATCTGTATGAATTGACTTTAGAAAAAGAAACAGAAAAAAACTAAAAAAAAAAAATAAAACAGAAGGAAAAATGTTAAAAAGAATGACGATGAATGACGGGAAGCGCACAGCTTAGCTGCGCTCTGTTGGATAATTGAGGAAGTTATAATTGCCAATGAAGCCAACCAGCTCAAGAGACCAACAACAGCAAGAGAGATTGCCTGGGCCGAGTTGGGGCAAGGGAAGAGACCGACCAACCGATCATCGTCCAAGTCGATTCTTCTGTTTCTTTGACTAAACTACTTTCATGCTACCCCTGCTGCTTGCAAAAGTCAAAAGCAAAGTGGGAAACGGGGCGAACCCTTTGCCGCAGTAGCCAATTCAAGTTGTCGTTGTTGTTGTTCTTGACGTTGTTGTTGTAGTGTGGCAAGAGGAAACAGTTATTGTTGTCTTTGCTCGCTGACGACGGGAAACAGGACATGTCTTCGCATAAATTGAACAACGCCAATGCAGCAACAGGAAGGACATTAATTGAAGCTCTAAACCAATCGAAAACTTTAAACAAGCAATGATGAGATATTTTCAAAAACAACTTTTCAAAGGCGCAATTGCATCACGTGAGCATTTGCCAAATAAACACAATAAAGAACCATGAAGCAGCCAGCACCTGTGTCAACAATGAAAGCCCTGGCAAGAAGACGAACACAAAACCAACCATAATAATAATCATATAAGCAATGACGCAGTTTATATAGATGGGCCCTTCACTTCAACAAACATACGCACATTTTGTATCTAGATACTTGACACGATTTATCAAAACAAGGATTTTCATTGTGCGCCGACGGACAAGTCGCAATAGTTTTTGAGTTGAGAAGAGGAGCGACAATGCAACCTTTTGTGTCTGCGCTCATGGGCGAAAAAAACATAGTTGTTAAATATTTGCGTGCTTCCTTACCTCTTTGCTGGGCACACAGATTGGCGTTCCAACCTTAACTATGCCATTCTCAACCATAACGCCCATAACGATCGGATCGCGACTGTTGAATATGAATTGTGGCAGTATCTGTAAAGAAATAGAAATAGAAAGGAATATTAGTTTGATTATTTGATGTATAAACTTTAGATAGTTCCCCTTTATGTAAGGACGGTTGTTGCACGTTTAATAACTTAACTAAACAACATCATTGTGTTGTTGCATCTGGGCAAACCAAGTTAAGAGCAGCTAAACAAGTTGCTTGGCCACAGCTGTGCGCCCAATTAACAGCACAGTGGGAGACGATGGTGACGCTGGAATGGCTTCAACCTCACTTCTTCAACGCCATTTGGTGAGTCTTGAGTCTAGGGTCTCGACTATATAACCTAATGATTAACTATAAATCAAATATGCTATTTAAACATTATTTGAGCAGGAAGTGTGGACGTGATGCAAGGCAACACAAGGCAAGCGCGCTTGGGACACCAGCCTTAATCGCTCCACACTCTGTGTGGAGTGGCGTTTCTTGGGCCAGCACGCATCATTAGCCAGCAGACAACAGCACAGACATTCAGAGAGAGGGAGGGAAAGAGGGTTAAAGAGACGTAGCTGGAGACTAGCATTTGTGGCAACCACAAAGCAAGTTGATTACATTTTACACCTGTAGCTTTTGGCGTAATTATGTTTCGATCAAGACGAAAAAATCAAGGGAGAGAGAGAGAGAGGCTGGATAACCCGAATACTGAATACACTGTGCAAAATAAGCTTGATTTATAACTATCGGTTATCGATAAAAATCGATATTTTTGCTTTTAAACCGAGGCTAGAGAGCCTGAATTCTGAATACACTGCGCAAAATAAGCTGGATAGCTTTTGATATCTTACTATCGATAATCGATAAAAATCGATATTTGTGTTTTGTTTTCAAAAATATCGATTTATCGTAAATCATCGTAAGTATTTCCTGCATGCTCCGGAACAAAGTTTTAATTCTATTAAAAAGTCAAGTAAAAACAATCGATAACACCGATAGTTCGATTCTTACCTTAAGTTTGCATGGAAAGACTGCTATTGAACGGAACTCTTCCCGCTTCTTCTGCTTCAGATCCTCCCGATAAGCGGTAAACTTATCAAACAGATGATAGATAATGTCCGCTTGGAATATCTTGACACCCAACGATTCCGCCATTTCCTGCGCCTCGCGTTCTATTTTCACATCGAATGCCAAGATCGTTGCATATCTGACGGCGTCAAAGGAAACATAAAAAAAAGAGAGGAAAAGAGAACGGATTAGTGGACACGCCAAGACAATTAAATGTATTATAATTGATCATGTTACGTTATAATTATGGCTAGAATTATGATGCGTCTATGATTGTAATATCAAACAATAATAAATGCGATGTATTTGGGGTGTTTCCTGTGACGAGCGAGACAAGTCGCATCGCGTTAGCCTAATGATTGCTATTGCTTGCCACATGTTGCACGTTAACCCGTTCACTGAATGCTCCACAACCAGGAAGCGTTAATAATCAACAAGCTCTGTCTCTCGCTGCTGTTTCGGCTTTTTTTTTGCTTTCTGTGTGTGTGTGTGTGGCAGGAAACAGTTGGCATTAAGTTGCTACGTGCCACCGTTTGAACGTCAGCCGACGCGTCACACTGGCGACAGGAAGGGTCTATTCATGTTGTTTTTTGTTACTTAAAGAAATACTTTTTTGGCAATAAAGAAAACTTAATCGAATTAGTTATGGAGTAGTTACTTGTAATCAGGAGATTCATTAGATTGGGGTTGATAAAGTAAAGATCTTAAACATCAATTGAAACTTTGTGAGAAGAAAGTTTAAATGATAAAAACTTATGCTTTCTGATACCAAGAAAAACTCTGCGATTCAAACAATGCATAGGTTTTGTTTATCCAAATACTTCATCTAAGATTTAAAGATCTTTTGATCTTAATCGATCAAACAATAATATCAAAAATATGGTTAAAACTTTCGCATTTTGGCTGATTAAAAAGGTTTTTATGTCACTTTTTGGGCTGGGTGTAAAAATGTCCATAAAGACAGTTAAAGATTTTTATGTTTATGGCAAGATAAATGTGGCTACAACCAAGGACGGACACTTCATCATAATCATCATCATCATCATCATCAACAACATCATTATGATTGTCAAGCATGAAGGCACTTAAGGCAGATCACCTGCCGCGTAAAAAGCTAAATTTTATGGTTTAAAAATTCCGTGCGCGTAAGAATCATCAATAAATAAACGACAACACATAGTTAAAATGTAATATTCACTTTATGGCCACAGTGTGTGTGTGTGTGTATCTGTAAGATACGCATTAAAAAAAGGCACTTGAAAAACACTTTCATATGGAGTTGTTGTGGGGGCGGCGACGTTGCTGCTGGGGCATAAATAACTCCAAATGCTGCGCATGCGCAAAAGGGCCGGATATGTTTGGCAGCGGAAACGCCACGTCTATTACATGGGCGTAGCACAAATATGCAGATACACACAAAAGCAAAACGTATCTATTCACAGTAATATGAGTGGCGAATTGTGTGTGTGTGTGTGTGTGTGGGTTGTGGCAGCACTATGAATTGTAAATGTATCTGTTGCATAGTTGCAACTGCATTTCGCATTTGTTGCTGCCAAGCAGAGCACGAGTTGGAACACGCTCTCATTGCGGCAAACTCTAAATGAGATAAAGCCTTCCGCCATTGAAAGGGTATCTCGCGAATACACTAATAAATCATGAGGACCTGAAGAGTAGCTTGGAAAGTGCATTTTGTGATTGCCGCTAAATGAATCACTTAACCCGAAACTTGTGTCGGCTCTTCAAAGAGCATGCCGCATTGTCTTTTGTTCTGGGTCTGAGGGGTGTGTAGTGGGGCAGCAGCAGCAGTCGCGTTAATAAAGTTAAGCTGCAATAAAATTGAATTGTTCTCTGGACTGTCTTCAATGTGTGTTCGTTAACAGTAATAATGATAATATGTGAGTGTTGCAAGGATACTTACTGTGCCTCATGCTCCAACATGGTGGAGGCCTTCATCACATCACGCTTGACCACGGGTCCAATACGTATGGCAGAATACTGCAAAGGAAAAAGAAGGAAAAAAAATGAGTTAAAAATTCTTCATGCTTTGCTTTAACAATCCCAAGTTTTAATACTCAAAACATTATACAACATATCACACACACATATACACACTCACACACACACTTGCAACACATTAGTAATGATTTAAAGGTCATCATGATAAAGGCAAAAAATAAAAAAATTAAGAAAACGAATAAGGAAACAGCAAGGCTGACAACGCAACGCTATCAGGAGACAAGTAATCCATGTAAGACAGTTGTGGCATTGCGCTTTCAGGACATACTGTTGCGTCATAGCGATGTGCAACTGTTGCAAGGACCGCATGAGCTCAATGAACGCCTGATCAGCTTCTACTATGCCTACTTGCAGACCAAACGTTATAGACAGCATCCGGAGCTGTGCTTCCTGCAGCCGGCCATAGCGAATGGATGGCGTGTCCTGGCGGCCAAGGAGCAGCGTAATCTTGTGCATGACCTGAAGCTGGACAGCAAGCAGTTCATCTTCTTGCCACTGTTTGATGACCAGCACTGGTCCCTGATGCTGGTGGCACGTCCCGATCGACGCATCTACTATTACGATTCGCAGGACTATCGTCATGTGAATCTGGCGCAATTGCTTGATGCCAAACTGCGTGGACCGCTCCGTGCGGAGAACTATGTGTTCACGGTGGGACGTTGCCTGCAGCAGGCGGCGGGGCGAGGGCATGAATCTGGTGTCCATCTCATGTGCATGACGGACAACATGGCCGACTATGTGTGGCGTTGTGGTTATGCAACGAGTACGCTGCTCGTTGCCAAACAGGAGGTGTGTGGCAAGCGTGCCAATCAATTGCAGCTCATGCGAACACTTGGCGCCAATCTGCCCAACTCAGCATCTAGTACCAGCTACAAGTCCTCCAACTCTTATGTGTCGACGTGCATGGTTCGTGGCCGCTCTGTCAATCCCTCCCCATGAGCTCCACCATTAATAAAAACCTTATAAGTTGCAGATTGAAAATAGATTTCAAAGTTTTAGAATTCTGCGAAAAATCTGAGTTTGATATCAATTGTTGGATTTCCTCGAAAGCGTCTAAAAATTGCAAAACATCAAGTGATAAATGCCACATGCCACAAGCGTGGCACGAGTCTCGAATTTCAAAAAAGAAACGTGTTGTGGGCGAAGGAAATGCGTAAGAGCAAAAAGAGATGCAAAAAGCTAATTAGATAAAAGACACAAAGGCACAATCACAACGACATCGATACGCAGCACACATACGCACACACGTGCAACACAAAGGTGAAAGGTCAAACTGCCAGTTAGCGACAACACCTGCAAACACCTACGCACTGACGCTGACGTCAGCAGCACTCAACGCGTTCTGCTTTTTGTGTGTGTGGCATGAGAAAAGTTGAAGAAAGCAAAAAACAAAAAAAAGGGTTGTAGTTGTTGTTGTTGTTGCACTAATGGGAAGCCATTTAAATCAACGTATATGTATGTATGTATGCCACAAGATGCACGATCAGTGGCAAGAGTTCGTGTCTAAATCGCTATAAAGTGGCTAAATGGGGAAAATCCGCTTCTGCTTATATTTCTATTCTTTTCTTTTCTCTTTTTTTTTACGGTTTGGATTTCCTTCACAATTCTGCACGTTCCGGTCAACTTCCGTTCTAAGATATGTATGTATGTATTTATTATCTACATTTCGGGCCAACTTCCTTTCCTTCCACTGCCGTCGTCGTTGTCGTCGCTGTTGTTGTTGTTGATTTCATTAAAAATGCGGTCGCAACGTGTTTATGAATGAAAATTAAGCAATAAGCTCTTCAAACTGCCATTTGTGTAAGTGTGTGTGTGTGTGTGTGTGTGTGCGATGCAGGAAGAATTACTTCCGTTGTTGTTGTTGTTTCCCATTTAGACTCGCAAACATTTACTCATTCATTCATTCATTCTCTCACTCATTCACTCTCTAGCTAGTTTTGTTCACTCATTCATTTTATTTCTTTCACTTTTTGTGCATACCCTTTCTTTTAGTAGAGAGTTTTGGGTTTAGCTAATGGCATTTGCAATGCTTGTGGAACTTTTTTGGATTGTATTTTGCTTTCTTTCTACAGTCCAACATCTTTATAATCGTAGTACAGTAAAGTTTTTGGGTGCAATCATATAACAGCTTCTAGAAATGAGTTCGTTATAGGGAAAAATTTGTTAGTTCAGTAAAATTTTTAAAAGCAATCTTTTAGTAGCATTTTATAAATGACGTTAAAAAGCGTTTGATACATATTAATTATATTTTTTCGAGCTGATAATAAAGTTTTTATAAAAAAAAACATTTTTCAAATAGTATTAGTAGTTCCTGAAGTTTAAACCAATCTTTTCTACAAAGATTACTAAAATATAAATCCGAAAATATCTTTCCAAAAAGCTTTCTAGTGCATCTAGTCTTCGGCAAAGCCTCAATAACTTAGAATTTCTTTCTTGTTTTTATATTGAGGCGTTCTTGTTATTTTTTTCTGCTTTTTTTTGTTATTGTTTTTTTGTTTTTGTGTTCTTGGCAACACAACTACGTCGCATTAATGAAAACATTGGCATTGTCTGCTTCTTCTTAGCTCACTTCCTTCCTTTCAGACTTTTAGTGCCTACAATACATACATGCATACATACATACAAACGACTATACTATATATAATGTACATGCCGCAAAAACATGAGAAACAACAAAAAAAAAAGCGAACAAAATTAAATTCATTCATTAAATCAAGCGCTATGACGATGGACAGCGCGTCATGGAGTGTATCAAAGTGAGAGAGGCAAAAAAGAAAGAGAGAGGGATGAAGAATGAGACAGCTGATTGATTTGTTGTATGTACTACATTTTCATTTTAGCTATCTTATTGGCCAAGTTTGCAACAAAGTGTTTTTGATGTCATTAACAACAACAGCAACAACAACAACAACAAAGAATCTACGAAAATTGCCAACAATTTTTGCGGCAATTATTTGAAGTGCGAGGAAGGCCAATTAATTTTCAGCTGGCTTCTTTTGCTTTTGCTTGTTCTTCTTCTTGTTCATAGTTTGCATCTTTGTTGCCGTTGTTGCTGTCGTTTTTCATATTCTCGTGATTTTGCTTTATTGTTGTGGGCGTTGCGCGTTTGCCATTATTACATTCGCATATTTGCATGCAACTACGACGTCTCGATTACAAATTGTTGCCAACGCTTTGCGCAAAAAAAAAAAAAAACGCTTGCGAAACTTTGCAAAGTGTGCATGCGTATGTGTGTGTGTGTGTGCGAGAGTTGTTGACTTTTAATTAAAATGCAAAGGGGAATCAAATTACCACCACACAACCAACCATATCAATGTACGCATATACAGTATTAGCGAAAATAATAGGTACACCTAATAGGCAACATGAAAAATCTCAAAAAAATATTCATACTTTTACCATAGATATCACTTAATAATTACTTATCTAAAGACAATTATGTTAGGTGTACCTACTAATTTGCCCACAAGTGTTTGCACAAACTGATATTCAATGACGTCGACGCCCGCAGACGGGCAACGCTAGCAACAATAACAACAACATACAACAGCAGCATACAATTATGGCCAAAGCAACCGCAAAAGTAGCAAAAGCTAAAACAGCAAAAGCACCAACTGCAATAGCAACAACAATGCTTTGTTGTTGATTGCTGCATAATTACAATTACACACAAAATACCTGCATTAAACAAAAACTAACTCAACAACAGTTTCACCCACTTCAAATTACATGCGTTTCTCTTCTAAACTCTGTCTCTGTCTCTCTCTCTCTTTCTCTCTTCCAATGACAATATGCATCTTAGAACTCTTCCAATCGATTTGCAAAATATGTATAAGAGTATGAGTTTGTATGATTTTTAAGGTTATGTTTGTCTACGACTGCTTCTATTTATTGTGTTACAGAAACCTAAAATGTATAAGACTTAGTATATATCACATTACTCGAGTGCATTACAAAGTCTACAAACTTATTTAGTTTGTGTTTCTTTTTGGCACGCCAAAAGATATTTCTTTTTCCTTGTTTTCAATTGCTGTGTGGCTTTTCTGCGCAATACTCATATATTTCATTCATAAAGGAAAAAAACGTCACGGACGGACTAACAGACTCCCGAGTTGCTTGTTACGTATTTTTTTCATTCATAAAAAAAACGCAGAAGAAGAAATAAGTAACAACAGCAACAAAAATGCGCTTGGCATGAATGGAAACCAAACAGCGTTTGTGTTGCGGGTGTTGCTTATGTGGGTACAAATACCAACAGCAACAACATGGCCAACAGTTGTATAAGCGCAGAATGCTGGCAAAAGAGGCGACGAGGCGCACACAGCATGTTTTGTTGTGCTGTTGTTGTTGTTGCTTTTTTTTTTGTTTTATGAATGGCAGCCCCATCAGGTTGGCCGACAACGACTACGCTATATTTGGCCGGTTAACGACAACGAGAAGCAAATGTTAATGAAGCCGCAGTGCTGGCAACAAACGTACAAACGGAATTTAAGTAGAGATTGCAGGCCAATTGCATAACGGTGCTTGGCTTGCAACAGTCAAAAACAAACACACACACACACACACACAGAGACATCACAGCGAGAAGCTTTTGCTTGTGGTTATTCCATGTTGTCTTCTTTACTGTTTTTGGTTTTCCGCCTGCGCCTCAAACACACTCACATAACGAACCATAAATCTGAGCCAAGTCGGTGGCGTAATGAAAATGTGTGCAAGCTACCCAAATCCGATGGCTGCACGCTAAGGTTAATTGGAAGGAGGCCGCCGCACTGTGCTTACTAAAAATCACTTTGAGAGCTCTTTCAATCTTACTGTAAATAACTGGGAAAGTGGAAGGCTTTGATTTGAGGAGAGCGAGTTAACAGTTAAATCTCAAATACCAAAGAGCATAAATGTCAAAATATATGTTCCACGAGATCTCCCACGCATACAACCTAGTATATTGTGACCTGATGACACGTACAGTTCTTGTGTGGTTTGCTTTTGTTGTTTTCTGGCCTTGTGGAATGCAAAAATTGAAAATAGCCTTTGATGGTGTGTGAATTGGCGAAGCCATTTAAATTGAGGGGCTGCTAATGAATTATTGTTATTTGTATAAATATTGTGCGTATTGCTTTTATAAGTGAATTATGTTAATTTGTGGCGTGTGTGTGTGACGCACGCCCCCGCCCAAAAACAACACATGGCCCAAGAGGATAAAGATACACATTAAAATGAAAACAGGCAGGCAGAGGCAGAAAAAAAGCCTGAAAAGTCAGGCAAAACGGGCAGCAACAAGCAGACAGCAACAAGTGCAATTAATTTTTATGAATAGAAAGCGCGGCATTGATCTGCTGTTACTCTTCCTCTCCTCTCTCACTCTCCGTCTACGTTGCTGGCAATGCCTGTGCTGCTGTTACGCCCTGCCGCGTCGTGTTTAATTTATAGAAATGTATAGCAAATGTTTATTTGATCAATAAAATGAATTATTGTACGAGAGCAGCTGTGCGTGTGTGTGTGTGTGTGTATAAGGGAGAGAGCCGCCTGTTCAGTGTATAACAAACAAGCAAATTGTCTGCTATAATGAATGAAACAACAGAAATAACAACAATAACTTTTCAACGCGCTGCAGCATTGTGAGCCGCAATTAACAATGAGCGCCAAGAGAGTAATTGAAAGAGAGCGGGAGCAATGTAAATGTACACACATACGAATATAATTGTAATTGATTTGTTTTCCATACAATTCATTGCCTGTCTGTCCCCTCTCAATGCTGCTCGATGATCTTTATTTTTTTTTTGGTAAAGCGTGTTTTATTTTTTTGGAGACACTTGTCAAGCTGGTTATTGTTGCCTTATATTGTGAATCAATGAAATGAGCTCAATGAAAATATATAAAAGCACACCGTTGCACCATTCAAGCCAGACAGAGACAGCAGTCAATCAATTGAAGCAGAGTTCATCAAAATGAGAGAACAGTCCACCCTGTGTTAAATGTGGATGTTAGCTTTACTCTCTCTTAGCTAACAGCTTTGGCATGATGTGCAATAAATAAAACCTAAACGACTTTTTAACGTGGCTGGCGACGTGTCTGAAATCAATGGAAAAACGTATTCTTTTTTTTTAATTTAGTTTTTGGCTGCCAACAACAATTCACATAAATGACAATTTCCGGTCAGTTTGGTCAGAGCCAATATAAATTGGAATCCCTGTTCGTATTTCACAGCGTGGGTGCTACAAATAATTACTCAAGCTGAATGAAATGCACTTACGCACACACACACTCAGATGCAAACGGACGGATGGACATGTACATGTATGGTTGTGTGTTTGAGTAAAGAACTGCAATGGCAAAAATGCTTGACTAAATGTCTTTTTATGGCATAACTCTACATAATTTGTAACATAACCTGCAAAAAACAAATCGTATATAGCCAATGTACGTGTATTGAATATGTTGAAAAGCGACCGCATGGTGTTATGGTATGTGCGTTGGCGCTAGTTAGTTACTAAATTTGGCTTAAACGAAGGCGGAACTTGTTACATAGCCAGCCAGCCGGCCGGCCAGCTACCCACATAGCCCACTCAAGTCATGAATGAATGGCAATCAAGCAGACTCTTGTCAGTTTGTCATCTACATACGTAAATACATACATATGCACATATATGTAGTCAGTTTTTGTCAGGCCGACATTTTGCCATAATTGATTTTTGACGGGGACAACATTTTTTCTGTTTTTTCTGCGTTTCAAATGCGTAAGAGAGCAACGTATGTAAGAGCGATCGTTAAAGAGAGTTTCTTTGGAAAATAGCTCCTTTAAACTGTAAACTTGCATTTGAATTTAACATTAATTTGCATTCTCTAAAATTACATGCCCCACACACTTTTGTGTAATTTGCTTTCAAAGTTGACAACTAGACGCCTTTAACTCAAATTATGTAAGTTTGTGGATGCCAATTTGCATAGCTGTTGTTGTTGCTGTTGCCGCTGTTGCTTTGATTGCGTTGGCGTCTTGGATTTTGGAAGCATTAACTATGGGAAAAGTGCCGCTGCTGCTGCTGCCGCCCGCTGTTGTTGTTGATGGAAGATGAGTGTGAGATGAGACTGTGGGAAACCCTAGAAAATGTGGGTTGCTCTTAATGAGCTTGTAGTGTTAGAAACTAGCACTAGTTTAACTAATGGCATGGGCAAAACATGTTAAAGCTAACATAAAAAGTGTTTTTTTAACCAACCTGTTAAGTTGCCATTAGAATTACTAATCAATTAAATTATTTTGGAAAATAGTCGAGTGATTAAATAGTGACTAGTGAACAATTTATGATTATTTAATGATTACAAAAAAAAAATGGAAAATACCATAAACTATTGAAAATAATGGAAAATAATGGGTTTGAAATTTTCCATTATTTTCCAATATTTTCAATAGTTTATGGTAATTTTCCATTATTTTCCGATTTTTTGTAATCCCAATCATTAAATAATTGTGTGAAACCAAAAATAATCGTTATTTAATCATAAGTTCAACTCTTAAACAAAACTAATCTAATTAATAATGACTACCATTAATAATCATTACTTAACAGGTATGGTTTAAACATAAAACCCTACGAAATCCCATAAATATCTTATTTCCATTGCGCAACTCACAAATAAATATAAATAATTATGCACATTGGATATCCAATATGTAGAATTTCTTATGGTTTCTTACTTCCGTTGAAGCATTTCCGTTGCCGTTTGTCTTTGGCAGTAGAAGTCGCAACACAAATACAAATTATACAATCAAATGATTATATATATATGGCGTGTCAAATGGCGGGCATCAAATGGCAATGGCTAAAAACATTCATTCATGAAAATGCGTTTTTAAGCAAATAAGTTCAAAATGATATATACACACGTTCAATGAAATGATTTGCGAATTGCAATTTGAGTTGCCATATCCGTTCAGGTACATGTACATATAAGTTGAAACAGATATATATATATATATACGTCTATATCTATACATTGTATGTATTTTGGCTATGTGTATATATATATGTCGAGCGAAATGTTATTTTTAGGTTTTGGTGTTCAATCTTTTTGTGATTGGGGGGCAGAGACTATAGCAGTTTTGGATGGATGGGGCAGAGTGCGTGTTGTTGGCTACGCGCCCGCCGCTTCTGGCTGCTTGTGGCATGAATCATTCGGTGTGGCCGGGTTTGTAAGTTGTTATTTGTTGCTGTTGTTGTTGTCGCTGATGTTGTTGCAACTATTTGCACCGCATTTATAAAAATACATTTTATGTTTACGCCGTTTCTTTGCGACGTGGTCGCCGCAATGTTGTCTGCTGCTGCCGCACTGGCTGCCGCCCCAACCGCCCCAAGGAGACGGAAACGCAGGTGGCGAATGCAGCAACATGCAACATGCCGGCAGACGACAACGACAACGCCGACAACGCTGACAACGCCGACAACGCCGACGCCGCCTCATGCACTCATAATTTTCCAAAAATATACTTTCTTGTCCGACAATTTACATTTTGGTTTAGTTTTTTTCTTCTTCCATATTTCACTAAACTCAATTTCTTCTTTTTTCTTTTGGAAAAGTAATCGACAAAATAAAAAAATGTATGCGACGCATAAAAAATAATTGAGTTTTGAAAATCTTGTCTGCAAATTAAAGCTGTTTTTTCTGTTTTGTATTTTCGTTTTAATGTTTCTGATCTATATAAGAACACAAGTAAGCAGGCTCTATTCGAAGAATTCCGACTACGACATACCCTTGACCTGTAACTTAACGGCTTCAATCATTTGTATATGTTAAAGCTTTTTGCATAACGACAAAACTTGAATTCACGATATCTTCCGTGTCTCTTAATCGATTTTGATCAAATTCTTTTCAAGTATTTATAGTTTTATCCATAGTTTCAAATATCATTTTTCAATTTCAAGTTCAAATTCGAGTTTTTCCTTGTATCAATTGCATGTGTATATCGAAAACTGTTATAGTTATCGGTAATTGGAAACAAGTTTGTACTGCTTATGAAATCTCTAGCTCTTATAGTCCCTGAGATTCACGTTTTCATACATACGGACAGAGGAACATGACTATATCGACTCGGCTGCTTATGCCGATCAGGAATATATATATACCCTATAGGTCAGAGATGCATTCATCTGTCTGTTACATATTATTGCACAAAACCAGTATACCCTTTATTACCCAAATCATGAGTTTAGGGTATAAATGGAGTATACGTTGGATTAATTCATGTCTTTAAATGAGTTTAAGCCAGAATGAAGGATTATTAACGAATGTTTTATTAGGAAAAAATTCCATTGCTTTTTTTATTTCCCGACAGAATTCAGTTTTAGTTAACTTCTGTTTTCTTACTCAGTGAAAAAGGTTGAACAGCTTTATATATAAAGTTCAAAATCTAATGATTCTCAACATTAACATCTTTCTCAACCCTCAATCTTATCGCATTTTCTCACTTACCGGAATCTTTGAAGTGCGCAGAAATTCGAGTAATGCTTCCAGTGAGCCCAATGTTGAGGCCTGAACATAGACGCCCGTTTGAGCCAATTTAATGTGGCTAAGAGCGCTCTTCAGTTCTCGAGCAACTTCCTCTCTACAAAGTACAATAAAGTCGATTTAAAATCAATGGACAAACCTTATGCCAAACTTTAACTTACTTGCAGATTTCAACTTCATCGGGTTTGTGCGCAATAAGCAAATTGATGCCAGCAATGGCCTTCTCCAGATCCTTGGCAGCAATCTTAACACCCTGCGCCGCCTTCACCTCCTTGTACTCCACATAGGCATTCTTGACACGCAACTCCTTCATGGGCTGTGGCATGAGAAGCGAACGGATTTGTGTCACAATTGGTCCATCTGTGCCGGCCAGTATCATGGTTTGACCCTCGCGCAGTTTACCATTGATGAGAATGGCATCGATGGTGGTGCCCAGGCCAGGTATGGCTTTCACCTCTAGCACCGTAGCCTGCAGCTCCTCAGAGTACATCAACCGCTTGGTCAACATATTCTGACAAAAGTCGGTGATCATGAACAATAGATTGCCCATGCCTTCGCCAGTGATGGCGCTGGTGGGCACCAGTGAGATGTATGTCTTGGGATCTGTATTCTCATAGAAGAGAGCTGCGTTCAAGCCCTGTTCGGCGAACTGCAAGATGACTTCCTTGGTGCGTTGCTGGAACTCCAGCTGGGTGTTGGTCTGCTGCTCCTTGATCACATCGCGGACATCGCGACGTGCCAACACTTGCCAATCGTACAAACGATCAATCTTGTTTAGGGCCACAATGAAGGGGCATCTCTTCTTCTTTAACAGCTGTATGGATTCAATGGTTTGCGGCTCCAGGCCGTGCATAATGTCCACAACCAGAATGGCAATATCACAGAGTGAGGAGCCGCGATTGCGCAGATTACTGAACGATTCGTGGCCAGGTGTATCGATGATCAGCAAGCCCGGCAAGCGATGCTTAAAGCTGGCACCGTTCTTGACAAACTTCGTTTGCTCCTTGATGGCATCGATGGGCACATTGGTGGCGCCAATTTGTTGTGTGATGCCACCAGCTTCCGAGTCCTGAACATTCGTGCGTCGCAGCTTGTCCAAGATCTTTGTTTTGCCTGTGTCGACGTGTCCGAGGACACACACAACGCCGGCACGCAGCTCATCCGTGGTGCGATTCTTTTCCGCTTCGGATTGACGCTTGAGGATGCGCGCTTCGGCACGCAGGCGACGCGATTCGGGATCATTGGCCAGACCAGCTGTATCCTCCTTTTCGGATTCCTCGCTCTCATCGTCCGAGTCATCGCTGTCATCATTGGAATCACTGTCGTCGTCGGTTTCCTCATCATCGGCTGCCTCGTTTTTGCCATTGTTGTTGGTGGTTGTGGTTGTTGCCTGTGATGATTCCTCTTCGGGTTCAGCTTCACTGTCGGTCGCATCCCAGCTCTCCTTGATGATCTCCTCTTTGGCAGTTTGCTCAGCCGCTGCGGCGGCGGCAGCTTCATCAGCTGCCTGCTGTGCCTCTGTCTTGGGTTCACCCTCGTTGCTGTCATCCTTGGGACCCTTTTTCTTGTTGGGACGAATGCGCGTGCCTACAAGAATAATATCAGATTGAATTAATATGCCTTTAGGGAATTTTGGGTATACACTTGTCACCTGGCCGCGAGGTACGCTTTTCGTTGGGATCGGGTAGTTCTAGGCCCTGTGCCTTCAGCGAGTCCAGCAGCGCCTGGGCACGTGCACGATCCTCCTTTTGCTTTTTGGTCAGCAGTTTGCCTTCGGCTTTGAGGCGTGCCTTGCGTTCAGCCTCCTTTTGTTTCTTCTTCTCTTTGCGTTCGGCTTCTAGTCGCACGGCTTCAAGCCGTGCCTCCTCGCGCTCATCTTCCAGACGGATGCGCTCTTCTTCTAGCCTTTGTAGACGTTCCTCCTCTTCTTTGCGCTTTCGGAGCTGCTCCTGCATGGCAGCCACCATGGCGGCAGACATGCCACCCTTCTTCTTGGTATCCTTTTTCTCCTCTTCAGCTTCAGCCTTCTTATCCTTCTTGCCCTTTTTCTTGTTCTTGCCACCCTTGGTGTCAGCATCACCATCTTCGGCTTCGGCTTCTGGCGCAGCTGCTTCCTCTGGGACTTCTTCGGGTTCAGCAACAGGTTCAGGTGCTGGCGCTGCTGGCTTTGGCTTTGGTTTTTGTTTTGCCAATGCTGCCTCGCGTTTCTGTCGCTCTTTCTTTTCTTTCTTCTTTTGCGCTGCCGTTTTCATGCCACCAGTTTCTCCATCCTCATTGTCATCTCCATCGTCTTCCTCAACTGGTGCTGGTGCCTGTACTTGCTGCTTCTTGTTCTTCTTGGTCTGCTCGGGTTCAGTGGTGACGGCTGCTGCTGGTGCGGCTGCAGCTGCAGCTGGTTTGGGCGCTTCGCCAGCATATTCCGCCTGTAATTCGGCCAACATTTTGTCCAAATCTTCATCGTCATCATCTTTGCCTTTGCGCTTATTCTTTTTGCCCTTTTTCTCGTTCTTTTTCTGTGGCTTAACCTCAACCTCCTCTTCGGAGGCACTCTGTGCCGCTGGCGCCACATCATGATCATCATCGTCATCATCGAGCAGGTCAGCAAAGGCAGACTTTTTGACTGACTTAACTGGCGTTGGCTCATCGTCTGAGGCATCATCGGCGATCTTTGCGTTCTTGGCTTTGCCCTTGCCTTTGACGTTTAGCTTTTTGACGCCTTTGGTGATGGTCTCCGTTTCGCTGGCCTCATCTGAATCGACATTTTTCTTGTTCTTCTTCTTGCCCTTGGGAGGATTCTTCTTGGTGGTCAATTGTTCATTGTCAGAGTCCACAACAGCATTAGTTTCCCTATATGCACAGAAATAATTAATTAAGATTTTATAGAAAGTTGCCAGCATGGCACCGCCAGCAACAGAAGTAAATAATAACAACAACAACAACGGCAGCAACACTGTTTGTTGTTGTACTCACATTTCGTCCGCCGATGAGCCACCCTCAACGGTGGTCAGTATCTCTTTCTTGCCCTTTTTAGCTTTAACCATCTTTCCTGGCGCAGTCTCAACACGCTTCTTCTCGCAACACCCACAAAAAGCCGAAAGTTATTCACTGCTGAAAATCTACACGAGACGCACTGGCAACGAGGATGACGACAATACCGTGTTGTAGATGCAGTAGCTGCCTGATCTCTTGTTTGTGACAACACGTTGGCAAACCAAATAAACAACTTGTTTGCTGGTGGCAAATTGGCTATTATCAGAGGCCCAAAATTTATGTAGATAAATTTTCTTTTGCACGCCGATTCGGTTAGCAAATACGATGCACCTGTGTTAGGAATGAGACACCCTGCATAATTCTATCGATAGCTCACGCTTGAAACTATCTTTAATTTGTATGCTTTGCTGTACCCTTTGAAAACCCTTTTAATGGCTAAAATACTTCTTTGCATTATTGTTTCATTTAATTTCAATAAATCAGCGCACACTTAAATCATGCAAACATTAGCAACACAGGGAATACCTCAAATGCCTTTGCGATAGAAGGTTTCATGTATCGATAGTTCGATTGCTGTGGAACGTGCTTAGTGTATGGCTCTGTTAAGGCTCTGTTATAATTTGTAATTGTTGTGAAGTGAAATCAACAATATAGCAACAATAAATAGTCTTAAAAATCTTGCATACGCAAACAATTATTGTATTGTGCTTATAAAAATTATCTACAAGGCTTGACTATCTAAGATCCAAAGCGTCCATAATGGGAACGAATTTTAATAACATTTATAAAAAATGTTAAGTTCTTTGGCGCCAAAACATATGCTGTGGACTGTGTTTTGTGCCATCTCTATCAAACTCTTCTTTGGCAAAACTTTTAACTGTGCGGTCGACGAATTGTAAATGAATTTAATATAAGCATTTTAAAATACGATTTTTAAGCAGTAATATAACGAGTGAAGGTAAGTACTTTTAACTGCCCTGTGGATCTGTGTATGCAACCACAAATGGAGTTGTTTTCAAATGTTCTTTTGTTCTTTCGTGCAAAATGCAGTGTAAGCATTTTGCTGTTTAGCCGGCACAGGAACATGTCGATTATTACAAGTGAGACAACCAGCATCAATAGCGAAAGCAACAACACACCAAGCAATCCAGAAAGCAATAGCAACAGCGCTGCAGAGGTTTGTTGCTATTTGATACCGCCATTTTTGTTTTCGCGCTTTTGTAAATGTATTTAAATGTTGTTGAGCTCGCCATCAATTCATTTTAGATCATTTTAAGTTAAGTTAAGTTGACTTATATTGCTAGTCTGCCTAATGGTAGCTTGGGTACTTATGCTTATTCAGCAACATTTTCGATTCTTATGATTTCTGTGTGTTTATTTATTTTCAAAAATTACTCTGCACTTCAGATCAAGAAACTTGACACCCAAACAACAAGTAAAGTGATTTCGCTGCTAACGAGCGAGACGGGCATTAAAGCGGAGGCAAGCGATACACACTTGAATCGTCTACAGAATCTGCGCAACGAACTCATATACATAAGCGAGACGGACTGGATGTACGAGAGCCTGGAAAAAAAACCACAGCAATAACAATAAATCAAGCCAAGTAAAATGGCGACAAATATATGGAATGCAATGTCTAAGCTGTTTAGGAACGAGGAGAAGGAGCGTGCACTCAAGCTCGATTTGCTTGACATGGAGAACAAATTTCTTGACTTGGGTACAAAGGACAAAACTGAGGAGTGCGAGGAGACATTGAATGTAGCATCTACTTCGAACGCTTCCAATATCGAAGCACTTGGTACGGCTTGCTCTTCACGCAAGGGCGTAGTCACCAAAGTGAATCATGGCGATGGCATCATTGACAACACCATACCATTTGATCGTCATTCTGCTGGTAAACTGTTTCACGATCTAACTCCTGGATGTGTGGTTGAATACTTGGTATTCAAACAGGACAATGGCATCTTTAAGGTTGTCAAACTTCAAAAAATTGTCGAGCAATGTTGGGAGGAACCAGCTGTCAACGAGGTACTTACATAACACTTAACTATTCCGCTTTCAAAAGATAACAATATCCCATCTCTTAAGGTACAAGAGCTATTGGAAGAAATGAAACAAGATCAGCCGACCTACTTTAAGACGCAACAACGAAGCATTCTTGGCGTTATTACAGAGCGTTTGCCTACATCCATCGAAGTAGAAACGGTCAATGGCGATCGTACGGTTGAACTAGACAATGTTGAGATTCAGTTCATACCCAAAAAGGGCGACGAAGTGACCCTCGAGTGCACTGTCCAGCTGGACGATGGTTATGTGGACAAGCAGGGCGAAATTCTGCAGGTTAAGAAAGTCACTCCGACGCGCACGGAACCTGACCAAAAGTGCACCGTTGAGCGTGTATTCGAAGAGATGGCTGTGCTTACCAAGAATGCCTATGTGCTTATTGAGGATGTGCCCAAGGGCTCTAAATTGCATCTGGGCGATATTGTGAGAGTTGATCTTATCGATTGTAAACATGTAAGTATACCAAATGTATACTAAAATATATTCATTAATATCGGTCTTCCAATCCCTTCCATAGTCAACGTTTTCGCGCCGTGCTATTAAATTGAATTTGCTGGAAAAGAACTTTGGCCAAATCAGGGAAAGTACAGTGCCAACAAATGGGCGTAGAGGTGCCATTTCAGTCGAAGGCGTGGAACGTTTTGTATATGTCGGCCAATGGCAAAAGCATACCATCCAGTTAAAGGTGAAGAACATCGGCAAACGTACATTTGAGCTGAAGAGTGTTGAGATAAAAAATGCTGCAGAATCGCAAATCACTGTACTGGAACCAGTTAGCTCACGTTGCATTGAAATTGGCAACGAAATAGCCTTGATCTTTGAAGTGCAAACCAAGTTCATTGGCGAGGCTAAAGAAACCTATACACTTCATTTTGATAGCTTCAAAATGTTGCGCTATTTAACCATCGTCGTTTGCGAAACCGAGGAAGAGGCACGTGAAGCCAATCGTCGTTTGATTGCCTCCCAAGAGCTAATGGTCAGTGGAAATTCTGTGGCTCAACGCAGTCGCGAATATACCTATCAGGTGTTTAACAAAAAATACACCTTGGTCAAAGGCGAATCGATATCGACAAAGCGTCGTTTCGTTGCATCGCGTTTGACTGCCCATGAAGTGCCTGAAAAGCTACGTGAGATTGTACTTAAATCGAAGAACCTAAACGAAGTGCGTGAACGTTTGGCCAGTAACTATCCATCGCTTATGGAGGCACTTAGCCATGAAAATTATGCGCAACGTTTCCTGACACTGCTATTCTTGGAGGAAATCGATTATATGGTCAGTTTTCGCAACTTTGATCGCGAACGTGCACATTTTCAACGCGATGGCGATTACTTGTCGTTGCAAGTTGAGAATCTGGCGGAACGTCGTCCTTCGTTGGTACTGGGCGACACTGTCAATGCCATTAATCCATGGGTCGAAGATGGCATGGAGCCAAAAGTATTTCAGGGCGTCATACACAAGGTGCTCTTCAATCGCGTCCAACTCAAGTTCAATGCAAACTTTCAGAACCAATATAAGAACGAGGATTATCGTCTAGAGTTTCACTTCTCTAGATTTGCGTTTCGCAAACAGCAGCACGCTGTCCAGCATATTGTCAGACATTTGGGCGAGAATTTCCTCTTTCCCAGCAAGGTGACCAAGCGTGATCATCCACAGCTAGAAGTTCAGTTCAAAGATGGTGTAATGACCTTGTTTGACGACAAGCTACCCTGGTATAATGACAAGCTGAACTGCATTCAAAAGCGCGCCATTTTCAATATTCTGCGTGGTGAATCCGACAATGTGCCGTATGTCATCTTTGGGCCACCGGGCACTGGCAAAACGGTTACTCTTGTGGAGACCGTCTTGCAGCTGGTGCGCAATTTACCAGGTGCTCGCATTCTTATTGGCACACCATCAAACAGCTCGGCAGATTTGATTACCAAACGTATTATCGATAGCAATGCGCTGAAGCATGGCGAATTCATTCGTCTCGTCTCCCAGAACCAAGTGGAGAAAGATGTTGTGCCGCCGGAGCTGATGAACTATTGTGCCACCGTCGATATTGGCACCGTGGATGAGAGTCATGAAAGCGTAAGTATGATCAACTACTTTTATCTTTATCCAGTCTAACTTATTATGTGGTTTTTGCAGATGATTGTCACTGAATCTGGACTTAAGTTGCGCTGCCAGGCCAAGTTTCTGGGCAAGCATCGTGTGACGATTAGCACTTGCACCACACTGGGCAACTTTATACAAATGAATTTCGGTGCTGGACATTTTACGCACATTGTCATCGATGAGGCTGGCCAGTGCACAGAGCCAGAGACAATGGTGCCTGTTGTGCTTGTGGCACAAAAGCGCAGTCAGGTCATACTTGCTGGCGATCCGCATCAGTTGCAGGCCATTGTCAGCAGTCATCTTGCGCAGTCTTTTGGGCTCAGTTTGTCTTTCCTAGAGCGTTTGCTAGACACTACACCATATCGCCGGGATACGCAACGCTATCCCAATAGCTCTGGCTACAATCCGCTTGTGCTAACCAAACTGCTGTATAACTATCGTGCGCTGCCTTCGATAATGAACGTTTATAGCAAACTGTTCTATGACGACGAGCTCATTGCTCAAGTGTCGGAGAAAGATTCACGAGAGGCTCAACGTCTCGCTGAGATCCAGAAGGTATTTGATCATAACGATATGCCCGTAACTCAAGGTACCTTTTTCTTTGGCATAATGGGTGAAAATATGCAGGATCTGGACTCGCCCTCGTGGTATAATCCCGAAGAGGCACGCGAAGTTTTCCTTTTCACCGTTCTATTGTATCGCAATAAAGTGCATCCCGATCATATTGGCATACTGACGCCATATTCAAAGCAGGTGAAGACACTGCGTAACATGTTCATCGGTGCGGATATATCCATGCCTAAGATAGGCTCCGTTGAAGAATTTCAGGGTCAAGTAAGTTAAGCTAACTACAAAGCTTTTGGTTTGAAAATAATTTTATTGATGCACATTTTAGGAACGTGACATCATGCTTATCTCAACGGTGCGCTCTTCGCAGGCCAAGCTCTTGTCGGATGCACGCCTGAGTTTGGGATTTGTGCGCAGCAGCAAGCGCATGAATGTGGCCATCTCACGTGCCCGCTATCTGATGGTCATCTTTGGCAATCCCAATCTGCTGTCCGTTGATGATTGCTGGCGCCATCTCATACTCTTACTGTGCCAACAACAACGCGTACTTCGGATGTGAGCTTCCACCAAACATTGAGAATGTGGATGAGGAGAAGGAATCCGATGGCAATGAGACAGACGACTCTGATTTACTACATTAATGCCAAAGTGAACAATCAAACAAAGAAACATAGGTTAAGAGACAGAATCTGTTGAAAAAACGAATTTATTTAGATTTAAAAACATTCCTTATTATCTTTTTTCAGTTTAACAAATAAATACCATAAGCAAGGCTCTTGTGCCTTACTAGAGCATTGCCAAATGCAAAAACGGTTATTGTTTTTTTTGTTTAATATTAATTGTCAAAAGTCAAACTGTCCACTTTTCATAGACGCAACTGTTAAATGGGAAGATAGGTTTTCCGTTATGTGAAATTAGAGATGAACAATGCCAATTGGTCGTGAGTAATTGGCGTAAGTCTAACTAACAACAGCCAGCTCATAAACAGAAACTAGTTTTTCGCTAAAATAAAAGCAATAATAAATATTTGTGAGAGAAATGGATACTTTACATAGCTAACAAAATGGTAAAAGAAACAAAATTAATCATGTTAACATACATATATCGGGCTGCCAGAAAGTCAAATGATTTAATATATATTTCTACAGTATGCACACACTGGACCTTACCGTTATAGTCCGCCATATTTGTACTAAACGCCGCTTGTCGTGTGTTGTGTTGGTAGAGTATTTTTTTGCCAACAAAATCGACTCGTATCTTTTATAGCGCATCGCATTAAAATGACAAATTCAGCGCTCGAAAACAATATCTTCATGCTCAACGAAAGAAATGAGCATGAAAGAACTAAAATAAAGGTATGTATGTATACGGCACTGATGTTAATTCCTTGTCATACAAATTGTGTTTGTTTTGCAGCGTATTCTGAAATCGCAATGGCTTAGCGACTATGCACCTGACATTTTCCAAACAATGAAAGAGTCAGAGTCGCACCGCAGACCCGTACTTTTTACATCGACAGAACTCAATAAGAGACCAATGCTTATCCAGCTTTGTCATGTAATATCACGCACCTACAAGCTGGGTCACTGTGCACAGCATTTGGGTAAGATGTAAAACTTGAAGGAAATTTTGACAGGTTCAAGAGCCCACTTTATTTACAGGTGTTTTCTATATGGATCGTTATCTTGATTACAACAAAGTAGAGTCAGAAAAACTGCAGCTAATTGCGTTGACTTGCATGCACATTGCAGCACAAATTGAAAATACAGATATAAATGTGCCCCGTTATAGCGAAATGAATCGTTTGATCAAAGGCGGTTATACGTCCTCTGATTTTAAGGACGCCGAACGCAAAGTGCTTAAATTTTTTGACTTTAAGCTTATCCATCCGACGGTGGCCAGCTTTGTAGAGATGTTCGCTTGGAATTTCATTACCAACGACGATTATATTTCGTACTGCAAATCACTTGATGAGCTCGATAAGGCCACGGCTGAAGCAAACGCTATTAACTATCCGCGCTATACTAGCTTTGAGCAAATGCTGGCTAAGCTGGCATTGGTGCTAATGCGCATGTCCGACTATACACTGAACAGTAAGTCAAATGTTATATTTCTATATGCTTTTATATACCAATTATTATGTTTTAGTCAATAATTTCATCAATGAGCCTCCTTCTCTGCTTGCCGCTAGCTGCATTGCAGCTACACGTAAGGTGAGCGGGCTGCCTAAGCGCTGGACGCCTATTCTAACTGAACTGACTTCCTACGATGAGCAAGCGGTGGAGCCTTTTGTGAATGCAATCACGCAGTGCCATTACATAAACGAGCTGTCAAACTTAAAGTTACAAGAACAGCAGCAGCAGCAGCAACAGCAATTGCAACTTCAGCAGGAACAGCAGTTCCAACTGCAGCAGCAACCGCAATTGCAAGTGCAGCCGCAGGTACAGCAGCCGCTACAGGAAATCAATTGGAACAGTCCCGACTCTGGTTTCGGTGATAGCTTGACTCCTTCACAGTTGGAAATTGTTTCGCTTGAACTACAAACAACCGCCCCAGAGATGGAAGTTGTTTCCGTTGAGGTCGAGACATTCAGTGTTATCACTGTAAAGCTTCAAGCACCTAGTACGGGAACACTCAAGCGTAATCTCGACAACAACAATAACGACGAGGATCAGATGCAAACTAAGCGCTTGAAGTTGGACGAAGACCAGTTGTACCCCTAATTTATACAATCTAGATGCTTTTGAAAAGCCAAATCTCAATTTAAATCCTTTTTTTTTCTACTTATATTAAGTGATCGCTAAACAACGAACGAGGTTTTAGGCGTATCAATCGAATTAAGGACTTTTTGTTTCGTATATATACATGACTAGAAATGTATAATTATTATTGTATTCCATATATATATTTGTTTACTTGAGCATACTCAATAAAAATAAGGGTAAACCTTACCCAGCTAATAAATAACAAGTAAATTAAGAAGGCTCTAGTCGAGAAATCCCAACTAGGACATACCCTTTTAAGGACTAAATCGACTTGGCTGATCAAGAATATATACACTTTATGGGAACGGAGTTGCTTCCTTCTGTCAGTTCCATAAATTTGCACAAAACGATAATACCCTTTACCCGCTTTTTAAGTTAAGGGTATAAAAATGCTTCCCTTTTGAATAAAAACACATACTTTTTTGCTGTTTTCCATGAGAAGGCTTTTCGGTGTTTGTTGTTTCTTTAATATTGTAGTTGTAAAGGTTGTATTTTTTCTTTTCCATTTCATTTTGTTAACTTGTGTTTTTTTTTGTATGGATTTTGATTTGTCGGCATATTTTTTGTAGTGTTTTGTTGCGTTTAAAATTAATTTTTTTTGTTATACATTTGGACCGAAAATAGATTGTGTTTTGTCAATTTACAATTTTTAAAGCATTTATCAAAATCTGTGTTTTGTTTGTGGTTCCTTTTGACCTTCTCAACTCTCCTTGCACCAACATCCGGTGCAACTTTCCTACTCCTAACTCAAAACAGTCTCATCGCTTTTCCATCATGAAAAGCTAAAAAACTGAAGATTTGTTACATGATTTTTTTTTTTTTGGGATTTTTTCTTTTATGAAACAATGAATTGCAAATTGAAATTCGCAGTCTGATCATCAACAATTGAAATTTAGAAACTACATTATTATAATATTTTTTACAACAATTAGTTAAGGGGTTTTTAGGTTGCGATATTAAGTTTTGCAACAGCTAACATTTTTCACTATATTAGATTGGATTTTTGATATATGTATGTATAGTACTTGTTCAATGTGGGGGTTTATAAAACTCATCGCCATACTTTTCTCCATAATCTAATGAGAGTACAAAATTAGGTATTTACTTTTCGATTTGTCTTACATTACTAATATCTAAATACAAATAAAAGTTTTGCCTTTCTATATTAGTTGTTAAACACGTTTAACCTACTACGAAACTAAACTTATCAATCTGATTTGTAATTTTTGTATTGTATTGTATTGTTTTACGTGTATTTATCATATATGTATTATATAATAGTTGTTGATTTGATGCTTAAAAACGTAGACATTTAATTTGGCATGTATTGCGCTTACTTAACTCAATCTCACTATTTCAATTGAATTGAGTTTTAATCCCATTCTCTACAACAATAATGCAAATTTTACAATTATTTACAATCATTTTGCTTATCATAATTGAAAGTTGTTACTCTGAAGACCATTTTCATATTTTTTGGGTAGGGAAGGGGTTTGGGGGGAATGGTCCATTTGTTTGGTTGTCCAGTGCATTCATAAAAATTTAAAGCTATAGACTCGTTTAATGGTTTTAAGTAGTTTGCTTGGGTGGGAGCATCATCAAATATGGAAGAATAGTACAATTTGGAAATGCAAACAATAATAATTAGACAATCTCTCAAGTGAGCGCCAAAACATAATATTAATAATGCCTCGACGAGTATTGAGGGGGTCTGTACAGTGAGAAAAAAATGTAAAACATAAATATATACGATTTTAGAATTAGCTTGACATTATTCTAAGGGCAGCTTTTTGCGATTTAAAAGATTTGTATGCATAAACTATGTGCTTAAACTAAAAGTTAATATATACTATTATATGCGCCGTTGATAAAAAGCTAATGTAAGTTATGTTGAGAGTGTTTTTAAGATCTAGCTAGATTCACAGGAAACTGGACTTTGATGATCATCACATGTGTGTTGTTGTTGTTGCTGTTTTGAGTGTTGCTGATTTTATTAGATTTCTGTTGCTGATGATTGTTGCTGTTGTTGTTGTTGTTATTGCTGCTTGTTTGTGTGCTGTTTGTTGTTGTTGTTATCGTTGTTTCAGTCCTTTGAGTGAATCGGTATCACATATTTATGTCCATATGGACTTTTGTACTTAATGCCACAATCACGATAAAATTTATCTGGTATACCTAAATTACATAAATACAGTTTGCCACAATTGTTTGTCGATGTTTTTTGTTTTGTTGGTGTCACTTCCGCAGTTGCTGCTGCGGCGGCCGCAGTGCTCGATTCTTGGCTCAATGGTAATATGGGTAATATTGAGCACTTTATGGCCACATCCCTGATGCCACACGCTGGCGGATCAATGGCAAGCACCGATGCGCTACAAAATAACAACAAAACAGGTTAAGTAATGAACCTTTGATGTTAGAAAACAAACACATACCGATTAACGCTTAGCCATTTTATAATTGCATCCGAAAGATTAGGGGTATTTGTCGAAACTATCACAAGATCTGGCGTTGGCAAAGCTGTAATATATATAAACATATTTTAGTTCAGCTAAATAATTTGATTGCTAGGTTGACGTACCGTCCACCGAATGCACTATGGTATTCTCGGTAGCCTTAAACAAGACTACTTCTAAGCTGCTACTATGTTCAATAAGATGCGCCTGTTCCACATACAGTAACACGGTTAATCCATGGGAAGCCAAAAGGCGACCCGTTGCGCATGCAATATTCAATGATCTATAAATAAACATATAAATAAGTTGGGAATTAACATTAGTTCTTATCGCTACAATCAAATGCTTTGGTGACGTTCGCCTTTTTTTTTGCCCCTGATACCCTATATGTATATAGTTCAAGCCCAACCCACCTCATTGCATTGACGCCATCGCAAATGATGGCAATCTTGGGCCATTGATGATTATTTGCCGGTGTCAAACGGCGAGCACCGCCAAGCAATGTAATGGCCAAATCGGTGGCGCCACGCGCCAATGTATCCATTTGGCGTTGCAGCGAAAGTCCGGCCCTTTCGGCACTCAGCTCTATACGGTTACGCACAAAGGCCGGTATGGTGGGTATAATGAGTCCATCGTCCGTTACAAAATCCTTGCCGCCATCAAAAATGCTCTCAATCTGTCGCAACTGCAACGGCTGACTGGCCAAAATGTTCTCATCGTGTCGATACTTTTTCTCCTGCCGCTGCTGTTGCTTCAGCACTTGGTTTTCGTGTCGTATAGCGTCCGGCTTCTGGCTCGTTGACTCAATGTCATCCCAAATGGCCTGCTTATCGAACAGCGCCAGATTACCTTCAAAGTCAAACTCCTCGTGCAGCAGAGGATCGTCCGCCTCGCTGCCAAATGTTTGCTGCTGCTGTTGTCGTAAGCTGCTCTCACGTCTCACACGATTTCCGCCACGCTTTCCATTCTTTCCATTGCCATTGGCATTACCATTACCATTTCCATTAGCCATATACGAGTTCGAGTTAAAGCTGCCTACGTTACCGTTGCCATTGCCATTTCCATTGCGTTTGCCATTACCATTTCCATAACTTGTTCCTTGATTATAAAAGCCGCCGTTGATGTTTGCGTTGTTGTTGTTATTGTTCCCTACGATATCAATTGGTCGGCTGATGTTGCTGCCACCAGGTGCTTCCCCGCTGCCATAGCTGCCATCAGCGCTGCTGCTACAGTTGCTCTCTAAAATATTGTTGCCTCCTCCACCGGAACCAAAGCTTCCTGCGCCTGCATTGTAGATGGCGCTGCCCAACTTAACTTCCACCTTGGCCGGAATCATATTGCCAAAAAAGGCAGCCACACTATTCGGCGTCGTCGACATCGGCTGCGGCTGCTGCTGCTGTGCACTAGGTGCACGAGAGCTCTGCGGTGTTCTGTAACAGAAACATATGATATGATAGATTAAAATGTTTCAAGTATCGAGTTGCGTATTGTCTGTAAGCTTTGCATTATATAAACTTTCTCTTTTTAGTAGTTAAACAAATCACCTGCGCATTCCATTTGATCCATTGGCATTTCTACTGAGCATTAGTTGTTGCATTTTATCACTCAGCGTCGAGTTGCCGATACTCGATGCCAGTCCTCCTGCATCCCCGCCGTTTCTGCCATAATTGCCATTTGTTTTTGATCGTGGCGTTACAGGCAATTCCTGATCGCACTCCTGTAGCTTTTGTAGTTGTTGTTGTTGGAGGAGTTGTTGTTGTTGCTGCTGCTGTTGAAGCTGCTGCTGCTTACCCAGAATGTTGGAGAAATGCGGCAATTTAACGGGCGTCGGCTTGTTAATCACCGATGGGGTGGTCGTCTCTGCGTCCTTGACGGGCTCAATCAAATTGATTGCTTTTATATCGGCACAGCTGAGTACCACCTCCGCATGTTGTTTACGCAAGGGTACGCCGTTGCGAAAGGCGCGCACAATTGTTATCTCGTCAGCGGAGATCTTTTTAATCAGGCCCTGAAACACACCTAACTCGTCGTCGCAGGTCAAACTGACCGCGCTACCAATCCAATCTTGATCTGTCAGACCCATATATATAAGCTAATCGTGAAGAATTGCAAAAAAATTTTATTTTTTGTTCGGTTCTTGCTTTTTTTCTATATTGCTTTCGTTTTCAGGGTTTTTGCCAGCGTTTGCAGTTTTGTTTTTGAGCTGCACTGTTGCTGTTGTTGTTTAATACGCAATTACCACGCACCAAAAACTCGCACGCACGCACGCAAATTCGTTAATGTAAACAATTTGACTTTGTCACAAACACAAAATGTGATAAGGATATTTAGATTTGTTTGCTTAACATATATATAACTCTTAATATTGACACTCCATTGAATTTAAAGGAATTTTTTGTTTCGTTTAAATTTTTCACTGCCTTTCGCATTTACGTTTTCGTTAGAGACGGACGATATTCGTATGCAAATTGTACACAAGAAGGTCTCACGGAACTCTTTGTCGATGTCACGGTAACTGCTACTTGTACGCTCAGCTAAATATTCGCAACTTTAAATAAAATAAACAAATCCACTTGTTGTTTACTAATTGCTATATTTTCTTGAAATATCATGGTTTGTAAGTACATATGTGTAAATTTTGAAACAAAAAACAATTGTAAATAAAGATCTTCGATAGTTATCGCACAAAATTGCTCCTCTCTAAATGCACAGATGCGTTGAAAAGCTATCGTCTAGAATATCGGAATTAGTTGATTGTCGGATTCTGTCGGGCGTGTTTTGCTGTGAAAGTTCAAATTCTATGTGCGACTTGTAAAACAAAATAAACAATTAATTTAACTGTTTGTAAATCGAAATATGTAAGCGCGAATCAAAACTGACACGCTAACACAACGAAACCAAAACGTAACCTGCTGTGCGCGGTGCGAAAAGATGTATGTGATAAGTTTTGCTCAAGTATATCAGCCACACATACAAACATATGTACATGTGGGCATGCATAAATTGCACACATACATTCGCACATTTATAGTCGAACAATTTAGTTAAAAATACAACATAAATCAAGCGAAATTATTATGCCAGTAATCACGGCAGTCAGACTGACTTGTATGTGTGTGTGTAAATGTGTTTGTGTATGTTTATAATACCTAAAGATAAATTATAAACCAAATAGATTAAAGTTAGGACTTGATGCCATGACGAAAGCCGGCCAGGTCGAAACGCCGTTGAACCTTTCGCGCTTGGATAAATACTTGGCTTTATGCTTTGCTGGACACATAAGAGTTCTATGTACAAATCCATATATACACCTGCGTATAGTACAAATGTGTGTGTGTGTGTGTATGCGCCGTACTTTGTGAGTGCGCCTTTGTTGTCTGATGCTCTCGGTTGGCCTTGAAGTGCAGCCAGCTTCCAGTTGTATTGTCACCTCTTGTTCTTGTTGTAACTATAGCTGTTTCGTGTTATTTTAATTAAAGATGCACTTCCGCTTCTTTCTGTCTTTCTCACACGTTTCGTTGCTTGTTCTTTTTTTTTGCTTTTTGTTACAGCACAATGTCGTCACGCACCAGCAGTAGTAGCGGCAGCACTGTTGTCGCCGCATCCTCGTCCACAGCTGATGTGCCACGCCCACCACCACGTCGACGTGCCGCCTCTGTGGCTGGACAACAACAACAAGGGCAACAACGCCTCGATTATAATAACGGACACACGCCACGTAGATCGTTGGCCGCTGTGGTGAGTACTTCAAGAGGGGTTGGGGGTTTTTTGGGTGTGGGTGACTCTGCAACGGTACTTATCAGTGTGTCTGCTATGTGTGATGTATATAAATGGTATTTTTTTTCACCCCTTTTTTATGGTATTTTCACAGTCTATCTAATCTTGGCGAATCAGTTCTCAAGCCAGCTGTGAATCGCGTTAAATTCTTAAACTGGCGTAATATCTTTAATTGTTAATATGCCATGAATATTTGAACTTCCCTAGTGTAAATAATTTAAATCACATCTGGAATTCAATCGTTCTAAATTTTAAACAAACGAATAACATTTTGAACGTGCTTTTTTTCGCAAATGTTTTGGTATATGTTTACTTTCACGAAGTGCGCTATTTTCATGTATATCAACAATTCGACTTTTTACGACTTTGCAGGCAATTTAATGTTTTAATTTTTAAGTGCTTCTAACCGCTTGGTTGCTCGTTTTTGGGTGAGATAAGAGAGGTGCGCGTGATAAGCGTATCTGGAAAGTGTAATAATCAAATTCCAGATCTTAAAAAAAGGCACGTTTCGACAAGAAGCAAAAACAAGACACTTTCCATCCATCTAAACATTAACTAAACATACCAAAAATAATATAAACATCCATGGAGAGGAAAATCACTTGAGGATGAAGAATTTTTTAAGTTTGTTTTTATTATTTTGTCAAATTGCGCAAACATTTATTTGATAATTGAATTTATCAACATCAATTGTATGTTTTGGCCTCCCTCCGTCTCTTTCTCTTTTTCTTGAATGTGCGTAATTTGAGGCCTCAATGAATTGAGCGATTTCAAGTTATTTGCTTAACTCATTTAGCGCGCTGCCAGTCGAGGCAAGGCGAGGCAGCTGCTTTTTATCTTCATTAGTGCGCTTGTGTTAACGCCCGGATCCCCCTGCCTTGCCCTACCCCACATAACGACGCCCCCCATGAAAACTTAACTAGCTGCATTTTGCGCGTTTTGTTGGATTGAGCTTTTTTAACTAGAGGAGAGCGTTTGCAATCGTCATAATCAGATTCCGAGTATTTTTTTGTAATTGCGTCACAGTTAATGTCACAACTGACGTCATTAATAATTTACATACGCTTGAGAGAGCCATTAATGCTTAGGCTTATCATGAGCTTACGTATACCGGTGGCAAACATGTGTTTACTATATTGTCATGACGCAAATTTGACATTTGACTTGATCTAACAACAACAGGGGGAAGACTGGTATTCCCACCGGGCCCGGATTACAATTCAACATCATTAGTATCAATTTACAAAAACGTTACTAGTTCATTTTTGTTCAATTGCTTTGCAGATTGACAAACAAACGAATCGTAGAATACCATTAATGGAAAAGTGTGGCAACCTTGAAAAGAAAACACCTGCCGGTTTATTTATATTCTCACTCCACTTGGACTAGACTTGGTAATTCTTACTTCGATAGCTACCTTCATACAAAATATAGACATTAGCTATCAAACATGAAACAACCACTTGTGTGCATGTACTTTCTGTTATAAAATTTAAACAATAAATCGCGGCTTGTTTGACACTGTTCATTCTAAATTGAGTGGCAACTCCAGCCATGCATTCGCATACAAACACACACACAAACGGGTACATAAACATACACATAGTATTTCCATGATAGCTTCACATCATATGTTTTTGTTTTGTTTGCTTTGCCACTTGTTCGTCAAGCAGCTGCGCGCTGCCAGTTTTGAAAAACTCCCGCGCAAGATAACAAAAAGCTTTTGGCTTGCAGTGTTAAAAATACTGCTTTTATACTTTCACATTCACATAGTACGGACACACTTGAGCAGCATTCTTTAATAAGTAGAAATAATGATGAGCGCTGTTTTAATACCAATTTTTCTGCTTTATTTATAAATATATTTGTTTCTCAATAAATTATTTATGTGTTGGCATGGTGCCCGGTGGTCACACATAAAAGCTTGTTGTATTGCGTTTTTATAGCCTTTTCGAAATTGGTCACACTGCCTTGGAGCACAATTTTCAGTTTAGCTTAGAACGCGAGAGCTCCTGTTACAGGCACAGCGGCAGCCGCAGTGTTTGTTTGTTTATAGCTGTTGTTGTTGTTGTTGCTGTTTGCTAGTGTAGAAGTACTACAACCACACAAGAAAGTGGGAGAAGACTGACGTCGAACATGTTTCTGCAATAGTGTTGGTGTGTTGTTGTTATTGTTTCTAACGTTGGTGCTTTTTGCGCTTTGCGCCTGTTAATGAGAGATAAATAAATGAATAATTGAATTATGTACACACATATATATAACAAAAAAATATACATATGTATATAAATGCCGCGTGCGTTTCTTTTTTGTGCTCTTTCAAAATATCTATTGTACACAATTCTGTGAAAATGTGTTAATTATATAAAACACCCGTACGTTCGTTTGCGTGTGAGTGTGTGTTAGTGTTTGCGTATGTGTATATGTGTGTGTGTACATAAAAGCAACAGTCAGGCAAGCAAAGCAGCAGCAGCAGCAGGCATTCCAGCCTTTTGCTGCCTCCGTTGCTGTTGTTGTTCTTGTTGTTGTCGTGAGCTAAGAATCAACGTCGCAATGTGAAAACAAGATTCGCCATCGCGCATTATTACTGTGGGTCCCGTTCTTTGCGTTTGGATTTGGATTCGTTTCTTTGCTCTTTTGGGGCTTTTCATTAGTCATACACGACAAAAACACTAAAAAAGAACTTTTACATTTATAGTGATGCGGTTTTTGGCAGACCTAATTTAACAAAACAAAAATAAATGTTATAAATAAATCGAAGTGCGACCATATCACAAAAACAAATGCCCAACGTTCGCGTCTAAACCTGTTCCGTTCTCAAGAATTTCGGTCACAAACAAATACAAAAAAAATACAAATAAACGACACGAGCCTGTGAGCATATTGCATATAAATGAACGTATTTGCGCCAAAATCAATTGGCCAACTCGTTAAATGCAGTTGAAACCAAACCCTAAAAATGTTAATTGCTTATTTTAGTTAAAAGGCGTGCAATAATTAACACTTATAAAAGTAAGCAACGTGCAAGAAATTCAACTTGAACCACATAACATATAAAATAATATGGCTGAATCAACAACGGCAACCAATCCTGATGATGGTCAAATACATGGCTACAATAACAGTGAAGTAAGTGATCTAAGCAAAAGAGCTTTTCTCTTTTAATCGCTCTCTCTCCGCAATGCAACTGTGTCGCAACCTTTTAAGTGAACAGTTATTGTAATTCTATCACGTTATGTAAATGTTAAGGGGTTTCCCCAACTTTAGAATTGCTTATAAATCATAAAGATTTGATTTGTAAGTCGTTTTTAATGTTTTATGACGTTATATTTTTAGTAAAGCGCAGTTATTTTAAAGCTACTAATACATGAAGAGGTAGCTTGTGTTGAAAATAAAATACATTAGCAAGTACTTGTTTATTTACGCCCAAAAAATCATGCAAAACAGTTTTGCCTATATTTCTTCACGTTTTTCAAATACATATCTGCTTGTTTGATGCCTGAAGACACTTTATTAAAACCGAATTTCACAAAAAAAAATTATTTTTGTTGTCGCCTTTTAAATTTCACACATTGCCACGCTTTCAACTTTATGCCATTGTATTTCTTTTTTGTTTTTGTTTTTGCCTTCTGAAACATATCTGCATTTTAATACCCTTAATTAATAAAAGGGGGAAAAAAAAGGAATAATGGCTTTGTGCAAAAGTATGTAACAAACAGAGGGAAGCATCTCAGATTCCATAAAGTATATATATTCTTGATCAGCATCAATAATCGAGTCGATATAGCCATGTTCGTCCGTTTGTCCGTCTGTATAAATTCTTAGATCTCAGAGAAAGGGTATTTCCTAGTCAGAATCCCTCGACTAGAGCCCTTTAACTTGTTTTTGTAGTAATCGATCAATGTGAGGAATATTCAACATTCAACTCTTACTGCGAACAATTTGTGTAATGAATTTTTACACTGTCACTTTTAGATGAGCGTAAAGAAAATCAATTTAATCAATTTCGTTAATGGTATTTGGCTTAGCTGTTTTGCCTATGTCTATATATATATATATTGTGTCAATTGATATGTATTGACAAAATCACACTTCCGTTGGGGGTCTTTGGCTTATTGAGTTCTTCAAAATTTAACTGTCCAAGCAATCGTTACTTTATCAGCAATCATGTGTGTACTGCTCATACGTATATTATTATTCAGCACAAAACACAAAACGAAAGGCGAATAATGGGCCCCTTGTCTAGCTGCGCATATTTAGGTCACATGCTAAAAAAAATTCTTAAAGTGAGAAACTTTAAAATTACCCCAAATTATTTTTATTGTAGTTGCGATAATCGCATTGGTATAGGCAGGCACTATGTGGTTAGTCATCGTGATTAGCAAGTTAATCTAAAGCTTAGGATACAAATCTTAAGAGACTTTCAATCAGTTTCTCATTCTGGCATCATGGGACATTTAGACAACGATTTAATGGCTAAAAATCAATTTAAGAGCTTAGTGTCACAGCAGCGGGGCTCAAAGAAGGGGGAATTGCTATTGTAATTGTACTTGTCAAGGTTTTGGGGATGTTCTTAAGCCGAAACGATTGTTGGCTGTTGCTGTTGTAGTTCTTGATTGATTGATTGACCGCTTGAATGTTTTTAATCGTGATTGTGGCCCCAAAAGAGGCGGCATTGATGCATATTTTCGTTTGAAAAGAACGACATTGACATGCTTATTGTGACCAGAGCGCCAGACCTCGTCTAACCTGTAATTAAAAGTAATGTACGAATTCTACAGATACACATGAATATACATATATCCATCGATATACTCATGCATATTGCAGCTACTGGTATGGAATGAAAACCACAAGCATTCCAAGATGGAAAAACCGCTGAAAATCAATATTAACAAGTTCATGGAAAACGTGCCAACGATTTTCGTCATACACACAACAAAAAAATGCATAGGGAAAAATGCAGGCACACAACTATGTGTGTGTGCGTGTGCATGCGTGTATGGTTTAATTATTTAAAGTTAATAGAATAGAATAGAATAAACTGCAATAACAACATGACTAAGCCAAGACATTTGCTATGCCATGGCAATGGCTAAACTGCCACGTATTTAATTATCTGTTGGAGTGTCAGCAGACTCCTTTAATTGCTTTGGGGCTTGGGTCAAGGATATTATTAAATATATGATATGTCAATAAGCGAGATAAAATGTTTGTGTTTCGTATTTTACATGCGAATAAAAACAAACATCTTGTATTTCCACACTGCGTATGCGTAATCACTAACATTAAGCATACGCAGCTTATGGCATGGCCAGCAGCGTGTTGTTATTTTTGTCTTTTTGATGCTTTTAGTTGACATTGAATTGAGTTTTTGGGTTAACGCTTTGATATTGGCTGCAAAGTACAGTAAATGCTCTCGCATATGATAACATTTGACACTAGCTTAAGCTTGAGAGTGTTCCACTTAACGAACGATGACTGTATGCGTATGCTTTCAACATGCCGCAAGCACAAGTGCCTCATTTGTTGGTGCCCGCCTGGCTGCCTGCCTTGCCATGCCTCTACTTAGGTGTTGTTGTTGTCGAGGTGTCTGGGTTAAGTTTTCTTAAGCCCTTTTCACACATTCTCTTTAATATGCAAATTTATTATATATATATATTTTTTTTCTTGTTGTTTTTTGCAGAATGACACTGGGGATTCGTGTCACCTGCGCATTGTTGTGCTCGGCGGCAAATCCTTGGCCAAAAAGGACATTTTTGGCGCCAGGTAAGTGAAGATTCTACCAAATGCACAAAGCACAAAAATGTAATAAAAAAAATTCATATCTTCCAGTGATCCATATGTCCGAATCGATTTGAATACAATCAACGGTGATATAAATATTGACTCGGTTTTAACTAAAACTAAAAAGAAGGTAATTACTAATGTTGTGTGTGCGGGTGTCGCGATTAAGTGCGTATCTTATCAGCATTATATAGTTGTAGTTGTTGTGTAGCCCTGCAACCGCAATAATTTTCTTGTCAAAGTACAAAAATTTGTTGGTGAAAATTTGTGGAAATGAGTAATAATTGCTCAAGACGCTGATTAGTCACGATCTTGATTGCGGAAATTGTATTTCACAACGAATTTTTAAAGACGCTTGATTAATTTAACGACTTAATTTCTTTCTTTATAGACATTAAATCCATCCTGGAATGAGGAATTTGTATTCAGAGTAAGGTTCAAACTCACATATAAATATTTAAACCTTACTAACTGTTAACCCTTTAGGTGAAACCGTCGGAGCACAAGTTGGTGTTTCAAGTATTTGATGAGAATCGCTTGACACGCGATGATTTCCTGGGCATGGTCGAACTGACATTGGTCAATTTGCCCACTGAGCAGGAGGGACGCACCATTGGCTCCCAGAGTTATACGCTGCGTCCGCGCAGGTCAGTAGGGTATGTTTATTTCAGTTGCTGTTTGATTTTCCTTTATTTAATTTCAGTTCATTTAGACTACAAAACCTAACTTTACTATCTATACTACTACTAGAAACTTGCCAAAGTAAAAGAAACAAAAACCAAAATTCAAAAAAAACCTAACTAAAAAGTAGAAACAAATATTTGTTTGCTTGTCCAACGTACTATTGCTTCTGTTGATACTAGTTGAAATTATGCGGTAGAATTTTCCAAATTCTCTCTTCTTGTTTTTATTTGTTTAGTAAACGCTTTGTGTAATTTGTTAATGTTATTATTTGTAGTTATGTTTGCTTGGTATTTAATATTGTTGTTGGTGCTGGTGAGGGGGGGTTGAGTGGGGTATCTGTAACCGTATCGTGTATCGTGTATATGTTGGCCTTGAAACGGCTCTTTAACATTCATTCAATGCCCTATTTAACTATATTTATATATCTTTGTGTGTGTATATGCAAATATATAGCGCTAAATCACGCATCAAGGGTACCCTGGAGATATATCATGCCTTTATACGGGAAACACGCGAACAAAGCGAACCCACAAGCAACAATAGCGATAGCGAATGGGAGCATGTGGAGGCTACAAATGCGGGCGAGTTATCATCACAGCCGGTATGTTGCAACGCCATTTAAGTTGCATGTTGCAAGTTAACTAATTACATTTGGTCTTCTTCTTTAGCATCCGTTTCCTAGCGGCGGTTCTGAATCCTTGCCCGCTGGCTGGGAGGAGCGACAGGATGCCAATGGACGCACATACTATGTGAATCATACGGCGCGCACCACACAATGGGAAAGGCCAACCATGTAAGCTGCATTACCCTACCATCAGAGTTATGAATCTTGAATTTGTTTTCTTCATCTTGCAGCTTGAACAGCAACAATGCGCAAAATGTTGATCAGCTGGCCTCAGATTTCCAAAGACGTTTTCACATCAGTGTGGATGATACGGAGTCGGTACGTGGTCAGGTGAGCATCAAATCCTTTCTTAACTCGTTATCATTTACACACACAAACAAAGTGCAGTGTTAGCTCGAAAAAACTACTTCAAACTGTAGTGTACTTATTAACGAGTGAACACTGTACCAAATACACAGCACTTACAATTCTTATTTCTGTATAATATAATGCATGTATGGCAAACAAATGATACTATTGTTATGCATGATCTTTATACACACTAACACTCATACATTATAATTCACCTCAAATATCACCTGTACAATTAACGTTGTGAGCCTTGTCATACACTTAACGAAAACCAACAAACATAGTGCACAAAGACGACAGCGTCTAAAGTGCATCTAAATGCAACTAGTGAAAGTAGCAACGATGAGGAGGAGGAGGACGATGAGGAGCAGGAGCAGGAGGATGGTGATGATGATCATGTGGAGTTGAATGGAGAGCAACAGCAAAGTCATTGTCTGCATTGTGGCGAGGCGCACTCAGAGCACGATGCAGAGGATGATTCCGTCAGCGATCAGCCATTAACACAATCCGACAATGCTCAAACCTGTGATATACTCGACCACAACTTGTACCTGCGTCGCATGTTTGTAATGCCAAACAGTTTACTTCTTAGAGAATATATGTATAGGCTAGAATTGCTCTGGTAGAAAGCTTCTTTATGCTCGCATCATCATTAAACTTTTAGTTTCATTATATCTATGCTATATATATTAATCACATGATGTACATGAATAGGGTGTCAACAATAACAATGCAACGCCAGCATATAGTCCAACAGCGTCAACAACACCAACAATAATCTCACGTTCACAGTCACAAACATCAGTTAACAACAACAGCAACAACAACACTGAAAACACCAACAACAGCAGCAACAACAACAACAACAGTGATACAATAATCGACCAAATTGATATAGATTCGAATCAAATGGTGGATCATGCCAGGTTAATATGCCCATTTCTGTCTGTGTGTGTATGTGTGAGCGTTAGCCCATTCCAGTTCCAGTATGCCCAAAAATTAGTTTTCAGCCCTTCTGTTTGTGTTTTTGTCCACATCCTAGAGGGCACCTTCTCCTTAACCTTGCTCGTTTTCTGATTCAACCTTCTTCTCTATTATATACACATATAGTTTTGTTTATAATTCATTGCAACATCGTGAAACGGCTAGACAGCCAGAGATCTCAGCGAGCAGTTTGCAAATTGATTTACGACCGGTGCGTGAGGCACCCGAAAGTAATCTAGTCAATATGGCAATCACAAATCTATTGACGCGCCGGGCCAATGACAACAGTTTGGGTCGCCAGCAATTGGATCACAGGCAACAGAGACGACGACGGCTGCAGCAGCAGCATCCGAGTAGACAATTGGTTAGCATAACACACACACACGCACGTACACACATACATGTTCATAGGACTCGTCATAAAGTATCTCTCAATCTGTGTGTCTTTTGTCATTTTGTCACATTGTCGTCGCTTTTAGTATCAAGTATAAAATTCGCTGTTCGAAACATCTTATGCCTAATTGAAAAGTAATCAACACAATCCCGTTAAAAAACCCACTTTCCCCTTGACACTTGAAAACCCTATTGAATAAAAAAAACTCACCTATCCCCAAAGTCTCTGATTTTGTTTAGCTTTCAAAATTTCATGTTTATATGTGTACATCATTGAATTATTACAAAAAACTTCCAAGTCTGCAAAACTCTTATGGGCTTATGTTCGTCACGTGTTGAGGAAGCGGTGAGCGACATACAAACCGACAATGATATCTTTTTAATATTTTAAGACAGCAAACTCGAAAACAACTTTGTACATATAATAATATTGTAGTAGAAATATGCATGTTTGGTTTATATATTGTGTATGTTGTGTTGTAAGTGCTCCAAGGTTTTGTATAAATCATCAAATACACTGAAAACACATTAAACATTCTGTCTATACTGTTTGTTGTTTGAAAGGCTTAAACTGTTTAGAAATTGGCATTTGTTTATGGTTTTGGCTTCTTATTTATAACTTTTATCATGTTTATGTTTAAGCTTTTGTAGTAGGTAAATTAATTATGATTTTCTTCAAATTTTATTTCTTCCAATTCTCAAACAACTACAACAAAAAAACTCTAAAAAAAAAAACATTGCATCCATATCAAAAATTAGAGTGAAGACACCGATCACACAGACAGCCACAATCCCTCAGAGATCTCATCTCCGTCCACACGACGCAATTCCGAGGAAGACAACGCGGCTGTGCCCACAGATCAAGTAAAGTTCAACATACTATACCTTAGATATATATACCAATTGCACATGTGATATGATAATGCATGTGTTTTTTCAACTCTCAACATTATATATGATATATTTTTTTATTCAACTTTCTCACAAATTGGTTTTCCTTATTGCTTTTAGGCCGCAGCTAGTGAGGAGGAAGCGCTACCGCCGCGTTGGTCAATGCAAGTGGCGCCAAATGGACGAACCTTCTTTATTGATCATGAATCACGTCGCACCACTTGGATTGATCCGCGCAATGGACGCGCCAGTCCCATGCCAAATTCAACACGACGTGTCGAAGACGATCTGGGACCATTGCCCGAGGGCTGGGAGGAACGTGTGCATACAGATGGTCGTGTCTTTTACATAGATCATAGTAAGCATTCAACTAAAATACGGCTTAAAAATCCACCTATTAACTATTGAATCTGTTTAGATACACGCACCACACAGTGGGAAGATCCACGCTTGTCAAATCCAAATATCGCTGGTCAAGCGGTGCCCTATTCGCGAGATTACAAACAGAAATATGAATATTTCAAGAGTCATATTAGAAAGCCAGTAAGTTCTAATTTTAATAATCCTGTTTAAAGCTTGGTTAACATGATTTTTTTATTTGATTGCAGACAAATGTACCAAATAAATTTGAAATACGCATTCGCCGTACATCGATATTGGAGGATTCGTATAGAATTATTAGTTCGGTGACCAAAACCGATTTACTAAAGACTAAATTATGGGTGGAATTCGAAGGCGAGACGGGCTTAGGTAAGCTATCCAACAACCTTTTAAAGTTACATGTAACTAAGTATCTTTATATGCTTATAGATTATGGTGGACTGGCCAGAGAATGGTTCTATTTACTATCCAAAGAAATGTTTAATCCATACTATGGACTCTTTGAGTACTCCGCAATGGATAACTACACATTGCAAATCAATAACGGCAGCGGTTTATGCAATGAGGAGCATTTAAGTTATTTCAAGTGAGTTTTTATAGCAAGACCTATAATATCTTATAGTATTTAATCACTTTGTTTTTTGCAGATTTATTGGTCGCATTGCTGGCATGGCTGTGTATCATGGCAAACTTTTGGATGCCTTCTTTATACGTCCCTTTTATAAGATGATGTTGCAAAAGCCCATAGACCTTAAGGATATGGAATCAGTCGATACGGAATACTATAATTCATTAATGTGGATTAAGGAGAACGATCCACGCATTCTGGAGTTGACATTCTGCCTAGATGAGGATGTGTTTGGCCAAAAGAGTCAGCATGAACTCAAACCAGGTGGCGCAAACATTGATGTGACCAACGAAAACAAAGATGAATACATTAAGTGAGTATAAAACGATTGCACCTAAAGATTTAACATACAAAAATACATTGTTATACTTTTTAAGGCTTGTCATCGAGTGGCGCTTTGTGGCACGCGTAAAGGATCAGATGTCCTCGTTCTTGGATGGCTTTGGTTCCATAATACCCCTTAATCTAATCAAAATCTTTGACGAGCACGAACTGGAGCTGCTGATGTGCGGCATACAGAATATCGATGTAAAAGATTGGCGTGAAAATACGCTATACAAGGGCGACTATCACATGAATCACATCATTATCCAATGGTTCTGGCGAGCTGTCTTATCATTTTCCAATGAGATGCGTTCGCGTCTGTTGCAATTCGTCACAGGCACATCGCGTGTGCCAATGAATGGTTTCAAGGAGCTGTATGGTTCCAATGGTCCACAAATGTTCACAATTGAAAAGTGGGGCACACCCAATAACTTTCCACGTGCACATACCTGGTAAGACTTCGAGCTTGTTTGTCCTTGACCTGCATTCGAATTTGAATTGTTCTCATGCTCTCTTGACAGCTTCAATCGATTGGACCTGCCACCCTATGAGGGCTATCTGCAGTTGAAGGATAAGTTGATCAAGGCCATTGAGGGCAGCCAAGGATTTGCTGGTGTTGATTAATAACACTGGCCCTGTGTGCGACGGCGTTGGCAATGTGGGTGACAGTCTATCGCTGTGGCAAGCCGTCCGGCACTTGTATCGGATGGAGCAGCGGCAGCAACAACACCGGCGATTCACTACATCACAATCTGGACAACAACGACAACAACTTCAACTACAACTACAACTACAACAACTGCAACAGCAACAGGGCAACCGTATTGCATCCAATACTTGGAACACCACCGCCACTCAATCTTGTACTTATTTGTTCGTTTGCTTTTGTATTATAATCATTTTTGCTAGTTTAGTGCTGTTTCGTATGTATTTTTAAAACTAGGCGGAAGGCGGCGAACACATTGTGAGGCCCGAAGTGTCCCTATAACATTTGGAGCTAACTATATACGTCCCAATAACATACATATATGAGAAAAAAGGGTCTTTATTACAATTGTTCACTGTGTTTTGCGTTTGCCGACACTTGTAAAAAGTAGGAAAAACAAATACCTTTATAAACTACAAATCAACATATAATATTAACATGCATTGCCTGCGTTCAACTAAGAACTAAACACACACACACACACATACCTAGAACGAAAGAACTAACAAATATACAAAAAAAAAGATAACTAAGAAAATGAAAGAAATCTTATATAGAGTTTTTTTTATAATTGTTATTTTTATGCGATATTCGTCTGTAACAAATTCATATATGAAAAAATGAAGTTATGCCTAAAAACTGACATCTGATAAAGACCATTACAAATGTAACTTTTTTATTCTGTATAACTACTGTATGTGTATTTAAAACAATGATAATGTTAACTGTGCATAAGTCTCTCCAACTTTTAAATGATATAACTAAACAACAACAACAACAAAATGAAATGCCACTAAATCGCAAATTAAATATATGTATATTGTTAAATTTAAATTATATAATGCATTCCAAATGTTTATTAAAAAACACAAAAAGAAAAACCATTAAAAGATTATAAATACGATTGATGATATGTATATCTAAAGCCTATATAAAACTAAACTTTAAAGTCAAATTATGATATAAAATAAAAATTGTTTCAATGAGACGAGACAAATGAAAAAACAAAAAAAAAAAAAAAAAAACGAAATAAAAAAAAAACATAAAAAACTTCAAAGCTAAGATTGTGTTTAAGCCTATCAATATCTTAAGAACAGAACTAAAGTTAAACAGAAATTGAGGTCCTTCTGTTGTCTCCTGTTGAGCGGTGCTGATGGGCGAGTTATATTAAGGACATTTACCAGCCGATTTTGATATGGTCCTAATCTTTCATGATACCGTATTGTGTGCTGCTAATTTCATCAAACAGCGTAGTCAGTTTCAGCTCTCAAATTTTCGATATAGGCCGATATTCCAGCGACTTCCCGTCGGCTGCATCGTGGTGCTGTCCTGTTCAGGCTGTATCCATAAAATAAATCATTTTTAGCCATTCTCGTTCAATGTAATTCAATAGTACTCGGCAGCGACAGGGCTTATCGCATTTTTTTTTTTTTTTTTGCTTTTTAGGCAGATTGGCAATTTTGAGGTATAGCAGCAGGTAGCTGACTTTAAAAACAATAAAAAGTACTGCAGTAAAAGTATGATTTCTGATTTCTGTTCGCCTGGTACTTGGTGCTCGAGCTCAACCAAAAATTGCCAATCTATAAAGAAATAGAATTAATTTATACTAATGTATTTTTTTATGTATATTTTATTTCTTTATTTAAACTCTAATGATTCGCGTTCTGGTTAAGAATTAGTGGCTGATGCCAGTGTGGGACTTGATCCATTCAAGGTAGCTTGTCACACGGGTGAAGGCAGCGGGGTACTGCTTCTCGCAACCAGCAGCAGAGCCGAAAGAGGTCAGACCAACCTGGACCTTGTCGGAAGCGAGCACCAGAGGGCCACCAGAGTCGCCGTTGCAGGTGGAAACGGCAGCTGGGGTGGACACACAGATGTTGGAGGAACGGATGGTCAGACCATAGGTCTTCTGGCAAGAGCCATTGGAGATGACCTTCATGTGAGCGTACTGCAGATGGGAAGCAACAGCGCTGGATGCATCGGAGGTGCGGCCCCAGCCGGAGGCAATAACCTCATCATCAACATAGGTGGAGTAGTGGGATTCCAAACGGGGCAGTTCAACGGCACGGATGGAGCTGGAGTACTCCACAGATGGAATGCGGATCAGAGAGATATCGTTCAACAGAGTCTTAGGGTTCCAGCCCTCATGGATGTGAATGTTTGACTTGTCAACGGTGTGCTTAACCTTGGGGCTGGAGCGCACAGTGCTGCCCAAATGGACAGTGACGGAGTCAACACTAAGTTGTGAAGGGAATAAAAGGATTAGCAAGTACTTCAGTAAATTGTTCAATGATTGATAACATACCCATCCGTGCAGTGAGCAGCGGTCAAGACCCATTCGTGTCCGATCAGAGAACCACCGCACCAGGCGGAGCTCTTGCCAATCTTAAGGGAGAGACCAGCTTGGTAGGGAAACTGATCAGCAGAGGCATCGTGTCCATTGGTAATGCGTCCATCGGGTCCATCCTGTACGGGCATGTACACGTTACGGAGCTCGGGACCCTGTTCGCCGCGCAGAGCCGATCCGGAGGCATAGGCCAAAGCCAAAGCAAATACAACGAGTACCTTCATGATGAGTTCAACAAAAGACTATAAGCTTGCACACTCCATCAGACCCCTTATATATACTCCTGTGTATCTGTCTAATCTAACTGTTTTGAGGATGACGTCTTAGTAATATTATTGTTTATTCGATAGGACACCTGCTGAAGTGGCCTGAGGCTGCTCTTGTAACTCTTTTATGCTTATCAGCTTAATTAAAAATTAATCTTTGCATTTGTGTTTGCTCTGATATGTTTATAGTTTCTACAGAACTAAAGAGATATAACTATTCCCCTAACTAAATATTTGGTTTACTATCTTTTACTTTAATAAGTTTCGTAAGTTTCATAGTTCTTACATAATCAGCAAAATTATAACACAAATGCGTCGTCATTATTCATCATCATCGATAAGATCAGGCAAATGACAATATCACTTGAGACTGTAATTGAGTTTATAATGTAAAAATATATTAAAATCTCTTTACGCTAAACAAAGAATAGGTTTTCATCCAGACAAAGACAGAAAAAGTTAAGTAAATGGGGCCAAGCCATTGAACCAGTTAAATTCTGTTGTTTAAAATCATATATAGCCAATCTATTGAGATCTTATAAAATCGAATGTTCACAAAAAATTGAAGTGGGATTTTTTGAATCGGTTTTTTAAGCACTTAAGACAGGAACACAAACGAGAGTTGTTGAAACTGTGGGCGTCAATTCTTAAGGGTTCGGGACACGAGTCCGTAAACTTGCGTAAACTCAGTTCTAATTATTTCTTTAAATAAATATATATTTGTTTTTGATTTTCTAGCGAATCTAATCTTTTATTCAATTTAATTGAAATCAATATAAATATATACATTATTGGTTCGTAGAGCACGCGCCTCTTATCTTCTTGTTTTTTAAGGGGTTCGTCTCAAGAGAGATACTTTGATAAGATATGCATATTGTTAGATTAGAGGACCCTATATATATGATTGGTTTCTTAGTGGTCAATTCAGAAGTTTCTTTCGTTACGGATCATGAAGTTGTTTGTTGCACTTGCTGCTCTTTTGGCCACGGCCGTGGCTGCCCCCATGGATGGTCGCATCACCGGAGGTGAGGTGGCTCATGTGGGTCAGTTCCCCTATCAGGTGGGATTGAGCATTGCGATCGGTAACTCCGGCGCCTGGTGCGGTGGTTCCTTGATCTCCAATCGTCATATCATTACTGCTGCCCATTGCACAGAAAGTGCTGATTCCGTCACCGTCTTTGTGGGTGCCACTAAGATCAAGGAGGAGGAGCCCGGACAGCAGCGCATTTATGTGGAGAAGAAGAACATCATTGTGCACGAACATTGGGATGCCTCCAAGGTTGTCAACGACATCTCATTGATCAAGTTGCCCGCACCTCTGGAATTCAACGATCGCGTCCAAGCCGCTTCTCTGCCCAAGAAGGAAGATGGTCACTACTCAACCTATGAGGATCAGCAAGCATTCGCCTCCGGCTGGGGTCTTGATAGCGATAAGGCCAACGCCGTCTCTCCCGTCCTCCGCTACGTCGAGATGCCCATCATGAAGTCAGCCACCTGCAACCGCTACTGGGCCGGTATGATCACCGACAAGACCATCTGCATGAGCACCAAGGGCGGCAAGTCTGTCTGCAGCGGTGACTCTGGTGGCCCATTGGTTCACAAGGATGGCAAGGTCAACACTCTGATTGGTGCCACCTCATTCGGTCTGGGCTTGGGCTGTGAGAAGGGCTATCCAGCTGTCTTCACCAGAATCAGTGCCTATCTGGACTGGATCAATGAGAACTCCAAATAAACTTCAACTTTTGACATACGAAAATAAAATGAACTAAATTAAATAAGTTTTTGATTTCGAAGATTGTCCCAAAAATCCAAGAGAACCCTGCAATTCCACAGCAAAAGGTTTATTATGACCATAAAAAGCTCATGAAAACGACTAATTTTTTGGCACACATGCGTGTCCTGTGCAATGCATATAGTTTCCCTACGACCAGGGCTACCAACTCCGAAGGAACAACCCTAAAGTATGCTTTACTTTATCTGGATGCAGAACTATTTTCACTAACAGGTTCTGGTTCCGTTAACTCCTCTGGAAACTTGATTAGGGTGGATCTTATTCGCTCAACTGATTGTAAAATAGGGTTTTCCCAAAGATTGACCAGTTATTTGGCTTAAATTTGGTCACACTTTTCCCATAAAAAAACTCGTTTAATTTATGTTTTTCCAATTTTTTTTATTTTTTTTTGTTGTTTTGTTGTAGGTTTTTAAATTTTTATTCGGACCTTCAAAACAAGCGCTCCAATTAAAATTTTTAAGTATTCGCTTTCGAAACAAATCGATTCGATTTGCTTCCAGCAAAACCTAAAATAAAATTTTTGCACTTTTCAAACGCCATTTTTTTTTTTTTGCTTTTGATCTATGTACAAAACTTAAAAGTTAAGGGGGAAAAAAATAATTAATTGATAGAAATTTCGCATACGATTATGTATTATTATTAGTAATTCTTTTTTTTAACGCCTTTTGCTGCCGTTTGTTGTTGTTGTTGATTAGCAATTAGCAAAGGTTGGAAAGTTTTTTGCAACGAAAATAACATTTTTGTTTTCTTCTTCGAAATATGAATATGTTATATGTATTATTGTATGTGTGTAGTTTAGTATATAGCATTTTTTTGTTGTTGTTTACTTTTAGTTTTCGATAGCTTAATGCAATTATTTAGAAATCGAATAGTGGATGTTGGAAAACGCGCAACGTTTGATTAAATTTTTTTTCTTTGTTTTTTTGCTCTAGTCGAAAATTACTTAAGAATTTTTACCACTTTGATATAGGTATTTGTTGCTTAATTTCATATAATTTTTGTTTTTATAGTTTTAAGTATTTACTTATTTTCGAAAAGTCGCTTAATTTTGCAAACGTATTGTGTTTTGGTTTTCTTTTTATTTAATGTTTTTTTTTGTTTCGTTTTTCAGTGTTGCACAACAATTTTTTATTCATATTTGTTTTAAATGTTATTTAATAAAGAAATTTAAAAAAAAACAACTGAAAGCGACGACTCGAATTAGCTTAAACATTATGGTGTTTTACTAAAACATTTATTAATTGTTTGCTGCTATGGGTTTTAAGAACTAAAAATTAATGTATAATTATGTATAGTAATAATATTCATAAAAAAAATCATGAAAAATGTAAAAACTTTGCTAACTAAAAGTAAATTTTCGTACATTTAAAAGGGCTTTTGTGTTTAATTTTTTCAACTATTATTGAGTTCAAATAATTTATGTGTAACTGTTTTTTATTGTTTATTTTTTTTGTGGTTCCTAAATATGTTTTTTTTTTTGTTTTATGCTTTTGCGTATTTAATTTAGAATCAAATCGCATGCTCTCTTTGTCCCTTACTTCCCGTTTTTCACTATATTTGAATAGGTTGTTTTGTTTTTGTTTTTTTCATCCAAAAATTTGAGTACATTATTTGCATTTAGTTAGGGCCGTATTGCGTATCTAGGCGGAAATATTGTTTCTCTTGTGGCTATATACATACTGTATCTGTGTGTCGTGTGTGTTGTATTTATGCATTTGTTTATAGGCATTTGATTTACTAACTTATTTTCTAAACGGCCGTGCTCTGCGCAGATATTATTTTTATAAAAACTTTTCGCGCGATCGGAAAAAGGTAGTTTGACGATTACATATATATTATGTGTATATATGTGTGTGTATATGTGTTTGGTTTTATAGTTTTATAATTACAAATTAATTAATGCTGTACATAAGTTTGCGAAGATTTTGTTTGTCTTCGAGTTTACTTGATCATCATAATAATATATATGTTTTTTTTTTTTTTTTGTTATAAATCTGATCTGTTCTCATAATTTTTGTTTGTTTTTTGCTTTTGCACTTAAATAAAATGGTTCCATAATAACTTAGCCAACTAATGCATCTCACCAACAATTAGAACTACTGCAGGCTTACTAGGTGTTTTATACATTTAAAAAATAACTATATATCAAGAGGGTATAAAAGTTGTGAAAGTTCAAGATTGATGTTTGATGAAAGAGACGGACAAGGATTTGGGCTATTACTAAGTTGTTGATAAAGAAACGACTACTTCTTGTTGTAGATGGGCAGCGCAGTGGGCAGCGATGCAATGTTGGTGGCGGCACCAGCAGCTGGATTACCCGTTGTTGGCATGGCCATTGGGTTGGACGACGTGGACGACGCTGTCGTTGTCATGTTGGCGGGCAGACCCAGCAGATTGGAGACGGGCGCCGTTAGTGATTGGGGCGCGGCGCCTGCACCGCTTAGTGGTGCATAGGCGCCACCAACTCCATTGTACTTGGCATACTCTTGTGTTTTCATCTTCTTGCCCTCCTTGTCACGATCCCGATCGCTATGCTTCTTCTTGCCGCTAGTGCTGTGACTACTGCTCCCGCCGCTATTGCTATTTGATGTGCTGAACGGGGCGCCACCGTAGGGTGCTGATGACAATGCGCCGGACTGCGCTGCTGTTGTTGTCGCTGCCATGTCGAAGCCGGTGTTGGCTGGCGCTGTTGGCATCGCTAGCATTCCAGTGGGCTCTATCTTGTTCTTGCTGATCTTCAGTTTGAGTGGAACTGCCGCACCATTGGGATTCGCTGCTGCTGCCGTATTCGTCTTGATGACCAGCTTGAGCGAGTCCATGGAGGTGTCTTTATTGCTGCGCTCTTTTTGCTTGTCCTTTTTGTGTTTCTTGCGCTCCTCCTTGTCCGGCTTGTCCTTGGACTTGTCCTTCTCCTTGTGTTTATGCTTGTCCTTCTTCTTTTTCTTCTCCGACTTGCCAACACCATCAACGTCCTTGCTACCATCAGCACCCTCCAGTTTAGTCAGCGCACTCAACTCCATGGAGGACGGCGCTGTCATATTGCTTGCCATTAGATTTGTGGGCGTGCCAAGTGGCTCCTTCTTGATTTGCATTGGCGGTGTTGGCGGCATTGGTTCCAGCAGCTCAATGGGCGGCTTGAGGTCGGGCTTCAGCAGCGAGGCGTTCGTCGTGCACAAGCTCTCCTTGAGTAGACTACGTACCAGATCTGGTGTTGTCTCAATGCCGCCATTTGTCATGGACAACGGCACATGCTTCTCCTCATAGCTGGAATAGCCGGGCAGACTGACGCCTGTGTCAAGTTTACGCACCTTGTCGCGTGGTCCAGTGCCATCATGTTCGTCCAGCTTGCTTAGAGCGTACTGGCTGCCCGTCAGCTCGTTGGCACGCTTCAGATTGCTGTTACCCAGATCCATCTCAGTATGCGTCTTTTTGTGTGGTGGCGGTGGCAGCATGGACTTAGGCGCATTACCAGCCAGGCTCGTGGTGCTGGTGGTGCTAGTGCTGCTATTACTGCTGCTGCTGCTGCTGTGGGGCAATGTGGTGCGATGCTTGTCCTTTTTGGTGGGCGTAAGTCGATCTTTCTTGGGGCTATCTCGATCCCGCGTATGACTGTTTAGCTTGTAGCCCAAGCTATCGTGACCGGGTCCGGGTGGTGGCGGCGGCAGTAGTCCATTAAATTGCGGTTCCTTTTTAATGTCGCTCCATTCGGGGCTAAACAACGAGTTGTTTTTGCCGAGCTGCGGCTGCGTGGCCGCTTCCGGTGGCGGCATCTGTTGCTGCTGTTGCATATGTTGATTGTAGCCTGAGATGGCGCCATAATGCGCCGGCGGTTGATCGTAATTCGACATGCCGTGGACGGATGATGATGACGAGGTGCTGGACGATCCGGTTGAGGATTTATTACGATGCGAGGAGCCATGACTGCTGTAGCCAGCGGACGGCGGCAGCGGTGTACCATTACCACTACTACCAGAGCCACCAGAGCCACTGCCCTGGTAGCCACCACGTGACATCAGCTGATTTGGAGTACCGCTATTGCTGTAGGACGGCAGTGCATTAGGATACATTTTGCTGCTGCTGCTGCTGTTGCCGCTGTTCGACTTGTTGACATCTTTTGATGGAACACCCGCTGCGGATGCTAAATTGCTGGCGGATGAACTGCTGCTGCCGCTGCTACGACCATCCATCAATGGCGGCGGTGGCTGTTGCGGCTTGGAACTTGTTGAAGTCTTGTGGCCTCCATGCGCTTGCATGCCCACCGGCGGTTGCATGCCACGTGACGACTTATGATAGTCCATGGGCATGGGTGGTCGTATGCCTGGGTGAGCGGAGGAGCTACGTTGACTGTTGCCTGAGGAGGCGGAGGAACCACCAACGCCGCCGCTGCCACGATTAGACATTGAGGAGGGCGGACGATAGCCGGCTTGCTTCGATTTGTGATCTACAAAATAAGAGGAAATTTATATGGATCTGCTGGCAGAGATGCACATCATTCAAATACTTACCTCCATGTGCCTCGGGCGGCAGAGCGCCTGGATAATTTGGCAACTTGTGATTCATTGATGATGAGGAGGTAGAAGAGGACGAATTACCTGGTGCACCGCCACCACGTCGCTGCTGTGACGGCACCATCGTTGGCGGCGGCAACAATGGACCCTGCGATGATGACGAATCTCTGCTACTATCGCCGCCATTCATAAGCTCAGGCGGCGCCGTTATATTGGAGTGATAGCCCTTCATCATCTCGCTCATTTTCCAGTCTTCTTTCGGCTTGTTGTCCTTGCTGTTGGCCGCCGTACGATTGCTCGCACCCTGAGCGATTGCCTTGATCGAGTTCAGCTTGGACTTGAGCCGGGCCGGACTCTTCTCATAGATGGCAATAAACTCATCCGTCAGCTGCTTGAGCAGATCCAGCGAAACGCTCTTATCGACATAGTAGAACCAGTGTTTGCCCTCAGTCGATTGAGGTATCTCCCAACGCGACCATTTGCAGGCCAAATAAATGCAGAAGCAGGCAACCACAGTGGGTCGATATTGCAGGCACATCGAGGTCAGATGTAGGCTGGCCATTTGAGATTGCGGCAAAACAAGGACAGATTGTACACATTTAATATTGTTATATTTCAATGAAGTTTATTCTAGCTAATATTCGAGCCAATGTTACTAAAAGATTAAAAGTATTTTTTTTTACTAGAAAATTGTTTTGATAAAGGAGCAAATTAAGCTACATTGTACTCAAACATATAACTAAATTTTATGTTAAATCAATGAATGAATTAATCCTTTATCAAATTTGTGTATTAAAATCAGCCTTATTAAGATTGAATCCGTTAATATTTACTTTTAACCAGTTGAAAGCCCTCCCACAACCGAAAGAGACAAAAATAATTCCAATACAAATTTATTTTAAAATTAATGATTTTGTTTTTTTATTTAAAGTTTTTTTTTTCTTTTTTTAAAAAAAAATATTAAATTTTTATTTATTTAAAGCAATTTTTTATGAGTGGTCTTTTTTTTTTATTATTTTCTTAAAAAAAAAAAGTATAAAACATAATTTTCCTCCGGATACCGGAGACTTTTTATCCTTGTTATTGCATGTCGGTCAGCTTTATGAGATAAAGCAAGATCTTAAAATACCCAGGAAGCATAAAGACTTCTTAATTGGTTTATGAACCATATCTTTAACGGTCCAAGCACAACATTCGCACACCAAAACCTTAACAAGAAGTCATAAATGGCCAGCTGAGCTGACAGGTAAGCTGTCAAAAAGGGTCGGTATTTAGGGTAAGCTGCCTGAAATTCTTTTTGTATATCATAGTGTGGGTGCTGTACCATTGTCAGATTTGGATTGTCATTTTTTGGATCATTTGTACACACAGACGCACACACACATATACACAGACAATTATTTGGTGATCGCTTATATCGTATGCATTGTTGTTTTTTGTTTTTTTTCTTGTTTTTTTTTTAGCTCATGTATGTATTTTAAGCATACCTGTTAGAGGCCAAGAAGTAGGACGTTTGCGCCAGATCCTTGCATGCTAAAATTGATATTTACTGTAATCAGTAATTGATTGACAATTGCTCTTAGCTTGCATTGAGCTCGCATTTTATAGAGCATTGGTATATGTTTTAGAGGATCGTGGTGAAGTTGCCTACCTTTGACCAGCTGGCAGGTGCGTACGACATGTGTGTGCGGATGATCGATGGCCACATCAAAGCCAAGCGTCTGCAACAGGACATTCTCATTGAAGACGAGCTCCTGTGCTAGATCTGCATACGTTTGTTCGCTCGTTTGTGGCAGGCACTTGTTTGCCGCTCTTATCACATGCTCAAGCTTGCGTGGCTGCTCCTCGACCTTGGCGGCCAGAAACAAACTGGCCGATGCCATTGAATTGCGATGGAAATGTGTGAACGAATGAAATGCATAGAAGCGATGCATATAAACAATCGCTGTGTTTATGCATAGTTGCGATACTTGCAGTCGTTGGCCCATCTCCTGTATTAGATACGCTGTCATTTGTCGATAGTGAAGCTCATCGTCGCATTTAATGCCGCAACGGCGACTTGGCGAGTTCGTCAGCTGCTCAGTGCTAAAATACCAAACCTTATCCTTTTCGAATGGCAGGTTATTGTTGTTGCTGTTACTGCTGCTGCTGCTACTACTGCTATTGCTCCCGCTGGCTACTGTTGAAAGCGCGGCTGAGGGAGGAACGCCCGAGGGTGGAGGCAAAAGACTCATTGCTCACACTCTTACGGGACAACAAAAGTGAAAAAAAAAAACACACCTAAACTATCTTCTTCTTAACAATTTGTTAAGTTCACATGCAAGAAGCAGAAAAAGCACACGCACAGTTTTGATGATTTCTCTTAATGATGTTTTGGCTTGGCAGCTGAGTCAAATGTTTTTGTTGTTGTCGTCGTAGTAGGAACTGTACGAATTGCAAGAAGAAGAGTTTGTCGTTTTTCTTTGTCGGCTGTGACAGAAGATGCGTTGGTATTGGTGTTGGTTGTGGCGTGGAGTAGGGAAAGGTGGCTGACGCTGGCTGCGCTGCTGCTATTGCTGCGCATCGACTACGGCGGCGATTGCCACAACACATTTGCTTAAAAATATAGCAAAATGCACACTCGATTTGCGATTTGTTTCTGTTTTCGTAATTTTCACACTTTTTACGCCATTCAAAAATCTGCTTTTGCTGCTGTTTTGATGGCGTTCGAGTGTGCGTGCGTGTGTGTGTGTGGTTTTCTGGAAATTGCGACTGCTCAACGACGGACATACATAGACGCGAGCCCGACGACGACGTTTGTTATGCAACTTTTACATCAATTCATTGTTATCATTGCTGTTATTCCTTTTTCTCCACACAAAAACACCTCATTTTTGTTCTATAATTTGCAATGCAAATGCATCGCAAAAATGTGATTTTGGTTTTGGAACGCACAATGACACAAAAAGAAAAAAATGTATGTATGTATATGTATTTACAGTATGGCCGTCGCAGTCATCTTCGCGATATCGATACCACCATCGGTATGGAAATATATCGGCATTACCACATGACAAGCCGATATATGTGAAGAAGCTAAGCCTATCGGCATCGAATGTTAAATGCAACCGTGAATAAGTTAACAGCGCTGAGTACGTTCCATAGCATTCAGCTTTCGAACAGTATGCTGCGCAGCTGTCAACTTTTCATTAAAAAACGCGCGCAAATTCAAATTTGAAAAAATACACTAGAAAAATTAAGCAAATAAATCATTGAAATGTGTTTTTAGTCACTTTTATTAATGTTATTTATAAAACAGAGATAATATATAAGTATGTATAGATATATATTTGTTTTTAGCAATCTGTAGATTAAAACATACAAAATTTAGCTAAAAATCTTAAAACTCTAACGGTTCCATAACAGTAAATAATTATGCTATTTCTTTTCAGATTTTCATCTGTTTTTCTTCTTGGTTTTGGTTTTTGTTGTCTTGTTAAAATTAAGCCATTATCTCCATAATATTCGACCTATTTAGTCACCTACATTTCGTTCCATTCCCATTCTAAATACTAATTTGTGGCTCGCATTTGCTGATTTTAATGCAGACGACATTGACATTCGCCTGTCTCAATATACACACATAAAAATTCAACTTAAACTTGTTGCATAGTGCTTAAGTATACAATATAAACTATATAAACTACATATTATCTTTTCAACAGTTTCACTTTTCCAACTTTCCTTTTCAACTAGCTAATAGAGTCCATTCGTGAATAATATCCAAAGTGGATTGAATTCAATATCAAACATCAAAAAATTTAACCATTCGCTCCATACTGCTTAATAAATTAATGCCATTCTTTTGTCTTTGTTTAAAGTACCAATAAAGTAAGTATTTGCCTTAAATTTTCTAAAGATCTTTTGCGATCTAATTTGGGTTTTCTTTTTTAATTTAGTTGGTCTTATCCAGCGTATGTGTTTTGTTTTGGTTTCAATCCAATTTAACAGATACACATAAATAAATAATATATATATATATAATTATTACTTATGTAGTTATAACTACCTACTAATAAGTGAAACATGAGGTCCAGAAGTTGTTTATATACATTTAAAGTGCATAAATAGCTTGGCGGTTCCAAAAATTGTTTTTTTTTCTTCTTCTCTGATTGCGTATTACAAATATTGAATAATTCGTTGCAAATTGGTTGAGCGTTCCCTAAAGTTAAGGTTCAAAAGTGTTCGAAATGAAAAATGCTTTGAAGAAAACTATCGGAATTTGCTTACCAATCTTTCGTTGCTTGCATATTTTGTGTTTGTGTTCAATTGTTCTATATATAAAATTGCTCAAAATTTGATGGTGCTTAAAGCAGCTTCAGTTATGTTTAAGATTTACTATGTGATGCAATTATTACTTAAAATCTATATATTATGATGATGCTCCTTCGACATTTCTCACGTTTCGCGAAACCTCAAAAACTGAGTACTCAACTACAATATATTGATGTGTATATCCTAAGTACATGAAAATGTCTGTCTTAAGCCTACAAAATGCATCCATCTAAATTTATCTAAAATATTTAATCTGCTCGTACAATAAATATGCTTTGAATATTTATAAATATTTGTAACTTATTTGTGTAATGGGAGGTATATGTAGATTTCAAATTTGTAACGGGTTGCAAATATTTGTATGTAAAGATCGTAGGATCCTTGTTTTGGTTATCGATAACGATATCTATATCGAATTGAAAATAAAACGCATGCATATTGAAATAATAATTTTATTTTAATAATAAAAAATAAAAAATAATCATAAAAAATGTATACAATAAAACAGAGTTAAACTCAAAACTCACTTCACTTTATTATCATACAATCATATCATCATATTATATCATATACCATCATATATCATATCAATTCGCAATCATTTGAACCAAAAAGTAATCAAATTAAAACACTGCTCGCTTTTGACATTAACGTAATATATATATAATTCGATAATGATAAAGGTACTTAGAGAACGCAACTACATAAAAGTTTAAAAAAAACGAAATGATATATTGAATAGAATAGAACTAGGAGTTTTTTTGTTTCTCTTCTCGTTTAACTTTAGTTTAGTTTATGCATTTAAGAGATTGCACATTTTTGGGCAGTGTTTGGAAATTGTTGTGTGTGTGTGTGTGTGGAACTATATTTTGGTAGTGTGTTGTGGCAGTGTGACGTAACAAAAAGCGTTTACAAAACTATTTCAGACATAAACTTCAGACCAAAAGTAGATTGCGGTTTAAATTTTTTTTGATGTAACTCCTTAGTTTGCGTGTGGTTCATTTATGTCAAGTTGTACAGTGCAGCTTCACTAAAATGCACCACATAAGATGAAAAGTTGCTCTTCTGTTCTTGTGGTTTGTTTTTCTGTTCCTTTTTGTTTTTTTTTTTTTTTTGATATACAAAACTTACAAATTAATAATTACAAAGAAAGTTTGTTTTTTTTATAGACCATCAGCTGAAACATTTTGTTTTTTTGGGATTTTTCTTGAACTGTTTGTGTTTTCTGTGGCTATTATTAGTTGTTGGTTTTAGTTTTTAGGCAGGGTTTGTAAGAAGAAACACTTAAATAAATAAACTATCAATAAGCATTGTTAAAAACTAATTAAAACTATGAAATATTTCTCATATTATTCAACTCCGTTCTATCTTTCCTTTATAAAATAAGCAACAAAAACAATGAGCCCAAATAAAAAGCCGCACACGAGTACAGTTAACCGGTTTGAACTAACTAATAACTCTTCGTATTTTCTTGCAGTGTATGCGTAAAGTGTATAGGGTGCTTTGGGCTTGATTTGGGGCTGTGATAGGGCAGGGGACATAGTTATTTAGTAGGTATTTAGGGGGCAGTAGATAATATTAGGCTAGGTATATATATAGTAATTCGTATCTAAAAGTTGTTTGTTTTTCCATATTTTCATATCAAATATCAATAAGAATTCTTCAATCGATCATATCAATAATAATAATAATAATAATAATAATAATCATAATAATAATCAATAATAATAACAATAATTAATTAATTAAATTGTACAATTAAAACACTAAAGCCAATGAATAGATCATTAATTACTAAATAAAATTTTTCTGTTTTTAGCATTTTTTGTTGTTTTGTTGTTTTTGTTTATATAGATATTATTATACATTTATATATATAAATGTATGTATATATATATATGCTTAGCAACTATGTAATTTATACTCTTCATCGGTTCTTTTCTTAATTCTTAAGACCTTACCAAAAATAACTCAACATGTACAAAAAAAATCCACCTCTCGAAACAATTTGTTTAAATGTAGCTTACCCTTCATACATACATAATGTAAATGTTTATATATGTATGTAGTTTGGATGCTTCTTTCACTAAATATATATTTATATATGTATATATTTCTACTATTGCCGCTAGCCGGATTTCAGCTCCCAATTCTATTGCCACCGATTTCATTCACATTCACATTCCGTTCCGATTCCGATACCGTAAGGTTACGTTTATTTACATGATCGTTCTCTCGCTCTATCCTGCTCTCTCTTTCTCTCATACGCCATTGCAATCGATCTCAACAATATCCTTGGGCACATCGACAAACTGATAGACGAGCCGCTGACCATCCACCTTGGCCAATATACCACGCTGATAATAATATCGTAGAGCACGGCCCATTGTCTCATAGTTCATATCCGGCTTATTCTTGTGCATGCCCCACAGGCGCGAGACCGCCTTGGAGTCGACCAGCTTGAATACACCCTTCTCACGGTTCGTCCACTTGATGAAGCGCGGACAGTATTCGCGATCTTGCAGCAGCTTGAGCAGAAACTCCCACAGATATGTGGTGGAGCCCTCTCGACTGCGCCGCTTCACGCCCATCTCCAGCTTGGGTTTGCGCGGCTTTTTCGCCTTGCGCTGCTGAAAGCCGCCCAGCTCCAGCATATAAGAGAGATCATAGTTAACGCTCGATGTGGCCGGCTGTTGGATGACGCTCTGTGAGCCATTGCCGCTGCTGAGCATTGCTGCTGCTGCCACAGCGCTGCTGCTGCTGACAACTGATGCTGCTGCTGCTGCAGCTGCCGCCGCTGCTGCCGCATTGGCGATTGTGGAATGCGTGTGCTGTCCTGTGCCATGCAACTGATGTGACAGCTGTGACTGTGGATGCTGTTGTTGTTGTTGCTGCTGCTGCTGCTGTTGCTGTTGCTGCTGCTGCTGCTGTTGCTGAATATGCAACTGTTGCTGGTGATGTGACATTTGTTGCTGCTGCGGCGCATGTTGCTGCTGCTGTTGCTGTTGCTGCTGCTGCTGATGTTGCAGGGAATGATGCTGATGTGTGCCAAAGCCATTGTTGGCACCTGAATTACGCTGTGACGCTGCCGCTGTTGGTGCATTGAAGTAGGATGTTGTCAGATAGCTGGGTGCGCCGGTTGCAACAGGATTAACGCCAGCAACACCGCCACCACCAGAGCCGCCATTGCCATAGTAATTGTCGGGCACTGCAAGGAAGAGTGAAGTATAGTTAGTTAACGATTTTGTCAAGTTTTCTATCAATTGTGAACCACTGTGCACAGCACTATTCGCATTCGCTGCGTGACTATTTCACAGTGCACACGGCTACATACATACATACAAACACACAGACCGCGATACCTACATACATACGTATGTAATTTTATATGCTATTTAGTAAGTTTTGTTTTACATCCGGCGTCAACGGCGCTGTCGTTGCCCAATTCAACAGTCAGTCAGAGAGACAGAGAGCGAACGAGTGGTGCACGCAAGGGGGTGGCGCGAGGAGCAGGCGAAAAGCGAATAAAATCAAAAGTATTCGCTCACCAACAACATCAGCAGCAAACTCTGCTCGCAGCAACAGAGACAGCGACAGCGACTGCGACGGTGAGAGAGAGACAGTAAAAAGAGAGAGCAAAGCAAGCTTTCGTTCGGTGTATTTGTTCGTGTCTTCGCATCGCATCGCATTATTGCATTGCCGTATTGGTGTCTTGTTGGCGCTCGCTCTCACAGTAAGAGTGAGAGAGCGCATACATTGAAAAACGGGAGACGCTCACAGTGCCAGAGCATTGCCACACATTGGAGCTGACTGCTGTTGCTGTTGCTGTTGCTGTTGCTGTTGCTGCTATTGCTGTTGTCGTTGTCGTTGTGACCTTCACAATTTGCGCAAAGGCAATGTGTCGATGACCACAGATTTTACACAGCGAGCGACGACTCACACACACACACACATACACATGAAAGCGAGGCAAAAGCATAAAAGCAGCGCGAGTGCAACACACATTTTTATATTGCAATTGATTGTGTTTGTATGTATGTATGTACATATGTTTAAATACATGTTTGTTCTGTACATTTTTCGCTTAATGAACTTTTGTTGTTTGTTGCATATTTTAGTTGATTTACTACTCACCCCCAACACTGCGATTCCATATATTCCGCAACGAATTCGCCGCATTATTCTGATATAAATTCGGATGCAGAAATGTGCCTGTGTGCAGGTGTGCGGCTGCCGCTGCCGCCGCTGCTGCAGCAGCTGCCGAGTGGGTGGCTGCCGCGGCAGCAGCCGCAACCGATGCTGACGCTGATGATCCTGTACCCGTTGCCCCACCAACACCAGCACCAGCTGCTGTCGCTGTGGGCATGCCCAAACGTGCCTTCAACTCGTCGGCGCATGGCTGACCGCCCGAACTGGAACTGTCTACGTCGGATACGCCGCTATCCGCCGGACTTGGCGGAAATGAACCTGCAAGCAACAAGAAAGACAAAAAGATTAGTACTCAAGTGTGCGGAGGGGGGCAGAAAGGAAGTCAGTTAAGGGGCGTGTGCAGTTGTTCACCTTGCCTTTAAGGTTTTTCAAGTTATGTTAGGGTATCTGTTAATCGGTTTTTACTGTTGTTGTGGTTTCTTTTTGCACTCACCTGTTGTGGCCGTCGTATAATTTCTGTGATGTGGATTGTGAATTGCGCCGCCGCTGAGCAAATTATGCAGCAATGGCCGATGTGGTATGGCCAAAGGTTGTTGCTGTTGCTGCTGTTGCTGATGCACATTGTTGCTATGCTGTTGTTGTTGTTGCTGCTGTTGCTGTTGTAGTGGCGTCAAGAGCGCATTCTGTTCGGTCTTGATGTGCAACAATGTTGTTGCACTGCCAAAAGCTTGCTGCTGTTGCTGTTGTTGCTGCTGTTGCTGTTGTTGCTGTTGCTGATTCTGTTGCAGGTGCTGTTGTAGTTGTTGGTGCTGCTGTTGCTGATGAGGTGACGGACTGGTTGATTGTTTCACAATAGGAATTTCAGTATCTAAAATGAAAAGACATAAAAAAAATGTGTGAGAAAAAGTTAAATAATAATATTTTATGATTAAGAAATATTTGCATTGTTCATGGCTTCATTTATTTCACTCCATTTGGATTTGAAGGGGAAGCACTTGAACTACTTTAAAATGTCTGGCAACTCTTGCGACCCAATTCAACCAAAACAGCTTTATCACAACGACAACAACAACAACTGAGATGTGTCAAAATGTCTAAACTGATCATGGAATGTAAAGCTAATAATACTTCAATGAATTTTTGCAAAGAAACGTAATTGCCAAAAGGCAAAACGAAAAGATAGAGTGTGTTATTATTGTTGTTGTTGTTAGCAGGTTGAGTCGACGCCAAAATTGAAATGCCCCAATTTGGCGAGCCATGAACTCAAAGCACAACAACAGCTAAGCAATGACAAAAGAAATGCAAAAGTGAGAGAAGCAGCAAAAAAGCAACACAAAAAAGTGAAACAACAAAAATTGCATCTCACTTTCTTTAGTTGCTGTTGTTGTTATTGTTGTTGTTGTGCATTGAGGCACAACGCAAGAAAAATGCACAAGTTGTGTTTTTGCTTTTTTCTTTCTTTCGTTTTTTTTGTTGTTGCTGTTGCTGAAAAGTAAAAGTGAATTTTCACTTATTTTATGCGAAACGCCGCAACGGCTGCTGCTGTTCGCTGTGGATGACGAACATGAAGAAGAAGAAGCAAAAGCAACAACAACAACAAGAGCAGCAGCGAAAAAAATTGCATTGAATGTCAAGCTGTTCACACACATATATAGTGTTGGCATACACACAGTTGTCTCGCTCGCACGCAAGTGCAATGTGCAGGCAAAACTAAAAAAAAAAAACAACAACAACGCAAGCAATAAAGCTTGCATGCAAACACACACATACGAACACGAACATATACACGAAGAGACTCTTGGCAGCAAGAGAGGAAGAGAAATCAGGTCAAGGCTTGTCGGCGTTGTTGTTGCTCTGCTTGTTGTTGTTGTTGTTATTGTTGCTTGGCAAGCGGCGACGAGTTTACAATTTATGCTTTGCTGGCTGCATTATTGCATGTTGTACGCGAGCGGCAAAGTATGCGTGTGTGTGTGTGTGTGTGTTCGCGTTTTTACAGCTTTTTAAATGCCCACACACATACAAACAGACATTGAAGCTTACAGACAATTCGCCTCGTCTCATTTTAATTGCCGCTCGTTTCATATCGTTCATATTTGCTCGCTCATTCGCTTTTGTTTTTGTTTTTGTTGTGGGTGAATGAGAAGCATGTAAAAAACAACAAAATCTACATATATTCATGCATATTCATATGTGTTTGTTTGTATGTTTACAACAATATTCAAAAGCTGCTGTAAAAATATGGCACACAAATTTTATACATTTGTATTAAGCCACAAAACCAGACATTGTCTCTATGTATGTGTGTGTGTGTGTGTCTCTAGCAAGTCGTGACGGAAATTGCGGGCAGGCAGCTAAATCAGCTGTGCTGTGGCCTGCAATACCTTAACCCCCACAACGCCCCTCCACCTGCCGCTGCAGCTCGTTTGAAGCTCATTTATTTTTTGGGTCTTTTTTTTGCAGTGGAAAATCGACTTTTATATTACTTGGGCGGAAACTATAAACATTAGACAAAACGAACCGTTTTTTTCAGTGAGAACTTTTTAAGCGGGAAACCAGAAAATTGCTAAACGGAAATGCCTGTCAATCGTTGTTGTTGTTGTTGCATATTTGTTCGATTCTTTTTATTAAGTACGGAAACTACTTTTTGGTACGAGCTCACGTGGCCCGGCTGCCGGGCTAACAAGGCGTATGCGTAACATAACGCAGCTGTGCGACTGGCACACAAGACGTATACGTAATGGCCATAATTGCTAGCTGCACAATTTATAGAATTCGCATATTCAAACAGGATTTTGCCTAGTTGTTAGCTGGCACACCTGACGTATGTGCAATATGCAATACAAAAATTGCGCATACGCACCAAATGCATAGGGGAATTTTTGTTTGCGTTGCCAAAGTGATGCAAATTGACTTATTTCAAATGGATATCTCGGGCATTGCAATGTTGAGCCAAATGTGCGCTGACCTCTAAAAATGCGGTCTAATAAAAAATAAAAAGCCAAACATATATAAGATATGTGTATGGGAAAATGAAATTGGCCAACAACAGCTGTAAGTGTAAGTTTATGTGTGTGTGCAATTAACGGTAGAGTCATGTGCAGAGTTGCTTTATTGTGTGTATACAGTTTTTGCCTATTGGTATTATATGTTTGTTTGTATGTATGTATTTCCCTGCCCGAATTTGGACTTGAACTGCCTCGTTGATATGTGCGCGGCGTTTTGGGACAGTTACATCACAATGGCAGCCAGCATTTGCGAATAGTAGGTCAATGTAGGTAAAAAACACGTTGTTGTTGTTGTTATGATTAGTTTGCCTTTAATGCTGATATGCACAGAGTAATACAACAATAACGATAATAATAACAATAAAAGTGGTGCTCGTTAGGTTTGCACAACGCGTCTTATGTTCGTTATCATCTTATGCTCGAGGGTATTTTATAGTTCACCACATTTATAAGATTATTTCTTTCAGTTTGTTTTGTTTACAGTTGTGTTCGCCATTTCCGTGGAAGCCGCCTTGTTGCTTGTCCTACAATAACAATTTTGTTATTGCTAATGTGTCATTTTGTTATTGGCCTATTTAATGTTCAACTCGACTTTTGTTTTGTAGGTGTTTGAAATAAACAATTTTTTAAAGCAAAAGGTGGGTGACTTTTTGTCTAAGCTGTTAAGTTTTTGGACAGCCAGCCATACTTATAACGGTTTTTGGGTTTTTGCAAACTGGGTGTGGGAAAGATCAGTTAAGAGATGAACAAAGTAAAGATAAATGTAAAAAAGATGCAAAAGAAAGAAAAACTTCAATAAGGCAGCATCGACTCTGTTAAGGAATCTTTATTCTTGTTGTTTAAGAGCAGCGATCTCGAGTATTAAAGGATCTTAAGGATACCATAGCTTCAAGCTTGATATCTTTATAGATAAAGCTTTCATCGATCACATACAAATGCTTTGTAATCTAGATTTGACTTAGTCTCAGGAAACTTCCTGTCTGCATTGAAACCAGGGCCTAATACAACATATTTGTAATTTGTTTCGATTAAACGTTTTACCAAAAAATTATAAAATCAATCTTCAACAACAAATTTAAAGCTACTAAAACATATGCTTATAGTGGACAACTCACAGTATGTAAAATGATTATAATAAAGAAATGTGAAAAAATACATATTATTAAATTTTATTGCACTGCCAAAAATGAAGCTAACGATCATAAAAAAAACGAAAAAAAAAACAGTAAATACATATGTATTTATTTGCATTCCTTTGTGTTTTTGTGATGAGTGTGTTTAACAGCAGCGCGAAAAGCAATTTCAATTTTGACAATAACAATAAGAGAGTAACAGAGCTAAAACAACAACAACAACAATAACTGTCGACCGATTAACCAAAAGTAATATGCGAATAACAACATGAACAACAACAACAACAGACAAAAGAAAGCAACACAGCGAACACAGCGACAACAACTCAAAAGTTCTATATTTAAAATATTATAATTTATGTGTTTGTTTGGCTATTGTACATGTGCATACATATAAACCATACATGCCCATACATATGTAGAAGTTGTTGCTGCTCCCAGTTGGGTACACTCGCTCTTTCCCTCTCCCTTTCTCTTTCTTTCCCCTTATGCCTATCATGGCACTGCTTCCGTCAGCGAACTCAGTTCCCAGTTCATTCCCACTTTTTTCACTCTCTCTCTCCCTCTCGTTCTGTTTAAATTCCTGTTCTGCTTATTTTGGCTTTTATGCCTCTGCTGCGTCGCTGTCTTTCACACTGTCTCTCTCTATGTGTGTGTATGGGTGCAAAGAATAAAAGCCGCTGTCGGCAGCACACACTGTTGTTGTTGTTTCTTTTGTTCTTGTGTTTGTGAATCGACGTCGCTGGGCGCAGTTGTCAATGTGTGTGTGTTCGGTGCTTGTGCTTTTTGGAAATTCAGTCTCAAGTTCAAGGTCTCGCGGATAACGAACACACATACACACACACACATGCAAACAAGTGCGAGACGCACACACACACACATACACACATGTGTACAATTCTTATTGCTTGTTTAAGCTACATATATGTATGTATGTGTATATAATTCCCATATCTGTTGTATGTTTGTGCGAATTTTTTTTCTTATTTAAAAGCAAACTTCTCATTGTTGCCTGTCTTTAGCACTGTGTTTACTTTTTGTTGCTGTTCTTCTCTTTCTTTCTATTCTTTCTTTCTTTTTTTTGGCTTATACTATTTGGACATATATTTGAAAACAAAGGAAAAAAGTTGCCGCAGCACAAACAAAATAAATAATATTCAAACAATAAAGCAAAAAAAAAAGATATTCCTCAATATTTCCGCATCAAGAATTTTGCTGTTGTTGTTGTTGTTGTTGATATACAAAAAAATATCTCGTTTTGAATACAAAAGGAAATGCATAGTATATATGCATGCATGTGTTTGTGTGTATGTATGTGTGTATGTATTTGTGCATATTTATACATATTGTAATTTTTGGGACTGTTATTTATTAAGCATTTAATTTTTTATATGCCGTGTATACCATGTATATATTATATGCCTATATTCATATGGATTCAAATGAGTTTTATATCTGTTTAGTATATGTTTTATATGTATACATATTTTAATATAATATGCATTTAGATTGACGCATTTGTTCAATACGCCATTTGTTAACTGACTTAACGCAATTTTGTAACACTTTTTGGATATAATACTTTTCTGTGTTAAGTATACGTATATAAAATTAAGTCTTGAATAAATATAAAAGTGTGTGAAGGAAATTCTATAAAGAATCAAATTATCTTTCTACTGCATGGTATTGAGAGAAAAGTAAAGGGTTTTTGATCTATAAAGAGTCTTGAATAAATATTATTCAAAAGAGTGTGAAGAAAATGTTAAAAAGTATAGCCTAGACTAGCCTTTGACTGTATATTGCATATGAGCAATCAGTACAGATCTTAAGTATGTTAGACAGCATGTGACGTAAAAAGGGATTTTAGTAAGAATAACCTTTTAGCACTAAAGTATCTACAGAATATAAGAGAGTATATTGAAATACTTGAAGATTTTTTACACAAAGAATATTCCATACTATCCTATTGTATATAAAATATAGATCCTGCTTAAGAAATGAGTTAAAATCTTTAATCACATCATTATTGACGTCTTTACGAGTTATTACAAAGGAAGAGAAATAAGTGAAGTCTTAATCGTATATAAAAATAAGCTTACATCATTCTTTGTTTGCATATTCTTACCGGACATTACATAATTTCGTAGAATTTTGATTGCTTTGCTTTGTGGCCCATTCGAACACGTGCCTCAATTAGCACCTTTCTCTTTGCAGAGTTCTTAATCAATAAATGTATCTTTGTATCTACGATAATATTTATCTGAGCTGCCATTCTCCAATACTTTGGCATTACAAGTGTTAATTAAGATGTTTGTCTATATAGTATATAGAATTCCAGAAGTAAAACTCATCAAACAGAGCAATAAAGAAAATGTGCAGCTAGACGATTAGCTAATGTCTATGAATCAGATTTTGTAATCATACTCTATAATACTATTTATACAGTTAGTGTAGTGTCTAGTGACATAATCTTGATTCTCTCTATAGCTAACATACACACACACACACTCACACACGCACTCTCGCATCACTCTCTCTTTCATGCTTATTATCAATTATCGCCGCGCAATCAATGGACAGATAAGGAGACCCCAACAAATAAAGAACTGCGTCTGGTAAATATGAAAAAAATGCGCTTACAACATTTACACACACACACAGACAGACATCGAGACATGTTGGCTTACATAATTCTTAAAAGAAAAACAAAATGGAAAAAAAAGTCAACCGTATTTGGGTTAAGCTAAAGAAAATGATTTGCTAATTTCTGGCGCTGAAACGAGAAATTTAAGTTTTTCCGCGCTCGCTACACTCTGTCTCTCTCTCTCGCTCTCTCTCTCTCTTTCTCTATTTGTGTGCTTGTGTGTGTACTCAGTTGTTGCCAATCTATTCCCAACCTACCTCAAAATGTTTTGCGTTAGGCCTCAAAGCAACAGACCTCGTTGTGCATTGGGTGAGGGGGGGGGGAAGGGGTGAGACAAAACACACGACAGCGTCGCTCTTTTCCACTATTTCCCACACACACACACACATATACACACTCGCGGCACAAGTTTTACAATCGCACGCTTACAGAAGCTGAAACTGAAGCTGGGCCTGCTTGTTACTCATGTAAAGGGAGCATGAAAACTGCGAGAGAGAGAGCGAACAAAAAGAGAGCATAATAAGCTCGTTGTGCTCTCCAACTCATGTCGCAATTGAAAGTCGTTTATACGAGTGTGTGTGTGTGTGTTTAGTTGTGGGCGGTGGGTATTTGGGGAACGGGAGCAGAGTGACTGTGCGGTTGAAACCCCAAAAGGTTGAAGGTAAAACACAAATCAAAAACAAAACCAAACCAAATAAAAATAAAAGAGGTTACAACAAAAAAAAGATTGCATGTTTGCAAGTGGGAATTTTTTTGTAGCTCGTCGTCAAAAGGAAAGGAGTTAAATACACAAACAATATTTTGTGTTATTTTTTGGTAACATTTTCAAGGAATTTAATCCAACGTCGATGTGATTCATGAATGATGATATAGGGCTAATATGTACGCCCACTTTTACAGACTGTTTTGTTTTGCTTTAAGGAACCAGCATTATATTTTTGTGTTAGAAAATGCTGCGGGTTTTTATTTTTGCGGTTTTTGTTTGTTGCACTCGCAAAAGATTGCATATACCAGAAAGAAAAAAGCCGGGTATTATCTGAGTAGCGATAATATGTTAATGCTTATTGTTTTAGGAAGTTATTAGGTCATAAAGTTATGAATATTTAAACGCAAAACTTGTGAGAAACTTGTTAAGAAGCATATGAATTTTTTTTTTTTTTTTTTTTTTTTTTTTTTGTTTTTATTAAAAAAATGTTATCACTTAATTTTGATAATTTATTACTTTATAGGGCAGATGCTGCCAACTACATATATATCAAAAATTATTACCATTTTATGGGTTAAGTAAAAAACCAAATAAAACATGGAAAAAACTCACCTAAAAACCAATGATATATTTTCAAATGACTAAAAAATACATAATCTATTTAAAAGTAAAGTTATCGCATTAGAATATAATCAATTTCATTTACAATTAAGCCAAAGTGACTTATTTCGAGTTCGCGACCACTTTTTGCATAAAATCTGTCATAATGCCATGTACTCAAAAAAATTTCAACCAACGTATGCCCCACTATGCTTTATAGTTGATATATTTTTTTTGGGGTGGGGCCAAGAAGTTGGCAACTGCATAAATCTGTCATTGCCATGTACTCAATAACCCGTATGCCCCCCATCTACTTGCCACAATTGTGACGCCCACTTAGCCAAGCTGTGAGCGACGCGCATTTCCGCTAACAAAATGAGAAAAGAAAAAAAGATATCAAGTACCTGACGCCCTTCTTTAAGAACCAAATCGTTTATATAGTATAAATCTGTATGTTTGTACATAGATTGTTCTCTGATTGTATATATATATGTATGTATGTATATGTAAGATTCCCTTGCAGCAACCAAATCGGAGCAAAAGGCAACAAAATCGCTTGCGAAAAAGTCAAAAGAGACGCCCGTGTCAAATAGAGGAAACAAGTTGTTTGGCTGAAGGGTTACCAGCGCCAGTCTAGTTACACACAAACACACACACATACATACGTGTATATGTAACAAGTGTATATATATAAAATAAAAGTCCCCCAGTTGCCAGTTGGCGCCTTGGTTGTTCGCAAACTGAGAAACTATTTCACACAACAACTAACTAACACACACACACACACTCATGCACACACACATACATATATGCACATAAAATTACAATTTACACACACACACACACACGAACTTGTGAATGCAGCAAAAGCAATGTGGAGAGCATTTGATAGTTAAGCTCTCTGTGCTCTCTTGCTCTCTCGCTCTAGCATGCTTGTTGGCCTGTTATTGTTGTTGTTGTAGTAGTAGTTGTTGCTTTTGTGCGTTTGCCGCCTAAAGTAATCAATAAAATTGTTGAGGTGGGTTAGGAAACTGTTACGAAGCTTTGCCGCCGCCGCCGCCGCCGCCGCCGCCGCCACCGCCATTGCCGCTCTTTTATGCTCAGACAGCGTCAGCAGCGACGTTGGCAGCGACGTCTTCGTCGTCGCCGTCGTTGTCGTCGTCAGCGGAAATTGCGCTATTTTAAATAATGTTTATTTTGCGTTTGGACGTCTTTGTTTTTTGTTTTGGCTGTCTTCTTGCTGTTGTTGGGGGAGCGGATTTTGTTTCTTCTGTTTTGTTTTTCGTTATAAATTTTGCCTGCTATTGTTGCTGTTGTTGTTGCCAAATTGACATTTCACAATTTTTTCTCTACGGATTACAAAGAAAACTCTAAAATGGCTTTTAAAAGGCCCATAAAATTGAAGACATAATAAAGCATTTTTAAATTTGCAACAGACACAGAATGTGGCATTTCCACACATACTGAAACATATGTTTTGCCTGATTATCAATAAAATATCTGAAATAATCCTCTTAATGCACGAATCTTTAAGAATATTCCAGATAAGGACTGATAAACTTTGGCAGATGAGCTTGTAAATAAATAAAGTAATAGTTTTAGCTCCGTTTAAGCCAATAAAATCGAATGTATTATAACATACATATATCATTTTGTTAGCAATCTCAAATAAATATTAATTTAGATGTTAGAAGATTTGTGATATAAAAACATTTAAAACCTGCCCTTGACTCAAAGTTTATATAGTAAAGGGCTAAAAAGATCTATTTACACTTATTCGGAAGGCAATACAAAATGTATCAACAAGGTGTTTCTAGATCTTTTTGTAGTATACGTGATAATTACGCATACGCAATGTTATACATGTAAACATTGCGTATGCGTAATGATTTGTACTTCGTTTTTGTGCACTATAAGGACATGATTTGAGTATTTTGATGTAAGTTTTGGAAACTGAAAGACACATTTATTCTTGTTCTAAATCTTTTAGCCCGTTTTCCCCCCCCAAAACTTTTTTATTAGCTACTTACAGTAGCGCTTCATTAAGCTCTTCTTGTAGGCTGCGGAGCGTTCCGCTGGTTTTAATCGCATCCTTGTGCGTTCACATTGCGTTGCCGAGTCCTCGTCGGACTCAGTGCCAGAGTAGGAGGTGTGTCCACGACGCCGACTGCTGCTGCTGCAGCTGATGCCACCAGTTGCTACTCCTGTTGCACCCTTTGAGGCAGCTTTGACGCCAGCAATAGCTGCTGCTGATGTTGCATTGCTATTTAGCGAGAGATCGAGTGGAGAGTCATAACCATTTTGATATTGCAACTCGAGCAGTTCCTCATCATCGGCATCGGGCTCGATATCCGCATCCACATCTTCTTCGAGCGTTTCCTCATCCTCAATATCGCTCATTGGATGTTGCTGTTGCAATTGCAGTTGCTCCTGTTGCTGTTGCTGTTGCTGGTGTTGCTGCACTTGCAACTCATTGCTGCTGGTGATGACGCTGCTGCGTTGCAACTGCTGCTTGCGCTCCCAAAGTATCTTGGACACATCATCTAGAGTGCTGCGGGTTTTATCTGGCTCGGATTGTTGCTGTTGCTGCTGATGTTGCTGCTGCTGTCTTAGGTGATTGTAGAGCACTTTGAACTCGCGACAATCTGTTGCAATGCTTTCGGTATCCTCCTCAACCTCAGGCTCATTTTCCTTCTCCTCCAACTTTTTCTCCTTCTCTATCTCCTTCTTCTCATCTTTTGCTAAGTTTTCGCTCTTCCTTTCGGGCACGTCAACTGGACTTATACAGGGTGCTGGCCTGGGACTTTGTTGTGGCTGTTGTGGCTGCTCCTCGACTGACTTGGTTGCATCTGCTATGGCACCTTCGATTGCAGTTGTTTGTTGCATTGTTGCTGCTGTGGCATCCTCGGCATCCTTGCCGGGCGCTGGTGATGTGGGCGCATCAACGGGTGTGGGCGTTGATGTTGGTGTTAGTGTGGGCGTGGCACAGACAGCCGCTGTGGGCGATGCCGCCGGTGAGGCTGAGGCCGATGTCGAGGATGTGGAGCAGGCGGATGACAGCGACAACAGCGAGGATGTTGACGACGATGATGATGACGATGAGCTCGAGCTGGATATAGAGCTGGAGCTGGAGCTGGAAATGGATGATGATGATGAGGAGGAGATCGCCGCCGTCGCAAAATTATGCGCTGTGGCGGCCACCAAATGTTGCACCATTATCATTTTAGCAGTTTGTCTTCTCGATTTGTATACGCGACTTTAACACGATTCTACTACACGTTGCACATATGGATATATTTATTTATGTATATATATGTATATTTTTTGTATATTTGTATTATTGGATATTATGTTACAATTTTGAGGTATTTCTTAACACAAACTTTGCAGACTACTTGTTGTTGTTGTTGTTGTTGCTGGCCGGTGCCGCCTGCAGTTAAACACATTTTTGAGTGGTAAAATCGCGCAACGCGCAACGCGAATGCGGAAACGTAACAACAAAATGGGCAACAAACGAATTCTGTTCACTTTGCTTGCTTTAGTTGTGTGTGTTTGGTTGGTTGGTGTGTATGTGTGTGTTTTGGGTTTGCTGTTTAGCCGCGGCACGTCATTTATCTCTTACGGTATCAGCGAAACTAAAATCTAAAGTCAGCACAAAAAGCACTGCCCGAGTGTTTATTAGGCGCAAACAAACGTTGCAGGCGGCGACTGCGACGCGACTGCAGCAGCGTGCGTTCGTCGACGTCGACGTTTCTGGCAAAGGCGCGCGCGCGCCCCACTCACAAACATACACAACACAGTCAGAGAGACGACGAACACGAGAGAGCGCTATAGCTATACAGCGTATGCAAGAGCGCAGGTGGGAAGGTAAAAAGGCGAACACAAAATACAAATGAGCAAGCGACTGCGACGGTGACGACAACAACGACGACTGAATGGGGCTCGCTTGCTCGGCTCGCGCCAACTGACAGAGTGAGCGCACGCGGACCACAAACTGTTGTTGCTGGCTAGCTTGCTAGCTATTGCGAAAACGATGTCGATGTCAGCGTCGCTGTCGCTGTAGCAGTCGCAGTCGCCGTCGCAGTCGGGAGCGCGCCAAAATGGTAAGCAAACGTAACAGTTTTGCGTTCCGAGAGCAAATGTTTGGCGCTCTCCGCTACGCTACTGTTGTAAATACGAATGTATGTAAGTAATTTATATTTATGTTTGTTTGTTTGTGCGCCTTGCTGTTGCAGCTAAAGGCTATGTGTATGTGTGTGTGTGGGTGGTTTTGTGTGCCACATGCGCATTTGCATTGCATTTCTCCGCTAGGGATATTGAGTGGCAAACATAGGCAACCGGCACAGTGGTGCCAAATCAATTAAACAATGTGTAATAATTATTTTTAAGTAAGAATTTTCACAAATATTTCCTAAGGCTTTCCAGTTCTTACAGTTCCTTAAGCATTCCTACAATTTCCTTATTAGCACGATCTACAAACTAAATCTTTACACAAACACATACATATATATATCTACATATAGATATGGCAACGCTCTCGTGCTATAGCTAATGCGACCCAGACCCAGTGCGTTCGCTTGAATGGAGCGAGTGGCAATTGCAACAACGACTATCTGGGCCCCCCAAATGGGTCAGGCCAAGTCAAAAGGGCTGTGCGATCATCAGGGGGAGGGGGAGACACAAGTGTCTGTGTATTGGTGAGAGTGCAAAAAGTGAGCAGAAGGAGATGGTGGAGATGTGGATGAGATGTTGCCGACGTCGCTGCTGTTGCTGCTGCTGCTGCAATCGTCCGCGACTATGACTCAATGCAAGAGAGAACGAGAGAGAATGCACAAGAGAGCGAGAGAGAAGCCGAAGAGTCCACTCTCTCTCTCTCACAGCATTTGACGATGGCAGTAGAGCAAATTTTCACTTTCCGTTTGTTTAAGTTGTTGTTGTTGTTGTTGGGGGGCCTTTCCATTTACTTGCGTCTCTCTATCTCTCTCTCTTTCTGTGCGTGTGTGTGTTTGAGGCTCTCTTGAAACTCAACATGTGTGTGCTTGAATATTGCAAATAAAGGAAGCAGAACAAGAGCAACGAGCAGAAAAAGAAGAAGATGAAAACAGAAGGAAGAGTTTGGCATATTTGGGGTGCAGGCAGGCCGGCGGGGGGGAGGTTAGGCAAACTTTAATGAGGCGACGTCGTTGGCGACACAGACATACTTTTAGCTATGCTCTTGTGTGTGTGTGTGTGTGTGTGTGTGTGTGAAATGAGTCCAATGTACCGACAACTTTGGGTAGCCGGTCAAAGGAGAAGGGCGGTGGCAGAGACGAGGTGCAGCAAGGGAAGGGGCACACAGACGGCTCCTTTAGGCAACAACACAGAAAGAACGAGAAAGACAGAGAGAGAGAGATAGGAGAGAAAGGGTGCGCGGGGTGGCACAGACATAGAGCTGTAACAGAATGTTTTTTACTTTTGAAGAGGAAGCACATTAGGTGGCTTTGGGTTTGGTTGGGTTTGGGGCACCTCAGCATGGCAGTGTGACTGCTAAAGAAGTCTGCGATTTCGTGGGGCTTGTGAGGGGGCAGGGAAATGCGGGCAGTTAAGGCTTGTGTAGTCGATTCATGTTTCATGTTTCACACAAAAGTCATTGAACAGACGCCAACAACAACAACGACGACGACGACGACGACTGCAAATCCTCGACTTGTGCTTCTGTTTCCACTCCTCAGCAAAGCCAGACGCCACGTCGATGGTTAGGAAGTGTCGGAAATGTATCGCTTTACTTGCTTTCGCCTTGCTTTGATAGCTGCTCGGGCCCTCCCTCAAAGCTTCTGTACCACACCCCAACCGTTCCTACTCCTCCAACACAAAAAATGATGCGAATCGGCGCGTCATCGGCTAAACAACGACAGCGACAACGATGGCGATGGCGAGACAACATTTTCGGAGTAAACAGCAGTGAATGACCTCATATCATCTAATACACGCGCCAAGTGCCCAAACCCTCCATTGCCTCTCGACTTTCAACAACCCAAAAATCCCGACAGACCCGACAACTGACTAACCTGACAGCAGACTGATGTGGAGAACCGAATCTCACTCAGTCACTCGATAACGATGGCAACGACAATGACGACGACAACGACGACGACGGCGACGTTTGTCAAACTTATTTTTGTGTGCTGCCCATTTACGCAAAAAACAAAAAAGAAAAAAAATCATCAGACTTGTAATTGTTACGGTTTCCACTGGCTGTGTTTTTTTTAAGGAGGAGTCAAAGGCACTTGCTTGAATTGGGGTATTCGGTATGGGTTGGGTTGAGATCTCTTTGTTTAGCGGTCGGTAATCTGGTCAATGATGTTAGACAGCTCTTTGTCCTGCACTGCAGGACGCTGGCGATAGGAATGGAACGGGTTCGGGTTCGGGTCCAGGCGGGGTCACTTGTAGGTTAAACGGACGTACATTTATGATGGCTGTTGATTTTGATTTGCCAGATAAAATGCATCTTAATAGTTCAACGCGTATCCTTTGTATAATAGAAACATTTCAGATTCAAGTCAGACGAAAGCGAAAGTGGAAAATGCGACGACATTTGGGGAAATTGAAAGTGATAACAATAAAAAGAAAACCGCAAATAAAATTTATTATGCATTTTTTATGAATTTTAGGAAATTATCATTGACTGATGAGATGGATAAGTTCTGTCTTAAGATTCAAAAACAATATAGTTAACTCTATTCATGTATTTAACACTAAGTTTTAGCAAGCTTGACAAAATCTTCAGGAAATTTCCATAATTTGTCTTGTTTTTTCTTAACGCTTTTGTATTGACATTCACCTTTTCATGCAAGAAGTAACTAGCTCAGCGATTTTATTGCCTAACAGCCAGCGCAACCTTCAAAAGCAACTGTTTCCCCATTTCTTAACAACAATAAAACAAAGAAATGATTACGAGCTAAGAAGTTCAGTTACAAAAACTACATAGCGCACTTGACCGTCAGAGCAAAAGACATTATCATCATTGTTATAATTAACATTGGCTGCAGCAAAGCGACAACAAAAACGAAGTCAAAAGTTGTCAACTCTTTGGGCTCACGATGCGTATGGGTAACGTTATAATGAGTAATCAACATGAGTGTAACATGGCAATTACCAGTCCGATCTGCGACCAGAAACAACCGCCGCTTAGCCCTGACTTTTGGCCAATTGGCTTGGCTGTCTGACAATTCTGGTCTTGAAGCAAAAGTGCAGCACAAAGAGAAGAAGAACTAGAAGTAGAAGAAGTAACAACAACAATTTGCATATTGCAAGAAATTATGTATTCAATTTGTTGTTCAATGTCAATGTTGCTGTTGTTGTTGTTGTTGCGACTAGTTAAAGCCAACAAAGTAAAGAAGTAAATGGAAAAGCAAGCTAATATATACAAAGGATTGTTGGCCAACAGACAATTCCAGTTAATGGGCGAACGTTTGTCTGGGCTGAAGCTCGTTTTATGCGTTTTAATTAAACTTAAACGAAATCGAAAGCCAACAGACGGCCATTAAATGTTCGTTGGCCAAAGGAAATAGCTGATGTTGCAGCAGATTTGTTGTTGTTGTTGTTTTGCTCATTTGAGCGTCACTTTTCCACTTGCACTTGACAACGAAAATGCCACAACACACACACACACACACACACAGAGAAGAAAAAAAACTCGTCAGCAAAACCACAAACAATGGCATCCTACTTTTGGCCACAACAAGTCGCTCATACGCCCCGTTGGCCCGTTAGCCCGTTGGCATTGTTTGCCGTCTGCATCAACGTCTCGCCCCTCTCCTCGCCTCTCTCTCCACGTTTTTTTTTTTTTATCATTTGATTTTCCTTTCTTTGGCCGCATGTTGCACTTGCACTTTCTTTTTGCATTATGGCGTGTGGAAAAACTTTCGATTTTCTCGCAAAACCGAAAAGCAAATTATTTTTACTTTTTTTCCAGCAGCAGCAGCAACAGCAGCAAAGAAAATGAAAGCGAGAAGTGCAACAACACAAGTCGACAGACAAACGAGACTCACTCCTAACTTAGTTTAATAAGTATGTGAAGAGATTCGTGGACAGAGCAAAAACTGTAATCAGGTTTTTCATTTCGTTTTTCCTTTTTTTTTTAATGTTTTCTTTTTTTTTGCTACAGCTCGAGAGCAGCGTCCTAAATTTAGAGGTTGTCTCTAGGGAAACGAGCGCCTTGAGCTGGTGTTATCATGATTGTTAGTTTGATTTTTATTATCAACACTTGAAAAGCGTTTCGATGGAGGCGGGAATTGCTCATGAAGGCAAAAACCAGTTGGACTCAAGAGTGGAACAAAGGAAAATCAAGTAGATTGGATTAAATCTGAGCAATTAGAGAATAAATCACTTTAATTTCATATAATCACTGGTTAAAAAAATTTAGAGGGGTTTTTAAGAAGTGTTTTAAAGGTTCAAGTTTGGGAAATGTTTTTTTTTAGGTTGTTAAATTATTTTTAGGTTTTTCATGCTCAAAGTTTTGGAAGAGGATTATATATTTTTAAGTTTTAAAGATGCTATTTCTGATGTTGAATCAGTTTAAGGACATGTTAAAGATTTTTAGATTAGACCGTCAACATATTAGATGTAGTTAAGTTAAAGAAGTTATTAAATATTTATATGCCAAAATCAGAAAACCAAGTTCATTACCTTCTTAATGAACTGCAAAACAAACAAGGCATCTTAAGATATGATCCAAGTTTCTTACAGTAAGATGAAAGTGTGAAAAACACTCTTAAAAACATAAACAGATTAAATATGTTTAAGTGTTGGCCTTAAGCCTGATTGAAACTAATTTGAAAACCCTTCAGTTTGCTGTCATTTCTCGAAGCTGGCGCAACGTGGTCACGTGCAAAACAAGCTGCAAGTTGTAAGTTGCAAGCTTGCAGGTTTGCCAACCTGGTTGAAAATTGCCGCTTGAGCTGAATGTGAATAATCATGATTTTGCTAACCGACATAGGTTGGATGACTTCAGAGCCAGCTTGCATTTGTATGCATCGTCGGTCATTCATAATGAAAGTGAATTTCGCATAGTTTTTTCTATCTTTCCTTTTGGAGCTGTTGCCAACATTTATCCAGCGGATTGTCGTTGTATATATATGTATATGGCTAATTTCTAATGCTGGCCCCCTCTCAACTTTTCTCTCGCTCTCTCGAAGTCTGGGGTTGAACGAGAAATGAAATGTAGAAGAAAAATAAAAACCAGTTAAAGTCAACTTGTTGGCCAACAACTCGCTGTTTAGCGTCTGTGTTCGCTTTTGGCATCGTCATCAGCAACAGCAACAACAACTGCAACAACAACAAGAAGATTGCCAAGCATGCGGCCCTGGTAAAACACTGACTGACTAACTGACTAACTAACTGACTGACTTCTTGGCCATGCGGCGAAACCAAGCCAAGCCAAACCAAAGGAAATCGCATGGCTAAAAAGAAAACGTTGCAGTTTTGCCGTTTGCAAGACTCACATCTGGCTGTTGCTGTTGCTGTTGCCGCTGTTGCTGGCACATGTGGCCAGTTTCACATTCGATGGTATCGATACTAGCTGTTGATTTTCCCAACGTTTTTGCTTTTTTTTCTTTGCTTGTATTTTGGCCAGTTTCTTGGCTAGCAAAGCTGACAGGCTGCTTTGGCTCCCAAGCCGGAAAGTATTTATTTTAATTAACGAATAGCGTTGGAGTATTGATTGTGGAGAGTGTGCGGTGTTTGAGATTTTCTATGATTTCCGAAAGCTTTCAATTCAAATGGGATATGAACTTTCGCTTCAGGCCACAAAGAACACACTAACTAACTATAAGAAGCTTATGAACTTCATAACATCTATCGATCTATAACTTTATGCAATTGCATGCAAGAATATAAGCCTTGTTTTTATTTTCAATTATATTCAAACATTTTTGCAATACGTGCCATTTTGCATCCCCGTCGTTCCAACCTTTACGAGTGAACAATGGCATTATTGCATCTAATCCCATATCGAAATGCATTGAAACGTTTCTCGAACTTGCCAACTAAAAGTTGATTAAACTGCACAATAACAAACGGCAACAACAACGCTTTTTTCAAGTTCAACACAATGAATATCAAATTTGAAAGAGCAGTTTGTTTGTATTTATATTTTGTATGCTTTTTTTTGTTGGAAATTTTCCAATCTATGTTTGTTAGTGTGTGTATGGCACAACAAAAGATGCAGCTGCAGAAGCCTTAATCAACATAATTCTCACACATTATCAAGCCGCTGATTAGTACCAAATGTATATGAAAGAAAAAATATATATGTATGTATAGACGTCAAAATAAAATAGACACTGAGAAACACTCAAACTAAAAGTTCAAATCCAATGCAGTCCAACTGCAAATTGCTATTGCTATTGTTGTTGTTGTTGTTGTTGTTGCTATTTGTGTTTGCTATGTTTAAATTGCCGTGTGCGTTTCATTTTCATTTCATTTATACCCTGTACGTCATTGAGTTGAAAGAGCTGTTAGTGCTAATGCCATTTGCATTGATAACTAAGTGTTGATAGTTTGTAGTATAGTTCCTCAATGATATCTTATTAAGTTATGGAAACTCGAAAGCTTAATGCTTAGTTATGTTATCATACTTTACTTTAAACCCTATTTACTAAGCAAATACCTCTTACAGCGTATCTAGCAGTCAACTACGCCTTAGCATTAGCTTGTTATACTTGTTTTGGTTTTGGTTTTTGTTGTTTGTTTACGTGTTTTATTGAAAAAGATTTTCAATGCCATTATTGTGCATGTCTGCCTATCTATCTATGTGTGTTCATGTAAGTGCATAAGTATATGTATGTGTGTGTGTGTGTGTGTAAGTTGTAAATGCAAGCAAAGCAAACGTCCGTCTAACTGTACGACCGTCAACCGCAGACATTGGAACAGCGAGAGAGAAGACTGAGACGACAGGCAGGCAGGCATTAGAGGCGTCGTCGGCGCTGACGTTAACGTTGACGGTGACGCTGACGCTGACGCAGCTCATCCGACGTTCGTTTTTTGTTAGCTAGTGACTGCTACTAATATCTACTACTACTTACATTCAACTGTATATATGTATGTAAAAGAGCTGAGCTTTAAGTTTTTCTGTGTGAAATTAACTGTGGTTAGCATATGGCCTGTCGTGTTTTATTTCTATCGTACATGCTATCCTTCCTATATTTATATATTATAGAAATATTGGCCTTTCATAGCAGATTTCCTGCCTTGCTTTACTTTTGTTTGCCATGTGATATAATATTGTTGAAACTCGAAAGGGGTTTAGGGAAAGGAAACTATTTCAGCTTTAATTAGAAATTGGATTTGGAAGTTTTGAAAAAAAAAAAACATTAAGACGTTTTAAGTGGTCTATGTGTGACACTTCCCCCTGGGAGGGTCAGCCGGTCCAATCTATAGAGGTTAAAAAACAAACAGTATCATCAAAATCCGTTGTTAAGAACTCAATGTCTTCTCCAAGTCCCCTCTTAACTCCTCAAACCTAACCTTAACCTTTCCCAACCTAAACCAAGTTCATCTTCTCCAGCAAAACGGATCAACTAACCCTCGCCGTTTGTTATCTGTTAGCCCACGCTGTATAATTATTAAAATATATGTATGTACAGAAAACATGTGCTCGAAGAAAGTTTTTGCCAGCGACATGGATGGCCGGCAGCCGGCAAATTGATCGTGCAATAATTACTGCATAGCTGCAAGTTGCAAGTTGCAAGTTGCAAGTAGTTGCTACTGCAACAGCATCAAATGATGGTGTGTGGATGATGAAGTTGTTTGTTAGTGGCTGCTGCTGCAAATGGAAAGCAATGAGAGGGAAAGTGTTTTTGCCACACTGCAAACTATATGGATTGGCAGCTTAAGTTTTTTCCATGGCATGCTGCTAATAATTCCAATTCGTAATGCCGCATAATACACACACAAATACACATAGACATAGATAATAGTGCATATATAGTGACAGAGACACACATCCATTCATTGGCATTGAAACGAGTCAAACGTCGCAGCCGAGTTGAAGGCGAGACTGTGTGTGTGTGTGTGTGTGGAGGGGCGAACAATGTGTGCGCGGTGGGGGGCAGGCGGGCGGGTGCATAACGTCAACACGGTACCCTAAGTGAGATCGATCTACAGCTCTACAACAACAACAGCAACAACAACAACAGCAACGACAAACAACTAACAACAGCGACAAGCATCAAATTTGCACAAACTGCAACAAAACTACAAACGACATTCAACCAATAGAAGTCAAAGTTCTGAGAGAAGGCGACAGATAACACGTCACTTGACTCGAATGGGGACATGGACAACATGCGTGCCACCCTCCCCCTCCTCTCCCGCCTCTGTGCCTCTCTCTCTCACTCGCTCTCACGATAGTCGACGACGTGAATCGGAATCGGAATCGTTGCGTTGTTAGCGCCGTTTCCCCCACCGAGCAGAACAGAGAACAAACGGGCGACAAACAAACAGCCACTGGCATAGACACTGCAACAGCACTCCCCTCCTCCTCACCTCGTTAGCCCCCCCTTTTGAGTCATAGACTAACATTTTCAGTTTTACAATGCTGCGTTCGTTTTCGGTACACTTTTTGTATACCCTATAAAGAGAAGCAGGATCGGGTTAGGGTATTATGAAGTCGTGCGAGAGTTTTAAGCGTATTTTTTAGCCTAAAGGCATTAAAATCAAAGATTATAGAGACAATTCAATCACTTTTATAAAACTTATCGATAAATATCGAGAGCAGTTGATCGATTTGTTAAATTTTACGAATTGCTCGAAGAGCTGAAGGCACCATATGAATGCCCTCTAGTCATATAAGTTTTAAACATCGTTACAGGGTATCTTTAAGTCCGTCATCCAACCAAATTGACTTATCGCTCTCGATTGTTTATTTGTTCTCACTACTTATTTATGTATTTTCAATAGAATTTTGCGCGTTTCGAACATTGCAGTTGCTCCTGTTGTTGTTGTTTGCGGCATGTTGCAACGGGTTGGCCCAAACAGGGCCAAACCTGGGGGCGCACTTGCCAGCTAGTTTATGGTCTCGGCTGCCTGCCTTTCGGTAGCAAAAAGCCAGAACAAAACAAAAACAATAAATGCACAGCATAACATTTTTCAATTTAATTTGTTGTGGTTGTTGTTGCTGTTATCTATGCATATCTGTTGCAACATGCAACGTCCATGTTATGATATCAATAATTGACAAAATGGGTTGTGCAATTGATTGATAAAGAAAACGTGAACATAGGAATATTTCTTTTAAATATAATTATTACGTATACGTAATGTTTTGAACTATGTAATAATGGATCTTTTTTCGTAAGATCATTAAAATTTTCTTAAAAAGAGACTGAATACCCATTAAAAAGGCGCCAATGATTGTTAACATCTTATTTATATAAATATATATTACGTATACGCATGACTTGAGTACTAATTGCTGTATCAGACACCTTAGCATTACTTTCAAACACCCTGTAACGGCAACCAAACTATCATTTTGCTTTGGCATAGTGTCTGTATATCTGTATATTTGTAATTTGCGAGGAAGGAGAACAAATAATGAGCGCTGCATTGCATACAAGTAAAAACAAATACTAAAACTGCATTCATGCAACAAACAAATACAATAACAACAAGTCATTCACGCTGTGAATTGTTGTTCTTGTAGAAATGAAACGACTAAAGCCGAAGCATTAAACGAACCGAACCAAACCGAACCGAACCGAACGAGGCGCAAAACCGTACCGAGAACCGAATGAAACGAAATAGTATAAATAATAATAGCAACAAAATTTCCTTTTCTAGGTCTAGGCCAGTTGCACAATTACATTCTAAAATATGCACACACAAACGTATCTATATCTATGTTGATCTGTAGTATCTATTAGTTATGCGATTCTTGATTCTCCCGATACTCAACTATGTTGCTTGCACTTGTTAACATTCATCATATACATATAGTTACGAGTATAGGGCATTCGGAAGAATCGTTCTCTCGTCATTATAATTGTTGCATCTATAATTCAGTTGGCCGCGTTCTAGGCCTATAAATATTAAAATAACCATACACATATATATGCACATGTTTATATATAGATATACATATATATATATATATAGTTGCAGCCGGATTATAGATGCACACGTTGTCGTTGTTTGCCACCACAGACATCCGCCTAATATTTTGCTACTCGTTGTTCTTGTTGTTGCTGTTGCAGTTGCAGTTGTTCTTGTGCCTCTTACGCATGCAAGTTTTTTGCTTTTTTGCTTTTTCGCTTTCGATTTTGCGTGCACTCTCTGTCACGGTGTGTGTTGATTCTTTTTGAAGGACAGACAGTCTCTCTCAGTGTCTCTATGTGTCGTTGTGCCTGGGTGTCGATCTGAATACCGACCAACGCCTGGTTTGCATTTTGTTGCCATAGTCCCCCAGCATAAATGCGTTATAGACATATAGACATAAGACATACATAACATAAATACATATTTAAGTGCGTAATACGTTTACAAGACTTATTAAATGTTGCACATTAAACGCTTAGAACACAATGATTGAAGCAAGAAATCTACGCATTATACGACAGATGCCATTAGATAATCCCAAAATGAAAGCAAATGGTTTCTTTTGAATTTTCTTGTTGTGGATTATGTAAAATTTACATTAAATTTAAAGCTTATTAAAAACTAATGAATAAAGTTTCACATCAAAGTATATTTATTAGATTCTTCAAGAGAACTTTCAAAAATCGACTCCAAATCTTTCATTTTTGGCAATGAGGAAAATTATTAAGGACATTTTTGCCTAAAACTTTAACATTCTACGCAGTTCTTGATTAATTAACGAGTACAAGTTAAGAACAATTATGAAAGTCATAACAAGTTATATAAGTAAGATGCCTTGTTTTCGGTTAAATATTTGCTGCTGATATTTTTATATACGTTTTCCAATTGGTTCAATGCGTAACGGTAACACACATAAACATGCATTTATGTTTGTGTGTATGTGTTGTACATCCAATTAGTCGTTTGAGCAGATGACACAGATACGTTTGCGATACTTTTCCGCTCATTTTCCTCGTTACGCTAAACGTAATTTTCTTACAAATTGCACACAAAAATTCACAACGCAAAATCGACTTGTCTAACATGCATATCCGTTTACACAGATACACTGCCAAATGTGTCGTTGTGTGTGTGTTTTTAAATGTCGGCACGATCAGTAAGAAGACTATAAACCAAGACAGATATATATGTGTATATAGTCACAGTAGATGAGTGATTATTTAAGAGAAGCTGCTGCAATTCTGAATATGACTGGGTTGCAAATATATATATATAAGTGGGTGGCATGCGGAACGGATGACTGACTGACTGATCGACTGACTGACTGACAGGAGGTGATAATTAGGGGCACACGCTAATTCGCTGACAAACACAAGTGTATATAGATATGGGTTGGGGCTTGTTACACTGCATTGCATATTTATTGAATGTTTGCCAATGGGTCACACACAAGAAGAAGAACAGAACTAGTAGAGCCCCATGAACTGCAAAAAATGTTTGCTCAATGACGGAAAATGGATATGCAAACAAGAAGCGCAAAACGTATAAAAATAATAGCAAGAGCAGTTTATATTTTGTATAATGAAGCGCCTCGCGCCAATGAAAGCAAAACGACTGCGACGCCGACTGAGACGTTCGGCGTTGACGGCGGCGTTGACGATGCGCATCTAAGTTTTTTCATATGCTGTACGTTGGAGCGGGGGGTGTTGGGCGGCGTAAGGAGGGCTTTCGCAGACTCTCGCGAGCGAAGCCGACTATGTGTGTTTGCCTTGCGTTATGCACATGTATATATATATATATATGTGTGTGTGTGTGTGTGAGCGCATACATAAAATACATCGTCACGCGAGTGCAGCGAACTAATTCAAGGCTGCATACCACACGCTACAGCCAAAGCAAAAATAAAGCTATCGCTGTATTAGTGTATTAGTGTGTGCTTGCTTGCTTGCTTGCTCTCCGCTTCGTTGGGTCCCACTGCTGCTGCTGCTGCTGCTGCTCAGTGTGTGTTTGGCGCTCTCAATCTCACTCTCACTCTCTCAGTCTCGCGCTCACACACAAATGCACGTCAAGACAAGTTCAGCGCTAAACATTCAAAGCCGACCAAAGCCTAAACGCAAAACATTGAAACGAAGACATAGAGGAAGACTGCGACTGCGATTGCGACTGCGACTGAGAATTTTGTAAGGTTGTATCATCATCATCATCATCAGCGTCAGCATCATGATGATCATCGTTTGGCGTTTTGCCTTTTGTTTTCATTTCTGTCTCTTTTATAACGAGATGCGAAGTCGTCGGTCGGCACACGCTCTAATGCAATCAAAACAACAACAACAACAAAAAAAGCGAACGTCGCACAAAACTGGAACTGGAACCAAAGCATACAAACACACACACACACACACACATGAACAACTGCAAGCTTCTCTTTGTTCCCTGTGCCCCTCTTCAATTCTTTCTTCCTTTTTAGTATTCAGTTCATTTTGTTCAATTCTTTGATGCTTCTTCTTGCTGTTTACGGGAGGGGTGAGGAAGAAGGGGGGCTTTGTGTGCTCTAATGGGAACAGCGAAATGTGTGTTGTCTCTTGTTGTTGTTGTTGTTGTTGCTGTTGCCATTGCATATGGAAAAGCGTCGTTTCATTTTCATTGGCTGTAATCGTCATACGGAGAGAGAAAATGCATTTCCACCTCTAATCCCACCATTTCCACCCCACTGAAAACACACACATATTGCTGTTGCTCTATTATTATTATTATTATTTGTGCATTTGTCTGTTTTGTGTTTTTGCAGCCTGTTGTTGTTTCTGTTTCTGTTTGTGGGGTGAAGGTGAAAATTTTCACCGCAACGAAGGCAACCAAACGATCGTCGACCGACAATGGATGTCGTTCGTTCGTTGTTGTTGTTGATTTTGTTGCAGTTGCTTGCTGTGTTAATGGGTTACAGTGCAATTAGGACAGTGTGCCTATCGGGAGAGTGTGAATGTATGTGTGTGTGTGTGTTTATTGAATTTCAATTTGTAATTTGTTTGCAAGCGAACGTTTTAAGTGTTTGCTTAGTGAAAAGAAAAGTGAACATAGATGTTTTATAGGTTATACAAATATTATTGAATAATGATATCAAGAGGTTGTGAAAGTGATATGGTCAAGAGAAGTTGGAGTATTGAAGGGGCTTTCCATACTAAGTAGTTCTAGCAGTTCTAGAAGTGATGCTGTAACCCTAACCTTCAACCGAATAATGAATCATTATTTAAATGTACCATTGTGTTAAGTTTATTCTTAACCATTGGCACACCTTATCTTCATCTGCGAATGCAATTGTCTGCCAAAACTAATTAAAGTTATATTCATATTGATGGAGTTGTCATTAATCAATCAATACCAACTGAAAATGGCCCCCAAAACAAATGACATCACTAAGTGCAACATATGACAAAACGCGAAGAAAAGACACAAAACCCCATCTGACAGTTGAGCTTAACAAGGTGAGGCTCCTGCAAACTGTTTTTGTCTAAGGTATATAAAGAACAAATGCAATTGCAGCAAGAAATGAATGAAACTACGGCCTGACTATGAGAATGCGCTGGAACTAAGATAAATTTCATGATGTTGTAGAGAATATATAACAAATAAAAGATATTTAAAGGGAATAAGATGTATATAAAATATGGTTTATCTAGTTTGATTTAGATTTGTCGTATATCTACTTCAACATCCACAGATATATTATTTTTTGGTCAAAGCCAACTTTTTGCAAGGTATTCAGTCGCTTTACACCTTTTCCAACTACTTTGCGCCTTTTAATCGCATTACTTTGATCAATCGTCAATGCTTAAACCAAGCAACATAATCTGAATGCTAAAATGACACAAAAATTCCAAGAAGGAATTCTTTTACTCAACTACCCAACATAAACTGCTTTTACAGAGTATCTGAATGATATCCGTTAATACTTGAACCCAGCGGTCAGCTGCGTCTTGCGTGCAACATACACATAAAAATATTACACGTAGAAAAAATCAACTAACAAGAGATAGAGAAAAAAAACCTAAACAATTTTAGACAAGTCGACAACAAAATGCAATGAAAATTAAAACGAAATAAATAAATGGCAAAAACAAAACAACAACAGCACTATGCACTACACGTATGTGTGTGTGTGTGTAAACAACAATTGCCAATCCACCAATCAACAAAATTGCAAAGTGCATTTTAGCAGTGGCAACGTTTTGCACTTGAGGCAAATGCCAATGGGCGAGGTGTATAAGGGGTGTTGGCGCTAAATCGGGGAGGTGGAGGGGGCAGGGGGTAGGTGTGTACAGTGTGCAGTTTACAGTGTGTGAGGTAGGTTGGGGTTAGCTTTGACGCTTAGACGACGACGGCAACGACGTCGACGACGACGACGCCGACGTCAACGGCAGCGACGGTGACAGTGACGTGCTCGGCCCGGTTCGCTGGCTGGCAATGGACAAATGAACGCCCCTGACATCGTTAGTTGTTGTTGTTCGTGTTGCTGTTGTTGCTTTAGTTGTAATGTTAATTGTCGTTAGGCGAATTTTGTTGGCCGGGGGACACGCAGAAATCCTGATTTGGCTATAACAACGCACATTTAAAAATATATATACACAAAAAAAAATAAGAACGCACGACACGATTTAAAATTCAAATTGCAGTCAAGAAATGCGTGCAACATTGTTGTTGCCGTTGTTGTTGTTGTTGTTGCATTTGGTAGCCATGAGCCATGAGCTATGGCTAAAAGGCATATAATATACACTTTATGCACTTAAGCATTCGCGCAACCAATAGAATATACAAAATGTCAGTTAACTAATCAACTAACAACTCAACAAAAAACGAGGGATGGGTTAAATGGTAAATCAATAACCTTTAAGTTTGAGAATCTCTGGGAAACTTTTTGACGTGAGGAAGTATAAATAATAGAAAATAAAGTAATATATATAAAAATTAAAATGAAATAAGTTTTGAAATTCATTTTATGACTTACACAAGCCCATAAAACGAATAGAAATATTCTTTTGAGTATAAGATAAATGATTTTTGTTAAGTATTTATTCTTTTGGTAGAGCTGAGGGGTTTTAGCATGCAGTGTTACAGTCTTTGCTCGATTCCAGAACTAAATATACATAATTATAATATTTTTTATTTTATAATAAACAATTTGTAAAGTTTTCCAACTAAGGAAGACAAAGAAATAAATATTAAATAAGGCGCTTAAAAAAAATGTTTTAACAGAGATGGTATAAATTCCTTAATACAGATTTCTAAAAGGTTTGATTTTTACACTTACAGCTCTTTGGATATGTGTTTAGAAAGTTTCGAAAAGAAGTCAGGGAATCAAATGAGTCTAAAGGAGGAATGGCAAATGTACGCCCTAGCCTTAAAAATGTTATGAAATAAAAATGGCTGCAAATTCATTATCCCTCAAAAGCATTACCCACATTCCTATTACGCTTCACAAATAATTTGTTAATCAAAAAAAGAAAAAAAAAAACCCAGCTTACAACATTTCGCATACCAGCTGCAATTTATGCGTCTGCCCATCCCTGAAGTGAGCGGAACCAACAACAGCAACAACAACAACCAAAAGTAACCGAACGCAGAAAACTAACGCACTTTTTGAGACTCTGTTGCCGCCGTTGGTTTGGTCGTGTGTGGAACCCCTTGACATTAATAACGTGGCCAAGTCGTTGTGCGGGGAAGAGGCGGAGGGAGTGCAGGGGGTAAGCGTGGCTAGATGGGTGGCCGCAATAGAACCTTGGGCCAAGACTTAGACTGAGATTGAGACGTCCTCCTCTATAAGCTACTAAGTAAGTAAGAACAATCTTTTTTTCTGTGCGACGGCGGCGGCGGCGGCGGCGGCAATGTCAACGGCTTGTTAAGAGACGACGCGACGCGACGCGTTGCCAACGTCTCTGATTGGGCAAAATAACGCAAAAGAAGGTGCCCACTCATTAAAAGACGAAGAAGAAGAAGCAGAAGCGTATCCTTGAAACTGAAAATTAAAGTTCAATGTTTGAACGGCGTTTGAACCCAACAACAGCAACAGCAGCGACAACTGCGACAGGACACGAAGCAGCCAGCAGAAACGTCTAGCAAACCGAAAAAAAAAGCCCACAACCTCCCCAACCCCCAAGTCTGTTTAGTCCACCGCAAGCAAACCCTCCCCCCTCCAATATAAAGAAGAAAATATTGTTGATTGCGCCCATTTTTATGTCTGTTTCATTTTTACGACTGAACTCGCACGAAAATTTCAAGTTCAAGGTTGCCGGAAAGCACAGCCGCCCCAAAGGCAACAACAACAACCACAACTCATCCAGTGCCAGACTTGAGTCTGAGGCACAATTCACATAAAACGTCGACGCCGCCGTCGCCGTTGTCGCCGTCGTCTTTGTCTGCCGCACAAAATGGTTTGTGTGGGCCGCCATTTTGTCGGTGTGTGTGTTTGCGTGTGTGTGTGTGTGTACAGCCCCAATACAGGCATGCAAACTGTTTCCTACAACACCAATGCGAACGCAACATGGCAATATCCTTTTGACCTTGAGCACACAATTTCCACACGCAAAATTTATTGACCTGGCCGCCCCCCAAACCCCTCGGCCTCTACAGGCGGCATTTTGTACAAGCTTTCGTTCCATCTCACTCTCGCTTGCTCTGTCTGTCTGTCTGCACGTCTAGCTGTCTTGGTCTTGTGCACGGCAACAGCGTGTGAAGGAAACATAAAAAGGCCAAACGGTAAAAACACAAACCAAATGCAGGAAAGACTGTAAAATACTCTATTGAACAGTTGTGTTGTCAGTTACTGTTAAACTGTATCGAACAGAGTGACCATTTCTTGTACACTTTTAAGATGATAATCAACGACTCTCAAACTGTAATGTGAAGCTAACAAAGGCTATGCAACTGTAAACTTTTATATAACTTATATACCCATTTATCACATGGAATACAGTGCAACAAAACGAAGGCAAAGCCCCGTCGAAAGGCACCCCGCAGACCGCGCTGAGCCCTGTCTGGGGTTTAGGACCGTTAGAAAAGGAAGTAGGTGCTTTCACATCTGTGTGTTTTTTTATGTTTGTTTGCGCCGTCTGCTATTTAAGGGTAGCAACGCTAAATATCTTTGAAACCGACTTTGTTTGCTCTTAGTGTCAATAGACCCTAAACTTTGTCGTGACAGTGAGGAGGAGTTCTTATATTGGCAACATAACAACAAATTTAATTAAACATTTCAAGCATATTGCTCTCAAAATATCGTTGACGTTATTCAAAAGTCTCCAGATCTTTACGATACATTTTATTGATTTCTCCACCTCATAGCTAAGTTTTACACCAACGATATATGTTAAGGCCAACCAAACTGACTACTTTCGTTGAAGAAAGTTCCATATGCTTCGGCTTGTATCTGCCCAAACAACGCACCTTCGTTAGTTTTTCTTCTTGTCTTAACGAGCTCGCCGCCGTAGCAAATAAATGAAACTGCTCTAAGGTTTTTATAATATAGAAAATATTGTTAAAGCTTCATTTATTGTTTATAAACACATAAATATAATACACTATCTATAAAATTTGTTATCATTAATTTAACATAACATTACTTAATTAACATTTATTTAAATGTAATAAAATAGAACACATGGCAACAATGTACCACAGCTCTTCATATGTCTTTCAAAAAAACAACGACACAGTCATCGCGCAACTATGATATAAGCACAAAGCATTTTCAAACTGTGACGCCAACTTCACGCGAGCAAAATAAATGCGCGCAGCCAACTTATCGCAATAAGCATTTTAGCAGCCAACTTCACGTCTTCGTTTTTCGGAATATGTGTTCAAAAACTCACCATCTAGTTTATCCAGCCGTTTATCAATATTTAAGCATTTTGACATCAGCTTTTCCACTAGCAACGGATTCGCTGAAGCGCTGGTTGCCGTCACAAAACGTGATTCCTCCTGCGTGCAATCGCCATTGCTGTTATTGTTGTTGTTGTTCAGCAGATCGCAAGGTAACAAAAAACCTTTATAAAGAATAATAGAAGAGTTTCATTAGATTCCGTTTGCAAACACTTTGAAAAGCTTACCCGATCGCTTGGCGGACGCTCCTGTCGCTGAGTTGGCACCAAAGCCGAGCAGCTGTTGACCATGTCCATTGGGATTCCCGCTATCCGCCAAACTCGCTCCGACAGAGTCAACCAAACCCTGGACACTCAGTTGAGCATTATCTTTTGAAAGCAGATCATCGCCGGCGACAACGGCGGCGGCAACACTGGCAAAATCATTATCACTGATTACATTGTTGTTGTTCTCCTCCTAGGAAAGAGATAGCAATAGAAGAAGAAAAAGGCAAAAGCAGAAGTTTTGTTGTTTTTTGTTGTTGTTGTTGTAGTTGTAGTTTGTTGGGGAAGAAAAGAGCAAAGGAAATAAAATCATAAATGGTAAAATGTTTCATTGCGAAAGTTTCTTGTTTTTTTTTTTCAAATGAAGTTTTTAGATAAAAAGCATAACAGGGAATTCTGGCGCATTAAGGATGTGTATGGATATACAAACATATATATTCATTTGAATATATGTATATGTATGGATGTATGTGTGTGTATGTGTATTGTTAAACTTGTCTCTTATTTCTTGGCGCATGTACATTTTCGACTTTGACCTCAACGGTCGCCAAATCCGACAGCAGGCTCTCGATCTCAAAGCTGCTTTCGGAGAACGTGCGAAAAAGCTCATCGGAGGAGTCGCTGCCACACAGTGGCTCAACCACAACGTTCACATTGCGCGCCGCCGAGCCGCACAGCTCCTGACTGCCCGCAGATTGATGTTGTTGCTGCTGCTGTTGCTGATGCTGATGATGTTGTTGTAGTTGATGAAGTTGTTGCTGTTGCTGATGTTGCTGCTGTTGTTGTTGATGTTGCTGTTGTAGCTGTTGATGCTGCTGTTGGAGCTGTTGCTGTAATGTGCTGTTAGTGCCAACTGTTGGATTGATATTCTCAGCATTAACCGTGGAATCGTCCTGTGAGCGAAAAAAAGAAGAGATTCAGTTGAGAGGAACTGGCGTTAAGTTCACGTAATGAACACTTTTGTGAAAGTATGAACCAGTTTTGGAGCCGGCAGCAAAAGTTCGATTACACTGTTGAAAGTGAGTTCGATAGGCAACTACTGCGATAAATGCCGACATACAGTTTGAATGTTCAAAGTTTGATTTGTGTAATTACCGCAATGCATGTTGCCAAATCTAGACCACCAACAAGACGACCATCATTATCCGGACACCAGAGCAGTGCGTCATCGATAAATGGCATCGCTGAGAGGGCAAAGCCTGCACTGCAAATACTGTTAACTGCCAGCGTTAAGCCGTTGCCTTTAGCGCCCTTCACTTGAAAATATGTTTATTTCGAAACCCGCTGTATTGGGGCTTATATGTATGTATTTATACGTATATGTTTATTTAAACTAATCAAATATTGTATTTTTTTATGTTTGTAAACTTTAACTTTTATCACACGTTATTTACTTTTTCATCAAATTATTGAGTTTTTTTTCACAATTTTTTACAGATTTTTCTCTTTAGGCACTTTTTATAAGACGGTTTTGGTTTGGTTTCCGTTATTATTTTTGTAAACTTTACTTTTTTGATTGTTTTTATAGTCTTTTTGATTTTGTTTTCGGACGTTGGTTTATCAAACCACAATAAAAAATTGGAAAAAAAAATCGATTATTTTCTAGTTGTATACTGAATATATGTATACTTTATATGCTATGTATATAGCAATATTATGGTGTATATATATAATTATTTTGGCTTAAATTTGTTAAAAGTTTTTTAATTTTTTCCTTTTTTTTTTGATTTAATCCGTTTAGCGGTTTTACGTTTTAAAATCTGTAAGAAAAAAAGAAATGCATTATTATCAATGGATTTATAGATATTTAGAAGAAAATATAAGAAACTTTCCTAGATAACTTAAAAGCCAAAGCTCAATTCAATTTGAACAGATTCTGAAGATAATGGTTCAGTATTATGATAATGCTTAGTGAAATTATCCATAGACCAAGATTATTGTTTCATATCAAATTTCCGCCCACATTAAGCTATCATCGTGGTGTTGTTTCTTGTCTTATTAGCGTGTTTAAGTGCTCAAGATAATAATTATGCGCCTAATTGCATCGAAGAGGCGGGAAAACTGCATTAAAAGAAATAATGCAAAATGTTTCGTCTAAAAAATGCATTAAAACTCGAAAGCAAGCAAGATGAGGGAATGAGGATTTCAAATTGAGAGTTGATGGAAAGTCGTCATCATTGTTTTTGGAAAGAAAACTTAATGTGTGTTGTGCTTTTGGCTTCCGGTTATAACAGACTTTGCTTTTGAATCAAAGTTAATTGTGTTTAAAGTTCAATAACATTTTAAATTGCGAATGAATTACGGCAGCAGCAACAACAGCGCCCTGCAAAAACTATATACATACTATATAGTGAAGGGTGGCAAAGGCTGTGAGGAGGGGAGGGGGGATGAATAGTTTTCCATTGCTCAAAATGTGCAACAGCTGCAAGAAAAAACCAAAATAACAAGCAGCAAGAAAAACAGCATAAGCAACTTTGGAAAAATGCTTTTTACATAACATGTTATTGAACCGCATGCAAAAAGCTAACAACAACAACAGCCAACAGCCAACAGCAGCAGCAGCAGCAACAACACGTTTAGTTGCAATGCAATTCGCTCTCTCTAAGCTGCCAAAACCATTGCAAGTGAAAGTCTAACGAACAACAACAACAACTGCAACTGCAACTGCAACTCGGCGCAAAAAGTTCGTTAACATTGAACTACGAACAACGAACACACAACAACTGGCAGCGAGAGAGAGAGTACATGCAACAACAAAAACCATAACAACAACAACAATAATTGACATTACAACATTGCGCTGCCTGGCACTGATGCTGCCAACGTCGCTGCCAGCGTTTGACTGTGCGCCTGCGCTTGGTTTTTCCCATTGCATGCCAGTTTGCAATAGTTGCTAATGTTGTTGTTGTTGCTTTTGTTGTTGCTGTTTGGTGATGCGCATGCGGCGCGGAAAACTCGTTTTCCATTATTCAATACAAGCGGCAGCAAAAGCAGCGGCAGCTGGCGGCGACGGCGACGGCGGCTATTCACTTTTCAGCCAGCAAGTTCATAGAAGAAAACTTGAAAGAAAATGCCAAAGAGAGCCCAAACAAGAACAACAACAACAGCAGCAACAACAACAGCAACATCAAAAGCAGTTGCAACTACACTTTAACAAAATTCGGAACTTGAAAATTTGGGGAAAAAACTAACAAATAATTTCCTTATCTGATATTATTGCAAAACTTTCTGCAGCCTCTTAAGGCAGTTTGTGCATTTTGGGCATTATTTTCTCACAGTGCACCTTTCGCTCGCATTAGAAATTTGCTGCACGTTGTTGTTGTTGTTCAATGGCGCCATCTTCTGCTGCTGCTGCTGCTGCTGCTTCCACCTAATGCACTTTGATTACAAGATGTTCGACGTTTATGCAAAATATTGGCTTTGGCCCCCATGTCTAATAACAGAGCAAAACGGTGCGTATACACAATCTTTGATTAGACACCAACCAACCAAACAGCAGCAACGAGTATTTCTCATTGTGCTTGAAGCATTTCCTGGTGATCTTGAAAATGGGTGCGGTTCGAAGGTTTAATTGAAGAGAGAGAGAAGCCTAATGCCAATGCAAATCAAGTAAAAGTGCAACGAAACGAGATTCCATATCTATAAGTAACTATCTAACTGTTTATATTTAACTTCGAAAACTCGACTTATACTAAAATATAAATATATAGTCGTAAACTTACCTCCGATTATTGTGTATATATATTTTGTTTGTTGTAAATATTTTTGTTGAACGCTTTTGACCGCAAAAATCGTGGCTAAAACCGTTTTGTTACAAAAAGGTAAATGTTTTGTTGTATAAACTACAAGGCAGTGTTGTAAAGTTATCCAAAAAAAGAAGCGATTTGATTGTTGTTGCTGCTACTTGTTGCAGAAGAAGTCGAAGACGCTGAAGCGGGACGCGTTGCTTAGGATGAATATGTTTAGAGTCTTTCTTGGGCGTTTTTGTTGTTGTTGTTGTTTTATTTTACAACGTATGCTATAGATGTACAAGTATAAAGTTTTATTGTCATTAGCAACATGGCTGACATTGACCAAATTTGCATGTGTTCCCAGTTTTCTGCTTTGGGCACGCATTTATGGTGTTTAAACGTGCGCTGAGGCATTTAAGCAGCCCGGTGGGGCGAGCCGGGGGGTTAAGCCCGCGTGCAACCGTTGCAACTGCGTCCCTCTCTCTCTCGCTCACTGCGTTCTTTATCTGTGATTGGTGTGCGGCGGCCTCTGCAATACAAACAAAAGAATTCGTTAAAAAAACAAAAACATTAGCTAATCAAATAAATATGATTATAACATTAATTTTAATTAAGTTATGCATACGATATGTCAAAAGAACAGGTTAGAAACGTGCAAAGCTTAAAAATAAACATGTATACACATAATTATGGACACAAGTGTGCTGCTGTTGCTAGCTTGGGATATTTACAAGGACATTTTAAGTACATTTGCAGTAAATTTCCCTAGGCTTAGGGAAATTTGGCACTTTGGCGCTTTTATAGGTACTTTTTGAATTGCCTTAACGCTCTCCTAATTAAAACGCAAGCTAAGTTAATTGCACAAAACAAATATATGCACATCTAGTATTTATGTGTTTAGTGTGTATAAATATGTACATATGTATTAATATATGCTTAGCAAAGCTTTTTGTCGACTGCACTCGAGAATGAGCTTTAATACAACACAAAAACAAATACCAAATAGTTTGAAAAATGCGTTTGACTTGCGCTCTCTCAACAACAACACAACAACAACTACACGCGAGACAAGGTGCAAAGAGTTGATCGCGCAGCAGGCGGCGTTGCGTGGGGTACACCGCAGGGGTATTTGGGGTGTTGGCAATGCGGTAGGGTGTGATAGAGCGCCGGCGTCTTTGGCTTTGTCTACAACTACAACAACAACATTGTTGCCTGCTCACTTTACTGCGTAAATATGTTTCGAACTATCGCGCCTGCTCTAACTGTTGCTGCTCTTTGGCATTGCTGTTGTTGTTGTTGTTGCTATGATAGCTTTTGTGTGCATGGTGTGAGTAGTAGTAGTTGTTGTATATGTATATTCGTGATGTTATGTATGTTTGTGTGCGTGCGCGTACGTATGTATGTATGTATGTTTGTGTGCATCGTGACCTTCTCACACTGTCATGGCTACGTATAAAACTTTGTATAAAAATAAAAGCTTTCGTTTTATAATTTGTATGCAGCTCCAATGCGAGTGAGTGTGTGTGTGAGTACGTTAGTGTGTGTGTGTGTGCGTGAAGAACGACTCGTGCCTTTGCGACAACAACAATAACAATGTGTATTTCATTGAACAAAACACAAAAAAAAATTATTATTTATGTACCGCTCAAGATCGCATTTTAGCGCTAGCTTTTAATAATCATTGTTGTTGTTGTTGTTGACTAAGCAAAGATTGGAGCAACATTTGAAACATATGTATCTATGTACTTCCGACTTTGTATTTGTTTTTAATATTCTAACACAAGTTTTAACATTTGATGCACTTGTTTTCAAGGTCATCTGCGTAAGTTATGCCCATGGTTAGGGTATTCACTTGTCTATGCTTAGTCGTTAACGCATTCCAAATGCGTCCTTTAACTAATTAAGCTAACCATTGTTCGTCGTTTTGTTAACTATTTAACACTTAGTCACACAAATCGAATTTATTATTATTATTATTATTGTGTAAAAAAGGCAAAGCAACAACAACAACAACAACAACAATTTAGCAAAGTGGGCAAAATGTGACCTTACTCAAAATTGATTTTTTCTCTCTCTAACATTATGTTGTTGTTGCTTTTGCTTTTGCACCAAAGGCGAAAATAAATCGTTAATATTTCGGTTCACCTTCTGTTCTGATCGATTCCAAGTTTAAGGTCAACCTCTTTGGCTAGACAAACATGGCCCTTGGGTCTTTAATATCCAATAATGTGACTGTATGTAGGGTGTCTATGTTATTGTTGTTGTTGCTAGAGGTTTTGCTAGACCCAAGGGCGTAACGAATTATGTTGCCGAGCCTATTTATTTAGCCCAATCTCGATATGCTAGACGATTTAACGGTATTAGTAATGAGAAAACTTGTATTAAATGTGACCAATGCATTGGAATGATTATTAAACAAATAATACTAAAAAGTTCCATAGTTAAAGGTCATATGAGCGCAAGTCAAACATGCTAAGATCTTAGGGGAAATAAATGTTACCAAAAGTTAAAGCCCACAACGGAGTATTTATTAACCTTCAAGCATATCTCTCTCTAGACTTAAACAAAGAATATATTAACCTAAAGGTGATGACAAACTCTATACTAAGTATATAAAACTAAGACAAAGAACTTGCATTTCAATAAATTTCATATAATAATCATTAATTTATATGCTGAAATGAGTAAAAAATGTATTCATTGCCTTAAACAGTGCGACAATAAACAATATAAAAGCTGCATAACTGTATACTCGAGCGAGAGTGAGCGAGAGAGAACATAGAAAAACAAATCTTAAGTGTCACGCCTATTGTTGTTGTTGTTGCTGCTGGTGCTAAACTGTAAATTCAAAATAAAAATACATAATGCTATAAAACAAAAACAAAAACAGAATAGTCAAGCGCTACTAACCTTAGACAAAAACAGAAACAGAAACGAAACGAAAACAAAAAAAAAGCAAAAGGCAAAAGCAAAAAGGCATATCTAACTACACCAACAACAACAACAACAAAATATATATGTTTCTATGTCTCGTTGTCAGCCATTGCATATTGTACGTACGAATACTTAAGTATATGTGTGTATATTTGTATATGTGTGCTTTTCGTATAAAATACGCAACCTTCAAAAAAAATCTAACAAAGCAAACTTGTTCAATAGTCATATGCGTATCAGGAAGTCAACTTTTCAAGGATTGACTCATTGAAAAGTCGAATGCGACGACGACAACGACGACGACAGCAACAACAAAAACAAAAAGCGAAACAAGTTAGTCGCTCACACACACACACACACACACACAGACGCACACTTGCATTAGACGAAGAAAAAAACTTTGAAAAGCGCGCCGGCAAAATGCAGTGCAAAAAAAAATTATTTACAGTAAAGCACACAAACGCACACACACACACAGAGACGCCTCTCTGAGATCAGTTGCTGCACTCGCGAGTCGCGACTGCAATTTTGACGCTCTTGCACTCTCAGAGCTTTTTGAGTGTGCACTGCTTGCACGCATGTATTGGTGAGCGCTGACAGCCCGTGGGAGAGAGTGAGTGAGAGTGTCTCTTATTATGTCAAATTCTCTTACGTTCATTCAAACGTTTGCGTCGCTCTGCTCTGCTCTGTTTTTGATTTCTCTGCTGCCGCTGCATTGTTTAATAAAAAGTGCAAATACCGTAAGATTTGCTTTTTGTTGTCGCCGCATGCAGTTTGCAGCATTGCGTGGCGATGATGGCAACAAATGCAAAAATTTTACTTTTTATTGCGAAATGCAAACACAAACAAATAAAAAATAAAAGTTGTTGCCATTATTATGCATGAGGTAATGTTACCGTTGCGAATAAGACATGTATTAACTGTCTATTGTTTTGGCCCTGCTTAAAAGTTCAATATGTTGGACCTTCAACCTGTGGTTTTTGGTTGTTTCAGGTTCACTGTTCATATTCAAGGCACAAACGTAATAACCTAGCCCACGGCTTCACTTCTGTCCGTGCCATCGAATTCAGTTTCAATAACGCATAAACTTCTTCAAAACAAAAAAAATAAACCCGAAAAAATTGTAATTCGTGCCGTCGATCGCATGGAAGGTCGTTGCATTAAAAAGAGTTTAATGACCAAGGAAACTTTTTTTTTTCTGCCAAAATAAAATGAAACAAAAGCCAGCAAACAACAACAATGATGACGACGCTGCTGCTGCTGCAATAACAACAACAGCAGCATTTTGCAGTGCGCCCACAACTTACGAAGCGCGCACAATCTTCTCTCCCTGTCGCACTCCTTTCATGACAGCAGCAGCACTTGGGAAAGGTCAACGAACAACATTGCCTCCGTCGGTCAAAAGCAGAGTTCACACGTACAGAGACGTACGCACACACACACATACACACGAACATACGAACATACTGCATTGCAGCGAAGAGCAACGAAAAATCCAACACATTTTTTTTTTGTTTTGCTTTTGCTTTCGCGTTGAGTGAGGTGAAATGAGTGTGAAATGAAGTTGAGTTCGAGTTTGTGTTTGGGTTGAGTGCGCTGAGGTAATAGCCTTGTGCTGCAGCCGTTTGCCAATGACTAATTAATAATTTGTTACTCATATATGCACACACACATATTGAGCTATTTTCATTTTGCAGCAGGGCGAACGCTTGCGCTTACGCTAACGCGTTACGTTAACGCCTACGCGAGAGCGACAGACTGCGTTGTGTGTGTTTGTGGATTCATTCACTTTTGTAAACTTAAATAAAAGCGCTGCTGTCGCTGCAGACGTTGGCGCTGGCGCTGACGCTGCGAGATCAACGCACTTTCTGTGTATGTGTGTGTTTGTGTGTGTTGATCCCACGAAACAATTTGCCGTTTAATGCACCCCAAAAAAAAACGGGCAGAAAAATAAAACAACAAAAATGTGCAACGAGCTGCAAAATGACTCAAGCGCATTTTTTGTTTTTTGAGTGCAATTTATGCATTACGTATTTTATTTATTTTTTTTGCCTGTGATTTGCATGTACAAAAGTTTTCACTTTTTATTTTATTTGGTAAATTCGCATCTTATATGTGTGCGTGTGTGTGTGTGTAATATACAGTTGCAATCTTAACACTTGCAGTCGAAGCAAGTTTTCTGATAATCCAAAATAAAATAAAAATTATGGCAGGCAACGAAAGTTTTACAGGCAAAGACATTGAAAAACGAATTTCGTTGCCAAAATGAACACACACAAATTCCTGGCGGCAACAGCGAGAGAGTGAAAGAGAGAGAGAGAGAGAGAGAGAGAGAGTGGAATATGGAAGCCCCGGATACAAATACAATGCACTTGGCCAATGGCCAGAGTCTGGGAGCAGTGAAGTCGATGATGCTGGAGGTATTAAACTTGTTTGAAAGTTGCAACTTCGGCGATGCAGTAACTGCAACAAGAGGTTGCAATAATCATTTTTTGGGGTAATCTTCAAAATTATGTTTAATACGGCCAAAGAATCGATTCAAAGTGTTTTGGGAAATGAGCAAAAATTATAAAATTAATGGTAATCATGTTTATGCATCATGTTTCAGTTTGGCTTCAATTTTAAGGTCAACCGCAAGCCAAATGAATCATATAAATATTTTTACATTAGTGAATGTACGATAGTAATGGTATTTTTAAAGCCATTTTAAGTGTGGGATTCAATAAATGTTATTGAAAAATTTAAGATCTCATTGGAAGTTCACCGTTAAGTTGGATCTAAGCGAAAGTGTTTGCTCGAGGGAGCTGAGCTGCGATTATTTAAGTTCGAATTCGGGGTTTCGAGCTCAAATATTAATTTCGATATCGAGTTTGAACAAATGTTCCGAAGCCAAGTTTGAATTGTAGTTCGAATTTACTTTTCGAGTTCGAGCTTATTTTTGAACTCCGATTTTCGAGTCTGAATTTTCATCGTTGCCCCCTAAAATGGACTTAGGCTAAGGCCCAAAAATACAAAGCAAATGTCGATGATGCAGGACATAAAACACAAATGAAATTTCACATTGAATGCAGCATCGCAAAACGCAAATAAAAATCTTCAACAGCAGCAGCAACAACAGCTAGCAACATGCAGCAGCAGCGGCAGCAGCAAACATTTGAAGATGCCCCGCGCCATTGCAAAGAGTCATAAAACTGGCCGAGCCTAAAGCCCCCAAGCCCCAACCATGCCCATGCCCAACATCAACATTAGAAAACTGCAACAGCAACAATAACAAACTGCAGCAACTGCTGGCGAATGAAGCAAATGAACGAAGCGGCGTCACTGTTGCAGTCAACGTCGCCGTTGCAGTCGCTGTCGACGTTGACGTTGACGTCGAGTGTATGCATCAAAAAACAGACAGTAAATCTGATTGTTTGGGGTAATTGAACTTTCTTAAGAAATTGCGACATGTACACTTTGAAAAGCTCTGGATTTGCGAGCAGCACAGCGCAGCGTCAGCGGCGACAGCGCAGCAACAGCAGCAAAGCAACAGCAGCAGCAACGGCAGCAGCAGCGGCAGCAGCACACAAATGTACGCCAATGACCGAGTTCGGGTGAAAGACCTTCGATAACCATCATCATCATCATTCGCAGAGCAGCAAACGGCAACATCATTAGCGAGTCCGAGTCGTCCACAACGTAGTCATTGCACTAGCTGCCAGCCAGCCAGCCAGCCAACAAGCAAAACAAAAACAAAGCAGACATACACACTCACAAACACAAAGAGCGACAGAGAGTGCGCGCGCGAAAAAAGAAAAGAGAGCGAGCGAGGCGGCGTGAAAGAGCAAAAGTGCCAAGCAATGCAGCAGCAGCGCAATTTCATTGAACTAAATTTTTCGCAGTATGCGTGTGAACGCCATAAAGAGAGAGCAAGCACGCGATGCATCAGACTTTTGCTCTCACTCGTGACGCTCTCTCACACACCAAAACAAAAGCGCGGGAGTTGTTGTTCATGCTGAACTGCTCTGACAATTTGCTATTTTCTATTGCTATTGCATTTTTGCATGTGCATTTTCGATGTTAGTGTTGTGTGTTGTTTTTTTTTTATTGTTATTGCATTTACGATTTCGAGGTGCATGGCAAGACCTCAACTAAGGCTAAACTGTTGTTGTTGTTGTTATTTGTGTGTGCGATAATAGTGCGCTAGAGGCGCTGCCGCATTTGGGGGCTATTGAGATAGGCGCGCATTGTGATCAGTGCAGCGCCAACTGTAGCGAAGCCTTGAGGCGGCATTAAAACGCGGCGCGTGTAGCAGTTTGACAAGCAGTGCACTGCTCAAACTGTTCAGCGTCATATTTACAGTTCTATAGAATGATTTGTTTGTTGTTCTAGTTGTGTGACGTTGCGTATACGACATGCAGTACAGTATATTCTTTTTTTGTATGGGAATGGAATGTATTTCTTAGTAATTTATTTCATTCAATGTCATAATAAATTACGTCTAAAATCCCAAAAATGTTTTCTAGAATATTATAGAATTTATGCACTGCGCATTCCACTCAAGCAGACACTGACTAAGGGACAAAGGGAGAGCAAGACAGAGAGACAGAGAGGAGTCCCAAAATATGAGAGAGCGAAGCTAAAGTGAATGTACCCGTGAATGCCGCTGTCAATGCACGCTGACGTCGCCACAGCAAAAGCAATGACACTGATCCTGGCGTTGACCTCTGACGATGCAGGGCCGCTTCCGGCGGCAACAACAACAACATCAAAAATCAGTTTCGTTTTCGATGCTTGATTCTACGCGGCAACGGCTTCAGTTAGCCTCCACATCAAGTTGCTGTTAATTATTATGCTTGAAGCTTTTTTTTTTTTTTTTGATTTTTTGGGCAAGGTCATTAAACACACACAACAGATACAAGCACAACAACAAAAACAGCATTAATAAAAAAAAATAAGAAGAGAAGAAACAAAATTAAGACTCGACTGCTTCTCTAAGTGTGTGAGTGTGTGTGTGTGTGCTTCAGCAACTTCTGTTTGTTGCCTGCCCAGCCAGCCAGCCACTTCTACTTCGACTCGAAAATCTGCTCTATACACTACATACTATACGTTTCTTTATGTTTTAGTTCGGCTCACTCATTCGGTCTTAATCAAGGTGAGTAACCTTGGCCTTATTTTCGAGCAGCGCACTCTTTGCCTCATGTGTGTGAATGTCTGTGTGTGTGTAGTGCTCACGCATTGCCAAAAAAATCAAAAAAGCTAGCCACGGCGCTCACCGAAAAGCGTCGCTCACGAAGGCATATGCGAAGGAGAGCGAGAGCGAGAGGGCGAAGCAACTGTTGCTGCTGGCATTGTGGAAGGTCATGATTTTTTCGGCTGCTTGCGTGCGTGTGCTTAAGAGTGTATGCGTGTGTGTATTGGTGAATGACTTCACTTAACTTTGGCTGGCATTTGCCGAATCTGAATCTGAAACGGAATCGGAATCGTGAATGTGAATGTGAATTTGCCTTTAAGCTTTAAGTGCTGCTCGTCATTGTCACTTCTGAACTTCTGAAGAACAGAAAAAAAAATATGTTAAAGCTTTTGATTTTAGTGCGTTGGAATGTTTGTGTATAGTTTTTTATTGCAGTCAACACTTGATATGTAGAACAAAATTGAAGGTGATTCTTACTAGCGTATGGTTCTAAATTCTAGAAGTGATGGTTCTTATTAAAGCAAAATGTCAAATTTTAGAAAAAACAACTATTTTGCTAAAGACTGTAAAAATCCCAAATTTTTTTTTTTTTTTTCATAAAAAATATATCTACTAATTCTTTATTGATTATATAGCTTACTGTTACTATTAATCAAAAAGTATCGATTCTTAAATTTTGAGCTAACTTTCAGTTAACCTTCCTGATCATAATTTCAAAAGTTTTCAATGCCAACAACACATAAAAGCACCTAATGCTCCAAGAACTTATATCCAAGGCTTTCTGAGACACAGGGTAACTCCAAGTCGTTCTGTCTGTTAGTCGCTTCCGTTTGATTTATTCCTGGAATGGTGTCCAAAAAGCACGTGCTGTACAACTTGTTGCCTTTTTTGTTGAAGCCTATTACCATTACCGTACTGTACGTACATACAAAATTTACATACGTATACGTAATTTAGTTTCTCAAGCATGCATAATCAAGAGTTGAGCTGTAAAGACACGCTACGGTTTGCACTTGGCCTTGGCAAGCGCCGCTTAGTGTTCACCTTGAACCTCAATGTGCCGAATGTTGCTGCTTGTTGTTTTTGTTGTGCGAGGGGGGGCGGGCAGCAGCAGCAGCTTCAGCAGCAGAAAACGAAACTGAAACAGAAACTGATCCGCAAAAGTTGTTGTTTGTGTTTGTGTTTCGTATTTTTTGCGTTGAGTTAGCATTATGTGCTCTTTTGTGGCCAAATTGTACGTGCCATGTTATGTTGAACTTGCCGCCAAGAGGCAACAACAACATAACAGAACGTATGGCATATGCATATAAATATGTAAATGGTAACAAAATAAAAAAAAATATATTAACGCTCACAGACCTACTACAAAAACAAAACGTGACTTGAGGCTAAACAATTGAAAGTCAAAAAAAATCTCTGTTAGCTTCAACTCTAAACTTTATTGCGTCTAGAACTTGTTTTTTTTTGGTGCTTTTGTATGCACGATACATCTGCCATTGGTAGGGGGCCTTAAGAATTCAAGGCTGCAAGCTTCTAACCCTACACACACACATACGCATACGCACACACACACACACGCATAAGTTTAGAAATCCAACATGTTGGTTTGACTACACTTGTCCGTACGTATACGTTATATTTGGTTCTGTCTAAGGTTGCGCTTTATCAAGCATACGCCGCATTGTTCGCGCTTATCACCAAACAACAACAAAAACTCACCTGAGCTAAACGCTTTAACAAATATGCTTAAACATATACAGTGTTTGGACCCTTTTTGCTGTTGTTGTTGTTGTTGATGGGCTGACGCAGCTGTTTTTCTAGTTGTTGTTGTTGTTGTTGTGTGTTTATCAGTTAGTTTTGGGTATTACCTGTCAAGTGGCTTAGCTGACATTGTTAAGAGCCATAAAATACATATTTAAGATCAAAATTGTTTGTTTATTCAAAAGAACCTCAGCAAAAGTTTAACTTATTGACACATATTTGTGGCACAGCAGAGGTCAACAGGAAGGATGGAATTTTTTTTAGATTTTTTTGGAGTTTTTGTTGTTTGTCTGTATAAAGACTTTTTAATCATTTTATATTATATATATTTATACAAATATATACTGTACATAAACACATAACAATTCATCTATTTTAATGTTTTTTTTTTAGCAACAATTATTCTTTGTTGATGTTTGTTTTTGGTTGCCAAAATGCGCTTCCAGCTTTCCACACGCTGTTGAATGAAACATTGCGCATTCTTGTTGCTTGCCGTTCGCAAAGAAACCAAATACAACAAATACTATTTAAAAATCATATCGAATGCCCGCACAATTGCATTTGTACAATAATAATAATACAACACATGCATAAATCTAATTGCATACACTATATGCATGCATGTGTGAGTGTAGCCGACATCGGCGGCGGCAACATATATGTATATATATAGTATATATTTTGAATGGTTGCGCTTTATATTGGCCTCCGAATGTGTCTAGCTTCAATAGCAGGCCAGGGTCATGCGACACCGGGGAGGAAAAACTGACGCGAGGCACACAAATACAGGCTGCTTATGTGTGTGTGTGTGTGTATGTGTGCCCGTTATCGGAAGAAAACGCCAAAAGCTTTACAGCAGCGTGTTTGCAAACTACACACACACATACACGAAATGCGCGCTCGCGTTCATTGCCTTTGCAAAAAAAAAAAAACTTTAGATCGCTCTCACTCACACTTGCACACACACACTCTCCCTCTCTAACGCTCTCTTATGTTAGGCATTAGAAGAGCAACACAAAAAAAAACAAAAAAAAAAAGCTGCGAAAAATGCGTCGCCTGCTAATTGATTGACAGTTAGACAGAGATAACGAATGAGAAGAAGAGTAAAAGTACTGGCAAGAAGAAGAGGAAGAGGAACAGGAGATGCTATGCCTTATCGGCCAATGGTAAACAAAATCATAACATGCTCTCAGGGCCTTTTTTTTTTTTTTTTTTTTTTTGGCAAAAAGTCTCATTTGATATTTTGATGAATTTTTTCGTATTGTTTTTCGCTTTTTTTTCGAGGGAGCGGGGAATCAACGGGCAATGCCCATCACTGAATTTGTGAGGTTGGTCAGTATTATATATTGTTTTTGTGTTTTTTTTGGTAATCGTATTCATTGATTCGTGGTGAAATTATAATATGAATGATGCACGCGAGTCAAGTGACCTTTGAAAAGGAAGTTCATTTCGATATCAGAGTAAACAAATTGTTCTTTTTGTTATTCGGCTTAAAGTCTAGATGTGAAGCTTTGGAATCGATCATAAAAAGATACCCGCATGAATTGATTAAAACCCAAACGATTGAGATGATCATTTATAAAAGCTCATCACTTTTGCGTGTCGAAGGTCACACCCAGCACATTTGCATTGCCAAAAATGTTGGCCATACGTCTTGATTAACCATATAACATATAAAAAACCACACTCGAAAACTTAATCGACATATACATAAAGGCATAAATAATACTAAAAAAAAACAAAGCAACACAATTTGCACTGTTAGCAGTTTGTTGTTGCTTCTTTTGTCTCGTATTTTAATTATTGGTAAATTGTAATAATGAAGCCGCCAAAAAAGTGGGACATTGCTCTGACTTTGACTGGCCAGCAAAAACACAGCTCGTAATTCGAGTAGCGCCCAATAATCAATAACCCATAACCAGAGAAAGAATCGGTACACCTTTGCAGCTATATATTACGTATACAATGTGTTGCAATATTTGGAAAATTTGCCAAATTCGTGGAAAATCCAAGTGAATCATTGTTGAATTTTGTGAAAAGAAATCAAAAAGTCGAACATAAATCAAAGATGCGGGAAAATAAAGCGTGGAATGTTAAAAAAAAACTTTTCCTATAATAATATAGTTTTATTCAGCTCGATAATGCTAAAAAGTTATGGTAAATATTAAGATAATAAGCTTAAGTCAAAGATGAGAATGAATATTGTATTTTCGAGTTAATTCTAAATAAAAATTTAGATTTTCATGCATTTATTTTAACAATTATCTTCATCCTTCAATAATTATGATCTCCTAAAAATTAGATAATTCATTCCAATCACCGTTATTTATACGTATAAGCACACCTTGCAGACAGACTCTTATACATTAACTTATACTTGTATCAAAGTATTTTGCTGATATTTTCCTGAACTTTCATGCACATAGAAAAAGATGTAAGTATGTTTGTTTGTATGTAAGCACAGCGATGACGAAATGTGAGCATAGAAAGCTTTTTTTCTTCTTCTTCTGCGTTTGCCTCTTTGCAAAATTTGCTTCCTGCATTTGTTTTTGTGCACTTTTCATGTAACTCCACAATAATCGAAAACAAACGAGTGCAACACTTAATAATATATTAACATAACTATAGTGTACCATGCTGCGTATGCGCAATGTGATAAAGCAGGATTGTCTGTTCTTACCATTTGAAACTGAAGTAATCCAAATTGACGTATATCCATAATGTGCGCCGATCGCTAATTGCAAATGATGTATTGAATTTGATTTGAGCTTTTACAGTTATGTATTATTAAAAAACAGTTGCACTTTATGAAGCAGCTAAAATGGCGACTGCCGTTGCCGCCGCCGCTGCTGCTGCGTAAATATTTGCATAAAAACTATTGTAAATATTGCGTGTATGTATGCATTAAGATAAATCTACAATATAAACAACAACAACGACACTTTTTCTTTTTCAGGCACTTGAGGGGAGGTGTTTGGGCGGAGGGGGCGTGGCAGATATTTAATTAACAAACAAACGATGTCAAAATACAATTACACAAGACTTTGATGCCAATTGCGTTGGGCATAATTTTTTTTTTCTTTTGGCAGTGAATTTCGATATAGATTCCGATTTCTCACGCACACGCACACACACACACACTATATTTGTTGTTGCACTTTGGAGGAGTCTTGTGGAAGCTTGCAGCGAATTGATTTTCGCTTAATTAGCAACGCGTCGATTGGGCAGGGGTGCAAAGGGGGGTTTTTGGTGTTGATGTTGCGGCAGCGACGCGCGCGTTTTAAACGCTGCAGTTCACAATTTATAACTTTTTTTTTTGATATTTTGTTTGTTGTAAAGGCGCGAAGGTTTTTGTTTTTGTAATTGTAGCTGCTGATCGACTGTGTGTGTGAGTGAGTGTATGCTTGTGTGTGTATGTGTATTCGCCCAGTTCTCGGAAATATTTGCGACCGTCCGTTACAGCAGTCCGATGAAGACTAAACGCAAACGAACGCGTTATTTTTGCACACAGCAGTGCACTGAGCACACACACACACACACATACACACAGACATAGTCAATACAGCGGCAGAGACACGCGCGGCCGCTCAAGTTCATGCTCTGAACTTCAAAGCTCAGTTACCTTCATGCACATCGACTCTACTCGTGTGTGTGTGTGTGCGAAAGAGCGAGGCAGCAAGAGTGGGAGCAACACAACGTTGAAGCTTAAGAGAGCGCCATTGTGAATGCAATGCTGTATTAAGAGAGTTACAAAAGAGAGAACATTTGTATACAAATCCCTTTTTAATATGCATTCTACTTGGCAACATAACAATGGGGAATACAAATGATTTATAAAAAACAAAGCGCAATGGTAATAAACTTAAAAATTGGTTTTTTGATTTAATAACTGCATGGAAAACAATCGTGCCTGACGTGGCTTTTTTCACATATGAGTTTTTATACATAATATATATATGTGTGAACTGGCGTGGAAATATGTTTATGTGGTCTTCAGCGAAGTTGGTATTTTGGGCAGGCCAAACTCATCCGTTTCAATGGTGGTCTATAAAGTAAATTGTTTTAATACCAAATATTCAGTTGAAAAGCTTTGCATGCAAATACCTTTCCGGGCTTAATGCTGTCGGCACCTGGCTCTCTGTCTGGCGCTTCGGGCGCCTTAACAACATCATCTAAATAGCTGGCATCATCATCTAGGGCCATCTCATCGCCCAATGCATCAAGTTCGGCCTGCAAATCATCATCATCCACATCGGGCATGCCATAAGTGCGACCCATTGCCTCCTGAACCTCATCCGCCTGCTCCAGCATATCGGCCATGTCGTCTTGCATGTCCTACGTATCCAATAATATGTTAATTAAGCCAAAGCATGTAAGCATACAAATCACACCCACCTCAATATGATCGATATTGATCTTTTTGTATTCTGTTTTCATTTGCTTAACGCCATCCTTCATCGCGGCCACTGTGGCTTGGGTATCCTTGAGCGATTGTGCAGCATAGTTGGCCTGCTCCATATTGAAGGACTGATTACGTAGAGATTCAGCTTGTTGCTCATAGCTATAATTAACAAGAGTTGCAATTATTGTTTGCCTTCTATTTGATTGACAGATTAAACTTACGCCTTCTTTTGTTTAAGCACACGCAACGCCCTTTGTTTTACTGAGTTTTTCGCTGGCGATTCGCGCATCTTGCTCATTTGTTCGCGATATTTGCGCAGCTCCGCTTCGAGTTTCACAATCTTTTCCTCAATGTTTGCAGCTCGAGCATCCACCTATAAGAAAAACATTGCAGCAATAAGAAACTGTTCAACAAAATGTTTTCACGTATTCGATTTACTAACCCCGGAAATGCAGTCATTTAGACTTGGTCCTGGTTCCTTGGGTTTACCACGTCCAAAAAGGCGATTCATTTTATGTTTTTAATGAGTATGTGATGAAAACTTGAAGAATTTTTCAAAAATTTGCGTCGAATTTCGTTTGATGACTAATTTTCTGCTTCTTGTTTTATTTGTTAACAGCTGAGAGCTGTTGATGTATCGATACTGTGGGACTCAGCGCAAGGGCTCGATACTTTTCGGCAGCCCTGAACGAAGAAAAACAAAACAATGAAATACGATTATTAAATTTATTTTTAAACACAATATCAATAATTTAAAATATATTGCCCCTTACATCATTAAAAAGTAATTATTTTTAATCAAACAGGTTGCTGTGAACTTATTTTGTGAGCAACAAAAAGAGCTAGTTCGATGGAACCTGTGCATGCAATTTCGATAGATCTTCAGTTCGATACTCCACTATATAAGCAAGCTGTTTGTTGCAGCTTCCAACATTTATTTGTAAGCTAAAGTTTGTGTGTGAGCAGCGCAAGAAGTGAAAAATGCAACGGAGTATGCATCGTTTTATTATTTTAATTACCTAAAATGAATGCTGTACATTATGCTATAAATATACATACATCAAGCAGCGACACCGTGAACTGTGTTATAAAATAATTGTTTGTGCGACGCATATTAAATCCAATTCGCGAAAATTCAATATTTGCTCAGCTAGTGTTCCTTTGACGTCATAGTCAGCTGTTTATTGTGACGCAGGCTAAACATGCCGCAGTTTCTTGTTGCTTTTGCACAGAAGTAAACCAAACCACACCAAAACGGGTCAACACCATGGATAGCTCCATGTACTATAGAAGTCTGCGCGACAGCGCTGTCGACGAAATTGCTGCAATCACTGAACCCTCTGCTTTAAGCAGCAGCATTAGCAGCAGCGCAGCGACGCCACGCGTTGAAGATGGCGTCTCAATGGATAATTTTTACCCGGCTTTAGTGCAGTGTTTTGGCATTATTATATGCGGGTAAGTTATCAAGTTCTAGAACACGATTCACATGTGGAAAATTCCCAAGTGGGCAAACGAGGATGCCCAACAATTGCATGAGTCACAAAAAAACCATTCAGCTTGCAACGAACAAAGCCGCATTGTATGTATGTTTCTACTAGTTTATTGTGCTCTCGCTCTCGCTTTTTCGGAAATGAAAGTTCATGGTCTGCAACTTGACCTATCTGTATCTCTTTCTTCTTGTGTGTGTGGGTGTTGTTGTTCGTTATCAGGTTTTTGTGCTCTTAGTTCGTTCTTTTGTTTGTTTATGCTAGTTTTCACTGTGCTCTAGTTGTTGCTGTTGTTGTTTATTTTGGTCACGAGCTTGTACGATGACCGGTTTTTTGTTTGTTTGTTTTCAGATTTGTTAATTTTTAATTTCCTTGCTTCATATAAGCAAAAAAAAAGTTGCAAAAAATCATACTAAATTGGCTTTGATTAAGCATGATTAATGCTGTTGCAATTGGCGTTAACTAGTGTCTTTTCGAGTAATTTCATCTGTTTTCCCTAAGCCACTTAGTCAGACAGGTCGTTGGCTTATGGGAAAACATAGTTTAACTCTAATGAGTCAGCACAAATATGCATATGTATTTGCTACATGTGGCATGCAAATGCTAATTTGTTAACTTGGACAGATTCCACTTGATACTAATTGTTGTCAAGATTTATTATTATATATCTATTTAAATCACAATATAAATTGACAACATCAATTAAATAAACTGTCAATCTATCATTCTTATCGAGTGTTATCTAAATAAATCGCTTATATTTGTGACCAATTTAGTAGGGCTCTCGAGCGTGGCCAACAACTATTTACATTCAGTCTAAAGATCGTTGCAACACGACGCGTCCAGATGACATACAAAATATGCAGCAATTAAAAGTACAACAACAACAGCAACAAAGCACAAAATAATACATAATATTAACTAGTTCCAATTAGCATAAAGGCTATTGCGAAATTGTTGCGCTCAATTAGTAATTACAATAAGCGAAAGTAAAAACGTTTAGAGAGTGCGAAAAACAACAACAACAACAACGAAACGTAAAACACTGCCTCTAAACAATTACAAATGACCTTGCAACGTTTACGGCTGCGGCCCGTAAACAAAATCGATCAAATTCGATTGATGCAATCGTGTAATGATTATGTAATCGTCAATCAGCCATACTGACAGTGAATAAATGCATAAGTTGTTTGTTTTTTGCTTATAGATACAGTGAGCATTGTAAAGATATATATGTATGATATTCAGCTTCACGGAATATTTGAATAAATCTGTTTTGTTTTTTGAAGCCCACTTTTTGAACACTTGCATAAATTGTATTTTGCCAAATGTTTAAATAAACTCGCTTCCGTCACCTGTTCTATAAATATATATATTTATTAAAATTCAAAAGCTTTTGCGTCTTATCTTAACTAGAATTTAAATAAGTCGTTGACTTTTGGAGGTTTAGTTTGTTTTTGGGTTAGATAAGAAACTTTTTTTGTTTTTAGGTCGATTTAAGTTTACTTAAAGCAACAATTAAGACCTTACAAATACCAATATTTATGCATGCACAGCTGGTATTTTATGCCCTTAACCCATTAAAAAGGGAATAATAGTTTCTTGCAAAAGTATGTAAGAGATAGAAGGAAACATTTTTGAAACAGACAAACACTGGAGATATCTAAGATAAAATTAAGCCCTTATGCAAAAGCGTTACGTAACGATTTAAGGGTATGTCCTAGTCAAGATCTCACGACTTGAGGCTTCATATTTGTTTTTATAATAATGGATGCATACGAGAATTGGTGTTTTTTCAAAAGGTTTTCGACTATAGCCCTAATAAATACTACTTACTAATTCCAACAAGCAATTAAACAAAAACAGAAACAACATCACCAGATTTTGTGTTGTTATAGTCGTATCGTTGCGAGATCGGTACGTACTATATGATACTATATACATGGTATGAAAATGCATTTTGAATTGTAATCAAATTATATGGCTATGTGATGTAAACTGCACTTCATAACTTTTTGTTATAATACAAATTTATGTAATTGTTATTAGCTGTCAATCTGTGATGAGGCAGGCTTTTTCTGTATATTGTACTTAGGCGCCTATTAAATCATACAAATGAATATATAATATCCACCATGCACAACAATAGGCAATAAAAAAAAAAACAGAAACCTGTATTAACAATTTTTCAATTGAGCCGAGGAAAAATTCCAAGTGAAAATTGTGAAATACTTTAAAGCTCGCATTCATAGCTAGAGTATATTGGATATTATGAGAAATTCTTACAGTGAACAACAATTTAATCTGCACAGCTGTTTTAACAAAGGTGTCATATTATTTGAACGCATTTACTTAAGTTTAATTGCTTTTTGTGCCTCTATATATAGAGCATGCGGTTGTTCTTATCTTTTCGGGTTCCAGCTGTTATTGCTTAACGCATTATAGAAATCAGCATATGTAACTTAGGCACGTGACCAGTTTTCGTATAGCGAGAACCTTAAGAATGAAGCTGTGGTTACTTTCCAGCAATAACAACTTAATTAGCTTAACAAATCTTAATTTTCCACTTACTAAACTAACTAATAATGTTGCAAACACTTCATTTAGTTAAATTTTTTTCAAGGGTATTTCAATTTTGATTATGGCAATATACCAAAAAACTTCTTGTCCGCAAACAAAGAATGCATTATCAAATTGTTAGAATATTTTCGTTTCTGAATAGATAAAAACGCATTCACAAAACAACAAAAAACCATTAAGAGGACTCTAGTCGAGAAATCCCGACTAGGACATACCCTTAACCCTTTACGTAGCGGTTTTGCGTCTGTTACATACATTTGCAAAAACCCTTTTATATACCCTTTTTGCCCATTGCATTTGTTAAGGGTATAGAAACGCACTCAAAAACCAACACAATAACATAGTACAAGCTACTGAAATTGTTAACAGAACTGTAATAACTTGAAAGTGTCATAAAAATCAGGTTTTATGATATTTTTTGGGGGAAGTACTCCAGTTTGGATTGCTTAAGTGAATTTGCTCGTAAATATTGGGAGGCGGGAACAGAACACAAATAAAATATTTATTTAAAATGCATAAAACTGGTTAACAATATTTGATTTACGTTCTTTGTGGATCACGTGACGCTTTATTGTTGCAGTGTCTGACTGCAAATTGTGTGTTTACATAACGTTTCAACACATATGAAATTTCCGTATTTGCATACAGAATGTATTTAAATGCACGCACCTAAAAACCAGATCGATATTTAATGCATTTTTTCTTACAACTTTGTTGCTTGCAGGTATATAGCCGGACGCTTTAAGATTATAAGCAATGCGGAAACGAAAGGACTTGCCACATTTGTGGGCACCTTTGCTCTGCCCTCGCTTATCTTTCTCTCGCTGGTGGAGTTGAACTGGAATGCGGTCAACTGGACCTTCATGCTGGCTATACTCATCTCCAAGGCGATTGTCTTCTTTGCCGTGATGATCATTTGTTTGCTGGTGGCACGACCTTTGAACTATGCTCGAGCCGGCTTGATGGCCATCTTTTGTACGCAGAGCAATGATTTTGCCATTGGATATCCTATAGGCAAGCTTGAAGCTATGCGTTTTATGTTATTCTTAACTCATGTCTTGATTTGCTTACAGTTATGGCTTTGTATAAGGATGTGCATCCCGAGTATGCATCGTATTTGTATCTTATGGCACCCATTTCGCTGGCCATTCTCAATCCTATTGGCTTGATTCTCATGGAGATAAGCAAGATCATTAAGAACAAGCAGGAGGTTAGCCGCAATCCACCATTGTGCCCCGAAACGTGTCCCGCTGAGCAATTAAGCAAGCAACGTCGTTGCCTTGGCGATAATGCAATTCTTGTCTGTAATACCGTTAAGTCGCTGTTCTTCAATCCCCTTCTGTTGATGACTTTGCTTGGTGTGGGAGGCGGTTTCCTGTTTCCCAAGGGACTACCCGAAGTGGTGGCCAGCGTTTTGCGTGTCTTCGGACAAAGCTTTTCGGCCACGGCACTGTTTCTGTTAGGCCTCAAGATTGTTGGTGGCGGCACGGGCACAGAGCGCAAGCCAGTGGGCATGGGTTTGCTGCTGCCAAGTGTCCTGATCTTGGTCAAGATGTAAGTAGTGGCAAGCACTAAGATGTTCCTTATATTTATCATCATTCTGTTTGCAGTTTGGTGCTGCCGTTGGTCTGTCGCCAGACAGTGAATATCATTCAGGCTGGAGCCACTTTCAATGACACCACGGAACTGAGTACCTTTGGCTTTCTCTATGGCACTTTCCCAGCAGCTCCGGGCGCTTTTGTTATTGCAACGCAGTACAATGTTGAAGTGGAATTGGTAAGAAACTTTCAAACACAAATAAGAACCATAAACATTGTACCAAACTCTCCTTTGCAGATTGCTCGCAGCATGGTTTTGTGTACGTTTATATCGGCGCCACTTATGTTCATCTCGGCCAAAATGATATCGCTGACCAATCTGAAGCCACTGGACTACTTGCATGAGCTGGATGCCTTCTCCTTTGATATAAGTGTGGCAGGTGCCGCTGCCTGCTGTTGGATGTTGGCACTGTTGATAGTAACCAAAAGATTTAAACGCATGCCACAGAGAATCACAGCTTGTTTGGTGCTTTCACAGGTAAAACTATTAAAATTCAATCGTTTGCCTTGCTTATCTATACTTTGCTTGCAGTTAATGTGCTGCATTGGAGTTATACTGTGGTCGAAGCTGGATCATGTGGAACGTTGGCCATTGTATTTGCAATTCTTTCTGTTCAACATTGGCACTTACAGTTCTCGTTTGTGGACGGCGTTTTTGGCCATAACGCTGCTCTTCTTGCAGTGTCGCAGCTTGTGCTTTGTGCTAAAACTCTGGCCCTATATGGTAAGGTCTCGAACTACCTTATAGTTGAGCAACTATATTAAATATTTACTTTGTTAACAGCTCGTCTTTGCTTGGGGCATACCAGCTCTTATCTCCGGCCTGCTTATTGCTTTCGACTCCAAATCCATGCCCAGCGAGAAACAAAATCCCAGCTTTCAATATGGCAATGCTCAGGCTGCAATTGCTGTCTTTATGCTTGTCATGTGTTTTATAGGTGTGTATGAAATGCAATTCATGTTGATTGATAACTAAATGATGATAAAATATATTAATATTTGACGCGTTATGATAGCTTAGCATACTGTATGGTGTGATAAGCTTACAATGATGCATTTAAAGTTTTCAATCTGAAACTAAAACTAGAAAATGTAAATTATTCTCTCTTTGTATAAAGACTAATTATGATTTTGTCTCTTTACAGTTACTGTGGGCTGCCTTGTTCTGCATCAACGGTATAAGAAACGCTATGAAAAGTACCTGACTTATTCGCGTGAGTTATCCAATCCGGATACGGGTATGACCCATAAAGCCGTCACATCTTGATTAATAATAACTTTTAATTTGTTTGTTATAGCATCCGATTTACACTCGACGGTATCGACGGCCAATTTGCTAGCGAACACAGATCGTTCTTCTATGCGACAGAGCGTGCGCACGACTTCCTATTCATCGTCATCAGATGATGATGAAATGATAACTACGACTGTCGTGCCGGATACGCGAGCTAGTGCTGGTTGCGGTTCAGGCAATGGCAATTGCTGCTCCGGCTCAACGGTGACGACGCCCACAACAACATCTACGGTGGTCATGGATATTGAGGATCTCCTTAATCGCAATCCACAACGTAACGTTGTGAATCCCAAGGATCTGGATCAAATTGACAGTGCGCCAGCAACTGAAGCGTAAGAATTGCTTAAGACTTGAGTTAAACTCATCATTTATATTGATTCTTATGTATTGCAGTCATATGTGCAGCAGTTCGTATAACTGCGGCCCGAGCACCTCGCGTCAGAGCTGTCAGAATATCATTGAACGCTATGAGGAGCAAACGCGCAGGGGTCTGGAGCCATTGGAGCATACTAGCGACAGCGATGAGCATCAGACGCTGAAGCATACAATACTTTTGATTATATTGCTGTGCTCCATGTTTGTCGGCTTGGCTGTGTCCATATGGACGCTCGTCATGGAGGGCATGTCGGGCATCTATTTGGAATTGAGTTTTCTCGATGCGTTCCTCAACTTTGGCCAAGGTTTGATTGTCCTGGCCGTTTTCATAGGCGACACAGGAGAGCTGTTGATGCCGTTGATTAAGTTTTGGCGTAAAATATGGTACGTAATTAATTTATCACCTTTATGAATTTGTTATTAAAGTTTTCTCTTTATAGGTATGGTGCCAATGTTGTCAGTTTGCCACATTGGTCGAATCTGCGTCCAGAAACGAAGCAAATCTGTGAACAGTTTCGTAATCATCATTTGGAGAACTGCAAAAAGGATATTGCCAAGGACAGGAGGTGAGTTCTAAATACACTTCAAGTCTACTTATTATACTAACCAGTTGTTTCCACCTCCTATCAACAGATGGCGCATTCGTGTCTATCGCAAGGTATTCTATGGCAGCGAATTTGTCAGCTGGCTTATTGAGGTGGGCCTTTCAAAGGATCGCATGGAGGCAGTGCATTATGCACGCCATTTAGTTGATGGTCGCGTGCTGCGACACATTAACAACGTTTATCATTTCGAAGATAAACAATTGCTTTATAACTTCTGCAGTCGCATATAGGCGGCGATACGGAAACGAAAACTATGTAGAAAATGCAACGACACCAAATTTTAGATCGTTTTGTTATTGTTTAAGTGAGTGTGAATCTTGTAATTTGTGTGCTGTGATTGTACGCTAGGAAAGTTAGGCACATCAAAAACACACACACACACACACTCTTACTAACAGCCAAAATAAAAGTGTGTGTGCGTGTGTGTGTGTGTGCATGTGAGTCCAAATGTGTATAAGGAAAATTTGTTTATTGTCTATATATACATACATATATTTATGCAAGTGATCAAATTGCTATGACATTTGTTTATACATTAAGTAGATAGTGAATACATCAGAGAGAAGCTAATGTTTGAGCTATAGTGCAATAATTCTAGATATAATAATCAACATAAAGTTAACTGTCACAAGCAAAATACGAAATATACTGTGCATAAAACGTGTGAAAACCAAACTATACATCAAATAAATTGAAATATATATACATATACCTCATGCCGTAAGGCGCCAAAACAAATTATAAATGCATTTGTGTCGTATTTGAATTTCTAGTATTTTGTTTCTCAGTTCAATCGATTTAGGCGCGCATTTCAGTCATTTGCAATTCGCACTCTATACATATAGAGTATATTTATACATCTTGTGGACTTTTTTTTCTCTCTCTCTCTGGTTTCATCAATTCTGTTTGATTTTGGTGTGCACACGTTAAACAATTTGCCAATGCGTGTTTGTAATTCCAATTGGCTTCAATTCCGGCCCGTTTTAATGGGCGCACGTTGTACGGCGATCAAGCTCAACTTGGTTTTTTGTTTTTGGGACGTTCTATTGATGAATAAAGCCTGGCTTATTGGGCCATTTAAATGCCGCTGATGATGTCCTATACCGCATGTATGTGGTAATGTTTTTGTTGTTGATTGTTGATACTTTTTTTTTTTTTGGGTATGCGCCTTTTATCAGAATGAAGCTTGTTTATTTGTTATGCAAAATAGTCATAGTGTGATGTTGCAGCGCCTCCGATTGTTGCCACAGCTTCCGCTTGCGTCCATACATAGTTCCGTTTAAATGCAACTCACGTCATAGTATGCATTCGGCATAAGCAACCGCAAAATGAAATCAAAATATGCAGCTGCATTCCAACATTGATTCATTACAATGAGCCTATCCCCATGGATGATTATTCAGCTTGATATTTCTTGGAAATGCTTCTTCTCTATAACATTGAAAAACATATCACTTCAGACATTTGGGTGCCTCATCATCATGGGACTATCCCCATGTATCTGTTATCAGCGGTTGCAGTGTTATGGCCATAAAACTCAAGAAACACAAATATGACATGTAATATTTCCGGGAAAGCAGCAATAATAGTATAAACTGTAGTTTCCTACACTAGATCATGACCATGAAAAAAGCGACGATTTCGCCAACATTCTTTGTATTAGAAATCTGAAGCTCTTGAGTTTGTTAAGGCCATGTTGCATGTCCAGAACAAATAGTTGTATAAACTTGATGATTCAATGTTTAAGTTTGCCACACAAAACGCTTAAAGGGCAATTTATGTTATCTGTGATTGTTATATATGACTTAAGAAAGTCTAAAAATATAGGTATTGAGCCAAGTGTCTGTCAATAAATAAAGAAAAAACGCAATTCCCTTGATAAAAAATAGAGTTGTAAGCATTAATCAGGCTCCATGTTCTTTTTTGGGGTCATGAAAAGGCTTGGTAAATAATATGTTATTATTTATGTATTTAATTTTGTACAACAGCTGCGTGGGCGCCAGTCAAAGGTCATTCAACTGCTGGAGCCACGCTAACTGGCACAGAAAACATAATTTTTAGGTGGCCCAAAAAATATGTTTATGGCAACACAATTAACAATAAAAACAATAAAACGAAACAGGCACAAGGATACAAATTCCTAGAAATCTATTGCGCAAACAATATGAAGAAGGACACGCCGCAAGGTTTGTGTTTGCGTTTTGTATTTGCTGGCAAAGAAATTAGTCTAAAAATAGTTGGCTGCGGTCTGTGGCGCCACATGAGGTCCTTGCATCCAGCAGGCTCGTCAATTTATGAGATAAATGGACCCAACATCATGTCTGGTTACAAATTATACAAACATTGCGCATACGTCGTGTTGCTGTCGACGCAAACAGCGCTGTCAACGTTGACGTCCGCTTACTTCCGTTGAACGTTTACGGCTAATATAACACTTAGAATGCATTCGCGTATGCGCCTCTTTGATCTTAAATCAAGCAAATCACAAAGAGCATTGCTTCAAATTGCATTTGTGCTTATATTAATGTGTCTATGGGTTTTCTTAATTATTCGATTGCATTTGTAAATGTGTGCAAAAAGTTTTCAAACTATTATTGCACTAACGATTCAAGTCGCAAGAATTTAGAAAATCCAAATATTTATTAGCAAAAAGTGCTTAAAGTACTTTCAACGAATCTAAAATACTCTTATACTTAAATGAATAATTATAGCTTTTACAATAAAATCATGAATGTATGTATGTGGTTTTATTTGATGCACGTCATTTCGAGTATGATGTCGTAGATTTTTATTAAGAATATTTGTTACACATTTCGCGACAAAATTATAATACCTCAACACCAAATTCTCTCAGCACACGCATTCGCTGTCGCAGTCTCAGCCAGCGTCGACGTCGACGTTAACGTTTCGGCACTAGCTGCGCATTTTAAATGGACGAACGAGAAGCTCGACCACCAACAGCGACGGCAAAGCACAAACAACATTCTAGGTGCCGAGCCGAGCTGCCGACGTCGTGTCGTGTGCCAACTGTTGAGTCGTCCAAAAGGAACTTTGCACGCCAATCCCACCCACTCTAGCAGCAGCGGCAGTAGCAGCAGCAGCAGCAACGGCGCCGGCAACAGTTGCTGTCGTCGATTATTGAGTGTCGGTGCTCGTCATTCTAAATCGACGGCTTGATGCAGACGGCTGCACGGCACGGATCAAACAAAGAATCGCGCGTGCGTAGCTTGTTAAACATTTGTTGGTGTGTGTTTGTGTGTGTGCGTGTATGATCGAATCTCCTTAAATTGGCCAAATAACAAACGATCGAAACTAGTTTCCATGTGCAACTTTTCACAAACATAATTAATTGTGGTGACATTTTTCACTGGAAACGTTTTTGTTTTTGGGTATTGAGCAACATGTCGGTGGCAATTAGCAGCTATAATGCCACCACATTGGTGGCACCACTGATGCATCCAACTAACGGCACATCGTCTGAGGCAGCATATACTAATCGCCGGCGTTTGTTATTTGGAATAGTTATCATGGGTATTGGTGCTATTGGCAATTTTCTGGCATTGATCATTTTGGCGCGTAAAAAGCATAACAAAAACAGCAAATACACGTTCATGTTGCGGTAAGTTTTACAATTAACAAAATGCGCAAATGCATACAAATACGTGTCTGTCTGTGTGTAATAGTTGTTGCTCTGAGTTCATGGCAGTTGAAGTTTGTTCAACTTGCTCGAATCTTATTATTGTGCGGGTCCAATTTACATGTTTTGGTTTTAGATCGAACGAAAAGCTTTCAACTTCAATAAGCGTTTCTTATCTACTTATTTTAGTTCAGTTTGAAACTATTTTGATTTAACTTAGTTTGTGTGTTTATCACATTTTGAGATAAAAATAAAGTATACGCCGGGTCTCAGTTGAATGGTTAGAGCTTTTAGATACAAAAATACGTTCATAGTTTGAATATCTTTGGTATAAATCAGATCCAAGACCTTGACATTGAACATTGTGTATCGATTACAAATGATTTGTTTTGCCAAAAATAATTCGCAACAAAAATATTTTCCATATTAAAGCTGCATTATTGATTCCAAACACATACATTTTTAAGAGTATATTCTGTTGACCAAAACATTTCTTGTTGAAGTTCGTTCTCGCGCTGTTTCACTGTACTAAGCATATATTTTATAAGTACCAATCAACACTTGAATTTATGTTAAGATATTGCCGGTTACTATTTCAGTCATTTATCATCATCATAAGAGAACCAATTACTTGCCAGACTCCCCCTTTTAACCAGCATAAATTTTCGCATTGAATTTAATATCACACACACAGAAACAAGCCTAGAAAACAGCAATTTGAGAAAGCTTTGCAAGCCAAATTATCCTGCATAAGTGCGCGCGTGTGCGCTCAAGTGACATAATTGAGAAAAGCTTTGATCTTAGCTTTAATTTGATTGATGAATTCTACTCCCAAATGTGACACTTGACAAATGAAAAGATTTACACGGAAAAAAGAAGCAAAAGGCAAATATAAATACATGGGAATTGTTGATTTAAGCCCTATTAAGTAAAGGGCCTAAATGAGCTTATGTTTGTTTGTGATATTAATAAACATCCGGCGTTTTTAATGCAACAAAAAATCTTTATTGCGTATTATTTTTGTTGTTTAATTGCAACTCATGCGCACCCTAACGAAAAAAAATATTGTGTATACACAACAAAATTTTACAGCCCCTACCATAAATCGCATTCGAAATTACAATTTTGCGACTTTATATATCTATTCATATACAACTTTTATATATATGAAAACCATAATGTGGGCGCCAAGTTAATGTTTAGTTTAACAAATTTTTAGTTGCGACTAGTTTTTGTTTTTCTCTACCCTTCAAATTGTAATCTATCTAGACATATTTTCAATTCTGTGCGGACTGTCGAAGTGTTGAAAAACAATTATTCATAGCAATGACAAATGATTTTCCTATGTGGAATGACATATTTTTTTTTTGCTCTTACGATGCTGGAAAAAGAAAATAAAATTGTGCTTTTGCAGAGACAAACAGAGAACTTATTGTCTGTATTATAGAACAGCAAAGCGAGAGAGATTTCAAGAATTTTGTATACTCTTTAAATCAGCTTTGAAAAATTTAAACTAAGGCTTCTAATGACTATGCAAATGTTTGATCCTTGATTTGAGTGTTCAACTTCAGGTTCAGGCTATAGACCTACTACAATATCTATCTCTCATATCTTATCATGCTTATATAAAGAAAGCACAATCAAAAAGTGCATCCGTTTGCTTTCGAAAAATATTACAGCAATATTTCGTTGACAGATGACTAACAACAACAAGTCAATACGCAATAGCTTTCTAGTTTTGTCACAAGTTAAAATATATATATTCCTGCTGTCAATCGATGAGAAACCATTAATGTGACATCATTAAGTGCGTTTATTGAGTGGAAAACTTTAATTGCGGTATTTACGAGTCCCAAAAGCCTAGACGACGAGGAGCTGAGTACGCAAAAGCTTGCATTGGAGCACGTCTTGGCATCTAAGCCCATGAAATGGAATCAACGGCGCTAATTTATTGCCCCATTCACCATGGTTGACTAATCCCACATCCTTTTTTTTATTATTCTCCTTTCTTACACTCCAGCTGCTTGGCGACAAATGATTTGGTGGGTTTGTTGGGCATGTTAACTGCTGCGATACTCAAGTTCAATTTACTCGAGGAAATGAAGTTGCCGTTCTTTGTGAGGCTGGATTGTGTTGGACACGTTGTATGGCGATTCTTTGGTGTCAGCTCTGGCTGTATTGCCGCTGTGATGGCTGCCGAACGTTGCATGGCTTTGGCACGACCTTTCATCTATCACAAGGTGAGTAGCTGAGTGCTAATAAATAACACAGTGGGGGACACAAATCGTCATCGATTTAAGCTGTATCACATAAACAAAATTGCACTGAACTTAAATGATTATACCGCTGAGAGAAGTAGACTACATTTCTGAGCATATGTGAAGAACAGTTAGCGACGCAAAAAGTTGCTCTGTGCGCACAAAAATGCGCTTTGATGCATTTGATCGATCATTTGTTGGATCACACTTTATCGATCCAGTTCAAGCTACTGATTCACAGTTTAAAAACTTTAGTGCTTAAACATTTCCATCCCTTTTGTATTTATTTTTTAGCACATAACTTACGAATTAATCCAGAAAAGCGTCAATAGCATTCTTTTGGTTGCTGTAATCATCACATTTTTACCATTCTTCGGTTTTGGCGCCTACATCAATGAATCGGATCCTACGAAAGTCACTTGCATACGTTACCGCGATGCGCCTGGAGCTTGGAACAAAGCCTATTCCATTTTATTTATGGTTTTTGGCAGTTTGCTTGTCGTTGTTATTGTCACCTGCAATTTGTTTGTGGCCCGTGTACTGTGGATCATCGGACGCAGTCGCACAACCAAGCGGCACATGAACTATAATCTTGTCGGTCGAGATAAGAGTGTGCGCAGCATCGATGCGGAGAGCAGCAGTGGCACAACACTGTATCAGACCCAATACAGCACTAGCAGCAGTCATTACAATATGCCACCACCAAGGCAATTCCATCACAGCAACAGCGTCACAATGCAGTCAGCGACATCGCCCGATGAGATCAAGTTTGCCAAGCTAATGGCATTCCTTAGTATCTCCTTTGTGATTTGCTGGATGCCGCAAATGGTTAGTACATATATTCTCGAATTGCATATACCCTATTAATACACTCTCTTTTCTCAGATTGCCATACCGTTGGCGATTAAAGAGAACCGTGTGCCACCTAATCATATATTCTTCATAGTGGCCGATGTGCTGATGGCGGTGCACTTCACATTGGATCCATATATTTATGTATTGAGTCGCACCAAGGGTATCAACTGGTCGTTGCTGGGTTGCATCAAACGCTGGCGTTTTGGCTGGCGTGGAGGTCGTCTGCAGCGTTCCCAGAGCGATCAAAGTCGCATACGCACCACAACCACAGAGCAAAATACGCTTGACTGCTAAAAAATCAATTTTGCAATTTTGTTGGCCCCTCCTATCGTACCAGAGTACTTACATATATATGTATCATTGGACACATTCCTCCATTCAATGTCAGATGAAGGAGATCCGTCTGTCTCATGTTTAGTTTAAGTTATTATTAAACCCCCCCATTACCATATCAGGGCTATAACATACTCTATTGCTTAAGTGAACTTAAGTGCGTTCACACTATCTCAAAATATCCCCATACGAATTGTACAATAAGTAATTACAGTAATACATATTATTATACTAGTATATATTATATTTGTTTTGTGTACAATTAAGTTTTATTTTAAAATTTTATTATTACAATTGAATGCATTAATTCTTTGTTTATAATTTTGTGTTTTATTTTTTTCATTTTTCTTGGTATGTTTACTTATTGGGTTTTAATCGAAGACACATGCTCAAAAAATGTAATGGGTTTTCATGCCTGTGTCAATTACAAGAAAAAACAATATTTATGCAAAATGTGGCGAAAATGTCACTGAGAGATAGAGTATAGGATAAGTAAACTTTTGTGTGTATCAATGCTATCCGCTAAGAAATCTCTTACAATTGAAGGGGTCTCAAAAGTGCGTGGAAAGTTATTATAGTAATGCATTATAATATATATCTAGATATTCTGTCTTATGCCCAATAAACTGACGTCGTCTGTCTAGTATCGGTTATAGCGACCACGCGCACGTTGACGTTGCGGCGTTGCCTTGGGACCAGGGGTGCCAGCAGCAGCACCAGCACCGGTTGCAGCGGCGGCTGCTGTGGCAGCTGCACGTGGCTTCTTCAGGGGCGATGGCGAGGCATCGGTTGGGGTAGCAGCTGCAGCTGGTGTGGCAGCAGCGACTGGGGTAGCCGCAGCAGCTGGTGTTGCTGGGGCAGCAGCCTTGGCTGGCGTCTTTGGCTCCAGTTTGATGGGGGTCGCTGGCTGAGCAACGGGTGCAGGAGCTGGTGTTGGTACTGGAGTGGGCTCAGGTTCGGCTTCAGGCTCTGGCTCCTCCTCATCCTCCTGGGCGTCCATCTCGTCACCGTTCTCATCGCCAGGTGCTTCCTCTTCGCCACCCTCCTCCTCACCTTCGGGATTCTCAGCCATCTCGAAATCTTCATCATCGCCGGTAGCTTCGGATGGATCATACAGCTCACCCTCGCCAGCTTCAGCTGTCTCTTCAGCTTCAACTTTGCACTCATCAGCCGGTGCCTCGGGCTCCTCAATCTTGCGCTTCTTGCGCTCATTCTCCTCGATGGCAGCGGCGGCGCGCTTTTGTGCAATCTTAGTGTCGCTGGACTTCTCGTTGATGAACTTTAGGAAGTTGCGATGATGGGTGGCTGTGCGAGAGTGAATCTCAGCGGTGGCATCTGTGTCAAAGAACTTGCTGCAGACGGCGCACTCAAAGCACTCCAACTTGGAGATCAGACCGGGTCCGACGGGGCGCTGCCAGTTGTATTTGGGCAGGCGGGTGTCAACCTCACTGGGAATCTCATCACCTTCGGCAAAGTCAAGAATGCAGTCCTCTGGATCAATGGGCAGAGCAACCTCTTCCTCTTCCTGGCTCTCGTTATGCTCATCACCCTCCTTGGTTTCATCAGCTGCTTCTTCGCCTTCCTTGGGCTCCTCACCCTCTGGCTCTTCACCCTCAGCTCCCTCTTCGGGCTCCTTCTTGACTTCGGTTGTCTCCTCACCCTCCTTCTTTATGGGCTTCTTCTTGCGCTTCTGTGGTGGACGCAGATCGCGTGTCTCCTCCTCAGCAGTGCTTATGGGCAGAGTCTGACGCTTGCGTTCGCCGACCTTTGTGTTGTTCTCGGCAGCCTTCTTCAGATGATCAGCGGACAACAAATGAGTGTCATAATCGATACGTGTGGCAAACTCCTTGTTGCACTCCACACACTTGGGATGCAAGAACTTCTTCAACTGCAAGTGACCCTCGGACTTGCGATGGGTCGAAATGTGACCATGGAAGTTGAGATCACACATGGTGCAGTAGTCCAACTGACGCTGCTTGCTCTTGCCCATGCGCTTCAATCGATCAAACTCAATCGACTTCAATTGCTCGGCAATCTTGGCCTCCTGACGGATCATATTGGCCTTGAGGCGATAGCTCTCCTCGATGCCTTCACGCATCATCAGATGAGTGCGTCCCTTGATGTGGTTCTCAAACGAATTGGCGTCCCACATGTGCTTCTTGCACAGATGACAATAGAACATATCATTCGGTACGCTAGCGTACGGCGATTCCTTTGGACTGGTTGTGCTAATTATCATATTGATTGTGGAAAGTAAAAAATAGTTTCATTAGTTAAGCAGTAAATAAAGTTTGAAGCATGGCTGATAGTAGAGAAGACACGCTGAAAGGATCACATACACAATACATTATAAATATACATACGTAAACAATTTAAAGCTTTGATGAAAAATGAAACCAATAAGAGCATAAGTAAAGAATATATCTGCTCTTAATGATTTCGTTACAGTTCTTATACACTTGCCAAGAAAATAAGCTTTATAAACTAGGGATTTTTGTCATTATTTCACAGCAGAAAATCATCGGACAAAGCAAATAAATAGGTTATTAGTTTGGCAAGGGTATTTTGATATTCGACTGGCCGAATTCAATGAAATCCCAACATTTAAAAGTAAATAAATAGATGATGAATAAAAAAAATAGATGTGAACTATGTAAAATGTAAGCAATATGTATATAGAAAATAATACGTAATACAACATTGTAATCAAAAATCTGAAAATATTTCGTTGATTCAACCCCATCCCTTTCAGCTGGTCAGGCTACCACCTAGGAAGCTTAAACATCAACCAGTAAGTGAGGATGTGTTGTTGTTTCTATTCAAAAAAGGGGGTATATACTATTTTAAATGCCCATCCACACTTGAGAAAATTATTATGTGATTATTTTTGTATTGGAGAACATATCAAATGCATTAGAAAAATTGGAAATTAAGTACTTAAAAATATTTGCGTATATATATAAGTTTTTGTTTTTGGTTTGATTGAAAAATTAATGCATTGATAATATAAAAATATTTGTAGATTTGTTGTGGAGGGAATAAAAATTGCGAATTGAGCAATTTTTGGTAATGTAGTAGTTTGGTTGTATAGTAGTTTTTGTATACTCTTACCTCTCAATTTTCTTTTCGCCAGGAGTAATTTCCTTCTTTTTATTTGTGTTGGCATTTTTGGCCAAAAGTTTCTTGGCACGATCAAAAGCATTCTGCTTACGAATGCCGCCGGCGCCCTGCTTTTGCGGGGGCTTGGGACCACCAGTAACGCCACGATTTTGGAAACCTCCTTGGCCACGACGATTATTGAGACGATTGCCGGCACCGCCACCGCGATTGACCATCTTTATATGTTAATGTTTTATGTTTTTACACATATGTAGACATTTTTTTATACAATAGATTCGATTTGAGTAGTTTCGCAGTTTATAATGTTTTTTTTTTGTTTCAAAAATGTATGGAATACATGGAATGGATATTATTTTGATTCGATCGAGAGTATCGTTATAATCGATCGTTGGTACAAAAGTAAATCGTTATATAAATATATAAAAGAGCAGATATACAAAAAAAATATGGTATGACAACCATTTACAATGTTTTTCATTATGAATTGGAATTTATATAGTTTCCATTTTTTGTTATGTGAGGGTTTGAATTTAAGATTTACACATAGTATAGATAAGATATATAGATATATATAGGATGAATTGGTCAATTCGGCGGGACGGTTCGCGCAATCAGTCGACGGGGATATGTTTTGTTGTTGAAGTCGTTGGCATTTCGGCGGCGTGGCATTATATTGGTATTTTTGGTTTTTAGAGAAACACAAATACAGGCGGGCGGGCATGGAAACCGAATTTGGGTGATCGGTTATCGGTTTGAAGTTCGATTTTGATTACGATCAGAGCAGGAACGTTGAAGAAGAGTGGCGATGGTGTTTTTGTTTTTTGTATATACATTTATAATAAATTGATTTTTTTGTTTGTTTGTTATTGGCAGTTGCACCATCAATCAGTACCAGTACCAGATCGGATCGGTTATCAGTATTCAGAGCAGAGCAGATTAGAAGAGTTCAATCAATCAATCAATCAATCAGTGGCGTCGCATTTTTTTTTGAAGTGGCATCGCATCGTTTTATTGTTTTTGTTCACATTGCGTTTAAATGCATTTTGTGTGTTGTGATGTTTGTTTGGTTGTTGGTTCGTTAGTTGCAAGTGCCACAAACATTTTTGCCATGTTTATTATTAATTTTTAAAATTTTATATTCAAAATGTTTTTTTTTTTTTTTTGTGTTGTTTATGCAGTTGAATTACACATAAATAATAAACAACAATAAATGATAATTTGCATAAACATTGTCCCAGAAGACAACACAAGCAGCAGAAGTAACAATGGCCATAAGACACATCAGAGCAACATTTGGCAACAACAAGAACCATATTGGCAGCAGCAACAACAACAACATACACAATTAATGCACGCAGCAGTGATGACAACGTCGAAGACATCGGCATTATGATATATATATAGGGATGATGAATACATATATATATATATTTGATGCATAGGCACAATTCATAATTGAATGCAGTCGAAATGCGTATTCGATTCGGTTTTGAATTTGTTTGTTTGTTTTTGAAAACAAGCATCGAATTTTTTCATGTTTTGGTTTGAGTTTTCCGTGTAGAAGAGAATAAAAAAGTAAAATATTGGTAAATTAGCAAAGATTTGTGATTTGGTACAAAATCCAGAAAGATTTTCAATAATTGAATATTTGTTTGTAAAGTATTAATTAAAAAATTGCCTAAATACATCTTATAAGATTATACATTTTAAGAAATGTTCAAGAAATAACCTCGCATCATCATATCATACTCTTTTCATCTTTAAATGGAACTTTTGTTGGCGGTACATCATATTTATGTGGTACAAATGATTAAATTCAATAAAACAAAATAATTTTGCATTTAAAATGGAATAAATGCCTTTTTACTATTGAAATCCTCGTATCCTCTTTTTTATATTGCAGTTTCTTATAGGCAGGGTTCTCATATTTTTTTCTTACTCTTGTTTGTGTAGAATTATTTTTAGATTTTACTACAAACTACGCAGGATTATTTGTTTGTTAAATTTTGTATGTAACAGAGATTTTTTTTATAGCTTATGTTTTAATGAAAATAACAATAAATAGGGTTTAAATACTTATCTCATTCATTGGTGGATATTACGGAAAATTGTGGATCTTACATATATAAGGGTTATTATTCACTTGACTTCTGAGTATGTCTTTATACCATTAACCCATAAAATGGGTAAATAAGGTTATAATGATTTTGTGCAAATGTATGTAACAGACAGGAGGAATCATCCTCGACTCCATAAAGTATATATATTCTTAATCAGCATCAACGGACGAGTCGATAGTCATGTCCGTTAGTGTGTCTGTCTGTTAGTATGAACGCGTCAATCTAAGAGCTACAGACTCTGGATTCGAAACATAAGATGAAGTTTGCTTCTAGTTAATAATAGCAGTTCAGGTTTCCGGTATATACGTGTGATAGACAACAGTAAAATCATAACTTGTAAAGTTGGTTTGAGACTGTGGATAAAATAATGAACATAATTTGATTAAAAGCGGCTAATAAAAACCATAAGATAAATAGTTAGTTACACGGGTTAATGGGTTAAGGGTTTGCCCTAGTGGAATTTTCTTGACCTGAGTCCTCTTACTTGATTTATCTCATCGCACTCCAATAAATTGAAGATGACAATTCCCAACAAACAAGTCAAATTAAACCCTTTTATGTCATTAACTCAACTGCCCGCATATCACCAGAAATGAGAGAGGGAGGGGGAATAAAATAATAATAGTATTTGGGAAATGTTGATTGCTAGGTTGAAATTAAAAAGTTATGAACTGAAATTCATATACATACCGGCCCGCCGCGCTGATTGCGATTGCCCATACCACCGCGTGGCAGATCCAGCAATGAGGGTGGATTCTGGTTTCTGAACAGATTGTTCAGCAGATTGTTGGCCAAGTTGATGGCCTGGGCGTTCATCTGTCCACCGCCACCTTGACGCATATTGTTGCCGAACTGGCCGCCACCGCCGGGATTCTGTGATTCCCATGGCGACATGTTCATGCCACCCATGCGATTGGTGCCCATGGGGCCACCGTATTGGTTGCCGCCACCAAAGTTACGGTTGCGGTTCTGGTTACCACGGAATGCCATGTTGCCCTTTTGATTGTTTGTTGCACGAGACTTTCGTTGTTTTTGTTGCTGATTTCTGTTGACCCTTACCCTGTAATCAAATAAAGATTGATTGTTAAAAGGTTTGTAAATGAAGAACTTCACGATATATCTTAGACCGCATTTACACGCTGAAATTTTTTTTGGTGAATTTTCTTTTGTTTGTAGGCAAGGGAAGTACAGGGGTTTTAAAGGGGTTTACTCCCCTTGCCTACAAACAAGAGAAAATTCACCAAAAAACTTCAGTGTGTAAATGCGGTCAAAGATTTGGAACACGTAACAGATGAAATTTTGAACTCTTCGCATACCTGACCATGATTTTCTTGAATTTATATGGGGTTTTGGAATATGAATAGTATGTTTTTACTGGTTTATATGGATTTTTGGGTGGATTAAAACAGAAAGCGTGCGTTAATGAAGCGTTTGTAAATTAAGCAAATAAAAATACGCTGCCAGCTGAAAATAAAAAACACAATACATAAAAGCATGACAACTGTCACCCACAAAACAAGTGCATTAAGTAACTTATGTAAATTTTGGTATGTTAGTTGAAGAAACATACATCAGGAAAAGTATTTTTTTGTTCATGTATCTACATGTCGGCATAAAGAGGGTGTAAGACCCAAGCGCAGATACATACACACAAGCAAAAGCGTCATCATAAAAGAGGGTAGCACGTTCATATGAACATATGTATGTATTTGTTATGGCTACCTGTTTAAATGCTTTAAAGAAGATATGCACAAAAGAAATGAGAACAAAAGTCTGAAACTGGTTATAACGTAGCACTTTGTTGGCTAAACACAACCGGCTGAAATAGCGGCAAACCAAAAAGAGAGCTGGCAAAAGGTGAATGCCTATCTAGCAAAAATAAGATGGCGGCCAAGCGTTATTACATGTGTATGTGTGTGTAGCCGACACTACAAAAGCGGCTGAGTCAGAAAACCGGCGAAAAAAAATTGAATAATCAAGATAGTATGTTACGTTAGTATATTAAATGCGCATTTATAATATTTGTATACTTTTTCCAGACGTTCTACTTTATTTAATAAAATAAAATGCGCAGTTATATTGACACTTATTACTGGGACACAAACGTCGAATTACTGTACCGCTTATTTTTTTTCACAATGCACAGGTTGCATAAGTCAGAAAGTATCTAGATTCAAGTTTAGCACACTATTAAGGCGGAGCGCCGCCAGTAAAAATCAATAATTAGATTGCAGTCTACTCGCGAAAATGTCGTCCAATAGATACACACACGCACGCACCCCCATAAAATGTTCACCATGTAAAAACAAGGATAAATTGATTGTCCACACTTACGTTTCAGATGCTCTTGAAGCTAAATTGATTGATGCAAATAAATTTCACTTTCTACAATTGTTTAACACGTTATTTAAACAATTTTATTTATTTTTAAAAGATGGCTGCCTGCTGTGAAAAATATTTTTTCCACACACGAACAAGACAACTTCCTAATGCGAGTTGCAAGTAATGTGCATGGCTCACTTCGATAGTTTTGATAATTTTTATTACACCAGAGTTGATTCTCATTTCAGTGCTGCCAGACTGCGATATGCATAACAATGAACCGATAGTGTAAGCAATAATCGAATGTGTATCCATATCGATATGGAATGAATGTGCGCGCGTCTTTACCAGGTGTAAATGGAGATCTATGTTTTGTGTTGCGTCAAAGATGTCGATGTATGAACCAAATTTTGAGCATATGCGGCATGCATTGCTTTTCATGTTCAATCAAGGTAAAAAAGTGTCGGAGAGTCACCGTGCGCTTGTGGAAGCTTATGGCGATCGTGCTCTAACACTTCGAACATGTGAAACGTGGTTTCGAAAATTCAAAGACGGAAATTTCGAACTTGACGACGCCGCACGCTCCGGCAAGCGAAAATCGTTTCATGACGCCGAATTGCAATCATTATTGGATGAAGATGACACGCAAACGCAACTTGCAGAGGCGTTAGGAGTTCAACAGCAAGCAATTTCCAAACGTCTTCGAGCCATGTGAAAGATTCAGAAGTGCGGAAAGTGGGTGACAAAATCAAAAACTCGCGAATCCAAGTTAAGTTAAGGAATCGACGGCACGACCAAATCGTTCCGGTCAGAAGGCCATGTTGTGCGTATGGTGGGACCAAACCGGTGTAATGCACCATCGCACAAGTCCAAAGATGTTCGCGACACTCTGGATAAACTCCAGTGTGAAGTGCTTGACCATGCGGCTAACTTACCAGAGCTGGCCCCATTCGACTAGCAACGAGCAGCGCTTTTATTCTTACCAAAGCAGTCAATTCTACTGGCAAGGTATCCATAAATAACCAGAGATTTCAAAAAAGTGTAGAAAACGATGGAAAATGTTTTGAATAAAATAACTATAACGGTTCCCTTGCAATTAACGGGTTTTATTTAAAAAAATTTATTAGTACCCGTTTTTTTTTTTTTTGGTTGTGATTTTATTAATTTGCATAAAACTGACGTATATTTCTGATATGCGTCCTTGCAATGCATATATATATTTTTAAATTTACATACAAAGGGATTAAACATTTATTATAAACGTTTCAATAATAGCAATTATCGTAATCATAATAGTTATGCCTTTTAACTAGCAAAATTACTGCTGTTGCATTTGTTTTTTTTTTTTGTGTTGTGTTTGTGTTGCTGTTTTAAGTACCACAGCATAAAAAATAGATTCAACAACAAATAAAAAATATATATGTTGCTTTCTTTGTGAGTGTGTTTGTGTGTCTTTGTTTCTAATTTGAATAGAAGCTACTACAGTGTGAGAAGAGACATCTATACACATTTACATTTTACAATTATTACAGATAGTACGTCAATTAGATGGCCAAGAATAAAAAATATATAAACAGCCAAACAATGGTGCAGCGGAACAGGGTTCACTATGACGTGTTCCCTCTAATGCTCCAGCTCTCACTACTTCTGTGACTTTGCTGACAAAATTACGCGTATTATGCTAGATTCAACGGTTTTATGGATTAACTTGCGCTATTTAACATATACATATATAGTAACTACACTGAAACACTAACCAATCGGTAAGTTCACATTGATTACGGTTTCGGTATTTTTGTGATTTTTTGTGGGATCGAACGAAAGAACGAGGAAAAGGACTAACGTCGCCGTCGATTCACGCATCGACTAAACAAACTCTTTGCACACTTAAAACGTATTTACATATAATAACCTTGGGCCTCCGGCGGCGACGTTGCCCACACCTAGTAGAAGAAGAGCAGACGCTCCTGTGCAGAGGCGGAGAGCAGTCGCCAGGAACGCTTAATGCTCACATACTGAATAAAGGCGCGTATGGCAATTAGAAAACCAAAGGCGCATATTAGCCACCAGAGCCAAGAGTTCTCATGCGATGCCAGATCTGTTGAGTGCTTCACAATCAGCGTCCACTTGGCCAGCGACAGTCCAAAGCCGGAGAGGGCACCATAGCGGGCGGCGATCGTGTGACAGAAACAGGTTAACATCAAAAAGCCAATCCAATTGAACAGAAACGCAACCATAAAGGCTGTTATAAACATGATATCCGTGCCCAGCAAATTGTCCGTGGTGGACAAACTGTTCTCCGGATCACTAGCATCGATGGCAATGAATGTCAGGCCGGGCGGACCGCCACGCACAGCACCAGGACCATCGCGCAATGGATTTGGCGGCAGTGGCAGCAATGGATTCGGCGGCGGCGGCAATTGTTGCGTCGGCGTCAGTGTCAAAAATGCGGGCGGCAATTCTCCATTTAGTGACTTCTCCATTTGCACCTCTTCGTATGTGGGCAGCTTGCTGTGCAGATCATGCGGCAGCATCACTTCACCACCATCCTGTGGTGGACCCGGCTCGCCACCGGCATGTGTTGTCACAGCCAGCGAGGGCATCTGATGCGGCAACATCACCTGCTGTCCACCATTGCCATGTGCGTCCGGCTCGTATGGTGGTGGTGCACTGAAGTCGGCCTTTGGCGGTCCCAGCGGATCATCGCCAGATGTGGGCGGCTGATTGTTGTGTGGCATAACTGCAAAATGGAGGAAAAACGAATTAATTTTATTTCCAAGTAAGGTTCAAAAGGTTTTTTTTTAGCCCCAAAGTCATAGAAAAGTGAGCTTTTTATTGTTTTGTTTTTTGTTTATTAACGCAGTTTAGTTAATGCCACGTCGTTTGTGTATTAATAAATAATTAATTAAATTAGTTTTTTGTTGTTTTTTGTAAAATTGAGCGGCTAGCTGCCAAAATTGCATTGCATTAATACAGCATTCAGTTAATAATACTTATTTCCTTAGCTGCAAGTCGGAAGGCACTTAATACTACAGTCGGTTATTCAATAAAAAAGAACAAAAAAATAGGTCAAGAAAACAGTTAAAAACAGTTGCGGTTGGTTAGTTGCTTGTTCAATGCCTGGCTCTCTCGTGGCTGGTAGTTGATTGCAGATAGGCCTGCTCCATGGTTAGAATGCGATTGTGATGTGGCCCAAAGGGACGACGCGCTATGCGCAACGATTTCAGGCCATCCACCTCATCGACGGCTTCGTTTTCAAAACCCATGTCGCCGACATCGGTGCCGCCGCCACCGCTATCGTGTAGCTTCTGCTTGGCCTGTTTCTCGTGCCGCAGATACAGGACCACACAGAACATGGCCATTATGATGACAGCAAGCGTTGCGCCACTCACAATGCTCGCCTTCTCCAACAGGACACGATTTCGTGTGGGCAAATAGGAGCCATCGATCTCCTTGTACTCGCAACGTGGTCCCATGAAACCCAATGCACATTCGCAGTTGTACAGGATCTCATTGTGTATCTCGACGGTGAAGCAGGTGGCATCATTGAGGCAATACCATGCCGCATATGTTGGCGGGCAAGGGAAGATGGGGAATGTGATGTTTGGACGTGGTGCTATCGTTGTCAATGCAATGACATTGCCTGGCGGTGGTGCATCAGTTGGTGGCGCCTCTGGGCGAGGTTTGGTTATGGCACGCGAGGAGCAGGCTTCAGTTAGCGTGATGCAGGCAAGCAGCAGCGGCAACAGCAGCAGCAGCAAAGGCAACAATTCACGTGGCATCTTGCACTAACTATATCATGGCAGACAGGCAGGCAGGCAGCTGGACGGATTGATTGTGTGTTGTGGCTTGAAGCGAGTGATTGATTGAGAGTTCAATAGTTTGTGTTCTTGATGTGTTTTGCTTTTGCTTTTGTTTGTTTTTAGGTGCTGCTGCAAACAGAATAAAAGCAAAAGTGCGATTATAAAAACAACTCATAAATTTATAAATTATTCTTTTGCAGTATGTTGTTGTGGCTGTGTGTGTGTGTTTTATGTTGTGTTGTGAAGTGTGCCAAGCTGAGCTGTGCTGTGCTGTTTTGTTTGTTGTTTGTTAGTTGCCTGCCTAGGCCAGCCTTGCCCTCATTTTCTCTCTTCTCCCATCTCTCATTCTGTCTAAGCTTTTGCCCCCGCTTTTGGGTATATCGACCTGAGTGAAAGATAACAAAAGCAGCTTATTAATTAACAACATAGTACAATGTAAATAGAGACAAAAAATTTAAAAATTTTTATTTACCTGGCCGAAATGAGTGCAGTTATTAATTTTTGTTTCTTGTTTGGTTTGCACAGTTGCACTTGCTTTTTATTTGGTGTTTTTGTTTTTTTTTGAATAAATTTTGATATTTGCACTCTTTAACTTTGTAAAAAACGCGAAAAACATGTTTAAAGGGTTGAATGACATGATTCCACTGACCCTTAACGCTATAGGGAGAAACGCCATTTTGTTTTTTACTGGAAATTTACCTCAAAAGTTTTCTTGTCAGATTTTAAATTGCCATAATTTGGTCTAATTCTACTCTATGAACACAGCGCTAACAACCATAAATTGACTTTTCTATTATTAGGCTGTCCCACTTTATGACCATTACTAGTATTATTACACGACATACTTACATACAGCGTTACCTATGGAAATATTTTTTATATTATATACAAACTTTGTGGCGAAAACGAATCGTGTTTTCGACTCATGTAACGTATGTATGTATATAATTAAGGTGTTTTTCGCAAATGGTTACCTGTTTTACGTTTTAACAAGCCTGTTTTTGTCCTTGAACTTAACGGTACTTCAGTGCATCACACAAGCACAAACATGCCTGTACAAGCACTAACTGTAAATGTTCATAAGACAGAGTTGAACTGACTTCCACCAAGGCAAATAATAAACAAGAGCAATTAGATTGACCTTTTGGGCAATTGAATACAATTTGAATAACATATAAGAATAGTTATAGAGCTGTAGTCTCAGCAGATATTCTCAATGTGTAAACACAAACAAACTGAACTGAACACAGTTCTAATTAGCAATGGAGCCCAAAAATATATAAAAATGAACACGCAAATGCGCAGTTTGTTTAAGTTTCAAGTTCGAGTGCGGCTTCTAATTCACATATTTAGCTAAGGTGGGTGTGCGTTAGTGTGTGTGTGTGTGGGCGAGCGTGCTTTGGATATATAAAGGCATTACCAGTATATTTACATAACTATATACAACTAATGCTATATATGTATTTAGTTGTTACTAAGTGAGAAGTTACTGAAATTACCAAATAGGAAGAAATAATACTCTAATTACCACTTGTGTTCAGTTAAGACTTATTTCACTCATTAGCTGTTGACTAATTAGCAGGCACTGTATTCATTATGTATGTATGTATGAACATGTCATTTTTTGTCTGCATGTGTTTGTAGCGTGGCGAAAATAACGGCGCTGATTAGACGATAAAGTCTCTGTATAAACAGTTTACAATAACAATGAAATCTACTGATAAAAGTCGCAGCTGAGTCACAGCTGAATGAAATATATGTGCATGTGTGTATACATATGTATGCCTGCATGTCTTTCCACATACATACATACATACGTTAACGCTCATTAAAAACAAAATGCAAAAAAAAAGAGGCGAATGTGTAATAGAAAGAGGGTCACAAGCGGATTTGCGAGACTTGGCGTGGGTAGAGGAGAAATTGAATAGGCATGTACACACACACACATATATATATGTATAGATATGAAGTACATACATACATACATACATATAACTGGGCCCGCTTGGCAGGTAGTAGTTGGCCAACAATAACAAAGGCGTAGACACAAAAACAATCTCCAACACCAACGCAGCTTGAAGGTTTTTTTTTTCGTTGATAAGAAATTTGAGAACAACGACAGCTGCAGAGTGTATTGTTGTTTTTGGAGAGTGCCACATGCAGCAGCGTCAGCAGCAGGTGCGATTGATGCATTTCATACAAAGACAACTGCAGCTGCGCCCTAAAAAACCAGTTAAACAAGACGTGGGCCAAGACGGAAGTTGCTTTATGCTATGGTGGAGACCTTAAGAAGCAGCAGCTTCCGTCTGCAACAGCATCCAGCAAACCTGAATGAACATGCACGCACACACACACATACAGAGCTAGAAATAACCGTTAAGAATACAATATGCACTCACATATTGTATAGAATGAGGGACCAGCATGTTAAAAACAAGTTTTCAAAAGGCAAAACTCAACATGCACTACAGTAGACACACAATTAAAAGGACAAAGGGATAAGAAACAAGTTTTGTACTTAAATTTAAATAATTTATCTCAAAACTCTGAATAAACCACACGACATTTATAGTTACAGCATGTTCCACTTATCGAACAAACACTGTAGCGTTGTCCTACAACAACAACAACTACTACTACAAAGCTGCTCAGCTCGTGCCTGTCTGGGCATGTGTGTGTCTCTTAGTGTGTGTGTATGCATTTTATATTCTTGAATAAAAAAAAATCTCACTTGTTGTGCAAGGGCAAATGAATTAATTTACTTGCACTTGTGTAAGAAAATATGAATTAAATAATCTGTTTGCCACAGCACTTAACACAATGAATAAATTTTTTTTATAAGCACCATATCAGCACAAAACTTTAAGATTATTTATTTGCTAATCAAAACACAAACAAGAACACACACACACACACACGTACACATGGACATACACACAGTCACACGCACACGTATGCAGCTCTGCAAGATGCTCCCCTGGAGCTGTTTTTTTTTGTCCCCCACCCCACCAACTATATTTTTCATTTGGTTTGTTTCTATTTCTGTGCTACCCCAATAACTAAATGCAGCAGCAGCAGCAAGAACTCGGCACACTCAATGCCTAATTTTAGGTTTTTACAACAATCGAAATTGAATTTCTCATACCAATTTCTCGTTTATTATTTTCCCCTATTTATTCACCTTCTTTTTATACGCGCTCGTTCGTTGATTGGGTTTTCACTTTTGCGCAGCGCGTTCGCTCTTAACGAATGTATTTATTGATTTGCCAACTAAACTGATGACAAACACACACAGAATACTGTTGTTTTTTGCATCAGCACTTTTAATTCTATATAATACGCGTCTATGTCGTTTATTTTGTTTAATTATATTTTTTCGATTAATTTAACAATTATTTAAAATCTTTCGTAACTTAGACGGAACAAAACAAATGCGACTGCCAGAGCCACATTCTTCTTCTTCAATAAATTAAAGTTCACAACCAACTTCACGTGGCTCACTGCTGCGCATTGAGCAGTACTGGAAAGCGCTGATAGAAATGCTACTATTTTATACCAAAAAGGGCAGTCAGGTAAACAAGTGATGCGGGCGCATCGATATATTGTGTAATCGATACATAAATGGTTTTAGAAAAATTGTAAACAACGACGTGGTAAATAAATATAGTTTTGCAGTTAATTATGAACAAATTCAAGTTATTATTATGTGCACTGCTGGCCTTAAGTAGCGTAAGTAGCATATATCAGGCCGTATAAGTTTTTACTGAACTACTTCTCTCTGCAGTGCTTAAAACATGCTTATGCCGAATTGACGGCAGCTGATTGCCGGGAGCTTGGCTTCATTAAAACGCAGCTAATGTGCTCCAATTGTGACAAATTAGATGACTTTGGACTGGAAGCCATCAAGTAAGTAGTCTACTGATATTGTTGATTGTAGTAAAACCATTATTCTTTCATTAGACCTCATTGCAAAGAGTGCTGTACACAGGATCAGCAACCTGCTGCACAGAGAACCTACGCCAAGGCGATTCTGGAGGTGTGCACCTGTAAGTTCCGTGCATATCCGCAGATACAGGCATTCATACAGAGTGGAAGGCCTGCAAAGTTCCCGAATTTACAAATCAAGTATGTGAGAGGCTTGGATCCGCTGGTAAAGCTGTTGGATTCGAGTGGCAAAGTCCAAGAAACGTTATCGATAACCAAATGGAATACCGATACTGTGGAGGAGTTCTTCGAGACGCATCTGGCGAAGGAGGGTGGCGGCAAGAGTTCGTATAGCGTTGTGGAAGATGCGGATGGCGAAGACGAGGATTATCTGCGCACCAATAGAATATAAAATGTTTGCAAATCATGCCTTCCTCCCGTCATAGTTAATGTAATAAAGTTAGCCTATCAATTAGGAGTCGGTACCAAAGCAAGCTTTTTTAACACAGTTTGAGGGACACTGTGCATTGTACAGTTTAATAGTAGCTTAACGATTACAGTTTGTGAGCAGCTTACCGGTTACAGTTTGTGAGCACGTTATCGGTTACAGTTTGAGTGGCAGTGAATTTATCATTTCTATTTCTGCCGCAATGCGTCCAAAAAAACTTATTGATTCACCTATATAAATTATTATGTATTTTTTTTGTTGCTTTATTTGTTATCTTGTTATCAATTTTGCGAATGCGACGGCAACGGCAAAAAAAAAAACTAATAACAATGTCTGACTATTGTTATAGCACGGCTGACCCATTCTTTTGCGCACCCTTCGCCCCTCATCCGTCCAGCTCTTAAGGTAATTTACCTCATGCGTCCGTCGTTTGACGTATGACGTATTAATCCCATGCCCCGAGATGTCAAATATTTGCTCAGACTGTTAAATAGTCATTCACTAAATTGGCATGGCAAATAACAAAAAATGTTTTTGTATGTTTAATTTTGTTGCGTGACAACTTTTGCTTATCTACCGCACACTCTCTCTCTCTCTCGCTCGCTCATTTTACCTGGCGCGGCGCATGTGCACGCGGCCCAGCGATCATTCACAATAGAGAAGAAAAAAAAACTGAGGTTATGTGCATCGATGAGAGCGTTCTTAGTTGCAATAATAATACTGATTGGCTCATTACTGATTCCTCATACCATACATATGTATATAAATGTGCAATATCGCCTGTTTTCGTTTCGTTTTGCTCTCATTGTATTCAATGCGGTTGTCGATCATGTTGTTGTTGTTGTTCGGGTTGTTTATTGTTTTAATCATAGCCTGACCCCACACGGTGTAACTAAAATTAGTCGACACTGATTAAAAATCAATGTGCTGCAAATTTAATAAACATAACTATGTATGTACATATACGGCAATCCATTGTCACGCCCTATTCAGTACTTAATTACTTCCATTATGGCTTTTCTATGCATATTGCATTATTATTATGCACGGCAGCTGCTGCGTGTCAAAGAGAGTGAGCGAGCGAGAGGGCGAGAGATGCTTATCATTGTGTGCTATAAAAGCGCATTCAACTGTTTGGCAAAAACTAAAAACACACATACATACATACATACATTTATATAAAGATTTATACGGAATTTTTTTATAAGGTGGCTTTGGAGAGCCCCCCTAGTTAGCAGCATGGGCGCTGGCTGTGTCTTGGAATGTCGTTGAAAGGCGCCCCCTAGATTGCTAAAAACAGTTGTTGTTGTTGTTATTGTGAATTTATTTCTCTCGTGTTTACTGATAACATTTGCGCCTTTAGAGCTCTAGAACCGGTCGCTTAAGCAAATCAAAGATGCGGGCGCGGCAGGGGTAGCGGTACCGTACCGATAACAATTATAATGATGCCATAGCCAAAGCGTCATCGTTTCCATTAGCAAGACAATTTGATTTGATTTTAGCGCCTTATAACAAAACAGCAACAACAACAGCACAGGGAACCACTTGTATTAAATCAGAACAAGAGAGCTAGTTCATTAGTTCATAATTCTCACACTCACACTCTCTCTCTCTCTCTCTCTTTTATGCGACTTGCCCTTTTACCGTTAATAGTATCAGCAAAATCAAATGCGCGGCATTCGGCTATAAAAATCAAAAGCTTGTTTTGTTATTTTGCGATTTGCGTTTCTGGCACGCTCGCTTAAAGGGTATTCAACTTTTATGAGAGCGACTACTAAATGGTGTACAAAGGGTATTTAAACGTCGACGCGCCAAATGTATTGCATTTTGCGGAGTTATTTATAAACTAAGCTTGTCCTAACATTCAGATGTGAGCACAAACACATGCTCCAACATGTGTTTCCTCAGTGTGTGTGTTTGTTTGTGCATGTGCGCGTGCTCTCTGTGTCGCGTGCGCGTTCGCTCTCACTCTCCGAAAAGGTAAAAGGTATTAGTAAAATAGGACCAAGTGTCATCCACATTGAACTTTGCTTACTAAATTTAGCCGCAGCCACAAACTGCGTCGCGCTTATGAACAACAACAATAGCAGCAAGCAGTTGCAGCCAATTGTAATCTGCATGCCCATGCTGATGTGTGTGTGGTTATGTACAGTTTTATTTTCAATATAGTAGTGTAACAGTACATAAATTTACGTGCAATTATTTGCATATTCAATTATTTGTATCAATTTTGCTGCACGCGCACGTAAAGAGAAAGAAAAAAATGTGTTTTTGTTGTTTAGAAAAAAATGGAACCGGCAGGCAACAGGTGTTTTTTAAAATTAAATGTAAGATTTATTTGAAACAAATAACTGTGTTATTACATTGAATATACTCTTATTCCTGTTGTTTTTGGATTTTCTTTCCGTAAATTTAGAAATGTAATCATATATTACATACACAATTACTTAAGTTATATATTTTGTAATAGTAGTATTTTCTGTTTTTTATATGTATAATCTACATATACATAATTTTCGCTTTTGATTTTGAACAGGCGCATTTCAAAAAACTAAAGTTCTTTGCTGTACTTTTTGTTGTTTAGATTTTATTTCATCTGTTCTCTTAACATCGTTCGCAAACATTATTAATAATATTTATTTTAGTTTTTTTTTCGCATATTTTTTAAAGGATTTTAAGTTTACTTATGTAGTTTATAACTAGAGTTTTACATTGACATTTAAAAAAGGAAAATGTATATTTTTTTATGCAAAATCTTTGTTACTAGTATAATTAACAATATTATGTATATATATATATAAGTTCTGGTACTCAATTAATAAAACATTTTGCACTTTTTAAAGCCTGTTACTTGCTCTTTCTTACAAAAATTTGTATTAGTTGTAATCGCTTAATAAAACTTTTTTCGTTTTTTTTTTTTTGACTTGGAATCGAAATAAAATATTTTAGGTAAATTTTGGTACGAAGAATTTTATGCGTGTGGTTTACAATATAATATAATTTATTATTATTAAAGACTTTTTGACGATTTTTGTGTTACACTTTATTTATTTTTTTAATTTGCCTCCTAACTAGATTTATGTAAATTTAGCTTTAAGTTATGTAAAAATTTCTTTTGAGTAGTTCGTTTTATATTTATTTACTTTCATTTTGATTTCTTTGTGGTTTTGCTTGTAATTTCGTTAAGTTTGTCGTAAGCAAGGTGAAACTTTAATGTTAAGGGATTCCCAGGTTTTCCAAGGATCGTAACATACATATGTATGATACGTTTATAAACAATGTATTTAGCTAGATTTGTGATACTGCGAAGGGAGGAAGTTTCGAATGAAGTAAACCTCAAAAATGTATCAATTTAGTTTAGTTGTATTCGAAAAGTGCTAAGAAAAACACTTTGAATTTAATATGGATATTGGTGTTTGACAGCAGAAGGGAAGGATTGGTATCGAGATAACGGTTAACTATATAACGGTCTGCGGATCTTAAATACTAGTAATTGCTTTGACGGCACGTAAGGGTATATGTAAGTGTATGTGTGTTGAAAGTTTTTTCTTTTTCGATAGTAGCATTATTATCTGTTATAAATAGTTTGGTAAATTGTAGATTTATTTTACAGGAATTTTTTATTTCAATTTGTTGTATTTGTATTTATCGAACGTGTACAATAATTTGGTCGTAGGTCTAAGACACTTTTTGGTTTTAATCCATTTCCATAATAATATATAACATAATATATATATAAATAAATACATATACATGTGCATGTATATATTTGTTATATACAGAAGGTAGCGTTATATATATTTTTTGTTGTTTTTATATATATTTATATATATAGTAAAGTAGTAGTAGGTATTTTCGTGACTTATGTGCGTAGTTAAGTAAAAATCTGAGACTCGCTGTAAAATATATTTATGTATATATTTTTATCGTATGTTAACGGTTCCTCTGCCTGGAGAGCATTTGTGTGTGTGTCTATAGGGGAGAAGGGTTAGTAGACTGGGGATGTCGGGGGCAGGGTAGGCAGACAAAATGACTCTCAAGTACACTTACTAAACTAAGTTTTTTTCTGTTTCTATCTGTTTTACAAGCTAGCAAACACAAAGCACATGGGGTTACGAATAGACGGAAAGAGTAGAAGGCGTGGGAGAGCGGGCATTTTTTTTTAAGGATACTTGGGGAGCACTAAGGACGGGCATGAGGACAAGACTTGGTCGTGTCATCATCATAATCGTTGGCTTGGCATCGACTTAGAAGAAAAACTTGCGCACTTCCTCATCCAAATCGGCGGAGTCGACCAGATCATCAATAACACCCGGCACAAGCAGCTCAATAACCTCCAAATCCTTTTTATCCTTCTCTGCTGCAGCTACGGCCGCTGCTTGTGCTGCTGTTGCTGCTGTTACCGTTGCTGTTGCCGTCGTCGCTGCGTCAGTGTCCCCAGTGGAGACGGCAATGCCGGCACCTATCAGCGCCTCATAGGTATCCTCGAGCAGGACACCGCTCTCAATGGCCGCAACAGCCTCCTCATAGTATCAGTTGAGGTCGCGTCGAAAACTATCCTCTATATTGGGATCGGCAATCATAATGGGATTCTGATCCGATAGCATTTGCAGACCAGCCACATCCATTTGTCCCAAGTCCAGATCTAACGTGTCAAAGATCTCCCTGCTGAAGTCCGCATTCGAGGAGTAATCGCTAAATATTATCGAAGGTATATTGGCTGTGGTTGGCGTATGGCTTTGCGATTGAACCTGATGATGATGTTGCTGCTGCTGATGATGGTGCTGCTGCTGTTGGTGATGTTGCTGCTGTTGTTGTTGTGGCTGTTGTTGATGATGGTGGTGCGTTTGTGGTTGCTGCTGCTGTTGGTGATGATTCATTACCATATTGCTCACCGGTGAACTGCTGGAGAGCGGCGAGTTCGAGTGGTGCGGCGAATGCAGCGGTGAGTGGTGCGGCGAATGATGCAGCGACAGCGACAATTGCTGATGTAGATGCTGTTGCTGCTGCTGCTGCTGTTGGTGCTGTGGCGAGGCATGCGCCGACATGGGTATGGGCAGCGGCGAACTGGGACAACCCATGGGCGAGGGCACCGGTGAGGCGACCAGCGTCTCTCCACCACCATTGCTACTGTTGTTGTTGTGATGCTGTTCGCCACCTCTAGAGATAACTGGTCCATTCAGACTTGGTCCACCATTGTGCGTTGCGGCGTTCCCTGCGCCATTGCTGTTGTTGTTGAGGAGTTGTTGTTGCTGCTGCTGCTGTTGTTGCTGTTGTTGTTGCTGCTGTTGGTTGTTGATACGCCGCAGATGGTTGTTATTCGCGCTGGATTCGGGACTACCGCTCAGTTCATTAAAGTCCAATAGTTTATTTTGTGCATCCTGATTGTGATATGGTCCGTTTTGACTGCCATTCGCCGCTCCACCCAAATCATCAAAGTCCAGAGCAACAAAATTGTTGGCAAAACTCTGTTGCTCCGGCGATGAATTACTGTCACCCAGTGAGAAGTTCTCAAAGTGATTGTGAAACGAGGGATTCAGACTGTTATACGCCGCATCGAAGGCACTCGAAAGCTGATGCTGCTGGATACGGATGGGACTGGCCGGAGCGCTAGTGTGCAGTTCACTGCCCGACACACTGCTGAGGAGGCCGGGCGAGGAGCGCGGACTAGATGGATGCGCGGGCTGGCGATAATCGGTTAGATTGCCGCTAGCCACCGCTGTTGTTGTTGCGTTTGCGCCATTGTTGCTGTTGCTGGCGCCCAACGTGGGCAGTGGACTGAACGATAAGTGGGGCGAACTGCTCGGCGCCAAGGCGGGTGATGGACTGCTATTGCTGGCGCCTGTGGGCGAGTGCTGCTGCTGATGGTATGGCGATGGCGGACCCGCCGGACTAAACGGACTAGGCGATTGCTCGCGATCGCGTCGTTGATTGTGCGGTGACATGACTGGCGATAGCGTTTGATGTTGTTGCTGCTGCTGCTGTTGTTGTTGCTGTTGCAACTGTTGTTGTTGTTGCTGCTGCTGCTGCTGTTGGGGTGTTGCATAGTGTTGCAGTGCGGTGAGATTAGGCAGGGAGCCGGTATTGGCATAGCTGGCCTGTTCCTGCAGCGGTCTGAACAAAGAGTTTGCAAATTTGGCGTTGTATGGCGTTGGTTGTTGTTGCTGTTGTTGTTGGTGCTGTTGTTGTTGCATATGCTGTTGCTGCTGTTGTTGTTGTTGCTGATGCAACTGTTGCTGCTGCTGTTGTGCTTGCAGCTGTTGCTGCATATTGTGCTGATGCTGCTGCAACTGTTGCAGCTGCAATTGGTGCGGCAACAATGGCGATTTTCTTCTCTGCGCCTGCGGACTAAAACTTCGTCCTATCTGATGCGGCGAATGAGATCGTTGACTGTGCGATTGTTGCTGTTGTTGTTGCTGCTGCTGTTGTTGTTGTTGTTGTGTGTAGTTGGCATGCAGCGAGTTCATGTCGGTGGCAAAGCCCGATTCGGCCGCCACCGCCATATTGAGGCTCTGATGCAGCGCCGAATCCGAATTGGAGCGTCGCCAATTCGAGTCCATGGGTGGACTCAAATAGAGGTTCTGTTGTTGTTGTTGTTGTGTGCCATTGTTGTTGTTATTGTTGCTGCTGTTGGTACTGCTGTTGATGTTGTTGCTGCTGAGGTTGTTGCTATTGGGCAGTCCCATCGCATTCACGAGTGCCCCAGGACCCGTACTACTGCCATACGGTGAACGATCCTGTTTCCTTTCCGAAGGTCTTCGCATGGGACCAACTCCAACACTACGTCCTCGCGACTCCCGATAGGTGGGTGAGCCACCACCACCACCACCTGCAATGCCATCGGGTGAGGCACCGCCACTGGCACCACTGCCATTCCCACTGCCTCCACCTCCACCTCCGCCACCGCCTGTGCCATTGCCCGCTCCTGTTCCTGTGCCCGCTCCTCCGGGTGATGCATTCGTTGCATTGCTCTCCAGTCCACTGAGACAGCCTTCGAGTATCTTTTGATTCGCCTGTGTCTCATCCATTTTTGTGGCATACACCTCCTTCATGATCCTCTCGAATTCAGCTGTGCCCTCCGCCTGCTTCTGCTTCTGCAGCGCTATCTTTTCACTAAATTTGCGCGGATTGGCCATTTTTAAAAGTATTTTGTGTCTGTTGTTAATGTTATCCTGCGTTCAGCTGCGTTCAGTCTGTGAATATAGTTAGTTTAACATACATAATTATGATGACAGCGCGGGTCGTCAGGGGTTCAAATGCATATGACATTTTAACTTTTAACGCTTTCGCGTTCGCTTTGTTTTGCTCGCTTCGTTATACCATTTTATCGGGCGCATCGATTCAGGTTTCTCTCTCGCACCCATGAAATGGAAAGAACGTTCAATAAAGTCTCAAAATGAATGCCCTTTAAGGCAGTTTTTTTTTTACTAAATATCACAATACTTTTTTCCTCTTTATATTATTATCCTATTTGCAAAAGGAAGACCTAAACGACCTGGGAAATCCTAAGAATCTTTACAAAGTAGTTGATGAAACCGGTATGCCCCTTGTTGTTGTTAGGGTATCGCTAATGTTTTTGGCTTTATCAATGTGTCAGCTGATAAGGCAGATAGTTGGGCCAACAAATCAGACATAGCCCATAGCCGCAACCTTGTGCTATCTCACTCTCTCAGTCTCTCTCGCATTCTCTCACACTTCCTCTATAAAATTGTCTCCGTTTTTGGTTTTTCTTTTTTTGACTCGAATGCGCTATTGCATAACGAAAGCACAAAATTACGAAAAAAAAGGGCGGGAAACGCCGCATTGCAAAGGTAAACAAAACAAGTTTATAGTTCTTTGGAATTGTCTCCGAAATAATATATCAAGAGGGGGTAAGTCAATGCGGCAGACAGGGCCGCCAACCTGCAGCTGTGCAGTATGCAAATGCAACTAAGTCGCACGAATTGCGTAGCAAGTAGTAATAATTTTGCATTCAATTATTGCGTACAGTACAAAGTTTGCCAACAACACCAAAATACACACATGAAGGGCATTTGGAGTAGCGTATAAAATACGATTCTTTCTAGTTTCGCCTCATTTTGCGATTATGCTCGACTAACTATCGATTAGGTGGCTCCCACTTAGTAGTATAAACTGGTTCCACAGCTTCAACTTGATGAGTTGGTAACAAAAGACTTACCGAATTGGCAAAAAAAAAAAAAAAATGTTGGCAACAAGTTGAAAGCTAAAGAAGACTACGCACACCCATATACATGAGCACATCTAGCTTTATCTTTGACAAAACATGTGAATACTTTGAGTGATAGAGCAATCGAGGCAATATGAAGTCATGCATGGTCGGATGAAGTCTTATCTTCGGATTGGACATAGATCTTAAATCGTACTCGTGACTACGAGCAAAATGAAAAAAAAAGCAGGTGCTTACTGATAAATCAGTATAGAGAGAACACATATGAAATTCAATTCAGTTCAAAGATTGAGAAATATCTTCAAGTAGCTGCTCGTGCATTACCCCGAAGAGTTACCTACATATTCCAAGTTCTTTTGAAATGAATCTGAATAAAACTTCCCCGACAGTCGCTATTCAAGTTTCTTTCACATTTATTGCGTACATGCGAGTTAATTTCCCATAAAGTATCCTATGAATTATTTATGAGCCATAGTGTTTCCTTGCACTGGGCTGGGGAATGTCTCCAACGAGAAAAAAAAAAATCAATTTTCCCAAACACACGCAACAAAACTCAACTCAATGCTCGAAGTTTCGAGTCTTGATTCTCAATTCTCGTAACGATCGCCAATTCCAGCTAATTGCCAACAATGCGGATGAATGACTAAGAGTTGGCAAGTGTTAGTGTGAAAACTAATTTTGGCTTTAACTGATTTGCGATTCAGATCAGATGCAGAGAGCCGCAACTCGTGCCCATAACAAGTCTCCCTTCAGCACCCTACAGCTTTTCGTATACAAATAAATGCCAGCTGTGAGGGGGCGAACACAACAAAAAATACATTCCCACGAATCGATAATGACATTTAATAATGATTTAATAACCGAAACGATAAAATGTTACTTAAACGCACATGGCTCAGGGTCGGGCAACACAGTTTGCCGAAGGCGGGGGTTCAATTGGGAAACAGGAAGAGCCCCGTGTTCGGACCTTTTTTGGCCCTATTCCTCTCTCTCTCTCTCTCTCTCTCTCTCTCTGTTCACACTGTTTGGGTTTGTGTATATGTATGTTTGTGTGTTTTTTTTGTCGCCTTATCAGCTGCTTTATCGGCGCGCGCGCCATGGAATTTTTGAATAATTTTGCACTGTTTGTTTACTAGGGAGCGACCAGTGCGGGTGGTGGAGGGGGTGAGAAAAAACGTGGGGACAGAACAAGAACAACAAGAGTGATTGTGTTCAAGAAGATGTTCACTATACCGATACCCTATAAGTACGTAATGCTTACTGTCAAATTTTCATATTTATCAAATTCTGTGTGTTTTTCCCTAAATCAAGCCAATAATGGGCATATTTAATTTATTTTTACTCATTAATTTTATTATCATAGGGTATTCAATCGTCAATGCAAGTGAGAGATACGCCCGCATGTCCGAAAGTTGCCTTTCACACACACAAACACACCGATGCAAATATGGAGCGGCCGGCGGTTGCAAAACAAAACGAACGCCTGCATTTAGGATAGTGGGTGGTATGGGGGGTGGTGATGAGGGAGGGTGGCGGGCGTTGAAATAGGGCTTGTAGTCAAGAGGGCCTCTTTGCTTTACCTACTTGTCAAGTTGCGCGCTATGACAACAGAATCACTTGCTCTCCCTCTTTCTTGTTTAGGTTCTCTCACGTTTGTCGTTCGCTCTCTCTCTCTCTCTGTTGCTCTCTTGCTGTGTGGTCGTTTGTCTGCCAAACTCCAATTGGACGATTGGCTGTGTGCTAAAATTTCGTTGGGTTTGGTTGTTTGTTGTTGTTGTTACTTAATTAAAATAAGTGTATATTATATATATTATGATGATGGCTCTGTTATGGCAGAATATTTAATTTTTGGCGCTTTTTCTTGCTGTGTGTGTGTTGTTGGTAAGCGCCCAGCTGCTGTCGAAGCTTTTTGTGTTGTTTTGTTTGTTCTAAGCTCTACGTAGCTTTTTTTTCCGCTACTGCGTCTTCTTCTTTACACGCGCTAAAAAACTTGTCAGCCGTTTATATTGTTTTTATATACATATATGCGACTGATAAAACCAGATTTTATATTTTGTTGTTGAGTTCAGCTTGTTGTTGTTGCTGTTGTTTTATATTTTATTGTTAAATACAAAAATTGATTTCTAATTTCAGTTTTGAGCGCTATTCGCTGCTGTTAATGTGGTTGTTGTTGCTGTTGTTGTTTTTATTATTCGCGCCAGTTGGGAATTTGTTAATGGCCGCGCGCAAAGATTTTTTGTGCTGCTTCTTCTTCAACGTGCTGTTGTTGTTTGCTCACTCGCAAACACACTTACACACACATGCACACATATAGTAACACGGGTCCGCTCGCGTTTATTGTTTTAACGCACAACTACGACGTTTTTTTTTATTTATTTTATTATTATTTATTTTTGCGCTCAGCTGCTTGGCACTTTTATAATATATAAATTTTTTCTACTTTTTCCTTTTTTGTTTTTCGTTACCAACGAAAATGAAAAACTTTTGTTGCGCCTTTGACCTCTTTTCACACGGCGACGTTGACGGTGACGGCGACAGAGGCAGCGACAGCGGGCAGCGACACTTTAAAAACTGTATTTTTTGTTGTTGTTCCAACTGGTCCACTGGCTATTCCAATAGGACAGTGGGATTACAGCACACAGCTGGGGCCCCGTTGCCTTTGACGATTTGTAAACACCTTTATTTTATTGCATTTCCTTGTTAATATATATATGTAGGTATATTATGTGCTTGTATGTATGTAAATTCAGCTACTGCTCCGATTTGGCTCTTTTATTTTTTGTTTTTCACCAACAACAGGCCAAACCACACACTCACACAAACACACACCTCTACACACGTACACACATACACACGGCGGCAGAGGCAGGCAGGCAGGCAGGCTTTTCATGTATGTATGTATGTATTATGTACACACACGTATTATGTATGTTATTTTCGTTGCACCGCACTCGCACAAACTTATCATCACGATTATTCGACTGCTGCTGCTGCTGTCGTCGTTTCTTCTTCTTCGTTCATCTTCGTCGTCTTTTTTATTTTTTTTGTGGTTCACTATTTGATTGGCACTTGAACGATTTACGGTCACGTTTTCATTTGTTGTTAATGCGCCATGCATTCGCGCATCGTTGTCGTTGCGTTTTTTAACAATATTTATCGCATTTGTTTTGTTATTTTCACTTTTTCTTATTAGATTTCTGGTTTAGCAGCAGTGACTAAGAATACACTAAAATTGGTCAAGCGCGTGGAACTGAACTGGTTTGCCACGGAGCTGCCAGCGTGCGCTATAAAAAGAACCCGCCAGGTGGCGTACGGCTCTTTTTTGCGTCGCAGCGCCCAACAGTGGCGCAACAGTGGTGCGAACTAAACTGTTGTGCATATTTAAAAATCTTTGTTGTGTAATGTTTTTCTTTTAAGCAACTCTACGAATATTTTGCATTTAAATTAATTTTTATGAATTAAAAGTTAAATAAAATTGCTTTAATTTTCTTGTTCTTTTATATTTGTTTAAACTTGTGTGCATAAACAGATATCTATTTAAATTATTTGAAGCCAAGATTAAATAACACGCATCAATACACACACAAATTGCAATGGCTGTATGTGTTTGTGTGTCTGTGTGTGTGAGGAGTGTTCGTACGCCTGTTTCCTTTTCCGTTAACATTTTGTGTCTGGTTTCCGGCATTTTTGTGCGCCGTTTAAAATTGTTTCCTTAGATACAAATCTGTAGCAGGCAACAAATTTCGTTTTGCAGACACTTGAATGCCAATTGCCAGTAAATTGGCGCCTTCGGGGCCAACAACATTTAAAGTTCTTCATCGTCTTCGACTTCTTCTGCTTCTTCTTCCTTGACTATGCTGCTGCAGAGAAGTAAAGCGGCAACAACAAGTTCTAGTTGAAATTGAAAATGTAACCACGTTTCTATGATTCAAAGTCGAATAAGAGATATGGAAAAAGTTAACTCGTTCCACTTAACAACTGTAATATTAAACATTAAATGCATATTATTATAGTTCAAGTACATTATCATTTAAAGGTCTTTCTGTCTACCCAATTGTTGTTTATCTCACATCAACAATGTTAAACAATATCTCGTTACTTTTCGGGGCAGTTCGAGCTTTTATCAGTGTCGCTTATCAATTGATATCATCATTCGAATTGACGTCTGCCACTTACCAAAAAAAAACCGATATTTTATTTTGTTCACAGCAATTGCCTTTTGCATTGATTTCTTAAATTTCAATCAAAGTTCATATGTACATGACACGGATGCCATTTTGTATGTTTTTATTTTTATCTGTATACCATTTACATTGTTGTTGTTTGTGTTTCTGTTTGTCTTGGTTATGAGCATTGTTAAATACGCTGTTGCGTTCAGTCAAGCGTCGGCATTTTTGGCACTAACAATTAAAACTAACGACTGTTGACGCTACATTTAACGGTATGTATGTATGTAGGTGTGTGTGTGTGTGTGTGATGAACTCTTAATAAAGAGATAGCCAGTTGTAATATTAAATTTTATGTTGCACAGAGCAAAAAAAAGAGGAAAAAGTGGTTCATGCACCTGTCGTTAAGCTTTCAGTTCATTAATAGCCGGATTGCATGCATGCAAGAGCAACAACTATAAAAAAACAAACTGCAATAAGTCTCTGGACGAGCTTTGTCGACTACGAGCTACCCTGAAACCATTCTAAGACTATGTGGCAGAAAAACCCATGGACAAAGCTTTCAATTGACATAACTTCGTCAAAACTTAATTCATTTTCATATGTGATACCTTAAATGTATTGTGTTGAGCTCAAGAATAAACCTACATTTAAATCTAGAAACGCGATGTTCAAAAGATTTTCTTGTCAAAATTTTGTGACCGAAAAATCGACTTGGGAGTTAGATAGAACTTCCGATTGCCATAACTTCGTCAATATTAGCCCGATTTTCATATGCAATACACCAAAAGTCTTGTTTTACGCTCTAGATGAACACTGCATTTAAATAAATACCAAATAATGCAACTTTATTTTTAGTCGATTTTCATGTCAGTTTTTTATGATCGATAAACGACTTGGGTGTGGAACGGAACTTCCGATTGCCATAACTTCCACAAAAATAGCCCGATTTGTATATGCAATACATCAAAAGTCTTGTTTTACGCTCTAAATTAATACTGCATTTATTGTGGCCAAAAATCGACTTTTTCCGAATGCTAATCTTCGCCAAAACTTAGCCGATTTTATAGTGCAATACATCAAAAGGTTTGAATTAAGCTCTTAAATCGCAAAATTGGAGCGAAAACGTTTTTAAGACCAACTTTATCCACGCCAAACTGCTTGAAATAGTGTAGAACAGAATCATTGCGCTTTTGTCTTTCGGCCCTGAAAATCTCATTCGTGCTTTCAGCTCGTTATCGTCTTGGCTGCCAAAGTACAACAACAACAACAACATTAACGACAACTTCTTGTTGCTTGTTTGTTTGCCAGGCCGCAGAGACAGCAAACAACAGTTGTAGCAGACAGACAATTGGCGGTGGGGCAAAGGAGAAGCTTGGGGGATGCTTGTTAAGGGAGCATTGGGAGTGGGGGTGGGGGATGATTGTATAGGTATACTGAAACTGTTTCCTTCTGCAATCGTTGTCAACGACGAGGCGAAGCACTTTACTTTTAGACGTTAGAAACTCGCGTGTGTGTAAGTGTGTGTGTGAGTATTAAAACCCCCTGCCACCCCCAAACTCACATACCCAATTGTCTATTTCGTTGTATGCTTCTTTCTGTTCTTATGAAATTTTTGGAGTGAATTGCTCGTTTATTCATTAAATTAGAAACAGAAGTGAGATGGAGTTGAACAATGCAATTTACAGCACCCGCTCTATGATTACTATTCCAGCCACCCCTCCGCTCCCCCATCCCATCCCACCCAGACAGACATCATGTTCGACACTTGGCTGTTGCAGTCGCAATTGCAAATTTGCAATTGAAGTTTTCCATTGATGCTGTCTGCTTTCTGTTGCTTAAGCCGCTTAATTGCAGGCACATCATCTCTTTCCCCCCTCTCTCGCTTGTTGCCATTTTCACGGATGCCTCATAAATCTTCAAAATGTGCCAAGTGGCAGCTGGCATAGGATTTTACAATTGTGCATGGCAAATGTATTGCTGCCAGGCAAAAGCCGATCAACTGAGGCGTTAATAAGCACAGCCCACTCCACTGAACCATCCCCCTCCCCCCCAGACCACCTGCAGACACACACTGAGACAATTGGCATTGGGTGCAACATGTTGTTGTTGTTGTTATTGTTGTCTACGCAGCAGGCAGTCTGCTGTTTTGTTTGTTATTCGGATATGTAAATCTTTGTAATAAGGCAAGAAATATTTTTAAAGCCTGAAATTTAAAGATTCATTGCGAATTTATATGTTTGCATAAAAAAGGGATCTACAGAACAAAGAAGCTGGATTCTCTGACGTTATGCGTTAGCCACGTCAGCAGCATCTTGGCCACAACAATGAAAAGCGCCATTTCATTGTTCTTTAGTAGTAGAAACTTAAGATTCACGATAACTTTTCTCTATTGCAGCACTGCATGCCGATGGGGAATTTGAGTTTACTATTGCTAATGCTGGCCGTTGCTCTGGGCCTTTTGGGTAGCTCATTAGCTGGAAATGCGGAGCAATTGTGGGAAGCGGAACGTGTTTTGAGCATGGTTCCGCCATCAGGTAAGCAAACATTGCGTATACTTGATGTGCTGTTGTAGTGGACTGTGCTGCTGTCGCTGTTGCAATTAAGCTTGTTTATCACGCATACGCACTGTGGCTGAGTGTGTCAACAAGACAGATGGGCAGGAGGAGGGTTTGTCAACGCATTCGTAATTGGTATTTCGCATTCTGCATTTAGCTGCACCAGTTTAGCTTTTTGTGGTTTCGCCACACAGCCATAGCGAAAGCAAACGACAAAAAAAAAATAGTCCGAAAATAACTCAAGTGTCAGTCGCGCATTCCATGAGAGCAGCAGCCGCAGCAGACGAAGCTGCTGAAGAGCTCAAGATGTTACAGTGGAGACTGCTTAAAAGTGATGAATATCAATATGTTGGATTTTTGTAAGGATATAAGGATTAAAATCCGCAGTTTAAGCTCTTATTCAAACGAATTCACGTTTCCTGTATTGTCTTAACTTTTTCAACCTTTTTTAATCGCATCTTTTGTCTTCTTTTATAGTCTGTTATGACTGCGCTTTCTCTTGGATCGCCACTTGCATTGTGTAACGGTTTCTTTCATTTTGCCTTTCACTCTTTCTTTTTGCTCCTTTTCTTTTTGTTGCACACCATTCGTCTCCAGCATTGCAAGCACCACTTGACAATTGCTATATCCGCTTGCCGCTGACAAGAGTCGCTTTCCGTTTTCCACTTTCCACTTTGCACTCGCTGTTGCTGTTACTCCTGCTCCTGCTCCTGCTGCTGTTGGCTTCCGTTGCAGCATTTTGATGTCACTGGTGTCATTTGTCACGCATCACAGTTGTTGCCGTTGTTGTTGTTGCTGTTGTTGCCAGTTTGTTTACAGCTGTTGTTGCTGCTGTAGTTGCTGCCGTTGCTGTTGCTCAAGTGTGCGCCGCGTTTATTCTTGGCATCATTAAGCGTCGCTGATAACACTTAACATACATTTACACACACACCCACTCGCACACAGGCACATATGTTGCACGACTAAATGCCTGGCAGTTGCCATTAAAATGCAAATTTCTAGTGGTCACACGATGCTGTTGCTGCAACATTTCAACAGCAAACAAACAAACAACAACAACAACAACAAAGCTAACACAAACTTAACAACTTTCGCTTTGGCTTTTTGGGCAAAGGCGAAAGAAAAAACGTAAATTTGTTGTTGTTTAAGGGTTTTTTGTTTTCGCTTTTCGCAGCTGGCTGACATTTTGGGTCAGTTGTCTCATTTATTTGGCGCTTCTCAACTTTAAATGTGATTTATTGCTGTGCAGCTGAAACCGAAACAAAAAATGAGATGAAGAAAAAGTAAGAGATGTGCTTGAAAAAGTTTCATTTTCCTTTTTTTTGCAACATGGCGTATGATTAACGTCAACGAGTCGTATGCATAATGAGTGTAAGACGACAAAAGTTAAAAACAGATTTCGAGACAACAATAAAAAAAAGAAGAGAAGTGAGAGTGAGGACACATGCTTACAACAATTCAGTTCCAATTATGAAAAGTCTTGCAAAATGAAATCAACTTGAAAACTACTCAGAGAGAGTGCTTCCAGTTTGAATGCCAATATCAACTGATAACTGTTATATAGTAACTTAAGTACATACTTATTTAACGTATATGTCTTTGGAGAAGAAATCCTTTTCGCAATTTTACCTCGTTTACCTTTAGCTCGTTTTGATTATCAAACAATTTGATTTCCGCTTTGCTTGCTTATTTTGCTCATCTCCGACGATTTCTTGAGTGTTTCCATTGATTGGCAAGTATCCATTGCCTTTTGTTTGGCCATCAAAGTCAGTTAGTTGTCTAATGACTGCAATTTGATACGCTTATCAATGATTCATGTGCGCAATTGTGCCAATCACCTGAAAGAGAAATCTCAGGTTACACATTTCAATTCTTATATAGCAGCAATTGCCACCCAACTGACAGCAAGTGTTCTAGTTAAAACTCATACAAAAATGCTTGACGCTCAATCTGTACCAAATCCGTGGCAAGTGGACAACAAAAACAACAACAAATACAAAAAACTTCTTCAGCGTCTGAAGTGGAAGTCTGAAGAGCAGCAGGGCAGGGCAACAGGACACGACTCTAGTATTTTTCTTTAAATTTTCTTGTTTGAACAGACATTTAAAAGCCAAGTTCATTCTTTTTCTCCTCTTGTCGTTCGTAGCACGCGGCAGTTTTCTACTCTACCAATTAGCAACGGCCATAAATTCTGGCGACTACCCATGGCTAGGTCTGGAGCTGGAGCAGGAGCAGGAGTTTCTGGTGGAACAGGATATGGACTCCAGCTGGCTGGCCGCAATGTCTAATGAATTTCAGGTATGAGCCCACTTAAATCCATATCGAGCACAGATAAACCTCCAATCTTCCTTACTACTCTGGCAACAGCACGAAAAACAAAAAAAGCAAACATAAATCACTCGCAGATTTTTTTTCAACGTTGTTGCGGGGCTTGGTTTTTTTTTCTTCTGTTGGCTCAGATGTTTCGTCAGTGCAATGGGTTCAGGGGCACGTGACCGCATTGCTGGACAGGCTTCAATGCTTTGGGATGCCATTCGGAACAGAGCTTAAGAACAGTATATATAGGGTTGAAGAGATGAAGTTTATGCCATCTTTGTTGAATAAGCTCAACAATGTAAAATTCCTTTCATCAGTTTATTTCTCATTGCGTATACGTTACGTATACGTACATTGCTGTCTTAAGCATTGGCACTTAATTTTAATGGCAAACAAATAAAGAATCAAAACTCTCTATTGGGGCTATTCCCATAAACCCATAGAGATATCAGTTGCTGTAATCGCAGTTATTGAATATTTATTGTCTGACAGGCTTCTAGCCAAACTGCATAGTCCAATCTCCAAGTCCAATCAGTTCAACAGTTTGGAAATACAGCCGAATGTTGGAGAGGGGTGGGGCGGGGGTAAGGCGGTGGCTGGAGGCTCCTCGAAACTTTATAATTATTGCTACAGCATAAATGGATGCGACTATGGGTTTTGTGGCCTCTGGGCCTCGAAGCAGCAAATTCTAATATTTCGCAGCCATTGGGGAACATAAAGCAGATTGTTTGTTTTGTTGCTGTTGTTGTTGTTAGCTTTGCTTTTGGTTAGCTGCTTTCATTGCATTTTGCAAAAGCTTAGTTTGTTCATGTTGTTGTTGCTGTTGTTGCTTGCCATGTGCTCGACTCAGCTTTGCTTGTGTCCTCGGGACAGCTGCTTTGAATTTTTAGATTGTCCAAATCATGCAAATATTTTTGCATAACAACATCAAGAACAACAGCAACAATGTGGTCTGTCTCTCTTTCTCTCGCTTTGTCTCTCTCTTTCTTGGCTAGTTACTTTTTATTTGAAGTGCTTTCTCCTAGCTTTTGAATATTCTCCATATTGATAGGGCAACGCCTTTAAAGCCATTTTATGCTTTCGCCTTGGCGCCATTTTCAACACAAACACACCCACACACACATGCACAGTCGACTATTTACTTTTAATTTTCATATTTGACACTTCACACAGTTTGTGCTCTGGTTATATTTGGCTTGCGTCTAGAACTCAAGTGCCTTAAACGGTTGCACGAAACGTTTCAAGAGTTTCTGGCTTGAATTCTTTAATGTGGCTTGACGCTTGCCAAATGGCCGAGTTGCTAGTTTGACTCCAACAAGCAAAAGAGAGAGTGTTAGAAAAATGTACGCCAGGGATTACTTTGCTTAATTCAACTGCAAATGAAAAGTGTTTGTTTGGTAAATTCAATCTGAAAAGCGCGTTTTTCTTGTTGACGTTGTCATTATGCCTTCGTCCTGACATCCGACTTCTCATTGCTGTCTCCGTTTCCAGTGCTGCTCCTGCTCTGTTTATTATTATGGTGTAGGTGAAACGGCTCTCGAGTTCATCAAAGCGTAATCTGCACAAAATGGGGGCATTTCCTTAGCTTCGCACCAGAAGAAGAAGAAGAGAAGAGAAAAAAAAAAATGACAGCAACTTTAAGCTAACTATGCGTCCTTATTGCCTCGCCCCTTGCCGTGAGGCCCACCCCCAAAAAACGCCTCCAAAGCACCCCGTCTAATGGAGTCATAATTCTTCAGCTCGTTAGCAGCAAATACATGCAACGTAAATATGCTTGGCCCCCCAACCCCAAAAAATAGAATGCCAGACATTTTTCCCGTATGCCTTACATTTTTTGCATACCCAGCATATTTTGTGTTTTTCCGGTTGGGGTATACTAACAATATGTCTACACTAAAGGCTTCTTGCCTTTCATAAGTTTTTGTTAACAGGGTATCTGTTAGCACTTTCGTTTTTTCTCATTTGTTTGCCTCTGGCTGAGTGTTGTGGCAGTGTATTAAGCCTTTGCCATTGCCCTTTTTGAGGGGCAACGCCTTTGGCTGCCGCCCAACCTGACAAGTTGCTTAATTGAAAAGTGTTTTGTTGGACAGGCAGTGAAGTTACCCACCCTTCTCCCTCTCTTTCTCCGCCCTTATACCTGTCGCCACGTTGCTGATTTTGCAACTTTTGCGCTTGCATTCAATAATTTGCCTTTATTTATGCGCGTGCTTTGCAAAAAGAGAATAGGAGGAAGAGACAAGAAGATGAAGCGAAAGGACATCAACGAAAGCCGACAATTTTTCAAGGGCCTTCCGCTTGGCGTTTGGCCTTCGTCTTCTTCTTGTTGTGGCACTTTTCATTGCTTCCTTCTTGCGCATATCGGAGGCGCCTCCGTTTGGCTTGTCTGCCATAAATAATTATGTTATTTTAGATAGCTTCTGTTTTATCCTGTGCCTTGTTGTTGTTGTTGCAATAATTATCACATTTTTCACACCGCCATTTTTCATGCACTCGAAAAATCTCTCCGGTGACAGGATTCTCATTTTTTTTAACCATAAGCAGACACACAAGCTTCGCATTTTATGACTGACATTAGAGCGATAAGCATTTTTTATGTGTTTTTAATTAACTTTTGTGTGTGTGTTGTGGCAGCGTCAGCTTATTCTTTGCCACAACGAATTGGCCAAATCAAAAGCTGCATTTGCAGTGCCTAATCGGGCTTTGCCTGTCCCAGCAAACTGTCAACTTCTCAAGTGGTTTTTGTTAGCTTAATTGCCAAATTTTAATTAGCCAGTGAGCTTGAACGTTAAGCAAAGATGCTTCACAATTTCCGTGCGATTATGGCACGATCTCTGTTTAAATTTTGTGTCCAACCAAATTTATAGACTGTCGTTTGTCGCACCCGCATTGAAAGCTGCTTGGCACACAGCAAACAGAGCAACTGCGTTTACCTTCCTGTGATTGTGATGACAACGGAAGTGCAACACTCTCTCTTAGGGTGGCTCAAAACGTTGTTGTCATACAGCCAACAACTGTGAGCAACTCTGTGAGTTCACCTCGTTTTGTGTGAGTGTATAAAAGACATGGCTAAAATGCGTTGACACTGTTTGCTACAGCTTTCAATTAAGTTGCTGTCGCTTGCTTGCTTCCCTTTTAATTAGGAACCAAAGTTGCTCGTTTTTGCTGTTGATTCTCGCACTTTTCACTTTCTGCTATTTAGCTAGCACTTTCTGCTATTTTACCTGTTCGTTATTATTAATTTTATTCTGCACTTGTAAATGCAGGTACAGTTCACATTGCTCATACGCATCGTGGCAATGGCAGTATTTAATTAATGTAAAATATTTTTTAATTTGCAGCACATTCCAGTTCATGAGAGCTTTCCCATGGACTTTCAGGCATGGTTAACGGAAAGCTATGGCGTAAGTGCCATGGATCTCTATCAGAACTGGAGACCCAGGAGACGCTTATCGGACCCAATGCAACCGATCTGTAATGCTGCTGGCCAGTGCTTTGAGGTGGCTCAAATTGTCGCCGCATGTTGTCCATTTTGAACAGTGCTTGCCAACTGTATTTGTATGCCATGTGTAAATGCATTTAAAATCATTAAGAGAATATCAAAAAACCAGTGACAAAAAAAAATGGCAAAAGAAGATGTTTGTTGTGCACAGTCACGCGGCGAATGGCCGGCAATTATTGATAGGCAGATTGGGAGTAGCGTGTCCGCAATGTGACCATTAAATGTTGTTGCTGTGGTTTTGCCTCCTGCTCAATTCTCGTTGTCGCGCTCCCGTGCATTGGCAAATAATCGAGCTGGCGCTTCGTCCAGCTGCACACAGCTGCTGCTGCGGCTGCCAACTGCAGCACGACAGTTGTGGCAACGCGGTGTGATGGCCATTTTATGCCCAGTACATGAAGTGTGCAAACGAGGTATATGGGTTTTGTAGAATAAGTAACAAGCAAAGAGTTTTCAATAAGATAACCATGAAAATGGTTTGATTAAGCTTACCTTACATTCTCTTACAGAAAGGGTATCTTGTAAGTCGATCATAAGGCAACATATGGGTAGCGTTGTGTCTGTTTGTGCTTTGAGCTTTTTATGCGTGGCGGCAATCAGTGGCATGAATGTTGAAATGCGTTAAAAAAAAGCGAGAAGAAAACAGGAGACAATGGTATAGCTGCAACAGCAACAGCAGGAAAAATCAACATGCAACAAACCAAAAAGCAACAACTGTAACAAACAACAACACATGATGGTTGCTGTTTTAAGTTTTCATTTTTTTTTCTATACCCTCTGGCAATGAGTTTTCAAATAGGGTAGACAAGATTTTAAGAAAATTGTTGTTAAAAAAGATTATTTATTATACATAACATTTAAGTTGATCATGAAATACTTATCAAATTCGTTAAACAGGATATTCATACAGGGTATCATTGCTGTTTACTCTCAAGTTTTATAGTTTGTTTTTGCTTTTCGATTTTTGCCGTTTGTGCAAACACAGATTTGTGTTTTTTTTTGTGCCTTCTTCCTGCACGGATTGTGATTTTCAGCGTGAAATTTTATTCAATCTCTATGGGCACAGGCCATACCCCTCCCCCCCTTTTACTGACCATTCCATCGGTCCAATGGTCCATTGATGAACCATTTGAGAGGGAGGCACAAGAAAATGGTTATTCAACATTTATTTGGATTTTTTTATTTAGGCTCTTGGTTTTTGATGTTGTTTGCTTTGTTTGTTTTTGGTTTTATTTTACCAAATTGCTTTTAATTGATCAAATTGTTTAAACAGACTGCAAACATGCGTTGTATTTGCCCAATGCATCATGTATTTAATGCATTTCTTGTATTTCTAATGGGATTTATAATATTCAATGTAGAGATGTAATTGTCCATGTTAATTAGCAACTAATTAGTTGAAAAGTCAAAATTGTTAAACATAGTATGTATTTTAGTTGAGCATCAGTGAAGATAATAGATCATTTATAATTCAGTTATATCATCGAATTGCTGTAAATAATTTTTGCACAGTTCGATGCACAAATTTGTCAATTATCGTGTCGTTTCACAGGCATTTTGTATTCAATTAAGTGTGATGAAAGTTTATTTAACTTTTTTTTTCACTTCATTCAGCTCACCTGCATCAGAATGCCAAATGCATACAGAAAATACATATAGTATATATGAGAAATTGATAAAATAAAAAATGTATTCGGTTGCCAAGCGAATATAAATAATTGCTGTATACTACCTTTTACCGTTAAAACAGTTACCAATTTGATCGAAAAAATGTTATTTTATACAGAGGCAAAGAAATGTCTGAAAAATAACACTGCATAAAGTATAAATATATTTACCGATTGTTGAAATTGGTTCGGATTCAGAAAAAAAAACAAGAATTAATCTTGTTTATGCAAATGGCCATCGATTCACAGTAGTTGTAGTTAATATCATATCTTTACAAGGTAATCAGCAAATGTGGCACACGAGCTTTTGTTGTTGTGTCCTTGCACAATATATAATTAAAGGACCTGCGGCAAAACGACTAAAATAAATAAACAACAGATATGTTTATGCATGTCTGATGCATATCATACACAATAATGTTTATTTTTTTTAAGCACAAACGTCCAACATTGAAATGTTGTTAAAGTGTAACTCAAGTTTCAACCTGTGACTAATGGCAATTTGTGCGAGTGGCAATTTCAGCAACAACTAGAAGCAACACCATTGCCACCAGATCCCCCAGATGATATAATGCATGTAAACGATATTGCTTCACTCAACTGTCAGGCGGCATTAAATAATATTTCGCACTCGAAACGTGAAGAGCAAAGCTGATATGCCAGCATAGTAGTCATGGACTGTGACATTTTTGACTGCATGCCAGGAGCAAAAAGGCCGCACCGCACCACACCACACTGACAGTCCGACAGAAAGATAGACAAACGGATGTCATGTGCTGTATTATGTAACATTTGGCATTATTAACATGTATGGCGAATTTAATTTTTTAATGCCAGTTTTTGGCATTGAAACTGTATGGCATAGAATTTAGCTATTACATAAGAAAAGTGTGGAGCTGGCTTTTCATGATTAGTTTGGTTTTGGTTTTATGAAGGTTTCGGAATGTAATGAAATTTTGTTGGCAACATTATCTAGCCATTGACCATGACCTCAATGCAGTGACTAAGTGAATTGAAAAGTCTTTGAATAGTGCACTGAGAGAAAAGGTAAGATATCAAAACTAATATAATTCTTCCTGCAACGTAAACCAACTGCATTATTTATTCATCTCCACTGAATATATTTATAATGTAGTCATGTTAAGCTGATTTGATTGCTGCTCTGGCTTCAACTTTCGACCATCAGAGTTAACAATGCCATTTAGAGTCGTCCCTTTGGCCATTTAGCTGCTGACGTGGACGTGCTCAGAAGTGCGGGCATCAATAATTTTTAGCTCTGTTTATTATGCAGATAAACAAAATGGCGAAAAGACACACACACACACACAGGTCTCGACGTCGTCTTGAGTAAACTACGCTGACACAGCAAAAAGTTTTTCCACACGCATTCCCAAGTTTTTGGTTCCGGCGTGGGAAGGAGGCTCGGCAACAGTTGCCAGCAATCATCTAGGCTGTTACCTTATTACAACAACAACAACAATGTACAAGTCTGAGAAAACTTTGCCATTACGACAATGGAAGTTATCTGACCGTAAATACATAATCTGCTTGCCGCTGCAATTCGTTTGGCCATTGGTGGCCTACCTGGACTTTAACCTTCACGTTCCACGTTCCACGTTGCTCCCCAAAGGTTTTGCGCCCGGCCTTGTGCACCTTGAATGGGGATTTAGTTTTATTGCTTTGTTGGGGCTTTTGCGTATTTAGGGTTAAACAGGTGCTTTATAAAACACGCAGCATCTATGGCCCCCAGAACTGTAACTAAACCTAAAAACAGGACCACTCAAAAAGGGTTGTTGTTCTTCTTCTTCCTGCACACCTCAAAATGTGTCCCCAAAGTGCAATCAAGAGATTTTTGTCAGTCACTTTGACTGACTTTTTGACGGCCTGTCTGCCAGAAAAAAAATGTTAACACCTTTTCGCTTTCTTATAATTAGTTAAGCGACGCATTAAAATTAAGTGTGAACATTTTTAGTGTCATTCAATTATTTATAAGGCAAGAAGAGGATACAGGTGAGTGTATAATTTATATTTTTCGGTAAAAACTTAAGAAAGTAAGATTGTGAGCTTACAATCCTAATAAGCCTTTAAGTTGTTCATTGTTGACATATTTTGCTTCACAGCCAAACCCACCATTGATTCATACAATGTTAAATGAAAGTTTCAAATGTCAAAAGCTTATAATTTAATCGCTTTTGGTTGCCACGTGGCTGAGGCCACAAATTATTTACCGATCCATTTGCCAAGGGGCACCAACTGGGTAATCCGAGTGTAATTGTTAAACATCAACAGCAAAGTAAGACAATAATTCAATACGAATTCGTTTGCTCAGATTCACACAGACAGCCACAGCCGCAGCAGTCAAACAAATGTTATTTACTCACAGACACAGTTTTTGGCTTAAAGCCTTGGCTGACATATTGAAATTCATAACTACACACAGAGTGAGAGGCAGAGAGAGCAAAACCAATTACAATATCAATTTAAAAGGGATTAAAAAGCCTGTCCACAGCTTACCAGCAACAGCAACGGCTACAGTTTCCATTTTAGTTCATTTGTGCTGTGTGCATAAACTACAAAAAAAGTGTAGAGTATTCTAGAGTCGAGATTGCTGCTCGTCGAGAGTTGTAATACTTATTTATAAGATTTTGCCTTAGCTACATAAATGTACACATTGTAAATTGCAAATTGTGTATTCGGGCTTCTTATCTCATCAGACCGAAACCTGCGCAAAAAAGTTTTAAATGAAATTCTAAGCTAGCAGATTTTCATAATAAATAATACGCATAATAAACCATAATGCTATTGTGCAACAACAAACAGTCAACACGGAACAACAAGTGGCTGTGTGTGTGTGTGTGTGTATATTTTTGCATAATTTATTTTGTTTGCCAACATGCTGATAACCACAAAATGTTGTATACAAAAGACCGCAAAGTATGTATATTTGAAATCTGGCCAATGGATTTATATTCGACTTGAATCGCTTTTGTTGCCAATGTAATTTGGTTAAGTAAAGTTGGCCGATAAGTGCATGTACATATAAGTGGCCTGCAACGCTCGAAAAACTTTTCATTTATAAATCAATGTATAATTGTTGGCTAATTTATGCTGTGCTGCATTTAAATACAAGTTAAAGAATTTAAATCGTTTTACATAAGTTTAGGAAACAATTAAACAATGCGCAGCTGGGAATAAAATCTACTCGCAACGCATGTCAAATTAACATTAACTGGCGATTACAATAGCTTTACCTGCCCATCTTAACGACATATATACACATGCATGCGATAAGACAATGAAGTAGAATGAGAAGAAGCAAAGAAGGAAGTTGCCTAGCAGGAGACGCAACAAGCCAATGACAATTGAAGGGATAACGAGATACACTTTGAGACAACAACAGCAAAAACAACAACAACAACAGAAACTCACTTCCCTTCTTCTCCTTTTGTGTGTTGATAAAGGAAATTAAACAAGCAACAACAAAAAATGTATATATATATATGTACAAGTTAAGCCCCTCCAGACAATTGACGCTGCCTGGCGGGTGGTGCTGCTGCTGCTGGTCAGGAATATAGAGGGGCGTCGAGGAGGTAGCGTAAAGTGGGCGTTGTGCGGCATTTGTCTGATTGTCTCGTTGACATGACGTTGCGCGATTTGTAAAAAGGCTTTTGTTTTTGTTGTGCCCTCTCTCTCTCTGTGTGTGTGTGTCTGTCTGTTTGTCTGGCCGTCTGTCTGCCTACAAGTGAGCAACACGCGCCAATGATTATGTTGCCGCTGACAACGACAACAACAACAACAACAGCAGCAGCAACACGCAACAACAATGATAGCAACAGACCACTCCGAATATTGCCAACTGGCAGGCAGCACATGCAACGCTTCTTCTTGCCGCTTTTCGGTATTAAGTTGGCATAAAATGTTTGCCACGAAGCTTTTCATTGAGTAAAAGTGACGCATGCGCCGTTGCCAGCTGTTGGCCAAGTTAGTTAGTTAGACGACGCGTTGTGTTTCGCCTTTCAGTTCGTTGTTGATACTCGTGCATGCTGGACGGCCTACTCTACCTGCACCGAATACGCGGCGTATGTGTAATATTCGCAGTCTTTTTGTGAGTCGTCAGTTGGCGCTTATTGGATTTTGGCGCAAGTAGCAACAAAAAAAAGCCGGTTAAAGTGTTAAGAGCATGTTGTGCTTCTGTGTAGGTGTGTGTATGTGAGAAATACTTAACTACAGCACACAACAGCAAAATACCAAGCAAATTAACTTGGCTCATTCTGTTTTTGCCAATTGTTTTTGTGCGATTGTTGTCGCTGCTCGACCACAACAACTGGGTTAATTGATGTGTGTGTTTGAGCATCCATATGAAATATAACAAACCAAATACAATAACGGCATAGCACACAAGTGGCACTAGCCCAAATGAACGTGCAACAATAGTGAGTGGGGGTTTAACGAGAACGTAGCACGCGATGTATGCAACAAGGACGCGCACTGCAATTCTTTGAATCGAGCGAACAATAACACATAAAAGCTAAGGTAAATTCTTCCACCAAAATGTTGATTTAAAATCCAGACTTTAACAGTTATTTTTTAGCCAATTATTACACTAGAAATAATTGTATTTAAACAGGGATTAATTACTTGATTTCATTTAAAATTTTAACATATTTATTTTCATTATAAAAATGTCAAAGTAAAACTGCATATATTAACCAGATAAAACTTATTACAATGCCGCATTAATTTATACATAAAAAAAGAAGTCAATGCAATTTACATAAATTCTTGTGATAAATATATTAAAAATAAAAACGTGTGCATAAAGATATATATTAAAATATTATTATTCCATGCAGCGTGTGTTAAAAAAGAAATTTAATTAAATCCGATCAGCAACAAATGTCGCTTTAGAGTCGTGCGGTGTAATTGACTTTATGCCCCATATTGTACGTTGCTTTGAAATCATTTATTAATTCATTTTTGTGTTCAAGCAAGAGTATTCATTGTCGGCGGGCTTTCTTGTTGCTTTTTTTTGGGCTGGTCGTTTTGCCTGTCGTGTGTTTTGTTTTATTATTTTGCGGAAGCCGCGCAGCAGCATTTATAAAAAGGTTTTTCTTGCTTGTCGGGTTACGTGAGTTACCAACACATACAGTCACACACACACACGTATAGCGATGCTCTGCATTACCGTTCTTTTTTATGACGGAAGTACATTTAAGCAGATTTTTTTTGCTGTTGCCTTTGCCACCCGGCAACCGAGTGAAAGAAAGAGCTATGCGATCAACAAAATTTAAATATTTTTCTTTGCTTTTTTTTCATTTTGCTGTCTTGCCAGCAAAATTTATTACCAACCAAATTGCAATGTGTAGCAAAAAGAAACATAATAAAGAAATAATAAAACACCAAAGTTTCAAACGCAATAAAAAGGGTTTTAGGTTGCATTAGACCCAAGCGCCAAAGTTCTGTGTGACGCCTTTCGCAGATTTAAGCCAGTTCACAAAGCGAAAAAATTATAATTGCTAAACGCGACCCAATTTAAGTCAAACTGTTTCTGGCGTTCTTGCTGTTTCATAATGTTTGACGCACACGTTTATTGAAATTTAATACAATTACCAAACACCTAACGGCATGGCAAGGCAAGACGGAGAAGAGTGTGTGTGTGTGTTGGTGTGGCAAAGTGCGTAAATAAGCCAAGTGAAAGCTAAGTGAAAGTCATAAGCCAACAAATATGGTGCATAACTAAAGAGAGTGAGTGAGGGAGAGGCAGGGCAAAGGACTCCTTCAGCTGCCAGTGCGAGTCAATAAATAAATTTACTTGTGACTTGCCTAAAGTCCTTTACGGGTTGTTAATAGAATATGCGCTTACTCATGGGGTGTTAAAGCTAAAGCAAAAAATAACAAGCAGATGATTAATTAAATAATATATTTATGTTTATGAATTTAATGCACATTAGTTATCAGCTTAAACATGTATTTATATTTTTTATAGTGTATTTTAATATTCGACTATGATTTGTTTGGGTTTTTACGCGCTTTTCTTTGTGACTTATTGTTAGCCATGCGTAATGATATAATCTCAAAGCATGAGAGATAAAAAGCAAGAAAGTTTGAGCAACTTTAAGGACACAATTTAAATTTGCATAGCATTACGGAGCATAAAGGGGCACGTCGGGGGTGCAAGGAACTGCTGAGTTTATTAAGTGAGCTATTCAAAATCAAAGCGGCAGAAAAGAGCGAAAACCTCTTTAGATGCAACAGCAAAGAGGCAAATCCCACGGCCTTATTGTCGTTGCGTGGCAGCTTCAGCTGTTAAGTTGCAAGAGTAGTAGCTTGCAACAATGCACAGACATTTATGGCACGAAACGCCGCCGGCAGCAGCTGGCTGACAAATGCCTTGAGAGTGCCATGCCATGGCAGCTTTGGGGCATGCAACATTCTAAGGCTCTGTCACCTGCTGACATTTCCAATGTCTGCTCCCACATTAGCTGCCGCCATCTTGCTTCTCTTTGCGTATAGCATACTTTCTTGCGTCTAACTTATAGCCGTGGACTTTTCTTTTGTGTGTGTGTGTGTGTTGCCGCTGACGATGCGCAAACAAAATGCGAAATATTTTCTCCTTTAAAGATTTTGTACGTGCTCACGCTCAGTGAAAAGATTAAGAGACGTGCTCGGTAGCTAAGTAACTATACATTTTGCATGCAAAGTTGTTGCATAGAAAATATTTTTTCAAATATTTATGGCAAACATAATGAAAAACATAGTTGAAAGTAAAGTGCTTTAACTTAAACCAAAACCTGAAAAAATATACAAATAGTAAAGTCAAAGAGAATTTTCTGTAATCACTTAAAGTTAATTGTTGTTTACATCGTATTAATGATGAGTTAAAACTGTTTAATATCCGATTTCTGGCGATGCATTCTTGGAATTCTGTGGAATCAACTCGCAGGCAATATTCGCGTATACACAACGCACAATTTTTAATATGCAGCCAGGGAAATGGCTTTGATGTTGATGCCTGATGATGGGCATGGCATATTTGCTTATCGCAGTGTCACTGACAAGCAGCCAGAGAGCCATTCACCCACCAAACCACTTACCAGATGCCGCAAGCACACCCGCGCTGCCTTTACTGCATACAACAGAGAGTGTGTGCGTGTGTGTGTTTGCTGGTTAAACTCAAGGCTTTATCCATTGCGCTTTTTAAGCATGGTTTAAATTAAAGCGTTAGGGCAAAAGTTGCCCAATATATAGTATAGGCGTACATGCATGCCACACTTCTAGTTTCACACGCATGTGCGACAAAATATTGTGCATAAAAAGTGTGAAAATAAATATCGCTTGTTCAGAAAAAAATAATACTTTTGCACAACTAAAAAAAAGGAAAGCCAGCACAGAAAATAAAACTAAGAACTCAGCGGCCAAGGTGGGCAACGAAAGGTCGCCTCATTGTTTGTTGCCGTCAGCCAGTTTTTAGCTTTCGCTTTTTGTGTTCTTAATTTCCGCTGTGGCATTGTTTGTGTTAAAGATGTTTTATGCCGTTCATGAATTGTGTATTTTATGCTTGCTTAGTCACATGATGAACGTTTAAAACGTAGCATTTGACTTAATCTGTTGATTTAAATGTTGACAGTCATCAGGCATAACAAAAGGAAACAGTTAAAGGGTTGCCTTTTAAATTGTAAGGCTGCACTTGCAAACAATTAAATATACTTTTTGACACGTGCCAACAGAATTCTTAATTTCCACGAACTCTATTTAATGTTTGGTACATTATGGCATTAATATTGTCTTAGGTCTTCAAGCGTTTTAATCTTCGAGCTTTTAAAATTCAAAATTCTCTCTTATAAAAAAGAAATAAACATGTGTCCTGTGCTAAGCTGCTGTCAGACTTTCAACGTTTTAAACACACACAGCTCACATTAAGCCAAGTTAAACACTTCAGACCCTTCTCTTTCTCTCTTTGTCTCTCTATCTCCTTATTTTCATTTTGCAAGCTAATTCCATGAAATTCTTTAATTTGTCCATTCGTTGGCATTCAAAGCGCTTTTCAATTGAGAATCATTCCCCTCTTCCTGTTCGAACAATTAAAACCGCTCCCCTCCAAAATAAACACTCGCAAATGCATTGCATTCATAATATGCACGTTGCCCACTGTACCAACATCGTTTTTTGTGCAAAAAAGTGTATAAATCTTAAATGTTCTGACATGTGTTTTGGCAAAAAAGAATAAAAGAGAAGCTTGTTCGCCAAATAAATCCGCACAAATAAAATTCACGAACGCACAACTTTCGGCTAACAAAAGTACAAAAAAACAGCGACTGCCTGCAGTGCGAATGGCAGTCAAAGCAGTAAAATGTATACGTAACCAACAATTTCGGTACTGGATGAGAAGTGCGGGTCGTGAGGGCTTGCAGTGTGGATGGGAGTTGAGTGTAGCTTTGGCATTGTTTTGTGTTGCTTAGCGTCAGCCGTCACAAATTACTTGTCAAGTGCTTTGGCAATTGACGTCGCATACTGTGGCAGCGTCAAGTGGAAATAGGAAAAGTTTCATTCTTCTGCGCTTCAATTCACCTGTGCGCCGCACAGTAGGCAACGTTTCTTTTTATATTCAATAATCATTTTTGCGCACGTGTGTGTGTATATAAATTATGTATGTAAATTGTTTGGCATAAGAGCTTATGTGATATACATACATGGTATATAAAATGTAATCATAAATGAGGCTGATAATATTTAGAAAAGTGTTGATAGGTTGTTGAAAATTATTTGATTTCTAGTTAGAAAGGGAAAATGTAGAATGTAGATAAATAAACAATCCTTTACTTACAGCTGACTTAAAAGAGATTTTATTTACAAAACGATAAGCTTATAAAATATGTCTTAAAATGAACCTGCAACCAAAAAGCGTTCACTGAGAGCATTTTATACCCTTCATTTCAATCAGATCTGATATATTACATGACTTTGCGTCAAATTCTGATTTACAATAAGACTTTGCGTCTCTGACTTCTAACTCAAGCTCCTTGAACTATGCATATCGCAATAAATTTACATTGAAAAAATCCAAAGCCAAAAAAAAAAATGCGCAGATATTTTTTATGCGCAAAAATAAATTGAACTTGAGGTAAAGTCGAGTGATGGTGGGGTAGAAGGGGAAGCAACAATGCAGAACCAGCATCAAATCACTTGGAGTAGACGAAAGGCGACGAAGCGCATAAATTGTGCCTCTTCTAAGACACACACACACACACACACATGCCGTTTTTGGATCCGTCCCAAAATGCTTGTGTTTTGTTTCGCTTTGAGGGATTATATACATATAGAAGATGAGTATTATACTACCTGCTGGAAAAAAAGAAACGAAGCAGGAAGTAAAAGCAGAGCCCGCAAACCGTCAGTGGACGTTGAGAGCTCATCTCTGGAGATTTGCCTAAATTATGATTTATACTTAAATTTATTTTGCCATTGCAAAAGGCAATTTCAGTTTTTTCTTTTCATTTTCTTTTGTGCTTGTCTATGCTGTAGTTACTGACACCGCAATTTGTGTGTGCCCCATCCGGAGAAACTCAGATATTGAAAGTATATGTATATGCAAGATAATGCCGTCCAGCCCTTGCAGGCTTTTTAATCGACACACGGTCTACGAGTCCCGCTTGTGTGCTTGATGTCTCTATAATGTGACAGACGCTGCTTTGCGACGCTCCAATGCGCACATTTATTTATTCGCCCATATGCCGACGATCTGTGGACTGTGTGCAAAATATTTGCAAATCGATAATACTTACACATGAAAGTATTTGTAATAAATATTACGTATACGTAAATCGAAGTGCCAAAGCGAAGCAACGACCGCCTTCCCCAGAATCAAGCCTCTCAATCAGGCTCAAGTTGGACGACTCCCTAACTTTTTACTAGTTTTTCTTTTTTGTTGGCTTCATGATTTTGTTGGTTGTTGAGACCTTGCCTCACATTTAGGAATTTGCCCCTTTTTTTGTGTGAGTGCTATACGTTTGGAGGAAATTGCCTCTTAGTTGTGCGTATGAAAATCGATGCTTGATTCCGGGTAATTGTGGCATGGGTAACGACAGCAGATAAGGTAGCCGAACACTCCTCTCAATTTCGTGTGGCCACACCCCACTCTCATTTGCATTTGGCACAGATAGAGTAAGAGCTTAAGTCAATTGGAATTGGAATTCGTATTCGTTTTCATAGATATGCTTACAAAAGCACAAAAACTGCTTGGAATTATACTTTTCCTAGGAGCTCAATATATGATCTTTAGGTTAAACTAGCAAATATTTTGAAAACTTAACACTCTTGTAAAATCTTCTTAGTTATGCATTGCAACAAAACAGCTTATTAAATTTATATGCAATCAAGCTTGGACTTGCATACTGATTATGCTTGTTAATTAGCTGCACCTGGCTTGACTTTGTGCAGTGTTGAATTTTAAGTTCAAATCAAGCGCCTGCTGGCGACCAGAAATAGCCGCCACATGGCAAATGGCCCCGAAAGCACTAACACCAACACACATGTGTGTGTACACTTTCATTTTGTTTGTAATGCGTCCAATAATGGCGGCATTACGCTTATTTAACATGCTCACACACATATACAGCTATACACACACACAGACGAGCACAACTAACGCAGATGTCCAAGCAAAGCACATGCGTTAGAAGTTTATGAGTCTCTGTGTGTGTGTGTGTGTGTGTGTGTGTGCGGCGGGGTGTGTGGATGCATAAAACTGTCCTTAACCCACAAAACACTGACAAGGGATAATATTAGCATAATATGAGTGCGCGCCATTGTGGATATGGGCATGTCTCAGTAGACGCACACAAACACATATGTATGTTTGTTTGCGTGTGTGTGTGTATGTCCGTGTTGGCCAACAAAGCCTCAGTCACATTGGCCCAGACGTTTGGGATAAGCGCAACCAAGCGCCGCAGCTTACATCCAATACTGTGGGGCAAATTTGGGACATTTTGGTACATCAAGTTTGGAATGGCTTGGAAATAGTTTGGCACAAAAGTCAACCACTTGCTCTACTGTTCCAAGCCATAAGCGAAGCCACATAAGCCATAAAGTTGTTGTTATATTCCAAAAAGGAGTATGACACTAGGATTCCTTTTGTGTGCTTCTGAATGCTTGCAAGGCAAAGCAGAGCACAGCCCGAAAGTCATACAATAAAATATTGACAAATCGATAGATCTAAAAATATATGTATATGAAACCAGTTTTCATATGTAGCTATTACTTGTTGGCATCATTGGATGTGCGAGCCGAGCAATGGATTCTTTTTGATCTTTTAAATCTTGTGTCTTTGTGGGTTATCTTTGTGGCTTTCAAATAAAATAAAATCCAACCTAAGATACATATTTTTATATGCATATTTAAAGCCTCATGTAATGCCATCAAAACGTATTAAGGTCCCTTTTTTTTGTGTATTGTGGCAACCGCTTTTGTTTTGAGCTTCCGTTCAATGTGTGTTCGCCGCTTTATCAATTTAATTGGCAATGTGTTTGTTGTGGCGCCATCATGTTTTTAAGGCCTGACCAGTTAAGGATTAACCATATCATGCGAACAGTCTCTTTATGGGCATTGTTTTTTAATAACATTTCATAGCATTTTCCAACGGGGGGAAAGAGAAATTTTGAGAGCGTGCAATAAATGAGCCGTTAAACGCTTTAAGTTAGCCAAGGGCCAAAGAAGCGTGCAAATGCGTGTGTGTGTGTGTATGAAGTTTACTGATATGCGCGCGTGTGTGTGAGGCATTTTATTGCCGCTTTATTGTGGTGGACTGGCTGCTTGGCCAAGTCTTAGCCATGTTAAGCGTCATAAACGGGTTAATGACTTGGAAGTTGCTTTTAATGCGCACAGAAAATCGCTAGACATTTGTGATGCGTGTGTATGTGTGTGTGTGTGTGGTCTGCTGCCTGGCATGCCACTCAAGTGTTGGCGCTTAAGCCGCATGCCACAACTGCGCATTCCCATGCCACATTCTTGTTGTTGTCTCCTGCCTTTTTATCAATTTTACGTCGCTTTGCTGTTGTTGTTGTTTACTCAGGCCACAATATGATTATTTTTTTATGACCAACTTTTAATTTGTTTGCACACATGTGTTCTGTGTGTACTTTTGGTTGGGGCCAGGAGTTGGAGTTCTTTTTTTTAGGGTTAAAGCAAAACTAAGTCTGAAGCATTTTTATATCGGCACTTGGCAGCACACACGCTTTTATATATTTATTTACTTATACATATATATATTTCCCTCATCAGTTTCATTTTTTTTTTGGCTACCCACAAAAACATACAACAACAACAAATTGCCAACCAGTTGCGTGGATGTTGGCCCCGATTTTTTTTCTTTTCCGCTCTTTACCACTTTTAGTGTTAGACATTTCCGTTTTCCGCCGAATACAAATGTTAGGTCATTTTTATTTAACAATATGCGTTATTACATGCCATTGTTGTTTGTTATTATTATTGTGGCATGCCACTCGAGTCTGTGGCATGTGAATGCGCACAGGCATAAATATTTTATGAAGCCATATTTTGATTTATTTATGTGTGCGTATATGGTAGCAACGCGTTTAGTGTGTTAATAGTTCAGTATACATTTTTATATTTAATGCATGTCCATGCTTAACATGTCATTGGAATTAGGGGAAAAAAGTTTAGGCACAATACATAATTAATAAAGGTCAGCTCGGAAATTATTGACCTTTCAAAACGTAAGTTTGGGAAAGTATAAATATAGTTTTGGACATTAAAGTGGACATTGCCATGAAAAGTTTCTTAATGAAAGAAGTTAGAAAACGAAGGTTGGGGAATGCCAACTGTATCATGCCCCCAACCCATTTCAATGGTATGACCAAAAATGAACTGGGTTCAAAAGTTTTGGTTGACATAGCTTCGTTAAAACTTGACCGATTTTCAAATGAGATACCTTAAAGGACTTGGGTTGAGCTTTACAATTTAACTGCATTTTAATCTAGAATCTGAATTTTTACTTGAATTTCTCCTCAAAAAGTTGTGGCTTGGGGGTGAAACGGATTTTTTGATTGCCATAACTTTGTCAAAATGTATTCGATTTTCTTATGTAATAGCTTAAAAGCCTCGTGGTAGTCTTCATAATAATAAATTTAAATCTAGAATCGCGAATTTTACATGATTTTCACGACAAAAAAAATTTGTCCAAAATCAAGCTACACAATATGATAAATCTTATGTCTTTTTGTCTGCTGATCATGCTTCGTGGTTAACGTAACAGATCTCAGGGTTCTCTTCTTTTAATATAAAACACAACCCTTTGAATGTTGCCATGTTACGTGGCTTTAACGACTGAAGCCCAAACTCCTTCACCTGATTTTGTAATTATGCATCGCAGAAATGTTCAAATTTTGTCGACTTTAATGACAAAATGTTACAACAATTGCGTACATAAAAGACACGTAGCTGCCGCCATCTTACTAAGAAATTTTACTCAAGTTATGCTCTCATACGGCGTACAACTTTTCCGGTTGAGTTGTGTAACACGTAACAGCGTTCTTTTTGGGCTTCTTCCAGAAACGTATGCAGCAGTTAATTTGAATTCGATGTCTGACTTAAACTACTTAACTGACTCGTTGGCTGGCGGGATGCCAGCGCTGTCGTTGCGGTGCTGCCAACTCAGGCGAAAAATCAAAAATTTCCGCACATTGCCTATTTGCTTTTTTTCTTGTTGTTGGTTCAAAGCGTGTGTGTTAGCGATTGAGTGTGCGTGTGTTGTGTGTGTGTCGGTGTATGAGTGTATATATACCCCACGGCAAGTTTATATGTAGGCTTTTTATATATTTTTTTATCCCCTGTCTATCGTTTTAGTTGAATTGCAGCTGCTTCTGCTGTATATATTGCCTGGCGGTGTCTGTTACCACTGTTTTGCGTGTGTATGTATGGGTATGTGGGTGTGTGTGTGTGCCAGCTCGTTTCAATCACGTGCTGCACGATGACGCCATTCAATGTTGTCGAAAAATATATGGCAAAGCAAGTTAAAGCAACAGCAGCCAGGTAAACGATAACAGGCACATAACAAAATAAAAAAGATGCAAATGAAATAAAAAATAACAAACGTTGGCTGCTTTACATTTATTTAAGTCTGGCCAAAAAAAAGATTCTGTCAGATTTAAGGTTGCATACAATTTTCGATAACAATCCACATTCATGTGGGTGTTTAAGTTGTTTTTGTTCCAAAAATAATATTTGTTTTTAAGTCCTCATATAAAATATATAATATCAATAATACTTCAGCATTATTAATGTTAGTTAACTTACCTTTCTCTTCTTTGGTCTAAAATTTGGTCGATTCCAGAATTGCCTTTATTTCTTTTGATTTCCTTTTTATTACATTGTTAAAGTACTTCTCGTTGCTTGGTTAATAATACTTGTAATTTGCGCTGCCAATGATGCGGAAATCACTTGAATTAACAATGCAGAAACGAAAGAAAATAAAGAAAGAGATAACAGAAAAGAGAAGAAAAAAGCAAAATCAATTTAGGCAGCCGCGAGTTTATCCCCTGAAAAATGTTGCAAAATGAATTTACAGAAAATGAATTGAATTATGTCATAAAATGCGACAGTGAAGCAGAGGAGCAGAGAATGCGGGGAAACAAGGGCGACGCCCTCAAATGTCACTAACTGTCAATAATGTCATTTATACCAATAAAAAAAAGAGAAAAAAAAATGGGACGAGAATTATTATTGATTTATTATTTTTGGTAATGCAATTTGCTGGTAAAGCTGAAGCGAATCGTGACCCGTTGGTCAATTTTGTTCAAAGTTTTTATCATCGCATCACTTTGCTGTTAAAATGCTGTCAGCTTAGCTTGTTGAACAACTTGTTAACATAAAGTTAAACCAAAATAGCACAACTTAAGGGAAATTAAATTGTGCAGAAAACTGACTCAGAACGCAGCCAACTTGAACTGAAGTGTAAAAACCACAGAAAACATGTTAAGTATACCCCAAAAACCGAAACCCAAAACAAATGACAGCAGCTCTCCACCATAATCATCATCATGAACATGAACATCAACGCTGATGAACTTCGTCGCCCATGTTGAAAACTGTCATTTAAGGGTGTTAGTAGTAGTGGGGGATGGTGACAGGGGGGCTAGTTGGGGAGTATGCTAGTTATGCTGACATTACAGACATGCCTGAGAAATGATCTGACAGTGAAGCTGACTGGTTAAATGATGTGTGTCTCTGAGTGTGGTGTGTGAATCCTTTTAATATGCTTTACACATTTTTACTAATATATATAGAGTGTGTGTGTGGCAGTCTCTCGGCCTCGGTGCACCTGTGACGCATGTCCCAGTTTGGGGACAAAAAAACAAAAGCCACAATAACAACAGCAACAAAAATACTTGTGAACTACTCGCTCGACGCAAGGTCATATATATTCGTCCAAGCCTGGCATAGCTTAGCGCAACTCTTGTTGTTGCTGTTGTTGTTGCCTTTGCATGCTAATTAAAAATTAAAATATCCACTAAAAACGAAAAAAGGAAACTTGTGATTCATTAGGCTGGCTGGCAGGCGATGCTAGTGAATAATAAATAAACTTTGCTGGCTAATTAAGTGAGGAAACGTTTTGGCGTTCTCGCTCTCGCTATCTCTTTCTCTATCTTTTTGTTTCTCTATGTTGTTGTTCGCACTGACAGAATATAATACGCTTGTAATTTACATGGCACACGTGGGCCGTGAATCCTGTGAGAGCATTTTAGCCCTCTCCTCATATCGTGGCGGGGCAGTCAGCTGGAAACATGCAATCGATATAAAGCCTCAGCCGACACAGCTAACTGAATTAACTATGACTATGAGCTAGAGAGACAGCACAGTCTGGTTGAACCTTCACATGTTGTCTGCCACATAAACTGTTCGCTTGGCAGGCTTAAAAAATTAATGATAATGCATAAAATTACTTAACGTAATGCATTTATGAGTAACAAACACTGCATTCTGCTATGTTTATAAATTTATTGAAAAAAAAGTAATCCAAACAAAAAATCAATCAAAAGTTCTACTTGACATTAATTCCCATTACAATTTGCAGTAAACTAAACACGAAGAGTTATTGCTCAAATTACTCGTAAAGTAAACACTGTAACTGCCAAAAACAGCAGAGAAAAGAAGCATATTAAATTGTGGCTAAAAGTTTGACGTTAAGAATCTTGAGCTACTTCTGATGCCACAAACAGTTAGTAGTTGCTAGGGATGTGGATACAATTCACAATAACAATTATTTTTCCTAGTTTAACGCTGAAGGAGTTTCGGCGAAAGAGAGAGAAAGAGACGCATAAAAATCGCAGCTGTCAGTTCAAAAAGCCAAAAACTTCACAAGCAGCATCAATTTTCCACACGCCAACGGAATTTTCGTTGGAGCGCAAACAAACGCAATTTTCACGTGCAAACTTTGTGGCGAACAAACAGACCAACAAACAACAAATACATGGCCAATAAAATAGGTAAAAAAAACTGCAGTTAAGACGAAGATAAAATGCTCTTTATGTTAATTTATTTATGGCCATATATGGATTGAAATAAAATACAAAGAAATATTTATCGAAAGAGTTTTTGATGCCAAGAGCTTTGACTAAAACTTTAAAACGCATCTCCCTTGTCACCTGAAAGCTGGTTAAGCTTTTGCCATGCTGTCTGCCAGCATAGAGCATCGTAAAACAAGTGTTGCGACGTGTTGTGGCATAAGTTGCCGCAAATAAAGTAAAGTAAGTTGCCGCACTTTTATTTCGTGCGTTGCCACAAAGCACAGCGTATGTCTAGCGAGAGCGTCGGGGTCGAGGCGCTTCGTGCTGCCAGCTAATCTCAACAAACAAAGCGTGAAACTAACAATTCGGCAAATACAGACTAACCGCACTCACACCCACACAAACAGCCAAAAAGTAAGAAAGAAGAATGAGCCAAGAGCAGCGGGTGGGCAACGACACCAAAAAACTTTGTCTGGCAAGAGACAGAGACATGGGAGACCAAGTGCGAATGAGAATGAAACTTTATTTTCAAGTCAGACATCGAATTTATTTTCATGTCGTCAGCGCGTTAAGCACAGAGAAAAAACGAAGCAACAGAAATATACATTTATGTATCTTCTATATCTAGTCGCACAGTTGGCGTTAAATTGGCAGAACTTGCTAATTTGCTTTTGTTTTTTGCACTTTTGGGCTGCCAACGCGGCGTATGAGTAATGCGCGTATGTTTTAGGCGAGCTAAACATACGCCATGTTGAACTTCAAGGCAACATTAAGCCGCAAAAGTGCCAGAGGCCAAGCCGGAAAGCAACAAGCGGCTCAGCGGAGTCGTCCCAAACAAGCTAAGCTCTAATTTTCTCACGTACTTGTAAATTTTGCGGAAAACCGCAACAAATTCACTTATAAAAGTAATCTAGAAAACGCGTACAAAACAGGAAGCACGCAGAAAGCACGACACAGCCAAACAACAGCAACAAAAAAGGCTGAAAAAAGGAGAAGTAAAGAAAAAATGGCTCAAAAGAAACGGCTAAAAACTCAGAGTGCAAAAGAATTGCGTTTTGCGACACGGCGACAACTTTGCGTTTTATGTCGCACCCAGCCATATAAAGTGGAGTGCTCGGGCAGCAGGAGCGTCAGCGGGTAGGATTAAGAGTTGGGTTATGGGCTGCGTGCCAAAGTCGGGGCGAACTTAAAGCAGGCGCCACTTTATCACAGATTTAAAATTAAATGAATGTAAGCACATTAAATGCCCGCGACGCGACGCTGTTGCTTTAAGTGGCGAGTTTAGAGCGTTGAATAATGCTCACCAAGCATGGCAAAAGTTTTCAACTCAAAAGTTTAGTTGATGCTAAGCCAACACCACCAACAACAACAAAGAGTTAATTAATCAGCAATTTGTAAGACTCAGTAAATATAATCGCATGCTTCGCGGTGCTTTACATTCTACTGAATTGAATTGAAATTTTGTTGCGTTTGGGTTAAAAACACGTTTTTAATGCTAAACTTTTAATAGAAAATGGAGTTTGCTTACCTTTTTAGTAGGGCTTATAAATATATAACGCTGTAGCGTTGTATAAATATTTTTTTTTTCGAGTCTAAGGAAAGGCTATTTGTTCCCTTACAGCTTTTATCCAAGCTCTGAAAGAGATAAGCCAAAGTTTAAGTATAACAAGTTGATACTTTCTCTCTTATTAGACATATTCTTTATTTGTTCTGACATTTATGTGCTTTATCCAACCTTGGGCCATTTTTATTAACTTCAAAAACATTTTCAATAAATATTTTTTCTTGATCCACAACAAAAGTTGGTTAATTCAAGTCACATAAAGCAGCAGGAAGAAGTTCAAGTTTAGTTTAAATGATCAAAAAATTATAACACAACATAAAAGTTGTTGGCCTAACAAATGAGCGGAATTTAACTTGGCCAGAAGTTTAATGTAGACACAATTGCGAGCCGAACAATGTGGCTGCCGCCTGGAGCTATGTGTCAGATTGTGGGCAGGACCTTCATCATTTGCAGTGATGGCGAACGGCCATGTTTATGATTGTTATTAGCAGGCGGTAAAGTTTCGGTGACGCTTTTAATAAACTTTTCCTTTTTTGGCGGGCATTCTCAATGAGTTTATGCAAATTGTATACAAATAAACAAGTATTGGGATGGCCTAGAGCGGCGACATGGTTTCGACAAACTGCGAACAGCGAACAGCGACGGTAACAACAAATTTCAATTATGCCATAAAATCTATTTAGGTGTATAAATATTTGGAAAATTTGCCCACACAATCACGCCCGCTCTTTGGATTGCTGTATTGAAAAGTTTGTCCTTGTCGCTGTGGCGTGTAATTTACAGATTTTCTCGTTAAGATTACGCCAAAAGTTTTTGGCACCATTGTAGTTGAGTTTTCGACGACATCGACGCATAATTGGCAGCAACATGAAAAGTCAATAAACGAATCAAAACAACAAGCGCCTTGCCTCTGCCCCATGCCGCTCTTAAGCTTAACGCCTTTTGGCCATTGTACATTGTTGGCCAAAGTTAAAGCCCATAAAATTTTGTTTTGTATTGTTGAACGTAATTAGAATTGTGGTTATGTATATTTCACTAAATTTGATTTCAATTAGAGAACATAAATGGCCGTTTGCTGGCACAGCTTAAGATATTGGCCATACCGCTAAGTTCATTAACCAAATTAAGCGTGCTCGTGTGTCTGGGCTTGGCCAAAAAGTTGTTGCTTCAAGCATGCAAAAACACTTGACGCAGCTTATATCCAAGATCCTTCGAATCTTGTTCATTTACCGAAAGTTTATTTAATGTTGCCTACTTTGCGGCGCACACAGAAAAAGCACTGCAAATAATCAAGTATACGCATATTATGCAACGAGTGCTATTCACAAAGAGCTCTTCTCCCCCTAAATCTCTTGTGCTTGCTCAATTTACTTAATTAATAAAAATGCCTAAATGAATGAGTCCACACAAATAAGAAGAGAATTGTGCGATAACTTCTAAGCTGACTGAAATGAGCTGAGTTCGCATTTAATGTGAGTTTTGTGTGAATAAGTTGGGATAAGATTGAGCGTAACGGAAAACGTATTATACCCAAGAATAACTTTGACTAGAAGAAGGCAGCTTTAAGTTAGATTCCTAAAAAATCTTTTTCATGAACTCGTACAGAATTATTTTAAGGCTGTTATTTCGTATTGTGTCCTAATCTTCTACAAGTTGTCGTTTTACTTCTTATATATAAGGACTTAAGCGCATCAAAAATACGTTTGCACATGTGCCACATACACATCTGAAAGTGCCTTGGCCATTTACTTTATTGATTACGTCTTTTTTTGCTTTGTCCATTGATTGAAGCTCAAGTGTGCGAAACGAAACAAGTTTCATTCAGTTCAATTTCCACATCCACCCCACAAAAAAGTCGCATCTAGCAAAACAATAGAAAGAAGAAACAATCCGGAAGAGCTAAAGGCAACTCTATAGAATTTTCTGCACACAATAGCCAAGTTGTCTATCCAAGAAAGTTGCTTTAGGCCAAATATTCATGTTGATTAAAATGGCAGTTGTTATTGTTGTTAGTGCACACTCAATATTAAATAGCAACAAATTGTGTACATAAATTTTCAATTTTTACACATATGCATGACATATGTATGTATGCATATCTGGAAAGTTAGCACGAATAAAGAAATATGTGAGTATGTGTGTGTGTGTGTCATAATTTATGTAGTTTATCACTTCGTGCTTTTCATTTTTTGTTTTGTTGTTGTTGTGGTTGAAATCCGATGCCTGGCACATTTGTGTCAATTTAAATTTATGTAAACATAAAATGGCCAACCAAATGTCCTGCCAGGAGATGCCGTTCTGGGTATCACATATTTCATAAAGTTGTGTGTGTGTGTGTGTGCCGTTCCTGCTGCTCCCTTTTTTTTATGATTTAATGCGCGCGGCACGCCATGACGTTCACTTAGGCATGGACACAATAAAAATGTAGCCACAACTACGGTAAGAAAAACATCAGAGGTAGCAGGAGCAGGAGATGGAACAGCCGAAGCAGCGCCAGCAGGACATGCTTGCCTCTTGCGTCGCACTTTTGACATTTCATTATCCTGTTAAGTATTCAAAAGTCAACCAAGCAGCCAGCACCCCACCTCCTCCCCTACAGACGCACAAATTGTGGGCGCTCCACTTTTTGTGCCGTGTCTGGCCCTTCGGCCACGCCCATTCTCCATTCCTCCATCCGCGCCACTGGTTTTTGTCATCCAGCTGCGTAGCCGTAGCTTATCATTTATGCCAAGCGCGTACTTTTTGGCTTTTACCGTGTCCGCTTGCGCTGTCTGTCCCGCTCTTTGGCTCATTTCATTGTTGTTTTCGCCGTTTGTTTTGTCTGTCCGTAATGTCATGCGGAATTGCCTTTGTGTCCTTGGCGTTTATGACATTATATTTGTGTTTCTGCATGTGTACGTTAGTCTGTGTGTGTGTGTGTGTGTATAAATTACATTACACAACAAGCAATATAACAAACGATAACAAACACCTTGCCAGGGAGAAGCAAAAAACAGCGAAACGAAACGAACACAAAAACAATTTAATAAAAATGTTGTTTTTTTTCGTTATTCTTCCTTTTTTCTGTGTTCGTACTTCGATTATGGCTGCTTTATGTTATGTAATTTGCTTATGACACTGCTAATGACAATCATTGCCCCTGTCTGCCCGCCCCGTTCGTACACACACACAAGGACCTTTGGCTGTCAGTTCGAGTAGTTGACATTGCATTTTGCCGTGTACTGCATTTAGCTGGGCAAAAAACGAAAACGAATGGCAATTTTCGGTATTTTCGATTTTATTTCATGCCATTTTGTCGTTCAACAGAGCACGTACTATCTTTTGCCCCCTCTTTTTGTGAATATTGTGACTCATTGGCAAATTGTTGTTGTGTATTTTGGCCAACATCGATTGATTAAAATGCGAAATGCACAACGTTCAAAGTGTTGGCACAAAAGTGTCGCAGGCCCAATTGCTATTTTCACAGTGACCTCATTTTTGGCAATATACTTAACTATAAATAAATGTCATTGCGGTTACAATGCGGGCAGGAAGTGTTGTAAGTTTTTTTGTGTCAGTTTCTGTTAAGCCCGCAAACTTTTTAAAAGCAAATACTTGTTCCTTTTGGTAAAAATAACAAATATTGTAATAAATAATTTAAAGTGCAACAAGTAGTCTTTCTACTTATCTTACTTAATGTCATAGCGTTTTACTTTCTATAAGTTTCAATTTTAGACGGAAATTGCTTCTTATTGATTTAATTCAATCTCAAGTATTCGAATCTGTAACACTAGATCAATTTAAGTATCTTAAAAGCAATCACTGCCACACTGGAATACATATAAGCTAACCATTTTTTTACCCCGTTTTTATTACTTGCCGTTACAGATAGCTGGCAGCGAGTCTGGGAGTCACCTAGTCAGCGGAGTTGCCGTGTCCGCAGCCTTGAAGCAGCCAATGCAACCTGCACAGACAACAACAACGTCAACGTTACAAGCGACAACCAACAACACGTGAGTCGGAGTAGAAAAAAAAAAAAAAAACAGTTTGCCCCAAAGGCAGCATGCATGCCACATCACACGTGTGTAGACATTAAAGTGTATATATCGACAGTATATATATCTTGGACATGTGTTGACCATCAACTTATGCAATCAACCATTTGGCTTTGACCAGGCAAACGGACTGCCGTTGGGTGCTATGTAAACTATAGACGACGACTAGGACGAAAAGGACGACTAGGAGCACGACGACAAATGTTTATTTAAGCATAAAGCCACGTACGCTGCAATCATACAATCATACACACCCACACACACATACGTACATATATGTTTATGTACTTAGGCGCAGCTGTACTTGGAGACTACGCCTGGTAATTACATACATAGCATATGTGTGTATGTGTGTGAGATATTCTTTTCTCTGCTTTCTGCTGCTGCATAAATATTTGTTTTAACCTTTTTTCCCCTCTTTTTTTGTGGCAAATGTTAGGCTTGGGGTCTGGCTGGCTTTGTATTTGCTTTTGGTTTTATGGCAGCGTCTGTGTCACTATTTCATTTCGATTTAAACAAACTTTGGCAAAACGCTGGCTGCTGATTTGTATCCTTAATTTATTTATTTGCGATCCTGCTGATATTTAGTAATTGAGTTTTTCAACATTTAGCACAAAACACTGATGTGGGGCTTGTGAGTTAAGGCTTTTCACTCTTGCTCCACTTTGGTCTGGGCACGTTTTTTGCAGGCCAACAAATGTGAGACAGTTGGCCCACGCTTAAGGATATTTATGTGGACGTGTGCGACAGGCAAGGATGCTGCTCTACACATAAAGTTTGAATAAAAGTGTTTTCCCTGGGGGCTAAAGTGAATGGGGTTGTGGGCGGGCTGTGTCGCAGCCATGTCGTCGTCTGTTTAGACTTTTTGTCTTAATTTATCGTTATGAATGAATCACTTTGTGCCATTTGCCGGATGCTATGCTGTTGCTGCTGCTCGGGCAGCACGTAGAATGGCCAGGATGTGCACACTTTTTGACTTAATTTGATTTGCTCAAATGAATTTCAATTAACCAGAAATGAAATTTATGCGCTCTCCTTGATTTCAACTCTAAACTCTGTGTTAAGTGCAAACAATGAAATCAAATTGAAATGGAGACAAATTGCTTTCTTAAATACTTAGGAGATATGCTTAGGCTTTATCTATTCATGTTCATTATGCTATTGATTTCATGTCATATTTGGTATTTTTCTCCCCTAATGCCTGATTGTTTGACTGTTCATCATTCATAAGCCTTGTTGTGTGTATGTGCGTGTGACTAGATTATAATGCAACGTCGACGCTTATTATGCCAAGCACACGCTGAGCGAATCTGAAACGGCCTGTTGTCAACAATGACAGTTACAGCACACACGCTGAGGTTGATAACAGCAGCAGCAGCGACTACGATTCATAGAGCAATAGAATGTCGATGACAATGCTGACACATCGAAAGATTGTCATGCCATCAATTATTCAACAACAGCACGCAAATCAACAACAAAATGCTCAGACGACAATCCGCAGAGTCATCGCCAGACAAACATTGCAGCTATAGAAAACTATACAAGAAAAAGAGAGAAAGAGGGAAAAAAAATCCAAATATTAAGTGATACAATTTGTGTATTTGGAACGTTTGCCGCAGGCAAAACCAAATGAATAACAAGGGAGGCAAAGAGCGAAAAAAAACACATCATCGACATGAATATCCGAGTGTTTTTATTTATGACTGTGCGTCAACATAGCCGGATTTTGGGGCTACAGGATTGCTCTCTCTCTCTCTCTTCCCTGTATGACACAACTACAGCAGAAATCAATCAATTCAACGCTTCCCGCTCCCCAACTCTTCAACCGTAAAAACTAAGAGCCGATCAGGGCTTAGAGGAAGTGCTGAGTAACAAGCGTAACGCTCAAGTATCAAGTGGGGAGCCATAAATCGATGCTTGACATGGTTAAGTGCCATGTGCTTAACAATGGTTTAGGCCAAGTGTGGACTTAGCAATTGTACAAATGCTGCCAGATAAGGCGTGAACATCCCATGTCTATCATCAATTTGTTTCACATATTGCATAAATTTTTGGCTTAGTTCTAATAAACATTTCAAGTGCTTGATGCCAAAATCCTAAACAAACCATTCATAAGTTTGCTATGAGCATCTGAGTTCCATATAGGCGTTAGCATCATCTGTCTTAATGTTCGGCTTAAATCTTAATACGAATTATTAGTAGCTAATGCTTTGCCATTAGGACGCACCCATAGAAATACAAAGAAGATTAATTGTTTGTGCATTCAAAATGCTTCAAGTCATTAATTTTCCTTAGAGCATCGCAAACAAAAAGAAAGAAAAACATATTCAAAGTAAAAACCGCTTTAAAAACAGCCAGATTGTCAGGATCTTTGCTGTCGGCTGACATTAATCACTTTATGGTCTTTAAAAATGGCCCATAAAATGTTAATCTTCTTTTTTCTCTGCTATCTTAACAGCTTTTCAACTTTTTCGTATTAAGCCATAATCATGCTTGTATTATGCATGTTGTACATTGCCATTTCTTTCTCACTGCATATATTAACACTTTGATCTGTTTGCATGCTTTATGCGTTGTCTTTCAGCGTTTCTTCATTAATTTCAATGAACTTGCAATAGTTGTTGACGTTGTTGTAGTTGTATAGCATCCTGACTTATTATTCTTTGTGCATCCTTTTCGAGTCGACAGAATTCAGCTTTCATTTCCTAAATGACACACAAATTTTTTGTACCATATTCGTTAGCCTTAGGGCCCCGGCCGAATATTGTGAAACAGGGTTGTGCTCTGGCTTAGACTGTTATGATGTATTTTCGGCCCTTATTCGTCATAATTAAAAAAAAGAGAGTCAGTTTGAAGTATAGTTTTTGTATGCAATGGAAGGATTGTGCTTGGAATGAAAGAAGACTTGAAAGGTTCCTGAACTCTTAACTAAAAGTCTTATTAATTGATTACTGCTTGAATTGATGCATTATGCACAGAGTATTTTCGAGTCGTTATCTTTCAGCTTCTGCTCTCACTTATTTATTTTTGTGTGTTGTGCAAGCTTTCTATCCCCTCAACATGTGCCATAATATGTTGGCCCACTTTGAGTTGAGTATGAAAAGTTGCTCCTCTTTGTGTGTAGGTGCAATTAAAAGTGTCAATGACAATGTTGCAGCCACTGCACTGTTATTGCACTTGTTGTTGTTGTTGTTGTTGCGCTTGATGTTCGGCTCGTTAGCTTTTATTATTGTTGGCAGTAGCATCGTTATAGCCATTGCTGTCCTCATCGCTCATTGTAATTACAATAATTACGACAAGGACTGGCAAAATGTTGGCTCCTTGGGCTGCACCTTAATGAAGCAGCATTCAATGCATTCATACACAGACTGCGTTCAGTCAGTGTGTGATTTCTTTTAACCCCATCTCTCTCTCTCACTTCCCTGTTTATCCACTTAGCGGCACACGACATTGCGTCGTTAATTGAAAACTGACGCATTAAGGGAAAGTTACTTTCCATTGCATTTCTTCATCAACGCTCGCTCTGCTCACTTTTTATGGCTTTATGCGCATTCGCGCTTTTTCATTTTTCACATTGTAATGCGCCGCGAGCTGGTATATTTATTTATTAAAGTTTAATTAAATACCTTTTTGAAAACAAATTCTTGCGCATGACTGCCAAATATTTTTAATGAGTTTCTTTTTTCGCCTTTGTGTGAAACATATCCAGTACAGAACATGCAATGTGCAACCTGTCGCTACGTTTGTGGCATGCTGTGAAAACCGCTTAAAAATTCATTAAGCATATGACTCGATTCTGTCTTGTTTTTAATTAAACTTGTTGACAGAGCTTAAGCAAATTAAAGTCAAAATTATATTTATGATTGTTCTTACCTTTTTTCTTTGTTTGTTTGAAGAACATTTTCAGCAAGTTTCCTTTGTTGCTATTCTCATTTATGGCTTAAACAAAGACCAGCTCTTCTTGTTGTTGGCCCAAAACAAAAGATAACTTTTGAAAAGCACAATAATAATAAATAATAAAGGCGGCGTCGACTGTGTTTTGGTTTGCAGGCGTGAAAAAAATAACCACACGAAGCAAACTCAAACGGAAATGCAAAATACAAACTTGTATACGCCCGCCATGCTTTGGCTAGCCATCAGACCTTGTTGTATATATAGACGTAACCATTAGCCGTAACCAACCAACAAAAATGAAAGAAAGAAAACAACAAAAACCCAAGCCAGACATTGAATTGACCTTAATAAAGTCGACGACGACGACTGCGACTGCGACTGCGGCTTTGGTACTGGTTGCGGTTGCCTGTTGTCTGTTCTCGACCTTTTTGAGGGCAAACATTTTTCATTCAGTCACCCAACGTTTGGCTCCCATACCAATGTTACTAACCACGCCCACACTCCTCTTGTTCTCTTTACAGAAAATGCTGATACTGCTGCCGTTGCTGAGTATATTTGGTAATAGTCTCATTGCTGAAGTCGGGGCAAATCTGAGCTTAGGCTTTAAGGTCATCAGAGTGAGTTTTTATTCCAAAACTGTATTTATTTATGAATTCCATTACTGAACTTCTCTCTTCAACTCTCTTTCGCTCTAATTATGCAACCCAAAAGCTGCCAAGGCATATAAATCCCGGTAAGTCGGTTTATACACTTTTATTTACATTTTTGCTTGATTTTTTGTTTGCCTTTAAGTTAAGCAAATCATCGGCCGACTACTGCATGAACTCGCAATCAATTTAAAATGAAAATGAAAATTGTAAAATTACATTAACTTTGCGCTTCATTAATCAAAGGCGCTCCTCGGCCTGCCACTTCAGATGTGCGTCTTAAGAATCAACCCAAAAAAAAAAACAAAAATAATTTGGGCAAAAAATTCAAAGAGCCAAAGTGCAACAATAAAAAATAAAAACAGCGAACAAAAGGAAGAGGCACACCGAAATGTTTTCCCATTTAGGCTGCCATCAATTTTAAATATTTTTTCGTGTTGTTAGCCAAATAAATATTCATTTTAAGGCGCAAAAACAAAACACCAAAGTAACCAAATAGAGCGGCGTGTAAAAGAAAAAAAAATCGTCTGGCAACAGCAGAAGAAAGGTTTCTAAAGTTATTTAAAATGCGGCTTTTGGAAAAACTCAAATAAGTAATGGGAATATAAGTCTTTAGTGCTATTAGATTGAGATTGATTGAATTGCTTTAGAGAATTTAATCAGAGATTAAAAAAAAGTTAACTCAACCACAAATTTGCTTTTTCACCTTTAATTAAGTTTTCCCAAAAGAATATCATGTAGTTTATTATCCAAGCAATAGTTTTCTGTAAAATTTTATCGTTGTAATCTTTAACTATGTCTCTAACTAAAGCAACTAACTAAGGAGTAAAGTGATTTTAATCGATTTCTGTTTTTTTTATTTGTCGAGTTTTGCTCGCAAATTCATTCAACATGTTTGCCTTTCCCTCCCTCTCTCTCCTTTCACATGTTGTTGTCGTACAAAAGCTTTTCAGAATTAAACCAGCAGCACGAACTGTGCCAAAAAGTTTGCGATTTTCGGATGAGGGGGAGGGGGTGCTACATACAACAAATACAAGCCAATTTTGCTTCAGGCCATATCGCTGCATATGTTTTATGTGTTGTGCGAGTCCCGTTAGCCCCAACTCTCCATCCCACACCCCTCAACCCTGCAGCTAAAAGCCAAAAGTTTTGAGTCAAATGCCAATACAGTTTGTGTTCGTTTCTGAGTTCGACGCCTGTTGTGGGTTTAGTAGATGTTGCTGCTGTTACTTGCTTTCCCCCCTTTCCCCCTCTTACACTGTGTGTGTGTGTGTGTGTTTGTTTGTGCCTTGGGCGCATATCAATGCTCCACACGTTCTGTTGCTTGCGGCACTCCCCGCTGCGTTGATGCATTGTCCAGGCAAAGCGGAACAAGTTTATTTAAACTGTAAAACTTGTTCTTTTTTTTATATATTTTTTCGGTTTCGGAAGCAAGGGGCAGTGGGTGCAAGGGGGCTTGTAACTTCTGGAAAAGTTATCGAAACACGAAAAATGTGGAGCATGGTGTCGATGTTAGTTTGCGTGTGTGTGAGATTGCTGACGGGAAAAACTCACATGAAATATATTGCACAAAAAACGTGAGGAATTCGTATTTTTCAACAAAATAAAACCAGATTTACTTGTTCTGTAAAAAAATTTTCTAGATTTGGACACAAGCCATACGAATTAATTATTCATATATGTTAACAAAATGGCAAACTGAATCTTCAAAAATTGTATTCACAATTAAATTTTGCAGTTGCCTCAATTTTATTTATTATATTAAAAAATTCTAAGGCTTGAACAATTTTTATTTCATATCAATTTGGAAATAGAACATAAAATGTGATTATTTGTATATTTTTTGCTTGCTAAGAGCATGTCCCAAGCAAACAATATTGAACAGACAATTTGCAATAAAATTGCGCATACGCAGCGTTGCCCAAAGAGCCTTTTTAGCTTTATTGAACTTCCTTTTGGATGTGTGTGAGTATGTGTGTGTGAAAGGTTGTGGCAAAACTGGACACCCGAACACACTCAAAACTTGTCGCACACGCTCAAGTGTTGTAAATCTTTGCACAAAATGAAACTTTATTTGGTCATGGTCATCAACGACTTAAGTAAATCTAAAAAAAAACTCTAAGTAAGACAAACACTACAGCCCCGGCATATAAAACAAATAAACTGTGAACACGTGACCCCAAACCAGGCCAAGTGATGATGATGTCGGATGACCCAACCAGCCAGCCAACCAACCAACCAACCAGCCAGCCGACCAGCCAAACAAACCAACCAACATACTGTGGATTGTGGGCGCACAAAAATATGCTACACTTTTTGCTTTTTTTACATTCTCTTTCTCACTCAGAGCAAAGGGGTTTTTGTTGTAAGGTAAACAATAACAAAGAGTACGAGTACATTACAAAAACAAAGCAGCAGCAGCAACAACAACAAGAAGAAGTATAATGCATAACATGAAGTTATAGCATGAAGAAGGAAGAGGGAGAGAACAGGGAGAAAGATACACATAACTGCTTAAGTACACTCCAGAAAAGCGTAGACAGTCTTAAATGTTGACAGCAAACGCAGATAAAAGTGCTCACATTGCAATTCCTGTTTGCAACATCCGCCTTAAACGCCAAGTATCGTTATACCCTGTAAGCAAGCTGAACAGGGCAAATGTAACTTTTAAGCAGCGCTCAAGACGCAAAAAAATACAAAAAAAGAATGTGAAATACTTATACAGAACGATACTTTGAGTTTTTTTTTGATTGCACAACTTACTCTAGGGTATCAACGTTTTTTCTCAAGTCCTTGTTTTTCACTTTACTTTCTGGTCGATTCGTTAAGGGTAAACAGCGATTGCTTGTAAAGAGCAATGACACAAACATACAGCACACACAGAAGCTCACTTCCTGATATGTAAAGCTTTTTGCGCTTGTGTGTATTTGTGTGTCTTATGGCAAAGTACATTAGGAAGATTGCACTTTCGAAAATGACACAATTCACCACAAAGTAAAAAGGTGTAAGGTTTTTGAAGGGGTCGAGCGGATTGCACGTGTTTTGCAACAGTCAGAGTTGGCCAAGGACAAATGCCGTTGGCACGTAGTTACGTTGCTTTGGTGTTGCTGCCACAGACAGGTGAGAGAGTGGCAGTTGTGACACTTCCGGCATTGTGGTTACACTCGTAGTTGTATTTCAATACAACGCATCTAATTGCCAATGACATAAATACTACGAACACGTGCTTATATATATATTCATTACAAAACAACAATAACGTGCAATGCCAATTTTCGCATTAACCATTGATGCCAGGCAGCATTTCCCCCAAATGAATGAAAAAGATACTACAACATAAATATTTTGCTTTTGATGCTGGCATATCCTTTAACAGAGTCACGTCCTCCTTGCCGAAATCAATTCAAGAACATGGACCAAGAAAAGTGGAAAATTGCCAACGAGCACGTACCTACAAGTACCAGCGAGTATGTGTGTGTGTGTATGTGTGTAGGTAAGCTTGATGTAACTGCAAAATTGCAAATATCCAATGGCGCAACCGAACAACTGGGTAATTGTGATTGGCGGCAACACACCAACACACACACACACACACAAGCAAACTTATGCGGCCTAATGGCGGCGAATAAAGCACAACATTTGTCAGTATCAATTTTGATGAGGCACGACACACACATAAAGTCTATTGTTTGTTGCCTAAATAAATAGTACTGTTTGCACACACACATGAATGTGGTTTGTATGAAGCAAATTTATAACATTCGCTTCCGCCAGATATTAATTGGTTTCTTTTTTGTGGTGCGGTTTGCCTTTGACATATGATGAGTTGGGCGTCTAAGGGAAATGACAGTCAAGTGAATTGGTAATAAACAAGTCATGGCAGTGTAATTATGGCAATAACAACATACTGTTGTGAGGGTTTCAAAACTCAAATGCTGAACATATTGAACGAGGAGACTGAGCTTGGAGCCGGAAATAAGATATTTAATTAAACGTAAGACGATTTAAATTTTATTCGGAATAAAAGAATTTCTTTGACAAGTAATTTCTTGAATAGATGAAAAGGAAATTAATAAACGTCATATGCGTCAATAGTTATAATATTTTTATCAATGCCACACACACACAACGAAAGCGAACTTTTACAACAACACAATACTCCATCCAGAGAAATCGAAAAAGTTCAATCGTTAAAGTCGACTTTTTATGGTCTCTCAACTATTAGCTACAAAGCCACAAAACTCCAACCGAGGCGTTCAATTCAATTTCTTTTACCTATTTCGAATTTGGCATATCTCTAACCATGTACGTTTTTCTATCCTGATTTGATTTCTCTTCCTTTTTTTCACATTTTTTTCTATGCTCTGCTGTCCGGCTCTTCATTTGGTTCTTTGATGCTGGGATGTACTACAACAATGGAACTCTGCCACATGTGCATGAACTGTTTGCTGTCTCTTTCACTGCCACTTGCTGTCACTGTCGTCCAATGTCCATCGGCCTGCAGCCAATTGCAGCGTTGGCAACACAACATTCGCACATGGAGCCACATTTAAATTGGATTGCAAAACTCAATGCGTTTGCGAGGTAAGTCAGGGGGTAAGCGATGGGCTGCAGGGGCACGGGGGGCACAGGGGGCAACGGGTGATGCGGTGTTTAGTCAGCATACAGATTTGGTCAAAGTCAAATGCAGTTACACTAAGCGGCTCTTTGCTTTTGTGGTTGTTGTTGGTTTTGCTGCCGTTTTTTAACTAGTGATTGCTCTTCCTATTCTATTTTTTTCCCTCTATCGTATTCGTATAAAGGTTAACGTTAACACTTGTGTAATTTATTTGCGGACAAAATACACAGTACAATCGCAATGCAGCATTTTAATTGGAATTTTATGCAAAATGATACAAAGAAATTAAATTTTTGTTTAATTCTTTGTGATTTTGACAAAATTGTTTAGTTACGATATTGATAATGTAGGATATTCTAGCTTATCCGATGATTGGAGAGTTCGATATATAAGTGTTATCGATAAATGGCAAAATGGAAAAATTTAAGCTGTTATGTATTTAAGACTTGCATTTGGCACTGCAACAGTTGTAATCTCTTTCTAAACGGTAAACGTTTGCTTAGCTTGTAAATCGTATGTGAATTCAATCTGAAAAAGAGCTTAAACGAGAATAAGATTTACGCGCAATTATATGAAACGAATGCGAAGCATTGCCAAATCTGAGCGTGAAGACATGGATTTTGGCCTCTACTAAATCCTTGGCATTGCTTAATGGCCACACATTTGTCTGGAATTCGTGTGTATGTAAGTGTGTTTGCGGAATTCACACCTCTGGCCAAACCAAAGGCCGTTTATCATGACACCCTGGCAGATTCATAGCAAACCTCGGAAAATTCACACATACGGACACACACACATGCAAATAATCCAAGTGCCTGCCCGCAAATTTATGCAATGGAAAAAGAAAGAAACGAACCAAAACTAAACGAAGCCCTAAATAAAATAGTGTAATGGGAAATATGTTAATTTTGGGCGTTGAGCTTAAGGTATTTGGCAGTCGGTTATTTGGACCATTTGCGAGTAGATTTTCGTGCAAGGCTCATATCTTACTTACCTTATGACTTTATTTTGGGGCCAAAATAAACAACAGCAGCAGACGCGGCAAACGGAATCTAGTCTGGGGTCGTCCTCCCCCTACAACATTTAATGTATTTTAATGCTTTGGCTCTTTTGCAGAATGGTCGACACGCCTGCTCCACACTGTGCCCCAATGAGCAGCTGCCGGCGCCGGAGGATACGATTTCGTGTAGATCACCACGTCTCGTCGAGGTGCCCGGCCACTGTTGCAAAATGTGGCTCTGTGAGAATCCAACAGCTGATGGTAAGTTGTGTTTGTATTTCAACAGTCACAGTCGCATTCGCAGTCGCAGTCGCAGTCGCAGTCGCAGTCGCAGCATCGCTTCTGGTCCATGGCCTTGTTATTGTTTTATAAGTGTGTTTATGGTCGTTGTGTCCTGCTACGACATCCCATTGCTGGCTCTGAGTTAATGGCGCCCAGGGGCATGCCGTCAACGTCGCAGTCCGGCAGCCTGGCAGCCTGGCAGTTGTCCGGCGCACAACTTAATGCTTTTTAAGCGCCCCTGAACCAAAAGCGCAGCGCATATTTATGAAGATGAATTATTCCATGACAAGGCAACAGTCGGTTTGCAGCTGAATGTTGCGTTACAGTTCTTGTTGCTCTTGTTGCTGTTGCTCGAGGCATTGGACAGCGGCAGCATAATTACTTACACAAGGATTAAGTGTTAATTAAACGCGCAAAATGCAATAAATAAACAAGATTATTAAGCGCACTTAAGCGTCTTCAGCGTAACTTGAAGCGGGGCTTTACGCCTCTGTTAACTGTTTTTGTGTAATGAGTTTTGTTATTAATATATTTATTAAATTTTCTCTGATCTTGCTAAAATCAGTAACTGCAACAGCGTTGCCAGATAGCTTTTCACAAGTATTGAAGCACTTTAACTTAAAGTTACAACAGCTTCAAACTTAAACTAATGTGTATATGTATTGCGAAACTTACTTAAGCAGCACTTAGCACTGGGTGCGCCATTAGTTGGCCCAATCATAATCATTAGCAAGTCTTTTGTTCTCAACGTTTCTCTCATTTACAGTCTATGCCACCTGCCACAACAGCAGCACAAGCGGCAACTGGACGAGTTGCAGTCGCGCCTGTGGCCTGGGCATAGCCACAAGATACACCAGCACCCATGCCGGCTGCCATCAATTGAGCAATTTACGGCTCTGCGAGAATCGCAGATGCGGCCAGGACAATAAGAACAGCAATAGCCAGAGCAGCAGCCACAATAGACTGCTGTTAGGCAATGAGCACAGGCAGCAGCACAAGTTGGCCAGAAGCCAGCATCATCAGCTCCATCATCATAAGCGTGAAAGGGAGCGAGAACATGTGCAGCAGCAGCGTCAGCCCAAGTATGATATGCAACAGGAGGAGCCAGCACATCGAATCAGAGTGAGTTGAGTGCAAAAAATGCCAAATGGCAACCAGCCTGAAGTGAGTTTTCTTTTTGGATAATGCAGAAAGGTCACGAGTGCCGAAGCTTACAGCGCCTGGGGCCAGCCAGGATACGACTTGGCGAATGCGTCTCTCGCAAACTATATCGACCCAAACTGTGTGGCAGCTGCCATCGTGGCACCAAGTGCTGCGTTCCTGCTGCGTCAACAACAATACAAGTGAGTAGAGAGATTCTTTTAGCATTAAGCTGCTTTGCAAATGGAGCTTTCTCCGGTTGACTTTTACCCTGCACTCCGACACCTGTATTTGGAGTGCAAAATGGTAAAAAGAGAAGTCGAGCTTTTCGCCGACTTTGCTTGCCAATTTCCTATTTGCCACTTTGTCACGTTTGCCGTCTCTTATTTGTTAATTGCATTATTCAATTAAACTTAGCGTCAATTTGAATGCAAGTCATCCAATGGCAATTAAAATGCGCTGCATACTTAATGCCCAAGGACATGCTAGAAGAGGGTTTGGCCCATAATACCCTGTCCATTTGATGTCGCGTTACGGCAGCTTAGGGAATGCAATAAACAGTGGATTCTAGTAGGAGGTACAGAAAATATCCTACCATTATAACTCTGTTGCCCGTCTTTGAGTTTTAATTAATTAAAAAAGAAAAGCAGGAAATTGCATTAAAATGTCAATTTGCAATTCTGCCCGAGTCAGCTGCAAAAAGAAGCTGGCAAAATGAGGCGAAAATCAAATGCTTTGGCTAGCTGTCAAAATCAATTTAGCCCTGCTGTTGGTGCAATGTTGCACCTTTTCCTATTTATTAAAACGTTAGCTCAATCACCGGTGCCGGCAAAGAACGGAACTGCTGACAGTGATTTCCTACTTGTTACATTCTCAAGTTGTTTTCTTCTCTTTTGTTACTCTTCTATTTTGTGTACAGGTCGAGCTACTGTGTCCTTTAAATGCCGTTGATCCAATTAACTACGTTCAAAAGCGAACACAACACTACGAGCAACAGGACGAATCGACTGAGGAGGCAATGGAGGTGGGTGAGAGCAGGCAACGTCAGATGGAAGGCCAGTTATGGGACACCATTGCCTTGGAGCCCATCGATCAGGAATTTCTGCAATCACATCAAATACAAATTGAGAATAAATTCATTGCCATCGAATGGATACTGAAATGTGAATGCAGCAAGAATGTAAGTATCAAAGGGGAACAAGGGGGCAGAGCGGGGGCTTGTGTTATGCAGTAACGGAAAAATAATATCTGTATTTGCCATTGAGGAAGTTCTCTGGGTCTGGCCTATATACATATACTGTATGAACGTAGTCATATTTTGGGCCGCACATATTGCCACATTCCATGGCAAACAGCATTCATTCAATAGCAGACCACATCGCCTGCAAGGACTTCAAACAATATAAGCCCCAACATTCCCATTCCCATACCCATAGCCAACCCCATCCGATGATTCAACCACTTACCCACCCACAGCCCCATTATCCACAGCAGCTGCACGAAAATTGCTTTCACTTGTCATTTTAATCGTATTTTTCTTGTTGTTCTTGTTTATAAGCGTTTTCTTTTGTTTCGTTTTTTTTTTTTTTTTTTGCTCCTGATACCCTCAGTTAAGATATCGGGATTTCCCAGGAAGAGTTTGCCATTACGTTAAAGCGGTTCAGATGAAAAAAAAAACACTTTAAAGTATTTACGGTGTGGGAATGAGTTTATGAGAAATCTTATAAGAGTAAACTGTTTAAGTAAAGCTATATTCATTGTTCTTTGTTAGAATTCCATATCATCAAACGTAATTCTCCTTGATTTCGATTACTCACTAGGGTATTCAATTGTCATCATTTAAGTTTAATAATTACCTTTTTTTTCTCGTTTTTGTTGCTCTGTGTTTGTTTTTCTTTTGTATTTTACGTTCTATGCACAAATGTTTTGTTTTGCAAAAAAATATTACTGCAATTTTTTTGTCGACTGCCTTGTGGGTCTATGGCTTAAAGAGGAGAGAGGCTGGGGGTGTTGGTAAAATGGGCCAGCATTCAGAGTCAGTCGCTTTGTTGGAGTTCGCGCCCAGCTGTCTGTTGTGTTTTCCCATTATTTTGGCGTATTCATCTTGAATGCCTTTCCTCTTGTTATTATTGTACTGTGTTGTAGTTGTGTATTCTGTAGTTTTTTGCAATTGCAATGATTGGATTTTTATGAATACATTCATCAAAGCGTTTTTGCCACTGCGCCACTGGCAACCACTAGATATTCAGTCACATTCGTATTCACAATTTTTATCTACTTGAAAATTCGTTTAAATATAGTTGTGTTTGGTTGATGTTTATGTTTTAAATGAAGAGAGAGAAAGAAAACGCAAGCAAATGCGAATTTTAAACTGATGAAAAAGTTTATAAACTTAGTCAAATATCTAATCAAACATAATCGATTTTAAGAGTGTTTAAGTTTGCGATAAGTTTGCAGTCTAAGATTATCTAATTGCCATAATGTTTACAAAAGCAAATACTCAAGGTTTTCTTATCAAGTTACAACCAGTATAAGAGAGAGAGAGAGACTGCTTAAGAGAGTGAGAGCAAGCGTGCATAATTTGCCAACGTCAGCGATTAGCATGGCAAATGTTTTCCACTAGCTTCATTCATTACTCACGCGCTTGCCTCATTAGAGAGCCCGTTTGACAGCTGAGCGAAAGTGACAACAGCCAGAAAGACACATTTCACATTTCAGTCGCCGGCCGAACTCGCAGTGGGACGGACCTGTGTGTGCGTGTTGAAAGCATAATGAGTATTGCGTCACTTCGCTCTCTGAGCAAAACAAAACAAACCGCTCGCATTGTGATCATTGGTGCCGGCACAGCGGGCATAGCGGCAGCCACACGTTTATTAGAGCAGGGTTTTAAGAATGTGCTGTTGCTGGAGGCGGAAGATCGAATAGGCGGACGTGTGCACACGATTCCATTTGCTGACAATGTTGTTGATCTGGGCGCACAGTGGTGCCATGGTGAGAAGGGCAATGTTGTGTACGAGCGTGTCAAGGATCTGGATTTGCTGGAGACCACGGAGGCTCACTATGAGACCTTTAGATGTGTGCGCTCCAACAAAGAGGTGCTGTCCGATGAGATTGCTAACAATCTGAAGAACATTGCCTTCGAATCCATTCCGGAGCGACAAGCTGAACTGATCGATTACAAAGGTTCCCTTGGGGACTACTTGACACAAAAGTACTGGCAGGAGGTAGCCAAACTACCGCCAATCGATCGGGCCATTGCCGAAGAGTTTCTGGAGAACTTTCATAAATTCGAAAGCTCCGTGGAGGCCTCCGATCATTTGTATGAGGTTTCTGGCCAAGGCCACTTGGAATACTGGCTATGCGAGGGTGAATTGCTTCTCAACTGGCGCGACAAGGGATACAAGAGCTTCCTGAGATTGCTTATGAATGCCCAGAAAGATGATCCTGCCGATCTTGGTATGCTCAAGGGTCATGTACTGCTGAATAGGCGCATAGCTCAGATTAACTACCAGGGAGCCGATGAAGTATTAATTCGTTGCTGGAACGGTGAAGTCCTTACTGCAGATCATGTCATTTGCACGGTTTCCCTGGGTGTATTAAAGGAGCAGCATGCAAGCATGTTCGTACCCGCCCTTCCAGAGGCCAAGGTACGTGCTATAAAAGGACTCAAACTGGGCACAGTGGATAAGCTCTTCCTGGAGTATCCCACACCTCCACTGCCAAAGGACTGGCCTGGCTTTGCTTGCCTGTGGCTAGAAGAAGATCTCAAGGAGCTGCGCGCCAGTGAACGTTTTTGGCTGGAAAGTGTCTTCGGGTTCTATCCCGTATCCTATCAACCACGTCTGCTGCAGGGCTGGATCATTGGCGAACATGCTCGCCACATGGAGACCCTCACGGAAGAAGAAGTCCTCGAGGGTTTGCAGTGGCTGTTCCGTAAGTTTCTACCCTTCGCTGTGCCACAGCCGCAGCGCTTCCTGCGCACCCAATGGCATGCGAATCCCAACTTCCGAGGCAGCTACACCTTCCGCACGACCTTCGCCGATGAGCTGCGCACCGGTGCCTGGGATCTGGAGGCACCTCTACTGGACATAGGTGGCAGACCAAGGCTACAGTTTGCTGGCGAAGCATCTCATAAGCATTTCTACTCAACGGTGCACGGGGCTGCTGAGACGGGCTGGCGGGAGGCGAAACGCTTGAACACCTATTATCGCTCTCGAACAGCCCAGTTATAAGAGGGGCGATAAGCAGTTCGAGTCGCAAGCGCGTGTCAATAAAAGACTAACAAATTCCGTTGCCAATTACTTTATGCCCATAATTAGATAATAATTAAAAATAAAACACTTGCACTTAAAGAGAAGAAGATAGCTTTTCCCAAGGTTTTTTTGTGCAACTTTAAAGAGCTTCAACACTTCACCGAAAAGTTAGTTCACAAGTTTAATTGAGAATGCGCGTGGAATGCGTATTCATTTGAACGTGGTAACATGCCGAGGTTAGCCCCATTTTAGCGTTTGGCCAAAAACATGTTGACCAACTCGTTTGCAACGAGCAGCCACAGACAACAATGTAATTGCACTGTTATTATGGGGCACATACATGCATGCATGCATATATGACTACTTTGGTACTTGCAACCGCCCACGTGGCTTGCTTTTCGAGGGCGTGGCTGCCGCACTTAACACATGCAAAGCCAAATAACGACAAAAATGCAGTTGCTGAAATCAGTTTGGCACTTCCACACAAACAGAGAGAGAGAGAAAGGCCAGTCAAACCAACAATGCCGCAACAGCAGCAGCAGCAGTAGCAGCAAAAGGATCCTCGGCCTCATTGGCGTTGGCAGTGCTTTGAAATGTTTTTAGTCAGCAATCCCAACCGACCCGACCATGTTTGGAAATTCAAATTTATGCCACGCAGAGGCCAAAGGCATTAAAAGTCCGGTTTCATGTGTTTGCTTGCCATACGCCTTCCGGTCAAATCTGCTCGCAGATTACCCTAGCACAGCACACCATTACGTATGCGTCTTTGTCGCCATATACAGCTAAAAGAAACCCGCCCTCTAAAACACACACACACACACCCTATTACTACAACTTGGCTACATCTGCTGTGGCTTTGACAACAGTTGTTGCTTTTTATAACATGTTTGTATGTGTTCAGGCAGTTGGATACGTGGCAACAATCAGAGGCTGGTCCTTGTTTTTACGCCCTTTGGTCAAACATTTGACTTGGTTGAACATCAGTTAAATAAGGGTTATGTACGGCACAGGTAATTGTACGTTGTTGCCTTGCATAAATCAAAGGCTTCAAGAAGACATTCCAACAAATAACGGAAATATTTTATACCGTAAAAAGTTTATCTATTAATTTGTAGGCCAAGTTAGTCTTTACTTTTCATTCTGAATTTAAGCAATATTTACATTAAATATCTGAACTATGTCTGCTATAGAACTCATTTAGGCGATCTGCCTCCCGCCAACCTGTCTCGGTGGCTCCATGCACCGTTGAGTAGTGGGTCTTGCTTGTTGCCTCGCCCGCAAACTGTAATCTTGGCATGCCACACACATCCGTTAGAGGTGCCCCCAGATCCCAGGGTCCAGTGCGCAGCTCATCGGCGTAAGTTGTGCGAAAGCTGTAGCTGCCACGGAAATTAGGATTCGAATGCCATTGGGTGCGCAGGAAGCGCTGCGGATGCGGCACATCAATTGGCAGAAACTTGCGGAAAAGCCACATCAGACCATCGAGCACCTTTTTCTCGGGCAGTGTTTCCATGTAGCGAGCATGCTCACCAACAATCCAACCCTCCAACAGACGAGGCTGCTCCTTGACAATATGAAACCCAAAGACGCTCTCCAGCCAAAAGAGTTCGGTGCCGCGCAACTCCTTTAAGGTCCTTTTCAAGCCATAGAAAATATATGGCAAACCAATCCTTTGGAAGGGGTTCTGCTGCATACTCAAAGAAGAACTTGTTCACGGTGCCCAGCTTAAGTCCCTTGATAGCTCGCAGCTTTGCTTCTGGAAGAGTGGGTACAAACATGCTGGCATGCTGCTCCTTCAGTACACCCAAGGACACCGTACAGATGACATGATCTGCGGTTAGGATTTCACCATTCCAGCAACGCAATGTCAACTGCCCTGCACCTTCCCAATTAACCTCTGTAATGCGTTTGTTGAGCTGCACAAGTCCATTAAGCGTGCCAAGATCGTTTGGCTGATCCTCCTTGGCATTCATTAGCAATCGAAGAAAGGTCTTGTAACCTTTGTTGCGCCAATGTATTGCCAAGTTGCCTTCGCACTCGTCATAATCCACATGGCCACGACCTGAAACTTCAAATAAGTTATCCGATCCTTCATAGCTACACTCTCCTTTCTTAAAGGATTCCAACATCTCTGTAGCTATTGTGCGATCCAAATTTGGCTGCTTTGCTATTTCCTGCCAATACCTATTGGTCAGGTAATCTCCCAAAGATCCCTCATAAGCTTCTGGCCCATCTGGCAAGGAGCTTTCAGCTATTGTCTTGATAGCAAGCGCTGTTTCCTGGGCCACAATCTCCTTGTTAGATCGCAGGAAGCGAGCATTGTTTGGCATATCAATTGTTTTGGATACAATATCCAAATCCTTGACCAGCTGGTAGACAACGTTACCCTCCTCGCCGTGAACCCACTGTGCCCCCAAATCAATAACATTATCCGCAAATGGAATGGTATTAATCCGTCCACCAATGCGATTCTCTGCCTCAATAATGCTTACATTCTTAAAGCCCTGCTCAAGCAGGCGTGTAGCAGCGGCAATGCCCGAAGGACCCGATCCGATAATAACAATACGAGCCGTGTCCTTAGACTTGCTCGCTAAGCGAGCGGATGAGGAAACTGCACAAGAGCTCATTATTAAGTATGCTCAGAAACAAACTAACAACTGTCTCGGCAGCGTAAAGAAAAATAGTATTTATAAGGGACACCCAGTTTGCTGGGGCTATTTTGTGGTTTGTGGTGTTATCAACGAATGCGTTGTGGTGCCTTGCAAAAATAATGTAAATTTTATCATATTTATTTATGCAAGGCCAATATGATATTAAAAGAAAACTCTTTCTGTGTACATACATATATTGAACAAATTTAATAGTTCTGTTTATTGATCATGGCTTTATTTTCTCCTTGCTCTCAATTGTTTTAACTAACCCAACCCATTATTAAGCTAGTTATCAATTTGGACACGCCCCGTTTAAAGCGCATTGCGGCTGCTGTAGTAATCATTAAGTCTATTCGCCTCCCGCCAACCGGTTTCTGTGGCACCATGCACACTTCCAAAGTGCGTCTTGCTGGAAGCTTCGCCAGCAAATTGCACAAGTGGTCTGCCAGCTGCATCACGTAGAGGTGTCTCCAGATCCCAGGGACCAGTGCGCAGCTCATCGGTATAGTTGGTGCGAGAGCTATAACTGCCACGGAAATTGGGATTAGAGTTCCATTGAGAGCGCGTAAAGTGCAACGGTTGTGGCATATCGAAGGGCAAGAACTTGCGGAAGAACCACTGAAGGTCATCAACAACTTGCTGTTCCGTTAGGGTTTCCATATAGCGAGCATGTTCGCCAATGATCCAACCTTGCAGGAGGCGAGGCTGATGCAACACGCGATGAAAGCCAAAGACGCCCTCCAGCCAGAAACGTTCAGTGCCCCGTAGCTCCTGGAGATCTTGCTCTAGCCAAAGAAAATTCACGCCAGCACAACCCTTGGGCAGGGGCTGTGAGGTGTACTCCAGAATTAGCTTGTTAACGGTGCCCAGCTTGAGTCCCTTAATGGCGCGGACTTTGTTTGCTGGCAGGGCCGGAACAAATAGCTTCTCATGCTGCTCTTTAAGCACGCCTAAGGACACGGTGCAAATGACATGATCTGCCGTAAGGACTTCTCCATCCCAGCAACGCAGAAGCAGCTCCTTGGAGTTGCCCCAATTGATCTCAGCCAGACGCTTGTTAAGCTGAATGCGTCCCTGAAGCATTCCCAAATCGTCGTGCTGTTCCGGCTTGGCATTCATCAGCACTTTTAGAAAACTTCTGTAGCCTTTGTCCTGCCAGTTGAGCATGAACTCACCATCGCATTTAGCAAACTCTAGATGCGCCCGTCTGGACACCTCAAACAGATGATCTGAGGCCGTGAAGGAGCATCTTAATCTTTTGAGTGTCTCCAGCATCTCTTCGGCAATCGTTCGATTAATTGGTGGCGCATTAACCAGCCCCTTCCAATAGTTATCTGTAAGATGATCGCCTAGTGAGCCTCGGGACTCGTTGGGTCCAGTTGGAAGCGCTGCCTCAGCAGCTGCACCCAGCACGAGTGCAGTTTCATTCGGCAAAATCTCCTTGTTGGAGCGCACAAATATCATGGCCTTCAAAGCATCTTCCGTTCGGTGCAGCAGATTCAAATCCTTGACACGATGATAGACCACATTGTTATCCTCACCATGGCACCACTGTGCGCCCTTATCAATCACACTGTCTCCAAACGGCACCGTATTAATGCGTCCACCAATTCGATTCTCTGCCTCCAATAGTTGCACATTCCTAAAGCCCAGCTCCAGAAGACGCGTTGCGGCAGCAATGCCAGATACGCCTGCTCCAATGATAACAATGCGAGCAGTTTGCTTCGATTTCATAACTAATTCACATTGCGAGCTTATCATTCTGTTAGACGAATCGTATATTCCGAGTTGAGATTCTATTTATTCAACGCTTAGCCAGAGACTGAACTGAACAGCAATAAATCAACAAATTTATAATCAACCGCTCAGTTTATTAGACTTTAAGCTAGTTTCTCTCAACAATGTTGCTAAAAACATTTTCAAATGCATCAAGGGTGGGGCAAAAAAATTAATTTTTTGTTAAAATTCATTATTCAAACAAAAATAATAAAATTTCAGTGTTTGCCATGCTTGTATCGACATCACATCGAAACTCGTCGATAACTATAAATAAAGGAGTCATATTTATCGATGAAAGTATAAACATTCCAAAAGTAACACAAAAGTTAAAAAACATAAAACCACACTACCAGTACCTTACAAGCCCCTTTTTTTGCTAAAAAAATTTTGGCCCCCCTTCCTCAGATCTGCCCAAATGCATCTAGAGATTGTGAAATGTAAGAGAAGCTAGTATAATATTATTTCTAATCGAGTTTTAATATTAAAACAAACCTAAATGTTCATTGAAATTCAATTAAAGCAACAAATATATTAGTTGAATTCAAATTATTCGTGGTTTTGACCTTGATAGCTTTTGAATGAAACTTTTAATAAGACATTGTTATTATTAGCTTAATGAGTTGTTCTAGTTGTTGATATAATATTTATTGTTTTTGCTGTCATGTTAATGGGACTTAATAGATTGTGGGTTGTATGTGTATGCACAGGGTAAGGTCAATGTTAAGCTTGGGAACTTCTATTATCTATTGGAATGTGTTAAATATAGCGTATGTATAAGCAATATTTGTTCTCTTAATCAAATGGATACAATTTCACGGTATCAAATATTCTTCAATTCTCGTCTAAGCTGAAGACTCTTATTTATTCATATCTAACAAATACAGGAAATGTTAATGAAAGTTTTGTATTCATATCTAGAGCGTATGGCGCATTATTCTATGCTAAAATTAGCTATCTTATTCAATCAGCCTTATAGTAACTACTTGATTTAGCTGTTTAAGTTAAACACTTATCAGATAACGATTTCTATTTTATTTTTCACTGCTTTTCGCTTATCAACTTTTAACTTCGCAACCAAAATAGCCCATTGAAACAAATGGCAACAAAAAGTTTTTGTGAAAACAATTTTAAATCATAATTCGTTTATTATTATTACGATTGTTGTTGTTCTCTATGTAATTATTATTACTATTCGTGTGGCTTAACCCTTATCACTTTCCCCCGCCGCTGTTGCTCATCCGTATTTATGTAGTATTTTGTGGGGATTTGCGGTTTATATCTTATCTGCGGTGTTTTTATTAGTGTGCATTTAAGCGATATTTAGCAAATGCAATTTGTCTAAATACATAAAACCACAAAGAGTTGGAGCTTATATAAGAGCCTTATCTGTAGTTGGTTCTTATCACATTGTGACGTAGAAATCAACGGGCTAATATATATACTACAAGTACTAAGTGTTAATGGCCAAAATAAACTGATGTGGTGTTCAGTGCTGTTTCCGTGATTATTAAATTAATTTCACAATTTAATTAAACGCGGAAAAATGCGCTCATTTATAATGCATGAATTTTCATTAAATTTTTAACACAACAATTTTGTTGCTTTTTTTTGTTTTCTCCCCCTGTTTCGCTCCCAGTTTTGCAGTGTTGACAGCGCTGAGAGCAACAACCATAATACCAGCAAATATGGTTACAACAATCACAACAAACATAATTTGCAACATGCACGACAACAAAGGAAACATTTCCATGAAACTAATGGCGTACAAAATGAGCTAACCCCAAAACACGATGCACCCGACGATAGTTTGCCACGAGCTGAAACCGACACGGAGGAGGCGAATGGAGATGTAGCTGCTGATAGGCATGGGTATGGGGATGGCGCTAACAATGTTAACAGTAATAATAATAGCAACGATGAGAACTTGGCGTCGGCATCGTCATCGTCGGCGTCCTCGGAACAACAGCCCGATATAATACCCTATCCGTTGAGTGTGGGCGAGACAAGTTGGCAAAGCGAAAAACTACAAAAAAAGCAACGGAAACAGCAACAACAGCGATGGAAACGCACATAGCGTCAAATGAGACTACAACAAATCTCTCGCAAGCGATAAAATTGGTCAGTTGGACGGACCGTAGGACATAAGAATTGTACAGCCTAGCGATATATTAATGTATTTTGAATTTTTGGAAAAAGAAAAATAATTGGCTAGTCGATGAAAACGCGAGTTAAATTAGGTAAGCTTGTAAAAATGAAAGAAAACTTAAAATAGTTGCATGGAAAATGGTCTAGGATTTGAGCTAAATGAGCGTTAAGTGTAAGTATGTGGATAAAAGAAAATTGAAAGAATAATAAAAGAAAATCAAGATAGGAAACAACATACTGGGCAAATATACATTCTGTATTTTGTAATCTTTCACTCGAAGTAAGAAAATAAATAATGGTATTTATATGTATTTTTGCGAGCACATATACAGAAAAACAAAACTGCTTACAAAAAAGATCTATCAAAATTTCAATTATGTAGAAACAGAAAAATATATCGAAGAAAAAAAAACCTGGCTTGCTTTTTGGGCGTTATCAAAGCGTAATTTGATCTTAAAACAAAAAGAAAAAACTTAAATTGTATGTTCAAAATATAATTGTGCTATATACTCGCTAATACTCACATGCTTATGTAAGTGTATTAAAGACTCTGCTTCAAAGAAACACACACACATCACGTATTCAACAGTTTATATTACGAATAACCCCAATGCAAACTGTGAATATCAAAAGAATTGCTTAAATGCTCTCCAAAAACATATCCCAAACAAAATATAAAATATATCTCCAACTTGTGCTCTATTATTTAAAAAAAAACGAAAAGAATATCGGTAATTTTAAAACCAAACACCAAACAAGCTTGTGCATACTCATTACCCATATCAATTGTATTGATGTAAGTTACTTACTAACAAAAAAATAAAAATAAAAAAAACACCACAAAATCTTAGCTGAGGGAATTACAAGCAGTAACAATATATTTAAACAATAAATTATAATTACAAAAAATAAATATATATTTAATGCATTACGACTTTTTTGCTATATTTTCAATCCATTTATCCCATTGTTTTTGCCATTTCTGCATGGCGTCTAACTGTTCCTCATCTGTCATGCCACTATACTTGATAGAACTTACGGCAAAATGTTTCAATAACTTTAGATCAGCATTAAAAGGTGCAATGCCTAGGAAAGCAAAGTAAAAGTCATGTGTTAAAGGAGTTGAACGCCAAAATGAAGGGTCATCGGAGGAAATAATAATGGGCACATCATATGCTATCAACATGGCAGCTGGATGATTGCGATAATCTTGTCCCAGTTGCAACACCTGATTTGACACTGGACACACTTCGACTGCAATGTCCAGTTTCTTAACCAGATCGATGGTGATGGGATGCTTCACCATTGCATAGCCATGTCCAATACGCTTTGTGCCCAGAAGTATGGCGTCTATAAGGTTTTCATCAATGGTGGTGCCGAACCAGTTTGTCTCGCCGCAATGAAAGTAAAAGTTGATATCCTCTGGCATCTTCAGCAGTGGCTCCACAAAATCAATCAGCGGACGTCCGAGCTCTTCTTGACCCACTAAATCAAAGCCAGTCAGAAATGTGGGAAGCTTTTTCTGCCAAGGATAATGTCATTGGTATCTTAAATAATATTACATTTCTGGTTAAATCTTACTTTCAGTGCAATGCATTTCTCCACATAATCTTCGACAATCTTTGGTTCGACATTTCGCAGTGGTGCATAAATTAGTTTGGCCCCAATGAAATCTGGATTGTTGGCCTTGAAACGTTCCGTTTCCGTATTGTATATCTGCGCGGTGTCGGCCATTGCCAGCAGCTTGCCATCCAGGCAGTAAAGTTGAGGCAGCAAGGATCTTAATTCCAGATACTGCACACCATCCTCATGCATCTCCTTCAGGGCATTATAGTAGTAATCGGCCCAGATGGGCGCATAGCACAGCAAGCCGTCAAGTAGTATAAAAATGTTCATGAATTTATCCCATGCCTGATTGTTGGACAGAAAGCTGGAGAATGGATACATGCTGAAGCGACTTTGCAGATACTTTTTAACTGTCTTCTCACCAAGACGCTCCCGAAACTTGCACATGGGCTCCCAGTTACAGGGCTCCATGGCCGGCAGCTCAGGTTTCGTCTCACTAAAGCGAAAAGCAATGGCCCGACAGCCCTCATCGGCGGTACAAATCCAAAGATTCTCGCGATAGGTAAGGCTGATAAGGTACTCTGTGCTGCACAGAGCTGTATCATGAGCATGTAATATGCCTCCTTTGGGCATGGTTTTAAGCAGACCAAAGAGTGGTGATCGTTCCACATGTTTAAGAACGTGGAATATATGTTGACCGGGCGTAAACTTGCGTGGATCAATGAAGCCTATATCCAACTCTTGGGTCTTAACACTTTTAATCACCTTATTGGCTGCCTCTTCCTGTTCGTTTAGCTGAACTTGATGACCCAATCTGGAGCTACGTTCCAGTTGCACCATGACGTTACGCAGTGTGGCATAGGCTTCGGGCGTAACGTCTCTTAGACTGCGACTCATCGATAGGGTTTCATACTTGATCTTAGTGAATGTCTGCTTCGACATATAACGACGAGCTTTTATCATTTTATGCTTTCAGAAATTTTGATTGCTTTTCCAAAAACATATTATGTATAAAATTAAATTTGAAACATTAAACTCAGCCTCAACACTTTGTTTATGTGTCAATTTGTGGGCGTTGCACGCATTTCCGCTTTAACACACACCTCGGCAACAACTATGCGCGAAACTTTATTAGTTATTTATGTGAATGGCTGTGTTGGTACTTTTTTATGCAGCCGCGCTTCCTCCTCAACACCACATTTAATGTGGGCCCTCACATCAAATTGATGAGCCTGCAAACACCGGCTGTGACGCCATTTTGCGCCCCTTTTAGTCACACAAACACACACACTGGGTTGCCTTACGTGGCCATCAATTTTATGAGCCCATACATATCCCTCCAGGCGTAAGGCTGCCACAAGCCGAATGCATTGCCATAAAACTCTGCTCATTACGCGAACCAAATCAAAATCGAACGGTTGCCAAACAGATCCGCAGATACCAGCACTAAGCAGCAGCGGCAGTACGTAAAATTGATACATTTGGAGGAGCAGTGCTCCAAGCAGTCATTGAGCTTTGCAGTTTACAGTTCGCTGTTCGCCGTAAAGAGCCCATTCACTCCACATATTCCACATTCATTAAACATCGACCACTTTGCTGTGCACTCAGCGACAAACAGACGGACGGAGGCCAAGAGATTTATGCTCGGGTCGTGTGTCAGCCTGCCAAATGCAATGCATGCCATTTTCCCCTTAGAGATGCAACCAAGATATCGAGCAAATTACAGCCTTGGCATATCGGTGAAACATAACACAGGTCAAAGCTCTACCCTTTTATTCCTTAGTCATCAGTGTTCCGCGCTTCCATCTCTAGTTGCATGTATGGCTCTCTAATGCTTGAGTGCATTACTCATTACAGTTATCAAGAGGTTCCTTTTAGCGGGCAACCTGAATTGTGGCCCGAGCTCTTTATTCAAATTGGTTCTTTTTTTTGTTTTTAGTACAAAATACAGCTTATAAACAGATCGATTAGAATGCAAATCTCCTTATGTACTAAGCGTTCATAGTTCTGGAAGTCAAGAACTTAACTTTATACTTAAACACTAATCAATGTTAATTAGCTTACAACGAGATAGCATGCAGATATGGGATGTGCAGATGAGCAGAGTGTGTGTGAATAAGGAGTTTAGTGTTTATAACCGAGCTTAGATGTGGTTAGATCCCAGTTGATGAAAATGATACCCGACTAGCGCCAAAGGTGAGCGTTCAGGAGGGAGAACGTAACCAGAAGTGCTGCCACCACCCGTGCTAGTCAATCCAGCTGTTGACTGGGCATCGCACCCGAGACGGGCACATTGTTCACAAAGTCTATGAACTCATCCCACTTCACCTGCCATTTGGCCAGAGCTTCGGCCTTCTGATCGACACTGAGAGAGCTGTACTGAAGGGAGTTGACGGCCAACTTCTTAAGCAATCGCAGATCCGCATGCTGTGATGCAATGCCCAGGAAGGCAATGTAGTAGTCATGCGACAGTGGACTGGCCTTCCAGAAGGATGGATCATCGGAGGATATAACGACTGGATAGCCATCGGCAAAGAACTGCGAGCAGGGATGATTACGGAAATCGCTGACCAGCTTCAAGACCTGATTTGAAACAGGATTCACTTCAATGGCCACATTCAATTTCTTGACCATATCCAGCACAACGGGATGTTTGACTAGACCAAAGCCGTGACCAATGCGCTTGGTGCCCAGCAACAAAGCATCAATCAGATTCTCATCGACAGTGGAACCATACCAGTTGGTTTCGCCCGCATGGAAATAGAAGTCAACATCCTCTGGTACTTGCAACAGCTCATTAACAAAGTCCCTAAGTGGACGGCCCAGATCCTCCTGTCCGACTAAATCGAAACCAGCCAAGAAATCGGGATACTTTGCCTAAGAAGTTGGTTGAAATAAGCTCTGAACAAGTCTTTAGATGTGCATGAACTTACCTTAACCTCTTTAAGGATCTCAATATACGCCAACACACCCTTATTATCAGTGTTGCGCAGCGGAGCATAGATCATACGAGAACCAATAAAATCTTTGTTCTCTGGCTTGCTCTTGAACTTCTCTAATGTCTCCACATAGATGCGTACAGTGTCCAATGGTGTATAAGTCTTTCCATCCATATCGTACAGCTGCAAGAAAAACAAAACTTTAGACAGAATTCAACAACAGACATTTAGAACTCTTACCGTTGGCAGTGTGCTGCGGAATTCCAGATACTGCACACCATCGGCGTAGAACTCCTGCAGAGCCTTATAGTAGTAATCACCCCAGACGGGAGCATACATAAGCAATCCATCGAGTAGTCGGAAAATCTCCATGAACCTTGACCAAGCCGCATTGATATCTTGGAAGTTTGTTGTGGGATACAGGGTTAAACGTTCAGCCAAGTACGCATCGACCTTCTCAGCGCCATACTTTTTACGAACATCCGACAACAGACTCCAATCGCAATGAGGATCCCACAAGGCTTCAGGCTTCTGTCTGGAGAAGCGCAGTGCAGCGGCACTCATATCACCAACCTCCTGACAAACCCACAAATCAGCGTAATAGGTCAACTCAATGATGGCTTCCGTGCTGATTAGGGCTGTGTCATGAGCATGCAACACAGCACCCTTGGGCATACGCTTAACCAATCTGAAGAGCTCTGTTTTGTTAATGGCTGCAAGTACATCAAAGATGTGCTGCGATGGCTTGAAGAGATGCGGTGTAATTAAGCCCTCCGAGAACTCGGCGAGCTTGGCCTTCATAATGGTAGCATTGGCCTCCAATTCGCGTGAGTTCAGCTCTAGGTCGTAACCCAGCGATCTGGATTCCTCATAGTGAAAGAATGCATTGCGGACCGTCTTATACGTATCCGGACTGGGTCGACTATTGCCCAGCAGTGACTCCACATGGGAGGAGGTACCGGCGTGTAGTGACACAAAGTTCGTTATCGTTACATCTTTTGGCCGCCTGCGTGACTCAGACGAGCCAAAGAACAGGCACAGACATAGCACAGCGATTAGATTAAAACGTGTCAACATTTTGTTTCCAGATTTGTGTACGCTTCAATGAGCGTGGTACAACTGAGACCCAGTTGCTTGGTGCTGTCCAATTTTGTTGACCAGTTTCGAGTGCCGTGTGCTCTTATCTGAAAGATTGAAATCGATTTTTGAGTGCTTGGTATTATCTTTGATTTAACACGTGTTTCTATATTTTGGGCGATAAGCCAAACAGCTAAAAGATCTGATTGAAAAAAGTATAAATATAAATAAATAAATAAAAAATATTTCCTTGGCAGCTCAGATCCCAGGCATAGTTCAGCTGGCAACGGGTCTCCCTCTCTCTAATCGTTTCTAATCAGACAGGCATCTTGATTTATGAATGGCCAAGATAAGATTACATGTTAGCCAACTTAGAACCCATACAGTAGTTTACAATGTCTTATCTTAAAGTTAAGTGCATTAGGCAAATATATTAAATTATAGGAAATAAGTTATAAAGCAGAAGAAACAGTTTTTGGAAATATTAATGTGTTATTAGAAGTATTGTCAAGAAAAATATGTTTTGATTACAATGGCTGGATAATTGAACAATTCCAAAAGGCATAAGAAAATTTCATTAAATCTGTCGCACAAAGTGTTGAGCCCATATATAGAAGTCGCTATGAAACCGGGAAAGCATTCGATTTTGCTCGTCCTCGTTTAAGGAACTATACTTATACGAGTTGATGGCCAACTGTTTGAGTAGGCGCAGATTTGCGTTCACATTGGCAATGCCCACAAACGTTGCATAGAAATCATCGGTGAGTGGCGCTGCATTCCAGAAGTACGGATAATCCGAGCCCACAACGATAGGATAACCGGCTGCAATTAGATAGGCCACCGGATGCTGTCTGAAATCGTTGACATATTGCAGATAATGATTGGACAGCGGACACACTTCAGCTGCAATCTTTAGCAGCTTCATGGCCCTTAGCATTTCCGGATGCAGTGGCAAATTGATTGGATTGCCAAGCCGCTTACTGCCCAGCAGCAGAGCATCAATGAGATTTGCATCGGGCAAATTGTCGGTGGTGTTCAAACAGCGTGATTCGCCCGCATGGAAATAATAATCGATTTCCTTGCCTAAGTACAAAAGTTGACGGAAATCACCCAGAGGCGTCAGCTGACATTCATCGCCAAAGCTGATCAAATCGAAACCAATGACAAACTTGGGAAACTTTTCCTAAGAAATCAAACAGTACATTAGAAAAGGCTAAGCAAAAGATGCAATAACAACAACCTTCAAGAGACGAGCATTTTCTATAAAGCTTTTCACGTTAATATCATGGGAATCCCGCACAGGAGCATAAATTAACTTTACCCATATGCAATTACTTTTCCGGAAGGTTTCTGTGACATTGAATGCCGCTTGAACCGTATCCAAGATTGTAAACTTGGTTCCAGCCAAATCGTATAGCTAAGGGTGTACCAGGTACCTTAGGCGAAAGATCTAACAACACCCTACGAAAGCTACTTACAATTGGAAGCGCAGAACGCAGTTCAACATAATTAACGTAATCGGCACGGAAATCCGTTAACATAGAGGACAAGAACTTTTCCCACATTGGTCGATAGGAAACTAAACCGTAGATTAAACGTTGAGCCCGTTTCATGTGATTGGCCAAGTGAGTGGCATTCATAAAGCTTTGAGAATCCACAGACAGACTGGCGCGCAGTCTCTCCTTATATGAAAATGAATCCTTTGCATGCAAGTGATTCATCTGCATCCATTGACACTTGTAATCACTCTGCACCTGCATTTGCGGCATATTTTTGGAGAACCGGAAGTCTTCGAAGGCACCATCGTTGCCAATGCAAGTCCATAGATCAGAGTAGCTGGTCAACTCGTTAAGCATGTCCGTCTTAAACATGCCCACATCGTGCACATGCAGCAAAGCACCCTTGGGCATGGTGTGCAGAGCATGGTAGAGTTCAGTTTTGTTCAGCTGACTTTGGGCAAGGAAGTGCGAGCGTGGCTGATAATCGGTCCAGATATGATGGCGCTGCTCAGTCAATTGTTTAAGATCAAGCAAGTGTTTATTGGCTATCTCCTCAATGTGCTCTAGACCCAAACTGCCACCCACTCGTCGTCTTCGCTCCCTGGTGAGAAATTCATGCCGCTGTTGGACGAAACGCTCTTCCGGCGTACAGGAGTAGTAATCAACGCCTAAGTAAATCGTCCAAACCAACGCCAGCAGCATGGTACATATCAATACGACCAGACTAAGATGCCAACAGATCGTATCATATTTGGACGGCCGATGAGGTCGATTATTTTCTCCAACCGGATCCCTTTGTTCCCTTTGCTGTTCCGCATTTGCGGTTACTGTTCTTTGCTCCGGTGGATTGATTGCTGTCTGGCTGACATTGTGACGATTTTTGTATATGTTAAGCGGCCACTTATTGCTTATAATTGACATGTTTTTAATTTTGCAAATTTTCCCAAAATTTTCCAAAATAAAAAAATTTCAAAACACAATAAATTTGAATACCTCTTACACTTTGAAACAATGAAATTTCATCTGCTGCTGTTGAGTGAAAAAGCAAAGTACAATACTCAATCTGGTTGCCGTGGAATTTAATCTTTTTGTGATCGAAAAAAAAATATAAAACAAATCTGATCGCACTTGAAACTTAAACTTTCTGCGTCTTTGCCTTTGCCTTCACCTTGAACGCATTGCACGCAATGCCATGGTTGCCATATGTGCGTTATTATCATATGGTAACGTCTGCTCTCTGCTGCCGGCCTTTTAAAAATAGCCCACACACTCAGCGATAAAACATACAATCGAAGCCTGATAGCTATGGGCATGAAACAACTACTCCAATAACAAACGCTCTGCGAGAGCGGTCTTAAGGCGGGCGTATGACCGCCGGGGGTTGCATTTATTTTTGTAACACCACTGCGTGCCTAACAGCACCACCAAGAGCGGCACAGTGGTGTGCGTTATTAAGGGTTAATCCATGAATATTCTTATCCATTTGGATAATTGAACAGCAAACAAGATTTTTATTTTTTTGTAATTTCGTATGTAATCATTAGTTAGTTTTCCTGCGGAAAAAAACCCTTGAGCATCTGCCACACATATGTATGTTTTAAGTCCGTTGAAATCTGCTGTCATATGCTTCACAAAAATAAAAAACACAGCACACTGTGCAACTTGCAACAAAATACAACTCGCATTGGTGGTGTAAATGTTGCTGGGCTTCACAAGCAGCTGACTGCTGGAACAGTGATTCAAAAAGAAACAAGGGTGGCACGCGTTGCATACAACGCGCAGCCAACACAAACTCAAACTCAAGCTCATCAGTTGACATTGCGAACTTAGCGAGGCAACACAGAAATGCATTTAAGGCACCACGGTAACTAAAGCACAAACAACCGTTGTCCCAAAAACAGCATTAACATTCCAATCCCCCATTTCAATTCATCCAGAATCAGCAACAACTTCGCTGTCAATGCTAAACGATGATTGCCTGCTGTTGATCTGTGCTCATCTGACAATTGGGGAGCAATTCGCGCTGCTGCAGTTGGACGGTCGATTCGAACAGCTTGTGCTACGGATTTGGCAATGCAAATACGCCAAAGTATTCGACTGGCAGCAGGAGCCGCAATTAAAATTGTTAAGCGCGGGTGAGCAGTGCCAGCTGCTGGAGTACATGGTGAGAATAACGCGGTCGCTACTTAATCTCAGCGACAGCGATATCCTTTTGGCCTGTCTGACACGCAAGTTGAAACGGAAACGGAAATGGCAGGCTGGCCGGATGAGCAACATGCAAAGGCTTAGCCTTACGCAATGCAATGTGATGTTGCTGCGGCAACTACCTCAAATTGGCAACAACCTGGCTCAGTTACAGTTGGGCAACTGTATGAATGTGACGCCTGGGGATCTAAGCACGCTTTTTGCACAGCTGCCAGTGCTGAATGGGTTTGAGCTGCTGCCAGGCAGCAGCATCTGTGACGCTAAGACAGTTGACTTGGCCAACATTGAATATGGCCAAATGCTGCAGAGACTCAAGTTGCCAGCGTGCGCAGTGCGAGCAGCTAGCAAGCAAATTGCACGGCTGCCACAGTTGCAGCAATTGACAGGCTTTCTCTGTTGCAGCAATGACGGCGACATTGACGATGACAAAGAGATGGCAAATGGCGGTGTGGTTGGGGGTGTCGCCACAGCGACCATATCCGCTTGTCTCAAGGCGCTGAGCGCCTCTTGTCAAATTGTGGCACTGAGTCTGCAATGTCAACTGGATGCCAGCCTGCCGAGACTGCTGCAAGGACATTTGGGGCAGCTGGTGTGGCTACAACGCTTCGCGTGGCACTCGCTGCTGATGGTGCACTATGATGCGAAAGATGGCAGCATCAAGTGGCTGCCGCAAGCGCCGCAAGTGGCGCGTGCAATGCTTCGTTTCATTGTCAGTCAGGCAAAGCAGGCGTCGGCTGGTTTGCGTGAATTGGATTTTACGCGTAATGTGCATGCCACGCCCACATTTCTCGCCCAGCTGGGTGAGCAATTGCTGCAGCCATCTAGAGAGTTGGCCGTGTGGCATGACGGTTGCCCCAGGGACCGGATGGCAAACGAGGAAACGGATATGCAGAGCAACAGAAACGATTTGGCCTTTGTTCAATTGCAATGGAAACATTTGGCTAATGAAAAAAGCGAACTCTATACAGAATATCATAGTGTAGGATATTGATATATATAGTTTAAGATAAGATTTAACTAAATATAAAAACTTTTAATATACTCTCAGGATTTGTATGAAATATTTTGTATACATTGCAATGAATATGATAGTCAATATAACTAAGAGTACACTTAGCTTGATAAAAAACAAAGAATGTTGTTTATGCGAAGCTTGAAAGTAGATAAGAAACTAACGAGAAGATCGGACGTCCAAAGATCAAAAGTACACAAATATAATAAGTAAAGAAGCAAAGATCAAAATAAAAAGTATTGTTTATCATTTTATTTAATAGTATGCATTGAATATTATGTTCTATTTTTCTTATGCTTTTGTGGCAACTAAATTCACAAACTGGTTTGACTATTTGACAAATTATATTTTCATGGGTTTTCTTTTCACTGTTTGGCAACCAAAATTTTAGTGTGTTAAGACTTTTAACCAATTCAAATGAAACCGATTCCCGCAAAATGCATGTAAGTATTTGTCAAAAACTCTCTTGTGTATCATAAACTCTAACGCTTCCCGATGAATTGTGCACCGCTTTCAATCGGTATTTAAGCAGCAGGCAGGCTGGGGGCATTGCGGCATGCCAAGACGCCTGTTCTAGAAGTGAATTTGAAGAGATGGCTGAAGCAGTGCAATCAGATCATTTCTCTTTGGCAAGCTATCAGCCAGAACCAGAAATGAACGTAAGGATCCCATTATTTCCTAACTATTTATATCTTAATAAAACTATTTTGTTTTGTCCCTTTGCAGCCACATCATAACTCTGAGGGAAGTGAAATGACATATCGGTCACGTGAAATGGTATAAGCATTAAAAAAATATAGTCTCTTTATCTAAATTGTACTTGATTTAACAGCCTGTTTCCAATCCCCAACAATACTGTTACGATCAACCACAATCATCCAATCAGCGGCGTTCACCACGTTCCCAAAGTGCACCGCCCCGTAGCGCGTATCCCTCACGTCTCGTAAGTATTGATTATTATAATCTTTTCCTTAAAAAATCTTTAATTTACAATTTCTTCTTACATAGTGTATAGGTAGCATAGCACAGCTTAATCCACACACCTATTTAGGCGTGCAACCAAATCAACGTAATCAACCAAATGTAAGTAAAACCTTATGTTAACGTCTCAGATTATATATTGTCCTTATCCAGATGACACCGATGCGAGATAACCCACAAGCAGCCGAAGCAGATTGTAATGTAAGTGCAAAAGATTGAAAAAGAGTATATCGAAACTAAATGCTTTGTTTTGAAATTAAGTGCAACGATAGAGGTGCTGGCAATAGCCCAATGCCAAGACCAGCGGATGACAAACGGGTGCAACAGCAGCAACAGCAGCAGCAACAACAGTTGCCGAAGCAAAGGCAGCTTGAACAGAGAGAGCGCTATGATTGTTATCTAAGGAGTGAAGGCTCAATGGACACATTTGTGAGTATAACTCAACCAAAGTTGAGCAGTCGCAAACATAAGATCATATAACTTTCTAATGCATCTTTTGTTTAGGAGCCGGGTCTTAATAGCACAATGATTGCCACTGGATCTGGACGGCAGCGAATATTCTATGTATCACAACAACACTTGTTGCAACAGCCAAGCCAAATTCAGCAGCAACAATCACAGCAACAGCCAACTCAGCAGCAACAATCACAGCAACAGCCAACTCAGCAGCAACAATCACAGCAACGATTGCTGAAACAGCCAAGTAAACAGCAGCAACAAACACAGCAGCAACAACAACAACAACAACAAAATGCGATGCCAGTTGGATCTGGGACAACGTATGAACAGACTCAAATGGAACTATGTGCAGCACGTTGCTTGGCACAACAGCAACAACAACAAAATTCGATACCTGTCGGATCTACTGGCGGACCTTATGAACCGACTCAAAGTTGCTTGCCACAAAGGGTAAGCAATGCATATAACTGTGATAAGAGCACAAAACTCATTCTTACTTCGAAAACAGTCACCACAAAGTACTTACCAGGGCCAATACTCTAGCTTGCATGAGGAGCCAACATTTCAGCTTCCAGCACAGGTAAGCACTAAAGCATTCCTTAAGATTTCCTAAATCTTTAATGTTTAATGTTCATAGCAACAGCAAGATGTGTACCAATGCTCCTATGAAGAAACGAATTATATGCAACTACCGAACGCAACGAGACAGCCTCCTCAGCAACAACAGCAGCTGCAACAGCAACAGCAGCAACAAGTGACTTTTAGGAGTGCCCATAAAAGATCATCATCCCTCGACTCAAGATGTGATAACTATCCGACAAACACCAGCCAAAATGATTCCCGCCAACAAAGTCTAAACATGCAACAGTCAACAGCTCCCTATCAGACCACCACTGGAGCAGGGGCAGCACAAGGTAGCTGCAGCCACAAGACTGACGGAACTTGTCCGCGATGTGTCAATTCAGGCAGCAGTCCAAATACCTGCTGCATGCAACGTCCAAATGGCCAGGCTGCGCCAGGACCTCGCTGCTGTGGCAGCAGCGGATGCCCAAAGGTCATTAAAGCCAATTTTGCAAACCGGACATTGCCATTTGTTGATAATACAACGCGTAAGTATTTCATAAACCAGATAATCTCGAGTCTAACCAGCTCAATATTCAGCTGAGGAACGCTATATACAGCGCACGAATACCCTCTTCTTTGAGACGTTGGTGCTGGATCAAAGTTGTCCGGGTTTTATGCAGGAGACCCTAGATGGTCGCAAGGACTTTAACGATTATGCCTTTGAGATAGCATTTGGGGATCAGATACCGGACCAGCCGTATCCTGTGGATCCCATTAGCCTGGTGCAGGCCGTTCAACTACGTATCGACTATGAGCGCAAGGAAATAGCCAAAAGGTGTCCCATAAAAACACCTGATGAGGACGACGGTATGGCAAGTACCGAAAGTGAAATGACTGTTGGTAAAGCTCGTTCCAAGAAAACGAAGCGCAAAAGCAAGGAATATTACATCGATTCTCCGTCTAAGGGGAATAGTGAAAAACGACGCAATGATCAACTGGTCAGCAGCATTGATCAACATTTTATGTTCAAGAACAAAACGGAAGTTAACGATGGTATCCAAGCCTTTTTAAAAGCTGAAACACAATTCAAGGATAAACCACCAACTTTGGTTAGTTTCGCTTACAGTGTATTCAAATTTCATCATGATAATCTTTGTTATCTTACCTAAACAGAACTTTATGACCGATATTCATTCACATGAATCCAACTTCTTTGGACTTCCTATCAAAATGAAGGTCTTCAATGCAACCACCTGGCCCACTCAATAGCTGATGTAGCTTTTTATACTACTACTGCTACTGTAATATCGTTCCGGTAATTTCATTTGAATAAAACCAACAATTGTTGTGTTTATTTTCTAAGAAAATCAATCAAAGTGATTATGAAAAGAGTAATTGGTTTATTTAAATCACTGTCATTATCCTGGTTATATATAACTAAGAGTTCACTAAGCTTGATATAAAACAAAGAATTATCTGTTGTTTATGCAAAGTAATGCTCAAAGCGACGCTTAGAAAGTAGATAAGAAACTGTCGAGAAGATCGATCGTTAAAAAAATATAATGTCCAAAGATTGAAAGTTCTTAAGAATAATGTGTATAAGTATCAAAATAAAAAGTTTACTTTCTTATTGTTAAAATAGTGTGCATTGATTCTTCTGTTGTATATATATCATTGATTATGATTTGCTTTTGACAAAATTATATTTTAATGCGTTATTTTTTTTTATTTTTGGCCATCAAAATTTCAGGTTGTTTAGACTTTTAACCAATTCAAATGAAAGCGACTCCCGCAGAGTGCATGTAAGTATTTGGCAAGAACTCTGTTGTGTATTATAGAATATCTTTCGATTAACTTTTTAAGAAACTCACTAACGCTTCCCTATGAATTGTGCACCGCTTTTAATCGGTATTTGAGCAACAGGCAGGATGAGAGCATAGCGGCATGCCAAGACGCCTGTCCACGAAGTGAATTTTCAGAGATTGCTGAAGCAGTGCAATCAGATCATCTCTCTATGGCAAGCTATCAGCAAGAACAAGAAATGAACGTAAGGAGCCTTAAAACTATTTCCATCTTGAAATACTATTTTGTTTTGTCTTTTTGCAGCCACATTATAACTCTGAGGGAAGTGAAATAATATATCGGCCACATGAAATGGTATAGGCATTATAAAAATATAATATCTTTATCTAAATTGTACTTGATTTAACAGCCTGTCTCCAATCATCAACAACGTTGTTGCGATCAACCACATTCATCCAATCAACAGCGTTCACCACGTTCCCAAAGTGCACCGCCCCGTAGCGCGTATACTTCACGTTTCGTAAGTAATGATTATTTTAATATTTTCCTAAATAAATCTTTAATTTGAAATTTCTTCCTACATAGTGTATAGGTAGCATAGCACAGCTTAATCCGCACACCTATTTGGGCGTGCAACCAAATCAACGTTATCAACCAATTGTAAGTAAAACCTTATGTTAACGTCTCAGATTATATATTGTCCTTATCCAGATGTCACCGATGCGAGATAACCCACAAGCAGCCGAAGCAGATTGTAATGTAAGTTCAAAAGATTGATAAAGAACTTATAGAAACTAAATGCTTTGTTTTGAAATTTAGTGCAACGATAGAGGTGCTGGCAATAACCCAATGCAGGACGACATCTATTGCAGATGGGTGCAACAACGGCAACAGCAGGAGCAACAGCAGCAACAACAGCAGCTACAACAACAACAGCAGCTACAACAGCAAAAACAACAACAACAACAGAAGCAACAGCAGCAAGAACAACAACAGCTGCCACAGCAAAGGCAGTTTGCACAGAGAAAGCGCTATGATTGTTATCTAAGGAGTGAAGGCTCAATGGACACATTTGTGAGTAGAACCCAACAAGAGTTGAGCGGACGCAAATGTAAGATCCTATAACTTTCTAATTCATCTTTTGTTTAGGAACCGGGTCTTAATAGCACAACAATTGGCACTGGATCTGGACCGCAGCTAATCTTCTGTGTACTGCCAAACCAGCAGCAGCCAGCAGAACTACGATTGATGCAAAAGCCAAGTCAGTACCAGCCGCAGCAATCACAACAACGCTTGCTGCAACAGCCAAGTCAAATTCAGCAGCAGCAAAAGCAGCGATTGCAGCAACAGACAAGTCAGCAGCAACAAGCACAGCAACGATTGCTGAAACAGCCAAGTAAACAGCAGCAACAAACTCAGCAACAACAAAAACAACAAAATGCGAAGCCGGTTAGCTCTACTGGGACAACGTATGAACAGACTCAAATTGAATTATGTGCAGCACATTGCTTGGCACAACAGCAACAACAAAATTCGATACCTGTCGGATCTACTGGCGGACCTTATGAACCAACTCAAAGTGAACCGTATGCAGCATGTTGTATGCCACAACAACAACAACAAAATTTGATACCTGTCGGATCTACTGGCGGACCATATGAACCAACTCCAAGTGAACTGTGTGCTGCACGATGCGTGCCACAAACGGTAAGCAATGCATGCAACTGTGATAAGAGCATAAAACTCATTCTTTTTTGAAACACAGTCAACACAAACTTCGTACCAGGGTCAATACTCAAGCTTGCATAAGGAGCCAACATTTCAGCTTCCAGCACAGGTAAGCACTAAAGAATTCCTTAAAGTTTTTAGATCTTTAATGTTTTTAGCAACAGAATGATATGTACCAATGCTCCTACAAAGAAACGGATTATACGCAACTATCGAAAGCCATGACACAGCCTCCTCAGCAACAACAGCAGCTGCACCTGCAACCAGGTCCAAATGGCCAGGCTGCACCAGGACCTCGCTGTTGTGGCAGCAGCGGATGCCCAAAGGTCGTTAAAGCCAATTTTGCAAACCGGACATTGCCATTTGTTGATAATACAACGCGTAAGTATTTCGTAAACCAGATCATCTCGAGTCTAACCAGCTCAATATTCAGCTGAGGAACGCTATATACAGCGCACGAATACCCTCTTCTTTGAGACGTTGGTGCTGGATCAAAGTTGTCCGGGTTTTATGCAGGAGACCCTAGATGGTCGCAAGGACTTTAACGATTATGCCTTTGAGATAGCATTTGGGGATCAGATACCGGACCAGCCGTATCCTGTGGATCCCATTAGCCTGGTGCAGGCCGTTCAACTACGTATCGACTATGAGCGCAAGGAAATAGCCAAAAGATGTCCCATAAAAACACCTGATGAGGACGACGATATAACAAGTACCGATAGTGAAATCACTGTTGGTAAATCTCGTTCCAAGAAACCGAAGCGCAAAAGCAAGGAATATTACATCGATAAACCTAAGGGGAACATGTTAAAAGGAGCAATGCATAAAAATAAATATCACAATTACACACCTCCGTCTAAGGAGAATAGTGAGAATCTGCGCAAGTCTCAATTGGTCAAGAGCATTGATCAACATTTTATGTTCAAGAACAAAACGGAAGTTAACGAAGGTATCCAAGCCTTTTTAAAAGCTGAAACACACTTCAAGGATGAACCACCAACTTTGGTTAGTTTCGCTTACAGTGTATTCAAATTTAATCATGATAATCTTTGTTATATTACCTAAACAGAACTTTATGACCGATATTCATTCACATGAATCCAACTTCTTTGGACTTCCTATCAAAATGCAGGTCTTTAATGCAACTACCAGGCCCACTCAGTAGCTGATGTTCGCATGCTATATATATACTATGCCACTGTAATATCGTTCCGGTAATTTCATTTAAATAAAACCAACAATTGTTGTGTTCATTTTTTAAGAAAATCAATCAAAGTGATTATGTAAAGTGTAATTTGTTTATTTAAAGCACTTGCATTATGCTTGTTTTATTGTGCTTATCGTTTTATTGCGTCCAACGGCAACAGTTCCTTTCTTTGTTTCATAATTATATCACTTTCATATTCATTTTGTACGTTGTACAGTGAGTAATTTATTAAGTTCAAAGTCACTCCAAGTGACTAATAACTTTTTAAGTGGATTTCTTTACACTCACTAAATCGTTTTATTGTAGGCATAAATACCAAAGTCAAGGCTAATAAATAGTCTATGCAACGGAAGTACTTGTACGATGATTTTTATTTTCTGATTTTTAGCAAAACAATAGAACAAACAATTAATGCCCTTATGGAATGCAATTTAGCAGTTAACAAATTGCTCGCTGTAATATATATGAATATTTAATTATATGATAAACGACCAACACAATATATACCTACTACATGTACTAAACAATTGCTTTGTAATCAAAAACCGTTTTAAAAATGCGCAATAATTTAAATTGCCTTTCATGAGAACTGTGCTGATTATTCTAAATTGTTTCCCAGGCTATTTATTGCCAAAAAAAAAAGTCAGTCATAGATAATCACAGCTATACGGCTATATAATACTCTTACCGTACCCTTTCTAATCAGTTACTAAATACAACGGTTAACGTGTGATAAGAAAGACTGTTAAAGATGATAGAAAAAGAAAACAAAGAAGCAACAGACAAATAATACAAAACGCATGGCGAAGCTGAAAAGAGAGTAACAAAAATTCCAATTCACATACATAAAATATCATGTTATATTTTTATGTCGTGAGTATAAGAGTTCTTTAATTGAGCATCAGTTTTTAATGTCACAAAGACTCTCGCATCTCTCTCCGTGTCTCTTTGGGCTAATGAACTCTGCAGAGCGTGTCGTGTGGTCGACATGACAACTAATCAAATTGAAAGCAGAGCCGAAAGCCAGACCAAAGCAAATATAAATATAAATACAAATCAGCTGGTCGAGATTGGGTCACACTCTTCATCTCTTCCTCACACTTTTTTACGCTGTGTGTAAATAATGGAACGAATTTAGTAAATGCCTGCGGCAACTAAATTAAAACCTTTTTTCCGTATCAATTTGCACGCAAAATACAGAACAAAGAAGCGTATAAAATCTAGTACTTAAAGCTGCCAAAACAAATTGACTTCTAATTGCAATGCGCAGTTATTAAACTTTTTATTTTGTGAAATTTAAGTAGTTTTATCATTTTAGCTGTGTTGGCAAATTAGTTGATTGTATTTAATAACCAGACAACAAAAACTGCATTAATTATGTATGTATTTTTGATATTTTTTTCTCGTGTTAATTTTATGCACATTAAAAAACTTGTCTGATTATAATAAATTCGTTGTTGCGTTATTATTTAATAATCTAGTTAATAGCACTAATATTTGTCAGGGCTCTTTAATGTCCACAAATTTTATTAATTTGTTTTGTAAAATATGTTATTTATTGTGCAAAATTCACTTTTGTTTTTACCACAAACAAATCTGCCGGTGTGTAAAGTTTAAATATATTTTTCGTTGCGAAGTTCTCGATCGCGATCTGCACGCCAAACACGCGTCCCAAACACTGATCGCTCACTGTGCTGACAGTTCAACAGGCAAGCCAAAACTTGAAGCCGATTCCGATTCCCATTCTGAATCCGATTCCGATTCCTCGTGTACTGTTTATGGAAGCAGAGAGAGACGATGAGCAATGTGAAATGTGAATAAAGTAAACAATGTACATGTGTGAATGTTTGTTTGTTTTCATCTAAAATGATATAACGAAAGTACTCCAAACTCTGCCTCTTGATAATAGCGCTCTTCATACACAAGTCACGTCGCATGACGTCTGAGCGACAAATGCAGCGCCCTCATTCTATAGAGAGCGAGCTAGTTGAAGAGAGCGAGAGTGTTTGTGCTTGAGAGGCATTTTGACACGTCACTTTCCCTTTTCATAATCCAATGTTAACTCTTTTAGTCATAATCATGCTCAATGCGGTGGTTCATCGTGGAACGTTCGTTCACTTGTCAACACGATCATCTATAAACAAGCTAAAAATCAATGGTTATGGTATTAAAATTTAATGATTGAGCTACACGCGTTTCCTTTGATATTAAGTTATTTAAATGATTATAAATATGCCAAGCAATTATCTTTATAAATGATCTTGCACTTGAAATGAATGTGTGGGGTTTTTCTTTGGCTTGTACGCAAATTATATCGTTGGAAAATGCTAAGCTATTTTTGCATATTTTCCTTCGTTTGTTTAAGCTTAATGCCAAAAATAGCAATCATTTAATACGTTAATTATTGCATCACGAAAATTTATCTCGTTGCTGTTATGTAAACACAGATTGAATGGGATTTAGCAGTTTGCGAATTTAGAAATTCAATGTTGTTGAAAGTGTTCAAAAAATATGAAAGTGCGTCACTCCAACGACCACACACAAAGCAACGACAGCTGGTTAGAGAATTTTCTAATGGGTTTTCTGTGTATTTTCTAGGAATCTCAGAAGCCAATAACATTTTATTGATTTAAGTTATTTGAAGGGGATTTTAATATATATTTATACACTAAATAAAACAATTCAAGAGCCAAAATTGGAAATGTAATTTCAGTGAGAAAGTCTACAAATCCTTGCTTGCAAAGAGGATAAAAGTTGAATTACCAAAAGACAAAGCAAACATTTTTAATATTCAGAAGGAGATAGAAAGAGACTGAAAAACAAAGTCATAAATAAATTTACAACAGCATTGCATGCAAAATTTCAAGGCAAATACATGTTAGCCTCCTTCTCCTCGTTTTCCTTCTCCTCCATGACTGCAACAGTCAAGGTACCTCTTTGTAGCAAGTAACAAGTAACGGGTCATAAGCAATGCCCAAACTAATGTTCGAGTGTCCCTGTGAGTGTGGGTGAGTGTGCTGGGCTCTGTGTGAGCCTGGATTAGACAGACTTAAATGAATTTATGGCATGTGCTAATCTAAAGGGGATTTCACAGGAATGACAAAACTTTCCAAAGGATGGGCATGGCACACAAGCATTACGAATGTAAGTAAAAACCCAGGCAAAGATTAAAATACGGTGCCGACTTAAAAGAGAGATAAAAACTTTTTTTGTTTTAGCAATTGTTCCAGTCAAATGATATATTAATTGAAATTTACTTAAAATTCTACAATTCACTTTAAAGTGAAAGTAGAATATGTATTATTTTGTCTTATGCCTTACAATTAAGAGATGATATCATCAAAAGTATTGTATGTAGCAGCAGGAACAATCTTTCAAGTATGATTTAATATAAAATTTCAAAAATTTCTCAATTGCTTAATCACTTTATTTTATTGCAACATTTTAATTTATTTTGATTAGCCGTTGATATACCAACAGCAGGAGGGCGAGTTAGGGCTGTTTATTTTGCAAGGTCTATTTACATTTTAATATTTTTTCACAGCTCTCTTTTTTTTTGCTTTGCGAAATATATGCATGCATGCATATAGATTGCAAATATTTCAGCGCAAACACTTTTTTGTTTATATAATTTTCGACCTGTTGTTGTTCACAGTTTATTCAGCAAATAAATCTTATAAACACACACAGCAGCAACAGCGGTAGCAGTGGCAGCAGCGGCAACAGCAATGTGCAACCACCTGAGTAGTGGGCCAAGATCATGAAACGCGTGTCAAAATGTATGGCTAGAGCATTAGCTGACGGCATCATTGGCTTGTTTCTAAGCTCTATGGCCTTAGGCACCCGAAATCAATTATTTCCCTGCAGCAAGCGGAGATGGGATGCAAAATGCATCGAAGAGATACAATCTATACACTAAAATGTGGCCCAAAATGTTTACGCAACTAATTTCGGGCAGATACAAAGTTCGATGAGTCGTATAAACAAGCGTTGCAAATACCCAAATTGTTGCCCCATACAATTAGTGCACGCAGCGTGAAAACATTTGGGGCTGAAGCACGCAGGCGGCAAGGGTTTATCTATTGATGAAAAGCAACAAAATTTTCCAATTTGTACATTTTGTGGGCGCCAGCTTCTCTATTCTCTCGCCTATTTAGTCATAATGACGGATAGTTGGAGTTGCGGGTGTTGGTTGAACGTGGCTGGGATTAGATGCCACACCCACATGCAGTGCAGTGTACAGTGTCAAAAGCAGAAGGGGCGCGTATGCAAGTTGATTATATGCGTTGTTTTGCCACTTAATGTAATGAAATATGCATAATGCCATTAGGCAGACGACTGGCATGGCTGGCCTCAAATACCATAGCAGCATGATTACAATACGCATACGCCATGTATATGTTCGCACATCAAAAGCCCATGCATTACATCTTCATGTGCAAATATATATGACTTAAAGTTTTATTCGTCTGTGAAGAAAAGTAGTCTGAAAGCAGTAAACAAATTTGGCAAAGTTAACCATCTCTCATCGATATAAAAAGTTTTACTTTGGGACTAGTTGCAGCATTTTGTTTGGCTTGACAAAGTTGCAAGTTTTTCGTCACAGAAGTTTGTTACCTTTTTCAATTCTAGTCACATTTACACATTAAAAGCTTAAGTTTTATTTAATTGTGTGCCATTTATAAAGTGTTCAAACTGACATTTGTTTATTTGGAGCGTGTTGCATGCAACACATTAATAAAATTGAACACGTTATACTGTTTAACAAATAAATGCATATTTTCATAGCTAATGAACTGTATGCGACAAATTGGAGGCAACTCCCCTCCCCTCCCTTCAGCCTATAAACGAAGCATTCTGTAGATTATTTAGCAAAGCCAATTAGCATGCAAAACAAGTTGCAGCATTGCATTTATGTATGTATGCATGTGTGTGTGTTTGTGTGTGTGGGGCAAATGCATAAATATTGTCAAACACACACACACACATACATACACACATGAGCACTTTTGCATATTTACTCTTCTTATTTAGAGGCAACAACAAATGCAATCGCCAATCGCTTGCGGCAGCTGCAATATTCGCTGCCGCGAGGCACCAAAAATGTATGCAACATTATGCGGCATGTGTGTGTGTGTGTGTGTGCTAAACAGTCATGAATTTCAAGCAGAAGCCGCAAACAAACCCAAACCATTACCTCGTTCTCCCTCTCTCCCTCTCTCCCTCTTTCATTCTTTGCATGCGTAATAGATGCGATGGGTATGAAATTGCAGTTGCCTCAGAGACTTTTTCGTGTTTGACTTTTGGCCGCGCACATTGGGCAAAGAGGCAAACGCGAACTGTGCTCAATATACCCCAGTATTTCCGCCTTTTGGCCCTTCATTTGCATACAAACACACAATATAGACACACACATACATCTATATATATAGATCATGGCTTGGCAATTTGCATGGCGTATTCGTATATGTAAATTGTATGCAACTCCTGGCACACAAAATGCGCCAATAAGCATGCTAAACAATTGCACCTGACCCTTAGTATGCATTCACCCCCTCCCTTCTCCAACTATGCCTTTGTATTCCCCTGAAAGCCGCATACATTCATCAATTTCTCATTGATTTGTCATCGGCAGGCCAACAAACAGCCCAAAAGGTATTCATTCCCATTTGCCGGTTACTTTGATGCCAGCTGAGAATGTAAATACAAATCGATTGCAACTCTATTCACATTCTGATAACTTTCTGTCGACTTGCTGATGCGTATTTATTACCTATTGTATAAACATAGTGCATCATCAATAGCTGCCAATTATTTCAATAATTTCTTTCAAATAATATTAGCCACATTCTCATGTAAACTGATATTGCAATTGAGAACTATTCGCTTAATTGACAACTAATTAGCATTTAATAAAACGCTAACAAAACGTTCTCATTTAAAAGTTATCCTTTAGTCGGTTGCTATAAAAAGTTTATTCATTAATTAATTAAATAGTTATTCACATAGAAAACATGTTTTAGTTTAGTTTTTGGACTTTTTGGGTGAGCATAAATCTTATATAGATGGCTTTATAACATCAATATGTATTAATATGGCTTAAAAGTTTAAGCTTAAAGCTTTTCACCAATGGCCGAATCATGACTAAAACTACTTTTGTGCCAAAGTTATGACACTGGAAAATTGTGAAAAACTTTTTATTACTCAATGATATTTAGTTTCTTACTGATGCATGCCACCTGATGCAACCTGCCACTTGGCGGAAAATGTCCAAAATATGACAGTCACTTAAAAAATTAAGCACACCAAAGCTAATGCTACAGATACCCTGCATTGTACTATGAAATTTGTTATTATATGGCAGTAAAAATTAAACACTTTGCGGATGCATCGCAAAAAAAAGTTATGAACAAAACTCTAATTGCGTAGCATGTTGTGGCACGCCCATATGCATGATAGGTGTGTTTATAATTTACTATGAATAAGTCAGGCAAGCGTGAGTGAGGCAAGCACTCTTCTGCTTGGCTACGTTTACCAACACTTGCACAGGATGCACACAGACGAATTGGAAGCGTGTTTTGCAACATTCTCGCGTATGAGTTCATGCAGAAGCCCAGACATGGTGTATTTAGTTTAACAGCTTGCCAGCGACGACATGCGACACTGACACGACAAGTGTTAATGCGCCACGCCCTACTGGCTTACCCCTCGTCTCCCCCTTTTGCCATGTGGCTGGCAAAAGTGCAAAATGGCGAGCATTTCTCTTTTGCCTTTTTTACAAATGAATAAAATGTTGCAACATTTGTGCAGCCAAACTAACTAAAAACTTTGCTGCACCCTAACATACTTCACACACTCGCACACACACTCGTTCTCTCTCTTTCTAATGTGCTGTGCACTTGAAAATCTCATTTCTTGCCTCGCAACTGCATAAAAAGTTTTTAATCAAATTTTTCAATTTGGTTCTCTGAGCTGTTAATTAAAAACGGCGAATTTCAAACTATGTATGTGTGTTTACGGGTGTGTGTGTGTGTGTGTTGTAAGTTGATTAGATTAGTTTGTTAGTTTGACGTTTTAAAGCCGACTGCAGGCAGTTCGCACAAAGCGATTAAATTAATTTGTTGTTCTTTTGTGTGTGTAAACATATTAAGTATACGCCGCCGCTTTAACCAAAACATAACCACAATCCTAGAAACTTGATCTGCGTAAAGTTTGTCTGCGGCAGCGCTTTCTAATTAGCTGTTAATTTCTTGATGGCCTGTAATAAAAACTCTAGAGACCAGACCATGTGCTTGTGATTTGTGATAAGGCGCGATAATTCATTCAATTAACAGTTCGGTGGCTGTGGTACTCTACCCAGAGCTACACTAAGAGAAACAAGGCTTTAGTTGGCCAAACGTTATCCCCTTTTGAAAATCAGGTGTTCTGTGTCTATACTCTTTAGAATATTAATATCCAAGTGTACTCTGTCCCTTGTGTGCTTTTCGTCTGTCTGGCGATCATACCACTTATTACAGCCCCCTCCAAACAAACTATGAACGGGGCAATGACTTGCCTAAAAAAGCGAGAAGGAAACTAGGTGCAGCCCGCCTGGTCATTGGCTTGTAAATAAATGTAATTTAATGCTAATTAAAAGCTCGTTGTAAGCCAACATTTGCTAACACACAGCGACAGACAGCAACAGGATTGGGAAATGGCCTTTACACCCTTAGTATAGGTGTGTGTGTGTGTGTTAGCTCTTTTTCACTAATGCCTTTAAATTGGTGTACGGAGCCGGCGTTTGTTTATTTATAATAATCGTTATAATATGCACAAATTAATACAATGTGCTGCGACTTAACTTCACTTTACTCCAACACAGCAATTAAGTAACTTGAAAGCAGAACTAAGAACAACAAAAACAACAACAGCAACAATAGCTATGTATATGTATATATATAGAAAAGTCAAGCAAGCCACACCTAAAAGCATTCTACAATTTCTCGACACAAACTGCAAATTAAGTTGTAAAAACACTCGACGGCCATTGTTTCGTTTCTTTCGTTTTCATTTTATTCTGGCGTGGGCGGAGAGTCTGGCGTCTGGGGCAATAAAAGTGTTGCGGGTAAAAGTCATAAAAGCCCGTCCAGCGGCGAACAAAGTGAGACGAAAAAAAAACACAGAGAAATGAAGACAATTGACAATGAAGCAAATGACAGCCCCAATGGGCAATCAAAAAACAAGTAAAAGAAGCAGAAAATGAACAAAGATGAAAAAAAAAATCCTGCAGCTGCAAAAGATTCCGAATGAAGTCTTTGAAGGCTTGTTCTTTATCAATATGCAAATCAGCCTGCAGCATCAACTTTTGTGTGCATACATATTTTTCAACTAATTATTATTAAAATAATAGAACACGGCCAAAAGGCGAAATTTGAATTCCAGCCATAACAGTTTGACTAACATATACTCTTCAAGTAGTTTAAGTTTTAAGCGAATTTAAGACAGAAAACTTTTATTAATGAATTTAAATCATGTTACCTAAGTGCTCTTAGAGCCACTATAACCATTTAATACCCTTTCAGCAAAATGCAAAATGACGAAGCGTAAAGAACATAGTATGACAACACGAAACTAGTTTTTGTGTTTTCCCCAAAAACTTTCTTATCACAATGTGCTGCTAGACAAACAACAGTGTCTTGAGGCGCAATGTGGGTGGCGCGCGAAGGCGTCATAAGTAATATGCAAAGCACTAGAAGGCCCAGGGAGCATTTACAATGCATAGTATACTATTTAATGAAAGTACTCTTTCGTGCATAGAACAAAAAGAGCGCTGAAACCGAAACAACTAAACAATATAAAAGAGTTGAGCGTGTTGAGGAGAGCGGAGGCGATGATGGCCCAGAAACTTGTACAGACTGAAGCAGCTGCGCTGTTTATTTAAGCTGCTTCGGAAGCTTGTACAACTTTTGAGCTGTAGTTGTTCTACTATTTTCTTTATGCTACCAAGATTGCCCAAAAAAAAACAAAAACATGCCGGCCAACTACAACAATATCAACACAAAAAACAACAACTAGACCACAGTTGTTTGATGAAGTTGTTCATCGTCGTTGGTTTGGATTTTCTTTTTGCTTTTTTGGCACAACTTTTTTATATGCGCTGTGTTGGGTTGTGCCCGAGTGTTAAGTTGCATTTCAAGCAAATGAATTTAGAAGTCTTATTTAACAAGTTTCTTCATCGTGCCATCGACAGCTGGCCAAAAAGCTCAGTTTGGCTGTTGTGGTTGCATGTTTTGCCGTTTTATCGGTAAACTTGTGCAAAGCACTTGAAAATTTGTGAACATAATAAGTTGATTTTTCGTCGAGCAAAAAAGCCAACTTGGCTTTTCTTCTAGCATCAATTGTTATGATTTTGTTGCTGCTTTCTAGGATTATATATTCTTTTAATGCTTAAACAGAGCGTCTTTAAACATTGCGATGTTGCGGAAATTAAATATTTCATAATTAACGCAAAATTGTCTTTTTAAGGAGTGTCGTACGCTTTTATTCAGCAGTCAACATTAAAGTTGACTTAATTTGGCATAAGAAATAAATAAAAGAAAACTACCAAACTGTGAAGCATGCAACATTTACATACAGCAGAGTTCCTAGACCACACACACACAGCGTAAAAGTGGAATAAAAAAAGTATCCATAAATTCGCATTTTCTTGTTCTCTTTTTTTGGCTTCTAATTAAAACAAGTCACGTACATTTTAAATTAAAAGCGGCCTGGGCACAAAGCAGCCAACATTTCACTGACCACAAAAACTACGATGGCAGAAAGTAACTTTAGCCACTCCCACCACTAACAGCACCACCCCCTGAGCTTGTAGAGGGGCAACGCAGTCACGCAGCTGACTGTCAGGGTTGGGACACACAAATCGACAGTAGTCGTCGTTGTGGTAACAATGTCACACGCAACTTTAATTATAAATGTCACAATAATTGAACTGTAAAACATGGCCAAGTTGCAGTCCTTGCTAGCCAAGGCCAAGCTACTAGTATTAGCCAGACATGGCCTGACCAAAAATACAAACACGTTTAATTTCTAATCCAAGCGATTCGATGGCTAATAGCTTAGCCCACAACTATAATGAGCTGTGTCTGCGTCATCAATGTAACCATATATATATATAATTATAAGCAAAGCATCAGATTTCGTCTTTAAAATAATGAGCTGTCCGTGCGGTTGGCCATTGATTCAAGTCCCCAATGGCGAGCAGAGTGTCTGAGTGTGTGTTTGCCAGCCACAAACAGCAAGCTTACAAACCTGACCACACATCTATTTCCAAAGCATGATATGTGTGGCAGCCACAAAACCTCTGAATGCTGTGCGTCGTGCGTGTTTCCTGTGATAAGCATACTAGTTGCAGTCCAGTTCTGTGTACTAAGCAATTATCCAACTACTGTCAACTCAATTACCATCCAACAGGGTATCCTTAAGTATAGCATACTCGTATTAAGACTACATTCAAATGCTTAGATTTAATCTTAGTCAAAGGTTAAACTAAAAGTTGCAATTGAGTTTCATAAATACTCGTATTAAAACAAGTTAAAACTACTTAATTTAAATAATATGGTTATGCACTTATCAAGTCATTTATGCAGCCGCAAGCTGGGCAAACTTTAACATACTTTCGGCCATATTCATAATGGGGTGCAAAAGTTTAAATCAATTAGAAAATTTGCTTTTCCGGTTTTTGTGAACTTTCCGTGCCATGTGAAGTAGGCAAGCGAAAAGCTCTTTGCTCTCTTTGTGCAACTATCTTCTTGTTTATTCATTGAATTTTCTGCTTCAATTAAAAAGCCATTAGAAGTGGCACACACACCCGCATACACACACACACATTTATACAGACTGTGGGCTTAACAAAGGGCACGTTTCAATGCCGTTGTCCTGGCAACTTGACCGACAAACAACAAACAAACAAAACTGTAAACAGAAACTCACCTTCTACTACAACAACTTCACCTATCCCGCAATCAATATTATTATCCTTTTGCCTGACAAAAGCACAACACACAGTAACAACAAAGGCCATTTGCATACAAGGTTTTTCTTACTTAGCCTGTTGTTGCTCATGGCTTTGCCTTTTGTCTTTGACCTTTCTGCTGTCTTGGCCTAATTTATATTTAATGCTTGCTAGCTTGCTCAAGCAGCTGCCGAATGCCGAATTTGGTAGCTCAGACTGTTTGACTGGCTCAAGGTGCCAGACCGGAGGGGTCAAGAACATGTTGTTGCCGCTTATTTATATTTAATTCCTTGGGGCTAATTGGCAAGCGGCGCTGGCACAAATCAAGGCCATAAACTTAATACTATACACAACGAAATGATATTATGGCATTATAAAGCCATTATATTGAACACAATTGATTCCCATGCTCTCGGTTAATTTAGATCCTCATGCTTCACTACAGTTTATAAATAATGACAAACAACAATTAAAATGCCAGGGATTTTATGTTGCGAGCTGCTTGTAATTTTCATAATAAGCTGCTTTAATGCAAATGTTCACAAAATTTGATGCAATGATGCAGACAGCCGCAGCAACAAAAACATCTGTCCTTGCTGCATCCGGTTGCCAGTTTGTGCGACTAGAATTCGAAACACAAAATCATTTTTATGCCGCACTCACTGTGTGTGTCCCTGGTTTTGGCTGGCTTGGTTTTGCCTGCTGCCTGCCGACTCATAAATATTCACGTTTAATGCAATGCGAATTTCGCAAAATATTATTTGCAGATATCAATCGGTTGTCGGACAGGATGCAGCAGCAACAAAAAGTGGCAAATACAATTTTCCAGCATGACAAACTTTAATGTTAGTTTTTGGATCCTTGAATTATGTACGTGTTAAATTGAAAAGCCACAGAACGTTGCCAGATGTTGTGACAATCTTTTTCCAATCACATATCAAAGATGGAGCTTTAAATAAAACATGCAACTCGAACAAGTGCCAGAAGTAATCTCATCTGAACTATAAATATTGATGAAATAAATAAAAACACAATCAACATTCACATTTTTAGTCCAAACTTTACACTCAAAATATTGAAAAACTAAATTTAAAATAAATACATAAAAAGTACTGTTGGCAATTTCATTATCTTAGCAAGCTTGGCAACTCAACCAGGCAAATCAACAACAAGTTGTATTATTAATTAAGCAAATTGGCTCAAAATAGAATATAACAAAATATTCGTATTATATGCTTTACAAGGTGAACATAAAACAGAATGCCAATAGTACAGACGGTCAAAACACACACAAAAATTGCCTGTTTAACAAAACTTTAACGAGAATTGCTAGAGACTCTCTGTTGCTGAGGGCCATGTGCGCCTAAAAGACGACTGCACAAAAGCTGTGAAAAAAGTTTTGTTTATGCGCCCTGTTTATGTCCATTCATTATGCAAAAAGCTAAAATACAAGCAAACACCAACAGCAACAGCATCGAGGCGCATAGTTATGGCCCGCCTCATAAACTAAAGTACACACAACTTTATTTTTGTCACTACTACAAGTACAAATGCGAGTGCTACGAGTATTTTGCCTACAACTCGGTGAATACACTCGAGGGTGGGTTGTGGCTGCTTCATTACCCTAATGAACTTGAAAAAGTATCGGGTGTACAAAGACACAGTGAGTCCAAACAGTCACCGCACACCGCCACAGACAATCACCTGGTGCCGCGCTGCCTGCCGTCAGCCAACCTTTAACGCCATCCTGCTCTTCAATTCTGGCACCCTGTTTTGGTAACTTAAGAGCTAGTAGCCTGCCAGCAGATTTGCGTGTAATGAGGTCATAGTAACAAGTGTTGACTTTAATTAGTGCGACGCTGCTCCCTCCTAACCTACTTCTCTTTCACACTCCTTCTGTCTTGCTCTTGTTATATTTTCCATTTTCCATTTTTTTCTCCCATTTATTTTGCATAGCAAGCAAATGAGGCTATCGAGCCATGTGACGATGCCTTAGCTACAAATTATGCGTTAATTACGGCCGTCAAAATGAGAAAAAGATACATTTAAGATGTTTTCCATGCTAAATTTGTATACGTCAATCAGTTCATAATGAAATTTCTTATAAAATAATCACATTTCATTAATAGGATTGCTGGAGCTTTCAGTATTGGTTGTCAAGGTGCTAAACTTATTAATTCGATGCGATAACATGTCGTATGATTAATAAGCAAAGTTTGACAAAGCTAAACAGCATATGTTATGTCGCCCGCCAAACAAATAGCGAAAGTCAAGCTAAGAACTTTGTTATATAAGAGCAACCGCAACCACACTAGCACTCACATGCACGCATATAGCAATAACAATGAAAGAATGTCTCTAAAATGCTTATTTACATACGAACGTTGAAGTTGGAGTGAGTTAAAAGGCATAAGTAAAAACAGCAGCAAATGGCAGCTGAAGAAGTCAAGTGGTTTTTGCCGAGTACCAGCGGCATTTGTTGATTTTATTGACATGTAACTTGGTGCTGGGGATCCTTGTGCCTGCCTTTTTTCTAGTCCCCTCTGGACGTGCGCTGCCTTTTGCATGTCCTTTTTCATCATGTCTATGTGTGTCTATGTGCCGCGGTCTTAAAATGCGCCATAAAATTGATAAAATCAGTTGATTGTAAAAATTGATAAATTGAAATTGATTGAGGCAGCGATTGAAGGCAAACCGAATGTCTTTGATGCCTTCTCACACTTTTTGCACTTTTTGCATCGAGAGACCGCAATTGGGAATGCGAGTGAGTTTGAATGGCGCCCACAAAATGACATTGGAGAAACGAAAGACGGCAGCCAATAATTGAACTTCTCTGTCTCCATATCTAGCTCAGGCGGGGGCTATAAATTAATTGACAATCGATGGAGCATGTTGCCTTTGCTTTTCCTCACACCAGTTTTTCTGCATATGTTCAAGCACTTAACACAAATCAATTTCACTTTGATATATTTCGTATGCAAATTAAATTCAAAATGTCTTATTGCGAAATATTAAAGCAATCTACGAACCCATACTGGTGCAGCTCTTTAGCTTCTCACTTGCAACGAAAATTGATATTGTTATAAAGCTCCGTTTGACTTTGTTGCCAGTGCACCGGATGTGACCTTACCACAGGTATTTCCGGCATGCAATAAGCGTGTGTGTGCGTCAATACCATTGAGCGATTGCGTAAATGATGCTCGAACATATTTGATTGTCAAGCACTTTCGATGCAATACACAAATTCCACGCGTTGACAATTTGCAGCAATCATTTTGACAATTGACAGCTAGCTGGAAATTTGCATCCATTTAACTTATACAAAATGCAAAACAGCTAAACTGTCAAAATGGACGAACTAAAATGGTCGGCAACCAATTTAAACAGTTTGCCCTTATTTGGCTGCCGTTGGTTTTTTAATGAAATTGGATTTTGGCCTGATTGACGTGCACTTTAAGCGGCTCACAATGGCCCATTGGCAACACCACGCCCACATATGCCTGAATCTACTTAAATGAGGATAATCGTGCTGTAAATACATCGATTGTGTTCTGAAAAACGGTTTAAGCTTAATATCGCGCAAATCAATACAGTTTCGATTGCATTTTACAATTCATAACTAGCAGTAAATAAATAAAAAATTTTGGGTGTAATGATTTTCTGCAAAAGTAAGAATCATTCTAAGGATGAAAATCGTGTGATTAATCCAAGACTGACCTGCTTTGAATTGACATGAAAATCGACTAAAAATTAAGTTCATAAAAAATCGACAAAAGGTAAGGTTTTTTATTTTGTATTTATTTAAATGCAGTATTAATCTAGAGCGTAAATCAAGACTTTTGATGTATTACATATGAAAATCGGCTTAGCTTTGACAAAGTTATGGCAATCGAAATTTTGTCCTAGTCCCAAGTCGATTTTAAGTCACAAATTCTTAAGAGGGTATTTGCCGGTCGGTCTTCATCTGTTCGAGCCACCTTACTTGATGTTTTTATCGTACGGAAAGGATTGAGATAGCCTTTAGCTTTACAAAAAATGCAAATTGCATATAAGCATTGCCAAAATTGGCAATACACATGCAAATCAATTCAATTCAGTTTTCATACAGCTTTATTTTTACAATGGACAAACTCCAAACGAAATGCATTTTTCCGGAATGCAAATGAATACACAAATACGCTGATATGATTTTCTGTATGTATATATTATTAAAAAAGGAAATTCAAGGAACGTTTGGCTGCTGATAATCGTTTGTCAGTTAACAAGTTAAGCGCGTTATAACGGACACGCGGCGTATACAGGTTTATTAGTATGTTGCGACTTTATATTAAATGCTTATTAAATTGTATGTTTTCACATTAAATGGTTACTTAATTGCAACAATCGGTGGCACTCACTTGCAGCAGTTGCACTTAGAGTTGTCCGTTACAAAAGTTTTTTAATTACGAAAGTTTTTCGGTCGCCTACAGCAACAGCAACTACAGCCACTACGGCTTCAGCTGCAAATTAAATATATTTACTTAATATTGTTTGCAATTTGCAGTGTTCAATTTCGAGTCGAGCTGTTGCTCAGTTGCTTCTTCTTCTTCCTTTGCTGCTCAGTCGCAAATGAGACGCGTTTACTGCCACTTGTCAAGTTGACTTATAACCGTGTTGAAACCTTCCCTTGCACCTGTATCCCGTGCGTCCTTGTCTGTATTCTGTGTGCATTTAGGGCGCTTATGCACAAATGAGCAAAAGTTAACAAGCGGCAAAAGAGACGAAGAAGTGGAATTGCAAACGAGCTGTCTTATTATAGTTGATGCTGATGCTGCTTCCTCTGAGTGTGTTGCATGCTGCGGTTTTTAGCGTCATTGCCTTGTGCCTTAAGCAAAGTCGCAGCAGCTGCCGATGCGTTGATCCTTAAGCGCGTCTCCTAAGTGCCCTCTTCAAACCGCACATACCAGACATGTGTGCGTGTGTGTGTGTGTGTGTGTGTGTGTGTGTTAGCGGGTGCGCGAAACCTCAAGCGCAATTATTACTTTAAACAGAACTTTTGGTCCAACAAAGTGAGTGCAAACTTTTGTAGAAAGTAATGCAAAGCATTAACCAAAACACTTGAGCCAGTTTTATGCTTTGATTTGAAGAAGAAAACTATTATACTTTGGATAAACAAAGGCAAGCTGCTGGAAAGGAAACTTTAACCTCACCAAATAATAAGAAATCGAATGCGTCGTGGTGCAATTTAGTTTAACCAACAATTTTCTTCCTCTCTCTTTTGTGTGCAACAAAGTTTGTTTAAGCTTTAAGTAACTGTCAAAATGGCTTTGTGCTCTGTTTTAATTTTAGTTTCAGAACACAAAATTCCCCAAGATACGCAAAAATATTCCAATAAAAATCAAAGTTTATGCGCAAAGCGTTTGACTTTCAAAGCCCGTCAAATGCATTTAGCTGTACCTTCTCCTGCAGCCAGCAAGAACAAACACATAGACACACAGAAACAAAATAGAGACACGCATATAATTTACACATAACTTTTGGTTTCGGTTTGACATTTTGTGGCTAAATTGTAATATGTAACAAAAGTGGGCAAAAGTTACGACAACGGACAGCAGAAACGAAGAGAGACAGCGAGGGAGGGAGGAAGGGTAAAAAGCAAACAAAAGTGATGGGAAATGCATTTGGCAAGCGGAGACTTTACAGCCAGTTCGTAGTTGTTATTGTTATTATAGTTTGCTATTGCACAACGCCAAACTTTTTGGCCAGCATTCGAGTAATCAGAAGCAACTGCAACTGTGTGTATGTGTGTGTGTGTGTATCTGACAAATTAGCATGCTTGCCAGTTGAAAGTTGGAATCATTGGCTTCTAGTTTTGCTGTACGCATTGTTTGCTGTTTGTCTTTTGTGGTTTTTGAGCAGCAAGACCGTCAGCGAGTTGAGCTTTAAGCCTTAAAAGGCAGCGCCGCACGTGTCGTACTTTTACATGAACATGTGACATCGCATAACTCAGTTTGTGCCTGTCTTTGTGTCGCTTAAATTACATGCAACATTCGCTGAGTTCACCACACACGCACACCCACAATCCAAGCCTTGAGGCACACAACCATGAGCTATGAAACTTTGTCTTGCAGCAGCAAAGCAGCCAACGTTGCGGCAACAACCAAATGCATTGCAACTTTATTAAAAAGTCGTAAAAGTTATAAAAACTACTAAAAGCAATGGTAATAACTTGTTGGTTTTTTATTGTGCTGCCTCTCGCATAGAGTAGATGTCGCGCAAAAGGTAGAATAAAACTTTGCCGCTCGCTACGCTGTTGACAAAAACCCAAAAACAAAAAAACAAACAGCACAAATAAGCAGCAATATGGCAAAGGCAAAGGAAAAATGCGTAGAACTAAAGTGGCAGATACCCTATACACAAGTCTGCATAAGATGCTCAACATGTTTTTCAGCTTGACTTACCTTAAGGCTTCTTTTATACATTTAACAAACTTTTAGGGTATAAAACTCCCCAAGGACAAAATCAAAAACTCTGCAAAAGCTCTAACCCCATAATTTGATAAGTGCACGAACGTAAGAACCTCAAAAATCAAATAAGAAGAGCCAACCAACTTTATTGCACCATTTTCTATCTTATTGCAAACGTCTTTTGCTGCCTGCGCTCAAAAGTATGCAATGAATTGTTGGCATCGTTGTCGATAACAACACAGCAGCAGCAGCGCTACCAGATCGCTTCAAATGCGCATTACACTGTTTATGCTGTCGCCATTTTGTGACTTATGAACTGTTGTTGTTTTCGTTTTCTGTTGAATGGCTAATGCTTGTTCTCAAAGTTGGTATTATTGTGCGAAGCAATCGTCAAAACATTTGTGGTTTCTTAAGCAGCTTATTGAAAGAGTTGTTTTGTTTGCTTCATTTCATATAACATATTTATGAGTTTTGAGCTTATTATAATTGTTCTGCTGAACAATTACTCAAAGATTTATTAAACTAATCTTGAACCAAAACTAATTGCAACTCAACTATGATGGTTTAACCCCCCAGAAACCAATTATGAAAAGCATGTTGCACGTTTGGATATTCTCGAATTTTAGTGCACTCAATTAACAATAGTGCTGCTGCTTGGCTTAGCTTAAGCGCAAAATCAATTGCATACCGGCAAATTTATAATAATTTATGTTGCATAAATGAACATGCGCCACGATATTTAGCTAAATACATTAGCCGATGGCAATTTAATTTAGTACATGCAAAAAAATAAAAATAAAATATTATGCACAGAACTAAATTCAAATACGCATTATGCAATTTTAATTGCCGAATGTGTTTTTGCTGTCATTATTATATGTATTGTTGTAGTTTTTGTTGCAGTTGCATAATATTAATTGCGCTTATTGTGCGCATGTTAGACAATAATTAGCACGAAATTAATGCTCAAAGAGCAAAACAATTAGTCACACACCTCACAACAACCTCTCAGCCAAAGCACCTCAAAACAAACCATAATCAACAACAACATCATCATCATTAGCATCATAATTAGCTTGGGAGACTGGCAGCATAATTCAATTTTGATTTTCAATGTGATCTGCTCAATCGTCCAATCAAACACTTCGCATGCAGCGCGTAATTACGCGATTTGTGCCACAACAAGAAAATTGATTTAATCGCAGATATTTCTGGGAATCCAATTTCCACGAATTCAACGTTAAGTGTGAGTTTTCTAGAATTTATTGAAGCTACCCGCAAAAGCTTATACATGCCTTAAATACCAAACAAATTCAAATTGTGTGGTTTTAAGCTACAATCATGCGAAAGCCTGTCAAACGCATATGGCGGGAACACACACTTAGTGCTTTGCATAACTCTCTGGAAATGTGTGTGTTTTCGATAAGAAGCAGGATTTACGAGCGAATGGGCGTCTGGTCAATGGCACTGTTCAGCAGTTTTGGCTGGCATTAGAAAAGGGCATTTAAAAACTGCTGCAAATTGTGCAAACGCAGCGCCGCAGGCATAACATTTTTCATGCACACACGCGGGACTACAAAACAACACATACTGGACCATAAACTAACACAAACACACACATACACACACACAGACACGCACAGTGACGCATTGGGAAAGACAATGCTTGCTTGCATTCGAAATTTGGCCAACAATATATATTTCAGAGGAGCGTGCAACCAAAGACGACGACGTTGCAAAAGTTGCAAAGATGCTGCAGCAGACGTTGACTTTGAAACTTGTGAGCCCCGTGAGCATGTGTGTGTGTGTCTGTCTGTGTGTGTTGCCAAAATCAGCTTAAGCATGCACATTGTACACACAAGGAAAAGGATAAAGAAGTTGTAAAATAAGTTGCACGAACTCATACCGAATTTCATAAATTTTCTATAAAGAAAAACACATATCAAAAAAAATAAGAGAAAAGAAGGAAAACTGTTAAGGGGCATTGTCTCATGCTAGATTTTGTGTGTAAATCGATATCGTTAAATTAAAAAAAATTGATTGTAAATTATACACTTTAAAATTGCTTCAAGCGACTGTTCTAAACTTTCCCAAACTTATCTCATATTTTTTCAAACGATAACAGACAGGTTTTCTTATCGCAACAGAATAAAGAAACTAAAGGCATTTTGTTTACCTTAATTCACTTTACGATTTCTAATTTAATACAACAAGTTTGTGCGAGTTTTGTGTACTCTGGCAACTTTGACAACTTTTAGCAGTGTTGCAAAACAATTTAAGCTCTTGGAATTTAAATAAAATATGATTCACAGAGTCAATAAAAGTCTTCCCTACCTTAATTACAATTTGCACTTCATCATAATTACAGTCACATTTAAGTTTCCTGTATTACCAATAATATGCGAGAAATACAAGCAATTAAAATGGATTTTGGTCAATTAAGGTCAAAAGAAAGAAAGAGAGAGAGAGAGAGGATACAAGAGAATCCTTGTGTTGGCTGACATCGCAAATGAGCTAAATATTTTTATAACTTAATTAAACACTGATTTTCCTTTCACCATTTTATGTACAATTTTTATGGCAAAACGGCAAGGACAAGGAAGACTTGCCACAGAAAATGAAGTTCTCTACGATTTGTTTTATTGTCCATCGTCGTCGGTTGGGGTCGACACTTGGGTTTGCTTTGTGGCTTGCTGGTGGCAAGCTGATGGTTTGCTTGTGGCTTGTGCTGCTGGTCAGCTGCCAACTGGGAGTATTACTTATACATACATAGTATATGCTGTGTCGGCTCTTTTGGCCCACAGGCAACGTAAAACTTATTTTATGTAACTGCCAATTGTTGGACTCACTTTTTGCTAGCTTCAAACCAACTGCCAATGTGTCCAGTTTTTCGATACTTCCACACACACATACATACCTACAAGCTCTTGAAGCTATTTCTTGGATTTTATTTTGATTTTCTTTTGTGAGCTTCTTGTGTGCTTAGGAGCCCCAAGGTGTCAATGGCTGTGTGACTAATAAGTTTAATGGCTTTTTGTGTTGTGTAAAATTTATTCAAGACAAAATAAAGTCATTAAAATGCAATTAATATTTGTTGGGGCAAAACTCTTCAGTTGTTGCTTCTAGCAAGGGGTTTTTACATACATTTTCATAGCTTAATTCAATTCATTACGCAAATTTTAAATCTTTACCAAGAGCAATAAGTTGTCCTACAGTGAAGAGGGTGCTGCTGACAATTTAGTTGCTTCAATTTGAGGCATCCCAAGGATTAGTTCTTTGCCATGGGGCTGACAAATTGCCAATTTGTTTAACTAATCCCCCAAATAGTTGTAGGGTGATAATATTAATGTAAAGTAGTTGAGATTTTTATTGTAAGTTTATTGAATGTAGTAAACTATTTTCAACTTATGTATTGTGTTCAAAAGTTTTTCAATTGAGAACTTGATAAAAATTTGCCAGTTGCTTAAATAAGTAATACCTCAAATGACTCCACTAAAAGAAGAAACCAACTTCAATGCAATAAAAGCGAAAAACGCAATAAAGATACGAAATACAGAGCACCTGGTGCCTGATGCCCGTTGCCTGTTGCCTGTTGGCTGTTGGCTGGTGGCAGGTGCCTGGTTGCATCCACACACAAGCTAACCGAACCGAAGCCAAGACAAATGTGTTGTAAATAACGCGTATCAAAGTGTTGTGACAACGCCAACAGCATCCAAAGCTGCGTAAATGGTGTATACCAGTTGGAAGGGGGTTTGTAAAAGAGACAGCAAGATAGAGAGAGAGAGAGCGGACACACAATCTACTCGAGAAGACAACTCAACAAACGGGAAACACAAATAAAATATGTTGCACACTTTGCCACGCACAGTTGCACCCAAGAAAAGTACAAGGAGCTGGCGAAACGAAAACGAAAACGTAGAAAAAATTACTCAAATAAGTAGATTGTACCCCCAACAACAACAACAACAGCAACAACTACACCAAAGTCGATGGCAAAACAGCTCATGTTATGCAATTTATGTGTGCATCCAACAGTTGCAACAACAACAACCAGAACAACAAGTACAAAACTGATACAGCTACCAATAGTAAGTAATAATAAATCCTTTGAGACAGTTTTCAGAAATGCTTTCTTAATACACCGTCGAACACTTTGTCACTGTTGCCAGCTAAAGCTTGAGCAGGATACGAGCTGAAATCTCTGGGATACGTAAGCAGAGTGCAATGTTCAAAGTGGATGACCATCGACCATCGAACCATCATCATCGACAGCCAAGCCACTGACCACACAAAGCACAACAAAAAACAAACAATATGGAGAAATCATTAAAAAAAATGGAAGGAAAATCGTAGCAGGAGCACAACAACAAACTTGCTTTATGACATTTTCACTGACATCAATTGCTGACCACATTCAATTCGAGCAATGTCCTTCGCTTCCCGAGAATTGATAATGTGAATTTATTTTTGCAGAGTGTGTTGTTGACATTATAATTGAAACATCATTAAAAAAAGGAATTATGTTTAATATATCGTGTGAAAATGATATATTCAATTCGTTAAACAAAGCTTTCGAAACTCTATTCATGAACTAATACACATGGTACATAAATAGTAGCCGATGGACAAAACTCAAACTCAATTTCATGAATCGTTCATGCATGTTGTCATGTTGTTGCCCATTCTGTCTGAGCACATCTGTCTGTCTATGTATATGTTTGTGAGTTAGTAGCAGCTCTCCTGTACTTGTGATTCGCAACTGAAGGACATGCTCGGTGACACATTGTGCATATGCAAAGCTACCCAGAACACAAAACAGTAATCTATTTAATAACTCACGTGGAGTACTCGTGGGGCGACAATGTCGGCGCGATAAACTCAAACCGACTGGCCCATGTCCAGGTATCCTGCCCCTACATCCCCTCCGCCTGTTGACCACAACGGTCAGTGGCAATGGCAGAAGGTAACGTTGCAGAACGGACTCGACAAATGGAGGTGTGAGAGCAAAACGACATCATCGAGCACAACGAGGAAATCTATCAAAAAATTGTGACCACAAAAATGTATTCGAAATGTCCCAAATGGAAAGAGCAAAACTTGTATGCAGGGATGCAGAATGTTATATAAGGCTCAAATGTTCAGTTTAAATAGTTGGGGAAGGCATGAAACTATAATATGTGAAATGTTTTGTTTGGGGTCGACAAACTCTGCGCTTCCAGCCCTGATTTTCGTGGGACTGGGCTTGATTATAACAATCACACTAACTTAATTACACGCATACATAAGCACAAACACACACACGCACACACACACACATGCTGCAAAGGACAGGGTCGCTGCCGCAGGACATAATGGCAAAGCTTCTCTACCCAAATGATAAGCAAAGCCAAGCGGTTAACCGCAGCACAGTGAGCGTCAGCAGTATACACACACATATGTATGCAAAATGTGCTATTCTGTGGCCAGCTGACAACTGTGACGTTATTTTAATGAAAATTGACTTTTGCTGGTGGGCTTACTTTTTATATTTTTTGATACAAATCCAGACTGTTCCTTACTGTGCCTCACTGCTCCTAGTACTGCACTTGTATCGCGCTTTATTGGTGCTTGACATAAAATATAAGTACGTATAACCCTTTGAGAAAGAGCTTTTGGACGCAGCTGCTCGCGTGGTTGTCCCAATGTATAGACAGTTTATTCCCCGTTGCAGCATCATAAGAAGTCGAAGGGTTTGAGGTTGGGCGCAAACACAAAGTGCCCCGAGGTGCAGACACGTACAGTAATACAAATAAAGAAAACAATAATAGAAAATGGAGCCAAAGTCAGAAGTGAAATAAAAGGCCAAAGGACCTGTAAAAGTACAACAGCTGTGCAGAGTTGGGCATAAGGATTTGGCCAGAGCATCCAATGCAAGCAATGTTTGTAGACACTACTTATTATTGTTGTTCTGACTACAGCTCCATTGTCTGCTGGGTAGATGGGTAAACACATCGAATGCTCCGGCAGTTCAGTTCTCCAACAATAAATGTTGTCAAGGATGTTGTGATTAAGCGTAGCGCAGCTTTTGGCCAAATGCAACGCGCACTCAGTTTGTTGCTTAGACAAATGTTTATTTAACATTTTAGCTTTTCAATTTCCCACTCACGTATGTGCTTTTTCACCTTTTTATTCATCTGTTCCGCCGACTGCACATTTGGAATTTGTGTGTGTGTGTGGGAAAAAGGGGCGAGAGAGAGGGTGAGCAAAATACAATGAATGATACAATGAAAATATATTTAATATGTATTAAACGTTTGCATTTGCTGAATGAAAAGGTCAAAGATAGCTACAACATGCACTTAACGAATTGAAAACTTAAATATTGTAAGCAAGAAGCTTGAAAAAGTAAGGTTATCAAAAAAAAAAACTAAAAATAACTCTTGCTTGTATTAAACATACGTCTAGAAAACTCTTCAACACCTAACTATTATTCATTCACGTCATATTCAAAGTGACCCTAAAGTTGTTAACGCTTGACTTATTCGAGGGGTCTAATAAAAGCTTGCTTTCGTTTGGATTTCAAGGTTTTTTAATTAAAGAAGTCACAAAAAAATAGAAATTCAAGAGATAAATATATACACATGGGTATTTTGTTAAGCGAACAATCGACATTTAAACGCATCAATGGTTAAGAAAACATAATAAAAAGCCAGCGCACACTTAGTACCAACTGGCATTTCTACAATATAATATACGACGACAGGTCATGTCTGCCATGGACCGTTATCCGTTTGCCGAGCTGGCCGATGAGCGAACACAATCTTGGCCCATGGTGGCATCACCTTGGAATGTTGCCACTGTGCTGGCCTCCTACTTGCTGCTGGTGCATTTTGCGCCCAAATGGATGGCCAGGTGGGTGTGGAATACAAATAGAAGAGATGAGAGGGTGACTGGGACTGCAAAAGCAAAAGGGTGTCAAACGCCATCATATTTTCCCTTTTCAGTCGCAATCCGTTTCAGCTTCGTTTGCCATTGTTCTGCTACAATTTGCTCATGGCCATGCTCAATGCCCACATTTGCCGGGAGGTCTTTACGGCATCGCGAGCTTTGAACTACAACATCCAATGTCAGCCTTGTACGCTTAGCTATGATCCAAATGAAATTCGTGTAAGTTTATTAACACTCTTTCTAAAAATATTTAAAATTTATAACAATTTTCTTTTTTGTTTATCATAGATTGCTCGTGCATTTTGGTGGTTCTACATAACAAAAATTATGGAATTTGCGGATACTTTGTGTTTTATATTGCGCAAGAAGTGGTCACAGTTAACATTTTTGCATGTCTACCATCACAGCAGCATGTTTGTGGTGACTTGGATGGTAGTCAAATGGTCACCCACCGGATCTAGTAAGTTAAGTGGATTATTAAAAAAAAAAGTGTTTTTCTAACTTGTTTCCGTTTGGTAGCTTTTGTGCCAACACTGATGAATTCGTTTGTGCACATCATTATGTATGGATATTATTCACTGAGTGCTCTGGGCCCACGGGTATACCCGTATCTATGGTGGAAACGTTACTTAACCGCGCTCCAGCTGCTGCAGTTCGCATTGTGTTTGGCTTGGTGTGCTCAGGCCATTGTATATCGATGCGAATATCAGCCATATCTAAGTTATACAGGCGTCGCTTATATGCTGACTTTTCTTGTTCTCTTTGGTCGTTTTTATACACAAAAATACACCAAAAAAGTGCATTAAATATCAATAAAAGAGAAAACACGTTTGAATTTTGCGCTCGCTTTGCTTTTTATCGATATCAAATGTGGCAGCTATCGCACTCAGCACTATTAATCAGCTGTTTGAGTTTGTGTTGATGTTTATAAATTTTAAAATTTGTGTACACACTGCCAACAATACCAGTTGACATAACAACAACGGCCGAGGCCCACGGAATAGATATAATGCAAATTATTAAAGTTACTCGCAGTTTAGTTAAACACAAGCACTTATGTCAGCCAAAATTGCGATATCTAACATCCACACATTACTACAGCACATCTAAAGGTTAGTTTTAATGTTATTTTTAGTTATAAATTGTGTTTGCCGGCTAAAAAAAACCTAAATTCCAGATGAGGCATTACCTTTGGCGCCGGGCTACCAGCCAAAGCAAGTGGAAGACGCATATTGGGCACGTGAAAGGAGACAAGACATAAAAGAAGAACCACGCAGCACATGCATACGTGGCACTTATCGCATGTTGTTGCCACCGCCAAATGTCACAGGAAATTTGCATTTGGGACACGCTCTAAACGCTACGGTGCAAGATGTTATTGCAAGGCAGCATCGTCAGTTGGGCTACAATGTGGAATGGACGCCGGGCACCGATCATGCCGGCATTGCCACACAAGTTGTTGTAGAGCGCACCCTAGCTGCCACCAAGGGACAGACGCGTCAGGAGATCGGACGTAAAGCATTCTTGGATGAAGTCTGGTATTGGAAGGCGGAAAAAGGTGCTGGCATTGTGCAGGACTTAAAGCAACTAGGCTGTTCTCTCAACTGGGATAACGAATACTTCACAATGGACGAGCAACAGGCTCATGCAGTAAACGTTGCATTTGAGCGACTCTTTGACGAAGGATTGATTAAGCGACGCAACTCTCTGGTCAACTGGTCCTGTGCCTTGAACTCGGCCATCTCGGACATTGAAGTGGAGTCTCTGGATATCAAGGAGCCCACAGAGGTTGCTGTGCCTGGCTACGAACAGAAAGTACTCTTTGGCCGCATCTTTGACTTTGCCTATCGCGTTGTGGATGGCGAAATCCAGCCGGATGGTTCACCCGAAGAGATTGTCGTGTCCACCACAAGGCCAGAGACGATCTTAGGCGATGTGGCAGTGGCTGTGCATCCCGGTGATCCACGCTACAGCAAATATCGCAACCGGGATGAGGTCAAATTGAAGCATCCGTTTCGCGAGGATACCATTCCCTTGGTCTTTGACATTTCAGTTGACAGGGAGTTTGGAACTGGTGCAGTTAAGCTAACGCCGGCCCATGACAAGTTTGACTTTGAGCTGGCCATGCGCCACAAGCTGGAGGGACGCCAGGTATTCAGCGAATGTGGCCACATCACTGGTGACTATCCAGAGTTCCAGGGCAAGCCTCGCTTTGAGGCACGTGATCGCATTGTGGAGCGACTGGAGGCAATGGAACTGTTGCGCGAGGTGCGTGGCCATAGCATGCAGTTGCCTTTGTGTTCGCGCTCCAAGGACATCATCGAATACATGATGGTGCCACAGTGGTTCCTCCAAACCAAATCCATGGCAGAGGCTGCTCTGTCAGAACTGAAAAGTGGACGCCTGCAAATTCTGCCCGCCAACTTTGAGCTGGAATGGGAGCGCTGGCTGCAGGATTCACGTGACTGGTGCATCTCCCGACAACTGTGGTGGGGCCACCAGGTGCCCGCCTACGAGGCTTTCGATGCTAAAGGCAAAAGCTGCTGGGTGGCTGCCCTGGATTTGGAGAGTGCACGCGAGAAAGCGTCACGCATTCTGGGCACAAAGGATATAAAACTTATCCGAGATGAAGATGTACTGGATACCTGGTTCTCCTCATCGCTGCTGCCCTTCTCCGTTGCTGGCTGGCCCAATGAAAGCTACAAAGAGAAGTATCCACTTGATGTCATGCAAACGGGTCACGACATCATCTTCTTTTGGGTGGCGCGCATGATGATGATGGGGTTGAAGCTAACCGGTGGTCCACCATTCCAGCAGGTCCTTCTGAATGGCATTGTGTGCGATGCTCAGGGGCGCAAGATGTCCAAGAGTCTCGGCAACATTATTGCACCACAGCAGGTGGTTCAAGGTGCCAGCTTGGATAGCCTGAAGGAAGTGCTACAACAATCCTACGATGCCGGCATCATAAATCCCAACGAACTGAAAACCTCCACTGAAGGATTAACCAAAATGTTCCCCAACGGCATTCAGGAGTGTGGCACGGATGCTCTTCGTTTCACACTGCTCAGCCACAACATCAAGAATCACTTTATCAACTTTGATGTTCAGGCTTGTTACACCAACAAGCTGTTCCTCAACAAGATTTGGCAGGCAATGCGCTTTACCCTGGGCTCTGCTAAAAGTCTGGGCATCAGTTTGCATCAGTTCGAGACCATGGATGGTGTAACACTTAGCATCTGGGATCGCTGGATTGTTGGACGTCTAGCTGAGACACTTAAAATATGTTCCGAGTGCTCCACAAACTATAATTTCCATATGGCAACCTCGGCCCTGAAGGTGTTCTTCTATCAGAATCTGTGTGATGTTTATCTGGTAAGTGCAGAAATATATTTTTTTTAGCTAGTATCTAATCCTATTATCTTTTAGGAAACGACGAAAGCTGCCATAAACAGTCGCAGCCCTGAGGCCTATATAAATGTCGCCACACTTACTGCCTGCCTCAGTTGGGGATTGCAGGCTCTGCAGCCATTCACACCATTTGTTGCCTCTGAGCTGCTGCAGCATGTGCCGCTCAAAATAGAACTGAATCTGTTGCAGTACCAGGATCCCAAGCTGCAAGCTGAGGTCGGTGATATCGTCAGCATCTGTACAAGTATTCGTCAAGTGAAGAGTCGCAATCAGATAAGCAAACGTCATGCACCCAAATTGTGTTTGTTTGCCCAGAACGAGGAGGCGGAGATGATACTGCGACGTCACTTGAAACAAATTGCGGTGCTCACACGCTGCAACGAAGTAGAACTGGAGCTGCTCAATGAGGATTCCAAGTTCTCTAAGAAATTGAACTTCTTCTCGACAGCGGGTGCGCTGTGTTCCTTTGGCATATCGATGAACGAAGAGTTTGCTGTGCCTCATGCCAAGCGCGAGCAAATGATGAACGAGAACAAGAAGAAGCTCAAGAAGTTGGTCAACGAGCTGCAAAAGTATCGACTGCGTGTAGACAATGAGGCCTTCCAGCTGATGGCGGACAGTGCAACAAAAACTCATTTTAATAATCGGGTAAGCTTGTGGCTAGATTTGTAATAAGTTCGGTTTGTCTAATACTTATCATTTGCAGATCAAGGAGCTACAAGCTGAGATTGATAGTCTTATCCGTTTGGCAGCGTGATTTAACTCCTTGTTGTTTAAATTGTATAACGTATAGTATATGCGACTAAGTTTGTTACGAGTTGTTAAAATAATAATAATAATTATGTGTGTAGTATAAAATAATTTATTTCTATATCGAATATTTGTAAGTCTTGTATTGTAAAATTCATTTAATAATCTATAACACGGGACACGCATTCTGCGAGTACGATAAATAGAAGCCACGATTTGATATATCCATCTCCTCGTTGCCATCCGTTATGGAGTAAACCACAAATGGCTTCGCCGAACTCGTCGTCGTGACCAGACCCAAGCCACAGAACCTATCGCTGGGCATACTAACGCCACCCTGCACGGGCGCTGGTATTATAATGTAATCTGTTGTGCATTCCTGGCTCTGCACCGCTGATGTTGCCAGCAGCGATGGATCCACAGCGCCCACATCGTTCGTCAATGTGAAGGAGTAGGCATCGGAGCCAACCTGATCGTATGTAATGGAACACATGCCGGTTGCCTTGCGTATACAGATGCCATAGCGCATGCTGGCCAACTGCCGTGTGCCCTGCACCCCAATGGAGTTCAGGGCCGAGGAGGCAGCAGATACATAGTTGAAACTCGCAATATTCCCACTGGGTGCCATGTGGTACTGTAGGCAGCCGGCGGGCGCCAGTGTGGCCGATGTGCAGCCCATCATTCTAAGCTGGAACTGCCACTGGCGATTGAATGTATAGCCTCCGGATGTGGCCACCGATATGGTTATGGGATTAACACCATTGAAATCCACATAGACATGCTGACCCGAGTTCTCGCCGCATATCGTTGGCACCTGGGAGGCACCACCTGTTATGGTCATGGCATCAATGCTGCAGAAACCATCACCGTTTGGTGGCGCTAGCGATAGGGCCAGAAAATCGATGCGCAACTGGCATATGGTTGAGTCCGGCGGTGTTATGACAATGGAGCAACGTCCTCCACCCGCATACGGTGCCGGATAATTACTATTATAGAAATATGTATTATTATAGCTAGTGCTGGCGCCACAAGTTCGCTGATCTACAAAACAGGATATGATTAGCATTTGGACAAGGGATGTTGATATGTGTATACTTACAGATGCAGCAAACGGCTTGATTCGTTATGCTGGAGCAGCTGCCAGCGGCTACTCCATTATTGTCGGTGCACTCGCCATTGATTTGGCATGTGCCCATCAATAGATTGTTGCCCCTACAAATGTCATTTGAGAAGCGACCAATTGTGTAAAAGGGAAACCCTGAAAGATATTAAAAATATTTGTTAATGAGTCTTTAGTATGTGATACTCGACCGACAAGACTTTAATCTCATCCAGCCGGTTCCCTAACGATTACATTATTTCCAGACATTATCAATCGTTATCTTAGTAGTAATATCTAGGTTCCTACAATGTGTATCATATCTGAATGCAGGGGAACAACTATAGAGGTCATTACAAGTGATAGTAAAATAAACACCTCCAACTTTTGTATGGCACTCTTACTGCGCAGATCTCGAGCAAAGTCGAGTAAAGTCCAAGTACCAGAAGTTGCCAAGCGGTGACACAGAGCGTGCCTAAGACTAAAGAGTCCAGCACGGAACCTTAACATTGGGTGATAATTGAAATGTGACCCACATACATAAATCATTTTTTAAAACGGCACGACACAAAGAAACAACAACAACAACAAACGGCTAGCACTCAAACACAAGGTCTTCAGAACGCGCAACTAAACGTTTTTCAACTTACAGCGAGGATTTCTGGAGCCATTGCGCGCCACACTCGTCTTCAGCCCTGCCTCCGTTGCCAGCTGTTGATCCAACATGTCCAATGTGTTGTTGTTTTTGTTGTGTGTGGTTGTTGTTGTTCCATCCAAGTGACGGCCAAGTTGACTGGAAGCGCGTGCCGCACTATAAATGCCCAGAATATAACTGCTAAAGAATATGACCACAATGGTCAAAATACGCGTGGAATGTGTATGCTCTGACATGGCTTGACTTTTCCAATTCTAATTCCACTTCACTTTCGGTTTTCACTCGCAAGGCGGCAGGCAACTCTCGCAATTCTCCGGGAGAAGAAGAAAACGTCTTGTACGCGTCTGTGTTCCGATTGAGACTGAGCATAGTGTTGAACGCAACTCTCAAGATTACTGTGTCGCAGTGAGAAGACGCAGGTGCTAATTGATAGACAGCGACCTGACTGCCCTTATCACTTTGGCCGCTCGCCCGCTTCCTCATTTCTCCCAGCGAGCAGTGAGCGAATGCAGGCGTCCAAGCAAGTCGTGTGGAGTTTATTTCGTTTGGCTGCAAAATATTTGGAGCATTCACGCATTGGCAGTTCGTTGATGGTTCAGTGGATTTGTTGAAAGCACTATTATAAATCAATGGGCACCGATGAAAGTGATACAAAGAAGTTGATCTTTCCGACAAACATTATTTGGGAACACGCGTGTGGATCAACGTCGCATGATGCCCTTAGCCGAGCTTAGAAAGTGCGCGTTATTTACATTATGTATGGATAGCATTAATGTGTTTGTCTACGTTTGAATTTATCGCTCAATTTGATTTTATTTATAGTTAACACAATCAACGATTTCAAACTTTACACACAAGTGATGTAACGGCTCTTTAACGGCATACATATGCGTTTTTTCATTGAACCATTTCCACCTTCAACACATCGATGCCGCATTCCTTGGCTTGGCTTGGTAGAGGTGGGGGTAGCGCTACGCACGACATTAATTAACAGCGCTGCACTAATTAATACTTGTGCCGTTACTAATTAATGTTAAGACTCATTCAGGAAAGGTAAAAGTGGTCTCCAATTGTTTTTAGACCATAGAAAGTTGCAACTAAGTTGCCCACAAATAAACAGTTCTTAATTGCTAGACACGTGCAAACTGTCATTTTTTTTTTAGTTTTTGTTTTTACCGTTACATTCACAGGAAATCACGGCGAATGATTTATTATTACAACAACTTTATAGTATAAAAGGGCTAGCTTATTCAATTTCAATAACAGCGCCAGCCTTTGTCAGCGCCTCCTTAAGTTTCTCGGCTTCCTCTTTGGGTATGTCCTCCTTAACAATTGTGGGCGCACTCTCCACGAACTTCTTGGCCTGGACCAGATTCATGCCCTCGAGCAGATTCTTAACCTCTTTGATGAGCGCCACCTTTTGCTTTTCATCGAACTTGACCATCTTTACCTTGAATGAGGTTTGAACTTTCTTGGGCGCTGCCTCCTCCTCATCGTCGGCAGCGGCTCCACGAGGTGCGATTGCGACCTGTTGTGCAAAGGCTGCCTCGGGCAGATTTAACTTCTGTTTTAGCAGTGTGCTCAGCTCGGCCACCTCAAGCAGATTGAGCATGGCTATGTTGTTCACAATACTGTCCAGTTTGGGATTTGGTGGCTTAGCAGCTCCCTCCGGCACGGGTGGCACGAGCTTCTCAGCTGAGGCAGCGGCAGCTGGTGCAGCCGCGCTATAATGACGCTGCACGTTGATTTGGCGTCTAAGTTGACGCAGCACAAGACGTGTGATTTGCATTTTGTATTTGGCTGTAAGTGTGAAACGTGTTTTAAGTTATAAAATTGTTAAAATGCTTATGGTATTTAATTTACTTGTGTTTTTCTAATGGCCAAATGCCGCAGAGGGTTATGTGAGCACTAGAGATGAGAGTTTACATAAAAAGCAATAGCCAAACAGCTGTTTGTTTCAGTTCTATCGATACGTTCAGTGTGGCCGTAAAATTATACAAGCTATCGAACTAAATCAAAGCGCAGTTTCCAAATATTGACAATAATATGACAATAATAAAATGTTTTTTATTCGATGGTTTACAAAAGTTAAAATTAAAACGTAATTAAACGGCATACACCTTGACGTAATCGATTTCCATTTGTGACTGATCCAACCACTGGTCCTTGTGTGATTTAATTGTCTTCCAGAAATCGTTCATGGCACGAGGATCCTGTTCATGCCACGGCTTAGCCTCATCATAAAAGAACTCATTGAATCCGGCTACGCCCAAACCAAATGTCAAATAAAACTCCTGATCAAACGGAGCAAGCCCTGTGCCCTTCTCCAGTTCATCCGCATTGGGAAGTCGCTTATTGGCCACTGAAGTCTCACTGAAAGCACCCGTATCGCTACCCTGTGTGCAATATTTCCGTCCATCCACGTACCACTCCAGCTGTCGTGGCGTCCACTCCAATGTGTAATTGTGGAAACTGTCACTCCAATCGTCGCTGCTGTCGCTGGATCCCAGCTTATGGCACAGTTTCGTGGATCGCAAAGGCTCCTTGGCATTAAGCAATGCACCGGCATATAGATCCAGTTGTCCTCCAGCGGTTTGACGTGAATAGCCAATTCTAATCTGACCAGACTGATAGTCATCTTTGCCGTACGCATTCGACTTAGGCTGCAGCCACAGCTGCGGCAGCAGATACTTGGCCCGTGGCATCTTGGCGCGTACTTCGACGCGTCCGAACTTGAAGCTCAACTTGCTGGAGAATTGAGCAGTAACTACTGGAGGCAGCCTGTCAGGTCTCTTTGCGTTCCTGGCATCACGCACACAGTCAGCCGTTTCCTTAACTCCAGTGCATCCAGTGCCCAGATCCAGCTTGGTATCCAAGTTCTGCTTAAGCAAAACTTTTGTCGCCTGCGCTTGAAGTTCAACATGGCCATTGCTCAGACTCAAAGTTTGTGGAGCATCATTCACGTAGACGTTAAACTCGTAGTCTGGCATGCTGGAGAAACGATGTTCCACAGTCCACTTGGACTCATCCAGTTTGCCGCCATTGAATTCATCCACAAAGATTAGTTGACTAACGCAACGAGTGGGAACTCCATTAACCTGTGTCTTGGTTGGCACACAATTGCCGATCCTTATATCAATATCTGATTCAGGCGATGTAGGAGTTGGTGTGCGATTCGGAACTCTCACTGTGCTCGTTGCAATGGGTGTACTTGGGGTGCTGCCACTGAATGCATTGACAGCAAAAACACCATCATCGTAGCGATAACCTAGGCCGTTATAGATAGCATAGGTCCAGTAGTAAAGTATGTCGCCTGGCTTCAGCACCGCCTGTCGATCGCGGAAGGTCCAACGTCCATTCTTCATTTTAACAATGTCTCGTGCCCAAGCGCCCGCTTCCAGACCATCAAACTCTTCATTGAGCTTGCCATGGAATGCGAATAATGTGATGCCCTCCTCATGTGGTATCGACACTTCAAATCCTTTTGGATAAAAGACTTCAATTTGGGGCTCCGGCGCTTCGTAGCCCATTGCCAGGGCCAGCAGAAAGCAGTAGCAAATAATGCGAAAAACGTGCAACATCTTGAAGCTGAGAATCACAAATGCGCACATAGCTGCGATTGAGAATCGAGACAATAGACTAGCTTATCAAGAAACCGGTCTTCTTTGTTATTGTACATTTTATGAGCACGGCAAATCGTGTGTATACCTATGTAATCAAGAGGCTGAGTGATAGCGATCTTAAGCTACAACACAATATACATGAATATATTTTAATTAATGCATGCATAATAATTAATTTTCACAGCCACCAATATATATTTGTTGTGTGAATAATTTTCGATGTTTTGAATATTAAAGTGCGCGGGCTGACTATCGCAACGGTGCTGCCAGACCTTTAAAAAGTTTCACAGTGTGCGACGAAACAGCTGTTAAAAGCTTGCTGTGAATATGTTTAGTTGCAGATCGACTGCTTGTGTGAGTAGCATTCGTAGTTGTCTAGGAAAAATTTACATAAAAGTTAACACAAAATCAATCAAAAAAATGTACATAGTGTAGTGTAAAACAAGAAACCAATCTTTTTTATATACAGCGGGGTGACAACGAACGGGCGCACATATACACAAACACATACTTGTACATACATAACACTGAAAAGAAACTACTACCAATCCCGCGCGCGTGAGTGTTTAATAAACGTCATAATCATAAGACAACGCAGCTGATGTCTGTGCAATTACTGTATGCCTAGAAGAGTGGAGGAGCTGGAGCAACGTTGGTGTTGTTATTGTAAGTAGTGTTGTTTTATGTAATTTGCAATTCTCATACTCGGCTTCCATCGATGCAAACCGCTTAAGGTTGCCAGATAGTCTGAATGTTTAGTGCTTATTCTTATTGTGCAATTTATGTGTGATGCAGAGGAACACTGCAATTTATAATTGTTGTTATCAAATGTTGTTATTCAATTTACACCATTCAAATATCGATATATCGGTATAATGTTGTTGTTATGTACAACGGCAACGCTGCGAAGCCGAGCAGCTGTCGTTTCTGTTGTTGTTGGCCTGTCAGAATAGCACGAAACACCGTATGAAAGCAAAACAACCGAAAATGATTGATTTTTCGGTCGGAAAAGTAGGCGACGTCGACTACAAAACAAGCTTGGTGGAAAGCTAGCAGCAGTCGAAAATTTAAGTTCTCAGTCTCGCAATCGTCGCGCTAGTGAGCGGACGTCGGAAATCCCTAAAAAAATAAAATTATTTTAAAATTCTAGTGTAAACATTTAATGTTTTTTCTTTAAACCAAAATTTTTTAGTGAAAATTTTTTAAAATTTTTGTGATTTACAAATCGTCTCTACCGTCGTGTGTGTGTGCGCGCTCGTGTTAACCAATATTTTACAATGTGTGCAATAATGTGAAAGCCAAAAAAAATGATAAAAAAAAATATAAATGAACAAATCATAATCATCTGCAATCTGTAAAAAGTTAAGCATGGAAAATCTGTTCGAAATTGTCGCATCTTTTACATAAAGAACGGGAGAGAAAAAAATTTGCTACCGCAGCAAAGGAATTTTCGCTGCTGCTGCTGTTGCAGAAAACAAAATTGCAAAAAAAACCAAGAAGAAAATATACACAGTGCTATATACGTCACAGAATTGCGTGAGAGAGTGTGAGTGAGACGGCCTGCTTGCCTGCACCCCCGGAAATGTAACGCACTCACCACACACACACACACACACACACACACTCAAAAGAAAAACTTGCACCTGAAAGTTTTGTGTCGTGTTGCGTCGTCGACGTCGTGAATTCGTGGCCTGACTTCGTGCGCTCGCTCGCCCGCTCGTGTATCGTTGCAACAAATATTCTGCCGAGAGGCCAGAGCGAAATTCTAAGTACAAAAGGTTAGTGTTATTAGCGCTATTTTGGGTAATAAAAAATACAAGAGGACGGAGATAGAAACAATTATTTTCTTGTTTTTGTCTTTTCGGTTCATCGTGTTTGCACCTGTCAAAATGTCACTTAACTTTAAATAACAGTGTGCGCAGCGTGTTGGCCTAATTTCAGACATAGATATAGATGACAAGCAACCCCGAAGTAGGGTTGCCTTTTCCGTTTGGCATTTTTTTTTCCGTTTTTTGTGTGCTATTCGTTTTTGCTGTTGTGCGTAACCAATTGAAATTGGGGCAACAACGACGACAACGGCGACGACGACAACGAACAGCAACGAATCAGTTGAGCAAAGCAAAGACCGTAATAACCCCTAAATCTCTGGCCCAGCAAAGAGTAGAGAGAAAAACGCTCGCCAATTTGGCCCAGTTACTAAATCTAATTGCAGAGACGTGTTCGTTGATAATACAACATACCAGAAGCTCTTCCTCTTCTTCTTCGTCATCTTGTACGTTATAAGTGAAAAAGGGAAACAAAAACAAAAGCAAAGCAAATTTAATTTCAAAGTACATGCACTTACTTACCTTCAAGCACAGATACATTTGTTTGCACAAACACCCACACTCACAACATGTACATCGTACATATGTTTTTTTGTGTATGTGTATTTGTTACGTGCATTGTCAGCGCATCGTTCGCTCTCCCAGAAATCATATCGCGCAACTTTTGCGCTCTCTTGAGTATGTTGTGGGATGTGTGTGGGAGAGCCAGAGCCTGAGCCAAGCTGTCTATGCTTTTGGCGGTACAATATACTTGTTTATTTTATTCAAGTGTGTGTGTGTTTGTGCTAGAAGAGGGGGGCGTTACTGTCATTGTTATTGCTTTGGCCTCAGTCTCAGCTGCGCTGCGCTGCTGCGTCGTTGTCGTCGTTGCTGTAATTCAAGTTACTTATTTTTGTTTTTGGGGGTCGCTCTTTTCTCGTTTGTAGGACAAATTTGTGTATTGATTATGCTCGCATACCCTTTCTCCAATTTTAAACGATTCAACTTGTGCAAGTGATTGTAATACAGTTTGATAAAGATAGGAGGGATAAAGGGCTTTAAGATAAAAAGGGATATAAATAATAAGGAAGGATTAGATAATATTTTAAGTTCGTCTTAGAGTATCCAAAGTTCACTCAGTGCACTTTTTGTTTTTTATTTTCTTCTCAAAACGAGAACATATCGTTAAGCATTGCATTGTTTGGTGAGAAATAAAAGAAACGGCAAGAGGAGGGGTGTTGCGGTCAGCTCTCTATGCCTCAGCGCACATTTTCATTGGCATAACAATTTTGTTGTCGCTTGTCTCTCTCTCCATGCATTTAACTAATTAAACGACCCACTGGAGAACCCCCTCCTGTAAGTATTTTACAACTATAAACAATAGACGCTTTCCGGTGACAACAGTTCCAATTTCCGAATGAAGTGCGTGCCTCTGTAAATGGGGGTTTAATATGAGCATCTGTTAGGACCTTGGAGGCGTGTTAAGCTCCATTTGATAGAGAACTGCGCCATATACAACAATACGCCTAGATATATTTTCATATCTTTATTACTCATCATCACCGTATGCGTTTGTCGCTACTTTGTTTTTATCATTTTATCAACAGAGTAGATTGATTACTCGCTCGCTCATTGTTGTTGTTGTTGTTGCTGTTGCCATAATTATTATTGTGCGCGGCCAAACAAAACGAAAACGACACATTTTAATGGCCACATTTATCGAACTATTTGCTTGTTTCGGTTCGTGGCGCTGATAAAATACAAAAGAACGTGCACTGATAGTCAATTTGTACATGGGACATAAAAATTATATATAAATGTTCGTCACATTGAAATGCAATTAGCGAGCGCATTAAGATGTTCAGCTTATTGGGGTTGGAGTCACAATTCATATGAACTGTCAATTGAGTGAACTAATCGATGGCACAAAATAATCGATTCAAGTATGTTTGAAGCCCTGAAAAAACTGACTTTACGATAGATAACAGACAGACTAAGAATAAAGTAAAAAAAATCCCCTTGATGATGAACTCATTACAACGCAATGCAGGGGAAATAATGAAAAAAAGAACACATCAAAGGGGAACAGTAATAGGAAAATATACATATATTATAGCTTAAAAAATATCAAATAGTTGTGGCCGTTGTTATGCTTTTTTGTTGTTGTTGCTGCCGCGTGTGCTTTATTTTTATTTTTAAACGCAATTACGTGCGGAATACATTTGACAACGTTGACATTTTCGAGTACATATATATAGATATACAGCAAGAGTGGTGTACAGAACATAAAATATGATTAACTAATCGTATGATGTATTTCTAACTATCTATTTCTTTTCTCTTCCCTCTCTCTTTCATGTGCCGTCGTTGTCTGTCGTTTGATTGATGTTTTGGATACATTCTCTGTGTGTGTGCTGGCCCACATATTTTTAAATGGTATCTAGGCTAAGGCAACGCTCAGCTCATCAAGTGCAGCCATATAAGTATATCCATATTCTTCGGTGCGGGCACCATGGACTCGCTTAAATTACCAAAAGGTAAGCACTAGCGGTCGGCCGCCGGGTGGCAAGAACCTAATTAACCCTTCTATCTGTACGCCCATTTAATTACAGGCAGCAGTGCCACGAGCAGCGCCAGCGGCAGCAACAGCAATTTATCGGGTTCGGCGTCCACATCCGTTGTAGGCAGCCTGGCCACATCGCCCACATCAACGGTGCCGCCAAGTCTACCATCCACAGCTATCAAAACACCGCCCGGCCTGAGCAGCAGCACACCCATATCGGTGCGTTTCAATGCGAACGAGGAGTCACTGGATGATATCCTGCAATCGTTCCATCACAATACACATCAGCTCAGTCATAGTCCAAGTGGTAATGGTGGTGGCGGTGGCGATGCTTCACCCACTTTGTTGGGCTTAAAGAACAATGGCAGTGTGGGTGCCGCTTTAGGCATGCTGGTCAATCCGTGCGACACCCATTCGCTATCCAGCAGTCCCTCACAGCAACATCATCAACAGCAGCAGCAGCAGCAACAGCAACAACATCTTCAACAGCAGCAACAGATTCTTCATCAACAGCAATCGTCACTCTTTGGTGTAAGTATTCTGCAAAAAGTAATATATAGATTTCTTCTTCTATCAACGAATGTTTTTACTACCTTTTCGAACTTATCGCCAAAGCATATGCTTTTTTCGGCATTCCCCAACAACATAATTCGTTGTTCTCTTGCTTTGTTATCAGCTGTTTGCAGAGAGAGCGTGATTCATTTTGATTTGTCACAAGTTGTGCTAATCGCAATAATAAGCACAGGGGCACAACAATAATAAGACTCGACGAAACATTTCATTTGTTGTCCCGCAAATGGCCAATTAGCATTTCGAATTGCTTAAATTAGTGATTTGTCGTAAATTTTTACTTTTTAGCGTTATTTACTATGTTGTTTTTACGTTGTGTGTATGTTATCTCACAGTCACAGCAATCAGCTGTTTGTTACGTTATGTTTGGTTGAATTTTTGAGCATCTATTTTTATGTAAGCGTGTACCAAGGGTTGCCAAAAGAAACTTTTCTTTTTTTGCGACAGATGTGATATTTGATTGCAAAATCACTTGGCACTATTACTCATTGTTATAACATGTTCTTTCTGCTATGTCGTTTCTTTTTATATCTCTTTCCGACGTTCTCTCGATATTGATGCAACACTTAGAACGAGGAGGTGACTCTGCGCAATAACTTTCTGCAAGGCGGAGGTGGAGGCGGCAGCGGTGGCTTCTTCAATCGCAAAAGGTGAGTAAATCGGTTCAAATCTTTACATCGTTGTACACAAACACACACACATGGTTCTTCCTCTTTGTACACACATGTTGTTGTTATTGTTGTTGTTGCTACATGCAAAATCTTGCATGTTTGCCAAATTGAACAAACACACACACACATCTACACACATACATACATTCATATACATTCATTTGTGCCAACTTAAAAATTTCTTCCGTTTACGTTGTGTGTAAGAATTGAGCAGCTGTTGCTTTCAGTTGCTGTGTGTTTATTTTTGTGATGCCTCATTAAATTTCCCTTTGAGGGAAATTGTCTTGAAATTATTGACAGCATTAAGTTGGCAGCGATTAATTGCTAATTGTCCAATATTAAGTTGGCTGCATCTCAATTTTGCATTGTTGTTGATGCAGCCAACTTCATGTACACTTTGGCGGCAATATTTAAATGTGATGTGACTGCCTGTTGCGCAAAGCGAGTTCGTTGACCGAAACTTCATACAAATAACGGAACTGAAGTTTTATGACTTTGATTTTTTTATTTGCCGTACTTGTGCATTTTTAATGCCATAAAAAAGACTCGGCTTAAAGCGCCGGCTGCAACCTGCACTTTTTCTCTCTCGGTTGCTGCACTTGCTGTACAAAAGTGCACTACAGCAGCAAACTGCGCTTTGTTTATGTCGCATGTATGCAACAAAAAAAGAAAAAAAGCCTCTCTACCTTGTGTATACGTACATATACATAATGCACTCAAAATGTATATACACTGTTGTAAAGTACGTCTAGAACTTTCTGTTTAAGTACTGTGGGCGGGATCTCCCCCGCCGTCTGGGTCTTGGTCGTTTTGTGTGTGTGACGTACACAACAAACACACACACACCCGCAAACCCGTAAAGAACGACGTCTCGTTACATTTAAATTATTGAAATGCATGTCTAGGTGCTTAACTTTGAACGCCGCTTTAAGCTCGTGTTTTTTTATTTATTGATTTTTTTTGTGTCGTAAGCTGTCAGCTTTTCGATTTGGGTGCCAATCAAATACTTGTTCCGATTCAAATCTTTGACCTGTTCCCTCGATTTCCGTTTGAATTTTGTTAAAAAAACCTTTTTTTCCTCCTGCTAATTGCATTTGCGTTTAATTGCATTTTGCAACACTGGCAGCTAACGGTCGTTTTGCTTATCAAGCGCAGACACACGCTACCCAAAAGTATAACTAGCAACCACCTAAAACCCACCCTTGCGCCCCACCTTGCCACGCTTTCCATGTTATCTATTTACACTTGTACACGTTTCTGCCTCTGCCATATACATTTCATCATTATCTTCATCATCGTCAAGCAGCAGACAAGACATCAACATCAGCATCAGCATCATATCCTCATTAAACACCAGCAGCAGCAACACCACCCAAGCAACCAGCCTCAGCAGAACCCCCCTCATAAGCCCTTGGCAACCGACGTCGTCTTTTTTTAAATTACAAAATTTTTCCATGCAATTTGGTTAGGCCTGGCCTTACAGTTTGGCAGCCACTGTGCGTTGTCAATCAATTAGCGTAGCTGTGCGAGCATATAGCACCAGCAGCAATGACAACAACAACAACACACGAAAAAAAAAAAACAACGACACACAATCGAAACAAATGATATAACGTTTGAACTAGTTTCAATATCCATTAGCATTAGCCTTAACACAACCATTACTGCTCTCCCTCTCTCTGTTAACCCATTGCCGCCCCACGCTGTGTGCGTGTTGCTCTATTTTCTCTTGTTCCTTTTGTGTTCATGTTATTTTTTATTCTTCGTTTTTTTTTTCGATATAACAAATGTTCTTTGTTATTCTGGGCCGTTGCTATCTTTGCAGCACAAAAAACAAAAAGCTTTAAAATCTAAAAATAAATAAAAAAAAAAAACAAAACGATTTAAGGTTTAAGCCATTTGCTGTTGTACATGTATGTATGTATGTACCGTTTATCGTTATCGTTATCGCAGTCTAAAGTTAAATATAACAAACAACAGTGCAGTGTCAAGTGCCTTTTTCTTCTTCACCACAGTGTGCACAGTGCATTTTAAACTAACCCGTTATAATGCTGTTCAAACTGTTAAAAAAAAAAAAACCAGCCAGCGCATCTATAACCGTTCATATTTTGTTTAATTGGATGTCGAAAGCAACCACTAGCCACCACCAAAAATCCACCCACACCATATATTCACCACAGCAGCAACAAAACAGAAAAAAAAGTCAACAACATTATTACCACAACCACAACAAAGAATCCTCCTACACCACAAAAACCACCAACAACCAACCAACCACCACCACCACCAACAACAACAAAACAACAACAACAACAACAACAACATCGATAAATGCAGCAACAACAACAACAGCAACAAACAAAATCGTCAATCAAAGCAACGTTATAAAAACAAAATCAGTTAAAAGAGAGAAAGGAGCAATTTATTGAAAAATTGTTTTTTTATTTGCTTCAAAGTTTGTTTTATTCTTTTAGGGATTTGCTTGAGTTAGTTGGAAAAGTTGAGAAACTCTGTGAAACAAGAAAGCTCAGCGCCCAGTGTAACAAATATCAATTGTTAATCATTTATATATATATATATACTTAGATCAATGTAGATTTCATATCTTTTCATTTATTGAACGCTGGGCGGCAATGTTATCAAAAAAAAAAAACAAATAATTAATTTCATTAAACTATATTATTAAAAAAATCCCTTAAATATCCAAAAAATAAAAAACAATTTGAAGCAAATCTTTGAACAAATTGCTCCTACTCTTATATAAAAAGTATATAAAAAACCGTAATGCCAAAATCAAATATAAAACTTGTAAAAAAAAAGCCTCTTCATCATCTCTCTCGTTACTCCTCTCCCTCTGCAGCTGCAGCGGTCTGCCACCGAATCTCAATCTCAGCAAGCCGCCGCCACAACTGCAACAACAACAGCAACAGCAACAACTTCTCCAGCATCAGCAACAGCAGCAGCAACATCAGCAACAGTTGTCGCCAAACTTGAGCGCACTGCATCATCATCAGCAGCAGCTGCTACAACAGCAGCAGCGGGATGGCGGAGCACACAGTCCCTCGTCGCCAGGTGGCAACGGTGGTGGTGGTGGTAGTGGTGGATCTCCATACAATGGCTCACAGGCGGGCTGCAGCAGCGGCGGCATCTCGCCCATACCACAAATGTCAATGCCCGGAGTATCGCCCAAATACAGACGCAGCATATCCTTCATATCATCCTTCCCCATCAAGGGCGGCAGCTCGCCAACGGCGCTCTATGGCGGCCATTTGGATGGCATGGGTGGTGGCGTCGGCTCACAAATGGGCAGCAATCACATGAATATACCAACGCTGTCCATTGGCAATGGTGGAGGAGGTGGCATGGGCACAGCAGGCGCCAGCGGCGGCGGAGATGCTCCTTATCTAGGCAATAGCTATGGCAACATGATGACCGCTAATGGGCAGCTGCATCATGGTGGTGGCATGGAGAATACACTTAGCGATTATATGCGTGGCATGTCGCTGGGCAACGTTGGCGGCGTCGGAGGCGGAGGCGGAGGCGACAGCATGGGCAACATGATGAACGAGCGCATGCGCATGATGGGTGGCGTTGGGCAGAAGCATCTGAGTGAGGCCGATGCCATGGCCATAGCAGCAGGCAATGATCCATCATTGTATTTGAATGCTCTGAAAATGGGTTCACCGTCGCGTCTCTCACCCCATTCCCCGCACTCACCCATACTGCATGGCGTTGGTGGCCTTGGTGGCAATGGTGGCAACCCTGGCGATAGCACAGCTCGTTTCTCCCGGAAAGTCTTCGTTGGTGGCTTGCCCCCAGACATTGATGAGGACGAGATAACAACGTCGTTCCGTCGCTTCGGACCGCTGGTCGTCGACTGGCCCCACAAGGCCGAATCCAAGTCATATTTTCCGCCCAAGGGCTATGCGTTTCTGTTGTTCCAGGACGAGAGCAGCGTGCAGCAGTTGATCGACTCTTGCATCTCCGATGAGGATAAGCTCTATCTGTGCGTCTCCTCGCCCACCATCAAGGACAAGGCCGTGCAAATACGACCCTGGCGTCTGGCCGATGCGGATTATGTGCTCGATGCCACCATGACCTTAGATCCACGCAAAACCGTCTTTGTGGGCGGTGTGCCACGTCCACTGAAAGCCTTCGAGCTGGCCATGATCATGGATCGGCTGTATGGCGGCGTCTGTTATGCCGGCATCGACACGGATCCCGAGCTCAAGTATCCCAAGGGTGCCGGTCGCGTTGCCTTCTCTAATCAGCAGAGCTACATTGCCGCCATTTCGGCGCGTTTCGTGCAGCTGCAACATGGTGACATCGATAAGCGAGTGGAGGTTAAACCCTATGTGCTTGACGATCAGATGTGCGATGAGTGCGAGGGCGTTCGTTGCAGTGGCAAGTTCGCGCCCTTCTTCTGCGCCAATGTGACCTGTCTGCAATACTATTGCGAACACTGCTGGGCGGTTATCCATTCGCGAACTGGGCGCGAATATCATAAGCCTCTGGTCAAGGAGGGCGCCGACCGACCCCGTGCGGTGCCCTTTCGCTGGTGTTAACGGCGGCGCTGGTAGGCCGCGCTGCACGATGAGAGACGCCAACAGCGAGATGAGCGACATCGTTTGTTGGACGCAGCGCTGGCAGTGCCTAAACCATATACAAATACCTTAACACAGCCGCCGGATCGAGATGAAGATGATAATGAACGACATGAGCCACTGGAGCAATCGGAGCAACAGCTGCAACTTGATCAACAGTTGCGACAACTAGACGAACAGTTGCCGCTCGAGCAACGTCTCCGAGATGAAGCATTTTGAATGTCAATGCCAGGAGAAAGTTGAAAGTATTGTAAGACAAGAGCACAGAGTACGCACGGAGATACCCTCGCTCATAAACAAACACACACACACACACGCAGACACACACACACACAGACACAAGAAGACACATAAGTGTTATCCGTACAACAAAAGGTGCAATATGTTCAGGGTTCCCTGAACAAAAACAGCTTATAGAGTCTATAAGGAAGTCGATAACGATTCCTTGTGCAACACTCGCCCCCCAAAACAAACAGCCCTAAGTTGTTATTTATATTATTACGTTGGAATCTTTATTATTTTTTCGTTAGAATCTGAGTAGATTTCCTATAGGGAAAACGCAATGCGCATGCACAGTATTTTATTTTTTTTTCTACTTTTATTTTAGATTTTTCGTTTAGATTTTAATAATTTTTATATGAAAGCGAAGTAGGAAGGATGTTAGCATAGGTCTTAATACAAAAACAAACAATGCCATCAAACGTGACAGTTGTAGTAACCATTTTTAGTCAGCCAAAAAGAAATGAGAATCCTCGCAAGTCAAACCCAGTAGTATATATACTAGGGTATACCATATCTTTACCAAATAAGCGACTAGTCGAGCTCGAACAGAGTTCGTCGAGAGCGATAGAATGTGTGTAACCAAATCGCAACCCATAAGTTCCTACCAATTAAAATTCTTTGAGTAAATCTAATTGCAAAATTCATGTAAATTAGATATTTTAATCGATTTGTGAACGCGAGCCCAGTCATCGCAAGTGTGTAGATAATAATCGAAAACCTTTTTTCTTGTCAATCATCGCTAGCAAAACGATGACAAGCATTTAATTTTGAGATATGAAATATTATCAATCCCCAATCTTTATTTAGAACCTCTTTTTTCTTGTCAATCATCGCAAGCAAATAGATGATTACCATTTGATTTTGAGATATGAAATAATATCAATCCCCAATCTTTAATCGAAAACCCTTTTTTCTTGTCAATCATCGCTAACAAAACGATGACAATATTTTGATTTTGAGATATAAAATATGATTAATCAATTCCCAAACTTTATTTAAAAAAATATGCAACATTATAGTAAAAAAATAAACAAAACGCGACATTCAAGCCACAGAATAATTTAACCAAAATAATTTGAGTACACCTAGCATAATTTATTGGGATCAGATCCACAAGGACACTTTAAAGAAGCACAGAGACCACAACTAGAATAGTAATCATTACACAATTAGAGATCAAAAATAGTAAACACACACACATTTTCTTCGTTTCGAGATCGAAGAACAAATCACGTTTTGCGTTTGAAATATTTTTATTTACAAGAATAACCAACCCGTGTGCCATTCAAATCAGAGTTTTGAATTTTACACATTTTACACATTTTGCCTTTTGTTTTGGTGCTAAGTAATTTTCGCAAAAACCACAAAGCTATGATAAAATCGTATATTTTATCTTTTATTTGCTTTCTTCACAATATACGATTTTGATTAGTAATTGGTTGCATGCTATGATAAGTATGCTACCACCATGATAATAACGTTGCATGTGAAAATCGTATGCGTAAACAATTAAATTTATAGATAAATATATATATTATATATCCCCCAACATAGAATAAACAAATCAGCTAAATATTATATGCAGAAGAGGAGGTACACCAGCTTAAAAAAACCTATTTGCATTTTTCACGTCGTTTGAAAGGGTAAAACACATACACACACACACACACTGATACCCTACGATTTTGACATGCTTCGTAGTTTCGCATCCCCCATCGATTGGGGGATGTGAAACCAAAACTATCCACATTAAGATTACAACGGGAACAGAATATATACACATTTTCAGATCGACAGCTGCTATTATACACCAATACACACAGACAAGGACACACATATGCACATACACACACAAAGGAGAAATTGTTATAAACACTACACAGACTATGCAAAAATAATAAATTGTGTTCAGTATTACGTTTCATTTGTTGTTAATAATTATTATTATAATTTTTTTTGTTTTTTATATATTTTGTCACGCTGTTTGCCTTAGTTATTTATTTACTTTTGTAAGTTATAGCAAATTGCAATTTTCTGGGCGTGTTGCAAACAATAAAAACACAACATCTTAAACACTTTTTATACATATTATATATATAAAAACACTTACATTATTATATATTAGACAACTTTTATATAGCAATTTTTGTATAAACTGTTTTTTTAGTCAAGTTAATTAATAGGAAACACAAATCTTAATGAATAAATAATTTTGTGCAATACTAATTCGTAAACAATTTATAAAAAAAATATAAAATATATAATATGAAAATATATATGTTAATTGCGTTACTTACAAATATATATATATATGTAATAATATGAAAAATTTGCAAACGCATAACCAAATTAGCTTAAATAATATCAAAATAATAATAAAAAAAAACTTTAAAAGACCCTACAAATTGTCCCAAAATATCGGCAATATATCTGTTGACTGTAAAAATTTCAAAAATAACTGAATGTTCAAGCTATATTATATGAAGTAATTATTATAAAATCGATTCTCAACATAGCAAAAAGAAGAAAAAGAAGAAAAAAAAACATTTTAAATATCTATGTAGAATATAAAGCAAAACAAATTTGTTACTTTGATTTTCCAATTTATATACGAAAAACATTTTTTTTTATTGCTACATAAAGATGCATGTTTAAAGGCACTTGAGCGAAACAAAATACGATATTTTTTCTATACTAAAATGAAATACAACAAATAATTGAATTAATTAACAAATATGTAAGTACAAGTCGCCTTGGACTTTTAAATGTACATGTATATTATATACGATAGTCAAATCTATTAGCAAATTTTTGCTCGCGCTTTCTTTACATAAATGACGAAAAATCTTCAAATATTAAATTCAAAGTCACAACTTGTAACTAAAGTCGATCGGGTGTTGGCACTTTCATAAAGAAAAAACACAGATTACAATTAATAGAAATTTTCTAGAATTTTTATATATTATTATTAAACGGAAATACTGCATATATGATTGCATAGATTATTACAAAACAAAAAGATCATACATATGTCCTATATATATATATTTTTGACACTGCATAAGCAAATTAGAGAACTCAGAGTGTTCGTTTGTTTAAAAGAAAACAAAATTGTTAGCAAAATATTATTGATTATTGATTGAAACCGAAAATGAATCTACTCAAATCAAATATATATATATATATGAATTACAGCCTACTTCTATGTAGTGTAAATGTTTTATGCAAATATTTTAATCAAATTGTGCATACGGGCGTTGCTAATATGTATATGTAATGTAATAAAATGCTAGTCCTTGAAGTGAAGAAGAGGCATACGTTCGTTAATATCCGATGCATATATAGCGATAACAATGTATTGTATTGATGATGTTTTTTAAATGTAGTGAAATTCAATATTTTATAGATTTTTATACTTTTATATAAACATATACTTTATACTTTAACTGTTAACAAAAAAATCTACAAAAAACACAAAAAAATTATATACTAAAAAAAACGTAAAAACAATATTTAAATATGCTACAAGTTGTATGACAAAACTATTAAACGGAAATATTTTACATTTACTACGATAAAAAAAGAAAAAAAAAAAAAAACACATTTAAATGTAAACTATTAAACAATGTAAGCAAAACGCTCAATGTATTTGCAAAAAAAAAGAAGAAATCTGGAATCTTGTGTAGCGTGCTATAATTATTTTAAGCATCACTTGTTTGTTATTTAAGTATTCCAAATTTAAAGGCAAAAGGAACGATGAAATGAATGAGAATGAGTCAAAGACATTTGCGTTTACCCTTTCAAAAGCAGCCACGAAGACTATCTATTGATTGTTTTTTTAGTTTTATACAAATTTTGTTATACACATTGAAAGTACATAGATATATCAGTGTTTATTTGTTATATTGATTTCGAAGAAAAAGAAAACATTTTTTAAACGAATCTAGTGTTATAATATATTTTTTGTATGCATAGCTCTTAAAATATTATATATTTTTATATGTTTTGTAGTTTGTAGTTTGCTTGTAGCTTTAACCGATTGCGTTGATACACTTTTATACCTTGTTTTTTTATTTTTCTATATATATATATATATGAATAAAATACATATTTAACAAAGAAAAGAAGAAAAAAAAAACCAAAATGAAACCAAAAAATATTTGATATATGCAATTTATACAAGACCTTTTTGCTATTACATAATAAATGGACATCAAGTAAATTGTGTTTTATTATTTTTATATATGACCGTAATGGACATTTTATTATGTGTATCTATATATAGTATTGTAAATACATTGCAATAACTCTTAGTTACATACATACATACATAACTAAAATACAAAAGACTCTACAAAAAAAAAGTATTGGAACTCGAACTTATTATTAAATATTTAATATGTTTACTACAAATTGGTCAATATGTGTTTTTGATACCAGGAAAAAATCTAAAAAAAAAAAAACAAAAAAAAAACAAATATATGAAATTTACACGTAGTACAATTGATGAAATTTATAAAACGTAATATGTATGTATTTTTAAAAAGACAGAAAAACAACTTGAGTATTTGCTTCAAGTAATTGCTAATAATATTAATAATATTTATAACTAAATATATATCAATTTAAATATATATAAAAATTGCAATTCTGCTTAGTGCACTATGCATTCCTGAGCCGCATTTTGTTAACTTCGTATTTTCTACATGAAAAAAGTAAAAAAATAAAAACTTTTCCCAAATTGGCAGTAGAAATAGATAAAGTTGTGAAAGCAAAACCCGTTAACTATTATGATTTGTTACTAATAATAATAATTATATTATTTTTTGAGTATTTTCATAGCACAATATATGTACAGTTTTTTGTTTGTAGCTAGTCAAAAAAAAAAGAGAAAACTAAAAAAGACAAAATCAAACGCGATGTTTTAAATAGAAAATTTTTTAACACTGAATCTTTCAATTTATTGCTAATTGGAGAATAAAAAAAGCTTCAGCAATCAAAAAAAAAAGAAAAAACAACCGAAAAAAAATACAAGGTTATATAACAATTTGGTACCTTTTTAAACTTATTAAATGAATTTTATAACATATATATATATATTAAACGAAAATCTGATTGAGAAAATGTAGCCTGTGTACAGCGTGTGTTAAGCACCTGTTGCTCTTCCATTTTTATTAATTTTATGAAGATTTAGTCCTTCAATGATACTAAAATTGAGCGCCCTTACCAATGAATTCCTTTTAGCTAAATATTCAGACAAACCAAAAACAAGCAAATGCATATAATTTTTTAGCATTATACAAATGAAAAGAAAACCCAAAAGTATAAATATAAATAGTAAAAAACCTAACCTAAACCAAGTTGGCGTATATATATGCAACCGATATAGTAAACCAAAAATAGTTATATACATATGTAACAATAACAAAAGATATGTATACATATTTATATATATAAAAGGTATGCAAATTTAGTGAAATATTCCATATTTTATAGTCATTTTCAATAAACGTACTTTTTTAATTTTTACAAAATTAAAGTTGACAACAAAAAAAATCGAAAAAAATATATTTGTAGTTTTTTAAAATCCAAAAACCAAAGAAATGAACTCTCTCTCGATTTCCAATCATGTTTTTCCTCCTCCGCCTTGAAATGCGTTCTACGTTCTTCGTTCTTCGATTCAAATGACCGATAAAAGTTAAATGTTCAAATCAGTAAAGCAAAATATATATGTATTTAAATAGAGAGAAGATAATATAAATAGAAAAAAAACATATAGAGTACATAAATACCTACTAGAAACATATGCAACAGAACCCCAAGTAATGATGGAATCCCCCCTAAAAAACTAAATCCAAAACGAAACAAAAATATCAGCAATATTTAAATAATACAAAACAAATGCAAAAACCAAAAAAAAAAACAAATCAACCATGAATAATTAATCGAAATATGTAAAACCGTAACGAATGAAATATACATGTACGATCATAATTATATATATATACATATATTCCAATAACTTTTTCTAAGGCACCCCCAACAAAAAAGATAAAGGGCGTCCCAAAATAAATATATAAAATCAAATGAGAATCTATGAGAAACACACAAAAAAGTAAATCCGAGGCGAACGTTAAGAGCAGGTTATATAGAACAAATGAAAAATAAAACGTATATCTTCATTCAAATAAATAAAAAAATAACTTTTCTGGAATAATTAAACAACTTCTTTTCATATTGTTAAATGTTTGTTTAAATGGGAACATTTGGAATACTTGACATACATATGTACATACAATATATTTGGCAAAATTTCTAAAGTTATTGATCCTGCCATGTACGGAACCTAACAGTATCGTTATCTTGGGGAACGATGAGTGTCAGTTGGTGAAGCGGAAAGTTTTGCACACAATAATGTCATTGCTTTGCCAATTCAATCTAATTTTTAAACATCTGACATGGCTATGTCTAAATTGTATTCATTTTTTTTTAGATCGGGCAGCATTGAAGGGGTTTCCCCGACCTCCAGTGGTCCCAATTTGATAACAGCACTAACGGCCGGCGCCGGTGCAGCAGACAGCGCTAATGCCACAGTGGGCACGTGGAAGCTAATCAAGGGCAAGGTGTCGCAGACCATTGAAGAGATCAAATCATCCAAGCATCATTCGCAGCCAGCCTCAGCCATACCCATTATTGTGGCCAACGAGCCGCCAGCGCCAATTGCCACAGTGGGCTGGACAAACGAACCGGATTCGGACACCGAGTGCATAACGTTCAATACGAATACACCAACAAGTGAGGAGCAGCAGCACAACTCGGACTCGGATCCAGACTTGGATCTGCTTGACTCTATAAGTCTAAACAGCGCTGAGGTCGGAGCTGCAGCGGCCATCTCCACGGAGGGCTCCAGACTGCGTCGCGGTCTCGCACACATCAAGTCCAAGGTTAAGGCCAAACAGCAAGCAGCCGCTATGACCAAGAAGGATCCAAGCGGCAGTCCAAGCAGCAATGCATCGTCCTCGCTGCGCAGCCGTCTTCGGCGTCGCAACAATGCCACCGAATTAAGCACCGAGCCCTCCACCAGTGCCCAGGCAGAGGCGAATCTGTTACGCGAGGGTGAATCCGCTCCTGAGATACCCATCGCGAGTGGCAAGGCCAAGCGTGGCATTCTGCTCGCACGCAAGGATGTCGAGATTGAATCTGGAGTCGAGGTCCTAGAGGATATGATGCCAGAGGCGTCCACACAAAACGATACACCAGATGATCCGGACAGGGCAGGGGTCCGTTTCAATGATAACAACACCTTTAGCACACGCAGCAACCTAGAGCTACCGCTGGATAGTGTGCCCACTGTTCCAGATCAGCGCGCCCGACTACCCATAGATGGCATGCAACTGAATACCACGCTCAGTGGTTCGCTCGTTTCCATTTGGAGCAGCTTGAGCATAACCAGCTCTGTGCATTGGCGATCCATTGATTGGCACGCAACCACGGCCGTCCAGCCCTTGCTCCTTGGAGCCAGCACAATTGCAATGGTCGTGCTGCCAATGCCGGACTTTGTGCGAGGAGTCGTTGCGACCTTACTGTTCATCATGGCCATGAACTACTGCAGTGGTTATATTGGGCACTTGTTTGAGACCTATGTGTTGCGGACATATCCGGAGCATCGACCCTTCCAGATACCCAACTATAGCAACATTGCCATCTGTGAGATACCGTCTGCTTTGGAGCACAAGACCATTAAGACCTACTCGGGCTGGATGATGGAGATCGATAGCTATGATCCCAATACGTTCTCCTTCAACATGACAAAGGCCATCTATGCACGTCTGGATGGTACAATCCTAAAGCTATCGGGCACCAGTGCTCGCATACCCAAGCGTCGCATGTGGAACGAGAAACCCATCGATCGTTCCAAGATTCCGTTCTCCGAAACTCGTTCTTTTGATTTGCGCCAGTGTCGCATTGAGCTGCTGCCCGTTGGATTGGCCAGAAAGCGGTATGTAACTGATGATTGTCATACATTTTCATTTCTTATGTAATGAAGGTTTTCTTCTATAGCTTCTTCAATCGCAAGTATCCCATTCAACTGATCATTAAGAAGTGTTACAGTGGCTTAAACACACCTGGTGAGCAACAGGATGGCATGTCCACCGGAGGAGCTGCAACACCAGCTACCACCGAGGAGAATGAGAAAGCCGCTGACTTTGGCACGACAGTTCTCCATGCAGATGTAGGTCGTAAATCAAAACTACCATGAACACAAACTAACTGCGATCTCATCATTTTAGCTAAGCAAGCTGCGCAATACGACAACGCCTGATCGAGAGCTCAAGGAAATCACCATACCCTGTGGTGATGAGGTGCGTCTGCTTGTCTTTGCGCGCTGCGATCGCGAGAAGGAGGATTGGTATCGTCGCTTCCATGCGGCCAGCGAGGGTCGTGTTCATGAATCGGACTTGCAAGTGCCAATGGCACAATTTATAGAGGACACCGATCTGCAAGCAGCTGCTGCCCAACAAGCTATCAACCTAACAATGGGAGCCAATAAGGTAATTGCTTAATTTCGAAATCATTTTTGTGCATTTATTAAACTATGTTCTGTAGCAGGCACGTCACAAGGATGGCGAGGATGTGTCCCTTAACTCGTTGCAAGTTGAAGAAACCGGCTCAAATACGCCAGAGGCTTTTGAGGACATGCTGGAGGATGATACAACGGGCGATCCAAAGGATGGCTACGAAGGCTTAATCATGAACGCAGACGTTGCACGAAATCCAGCAGATTATGTCAAATTTATGACAGTGTATCAGGTAAACACCAAAAGGAGCAGCATCAGCAGCCGTAGTCAAATCCCTGCAACATTTTTTCAGTTGTAGTTTGGATTATTTTTTTTTTTTTCATTATGTTTATTTTGTTTTTTGTATCTATTATTTTGTGCACTTAGAAAGCTTGTAAGCAAGGCAATATTCCCGTATGTCGCAGAACTGGCAAGGATGACCAGAGTCCTGGCCCACGTCGCAGAAAAGTATGTTTTTATTTTGTTATTATTTGAATTTATCTACAAGGAAACCTTGATGATAAGACTATACTTAATGCTAATGATCATTTTTGCAGAATCGACGTGCCAGACGTCAGGAGAATGAGTTGTGGAAGGGCATTGATCAGTCGTTGTTTCTGGGTCCCTCTGGCAGTGTTGTCTGGGCCAACGTGCTAATGGGTCGCTGCCTGTTCAGCGCGCTGCATGATCCACAGCTGCATCTCAAGATTCAGGACTTTATGCAGAAGAAACTAAATTCCATAAAGGTTAGCTTCGCTGTAGTTTACTTTCTACATTAATCTCATTTGGAATCTCTTTGGTCTTTTAGCTGCCCAGCTTCATGGAGGAGGTGATTATAACAAACATCTATTTGGGCGAGTGTCCCATGCTCTTCCATCGCATATCGCAGCCGATGCTGGATGAGCGTGGCATCTGGCTGGATGCAGATGTTACCTATGAAGGACTCGCACACATTACGGTTACAACCAAGCTAAACTTGTTGCGAGTGCGCAGCAAACCAAAAGCATCGCCGGTGAGCGCGGATACTATGCCTATGGCGCCGGAAGCACCAGTGGATACGCGCACTGTACCCGAAGAAGTACCACAGGAGACCAATCCGGCGATCTATGACAGCGATGCTGAGAGCTCGGGTGGTTCGTCAACCGAATCAGAAAATCCACCAATTGGTGTTAGTGCGGAAAACCCAAATAGCACAGAGTAAGATTTTTATTGAATGTCATATTAAACGCAAGCATACTACTTTTAACTCGTTAAAGGTTCTTCCAAAACTCGCCAGGCAATGCGCGTCGCATCTTCAAGATAGTCGATCGCATCGCTACCTCGAACTTGTTTCAATATGCCACCGAGCTGCCGTACGTGCAACGCGCCATGGAGAACATGAATGCAAACATCACATTGCGTGTGGATTTGAAGGGTCTGGTGGCACGTGGCACTTTGAATATACCACCGCCGCCATCGGATCGTGTCTGGTTGTGCTTCCGTGGACCACCACGCCTGTGGATCTCGACGAAGCCACAAGTAGGCGATAAGTCGGTGGATTGGTCCATTGTCACGAATGTGATTGAAAGTAAACTGTGCGAGGCGGTTAATAAGTTTCTGGTCTTTCCGAATATGGTTGATCTCTCGATACCATTTTTGGCCAAGCCAAATTATGATGAAGAGGCGTCGGGCACGTCAAGTTAAGAAGTTACGAATTTTATGGCCAAGAACACAATTGATTGAACAAATTTTTGTAAACGTTATTCCAGCTGAATTTAACACAAAGTGTGTAAGGATTTTAAAAAGTGATTATCCCAAGGCTTAGCTTTTCTTTGCGATCTCGCTCCAAGTACTTATATCAATTAGGCAAGCAACAAGATAAAATTCCAAGTGACAAGTTTGAAACGCTTTAAATCCCAATCTTCAATCTCTACTCTTATATATTTTTTTGTATTTACATACTTTATAGACATACCAAAAATGAATTTGTTTAAGCCAACACAGTTGTAAACTCTTTTTGTATTAAGCTATCATTTTTCAAGCGATGCGATCCAGTCGCTTTTTCAAATCTTTACAGATAGTATTCCATTGAGCAGAATGCAGACGCTGCATAGCACCTAATTTATTGTATTCCAATACATGTAACTAAGTACATATATAACTTTATACCGCAACAACTACGTATACTAATATATAAGATGATTCCAATTTATACTCTATAAGCATGCGTGTGAATTTCAACTGCTTACCGATTAAGCTAAGACATAAATGTATTTATATTTGGTATGGTGTTTAACTTATAAACTATAATCCTATTGTAATTACTCATGGAACTTGAACATTCGCCAAAGGCTAACGAAGCCCTATATATATATTTCATTGTGTTGGTTTCGGTTCCAGCTTTCCAACATGAACAAATCTTATATCATTTACAAAGTGGTCTCAGCGCTAAGACCTATTTTTCCAATAAAAAACATGTAATAGCTTAACTATAGTACGACTATATTTTGTGAATAAAAGATAAAATAAATGGCTCCTAGTCGAACTTGTGTGCTTTGAATTCAGTGAATGTAAATGTAGAACGATTTTAATGTCTACAACATGTCTTGTCGCAGTTTTTGATTTGCTTTTCAAGCAAATTGGAATTTTTTTGTTGAGCTCCGAGCATCGAGTACCAGGCGAACATAAATCAGCAGAAAGTAGCTGATTTTTGAAGCGAAAAATAGTGCTGCATACCCGCAGATCAAGTTTCATTGCCTCCTTTTTCCCAGAGTTAAAGTATGCTTTACTTTTTATTGTTTTTGTGAGTATTTAAATTGTGTTACGGTATTAAAAATGCTCGAAGTTTACCTTTATTTAATTTATTTCGTTTATTTATTATGAATTACTTTCAGAAATGTACATTTTAAAGTTTGTCGTATTTTTGGGAATTCTGGTTTTTGTGGTTGGTTTTTTTTTTTTTCAGTTAGGGTTTTGCTTCAAAGTACAATAAGTAAACTACAGACACACATGTGAGTACGTGTTTATAATATGCATTAATAATATATATATATAATGTATGTATTTGTAAATATGTATACATATATAGAATTCAAAAATGTACAACATTCATTTTTAACAAAAAGGAATAACACGATGCTTTGGCGCTTTCGCGTTCTCTCATACGTAGTTAAAAACTTGAATATAGCAATAGCAAACAACTAAAATTAGAACTTAACTTAATACAAGACTTACGATCTAATACACATAGTACGAAAGTCGTATTTAATATTTTATTTATTTATGTTTTATGCTGGTTTATCTTACGATTTCGTTTAATTTTCTGAATATTTTTATTTATTCTTTTATTTTAGTATTTTTACTTCAAAATGTGATGTATTTGAGTGGTTTTTTGCTTTCATTTTTCGTATTCATGTGTTTTTGCAAAGAGTCAGTTTTGCAAATATTTAAAAATGAAATAGGACTAAAATATCTAATACTATTACACATATATGCTTGTATGTATGTATGCATGTATATAGTAGAATACTACTTAAGAACTAAAACTGCTATCAAAACAGATTTCCATCATTCACAAATAAATATGCGTAGCATTTTCTTTTTTTTTCATAAAAACTTTCTCACTGTCGTGTCATATATCTGGCGGCAAAGGTTTTGAGCAACATTTCTTACTTTGCAAGTGATTAAATATTTTGCATATCTTTCATTTGTATATCCATTATTTTGTTATGTGATTAGAAAGAGAGTGTAGAACTGCTATAATGTGTGTAAGTGGGGCAAAATGCATTTGGAAATTTGAGCACATCTCAATGTTCGGTAGGGTTGTTGTTATAATGTGGATTCCTTTCACTGTTTAACTGTTATTCGCTTATATATTTGTTGTTTTTGCCTATTATAAATTAGCATGTCCTGTGTTGGGCTACTCTTAAAAAAAACGCATGTCCTGGGACATAATTTACAGACGCATATCGTCATATTTGGCAAAAGCTTTGCACAGCGCAAAAGCAAGAATGACAAGGATCAGATGCACAAGGCCGGCAACGATGACGCCAATGATGAGTTCGCGCTGTCGAATCAACCACTCGGTAAAGACGCCATAGCAGCCCTGCAAGAAAGTAAAGTATTACGTAATTATACTCCATAACGTTAACTTGTTTGACTTACATTCTTGTAGTAACTGTTGCTCTCGCTGGGATTGGTCGTGCAGTCCTCATCGCGTGGCACCAGTTTCGAGACATCCTTCAAAATGCAGCAGGCTTCTGGTATGGTACGATTGCCCTTTGTATCCTTCCACGATGGCGAATCATCAAAGTCATGGTAATCATTGACGCCACAGCAGCCAAAGTTGCCCATCAGCTGGTTCCACATCAACGATTGAGCATCCTGATTCTCGCCCAGTGTATAGCTTGTAATGGTTGTCTGCAGGAATTTTTTGCTCTCGGCGCGAACCTTTTCCTTGTAGAAGACGGCCAAACCGCCGGCAACAATCTCAGCCACCAGCAGCAGTATAAGGAAAGTGCCATACTGCAAAACCGAGAGAGAGAGAGAGAGAGAGAAAGAGATAAGAATATGTGCAAAATTACGCATACGCCCCAGTTGCCGTTTGACCCAATTCACATTTAGATACGTAGCCGCCTCGTGAGCATTACATAAAATTCTATGCGTTTGACCCTGAGCCAAATGTGCAGCATGCGTTTGACGACAACGCTAACGAAGTCGTCAGAGTGGTGAGTTTAAGCCCACACACACACGAACACACACACGTACACTCGAAGAGCACATTGCAGGCCCTGGTTAGACGTGGTGCCAATCTCAAATGCTGAAGGTCATTTTGAAATGCTGCTTGCATGTTTTATAAAAGCTTTTGGCGTATTGTTGTGGCTCTTGTGGTTGGTTTTGTTGTCGCGATGCTTAGGCTGAGCACAATGAGTACAATGTGGCTTTATGTTGACCAGTGTTGCCAAACCAGCGGGAATTTAAGCTGCTTTACTGTTCTTAAACCATTAAAAAAACCGCCAAATCTAGCTTGATTTTCTTGCTTGCCAACTCTAATGCTGGTTGTTCCGCCTGGCAGCATTTCATTAGCTTCTCTGTATTTATATGTGAGCTGTCTTGTAGCTAATGTATCTATCAGATACATGCGAGTGATTAGAATCGTACAAAACTTTAACATAAAATCACCAATGCTTTTGTCTTCAGTGCTGCAGCGCATCATTGAGCATTTATTGTTTGTTTAAAGCCTTTATTTGTTTCTCGCAAATAAAGTTTTAGCATTTAAGAGCGAATGAACTTGCCAATTGGTAAATAATTGACGCACTCTACATATATTTATAGCCAATGCTAAAAACACTTTGGCCATGCTAACTGTTTGGCCTTAAACACACAAGTGTGTTTGCCCTTGCTTTATTTACTGCAAATTGTGCTTGAATTTGTGCATACAGATTTCGTTAAAGATCTTTTTTTTTCGAGGTGTAAATTGTACGCCCTCCGAGGGCAAACCATATACCATGGCGAATTATTACGCAAAAAGACAAATGTGATAAAGGGCGGCAATAAAAGTGGTTGGTGTTGCACCTGTTTGGCGTTGCAATTAAGTTGGCCAAGCCCACAAAGTCTTGGCGCATTGGATATTAATAGCATAAATACGGCTAAATGCTGAGAAATGTGATAAACTGTTTATTAATTGCTTCAACGGACAACAGCTAAAAGCAAGTAATAGAAAATTTCTTTTAGGGTTGGGCTGCCGATAAATATATATATCTATATACATGTTGTTGGTGTTGAGTGAAATTATAATTCAAAGCACACCAGATCAAGTACATACACAAAAGAGAAGGGCTTGTCACGAGCACCTCACGACACTTGATAATGTGTTGAAACAAGTTTCAATGTACAACAAAGCACAGCTCATGGAAATGCCAGACAGACATATGATCGCGAGAAATTGCCTACAACGTGTTGCAGCTTTCTCTCTGGCTCATCGAAGGTTTACAACACTTTTCAACAGTTTTTCCAACGCCAAAGTCAAAGTCACACCACAAAAACAAAGATGAAATCGTTAATACGCATAGAAATGACAACAAGTCGTCTCGATAAGCGTGCATTGAATATTTTTTGTTTTTTTGTTTGTCTCCCGCGGCGTTTTTGTCGATGATGCAACCACATCTCAAATGTGATTGAGCAACAACAGCATTTACATATGTATCTGTAGATTGTAATTGTATCTTGAAGCACTTACCGTCGATAGCAGGCAGCGAGATTCACGCATTGCGCCCAAGTAGCCCAAGAGACTCATGAAGAACATGACGGCTCCGATGACGATCAGAGCGTAGGCCATTTGCTCTATGACCTGAGGCTGTGTAAAATGCTGCAAAACGAGAAGATAAGAAGAGGAAACAGATGTTTGCTGTGAGAACTGTAAATTGATGGGCAATTTATTGTCTGTGTGTGCTTATGTGTGTGTATGTAAATGCATAAGAATTTATTTGTCCATATGTCTACGTCTACATCTACGTTGCGTATACGTAATTTTTGTGTTTAGTAATTAACCTTTTGACTGCCGCAACTTTCGCAACATTTGTAATTAAATTAAGTATGCGATGGAGATGTCTCAATTGACACAGACACATTTGACAGCCTCTCAAGCAGTAAATACTTTAAAAAGCGTGTGGGCTTAAAAAAAAACGACAAAAATCATCAACATTTTTAGAGAAGTGAAATTAAATTGCAGGCAAACTGAAAGTTTTCGTTTGCATGTTGAAGTTCAATGACCAAAAAAATTTCAACAACACGAAACGTATAAAACACCCACGCCGAAAACAAATATGTAAGTTCATTCAATTAGCCTTTCGCCTGTCTGTGTGTGTACTGTACAGTCCCTGCAATTACTCATTAGACCGCAGAGTGCAGCGAGGACATTTTCACTAGTATGTCAATGCGGTGGAAAAATGCAATTAATTGTTCAGACAGATACGAACAACAGTGGCATTTGTAGTTGCCACAAAACATGCAACATGAGCAAAGGAATTTGCTGAATATTTTTGGGATACATGTATAAATGAATGCCAAAGTACAAAGCAGTTCATCATTCATGAGAAGATTGAAACATGTATGAATATTAAATGTCTATTTTCTGACAGTTTCATTTATATTACTCATCATAGTTGTTACATGAAAAAAAAACTAATTGAAAGTCACAATATTCTAATTGAAGGTTGGTTTTAATAACATGGCAATTTGCTATCTGTTATTACGGTTACACATGAACTTCACAAACGATTTGTTGGGCATCAAGATCTAGTTCAAAAGAATCGAAAATTTCTAGTTCTTCTTTAAGTTTATTTGGGTTACTGGAAAATCGAAATCGATCCATTCAAGTATTAATATTCAAGTTATAATGGCATATTAGGTTGAAGTTCTCCCCATTCCATACTATCAACAATTACATATAGCACTTGGCACGTGATGTTGTCCGGGGAATAAATGTATTAAAGGCAATCTTGGTATATTTCACATTTTGGGGTTGATTTTTAATAGAGCATCGAAATAAATTGCTTTACAATAATATTGTATGATTGGGCTTATTAGGTGGCCTCTTTTCTGTTCTAAGGTGCCTTTTGGGGTGGCTTTTACCTTTCGAATTTTACCTGAAATTCGATATGCACACATCGTAAATACACTTACCTCAATGCGCTCGCTCTCGACAAGCTTGAGCAGAGCAATCAGCGAGTGCTTGTCCACAGCTAGCCATAGTCCAACTCCGAATATAATTGTGCCTAGCACCTGCAAAACACAATAACCAATGAAAAAAAAAATTGTGTTCAGTTAAGGCCAAAGTAACCCTCAGTTTAGCTGTGGCATGCAAATCATAAGCATTAAACATAACACAGCAACAACAACAACAACTGCGTTTAGGTTTATGTTGCTCGGTCATGTTGATTGCATTTGATGTTTGATGATTATGATGATAAACACACTAACAACAACAACAACTGCAAACAGTGTAAAGTCAATGAACCGCTATGAAAACTGCGCATGCGCAGAGATTTGCTTGATTGACTGCAGCCGCAAATAGTTGTTGTTGGTTTTTGTCGGCTGTTGTTGTTGCCGCGCCTACCCAGCGCATATTTACAATTTACAACGCAAAAAGATTTTTCCCGGGAAAATTTTCAACAAGTTTTTGTATCTAACGCCTCTTTAGTAAAGTGTTTTATTATTCATGGCAATTAGTTTTAGGTACTTACAAAAAATATGAAATTTAGTATGCAAAGCAAATACTTTGCACACCAAACACCACAATCAAAGACCATTTTCGATGTTTTCGAAATTTTGGAGCTGTTTCTTAAAAACTGGCGCTGCAAATAGACATAGAAAAGAATATTCAATTAGTCAGTTTGTTAGTTTAGTAAGATTTAATTAAATTAAAATGTTTGTTCATTAGTTCAAGTGGCACAAAAGAAAGTGCTAGGAAATACTTCAAAGAACAAGCGAAACATGTTTTCACTACACTTTTTTTTAAGGGTGTGCGTGTGTGTGTGTGTGTGTTTGACAACTCCATTTGTTATCAACTTTTGTGGTACGTGCCTAATAAATTAACATGTGAAGCAAGCGTAAAAAAATTAGTAGACAAGTAAAACAGGAAATTTAATATAATAATGTTAATAAAGCGACTTGTTAATACTCTCATCCAAAACTGATTTAAATCGCACGAAACTTGTTCAATTAATACCCATTTGTTTCACTTTAAGCAGCTTAAGCTGCATGACTTATTCTCATTATTGTCTTTCCGCTTTGTTCTGTGAAATTTTCACTCAAATTTAACAACATTAATTAAATCTTCATTGAGTCAATCTTAGTTGAAAAGTCTTGCCATGACATTCTCGCAAAGCAAATGAACTTTCTCATTAAAAGTAGCAACTACTAAGTGAGGTTCTGGTTTCTTTCACTACACACATCTCTCTCTGTCTTTCTCTTTCACTCTTTCAACACATTTGTCTTCCCTCTCTATTAGTGTCTGTCGCATTCGACACGCCTTGATGCTTGGAGGCACTTTTCATTTCAGCAGCCAGCAACAGAAGCTGGTTTTTAATATACCCTGTGATATATGATAATGTTGTGATTGAGTTTTTAATTTGTTATTAAAACGAATAGAATGGTTTTATGATTAAGCTTTATGCCTTTCATTAATAGTTTATTTTGCTTTAATAGGGTATCTGCTAGCTTAAAACTCGCGTCTTAGCCACTGCTATAAACATGTTTTAGTTCTTTCATGTGTGAGTGTGCTACCAGGTTGATGTTGCTGAGTTTCACGAATAATCGTTATCATGAAATGTGCAGCTTCAAATTATTTCATTGATGCGTTAAGCTGTCTACGGCTATAGCTTAACTTAGGCCATAAATATTACTGCACAGATTTGTTGACCCATATTCCATAAAATGGTCACAGTATAAACGAGTAGTTAGTGTTAATGTATATGTCTGTATGTGTGTGTACGATGCAAAGCGCACATAAACAATGTCACGAGCCATTGATGCTTAGCAAAAGTAGAACAGTTGGCGGCTTTTAGGTTGTTGCTGCTGTTGCTGCTTGTGTTGATGTTGATGCTGCGTTGCTGCTGCTGCTGCTGTTTCTATTTCTGTTGTTGCCAACTGGCAAACATTTTGGCCTTAAAAGCTAGTTGCCTTTTACTCTTCCTGCCAGAGCTCTTCTCGACTTCTTCATTATGAAGTTTTGTACTTTTATTTTTGGCCAAAAAGTGTATTTTGTAATCCTTGTCAATGGGGAGGTTTGGGGTGGAGAGTGCAGGTACTTTAATGCAAAAATGCTTAAAGGTTTATGCTTTGCCATCTACAATACTTAGATACCATACACAAGCCCTGATTTCTGGCCAACAACCCCGACCCGCACACACACACACACACACAGAGAGTGATGGCAATTTGCTGCCTAGCGGAAAATAGGGAAAATGTTTAGAGGCAGCAGCAAAGTTATAATTGCTTTTGCCATTGTTGTTTGTGACCAGTTTGCCAGTGATAAGCCTATGCCTTTAACTTGTCCTCAGCTCAAAGGCACAAATTACATAATTCAAGTGGAAAAGTAGCATAATTGATTTTACTTAATATCTATCAAAATAACATAATTGCACTCCGCTCGCAATCTATAAGATAACAGTTTTAATTACAGCATCGCATCAGTTTTAAGCCCACACACATACAAAGCCCTCAAAGGGACACCGCCCTGACATATGCCATGGCAAATTGCAGAGCTTATCATTAGACAGCAAACACACACACTTACACACAGACACACATCTGTCATGTATATATTCTAATTAGTTTTCAAGTGGCACACAGAAAATATTAGCACACATTTCCCAAGCTGCACATAATCATGGATCCCAGACAAAGTCAGCATCAGCAGAAGCATCCACAACTCAAACATCAACTTTATATATATGCAACGCAAATATCATATGGCATACAGTTTTAATTGGGTGGATGCCTCCAAAGGCTAATTAAGGCACATTTTGTACATTTTTCAGCCCAGTTAGCAGCTGATAACTGTGCTCGCAATCTATCTGCAAAATCAACTACAATTCGATAAAAAAAAAGAAAGAAAAACCAACCATGCAATTACTAAGAGAGCAGAGAATTGCAAATTTATGATATGTGGGGAAAAAAACAACAAAACTATTGTTAAGGCATTTGTTTATATGCGCAATTATGGGCTTGCATGTAATTTTTCAAACAATTTTTGTTGCCATAGAAAGTTGTCAGTTGTTCCGACAATGCACATTTTGGCGGTTCCGAGAGTGATTAAAATTTATAATACAATGATGCGGCAAAAGGAAATGCGAGCGAAAATGTTTCGAGATTGAGTGCTGAAACTAAAGACATGAGACTTTGAGATTGTTGGTAATTTAGTTGTATCTTAAGCTGTGGCGGCTGCTGCTGCTGCTGCTGCTGGTACTGCTACTGTTTTTGTTTTTGTTTCTGTGCAGGCCAAAAATGGGTTAAAGAAAGTCGTAACTTGTATTAATTAAAAGGCAAAAGTTGAAAGGCAAAAAAATAAAATAAAGGTTTGCGCTGCCTGCAAGTTGTTCGAAAAACTTCTTCGTCTACAAGTTTAAAAGTCGACTTAGTTATTTTGTTGTTGGCGATAAAAACGTGTGCAAGTTTTTCATCTTCTTCTTCTTCATGCCCCCACTGACAATTGTCCATAAATGATTTCTTTTAGTTGCTTTTCACATACACGTACTCGTTCTTATTCTCCGTTCTTCTGTGTGTGTAGGTTCCCAAAAGCCACAATGTGCCACACAGAAAGCCCAAAGACAGTCAATACAAAACGTGCTGGTGGCAAGAGGTTTGGGGGGGCAGAGACGAAGACAGTCGCACTTGTCACGTTTGCCAGCCAAGAATGCTAGAAATTGTATTTATTGCCAATGCTTTCTATTTTTCGAAAACTTCAATTTGGTTTTGTGGCTTATGGTGGCCAAAACCGGCTAAAAAGCAGCCAATAATAGTAAAAACTTATGCTTTTGAAACCAAAAGTGCTGCTGGTGCTTCTTCTTCTTAGACACAGATGTACTGTATGTACTCATCTTTCTCACGCTGTGAGATGATACTCTGCTCTTATACGTATCTTTCTTTTATGTTCTTTCTCCTTTTGTGTAGCTCTAAGTAGCATTTTGGTGTCTTGTGCCGACTGCCAATTAAATGCCTTACTTTATAATGAGACTTAATTGGGTCAGCAATGGGCTCTTAAGCATTCCCACACACACACACTCACATACATATACAGAAGAAGTTTTAATGCAGGTGGGTGGCTCATAATTTGCATATATGAATGTGATATCCAGCATCATCTTTTAGCTTTTAGGAGTTGCAGCCACGTGGGAAACTGGAAAACTTTGTAATTGAGCAAAAAGAAGACAAAATGAGGGGAAGCTGTCATCAGTTGAGTAAAAAGTTTACTGTTGTACAACAGAATCTGCAGAGCTTATCTTTGACAACAGATACACTTGAGTTTATCTAGATACTTTAGCTCATTATGCAAAATTGCTTTTAATATTCATATTTCTTATCTTTAAAATTGAATCAAAATATATTGGGTTATCGACATTGTGAGGGCCAAGTAAATAGTCTATAAAGTTGGCAAAATATTTTGTTGAAATATGCCAAAGTTCAAACAAAACCTTATATTTATGGCATTTTTGCGCCTGGCTGTTGCAAGAATCCCCCCATTAAAAAAGCGAGCTTTAAACCTAACAAACTGGTATTAAACACATATAATTCAGGTGACAACATTGTTGTTGTTGCTGTCGTTGTTGTTTAACCGCACGAGCCGCACAATCAATTTATTTATACATTTTTGCTTAATTAATGCAAAGCACAAAGAGAAAAAAAAAAAGTAAATGAAGTTTGTTTATGTTGAGCGTCTCGTTAACTGTTTTGCATAAAAGGAATAATTTGTGTTGCACAAATTTATTTTAATTATGCTATTTGCATATTTTTTTGAAGACATTCTGCCCGCTCCCTAAAAACAAACAAACAAACAGGACGAGACTAAACATCTGGCTGCTGTTCATTAAGTATACGTAATTTATGACAAATTTAATGTTTTTGGCGTGTCATTCAACTTTTGTGCAGTTGTCTAAATAGTTGTTAGTTGTATAACACTTTGTTGTTGTTGTTAAAGCCAAGTTAATTGACATAATTGGCGCTGCTCTGGCACGAGTCTAAAGCATCCAAAGGTCTGTGCACCTCAAGGCGCCTCTTTTGTTTGTCTGCCTCTAACTTAATGTTGTTTTTTAGGTCAATGGTCGAGGCTTCGCACAATGTCTGTTTGCCATTCGTTTGTCACACACACACAAATTGCTATCTCTCTCTCTCGCACTCGCTCTCTGCCCATTAGTTAGAGTTGAAGGCAGTCAAATTTAACACCTGACACTTCAGTGCTCTGGACCATGGCAGCGCAGACGACAACGCCCCAGCCATGTTACGAGATCAGGCGCACAATTTGGCAGGCGCTACGTTAGACGGACAGACTGAACCGGTAGCCAGCTAGGCGGGTTGCCAATCAGCTAACACCGTAAAAGACAGGCTATTTAGCAATGCTGTGCGAGATACCTATATATTTGCTAAGGTTGTTTTCTATGATTTTATGGTGGTTTGCAAAGCATTTAACCAACTAAACAAATTCTTGATTGCAAATAATTTGTGAAGCAGTCTTGCATATGATTTAAATTGATGCAAATGTAATCTTATCAAATCTATGCATTTTGCATTTGCATATCTGTGCGGTTTGTTCATAAAATTGAATTGCAAGCTCATCAGAAATATTAATATACGTTCAAGAATGCTTTTGGGAAGTTGAATTCGCAAACATTGACACAATTTTGTGGAAAAATTAAAGAAATAAAATATTTAATTAACTTTTCTCATTATTTTTGAGGCAATTGATGCACATTTAATGCTTATATAATCCCAACATAAATATATCTTTAATGCTCAGTTGTTAATCATTCAAAGTGCTTTTTTTATGGCTTGAAAAGTGAAACTCTCAGAACTTGACCAATTTTTGAGCTGTGGGTTTTGTTATTGCTCATTGCTCTAGTTTTGTTGCTCGACATTTCTGGTTCTTGTTATTGTTGCTGTTTAACGAGTTATGTTGACTGTCTGTCATAAGCTCAGAAATAAGAAAAAATAACACCGTTGACATACTTACATATCATTTATGTTACCTACAACAACATGCAAAGAATGTTTAAGTGGAAGTATTATTATTTCAATTTTCACTTTTCATCAATAAAAATGAGGCTCATTACTTTGCGGCTTGTTTTGAGCAGCTTCAGAAGGTTAGAAATCAACAAAATCTTAGCCTTTCTTTAGAATGAACATTACTTGAATCTAAGCTTGATTAAGTGTGCAGCAAAAAGCACACAATTTAATTTAATATAAATTAATCTTTAGTGGGAAGTTGTATTCTGGCTGCCAATTAAGACCCACAAGCAATTGTGTCTAAGCTGCATATAAATTACTCATACGCCATAGAAACACACAAAAAGAGAGCAGCAACTGCAGCAACGCCCGCTGTCACTTCAATTTCATAACAGATGCAAATAAATTTCCATTAAACTCGCTGCTAGGCTAACCCCGCCCCCGCTGCCAACTTGATTGGAGACCTGCATCGACAGAGAACTACAGAGAGAAAGAGAGAGAGCTTAAGCCTATGGGCGCGAAAAAAAAGTTGCCCACACGGCGATCATTTTAGATAATTTACATATTGAGTCATGGCACTTAACAACAACAATAACAACAACGACAACAACTAGGAATAAAAAGCCATAGCTGCGGGATACGAATATGCAAAAAAACAAAATATTCACACATTAATTTCTTTACATCTGACATATAATTTCAAATATCGCGCCCGCTCTCAGCTCTGTCATATGACTAAATGACTATCTGTGACACTCAGCTGGTGTCTGTTGCACATTGCGATTGGATAGGCCTCTGGCTGCTTGCTACTGTTGTTGGATTTTGTAATGTTTGCTTATTATTTAACTTTCTTTTACGGCTTTTACGAGAGTTGAATGTTGTTGCCTAGGGCGAAGTTCAATGCGCTTAACTTTAGCGGCTTTTCCTTTTTGGCCATCAACTTTCACATTTGGCGTGAGTGTAAGAAAAAAGCATTGCAGCAACCTTTGGCACTTCCTTTTTGTTATTGCCACATTTATCTGCGTTTCTGTAGCAGAAGCATTCGATAATATTTGTTGGCCAATTAAGTTGGGCAAGTGTGCATATTGCAAATAACCATCTATCCGTCTATCTATCCCGGCTGGGAAATGCAATTTGAAAAGCAGAAACGAAGTAGACGTAACTGCAAAGTTATATATATATGTATCTATGGACGCACCAAATCAAAGCGTTACTGCAACAAAAAAGTGTATGAATAAAGTTGATGTTGCTGCAACGAGCATGAAATATTGCCGGGCGTTGGCAAACACACACACACACACAGTTAAAATTTAAATCTGTGTGTAAATTTATGTGGGAGATTTTTGTTTTAGGAAGGAGAAAGAAACGTGGCAACAACCCTAGCTTTGCCACCAGCTGCGTGCAGCGAGCAAAAAACTTATCATATAACTAAGAGTTAACGTATTTCCTGCAAAAATCTTCTGCCTTTGGGAATGTGAATGGGAATATACGAGTATATACCTTAAAGTGCTTAGATTCCCTGCAGATAACTTTTGACTTAAAACCAAGTTCTATGTGCGAGTTGAATAAACTCCTTAAACATTAAATGTGCAGCCAAGAGTCAAGAGCTGCCGCTGCTGTTGCTGCTGCTGCACCTGTGAGACAACAACTTTTTGCTGCCACTGTTGTCGCTCATTGCATCAGCGTGCAAATATGCAGCTGGCAAAAGAGCTACAGCTACGTAAAAAATAAAACAACATGCAAACGAAACCAACTTTAAAATTGCAATTGGAAAACTTGCTCTTGGGCCACCAACCACACACACATGCGCATTGGCTTCAAGCATAAATTGGATTTGGAAAATGTTAAGCAATGTTTGTCCAGTTGTTTTTTGGCATTTGGGTGTTAATCGTTTCGCTTGGCTATGAACAATTTCAAAAGACAAAATAAAAAGGGGCCTAAATTAATATGCATTGTTGCAGTCCGGCTATTTGCCATGCATATTTGGACTTTCACTTTTGATTCCGAAGCTAAGAAAATAAACATATTTCATGCTTGCAATACGTTGTTTTCAATTACAAACTGATGTGTTTATTGTACAACAAATTGATACATTTTGAGTTCAGACGTTTCCGATTAGGGTGGGTGTGCGAGTGTGTGTGTGTGTGTGTTCGTGTGTGTAACTGTGACTGTGAAATCCGGCCTAATTGCTGTCTCACTCATTTCTTT